>JAIXMG010000001.1:1341534-2683069 GCA_025201345.1 Thamnidium elegans | reverse complement strand
AAAGAAGGTCTAGAAACTGATCCTGTGAAAATTGAAAAAGTGCGGAATTATCCTATGCCAACTTCTGTTACTCAAATAAAAGGTTTTATTGGAATTGCATCCTATTACAGGCGATTCATTAAGAACTTTGCTGCAATTGCAAGACCGCTACACAATCTGACGAAGAAAGGACAAAATACGTGGAACCAAGAATCTATTGAAGCTTTCCAAATACTAAAAGAAGCATTAACTACCACGCCGGTGTTGATGAGACCTGATTTTGACAAGCCCTTTATATTAGTCACCGATGCTAGTAGAGTAGGATTAGGGGGAATATTAAGTCAATTGGATGAAGAAGGTCATGAACACCCTATTCAATATATAAGTCGCGGATTACGGGGTTCTGAAGTGAATTATGGTGTTTCCAAATTAGAAGGACTCGCAATTATCTGGGCTGTGAAGATATTCCGACCTTATCTGTTAGGCAAGAAATTTACTATCGTAACTGACCATTCTGCTATCAATGGATTGTTAAAATCACAAGAACCAACAGGAATTCTAGCTCGATGGATATCTATTCTGAACGAATATGATTATGAAGTGAAATACCGACCAGGCAGGGTAAATGAAAGTGCAGATTTTCTCTCACGCCTCGGAAATTGAAATGATTGCAATAATTGTCCAAAACCTCTGATTGACGAAAAAAGCTGAAGACTATATATTATCTACAAAAACGCTATAAAACAAATCAACAAACATTTTATAATACTATAAAACTCTATTAACAAAAAAAGTATATAACCTTTCGAAAACAAAAACAAAACAAAGACCTCAAAAATCTGTACAACTCAAACTTAAACTCAATTATCAATAACAACATGGAAGACACAAATATAAAATTACTCAAAGCCTACTTGCCCAATCTAGAGATGCCCAATTTTGCGGATCCCGAACAACAAAAGTTTTTACAAAAACAAGCAACTACGCAAGAAACCCCATTCTATTTATTATATGGCTATCAACCAAGAACATCGTTTGACTCTAAGAAACTAGCTAAACAAACAAATTTGAACTTTGAAGACATATTGAAACAAAGAACCAATAAACAAATCGACATTTTACAATTAGTAAGAAAAAATGCAATTAAAAGAATCGAGACCTCTCAAAAATCTCAAAAAGAAGCAATTGACAAGAAGTTACTACAAACAAAAAAATTACTCAAGCCTGCTTTTTCTGTCGGCGATATTGTCGAAAGGTATAGAGATTATCGGGGTACTTCTTGGTCAGGAAAATTAGAAGATCTTTGGGAAGGTTTATACGTGGTATCTGAAGACTTGAAGAAAGGAAGCTACGTAATACAAAGAAAAAAAAAGGAAGGTGGTACTGAAATCAAGATAGTCCATGGGAATCGCTTGAGGATATACAAAATTCCGAATGTAGGATGGAAACTCCAAGAAAACTATAAAAAGACCGTAATAAATGAAGAATTAGGACCTCATATTAAACAAATTTCACCAATGCAAACCCAAGGACGCTCTACTCAAGATATTAACTCTCGTCTCGGACCTCTTCAACCCTCTTTCGTGGAAGTTGATAGTGATAATGAAACGATTATCTCTTCTGGTGAAGAAGACTCGGATGATGAAACCATAGAAGAAAAAACTGAAGAAAATCAACAAGACTCTTTTGAAAAAGCTGAAGATTTCAATTTTTTAAACCTGCTAGAGATCGAATCGGAGAAACCATATGACGAGGTGTCGAAGAAAAAAATGAATAACTATAATGCCATGGTCATGACCGAAGAAGTTAAGGCTGATGTCTGGGAGCATGAATCAAGACTGAACTCTATTGCAGAACATAAGGCAAGAAATGATGAGCTTATCCATAGAATGGCAGAAAACATCATCAAAATATGTCACATGCAACTACCTATGCCCCAAAGTAAAAGTGAATATGGAAGATACCTCCATTTGCGCGGCTTCTATATTGGAAACTTAACTGGAGATAATAAGAAGGCTGGAAGAACTCTTGCTTTGAAGAACAAGATACGAAGACTTGATGAATATGAATGCTACGAATGGTTTGTTGGAGTACCTGAAGTTTAGAGGCTAAACTTACCAAGCCCAGCCCATATGTTACATAGTGACTTACAATTTTTGTGGTGTCACAAATCCAAGAAGGACGCTCGTTGAAGAGGATCCTCCTTAACAAGGATTGTCTTTTAAACTTTAACTTAAAATAATACCTTTTTTGTAATAATCTAAAATAATATAAATAACCATCAAAAAATCATACTCTAATAAAAATTCAATTCACATTTTGTAAACAACTTTATCTTATACTTCTCTTAACTTATAAAAGACCTTTAAATCAGCTCTTTTATTTTTACCTTTACTTTATATTTTATTTTGTTCCTGAATTCCCTTGGATCTTACCTTCCATTGTACTTTTTACCAAAACCCTTTATTTTCTTTATTGACTTAAGTCGTTCTACTTATAAAACAGGAACTGGTGCTCACTTAAACTTACTATTACCTATTACCTTTTATTTTATTACTCTACCACATCCCAAATTCTAACAATACAAAACACCTACCAAAAAAAGGCACTTTTAACTACATACACCACGCTATACAAAAAATGTACAAAATCTCTCCGACTGGGAATTGAACCCAGGTCTCCCGCGTGACAGGCGGGGATACTCACCACTATACTATCGAAGACAACTTGTAATAGTAAGTAGCATGGTTATAATTGGACATTTTAAAAAATTATTAGACACGCGACATTCACGTGTATATCACGTGTCGGGATAATCGTTTAAGCGTTTGTGATGCCTTTTGGTTGGAAGAATCAAGGGAAAGAGTTTTGTAGTTGATATATTTAATTTTTGTTTTGGTTTTGGAAGAATAAATCTCGGTAATATTACTTGGACGATTTTCTAAGCTCACTAGTGCACAGATCTTTCTGTTCTTTATGGTATATTAAGTGCTCAGGTCTTTACTTTTTTAACAAGTAAAAACAGAATGTTATAGTTTTTGAAAAGATAGAAAATATGTATACAAATGCATATATATATATTTTTTATTATTATTGTTGCAAAGGTATTACTTTATTTTACATTAATTAACCAAAGACGCTAAAGTCATCTTCATCAGCGACTAATTGGTTTTTCGGTAAGATTCTACGACGATTCTTGAGTCTAATTTGATTGTCGTTCGCCATAGGAGGAATTCTTTTTATTTTACAACCTTCACAAACAGGTACACACTTCCAGCAATGATCAAAATGATGTCCACAGGACCAACACTGAGCGGTAACGCTCATAATTCTTCGACATTTATCTATATTTTGATACAAGTCGTTATTTTCGTTCGAATCATTCTTTCTAGGTCTTCCATTATCTTGCTGAACTTGTATTCTTTGAATTCTTTGCTCTAATAAGCTTAATTCTTTTTCCAATTGATTTTCTCTTTGATCTTCAGGTAGATATGCGCATAATTTAATATCCAATTCTACGTGAGGATGAATAGATAACTTATTCCATGTCTTTTGGTATGCTTCCAAATGTGGTTCGTAATCCATATAATAGTGGTAAATACTTATTTTTTCTATGGGTAATGACTTGGGTTTGACAGAGTCAAACTTTAGCATTTCTTGTAATAATTTAATGTCTACTTCTAAGTTTGTATTTTCTTTTCTATTTGTTGCACTAAGTTTTCTTAAATTAGGAAACTTTATAAGCATAATAATGGGTGAAAAATCTGGATCATCGTTGTCATCCATGATGACCTATTTTAATGTTGCTTAGAAGCGAAATATTTTACATATCTCAAAAAAAAAAAAAAAAAAGAAACTACATAATTTAGCTTACCTCTGTAACATGATGGCGTAAGCCATTTATATCGTCGAGTTTTCGAAGTGAAGAATAAATAGGGTGTAAGTCGTTATATAAATTTACGTCAAACACAATTCTTTTCCATAAATATTTCGAAGATAAATAAAAGTAACGCATTTGTTGACATGTGTCCATTAAATGAGTGTTGGAACAAAGATCGAGGTACTGGCTGACATTGGTAATAATGTCATACGGAAGTCTAAGCAACCACGGTCTAGTATCTACGGTGTTTTCCATTATATTGTTATGTGGTTGAAAAAGAAGTAGAAAAAAAAAAGAGGAAAAGAAATCTTAATAAGCAAGTTCTGTGACGATTATTTCCTGATTACAAATCGTTACTTGTTTTTGAAAGGCTATGTCTTATGTAGCTGCCTTACTCTTTAACCAAATTCTATCGTTCTACTCATATACATACACTTTTTCCTAGTATGTCTTATACTATTTGTTACTGTATACGTTTCTAATTGTTTTCAATTCAGACGTATAAGCAAAACTGTGTATTAAATACGCAAATTATTTTCTTGGTAATTGTATCAAAGGAAGAGGGATTTGGTGGCCCTTCTCCCCTCCAATGATCTATCTACAGGCATAAAAACTCGAGTACCTGAAGAAGTCAGTCCATTACAGTTAGAATTTAGTATTGAGTTAAGATATATTTGCAGGTTACATGTCCCGCTTCCACGTGACCAAAGAAGGATTACCATCTCGTCTTAGTTTTAAGTCCATGACGTTCTTGTCCATATCCATAGACTTCTTTTCTTTTTTTTCTCTTACAACAATAAAACATGTTTGCGATCACCAAAAGTGGTCTCAACCTACTGTTGTTAGGATTGTTACAGGTTATTGTACCTGCAGCAGCCATTTACGAATCACAAGCCGGTACATTTGATTGGTAACTTGAACGCGTTTCTGCAAAAATAAATAAATAATAATATTGAACACACCCTTTAAAACCTTTTAGGCATCATACTTGGGTAGGTCATCCTCGTGAAGCCGTTAAAATCGATAACGATCACCTTGTAGTATACTCTGAAAAAAACATTATTGCTTCTCTTAATACACATTCTGGTGCAGTTGGTAAACACTATTTTCATCATCATTTTTTCTGTCATCATTTTAATATTTATACATGTTTGGAAAAAAAAAAATAGAGTGGAGACAAGTACTTGACAACGATTTAGATCAATTTTTAGCTACAGATTCTGGTAAACGATTGAGTTAATTAAAGAAAGAGAGAGAATAGATCGATTGACCACAAAGCTACCATAGGAATTTTAACTTTATCTAGTTTACCTGAGCGCGCTCAATTTTGGAACAGCACAAACGGTCAATTGATTTGGGAATATACCTTGCCCGAAACTGAGAACTTTGGAAACGCTAAGCCTATTGCTTGGGATAATGGAGAGACAGCTGTATTTGTCGGTAACACTAAACTCGTTAAATTATCAAAGGAAGGAAAAGAGCTTTGGAGCTGGACTAGAGAATCAAAAGAAGTGTAAGTAAAATAAAGGAAAGCAAGTGACAGCAGGTTTTAATTTAATTATTATAAACGTTATAGTCAAGGATTTGAAAGTATCAAGACTCTTCAAAGAGGAAGTGCTTTTTACGTTATTGTAGAACCAAGTGAAGAGGTTAAATCCCCCTTCTTTGATATAAGCATTATCGACGGTACCACAGGAGAAACAACTCAATCTCTTCAAATTCCTTGTCGTAACACCGCCAGTGATATTACCTACGTTGGAAATTACATTATTTGGACTGAAGACGATTTGATTAAATGGTCACCTATCGATAAAAAGGATATCAAGAGCTCTTCATTAAAGGTTAATATAATGCATGATAAGTTACAATGTATTTAAAGACTAATTTTGTTCTTCTTCTTAGACACTTGTCAACTCCCTTCCTACAGCCGATAGATTTGTTCCCACCAAGATCAGTATTGAAAGTGAAAGTAACAGTGCCAACACCAAGTCTTTTGTACTTTCTGCTGAATACGAAGCTGAGGAACATGATGAAATTACATCAGTTCTTGTCAACATTGAAGACAATTCTTTGGTTTTAAGTAATTACTTTGGAACGCAAGCTTCTTTTGGCGGTATTGATTTCCATCAATCTTCTTTAATCCGTGCTGTCAGAACATCATCTACTGAATTCACCACTTACATTTTACCTGAAGGAAAGGAAATCAAGATTCAACACGATTTCTCATTATCTGGTGATATCAATTATATCAAATTAGTCAATCTTGAACCTTTATCTCTTTTTGTTGTCACTGATGGTTCTTCTGTCTTTTATTACAATGAATCTTCTATTGTTTGGTCTCGCGAAGAATCATTAAGTAATATCGCTGCTACTGAATTCTTGGACCTCCCTGAAAAAAAGATGTGGACCCAAATGGCCGATGAATTAGACGAAACCGTTAGCGAACAAGCAAAAGAAAACCCTGTATCACGTTATATTCGTCGTCTTACTACTCATGCTCTTGAACTTCGTAAGCTCCCTGGATGGACCGTTTCTCATTTTATTAGTATGTCTGGATCTACCCTTGTTAGCAAGGATAACGAGGTAACCACTTTAGAAGCTCAATCATGTTGGTTAAACGAGACCAAGCCCGAAATCTTGTATCGTGATAACTTTGGTTTACGTAAGCTTTTAATTTCTGCCACAAAGAGTGGTAAGATTGTTGCTCAAGATACTTCTCGTAACGGTAAGATTGTCTGGAGTAGATATGTCGATACTTTCTCCTTCACCCATATCTACGTTGTTCGTGCTGCTTCCGTAAAATTACCCCCTGTTATTGTTGCTGTTGGTGATACTTATGATGAAGTCGGAGGTCAGGCTACAGGTTTTATTCGTTTAAATGCCTTGACTGGTGAGAACTACATCTCTACGGCCACTGAATCTGCTAATCTCTTTGAACCTGTCATTGTTACCAATATTGGTACTGATAAGATTGTCCGTTTACCTATTGAAGACCCTGAGGAACGTACTCACATGTTGGCTATTTTCGAAGCCGGAAGTGGTCGTGTTTATATTTACCCTGATACCTTTGCTGCTCGTGAAAAATTTGCCGCTGAATTCCTTCCCAACTTTTACTTATCTTACCAAAATAAGAACGGTGACTTAAAGGGGTACAAGGTCGTAGAAGGATACAGAGGTAGTCTTAAAGTTCTTCCTATCTGGGAATTCAAATTGCCTCAAGGTGAAGATGCTCTTACTATCAGTAAACCTCAAGCAAATGAAAAGGTCGCTTCTCTTGGTCGCGCACTTGGTAACCGTAATGTTCTTTACAAGTATTTAAACCCTCATATGTTTGCTTTAATTACTCGTAATGCTAAAAAGGGCTCAATGAATGTTCGTATTATGGACTCTGTCAAGGGTACTATCTTGTATGAAACTATCCATGAAAAAGTTGATACTGAGACCAACGAGGTTCACATCATTCAATCCGAAAATTGGTTTGTATATCATTTCTGGAGTAACGATGTTAAGCCTAGAGGATATCAAACTGTTGTTTTAGAGCTCTATGAAGGTGAACATGAAAATGAACGTGTTGCTAGGTAAATAATGACATATTCATTACGTTTATGATGTATATTAACTCGTTTTTTTTTTTTTTTTTTTTTTTTTTTTTAATATTGTTAGTACCAATTTCTCTTCATTTGATAATATTCAACCTCATGTTCTTTCTTCCGCATTTGCTTTCCCTTACCCAATCACTACTATGGGTGTTACTGAAACTAGAAATGGTATCTCTACCAAAGATATTCTCTGTAAGTAAATTTTTGAATTGAGATAGAATTTATAACTAATTTTATTAATAGTTGGTTTACCTACGCATCAAATTATGGGTGTCAATAAGCGTTTATTCGATCCTCGTCGTCCTACGGAAAAGCCTAGTAAAGATGATCAAGAGGAGATGTTGTTCCCCTATGGTCCTATTCCAGATGATAAGCGCTTGTTTTTGACTTATAACCAAGACGTTGCAGGTATTGAAGCTATTATTTCCAGCCCCTCTTTATTAGAATCCACTGCACTTGTGTTTGCCTACGGTATCGATACTTTCTTTACAAGATCTTCTCCCAGTAGACAATTTGATGTACTTTCTGAAGATTTCTCAAAGGCTCAATTATTACTGACCATGGTTGGTTTAGTAGTTAGTATTTGGATATCTGGACCTATGGTCCGTAGAAAGCGTGTTAACGCTTTATGGAAGTAAAAAAACATATTGTAATTGTAGCAGAAATTAATAAAATAAAAAAAAAACGTTGTTTTAATAGTTCCGCTGTGTTTACTCTTCTTTTACTTGACTTATTATTAGTTTCACCCTTACTGTTTAAAGAAATGCCAGGCATGCTTAATGATGTATTCCTTTTTTTTTTTCGCGCCATATAATTTTAATTCTATTGTTGTTTTTGAAAGGAGAACAATAGACAAAAAAGGATGAAAAGACTTAATTTGACTATT
Source organism: Thamnidium elegans (assembly GCA_025201345.1). Classification (NCBI taxonomy): domain Eukaryota; kingdom Fungi; phylum Mucoromycota; class Mucoromycetes; order Mucorales; family Mucoraceae; genus Thamnidium; species Thamnidium elegans. The sequence continues at coordinate 2,674,725 of JAIXMG010000001.1, read as the reverse complement.
TGTGTACCTAGATTGCGTAAAAAAAAAAAAAAAAAAAAAAAAAAACGACCTGACAATCATGGAATAAAAAAGGAAGCTGAGGACTTAGTAGTTTCCGGTATATGAAAGTGGAGATCTGATAAAATTAAATTAAATTTTTTTTTGGTTACTGTATACTTTTTTTTTTTTTTTTTCCTTTTTATGATCTAAAGTTGAAAATAGTATTAGTACACATGAATATACTCCTCCTATACGTAATAATATAGACATAACGAGAAGGTATTACTGCAGTATAAAGTTTAATACGTGTGATATTCATAAAATCTGACTTGTGATGCGTGGAAAATATACATCGAAACCCAGTTTGTTACTAATTTTTTTTTTTTTTTTTACAATTCGGCCATATGTCAATTATGGTTACTTGTTATTACTTAATACAAAAAAAAAAAAAAAATTACAAATACGTATCACAGAAAAAAAAGAGAGTTCTCCTATCTACTTGTTTCGATATGAAAATCAGCAAAATCTTTTGTCTCCATACTTGCGAACGAGCCACCAATAATACCCGATTAGCAATCAAATCCCACTTTTTTTTTCCCGCTTGGGCTCAGTGGGACATTCATACTATATCGAAGCACAATCTGAATCAGATCAACAATAAAGGAAGTGTAACATAAATAAAATACATACAGAGTTGCCTGCATCAACGTTAATATTGTGAGAATATTTGTTATTGTAATACTAAGAATTATTATTATAAACTCCTATATCTTTTTCTTTAAATAAAACCGCCCCTGATAGTTTCTATTGTTTCTTTTTTTTTATGAGAGCCAAAGCTATAATAGGCTTGTACCTGGGGAATTTTTTTTTAGGAGAGATAACGAAAAACCCATTTTTTTTTTTTTTAAAAGGTATGAGTATACAAATTAAGTTAATTTCTATCTTTGGAAAAACTCAATATAATAATGATTTATTTCTCCCTTGGGAAAGTAGAATGCCCTTTTTAATTTTTTGCACCAGTCGAGAAGCATTTTTTTATAAAAAAAAAAACTCACTAAAAAGCTAAAAGGTGACACGTTCTATTTTCATCATTTGCAGTGTTGAGTTTCTATTATATATAATTTTTTTTTTGCGTTACCATATTTAACCTCCTTCTCTCTCTCTCTCTCTCTCTATTTCTTTCCTTCCCCAAACATTTTTTTTTCTGTATTGTACATGTACATATAATAATTTTTTTTTTATATAATAATAACAAAAACCTTAAAAAAAAAAACGAATGTCATCTTTTCTTTCCTTTAAAACTTCACTTTCTTCTACAAATAATAATCACAACATGGATAGTTTCAGTCTTGACTTTAACAACATCACTATTACGGGGGAACCCACCAATATTACGAGACCAATTAATGCAAAAGAACGATTAGAAAGTTTGCTAAATCAAATAGAAGACAATGATTTAAGGCAAATAATGCTAAACGAATTTCAAACCATGTTATCAGACCAACAACGTCTGTCAACTATGTTGGAACAAAGATTTGAATTACTTGAAAACGAAACTCGCGAATTAAAAGTAATTATTGGCGATAGTCAGCGAAGATACGAAAAAGCAGTAAGAGAGATGCAGTTCTTTAAGAAGAAATACGAATCATTAAAAAATAATACTCAGCACAACTTTTCACATTTAACTCCTTCCAGTAGTCCTTTACCACCTTGCTTAGTTTCTGAAACTACTTCGAGCCCTTACAACCCGCATCAACCACAGTATTGGCCTACTTCTCCAACTACAACTGTAGCATCATCTATACTTTCAGATGTACCCGCAACTGGAAGAGGAAGAAAAACCTCGAATACGGCGGGTAGTATTTTCAGTACATTTTCCAGTGGTACAGAAGCTACCAGTATCTATTCCAGTCATCACCGCAGTGTGTACGATGATAAAAAAATTGCCGGTATGAGTCAACATCAGCATCACCAAAGTCACCCACCACTTTCTTCATCTTATAATTTTACTCGCAATCCGTCTATGGTATCATCTTATTCTACACCTAGTCATGCTCCTTCTATGATTTCAGGAGCTTCATCAATTATGTCTGTTCCGTTGCCCATGACACCTGTACGTTCTAGTATATCTACAATTGGAAATTCAATGATCCAACAAAAAAGAACGGATCCATTGACATTTGGTGGATCTGATGCACTATGGGATACGATTTCTAAAAATCAAGGGAGTGATGTGACAGTTGAAAAAATAATAAGGTACCTTTATACATATATAAATACATCAATAGGAGAAATCAAATATACTAAATTTTACCAAAAATAAAATAAAAATAAAATAGTAATTTTCTTCGTCGAGGTGGATCACCAAATACAGCTAAACAATCACCATCAACAAATATTGTCAAGTATGGATACGGTATGCTTCATGCTTTAATTGTCACTAAAGCTCCTGGCCCAATAGACACTCTTTTACAACAAGGGGCCAATCCAAACGCTGTTAGTATAGGTCAAGTAGATGAAGAAAAGGTAAAATAGAATTAAATATATATTCAAGGAGTTTTTTTTTGCTGATATATACATATATAGGTTTCACCATGTTATCTAGCGGCAGCGGTCGGCTGGTTAGAAGGGCTTGAAAAACTGGTTCAAGCTGGTGGCGATTTAATGTCTGCTCGTGGAGGTGGTTCAAAAAAGAAGACAGCACTTCATGTTGCAGCAGCAAATGGTAACGCCGCTATTGTAGAATATATTGTAAATATGACTCAAGGTGTATTAAATCTTGAAGCTGATATGACAGGTAAAAAAAAAAAAAAAAAAAAAAATTCATTTTATAGAATGAAAAACTTGTTACTCACATGATTATAATAGGAGCAAATGCATTGCATTATGCTTGCGTTTCAGGGCACAAAGATCTGGTTTGCTTTGTGGTAAGAGTATGTCAAGTACCAGTAAATGAAGCAGATTTCAAAGGTGAAATACCGTTACATTGGGCAGCCAGAAGTGGCCGAATTGAGATTGTGTCACTTTTAGTTGAACAATATGGTAGTAATGTGAACGCCTACGTTTCCAAGAAAGTTGGCACACCTTATGATTTGGCAAAATCGGCGGGACATAAAAAACTTGCGGATTATTTAAAAAATGCTGGAGGACTTACAGCAAAGAAAATGGATAAAAAGAGAGAGGAAGAGTTATCGAGTACAGTACCAAAGCACTTGGAATCAATTCTAACAAAAAATGGTTTCTTTATGGATTGACTATTTGCTCGTAAGTCGAATTCTATTATTCGATAACTACGAAAAAATATACACGAAAAAAAAAAGTATAAATAAATATATATCACTCTTTAATATATGATAAGCATGCGTCTTTTTCTAAACCGTAAAGAGGAGTACCAATGACTTTTTACTATTGAATTCCAAAATTAGGTTATGTACTAATTTGATTGGACCAATAAATGTGTATTCATGAGAACGGTACGGAACTGTAAGGATAATACTCCCCTTTTTGAGCAGTCTCAAAAAAGTAATTTAAAATTGAAACCGCGTCTTTTTTTTTTGTTGCTGTTGCTCCATTGAAAGTGCTACAATATTTCTAGAAATAGTGTACCACGTTTTTTTCTTCTTTTCTTCTTTTCACCATTATACCCCATCTAAAAAAAAAGTACGGGAATTGACTTCAAAAAAAATAGAAATGGGTTTTAATGTAGCAGATCAGTTTCGAAAGTGGAAAAGAAATTCAACACAGCGAGAACTTCCGCTTGAGAATGGTGTTTACAGGCACAACTTTGAAGAACCTGTTTCTACAGCACAATCAACAACACCACCACCACCACCAGAAGTAGCAACAATTGCAGTAACAGCTGATCCCTCGCAACCAAACAAAAATGTGCCCAAGAAACTCCGAAAGCCTCCAGTGAAGCAGTATCCACCTAGTCCTGATACCTACCTTAACGGTATTGGCGATTATACTTTTGTTCGTCAGGTTGGTCAAGGTAAATTTAGTCGAGTCATGTTATCCTACCACTGTTTAACAAGAAAGCAAGTGGCGATCAAGGTAAGTTATTTTTTTTTTTTTTTTTTTTTTTTTTTTTTCCTTTAGTAATAATATAACTAATAAATATATACCCTGTAGATTATCGATAAAAGAGTACATGATTACAGAGTCATGTCTAGATTAGTACGAGAGATATCTTTAATGGAAGTATTAGATCACCCCAATATCGTTCGACTCTATGAAACATATGAAACAACAGACTCTTTGTACCTTGTTATGGAATATGTTGATGGATTTAATTTAGACGAATTTTTAGCTCAAAAAGGTGGTCGTTTAAATGAAACTGAAGCAAAAGATATATTTCGTCAAATGGTTGCTGCAATGGATTATTGTCATTCCAAGTGGGTTGTTCATCGTGATTTAAAAGTAAAAAAAAAAAAAAAAACTATAGATATGTTTGTTTATTTTTATACTTATATATCTATTTTTATTCCAGGCACCAAATATTTTATTGACAAAAGATTTTAAAGTAAAAATAGCTGATTTTGGGTTAGGAAACAGGTTTGGCAGAAGAAGATTAAAGACAATATGTGGTAATTATATCAAGTTTTATACTCACGAAGAAAAAGTTGAAAATATTGATACAATTATAGGGTCCATGCTTTATTATAGTCCCGAGATTATTAACGGTCAAGGATATACTGGTCCCGAAGTAGATTGTTGGTGTTTAGGTGTATCTTTATATCGTATGACTGTAGGTGAAGAACCATTTTCTCGTGCCAATAGTAAGTTTTTTTTTATTTTATTTTTTTATTTATATTTCTCGTGTATGTGTTTCTAAGCAACAACAAATAGCTGTTGGAGATTTAAGAAAAGATGTAACAGCAGGGCAATACGTTATACCAGGTTATCTCAGTATAGGTCTTCGAAATACGATAAAAAAATGCATGTCAATTGATAAACATAAACGAACCAGAGTGCATTTAGCACTGAAAGACGACCCATGGCTCACCGAGAACGGCACACTTGCAGATATATTTTCATACAACACCAATTCCACAACTACTGTAATGGCATCTGTCATTTTATCAAAAGACGACGAACTGGCACGATTAAAAAAGGAAAAAGAAAGATTAAAGTTTCAGCACATGCGAGATATGGAAGAAGAAAAGAGATCAAAAAAGTTTATAAAAAGAACGATTATATGTCATCCCAAAAACCCTTCCATTTATTTTACAAGTGCTGTACCACATTCAGCTAAGCCAGAAGATAAATATACCAACAGTGAGACACAGCGCCATTTATTATTTCAAAAGATTAACGAAATCTCTCATCAAATTCAGTTATCTTCAACTCAAAGTGCGGGAAAGTCTCCTATTCGTCATTTACTTCGCAAGTTAAAACAACCCGAAAGCTTAAATGGAAACGTCAATTCTTTACCAAACAGTTCAAATGCAAATACAAGCACAGCCTCTTCTTCTTCCTCCAGTGGTGCAACTTTGGTTCCACCAAGAACTATAGTTAGAAAATCTGCTTCCAATATGAGCTTAACTCAACTTTACCAAAGAGTTGCCAAAGATCAAGTTCATTATTATACCTTTCACTTATCGCCACAGACAGCAATGCAATTAACTGGTATTGCAAAATCATCCATCCCGTTACAACAAACACAACAAGATGAATATACAATGATGCTTATTATTCGTGGTATATGTGATATTATGGGTATTACGTATCACCGCGATAAAAACGATCACTTGATCTGTGTAATGGCATTAAGCGATTATATCAGTGAAAAGCCTCGATCTTTCTATAAATTAAAGAGACGCGATAGCAAGATAACTACATCTAATCAATCTTTATCTGTACAACACAACAACAACGATGGTAACACTGGTAGCCAAGCGTCATTTAGTCGTAGTAGTGCAGGAGATATGAACCGATCATCTTATTTTGGTAGTAGTAAATTCAGTAAATTCAAAAAGATGACAAGTCATGTTTTATCTAGTATATTTCCATACCATTCCTCTACACTTGTAGCACACGATAGTAGATCAGTTAGGTATCCTCCCTTTCCAACATTAAATCCAAATAGAACTGGTTCATCTCAATCATCACAAAATTCACAAACACATCAAGAAAACAATGAAAATAATCAAGATCAAGCTCAAGATAAAAAACCAGGTGTTGCTATATTTGCCATTGAAATCATTTCATTATCAAAGGAAGCTACTACTCAAAACCGTATTACTGCCATCAAACTAGTAAAGATCGAAGGTTCGTCTAAAGTGTTTCGTATTGCATGTGGTTGGTTAACTGGTGTTATTGGACAAAATATTACACCTGCTCAATTAAGCGACAATTTTAATAATTTGACTGCTACGATTCACGGCAGTAGCACTGATATACCCAATATGATACTACAACAGCAATCAAAGCGATTGACAAGACCAAAATCTGTTGCCACTTTATTACCCTTATCAAATATGGATAATACCTTTCCCTCTCAACTCCCATTAGATTCCCCTCCTCCTTCCACTGGACAATTCGAAAAACCTGTTTAAAATAAAAAATAAATAAATTGTAATCTATATTTCTTTTATTTTTCTAATCGTCCACTAAATAATGTCTCTTGTAATTCCTTTTGACGTAAATCATCATTTTGACGAATAATAGCTAATAAGCGGGAATCATTTGGAAGTGATTCACGAAGTTTATGCATACCCCTATCCATACCAAGCGCTCCACCAAATGCTAAACCTGTAAATGTTCCAACTATTCTTTTTTTGTAAGTATTTTTTTATACAGTAAAAAAAAAAAAAAAAAAAAAAACTTACGTATAGTAGGGATCGCAGTTCTAGGCTTTAAAGGTGTTGCTCTGGAACTAGCTACTCGTGCACGTTAGTAAATATATATATATATATATATAACTTTTCTATATCGGTCACTTACCCCAAAGACGAGCAGACATACCTAATGAGGCCGCACCAAGTGTTGCTAAATATAAAACAATTGAGTATTCATTCATCCAACAAAAGACATTCTATTTTTACCCAATGTAATAAAGTTAAACATGGCAGACCTAATCACAAGCTTTTCTTCGTCAGTAGGTTTATAATTAATTAACTCCAGCTTGATATCTTCTTGACTTGACATAATTTTTATAATAATAACAAAATGCACACACACACCCCCTTCCTTCCTTTTTATTTCGACACTGGGTCAAAGCGGATATTTAAAAATAAAATGATACCCAAAAAAGAGAACAGACATGCAACAAAAATTCATTGTTCAATTTCTTTATTTTCAATGTTTTTATAAGAAACTACATATAGAAACCATAATATATATAAAAGAGAGGGGGGAGGAAAGGGTAATATGATTCTTTTTTTTTTTTGCACTCTTCATTATGTTTAAATCAAATTGGTTGTTATGGTTACTTGTATTGTTCCACGTTGCTGTCACGGTAACTACATCTACCGAGAAAATTTATAAAAGAGGCGGAAAACATGATTGCGATGAAGAAAAGAGCACAACGATTTCAAAACCGACCCGTACGCGTACTATAACCAGTTTAACAACAAGAAGATTAAGGCCTACAAGTACGGCAGCTACCGAAAATCATGCCTGTCATAGTTGTCAAGAGAGCGCTTGTGATCACAAATGTCAAGATAAACCTTGCAAGCATCAATGTAAAGATAGTCCTTGCAATGTATTATGTATTTATAAATCTCGTAAGTAAAACAGTATCGATTATACGTCGCAATCAACTGACGCGCCTTTTTTTATACGTAGCTCCTCCTAAGTTCGAACCACAAGTGATGGCTGTGGCAATTCTTCTGATGGTTATAGGCGTCTTTTTAATGATTATGGGATTTCCATTTTTTATAGTGACAATGGCATTTACAGGACTTTTAATAGGCTGTAAGTAAAAATTTACATGATCCGTTTTTTTTTTTTTGTTTATCACGCACTAATAATAATAATAAAGCGTGTGCTGCTTGGGTTTGTCTGCACGCAGCGGAACCTGCACACGGTTATCCGGCACCATCTGTATTCTATCTAGCGGTCTCATTAGGCATAGGACTTTTATTCGCAGTTGCCTCGTTATTTTGGTGGAAGGTTACGGTATACATGTTATGCGGCGGTGCCGGCTACTTGCTCTCGATTTACATTTGGACGTGGAAAGAAGACTTTGTATTTACCAATATCCTCGCACGAAATATCATTGGGTTAGCAATAGGGTTTGTGTTTATATTGGGGTTTGTCCTTATTGAGTTTGTTACTATCATCTTGTCGACGTCTTTTATTGGTGCGTATGTTTTTGTGTTGGGATTAGATTTATTCATAAAGACTGGTTTCTTGATTGGTTTTAAAAACATTTTGGATTTTAATCGACATTTACAAGAAGGCGGTGGGAATGTTTATGTGGATGCGGCGATAGAACGACCGTACAGTAGCTCGGAGTTTTATGCACATTATACAATTAATACAGCTGTCAATAGTATGCTGTGTGGTGTAATGGGGTTATGGATTCTGTCGACCTTTTGGCAACGCTACTACAATTATGGAAGAAGATTCGGCCTTCGTGTAATAATAAATACAAACGATTCCTTAAAGGCTAAATTTGAAGACTCTCAAACAAAAAAAGTTAAAAAATAATAAAACATATTCTTTTTTGGGTAAAAACCTCGAGATAAATAATAACAATATTACTATTGTCACTTGTCTCCAGTTTAATACATATGAATTTTTTTCGTAGATATATATATATATTTTTTTTTTACTCGTGGAGCCCTTCTCATTTTAGCTTTGTTTTTTTTTATAACCAACTGTTTCGTGTACATTTTTTTTTTTTTGGTTAAGAGGTCTAGCCTTTCTTTTTTAATCGCTTAAATGGCCACCTTCTCTTTTTTTTTTCCCACTGCTTGTACTGTAAAAAGGAAAAATATTTCTTCAAATGACGTATGTGCGTTCGTGTGTGTGCACGATAAGAATAACTTGAAGGTTTTGTGCAAAGTGATGATAGTAATACCTAGTCTTAACGCGAGGCTGAAATTTTAGTTTTTTTTCCCGCCGCTTTCTTGGCGAACGAACTATTTGATAAAGATTTAAACATTTAACAAAAAAAAAAAAAAAAAAAAAATGCAATTGTCTAACAGCGTTTATTTCATTTTTTTTTAAAAAAATAAAAAAACGAGTAAGATACCTTGAACAAGGTGCACACACACACACACACATGTATATGTTTAATATTCGGAACACAAACGTAAGCTTAATATAAACTTCAAAGTGCAGAGATAAAAAAAAAGTCAACTTTGTGTCCCCAAACCCCACAATTATATGTCATACACGGTATATATGGGGTTATTGTCATCCATGCTAATTTGCCATTTGATTTATTACATAAAAGCTAGGCTCCGAGTCTTTTCACTTTTTTGTTATTTTATCAATAAACAGTGGTAATAAAGCGGTAGTACAACACAAAAAACAACAACAACAACAACAACAACAAGAGTCAAAGCTGAGCTTGATAATTTGCAAAATAATAACATTAGATATAAATTCGCGGGGACCCTTTTTTAATTAGCTAAAAAACTTAATATATCTGTTGGCTAATAAGTTTTTTTGTTGTTGTTATTGGCATCACATTTTTTTTTTAAATAGGTAATCATGGTATTCTATCTGATGATATTTTTTTTTTAAAAAAAAAAGTAGTATAGTATACATGTACAGGGAAAGTTTTAGAATCTAGAGGTAAAGTTTCTTTTTAAAAGCGATCGGATGTATGCATATCTTTTTTAGAAAAAGTGATCTACTGTTTCATACAGACTTTGTAACTTGCAGAGACTAGTCTCGTAACTAAGCCCAAAAAAGAGATAATTGAATATATAAATGCTATAGAAACAAAATAATTTGAGTTTTACAGTACCTGAAACACACTCAGCCAAAGAGAAACGATCGATAGAAATAGTATATTACTATTTTACATATAAAAAAAAAAAATGACAGCTTGTCATGTGTCACTGAACCATTGATTTTTAATCCAAAAAAATTTGAACTAATAATAAAAGAGCCAAACTTAAAATTACTACTACTACTACTACTAAAAGGTTATATAAATATTCTTCTCTTTATATGTATATTCATATATCTTTTCTCTGTTTTCTCTATTTTCTTTTTACGCATATATGTTAAAATGTATCATATCTTTTCTCATTTAACCATTTAACAAACATGAAATCTTTTATTCTCAGAATTTATCAAAACCACTTACATTCACTGAAAAAGTCCGTGTGACACAGTTGTATTACCCATATGATTGAAGACCGGTCGGCTCGGATCATGTTCACTTGGGATCATGGTTCCGCAGTTGTGGGCCAACAAATATTCAAAAACTTGAGGTTATTAAAAGATGTACATGTTTTTTTAAAATAAACCGCACCATACAAAAAAAATAAAATAATAATCAAATGATGTTTATTGTTACTCTAAAACTTTTTGATGATATTGTGATGTTATATATATAATATTAACGTTTTCTGTCCTACACTGAACTACCCGAAAAATCCGATACCCGTACACTATTCATTTTAACTTTAAAAATAACCCCCCATTCTCTTCTCTCACAATAGCAGAGAGTATGATTTAACTTTTTTTTTTTTTTTTTTTTTTTCGTAATTAATGCTTTTTTTTTTAAAAAATAAATAATAAATAAAACTATCATTAGTAAAAAAAAAAAAAAGTTATTGTGATCGCATCAGAAGGGGGGAACCTTTTTTTTTTTTTTTTTGGTACACAAAGTAAACAAATACTTATGTTCAAACACACTTGTTCCATACAATTTCGCCTAACCTCCACCTTCCCCCCTTTTTTTCCTTTTCCTTTTTCTTTTTTCACTTTTTTTTTTTTTTTTTTTTTTTTGCACTTTCAATATTAAATACAATTATAATTTTTCTTCATGACCGGTACATTGAGATGGCATTCCTGTTCAACAAATGACTTTCCGCTTAAACGACATAAAGTTTCAAAGGCATGTGAAGCATGTCGTGGAAAGAAGATGCGTTGCGATGGCAGTAAGTTTTGGGTCCACATATATATATATTTTTCATATCGTAAAAACTAACTTTCATATTCAAGATAACCCGTGTCAAAGATGTGAATCAAATAAAATCAAATGTACATATAACGATAAACCAGCGAGATCGCGTTCAACGCCTGTAGTTAAAAAGCCCGTTCAATTATCTCCCAACCCATCATCCTCATCCAATTCATCTGCTACTTTATCGCCTCCTCCTCCTCCTCCTCCTCCTCCTCCTCCTCTTACTACTACTGGCGTTATAACACCTAAAATCGAAGAACCTCTTTGTTTAAATAAAATAACATTTGTAAATGAATTATATGAAACGCTTAGATTGCACCAAACTCCCAAAACACGTAGATATGGAACATCAATACCTCCTTTACTGTTAGACTTTTTCAACACCACATCCCAACCTCAAACCATCTGGTCCTATTTTATTTTATGCCTCGACAAGATTTACGATATCCAGCCTATCACTGATAACCCATACATCTTGCGAGACGCACCTGAAGAAGAATCCAGCGAGCTTGCAAAAGAAGCCTTTCAAATTTTTATCACGCACAACTTACTATACAGCTTATTTATTGATACACCCTTATTATTGTTTGTCATTAGTTCCGTTTCAATGTTTCCATATATGCAACAATCCAATTTATCTCAAACAATAACAACCAAGGAACTACCTTTCCACCCGTCTTGTTTACCCTTTTACTCTATTGTTATTTATTGTATTTTAGCAATCACTTTTCAATCTGCTTATCAATCACTGCCCAACATGAATGAAAACTTTACCAACAATCTGTACGCTTACTCTCATTTGTTTTACAGAGAGGCACATAAATTATTTCTTGCTGCTTGCTTCCCTACCAGTCCTGCTGACCCAACCACCACCAACAAGCCAGAAGAAAAGAAACGACATTTGATCTTACTTGTGCAAGCGTCTGTTCTTTTAACTCATTTTCAAGCTACAGCCATTAGTGAAGAACAAGCGTTTCTAACCATCAAGATGGGCATCAACTTGGTGCAGCAAGGTTCATTGACCGTAATTGATGACGATGTCGATGAAAAAGAAAGTTTGTTTGCGTTACTAAAATCACTCGATGGTTGGTACGTTTGGTTGGCTTTTTATTTACAGAAACCTTATTCAGCGCTCGAATTGGACATAACGCCTATCGCAACGATCAAGTATGATGTCATGTTTGAACGCAAGAGTAAAGAACAACGCTGGGCCCTATCCGTCTTGGATTCGTATACTTTTTTTTTGAAAAATTTATTAAAAAAGAAAAAATCAACTCAGCATCTCAATATCAATGCTATCAAGGTGTGTGTTGTGTGTATATATATTATGTGTGTGGGTGAGGAGGAGGGGGGGGGGATATATGGGTGTGTGTATGCGTTTTTTGCGTACTATTTCTCTTTTTTTATGTTACCTCTTGTGTATTTTACTAAATTTAAATACTCAAACAAAAAAATATATTATACATTTCTTTTTTTTAGGATTCATTAAAATCACTTGGCACGCCAAACGAAGAAGATGGCTTTGTTCCCAACCGTATTATCCAAGTATACCATGACATACTTACAATTCAATTACATTCTAGTCAACTTGACAACAACTTACAAAGTATAGCCGAGGACACGCTTGATACTAACGATTATACAACCCTAGATACATTAAATATTTGCATCTCTTCCTCTCAAAATATACTGAAAAATATAAACAAGGTTATATTTGCTGATAACGCAACCGCGCCATTAAAGTATATTCCGCTTTCCATCATCTATTCTACTTGTCTTGTTTCTCAAATCAATCTACACTTTTTGAAAAACAAGAAATCAGCATCTACTTTGTTTAAACCGTCAATTACAATGCGTAAAGAAATCGATACTTTACAATCAAATCTAATAAAAGTATTGAAGACTGCTTCTCCTTACTTTGAAGCATTTCAAATCTTGCACAACAAATTTAACCCGACAACACCAAAGAGAGTAGATACCACCAGTGTAAACAAGACATCAACCATTTCACCGTCTCCAACTTCTTTATCAACTTCGTCCTCTACCACAACTCATACCACGAACCCATTACAAGTTTCTAGTAGTAGCGCAGCTGTCGTCATGAACCCAACGCTAGCGTCAGAAACAAACCACTTTTTATCATCTTTTCATACAAATAACCATAGTGATTTATTAATAGCAAACGATTCCCAGCATATGACAATGAATTTGCCTATGGCAGGCGGTATAAGTTCCAGAGCTGATATTGATAGAGAGCAACTGGAGAAATTATCACATACGAAATCACATCACAATCATCATCACCAAAACTATCATCAACAACAGCAGCAGAACATACATCAACAAAACATGCAACAACAACAACAGTTGCAATTACAACATCAACAAATGTTGCTTCAAAAACAACAATTAAATCAATTCCAGCTTCAACAGCAACAACAACAACAACAACAACAACAACCAAATTCATATTATTTACCAAAATACACAAAGAGAACTGAAAATGGATTTAATGCACAACAACAGCCTTTAAACGATCCATGTTATTACTACAAGAACAATCAAGGTCAAAAAAGGTCGTATCAACCACAACAACAATTGTATAACCAGTTTGATTATAGTATAACTCAACCTGCCTTAAAACGACAACGGTCCAATACTGCTATTTCGTATGATATGTATCCAACCAAGCCGAATAACCAAGGTGTGGTGATGGAAGGGTCTCAGCACGAGAGGTCAAAGAGCGTAGCTACTACTGAATTTATTGAACTTGAGCCCACCAGTGATGAATTTATGTACAATATGTGGATGTTGGAAGGTGCTACACCTACACCTACGGAGGAGATATACGATAACCGTCAACAATTAAAAGCACACCATTCGTACAATAACAACATGTCGTTTTTGTCACCGCAGCCTCCTCAACCACCACTACCACCACCACCTCAACAAGAAATAAACAACAACAGTCTTACCAAACTACCTTTACCGCAACCATCCAAACAAACCTCGATGCTTTCCAAAAGATGGCTCACTTCAGCGCAAGCTCAAAAGAACAACAACATCTTCTTCCACTCCGAAGTTCAAACACTTCACTACCAAACCCCACCACTTGTTAATTTCGACACCAATACATCGTTCCCTATGGTCGGACTCAACGTAATTCAAGAAGTGGACCAAGAAACCAATACAAACAGCAACTTGATGTACCCCAGTCACAGAGCAAGTATTGTTTCAGATCATAGTGGTAGTAGCGGTAGTCATCATCAGTTATTAAATAACGTAGTCAATTCGTCATCCGCTTCTACTGAAGAAACAACGGATGCTGCTGCTGCGGCTGCCGTGGCCGTGTGGGCTTCGACGGCCGTTTCATTTCCCAAGATGAATAGCAGACAGTACAATGACTCGACTACTGCTTCCATTAGCAGTTTGGAGGAAAATAATGATAGAGTACCACCACCGGTCTATCAACAACAACAAGGGACCTCAAATAATTCTGGTACTGTTCATTGGATAAATTCTGAGAAAGTAGGCGATGAAGAATATTGGGTTGATTAAGTCTTTTATTATTATTATTCTTATTATTATTACATATTATTTTATTATATATATATATATATTTACATATACTTTATACCTTTGTACTTATAAAGACATACTATTTTTATCAAACCATTGTATAATTCGGCGTTTTTTCTCTTTATTTTCCAGTTTGGTCATGTTTAAAAAAACGGGGTCACTGCGGAGCTATAATTTATTTCATCATACTTTTTTATAAACCTCTTTTTTTTTCCTTCTTTTTTTTTTCTTTTTCTTTTTCTTCTTCATTAAATAATAATAATATTAAAATGCTCAAAAATTGCTGTTTTTGTATTAACCTTCGGTAATAACAAGAAAGAGATGAACTTTTACTTTAAATGAGTTAAAGCAAGCTAACCAGTCTTTTTTTTTATTTTATTTTATAGTACTGCGACATTAGTCTTGGCAGCATTAGGTGCAGTAACTAATCTTTATAGTGCCATGACTTTAACTGTTTTATCAGACGAATTTGATGAAGCAGATACTGCAGCCATGTTTGGTATCACCGCTTACTCTTACCTCTCCGGTTTTGCCTGCTTAGCAGGTATTATTGGTGTCTTAAAGGTAATAGATATATTTGTATATATTAAAACAAAATAACTAAGCAGTTTTATAAAAATAGAATAATGTTAAACAGCTTGGTTTCTTCTCTAGCTTCTATTGGGCCGATTTAGGGTTACACACCATGTTCTCAATTGCCAGTGCTGTAATGCTTTTCAGTCTTCATACTGAAATCTGTAACCAAGTTGTGAGCGAAGCCAAGGATGAAGAATTTGATATGGAAGTATGTGAAAGTGTCTATATTTCCAGTGCATGGATTGTTACTTTAGCCATGGCACTCAACATGCTTTTGAAACTTCATTTTGCTTTTGCTATTCATGCCTACACCAAGTCTGCTAAACAAGCTGAACAAGAAGAAGAGTCTATGGATCAAGTCCTTGTTGTTGCTCCTTATCCTATCGCTCAAATCAGTACCAAAGATGTTAAAGACCAACCCATCTACGTAGCTGGTCAAGAGTTTGTTCCTGATGAAAAGAAGCAACAAGTATAATTTTTTTTTCCCCATCAAACCTCCTCCTTTTTCATTTATTCCTCCTATTGTACTAATAATAAAAAGAAAGGGAAAATGGTATATTTTTATTTTTTTTATGAGTTATAAGAATAATCTTGCTTTTTAGCAAATCGCTTTAGAATGTTACTAGTACCAGCAGATGTAGAACCTAATGATTGCATCACTTTTATTATAGCGTCTGCCCATTCATCACGTTCTTCATCATTGTAAGCGCAGAGTAAATGTCGGTGAAACTGTTTCGAGGTTACCAGTTCATTAATTGTTAATGCATGACGATAGTCCGTAGTGATTGTGTCATCTTTCGCTTGACGACCAACAAGTGCATCTGTCAATTCAATTACACCTTTACGGGCTCCACCTTTCTTTTTTTTTTTTTTTAATAATGTTAGAGACGCACAATATACTTGTTACTAATACTTTACAAAATGATAATAATCAAGTGTATTATTATTCAATATAAAATACCGAGCTTTCCACTTTCCAAATAACTTGCCTTCTTTTCTTGATAAGTAACCTTCTTTCATGGCGGGAGCTGAGTTAAGTCGCTTTTACAAAAATGCATGAATAGAAGCGAATTTTTTTTTTTTTTTTTTTTGTGTGTACCTTTGTCTTTGCTTTTTTGTTTGATAATTTTAAAAAGTTATATAAAATAGTTATATCTTTTATTTGTGGAAGTGAAGCGAGAATACATTTAAAGTACAATTCCAATTGAACCTAAAAAAAAAAACTTGTTTAAATAAAGTTTTTAATTAGGTGTTTTAAATTACTTTTGTTTGGTCAATCATTAAAGGCGCATGACTAGAAAATATAGTTTCAGAAATTAAGTGTTCTCCATCATATTCTTGTGATCGTAACTAAGTAAGAGTAAGTAAGATAGAAAGAAGAAATAAAAAGGTATAATACTTGCTAGCGTATCAAGTTTAACCAGGTCAGAATAACTCTTTGAAATGCAACTTATTTCTTTAAATCTATCATTGATTAAATCTTGTTTATTGTTTCGAGCCAACAATCGAACAGATAACGAACGAACAAAAATCGGTTTACCACTTTTCCCAAAATGTTCAATACCAATACCAACAACAGCAACACGTACATTATACAATACATCTTCTGGTTTTGCCACTAATGTAGCAGTACAACTTTGTAAGCTTTCTATTTTATCAGTAATCTCAACTTTTGTCATTTACAAGATGCCTGAAATGAGAAAAAAGTTTTTTTTTTTTTGCTCAGCAAAAAAAGTAGTACACACAGGGTGTGCTACATTAAAACTAAATTACGTGCGTAAAAAAAAAGAAAACGTAATTCCCCCCCCCCATAAAAGGGAACAATAAAAAAATAATGACGACACTTTGTTGTTGCAGTAGTAGACAAATATGTATTCCTTAAAATAATGAAATAGCGAGCATGTAAGCCAAAAAAGAAAAAAAAAAAAACTTATGCAGTGTATATTAAAAATAGTTTGCAGATTTTCCTTTTTATTAGCAACCAATCATAACTCCGCAAGCAATGAACATATGTTTACACACTAAAGGAGTCAACAAAGTTTTATTTATATTCCGCGGGTTAAGGGTTATTTCCACCTTGTGCTCTAAAAATAGTTTTTTCCTTTCTCCCCAGTGTATACTTCAAGGGATTTTCGTTTCCGCGGAATTCAGTGATAAAAATACACTTTATTGTTTTCCGCGGAAAAAAAAGAGAACATATAAAAAAGAAGTCAATTTCACTCTCTCTTCTTCTCTTTATAACAGCAAACTTCTCCTCCCCTTCTCTCTTATAGTCAAATGCTTAACTTTAACACTGAATACGAATCCATTTTATTCGAAGATAGTCTATTCGAAGATAAATATCTTTCACCTGAAGTTCAAGCCAATTTACATGAAGGATACAAACTTTATCCACTTCGATCCAACGATTTCGAAAGAGGATATCTTGACGTTCTTTCTGTCTTGACTGAAGTTGGTGCGCACTCAATTGATACTTGGAACACTCAATTTCAATTTATGAAGAAGCATAATGATACTTACTTTACAATTACCATTATGGATGAAACCACAAACCGTGTTGCTGCTACTGGTACTATCTTGATCGAACACAAATTTGTCCATAAAAATGGTTTGGTCGGTCATATTGAAGATATTGCAGTTGATTCTTCTCATCAAGGAAAGAAGCTAGGTATTAGAATCATTGAGGCTTTAAAATTCATTGGTCAAGCTACTGGTTGTTACAAGGTCATTTTAGACTGTGCTATTAAAAACATTCCGTTTTATGAAAAGTGTGGTTTCTCACCAAAGGAAAGTCAAATGGCTTGGTATATTCCTCCTCCTCAAGAAAAATCTCACTTATAAACATACACACACACACACACACACATAATAGAATTTTAATAACATGTATACTTTTTTATTTTACATTATATATATACCCCCTCTTCCTCTTTTAAAGTAATAAAAAATTATATAAATTTGCGTACATTATTACTGCGTTGTGGATTAAGTTTTAAATAAAAGATGGATTGTATTTCTGGTCTTTGTGTGTGTGTCATACAACCTTGTATCACTGTTATATCGTTTAATGTTTGGAAATATGTTAATCGAATTTGATCTCCAGGAATAATTTGTACCAGATCACCCTATATATATATATAAATGTTAGTCTTATTTCTCTCTTTAATTAAAGATGAACTTACTGTGTCTATATGATGTATTTCAATAAACTGTGGGTCAAATGCGATAATATACGGATACTGAAACACTATATTTTCCGGGTTTCCTTCCCATTCACATAACAAAGGTAACCTAAAAAAGGAAAAAAAATACACTTGGTTAACTTATACACACACACACATATATATATACACTTTACTTTTGTGGACCACGATAAACTAACGACCCATTTCGATTATTCACATAAAAGCAAAACTTATCATAGCACAGCAGAAACTTATCATGAACACGATACATGGCCAACGGTTTAATCGATTCAGCTTGTCGATGCACAAAATTAAATTGTGGATCTCCTTTATCTGGAATATCTCTTCCTCCCACGCTTAAATTCTCTGGGTCTATAATTTCAAATCCACGTTCACAAACAATCAACATTTTAGTTTTCAAAAAATGAACATTACTAGCTTCTGCTCCAACATAAAATTCCTAATAAATAATGTTTGTTACTGCCCATTCTCTTTCTTTTTTTCTTTTTTTTTTTACCTTGTATTTTTTAAACCAAGAATGATTTGACCTACTACTCAACAGAAATCCCGTCTTTTGAGTAATATACTTCTGATTTTTACTGTCTCTTAAATCATACAGAGGCTCTAAACAAGTGAAAATACTCATCGTATTCTTCTTCTTTTTAAACAGCACCAAATCTCGATTATTACAAAACCCTACTTGGAAAAAATGAATATGTTGACCTAATTCCTGACCAAGTCTTACAGGTGCTTTTCCATTGGAAGCCGGCGAAACCAATAAATCTAAAGGATATGCCTTTAAAGTTTTATCTACAATCCTTTAATTAGTATATACATCTCCAACTTTAATATATATATATATATATATATATATGTATTTACCTGCTAAAACCAACAAGATGTGATACTTTTCTAAAACTGCTAATTGGGTTACATTTTCACAAGACAACACTTTTCGTGTACTAAGTCTATGTAAACTCTTAAAATGAACTCCTGTATCTGTTCCCACTGCAATGTGTGCTTCATTATTTATGGTATCTAAGGAGCAACAATATGTTACTATGCTTTAAATTTCCTACTTTTTTTTTTACAACTTACAAAATGGAACTGTACAATTGACTTTGCCTTGCTTTGTCGAACTACTAGCAGCAGCCACAGTTCTGAAAGACGTATCGTCCAACGTAATGACTTCATACACATCTTCACCGGACCTTTTTTTCATCAAAGTCTTTGCTTCTTCAATAGCACCCACCCATTTCTGTCTTTCCTCCAGCAAGCAAGAAAACGAATATACTCCACCTCGCTTACCCAGATGATAAAACGTCAATGGTACCAGCCCGTACGGAAACGATAGAGAAGATACGTGCAAGTACCCAGTGGTTGTATTCGAAAGTAAGCTTCGTGCTGTTGAAGAAGAATGATGTGATACTGTATCGTTGGTAACAACATGTAGCATTTGAAGCGGGATAGGGTTTTTCCAAACCCGATAGACCTCTATCGGATGAGCTACAGCTGCATTATTGGTCGACTTACGTACTTTGGTCATCAATAACAAATGGTCGAATAAAAAAGTACGTATATCTGATTTCTCAGTGACTTCAATTCCATTACTGCGTCGTTTAAGATCCCCTTGATAATACAATCTTCGATGCGGATCAGTCAACTGTAAATTCTGAAACTCGCCTTGCTTAAACGTAATCCTATCATTCATTTCCAAAATCTGAACCCGTTTTTTAAACACTTCTGCTAGCGTATCTGACTGCGATGCTACTTTTTTGACCATATCCAAGCACCGGGTTAAATAAGTATGATCAGGATGATCTCTATCGGTCTTTTTTAAAATGGCTTCTACCAGCAACGGGTACCTTTGCATGCGAGTGACGGGGTTCAACAAGAAATGACGAAACGGCAACCGCCGCATCCGTTTAGTTTTTTCCACCTGTACAATAAACCTTTCAAAATCCGGGTTGTTCCTTTGCTCTTCCTTCACCAAATACTCGGCCAGCGAAACGCGAGGGCAGTACTGCGAGAACGGGTTTTCAAAATAGGCCATGTGCTGAATCAATGTATCGCCTACCATGGGCACAAACTCACTTTCTCTTTGCAGCCCAATCAAGTCTTTCAACAATGCACAACTGACCTCTACCAGCTCTTTACAGTTGCCAAACACTTCCTTTATAAACTCCTCTCGTTTCTTGGCTGACGGAATAATATTCGATTTCGCCAGCAAAGGATTGACAATCGTTTCAACAAGCGTATCCAAATCGTTTTTATATACTTGCTCTGAATAAATAAGTTCATTGATGGCTTCTTGTCGAGCGATTTCTCGTTTGGATAGACTGGATAAAAGCTCTTTGGGGACACGTTGAACCCAAGCCAGTTGAGAATTGCTGCTGCTGTTGGATGGTGGCGGTAGTAGTTGTTCGGAAGGCCGTCGGCTACTGATGGTTGTATCTACTACGTTAAAGTCAGATACAAACACTTCAAATTTATTTGGACATCGAGGTGAATAACATCCACCTTGACCTGGCACACACGTATAGCTATAGCACTCTAATAGGCTTGCTAAAATACCTGTTGGTACCTCATTTTCGGCCATATCTTCCTGTAACGTATAATACTCGTCTGGTGAATTAAACACGATGCCCCGAATAATTGATTTTTGTGAATAATGTACAGGTTCAAAGAGCCTAGCTCCCATTAATGTATTAGCAATTAATACACAGTAAGCTTCAGGAATACTCTCTAACAAATCCGTCAACATTTTCTAAAACCAAGTAAAATCAGTATATATATATATATATATATAAAGCAAAACACTTACAATGGCTTCTTGTCCAGTAAATGATTCTGGATACTCATTAGCACAAAACAAATCTCTTACGTTTTCTAAAGCCCGTATACGTCTTAAAAACGCTCTGCTCAACACAGACAGATACGCATAAGCAGACGGGATTTGTGTGATTAACGGCGAAGTTAAATGACGGGTATCTGCCCCAGCATGGTTTATATGCGAACTCGTAGAAGAAGACCTACTAGGCGTATCATCTATTGTCTTTTCTCGTGGGGTTCTAGCTAAATAAGTATTTACATAGTCTGAGTGGTTGTATTGACCGTAGCCTTGAAAACTAGGTTCCACAAGTGTGGCGGGGGAAGCCGATTGTGTACCCGGTGGCTGATAAGATGATGGATGATGTTCTACGTTCTATTTTATAATATTTAAAAAAAATCAATTCCTTTATGTGTGAAATATGCCCCTTACGTGTGTTCTATGAATTGTATGCGATCGATATGTGGTTGGGTGAGGAGTTCCTCTTTGAGGCTGTTGTAACGAATAAGCTCTGGTTGGGGTATTCTCTTGACTTAATTCAGCAATGTAAGTGTCAACATCACGCATAAGTTCTGTTAACCCTGCGTCTAAAATATAAATGTCTTCGTCTTTTTGAGCATTCGACATGTTTTTTTTATAAGCGCATACAAAGAAAAAGAAAAAGAGAAACAACATACAAAAAAAAAAAAAAAAAAAAAAGAGTAGGTAAAACAAAAAAAAAAATGTCTCGTGACTGTTACGATATTTTATTGTTTTAAGAGAGGGGATTAATGCAAAAAGAACCCATATTGAAAAGGAAGTATTCTTCATGAAAGCAGGTTTTATTGAAGAAAAAAAAAATCCAGTAAAGAGGAATAAACAATTCACGTGGCTATTTACTGTGCAACATGATTATGAGTTTTTTTTTTTTTTTTGCAGCCTAATAACATTTCAAGTAAGAAGCAGGTTACAAAAAAGCATTTTGTTTACTTTTCCCAAATTTCAATTTTCAGTAAATTGCGCACACACTGCAAATATATATATATATATATATATTACGGGATATACATATGAAGCAAAAGGCATGTGAAAACGCCAATGATACCAGACGATGTTATTTGTTATTAATACTTAAGCTATTATATATTACACACGGGCTATCATCACGCGACTGAGCATGGTACAAAAAACGAAAACAATAATAAAAACAAAAAAAAAACTTTCTCTTTCCTTTTCTTTTAATAACCCTTTTCCCAAAAACAAAAAAACAAAAAAACAAAAAAAACAAAAAAATGAGAAAAAGAGAACAACAACAACATTTCTTTTTAGATAATATATTTGAACCTACACCACAATGGAGAACTACGGTAGCGCACAGCAACAACGGCGGTGGTAACGCAGGTTACCATGCTCATGCTGCTCATCGATCACCTATTCATCACCACCCTTCTCTTTCTGAAATTGTGTACCAAGATTATAGTAACAATTCCGAGATTCAAGATGGTAAATAAGCACACTTTTTGTTGCAAAAAAAAAGAAAAAAAAGAAAAATAAAATAAATAAAAATGCCCTTATTAGTTTACCCGATGTATCAAGACCGACGCCAGCTTCATCAGCGACACTCATTTATTGATTCATCTGGCAGTGGTAGTGATTCCCGACTACACGGATTTGAAAACAGTTCATTGTCATTGCACACCATATCAACCAGTGATCAAAACGAAGACATAAATGAATATGAAGTACATCATTATGATGATATTGAAGATACCGAGAGTGTAGATAAACATGTATTTCAAAGACAAACAGATAATGTGAGTATATCCAATTCATTATTCACCGCAGTAGATCATTTAGAAGTGAGTGATCAAGAAGATGATGCTAGTTCTACAGAAAATTTACGTCACGGATATTTACCACAGCAGTATGAAGATCACGAACCAATTGATACAATGATAAAGAAACTAAATGTACAAACAACCATTGTTTGGGAAGGTAAACTATATTTTTAAAAAACAATATAGTCTTTCTAATAAGTAAAATTAGATTATAGACCGCAATATCGACTATTAAATGAATCTTATGACAATGTAAAAAAAGGCAAGTGCATAACAAACCGTGCATAATAACAATAATAATGACTTTTTTTTTTTAAAAAAAAAAATTAGAAGTGTACAAGGAAATATACGCTACTATAGAAAAAATGCAAGCATTAGATCACAAGTTTAATAAAACCAAAATTGGATATCAATTAGAGATGGAAAAAGATTATTTAAGAATGACAGATGAGCTGATTTTACAGTGTAAAACGCTTACAAAACAAAAGGAATTCGTTTGCTCTACATTAAAGCCAGAGCAAGGTACTACAATAAAAAAAAAAAAAAAAAAAAAAAAGAGAGACATATCTTTATTAATTTTTTTTTGTTATTAGACGGCAAAGCATTTATCAATGAAAAAGTTCGATTGAATATTGGAGGAAATATGTTTGAAGTAAGTATTTTTTATATACATTTATAAGTACTTATTGTGCTTTGTTTAGACATCTCAAAGTACACTTGGACGTGACACAAATAGCTTATTGGCTACCATGTTTTCTGGGAGACATCCAATTTCAGCTGAATCAGATGGATCTTACTTTATAGATCGTGACCCATCTCATTTTCGACTTGTATTGAACTATCTAAGAGATCTAAGGGTACGTAATTCTTTTCTGCCAAAAAAGAAGTTATTTAAATACTTTTATATATAATAGATTCCACCAACTGTTCTTCAAGATGTCAAGATGTAAGTTTAAACTTTTATCATTACACAAGTATATTCTAATTTTTTTTTTTCTATAGTCGACAAGAATTACTACAAGAAGTAATGTGATTTTCTTTTTATTTTATTTTTTTAAACACAAGTACTAACATATAAATTTAGGCAAAATATTATCGTATTGATGGATTAATCAATATTTTACAATAGAGGTTCTTGTACAACAAAAAATAATTCTCATGCCACTCCGCCTTAAAAAAAAAAAAAAAAAAAAATCTTTTATACCAAATCCCCCCCCCCATTAAAAAAAAAACTATCTTTTTTTTCCTTTTCTCTTTTATATACATATATATATATTTTGATGAAATGAGATTGCTTCAAAGACCAACCTTATTTATTATATTAACTGGTTTAATATACGGAGTCTTTTCTCAAAACCATTACACCACCGAAGTTGAAACTGGTATATATTACCTGTTTATATATAAAAAAAAAAAAACTCCCATCTAATTATTTAATATAGATCCAAGTACCGGGTTCAGTGTAGAATACTTTGATACTTACAAAGTACTTAGAAACTTAATAACCAACCAATCCTACGCACTAGTATGCTGTAATAGTGCACTTGACGATTTTAAAACTGGATACCATGCTGTTGTAAATACTCCATTAACCAATGTCGGTGTTGAGACCGAGTTAGAATCTTTACCCTTTTTCGAAGTAAGCCATCTATTTTTTTTTTTTGCATCTCATCTAATTTTGTATTGACTGGTTTATATATATTAGTTGTTAGAACTAAAAGATGTAATTAAATCAGCAAAACCAAGAGCCAATGTGACCTCTCCTTGCTTTCCCGATATCGCAGATGGTCCCACTAATTCTAGTATGGTCATTGACGCAATCTTTACTGGAAAAGCTGTAAATGGTGTTGTGGGTGCTAATCCTCAATATATTAGTATTTCTGCTGGCAGTAATGAATTAACACCTCTTCAGGTAAAAAAAATTTTTTTTGCTATAAAAGGGAAATATATATGGACCCTGATCGGATTTTTTATATTTGCTTAGCAATCAGCATGGATTATTTTTGTCGCACATTTCTTTGAAAAAGAATCTTACGGTCAAGAAATTTATGAACTTGTCAAACAAATGTACAACTGTCATAAAAAGAATTTAGCTAAATCTGGTAGTAAGAATATTGCGTGGACTACATATGATGCAGTAGGTAAAGCCTGGACCATTCGTTCTGATAAGTATCTTCAAACACTTGTACATGATGCAGGTAACCACCCCCCCCCTCTTTATTCTAGTTGAAGCAGAATACTAACTATATAAAAAGGTATGAAGTTAATTGCTCCTAATAATCAATCAACCATCTTTCAAAATACAACCGAGTTCCACAGCGCTCTTTCTAAAGCGGATTTTGTTATTGATGATACACCAGCCGCCAACTTTAAAAAGGATTTTGCTTATACCGATTGGCTTAAAGCAGGTGCTTATAAACCAAATAACGCTGCTTCTTTTATCGCTTTGAAAAACGTATTCCGTACCGATCTATTGATCAATGCTGGTGGATACTCTGGTAATTTATACTCATATAAGATATATATATGTATATAAACTAAATCAAAAGGGGCTTTTTTTTATAGACTGGCCTATTCGTCATTCTGCTAGAGCAGATCTTGCTATTTCAGATGTCATTCATATGGTTTACAATACCTATGAACCTTCGTATAACATGAATTGGCTTCGTACTTTTGCTCAAATGAAGAGATCTGGTTTTGTATCCAGCAAAACCTATCCTAGTTGTACTAACCCTGTTCCTAGAATTAATACAAATATTTGTAGCATGGGTCCATTTGAACCAAACAGCACAGATATCAATGCAGCCAATACGGCCACGAGTAATAAAGGTTTATCTACTGGTGGTAAAGTCGGTATAGCAATAGGTGTTATTATTGGTGTTGCAGCATTAGTTGCATTTGGTGTATTCAAGTACAAGAGAAGAGGAAAACCCGTTGAGGGTACATTCGTTAAAATGAATGACATTTAAATAATTATAATAACCCCCCTATTTTTTTCTTTTACACACACAATAATAATAATATATACACGTACACACACTTTTTTGTTTTTTTTTATATGTATAAACATATATACGATCAAAATTATTATTAAGATTAGGATTTTAGACCATAAATACTTTTTTTTCTTTTTCGTACAATTTTTTTTTTTTTTTTTTTTTTTTTTTTTTTTTTATGTTTTGAGAATACCAGCAACTTTAGTGCTATCAAGATCATAAATACACTGTTGAGAATCAACAATCATTTCGTTGATTAAAGTCCTCAGGAACGCTTGTTCGTACTTTGAATTTTCAAATACAGTCGTTAAACTTTCAGAAGGACACCTTAAAAAGTTGGGAGCAAAGACCATGGCCAAGTTATTGACGTTCATTAGGGTATGTTTGATAATGGAAGGATCAGTAAATTCCTGCAATAAAAAAAAAAATAAGTATACTATACAAATTATGCTTGTAAATTGATTGTTTACCTGCAAGAAACTAATGGTAAATAATGCAATACGTCTATTGGTATCAGGTAATCCGTTAATAATAGCAATGGCTTTTTCAGCATCTTCAGCATATCGAATGCAATCATCGTAATTTTCACAAGTAATAATTGGATCAGCTAAATCTCGTAACCAATATTTTAATAAAGATGCAGGTACATTTGGGTCAGTTATACCAGTAGCATCGTAATTGCCATTTTCTATTCGAACCCGCTAAAAAGCAGTCAATATAAACAAATTATAAATGCATATATGATGGCAAACTTACCAAATCTGTAACAGCGTCCGCATCACCAGGTACACGAAATATACCTTCTGATAATTGACCATTCGTTTCTCTTACAGTTTCAGCCAAGAATGGAACAATTTTGGGGATTTGTAAGTTAGGGTCTAGTGTATGTTGTAATTGCATAATAAATGGTAATGATTCACCAAATACGGAAGGTTTAAACGGTGCTTCCTAATAAAATTATAAGTCTAGTGTTATTATATATTTCCTTTTTTTTTTTTTTTTACTTACTTTGGCACGATAAATTTCTGCACTAGTTAATACTTTTCCTTTTGATCCACGAATACAAACACGTTTTAATTTAGTAGAAACGTGTTGACTCATAATATCAACATGGTTTTCAGATACTCTGTGATTTTGTTGAACAAAATCTGTTAAATAAGCTTCGAGATTTTTGGATGGGGGAAAAGTGACACTGATAATGCATAAGATTTCCCAGCCTTTTCTAATACTCTCCCTATTAAGAATAATGAAATTAGTAACTAAGCAATTTTTTTTTATTTTTTTTAAGCAAGTAACTTACCCACTGGGGTTATCATGAAGTTGCTTACATATTTGAACATAAATTTCATCACGCATTTGACCTTTTGTTATACCACAAGTTAAAATAGTTTGTAAATCGTCAATTTCATTCCAGTGACGAGGACGTTGTCTATCACCCATCACCATTTGAATCATTTTAAAGCACCTTAAAGCATCTTTATATAAATCTTTGTTTAGCATAATAAGTGGTTGTTTGATTGAATCTCTTGTCCATTTTAACATTTCGTTCATTGGTACTCTTCTTCGAAATAATCCTCGTTTATGAGTAGAAAAGTATTTATGAGCAAATCCATCGATAGCAAAACGATTAATCTCTTGTTGTAAACCAACTGGTAATACAGGCCTATTAAATTTTTTTTTTTTGTTATTTTGTGTGTGTGTGTGTGTGTGTGTGTGTGAAATTTATAATCAACTTACTTGCGAATAGTTGTGCCTGGAGAAATATTTGATTCGCAATCAATTTGATTTAATGGGTGCATTGCAACAGCAGCCTCTATTAATAATAATAAATAGTTTAACATTGAGTAAATATATAAAAAGAAGAAAAGAAGAAACTAACCAGGATTATTCATTGGAGCACTGACAGATATAGAGTATCTGCTAGCTGCAGGGGAAGTACCTGATGATCGCGAAACCAAATTTTTGAATGGATTTGTACTACCACTGGTAGAAGATTTACTGGTTCTAGTAAAACTAGAAAAAGCAGAAAAATGGGAACCTCTTCTTGACCTATTACTTGATTGAATATCGCTAATAGGCTCCTTATTATTTTTAAATTTAAATAAAACAAGAAAAAATTTTAATAACTAGCTTTCAAGGAGTTATGTATTTATATATATATATATACCTTTTGATTTATAGAAGAACAAAAACTTTGCTTTCTTGAAGGCACGGTTTTTTTAACTCCAAGTCCAAAATTAAATAATAAACTAGTTGCATTGGTTGGACTACTATCACTACTTTGTGGAATTGGTAATACTGATGATAATGATGTACCTTCTACTGCTTGATCTATTGTATGAATACTACCTCCATCTGATGTAGATCTTGTATGTTGACGTATCGAATTAGTAGTATCTGTATGAATAGACAAATCAAGAGACTTGCTATTTCGTTTTGATACTGGATAAATTGGTATTGACTCGGTTGTAATCACTGTTGTTTCTTTAATTACCATCGCCATTTGTTGCTACTTTATTTTCTTAAAAAAGTTAAAAAGAAGAAGAAAAAGAAGAAGAAAAAGAAAAAGAAAAAGAAAAACGAAGAAAATAAAAAGCTTGTTGTATATTTATACATGGTAAAATGACGTTTTTGTATCTGTGGGTTTCAACCAATTTGAGATGTTTGCACGTGTATCATAGTAGAACAGTTTTTACCACCAATCAACTATATAATTTCTATCTACTTTTTTTTTTTTTTTTTTTTTTTTTTTAATTGCACAACAGACCAACCACTTCATCTATCAAATACATATGTCAAGGGCTATATAGGTGACACTACTGTTGTTAATTACACGTGTAATTCAAACTGTTTACAGCCTGAATTTTTTCTCCCTCTTTTTTTTTTTTTTTTTTTTTTTTTTTTTTTTTTTTTTTTTTTTTTTTTTTACACTCACCTTTTTTTTTTTTTTTTTTTTCTCTCTCTTTTTTTATACACATAAAAATATATACATATATAAAAAAAAAGAAAAAAAAATGATCAATGAAGAACAACTAAATGAACGCCTAGAAGAATTAAAGTTATCACAGTTGCCTTCTGGTATCGGAAACTCTTTTTTAAAAAAGAGACTGCAACAAGATCAAGATTCCAATCCACCAAGTAATTACAACAGTGACACTGACGAACCAAAACCCCGTAAACGCGATCGTCAAGATAGGGTTAAACACGAGGTTATCCTTGATCAAGATTTCATTTCTCCAACCAACAAACCACAAGTCTCCCGTGATGACTTTCAACCCATTTGCGTTTTAGGTCGAGGAGCGTAAGTTTAGTTTTTTTTTTTTTTCTTTCCTTTTTATCAGTAAATTTAATTAAATTTTGTTTTTAATAAAGGTTTGGGAAAGTGTTTTTAGTAAAGCATGGGAAAACAAAAGAATTATATGCAATGAAAGTTTTAAAAAAAGCTTCACTTATCGTTCACGGTAAACAAGCACAGCAAGCAAAGACTGAACGAGAAATATTAGAAGCAGTTGAACATCCTTTCATTGTTAAATTATGTTATGCATTTCAAACACCTACTGAACTTCACATGTTGTTAGAGTATGCTGTTGGTGGTGAACTCTTTCGACATTTAGATCATGGTAAGCTTTTATTTATATACATGGCAAAGTTACATAATAATAATATATATATATATTTTTTTTTTAAAAAAAAAATGGTAGAGGGCATGTTTTCGGAATCAATGGCTATATTTTATGCTGCTGAGCTCGTGTTGGCTTTAGAACATTTACATTCTTTAGGTATTGTGTATCGTGATTTGAAGCCGGAAAACTGTTTATTAGATGTAGATGGTCATGTAGTATTGACAGATTTCGGATTATCTAAAGTACCAGTAGATGGAAAAACGAATACGATTTGTGGTACAGCAGAATACATGGCACCCGAGATTTTAATGGGATTAGAGTACGATATTACAGTAGATTGGTGGAGTTTAGGTATCTTGATATATGATATGATGACAGGATCAGTAAGTATTTATTTTTTTACCGACAAAAAAAAAAAAAAAAAAAAAAAAAAACCTTATCAAATACAAAATAGCCACCTTTTAGTTCAAATAATCGTAAAAAGACAATTGATTCAATTTTAACGAAAAAGATTCCAATGCCATATTATATGACAGCGGAAGCAAAGGATATATTATCAAAGGTAAGTACGATGATGACGGAAACAGAAATGTTAATTAAGTTTGGAAATAGTTGTTGCGTAAAAACCCTAATGCGCGCCTTGGTTCAAAACCAAAGAAAGCTGATGCTATTAGACGACATAAATTCTTTCGTTCTGTTGACTGGGCTGCTTTAGAACGTCGTGAGATCTCTCCTCCCATTGTTCCTATTGTTGTAAGTATAATACTATATATATTTAAGGGATAAATGACAAATAGGAGCTTTATATAACTAAACAAAACTTTATTTAATCACACACAAAAAAAAAAGACTGACCCTGAATCAGCAGAGGTAAAAAACCCCAAAAAGAATTAAAAAAAAAACCTGTTATCTAAAACTTCCTTAAATATTTATATAGAATTTTGATCCTTTCTTTACAACTGAAGTAGTAGAAGGATCACCTGGAAATAACGATTTACAAGCACCTGAATCAAATAGTCATTTCTTAAATTTCAGTTATGTAGACTCCTCCGTTTTATAGATTTTTTTCTTTATACATGCACACACACGCACAGAAAAAGTACTGCGAATACAATATTCTTTAAAAATCAGGAGGTAAAAAAATTAGAAAACCTCTAGTGTCAATAAACAAAAAAAAATTTTGTTGATCAAAATTTAGTTTAAGGCACACTGAACACTTTTTTAATAAGTGCAAGTGAGACAGATTCAGTCACTGTAAAATAGCTCACCTTGGAAATAAGAAATCGCTCAAAAATTTAGGTTTTTACTATTTTGAATCGAAAACCTAAACGAATGTTATTGCTCTCAACAAGCCTTTCATTCTTAAGTGGTACTCATGATTTGAAACACCGTATTTTTTTTTTACTTTTTTTTTTTTTTTTTTTTTTTTACTTTTTTTTTTAAAAAATACCTTTTTCGTTTGAACCATGTCAGATAGCAGTAAACGAAGAAAAGTCGAGTATACTTGTCAGTACTGCGATAAATCTTATAAAAAACCTAGTAGATTAGCTGAGCACGAACGAACACATACTGGCGAGGTAGAAAAAAAAAAGAAAAAAAAAAGTTTCAAGTTGAGATCGATTGTTTATTCTTTTTTCTTCTTCTTCTCTTTATAGCGACCATTTAAATGTGCTCATGTTGGTTGTGATAAAGCATACTTTAGATCGAGTCATTTAACAGCTCATGAACGTATACATTTGAATATAAAAGACTTTTGTTGCTCATTTGATGACTGTACTGCTGCCTTTTCTACTAAACAACATTTATCACGACACGAAAAGATACATGCCTCTCCTGTTATTAAGGTAATATATTTTTATTATTATTATACTACATACCATTTTTTTTTTACTAGTTACTTATGAAAAAAAAAAAAAAAGTGTGAGTTTCCTGGATGTAATGCAGAGTTTACCAAGAGGTTTCAACTACGTTGGCATAAAGCTTCTCACGAAAAGAGTGCACATCCTTGTCCCGTTTGTCAAACCGTATTTGATTCTTTACCTGCTCTAGAAAAGCATCAAGACAGAGTTCATGAGAGTAAGTAAAGGGTTGCTTTTATATGGCTAGAATGATACATTGACATATACCATAGATCCTGTTACCTACAACTGTAGCCTATGTCAAAATGTATTTGCTAAATGGACCGAGTTAAGAAAACATATACAAACAGATCATCCTATCCGATGCACCTTGTGTAAAAAAGTTTATTCAAAGACATTTAATCTAAGACAGCATATTAAAGAAAAGCATACGGAACAAGAAATTATACCCTGTGATTGGCCTGGATGTGAATCCGTGCTTCAAACGGTAAGCATACACTCTATCATTATTATTGCTGTTGTTCAAGTGAATAATATTCTATTTTAGAAACGAAGTTTTAAAATGCATGTGGCATTAGTGCATGAACAAGATATCCGATTCAAGTGCGAGATATGTAATAAAGGCTTTCCTTATAAATCTATACTGGATAGGCATAAAGGATCACATACACCTGTAAGTTAAAAGTGCTTTCTTTCTCTTCAAAATAATAATAATAATAATCTAATAATCTTTTTAAAAGAAATCCAAATCAGCTTCACCTAGACCTAAGAAATCAATCATAGAACAATTGACAGGATTTAATCATTACACAAAAAACGAAAAATTCGAGTGTCCTTTCCTTCAATGTCAATTCAAGTTTACAAACTCTCATTTATTACGTCGTCATATAGAAGGAAAAAATCATGTAGAAGATGTCAAATCATTTGAACAAAGTCGAGTAACTCCACCCTAAATATATATATATATATATATATCCATATATATTATTGTTGCATAACTTCGGTGGGATTTTGAACTACAATTAATAAATAATCGTGATCTAATGGTCATGAGTTAATAATAATAATAATAATAATAATAATAATAATAAAAGATAATAATAATAAACGGGTTTGTTACCTGGTGCAATCATGATTTCGTGTTTCTTGGTTCGTACTCTTAAAAAGGTTAAATCATTCTAACAACAAAAAGAAGGTTAATCACACAAGGGATTAGAACAAGAAAAGAAAGAGATTTACTTGATCATCTAGAGTGGCTACAGTCGTTCGTGTTTGTTCAACAAGAGAAGAAATCAACTGACCGTACTTTTTAGTTAATTCTTGGTCTAGAGTAGAACGAATAGCTTGACCTTCATTGTTTAAAATAACTACAGCTTTTACACCTTTTCTAGCTGAAATACGTTTTAAAGTTTCATCTACGTCAATTGTCTAAGTTGAAAAGAGTAAGAAAACATTGTATTGATGGCTAGTATAAAATATTACCATTTTGTTTTATACAAGAAAAAAGAAGAAAATACAAATAAATAAAATGATTTTTTTTTTTATTATTTTTTTTTTTAAAATAATATATTAATTAAGAAATACAGTATAGTGTTTGCCCCAACCTAATTCTTGGACAGGAGGAGTAGCTTGTTTTTTCAACATATTTACAGCATTGAGTTTGTTTATGTTTTCGATAGTGTCATCAGGACGAGGTCTTTTGATATCAGATACAAATTTGACATTTTTTCCATCAACATTTACATCAACCAAGTTTTTCCAGTGATCAGGTAATGGTTCCTTATAAGGTCGATGAATTTTATCCAGCAAATTATCAAGTACTTTAAAGTTATTTTGATCTCGAGTAAATGTTTGATGTGTTTTATCCTTCCAGTGCTATTATATTATATAAAAAAATTAATTTACATATTCTACTCAATAATACTATTATTATTATTATTACTATACCTCTTCTAGTGTCTCAAAGTGACAATTACAATTTTCACAATATCGCATATCCTTCCTCTTCTCCTTTTCTTTTCGTGCACGAGTTTCTTTATCTTTAATGACTTGTTTATGCATCTTTTGATGTTCGTTTTGAGTTACATTCTCTACCATACGTTTATCTAATCGATTTACACTTTCCCCCGGTGTTAATCGTTTTTCATTTTGCATGGCAGTAGATACAGATTGAGTGTTATTTGTACAGGATTTTTGATATCCAGAAGCACGTAAGCTGTATTGAGATTCCGTATTAACATTACCAGCAATGGGTGTATCAGGAGGGGTTGTGATTTGAATTGAAGCATTTGTAACAGCTGGTGATGGAAGAGGTAGTGTTGATGGTTGTGGTTGTGGTTGTGGTTGTGGTGATGGAGGTAAACTTTCTTTTTTAGGAGGTGGTGCACGTTTACCAAAGGGTGATCTACCCATTGGTGTTATTTTTAGGAAAGGCCAAGGATAGTCTAAAGGTTTCTTTTTAAATAATGTATCAGTGTACTGTCTAGTCACTACAGGTCGATGTGTTTGGCTTGCATCTTCAATCGAAAGATAATGTCCAGTATATGCAACAAAATGAGGTCGCCTTGAGTGCGTCTCATTGTTTACTCCTGTCGATAGTCCAAAGAGCTTTTCTTCTTGGTACACTTTTCCTAATGCCTTTTTTTCCAATAGTTGTTTATTCTTCTTTTTAAAAGGTGACACCTTCATAAAATAATCCACTGTTTTTAACATGACTATAATATACATACAATACAGGGGAAATTAAATATAAAAGCATTTTATTATATATTTTTATTTTACCTTCCATACTCCATAAGATGATACCCCAAGATAATGCATTTTCTACAATCGAATCTCTTGGTTTAAACTCTGCTAAGGCCTATTATATATACATTAGTATAAAGAAAAAATATGATATCCATTTGTTGTCAAAAGTGAGTACCTTTTTATATTTTTGTTTACTAGGAAAAAGAGTTTTATTTATAGGTTAGTTGATACGTACATGCTCAGGGAAATTAATTTACTTACCTTGTATCACTATAAGATCGCAACATATTTTCTTGAATTGGTATATTCTTCGTAGTAATG
Source organism: Thamnidium elegans (assembly GCA_025201345.1). Taxonomy (NCBI): domain Eukaryota; kingdom Fungi; phylum Mucoromycota; class Mucoromycetes; order Mucorales; family Mucoraceae; genus Thamnidium; species Thamnidium elegans. The sequence continues at coordinate 2,640,117 of JAIXMG010000001.1, read as the reverse complement.
AGATGCGTACACTTTTTAGAAAAGAACTTTTCTTGCGTCTAAGGAAAAAGCTTTTTTTTTAGTACACCAAAAATAAAAAAAAAATAAAAAGTACAAAAACTTACTGCTCCTAATAATACAATGGCTCTTTCAATACTTGCAGTTGCACTTGGTTCCAAACTATCTAAATAAAATACACATTGTGTAAACTCTTTCTTTTTAGCACTTAATTCAGCATCCGATAATTGAACAGTAGTGGTGAGATGCTTAATGGCATCCTCTGAAGCATTATGAGCGTTCTCCTTGTCCTTTAATCCAGCTTGAAGTTTTAATTTTTGTTGGAGGTCTAGTTCACGTGCTGCTGAACGAGCTTGCTGACCATCGTTCTTTCTCCATAGCTTGCTACTATTGCTGATCAAATTATTGTTGGATATATTAGATAATTGATTCTTTCCAAAAGACATTTTCTGCTTTTATATAGTATGAATGTGCAAGTCTTTTTTTTTCTTTTTTCTTTTTTCTTTTTTTAAATGCTAGGAAAAAAATAAAAAAATAGAGTATGTGGCAATAAAAATATTTAAGGTGGACTGTCGAAAAAATAAAAAAATAAAAAAAGCTGGGTTTTTTTTTATTACGCGTATTGGAAATCATCCGTACGTGCTGGTGCAAAAGTGACTAAAGTTCTCTGTGAGCTTTATTTTCAGATGTATACCATTTCTTCATCCTTCGCTTCGGCGGATTCTGTATTATATTATGTGGCTAATACGATCCTTGTTATCTTTACTTTGGACTCCTCAGAAGTGGTATTGTTCGTATTAGAAAAAAAAAAATTGGTTTCTATATCAAAGTATTACCAGGAAAAAAAAAATCCCGAAGGTTTAGCATGCCCTATAATTGAATAATCTAACGGGGAATAACTAAAGACCAAAGCTCTGTCAAACAGCTGAATATACTTACATACTTTTAAGGAGTTTATTTTTTTACATGAAAAAAAACAAGTATTGTAGTTCGGTTTATTTGAGGATCTAATTTGAGCCTGACGTTTTTGAATTCTATTCGATGTAATATTCAGGGGAAAAGTCGAGTAAGTTATTGATAACAAGCTCCAACTCAGGAACGACATCTATCTGACTTCATATAAGAAAGACAGATGCATTGCAGCTAGAAGAATTATTTGCTCATAATGAGCGTCAGTACTTACCTGCATATAATCGTCGTATAGCTGTGACATGGAATGGTTGATTTGCAACTAATTTATCGATACTTTCTTGAGAGGCGAGCAAATTAAACTCTTCTCCATTTTCTGATATCAATACGACCGGTTTCATACTTATAGTTTGATAATTTTGTTACTGATTCAAAAGTAAGATTGCTATTTTATATCTTTTAAAAACCTTTTACTTTCAAGTAAAAATACGGCCAATTTTTTTTTTTTAACCTAACGTTGTGAGACTCTTTTCCCTTTTTAAAGTTTTTTTTTAATCATGTTTTTTATTTTTACAGGAACACCTTTTTCTTTTTTTTTAATATTTTCAATGATTAATTTAACTGCTTCCAGAAGCTACAGAAGGCTTCTTCTTCTTCTTCTCAGCTTCTTCTTCCTTTTCCTTCTCAATCTCAGCAACAACACTTTCGACTTCATCTTGTTCTAAGCGCTATATAATAATAATAAAAATATCAATTACACAATCAAGAAAAAAAAAAAAGTTATATATGTTTACCTTAACAGTGCTATCAGATGTCATGACAGCAATCTCAATATTTTTAGCACCAGTTTGAACAACCTCCAATAAAGACTTGATGGCTAACTTGATAGTTTCATTTTCATTCATTTCATCATTATAATTCTTTTCTAAAAATTCACGAACAGTCTTGGAACTTCTACCGATAGCATTGGCCTAAAATATAAATATACATATAAGTTTCTCTTTCTCTCTTATAATTTGCATTAAAATCCTCTTCTTTTTTTCTTTTTTTTTTACCTTCCAAGCAGTATAAATACCAGAGGGTTCAGTTGTATATAACTTGGGCTGCTTGTTGTCAAAACCGACAATTAATGTTGAAATACCAAAGGGACGAACACCACCACTTTGAGTATATTTCTAATGAAAATAAAATGTTTACATCAGTATTTCCTTTATATTTTTCCTTGCTTTTTTCTTTCTCTTACTTGTTGTACTTGAGCAATATGGCGCGTAATATATTCAACAGATGCAGGATCCTCTACAGTTAAACGATGACTTTGACATTCAGTTCTAGCCTTATTGATTAAAACACGGGCATCAGCGGTTAAACCTAAACTAAAAGAGTTAGCTATCTAGAGAAAAGAAAAAGAAAGAAAAAGAGAAACTAACCGGCAAAAGCCATGCAAATATGATCATCAAGCATACAAATCTTGCGAACAGTTCTAGCGTCTTGTAATTTTAAAACAGACTTCTTTTCAACACCGAGAACAACAACGTTTTGTCCACGTACACCAACCTATATATATATATAGAGTATAAGTATATACAACAAGAAAAAAAAATGGTTGTCGAATAATAAACTACATACAGCACAGGTACCCTTTCTAACAGCTTCAGAAGCGTACTCTACTTGAAATAAATGACCATCAGGTGAAAAGACGGTTAAAGCACGATCGTATCCAGACATTTTGAACTAGTTCTTAAAAATATATATATAAAAAAAAGTAAAAATAAAAAGGAATATAAAATATACGAATAAAAAAAAAAAGATTAATACGCGTCCTTCGACGCTTTTTAACAACGTCATCACCACCTCCCAACTCGTAATAGCGGAGTCTTTTTGAATTGATTGGTTTAAAAGCATTTTTTATTTAAGGTCTGATATTGTTTCCTGTATCAACAAAACTCTTTAGTTTCGTTAAGCTACGCTTTCAAAGGATGATGGGTATATATTTCGAGGTCTTAACGGCTTGGAGATATTATAAATGGTAAAAGTTTTTGTTGGTTCATGGTGCAGACCAAGTAAGCAGAGGATAAAGACAAGTACTATCAGATTGAGTCGAAAAAGAGAAAGCATTTTTATGGAATTATAATTACAGAGAATCCGAGTATTTATATACAAATATAAAAGACAATGAATCTCATATAAACAATACATGTTATTTTTAATAATGGTTCCTTTAATTTATATGTATAATGAGATGTTTTTTTTTGTATGTATAATGTATTTACTTTCTACCCATAAATTTCTTGAAAAGGTTATGATGTTCTTTGGGAGGAGCTCCGCCGTTACCACGACCACGGCCAGAGAATTGACCACCTGAATTACGATTGTATTCAAGGTAAGCCATATTATCACCACCAGCCAATGTTTTGGTACTAGTGACTTGTCTCTTTACCAAACCCGAAGTACGATTCTTGGCAGCGACCTTACGATCAGTGATTTTACCAACATCATCGACATTAATCAACTCTTCGTCTCTCAAATCAGTATCATTGGTTAATAACACAGCCTTTAAGAGATCCATTTGTTCTTGATGAGTTCTAAAGACAATATTGGGATCACTATCCATACCTTCCAAATTTGTAATTACTTTAAAAGCATAACCCTGATCGATTAAAAACTGTTGACGTTTAGTAGAATAATACATTTCTTGAGTATCACGAGAAACAAGAGAATAAAAGAAAGCATTGAAACCTTCATCATTACGTCTTTTTGCTCTCAAGATACGACCTAAACGTTGAGCTTCTTGACGTCTAGAACCATAATGGGAAGAGATTTGAATTAAGCAAGTAGCTTCGGGTAAATCAATACTTGTGTCACCAACTTTAGATAAAAAGATGGTACTGACAGCAGGATTGTATTGGAAATTCTGTAAAATACGCATACGTTCTTGTTGACCTGTACCACCATAAATATAAGGTTTTCCTAATTTCTTTGCATATTCAATCAGTGCATAAACATTATCAGAAAATACAATAATCTTATCACCACGTCTTTCATGGTAACCAATTAAATATTGGCAAGCTTGGAATTTCTTTGGATTCATGACATAAAGTAATGTACGCTTACGAGAATTTTCATACAAATATTCCTTGTAAAATTCAGGTGTCATTGGGCACCATACTTCTGCACACTGAACATTAGCAATATGACCACGACTAGCCAAATCCATCCAATTTGCTTCATATAATTTAGGTCCAATCAAGAAATTAAGATCATCAATCTTTTCATCTTCACGTACTAATGTAGCCGTTAAACCTAATTTTGCATGTGCTGCAATTGTAGTAACTACTGTACGGAACATATTGGCTGGCACAACATGGACTTCATCTAAAAGTAAGAAACCCCATTCTCTTGATTCTAAAAACTCCATCATTTTTTGTGCATCATAAGAACGTTTACGCTTATTAGCTACCATAGAATAAGTGGAGATAACAATACCTGAAGCACCTGAAAACTTTTCTTTACAATCCGATGTAAATACTGCTACTTGATTCTCTTTAACACTACTCCATTGTAAAAATTGTTGTTTCCACTGCATTACAGATACAGAAGATGTACATAATACAAGACAACTCTTTTTAATAGTACATGCTGCAGTTATACCAACTAAAGTTTTACCCGCACCACAAGGCAACACAATAATACCAGATCTAGCACGACCATTACCAAACATTTTAGAAAGACTCTTTTCTTGATAAGGACGAATAGTTGTAGTAGGTTTAAGATCAATTTCAAGGTTTGCGTTAAGTGTATCGTTACGGAAATCATACTCTTCCAACATAGGATAATCAATATCATTACATCTCTTTTTGATATTTTCAACATGCTCTGCTGCAATTTCAAATGAATGTACTTGCTCACCACCAAAATCATCTTCTTCATCTTCTTTGTCAATACCTACAACTGCACCAAAATATTTCGCTTCTTCTTTTTTACGTTCTTCTTCTTCAGCGGTTAATTCCTTAATCTTTTCGATACTACCTTCATCCACTTCTTTGATTTTAGCAATACCAGGAATACTTAAATCTTTACCAGTAGGTTTAGAAGTGACCAGAAGAGCAGATGCACCAGCTGGAGCGCTAATGATTAAATCATTCTCATCACGTACAATACGTCCTGAATTAATAATAGGGTCTTTTAACAACATTTGTAATGTCTCTGGATGAGAAGATTCAACGAAATAACGATTGTGCTTCAAGACAAGTTTTACTTTGCCGTAAGATAATGTACACTGTCTAATAAATTGTGTGATTGAATCAGGAACAGGTACTTTACAAAGACGATTCAAAACCTCAATAATATCTTCTGTTTCTAAGCCAACCGATACAGCAGCATAAAGTGAATAAGGTGTTAATTTATATTCATGAATATGTGCAGGACTAAAAAAAAAAAAAGTGTTATTACTTCTATTTTGCAAAAAGTTTTGTTTTTTTTTTTTGGCATTACCGACTAACAGGTTCACTAATAGCAACCAAGAAATCTTGTGCTTGTTCTGCAATAGCTGAAAAGCCTTCAAGAATAATATGACCATCTTCTGGACTGATCCATAAAGGTCTTGAAGCATGATCTTTCTTTAAAGGTAGGTTGGTATAATCTTCACGACCGAAGATGTGTGAAATAAAATCGGATTTGTTGGTTTCATGTTCTGTGTTTTTTAAAGAGTTTATTTCAAGATTGGCATTCTTTGGAACTAAGGGAAAATATGAGCTAACAAAAAAAAACCCGGTATACATTATGTGTACATACCATAAAGCTTTGATTGTAAAGTATCGTCTAATTGAATATCACTATCTTCTTCGTCACTGTTGATTTCTATGAGTTATTTATGAGTTATCAAAAAAAGTTTATTATCTACTGTAGATTTTTTTTAAAACTACCATCGATTCTTCTTTTGCTCATTATATTTACTAAAAGAATAGAAAGAAAATAAAATAAAAAAGAACCGCAGTATATTTTTTTATATGTTTAAAAATCATTTCAGTCACAAAAAAAGTTCTGTGCGGTGTTTTTATTTAATACACTTATTCTGCATTAAGCTAAATGGTATCGTGAAAAAGGGTTCAGTGATGGTCGAAGTTACGGAGTATATCCAGTTTAGAGAGCTTGATCTGTCGGTATAGTTTAGGTGAAATTAGATCCATGACAAACGCTGACAAACGATAGGGTTAGTATCTCAATTTATCACTAGATCGTTGTATGTAATACGTATCTGCCTTTCAAGTTTTACCATTATTGAGGTTTTCTTTGGAGGCTTAAACTCGGATATAATTATAACACACTTAACATTTACGAATATACTGCAAACTATAAATGAGACTAATACACTTTATTCTCATTATTTTTTAATTTGTCGTTCGCCCTATATAAACATTAAAATCGTTAGCTATCCATTCATACCAATGTTAAATATTTAAACCATTGGTTTTGGAAACGGCTATCAAAACAAAAAAAAACCGATTGTAACATCAGTGATAAGTAATGGCTTACGTAAGAATTTTTTATCAAGCAGTCAGGCGAACTAGAGACAAATGAAAGCAGTTTTAAATAAAGATATTAATAATCATCTTGAAATATCAGTGTTAAACTTTGGCTGATACTTACATTTGAGTTAGAGCATGAGCTATATGAGCGAAGAGATACAATAAACAGGAGTATATATGGCGACTATACTATAAACATCTACAGCACGCCGTCTATTATTGACGGTCAGAAGAGTTAAGAGAGGTGTATTAATAGAATTTGCTGTGGGAATAATTCATGGTTCGTGTGTTGTAAGTAATCAAGTAATCAGCAATTTGTTGTACAATCAGCAGTTAGAAAGTTTTTTCCCTGTTGTCCCATGTAGCACAAATTGATGCTAAAAATAAAATGTATGTGTGTTTTTTTATTATTATTTACAAAAAAAAGCAGTGAAGAATAAAAAAGGATTTGATATATTATTATTATTTAGTATTATTGTTATAAAAAAGACGAAAAAAAAGTAGGGTGTATATTCTCTCTTTCTCTCTCTCTCTCTCTTTTCCGCTTAAAGTGGTTTTACACGAGCAAATCGTTTTGAAAAATCCAGACCGTAGAGGTAGGACGAAGACATGACAATAAATGCACCAACGATAAAGACACCAGAAGGTTGAAAACCAAATAAGTAAATACTGATTACACCAGACACAATGATCGACAAACTTGTAGCAAAGCCTTTTAAAATATTATCAGCATATTTTACAACTATAGCAACCAATAAACCGCCTAATGCTTGATTAGCAACAACAACCCAAGTAAGCCAATTGTAACCTTGTAACAAACCACCTTCCATGATAGGTTGTATATCATAAGCCAGCATCCCGACCAGCGAAAATAAGGCTCCTGATATTCCCAATTGAATATTACGTACCCACATTGAAGTATCTGATGTCTTTAAAATCTTTTCAAAATAACAGCCAGCAAAACCAGACGAAATACAACTTGTAATAACTGCCATTAAACCAATAAAAGGGTTTTGAGGTGCCAATAAAATATCTTCCACTTTCGATGTTGTACTAGAAGACGACATACTTTGAGATTGAACGAGTGTGACACCAATCATTAATAGTAACAAAGCTAACCATTTATCTCGAGTTAAACTTCTTCCCAGTAAAGCAACACTGAATATAGCTGTTGACATGATTTTCATTTGATAAGTTACTTGGAATGTTGCTGCCTCTAAATTACTTAATGCAACATATAATAAATTATTTTGAAGTGCGTAAAGACCAGATGGAATAAGCATTTTGAGTGTTTCGCTAGGTTTCCCTAATATCTCTCTTCTAACCATTGTACTAAACCTATCCCAGCTACCTTGTTGATGTCGCATGACTACTAGGCATGCAATAATTTTTAATACCTCTGCTAAAAACACTGCTGTTGAAGCAATATACATGGTTTGTCCCGGTTTTTGCACAATGCGTGAATACCTCATCATCAATACAAGTGTACTATTTTGAACTACCAACACAATCAGTGACAGCTGCTTTCGAGTTAAACCGAAAAGAACTGCTTGACCTAATCAAAAAGTGTATAAGTAACTAGATGATGAGATGACCTGAACGGTCCTTTTTTTTTTTTTTTTTTTTTTTTTTTTTACTTACTCAGGTTTTTTGAGTCTGTGTCGTTTGAAGTAGGTAAAACACTCTTGTTACCAAACGTCCGCCGTGATTGTTGATACACTGACATTATATTATTATTATTATTATTATTTGTAGTTATTATATATAAAGGAAAGGGCAAAGAATTATATTTGAAAGAAAGAAAGAAAAAAAAAAGCCTTTTTACAGTTAAAACTTTTTTTCTGGGTATTTAAAATCCGTAACCAATAGCCAGTGATCATCGTTTCACTTTAAGAGTACAATGTACAATTTATTTGTAATACTTCGCTGCGTATTTATTTTACACAATGGCTTTATTTGACATTCTTTATAAACTAAGTATCTAGTGTAAAATTAAACTGACAGTACTTTATCAATATAGCAATTACAATGTACTTTTTTTTAAAAAAAATAAAAAGCTATTATTTTACATTTAAGCCCAGTTTATACTTTTTTTTTGTTCATAAGCCTACATGTAACACGAATCTCGGGAAAATTTTGATAGGTGCTTAACTTTATTTTTAGGTGTGCTTATAGGATAATTAGGATAAAATATTTTGGTATCTGTAAAGTTAAATATGCGACACCACGGTGGTCTACAAAAGAAACCAACTAGCCCAAGTAAACAGCCCTTATCGTGTATTATCCTTAGAAGTGTTTTGTATATTACACATCCCGTCGACGTAGTGCAGTTCTCAAATTATACAAGGATTTCAGAGCTCTTGGGGTTTTCCACAATGAAAAAACCCGTAAATGGACAGACTTGACTGCTGCTGTCAATAAGGTAGATGCAGAAGATTTAGAAGAGGGTGTGAGGGCAAATCCCGTTTCTGTAAAATATGTTCATGAAAAGCTGGTGGAGCCTATCGGCATGTATAGACCTTTTTTTGATCAATTTAAAAATGAAAAAGATTCGGCAGTAACAAAGGAAATAATCCTGAAGAAGAAGCAACTTACCACGCTCATTTTTATGTAGAAGAGGATAAGAGTATCCGTGCTGCTGAAAAAAAAGCGAAGAAAAGACAATTTGGACAGGAAGGAAAAGGAGATGAGAGAATTAGAACGAGATTCGATTGCTGGTAGAAGAGCTCACGAGAACAAAAGAAAGGAAGAGAAGAAGGAGGGTAAGGGAAAGGGTAAAGCTCCAGAGATTATAAAGTTTTTGAACAGTGATGAGGATGTCATAGGTGAAGAAGAAGATAATCCAATTGAGGTTGATAATCCGGATTTTCTTTTCAAACAATCATTGGATAAACGAGAGACTGATCAGTCTAAAGTTTTGCAAGCTTGATCAATTTCACCAAGACAACCTTGAATTGAAAAAGATAGGATGTGAGTTAATTGAAGCTTTAAAAAATATCAATAAATAAATAAAATATTATCATCATCACTAATATTATCTTGTAATGCATCAATATCGAGCTGATTTGTATCCATCATCAGCCCATTAATATACTCTTCGAGAGTAGGAGACACTCGTACCCTTGACATTGCTTTGTTTGACTTCTTTTGATAACTAGTGCATAAACTTTTAGGAAATGGGGCCCTTATATATCTGATATAAGAGTAGCCTTCATCGCCATACGATATGTAACGCTTTTCAGGTGATACCTTTTCAAAATGTGACGCAATTTTTGCAACTAATTGGTTACGTTTTAGCATTCCTCTGTCGTTTCTACTTCCATTGTAAGGTCCATGTAAGTTACTGGTTATATCGTCAGGTGTGCTAACAGTTTGGAACTTTACACAATGCATGTGTTTCCATCCATTCTAAACCGTTTCTTGCAAGTTTGTGCCATTGTTCCATCTATAAATCCGACTAAATTTGAGTAATAAGCACCTATTTCGAAAATGGCTTTTGGAGAAGCGCTGTAAGTTCTCCTTGCTGAATTGTCTTTCATCAAATTCAAGACTATTTTTAAAGTTATCCATCAAGAGATCTGAAAGTTTGTTTATGGTACGTCCTACGTTATCTTCTGACATATCAAATATATCAACCATATCTACTATTAATCGAGAAAAACTGCCATAGCAAATTCTCTTTTGATATTTAGATCGTTAAACTTTAGCATTGGTTCCAATCCAATTAATCTGCACATACGTTTTATCTCGGTGTAAGTAAAACGAAACATACTTTTGCATCTACTATCTGACCAAGAGCTCAAATCAGGACGTATGTATCTGGTTCTAAAAGATGAACCAGTAATCATAATGCTTTTTGTTGTTGTTGTCTTCTACGTCGAAGAGAAATGTATGCGAGTAAGCCTTCGTTAATAGAAGAGGATTCATTCATTTATTGTATAAAAACTTGTATTTTTAATAAAAAAAGATGTAAAAATTACATCAGAATAGTTAAGTTTATTAATACTTCTGAGACAGCACTTATTACCAAATGACTTAGTTATACATATATGAATTCTATTTATCACAAAAATTTGTCAAAGTAATTTATATTTCTTTATTATTCCGTAAAACTAAATACAAAAAAAGTCGTCAATTTTTTTACAAGTAAAAAATATAACGCGATTAATTTTTTTTTCTTTTTTCTTCGTTTTTTCTTCACATGTCTGGTGAAACGGTAAGTTACTAAACCGAACTCAAACATATATTATTTTACTCAAATATATACATGTAGATAAATACATCAAAACGAGCTGATAAAAAAATTATTACTGTTAAGTCTTCTGTAACTGGTATTGAATGGAAGCCGGAATATGTGTCCGTTTTGAAGAAACTAGTATCGGATGTTCACGCTTTGGTAACACATACGTACCTTTTCAGTAGATATATATCTATTCAAGAACTTGGCTGTAATACTGCATTTAATTTGGAAGAATATACTGTTCAAGGATTTTTTTTAAAGTATTTTTATCTTTAGTTGAAAAAAAGGTTCAAGATGGCGGAAAGTTGTCAAACAAAGTGACGTTGTACAAAATAATAATTCAAAAGTACAAGGATTCTTACTTGAGACATATGTGGTATTTAACTAAAAACTAACGCAAGATATCACTCTAAATATATCTGAGGTGGTTACACAACAACCTCAGTTAGATATCACTCACTGCTGTAAAGTGTCATGGACTTTTAAGGTAAAAGCAATATATTATTATTATATGAATCAAAAAGCTTATATATAACCCGCGTTAATGTTTTAGATGCAAAAATCGAAAATGTTTAGATCCTAAGGTGCTTACAGAAGAGGATACAAAGTTTAGATTATGGAGTAGAGACTTGGCTGCCGTCTTGAATTTCAGAAAAATTTTAATTAGTTTAAGGGAATCAGCACGAAGACCTGAAGTTTTTTTTCGAGAGGAGAAAAGAGAAAAAACTTGGTTTTTAGTTGTCCGTTTGTTACAGTTTTTGTGAACGGCTCATTATGATTACTTGTCTTTGTAGTATGTAGCACCCGCTACAACCCGTTGTGGAAAATAAAGAAAAAACTGTTTATCAATTTTCTGTTAACTACGTTCAAAAAAAAAAAACCTAACGTATTACTTTTCGTGTATCTTTTTTAATGGCGGTTGCTCTAATAAAAAAACAATCCTTGATCGTCTAGTGGCTAGTAATCGCCCCCCCCCCCCATCTGTTCTAAAAAGAACCGTATAACTTTGTATTGAACATAAAAAACAAGAAGTAAAAAGATGGAGTAAATAAGTGCGGCAAAATGGGGAGTCACTTTTATTTATGATAAAATAGAAGGTTAATTTACTCTTGAGATATATTTAATCCAGAAACAAGGCGGGTAAAGCAACAAAAAGCGCTGGATCTGTTATAGGCTATTATTTCAACCTTATTGCCAGTACTTTATATCTTCGCGAGTAAAGGGTACTGTATCATTATTGATAAAGCTCATATTCGTAGCTCTTATTCGTACATCTGCTAATATTGAAAGACTCGTCGTTAGTCGAATATACGGCTATATTTACCTTTTAAGCAACTTTGGTCTGTCTTTAAGAGAGAAGGACTTGTTTGAAGCGAAAATATTAACTTTAGAATTGTTGATGCTTGCAAAAAATATTTATTTCAGTGAATATATAAATATAACCATCTCGTCAGCTGTTCGATTTAAGGTTGAACTTTTGCGAATTCCAGACCACTAAATCAAGCGGCTACTGTATTGTGCGTGTATGCCCCGAAAGTTGGGATTTAAGACAGAATTTGAAACCCTCATAAGAAAAAGCCAGTTTAAAAAAGTACCGGTGACTTTCATCAGGTAGATAAGAAATGATTTCGCATACTTGGAAATATGCTTTTTAACAAACTATTATTTTAAAATGTCATACATTTACGTCTTTTAAATATAGTCCCGAAAGTATGTCTTTTAGTAATTAGTCCAAAAAAAAAAAAAAAAAAGAACGGTAAATTAGCACCAGGAAATCAAGCGATATATTTCTATCTGTAATTGGTATTGTTTTATCAGAGTGATATAATCACTATTAGACTCTAGTAACTTTAGTTGAAGAGGAAAATTTTCATGCATGTTAGAATAAAATACTTTAATTCAAACATAAAAGATAAATAAATAAAATGCTCAGCTTTACCAGTGGAGCGATATACATACAAGCTGTACGATCATCATTTAGCATCTGAAAATGCGTTGGAGGCTATTTATGTATTATTGCACCAAGAGTTTGGGCTGTTGGAACTAATGTCATTTTACTGGGGTTTCCTAAACTGGGTATTATTTTTTGTTTTAGTGAGTTTTATCACATATTAATCGCGCTCTCAACCATTTTTTTTTTATCTTTGGTTCAGTGCCAAAAAAGTATATATATCTCCAATAACGCTTTTTTAAAAAGAAGTTTAACAAAACCAGTTTAATCCTCTTCGCTATTGTCTTGCGATATTGTAATGATTTACTATATTTGGGTTAAAGCCCAAGAACTATACACAGGATACTTCTAAAAAAAAATGTGTCGGAAAACTTTTTTTTTATGTACCCGGAAGTAGCCTAACTGTCGCTGGAAATGGATGAATTATACTCAACTCCGATTTCGCCTCGGACTTGAAGGTATTAGATAGTAAGAAAATGTTAGAAAAAAAATCTCTTTGTTCATTCCAATTTCATTTATAAGTCAAAATGGGTACGTATTGACACCTCAAACGATATCATCCATCAAGAACTAAACATCTAATTGATGGATGTATTATCATTCAAAAAATCATTCAAAAACTAACACTTTTATTTTTTTTTATTTTTTTATTTTTATTTTTATTTTTTTTTCTATGACCATTTAGTTGTAAGTATTTGGAATAATTGACAAATTTAATATATATATATATATATATATATATATACAAAAACACGAGCTAATTCAATGTATTTATGTATAGAATTTCACAATTGAAGAAATCCGTACTTTGATGGACAAGGTTACCAATGTGCGTAACATGTCTGTTATTGCTCACGTCGATCACGGTAAGTCTACCTTAACCGATTCCCTTGTCTCCAAGGCCGGTATTATCTCTTCCGGTCGTGCCGGTGAGGCCCGTTTCATGGATACCCGTAAGGATGAACAAGAACGTGGTATTACTATCAAGTCTACTGCTATTTCTCTTTATTTCCAAATGAGCGACCCCAAGGATATTGAGGAAATCAAGAACCAAAAGACCAACGGTTCCGCTTTCTTGATTAACTTGATCGATTCTCCTGGTCACGTCGATTTCTCTTCTGAAGTTACCGCTGCCCTTCGTGTTACCGATGGTGCCCTTGTCGTTGTTGATTGTATTGATGGTGTCTGTGTCCAAACCGAGACTGTCTTGCGTCAAGCTTTGAATGAACGTATTAAGCCCGTTATCTGTCTTAACAAGATGGATCGTGCTCTTCTCGAACTCCAATTGGATAAGGAAGAACTTTACAACTCTTTCTCTCGTACTATCGAATCCGTTAACGTTATCATCGCCACCTATGTTGATGAAGCTCTCGGTGATTGTCAAGTCTACCCCGAAAAGGGTACCGTTGCTTTCGCTTCCGGTCTTCACGGTTGGGGTTTCACTCTTCGTCAATTCGCTATCCGTTATGCCAAGAAGTTTGGTGTCGATAAGGAGAAGATGATGGGTAAGCTTTGGGGTGAAAACTACTTCAACCCTAAGACCAAGAAGTGGACCACCAAGTCTACTGATGCTGAGGGTAAGCAACTCGAACGTGCTTTCAACATGTTCATTTTGGATCCTATCTACCGTGTCTTTGATTCTATCATGAACTTCAAGAAGGATCAAACCAAGGTTCTCCTCGAAAAGTTGGAAGTTAACCTTGCTGCTGATGAGAAGGATTTGGAAGGTAAGGCCCTCCTTAAGGTCGTTATGCGTAAGTTCTTGCCCGCTGGTGATGCTCTTTTGGAAATGATCTGTATCCATCTTCCCTCTCCCGTTACCTCTCAAGCTTACCGTTGTGCTCAATTGTACGAAGGTCCCGCTGATGATGAGTGTGCTCGTGGTATTACTGCTTGTGATCCTAACGGTCCTCTTATGTTGTATGTCTCCAAGATGGTTCCCACCTCCGATAAGGGTCGTTTCTACGCTTTCGGTCGTGTCTTCTCCGGTACCGTTCGTGCTGGTATGAAGGTCAGAATCCAAGGTCCTAACTACGTTCCCGGTTCCAAGACTGATCTCGCTGTCAAGTCTATCCAACGTACTGTTCTCATGATGGGACGTAACGTTGAAGCCATTGAGGATTGTCCCGCTGGTAACATTATCGGTCTTGTCGGTGTTGATCAATTCTTGGTCAAGTCTGGTACCATTACCACCTCCGAAGTTGCTCACAACATGAAGGTCATGAAGTTCTCTGTCTCACCTGTTGTCCAAGTTGCTGTTGATGTTAAGAACGCTAACGATCTCCCCAAGCTTGTTGAAGGTCTTAAGCGTCTCGCTAAGTCCGATCCTTGTGTCTTGACTTTCACTTCCGATTCTGGTGAACATATTGTTGCCGGTGCTGGTGAACTCCATCTTGAAATTTGTTTGAAGGATTTGGAAGAGGATCACGCTCAAGTTCCTCTTAAGACTGGTGACCCCGTTGTCCAATACCGTGAAACCGTCACTGCTGAATCTACCATTGACTGTCTTTCCAAGTCTCCTAACAAGCATAACCGTATCTACATGCGTGCTCTTCCTCTTAACGATGAACTCGCTGATGAAATTGATGCTGGTAAGATCTCTGCCAAGGATGATTTCAAGCTCCGTGCTCGTGTCTTAGCCGATAAGTACGAATGGGATGTTACTGAAGCTCGTAAGATCTGGTGTTTCGGTCCTGACGGTACTGGTCCTAACGTCCTTGTTGATGTTACCAAGCAAGTCCAATACCTCGGTGAAATCAAGGATTCTTGTGTTGCCGCTTTCCAATGGGCTACCAAGGAAGGTCCCGTTGCTGAAGAAAACGTCCGTTCCGTTCGTTTCAACATCCTCGATGTCACTCTTCATGCTGATGCTATCCATCGTGGTGGTGGACAAATTATCCCTACTTGTCGTCGTGTCATGTATGCTTCTATGCTTACCGCTACCCCCGGTATCCAAGAACCCGTCTACCTCGTCGAAATCCAATGTCCCGATTCCGCTATCGGTGGTATCTACTCTTGTCTTAACAGACGTCGTGGTCAAGTCTTCTCTGAAGAACAAAAGCCCGGTACCCCCATGGTTGCTGTCAAGGCCTACTTGCCCGTTAACGAATCTTTCGGTTTCACTGCTGATCTTCGTGCCGCTACTGGTGGTCAAGCTTTCCCTCAAGCTGTCTTCGATCATTGGCAAATTATGCCCGGAAACCCTACCGAACCCGGAAACAAGGTTTACGATATCATTCGTACCGTCCGTAAGAGAAAGGGTCTTGTTGAAGATATTCCCGGTCTTGATAAGTACTACGATAAGCTTTAAATTGCTTTTTAGTATTTTAATTGGGAAAAAAAATTGGGATAGTTTTAAAAAATCTATTGCCATTTTGTTGTGTTAAATAAAAAGATGATATTATTATAAATATGTATACAAAATATTGGTTTTTTTTTTTTACTTTTTTGTGTTTTATATATGTATGGTCGATTAAAAAAAAGTGGTATGACGAATTATCCATAAAATGAGGTTGTTGCATGAATTAAATAAGCTCAATATGAAAACGAGACATTTCTGAACCTGGAAAGTATAAAAATTGAAAGCCAATCATATGCTTAGCAGTTATTCTCAAAAGCTCTTATTATCAAACAACAAACAAGTATAGTTTTTAATTACAAAATATATTAACAATATACATGAAAAAAAAAATAGACTTTATTATTAAATTATTATACAGTTATATATTGAATTACACATTATAGTTATTGTTTCTACCAATGGCTTGCGAAATGAGTGTTTCCCAGCACGTTATATCGAACATGTGCTGGCACCTTGTCCCATTTCTCTGACCACAGTTTTCTCTTTTTTCTCTTTTCAGGAGATTCTTTATCTTTTTTTCTCTTGTTTTTTTGATCTTCCAGTATAGATAAAGCCTTTTTTCCGGCCATTTTTTCGAGACTCTGTACATGGCGAGAAGATTGTATGAATTCGTAAGCTAGTACCCGTTTTTTCGTAGAGACGTATAAATAAGAACCTTCTTTTGACCATTGTAAACCGTTAATTTTAGCTAAGATTCTTAGTTTTCTATTCTTTTCACCGCGAAATGATATCATAGTGATTTCGTGCCTTGTAACGATATTTGTATTTTGATAATAATCAGTTATACTAACATATTTATTTGGGTCATTTCTAAAGATTGCTTCATCCAAATTGATAGTATGTATATAACCATATCTATTTGAAAAAGCCAAAACCCCTTCTTGTTCCGGATGGAATTGGATGGCATAGGTGTAACCTCCAGCATCAATTTTATGCAACATTTCAAATTTAGGTTGCGTTTTCCATATAAATACAGCATTATGAGTATCAGAAGTATGAGCGAAAAACAAAGAAGATTTACTCCAAGTAAGGTATTGAGAAGAAAAAGTAGGTATGGAAGTTGGAATTTTAAGTTTTTGTGGTGTTCCAAATATAAGACGATTTTTTTGTTGGTTAAATGAAACAGATAAATGAAATATACAAGCATCATCACCGACACAAACTAAATGTTGACCGTTTGGACTTACACGAGCATCATTGATAGGTACGTGATCGAAGCAACGAATATGATAATTCAAGTGACAGGTTGAAATGATTGTATTACAATTACGATGACTAGGTAAATCATAAATTAATATACCGGCATCATTCATACAAGCAAGTAAAAAGTAACTATAATCTTCTTGTTGATCAGAATCAGATTTTTTCCAACGTACAATTTGCACAGAATTTGTCATTAATAATACATTATCTTTTCCCTTAAATTTAGTTCCCCAAATCTTAACAGGTTTATTTTCGTCCATACAACAATATAGTTCAAATTCACCTTCAACACCACCAATAGCCATATAACCATACTTTTCAGCTAAGCATAAAGGTTCAAAATCTAAAGCAAGGTACGCATCTTGAGGAAAAACAACAGGAAATTGAGATCTTTTAATATATTTTGTATAAGGTATAAATTTAGATACAAAATTATCGTCAGCGTTATTTGTTGATGATTCAAGTGAGCACAGTTGTTGTTGTTGTTGTTGTTTTTGTTGTTGCATTGTTGTTGGTTGTTTCGGTAGTGATACAGATGCATGAGTTTCATTAAACTTGATACTAGAAGAGCTAAAATTGTTACCATGGTAGTCATTTGTTTCTAACCAAGTAGTGACATTATCAGTATTTGCGGTGACTTTAATATCTGTATTACTATTGTTATTAAATTTTCCACATTCTACAATACGATCTCTATAAACAGCATGTAGTTTTTCTGATAATCCATAGTCTGATAATACAAGTGATAAAGCACTAGCAGATTGATCATGGTTTGTTGTTGAACTTGAACAAGGTAATTGCTTCGGCCAACCTTTTTCTTTCCTCCAAAAAGTAGAATTTTTCCAAGGAGCGATTTTATTGAGCTTATTTAGTTCCTTTTGTCTTTCTTTAATAAAACCAGTTAATCTCATATCGTTTGATTCCCAAGTAAAATCGTTTGTGGAATAAGGATCTTCGTCCCACATGTCGAAACCTTCATGATCTGGAGAAGAACAAGACAATTCGGATGCATCTGAATCAGGGTCTTGTTCGCTTCTGTAATTTGGTTTACGCGGGCCTAAATATTCGTAGTCAAGAGAATAATCAGATTCCGCTTCATCGTCTTGCTGTTCTAACGAATTTTCCTCTGTTGCTGCCAAAAACCAATCATTATTATCACTAGAAATAGATTGCGATTCCTCATAGTATACCATGCTACGAGGATAGTTTTTTTTTGTTGTTTTTGTTATGTATAAATAATTTTATAAAAGAAAAAAAAAAAAAAAAGGGGGGGGGGGGAATAAAGAAGCTATATATTATTGTTCTGAATTCGAAATTGATCTAAAGAAGGAGGAGAGCGAAGTGTAAAGATACACAGGCTTATTTTTGTACAAGAAAAATTACACATTTATAATAAGCAGAACTCAGCCCCTCTTTTCTCTTCTTTTTCTTCCCCTTACTAAAATACATCCGAGAATCTTGTAATACTCTGCTGGTTTCATCATTAGAGACGATCTCGGATATTGAACATTTTCTTCTGCATCACATGTCTCTTCTATATCCAAGAATATTCTAGTAACCCATGGTGATTTTTGTCGTGTTTTAATCTACACTTGATTAGGAATTATTAATAAATTATGAGGCCCTATGCGCTGAGAACGATTCTTATAAAATCATCTCTTTTATATTTTATCCCACCGTAAAAAAAAGCTTTTTAATAGGGGGATTCACCATTCCTCCTTCGTACATTTATTAATATATACATATATATATATATATGAATATATACTTTCACTCGCAGTAACATATTTTTTTTTTTTTTAAAAAAAAAGCTGTGTCGTACACCCAGTCACTATTTTTTTTTTTTTTTTTTTTTTTTTTTTTTTTTTTTTTTACCTGTTTAATATGTTTCGTATTTTAAGTAAAACTCTTATTGTCAGGAACTTGACATGGTCAAGAACATTCATTACCACTACACCTCTAAATAAACGAGTATCGAAAATAAAACTAAGTGAACTAGTATTAGAAACTGAAACTAGTAAACCAGTTACTCCTCTCGTAAGAAAAGAGATCTCGACAGGTTCTATTGTATTAGATACTGTGCGCGAATATACGAAGAAGTATCCATTATGTGTACTGTTAGTTCAAGTAGGTGATTTTTATGAGGTAAGAAGAAATCGTGCATACATACAAAAAAAAAAATTCCCTGAATATTTTTTTATAAAATTAGCTATACGAATCGCATGCAAGTAGATATGCGCCGCAACTTGATTTAAAGTTAACCAAGAAATCTATTACTGTAGACACAATAGTAGATTTTGCTGGATTTCCTTTAAGAGCATTAGATAGGTATCTCGATATACTTGTCAATAGACTTCGTTGTAAAGTAGCTCTTTGTGAACAATTTGGTTCTGTATCAAGACAAGATAAATCAGCTCTAGGAATTCAGCGTAAAATTACTAGAATTATTACTCCTGGTACAGTGATAGAAGAGCGCTTTCTAGAGTCTAATCAATATAACTACCTATTATCTGTTTTTCCCAATAAAGATTCTACCATTGGCCTGGCATGGGTCGATGTTTCTGTAGGGGAATTTGTTATGCAACAAACAACTTTGGATGCGTTAAAAGATGATATTGCAAGAATTAGGCCAAGAGAAGTTATTTTACCTGAATCAATGAAACCTTCTGATGCTCTATTACAACAAGGACTGTTTGATCAAGAAGTATATGATCCTGTCACGAGGCTATTGATAACTGATCCAAATATTGCTATCAGTTATGTCGATAATGACCAGTATAATGCTGGTGCTGCTGTAAGGACATTACAGAACATGTTCAAGAGTAATGCCCTCGAATTTAGTC
The DNA here is from genome assembly GCA_025201345.1 of Thamnidium elegans. NCBI lineage: Eukaryota > Fungi > Mucoromycota > Mucoromycetes > Mucorales > Mucoraceae > Thamnidium > Thamnidium elegans. The sequence continues at coordinate 2,620,088 of JAIXMG010000001.1, read as the reverse complement.
AAATTGAATTAGCTGCAGGAATGGCCTTAATGATGTACGTTAATGAAACACATATCAATAGAAAACCAAAATGGCAAAACCCATCCCGGTTTAGTGTACATGATTCAGTCTGTATTGACAGTGCAGCCATGGCGTCATTAGAAATTGTCAAAAATTTACAAGGTAGAAGAACAGACAGTCTAATAGGGGTTTTAGATTGTACATCTACAAGTGCTGGTTCGAGGTTACTTACACGTTGGATATCTTCTCCATTGACTTGTGTCGATAGTATTAGAAATAGGCTAGACATTGTAGAGTATTTTAAAGATAATAAATTCTTGCTGGATGATTTACGAAACCTATTACGTCAAAGTACTGATGCTCAAAGGTCGATACAGAGACTTGCCTTAAAAAGAGGCCAACATTCCGATTTAATGGAAGTTTGGTATACATTAGATATTATGAAAAATATTCATGACAAATTACAACAAACTACTTCTGAACCAACACAAGATCTTGTAACATCAATGGATCCACATGAATCATTAGCCAAGTATATTTGCGATGCATTTGATCATGAACGAATTCAGGCCAAGGAGATCAAGGATTATGGCTTTGTAAATCATGCATTCCACCCTGATCTATTGCAGCTTCATAATCAACTAGATGAATTGGATACTCAACGATTAAACCTTCAGAATGAACTTCGTATACTTTGTGGTAATTCCTTATCACTTATGGCTGATGGTCCACTTAAGCACATTATTGAAATTAACTCTAGAAAAGCACTAAATCTCGTAGAAAAGTTTCCTCATGCTATACTTTTAAACAGTACAAAGAGTAAAAAGAGATACCAAGTAAAAGAATGGACTGATATATCTGTTCAACTTGGTTCTATTGAATCACAAATTATTGATATCGAGAGTCAAGTATTTGATCAGGTTGTAGATAAAGTATTGGATCAAAGTGCAACCATTTTACAAAGCTGCAGAAAATTAGCAGAATTAGATGTGCTTACATCTTTTTCGCATCTTGCTCGTCAAAATCGATATGTGCGACCTCGTATGACGCATGCTAATAGGACAATGATTTTAGGTGGAAGACATCCTGTAGTCGAAGCTAATTTATCGAGAAAGGGACAAACTTTCGTACGCAATGATTGTGATCTTGGTGCTGATCGGCGGATTTGGCTTTTAACTGGCCCTAATATGGGAGGAAAAAGTACTTTTTTGCGCCAGCATGTGATTATAGTGTTAATGGCACATATGGGATGCTTCGTACCTGCCGACCGTGCTTGGATTGGGATTACAGATAGAATATTCAGTCGTGTTGGTGCAGCCGATAACTTGGCACAGAATCAATCTACTTTTATGGTTGAAATGTCTGAGGTTTCTACCATTCTTAAACAAGCCACTGCTAGATCAACTGTCATTATGGATGAGGTAGGAAGAGGTACATCAACTACAGATGGCTTCTCATTAGCTTTTGGTATATTGGATTTCTTACACAACCAAATCAAATGCCGTACTATCTATGCAACTCATTATCATGAATTGGCCGATACAGTGGCTGGTTATGACAAGATTAAGTGTTATAAGACAAGTATCGAAGAAAACTCGTTGGGAGGTTTCCGTTTTGTACATAAAGTAGAGCCGGGTATTTGCCGACAATCCCATGGATTAAAAGTGGCTCAATTAGCAGGTACGTAACTTACATATGGCGGGATAATGGTTATATTTATATATTATGTACTTTTTTTTTTTTTTTTTAGGTTTGCCAACTCAGGTGATTGAAAAGGCTGAATCTATGTGGAATATTTTACAAAAAAGTCAAGTACCTATAGTACCTCATTTTACAGAATCAGATTATGATGAAAAAAAGACTACTGTATAAGTTCATAAGCCTTGCAGAAGATACTCCTTCTTTTTCTTTTTCTTTACTGTATGTATTATATTATAAATATTGGAAGTATTATCAAGTGAGAAAAAAGAACAATTTCAATACGTGTAAATATCTTAAATAAATTGCGCAAAATAATGTTAAAGTATGTATACAACCAATTCCGAATCATTTGCTAAACAAGTCCTTCATGCCCGTGTTATCATTTTCTATCAATATATGTGTTTCACTAGCACTTGAAGTATACTTATACAGATAAATATACTCCTTAAATGCAATCAATAGGTTCGTTTTTAATTAGGGAGTTAAAAAAAAAGAAAATATGGTAATGACAATAGCAAGGTAAAGAAAAATGAGTGAGGAAAGTAGGAGATTTTTTTTTTTTTTTTTTTTTTTTTTTTTGTAAATAGAATATTAGTAATTACATATAAGTTTTGGTATTCTTCTTTTAGTTTACCGAAGGGGTTCACCAGCTCCAGCTGCAGTTAGCGCATCGACGGCCGCTTTTATCATTTTTTCTGCTGTCTCTGCATAATATACATTTGTTACTGTCATTATAAGAATAATTATAGTTATAGGTATACGACATGCCTTCAATAAGATTTCCCTAGACATATTTTATAGCAACTACGAGACTCATCATTTTACAGCTATTCTTACGACTGATAAAAAAAAAACTTCTCAACTTTAGGACTTGAGGCTTATTTAGTCACATAAGCTTAGTAGAACTATACTGATTTATATAAACCACGAAAGAGTTATTGTCATAATAGTTATTGTTGTATTTTATATAATAGTAAATTACTATTAGTTGAAATGTTATGTTTAATATAATTAATTACAGTTTGGGTTGCTATATTATGCTAGTGTAAGTATGTAAAAGTAGGGGGGAGAGTGGGGAATATAATTGAAATATGTATAAATGTTTTTTTTTTTAAAATTCGAAAGTTTCGTTATGTACGTCAAAGTCATGTCGAATAGCTTCGTTAATTACAGTTCTAGTAAATAACATAGAGCCACATGCGTGTGCCCAAACGGTTTGTTTAGGGTTGCTTGTCTTGATCTTGTCCATGCTAGTGGTGATATTGGGTCTTGCGCCATAGATGATTTGGAAACCATTGAGATCTTTTGTGTGGTCAGGACCTTCATTCATACGAGTAACAAAAATAGAAACATGGAGTTGGATATTTTGAATACCGTTCTTAGCTTTATCTGCCCAGTAAGTGAACATGTCCATAAACGGGTTGATCTCATCTATTTAAATCGTATTAGTATTATGTTTTTTTTTAAAAAAAAAAGAAAAAAAAATTACGTACCAGCTGAACGGATAGCCCAAGTAAGATAAATGTGTTCAATGGCTACTGTTTTAATACCGTCTGATCTACGCTCAATACAATCTTTTACAATAGCCAATGCAGGAGTGATACCGATACCAGCGGCAAACAAGGCCATGATTTGGTAGTCTTGATATTCGAGGTGAGGTCCGTAAGGGCCATCGATTCTTACACCAAGTTCTTCATGAGCAGCAGCAGCCTTAAGCAAATCACGAGTTTTGCCACCCAACGCCTTAATATGGAAAGAACCAACTGTGGTAGACTCTTCGTTCGAGTAATTATTGGCCCGACGACGAAGATTTGAAACATCTGAAAATGAATCTGTATCTGAAGTACTAGCTACTGAGGCCGATGCTTTCTTTTCATCTCCAGCAACCTTTTCAGTGCTACCAATGACACGTTCTTCGATGATAGAATCAGTTATAGACTGGTTATTATTGACACGAAATGTTTCTGACACGGTAAGAGGATGCCAGTTAGCATACTCCCAAAGTTTGCGACCCCCGTCCCTAACGATGGATACGAAATAATATTGACCAGGTTTGAATCTATTAAGACTAGTATTTTCAAATAAAATTCTAACGATACCCTCTTGAACAGCGGAGTAAGGCAAGACTTGATCCACCTTAATATAGGATGATTTGATATACCAAGATTGATAAGAACGGATTACACGATCCACAAACCAGAGCATAAGAGCAGGCACAAAGAAAACTAAACAAGTATGCTCGTGCCAGCAAGCAAATGCAACACCAATAATCATACCAATGACATGAGTGTAATAAAAAACTTCAAAGTAGTTACGACGAATGTATTCTAATGAAGTGGCAAACATGAGAAGGAAACCCAACATGGAGACAGTACCTGAAGTATATTCAGCATTATAAAAGAGAGCATCGGCTGCTACAAAATGCTTGATATAACCCTTATACCTTGATCAAAAATACGATAATTAGTTAAACAGAAGAAAAAAAAACTACTTATACAGTTTACTTACATACGCCACCCGAAATGGGGGAGAAACTGAGCCATACCTACACGAGCAATCCAACGATGGAAAGGAAGGAGTTCTTCAACAGTAAAGCCTGACATTCTTGGTAAAACAGAATTTCTTTGAGCAAGGAAGAATACGAAACCCCAATTGACCATTCCTACGAAAGCGGCACGACGATCAAATTGACCGATAGCAGGGAGAACATAACCCATGCCTTCATTTAATTTGAATGGAGCAAAGAACATGAAAAGCATATTGACGACGACAAATAAAGACATACCAATGATATGCTTGACAGCAATCATTTCAGTAACAAAAGGAATACGGACAACCATATTCATATAAGAGAGAAACTTGGAGTGTACCACAGGTTGAACCACCTTTGCATCATTGCCCGCAATTCTTGCCTGTCTCACCTTGTAAACACGGATTTTGTTTATTTGATAGCCAATGCAGTAAATAGCAAACAAAGCCCAACAAAAGAAAGCATAGGATATACCACAAACAAAAAAGTTTGACGTACTTCTAATAGTGTACCCCATTTTTATTTTTTTATTTTATCAAAGAAAAAGGAAAACTTTATTCGGATTTTTTTTTTTTATCTGGTATATATATCCAAAAAAGTCGAATTTATATTGTCCAATTAAAGTAAAAAAAAAAATTTATCTGATTTTTATTATCTCCTTTTCACTGGGGGGATCGTTTAGGCGTTACACAGTAAAAGTTTTACTCTATTAAAGTCGAGTCCCGGTTATTTCATACATTGGTAATATATTACAGAAAGAACCAAAATAAAATCATCATACAATTGAAAAAGAAGTATATAATATATGTATATATATAAAATACAATAATAAAAAAAAAAGGTTTAAAGTTAAATGAGCATATGATTAAAATGAAATCTGATATCTTTTTTCGTAAGGGAGATCTTTTTTGAATTATAGATCCGTTTAAGTATATATACCTCAAATCGAGTTTAGTTGGTTAGTTAGTAGAATTATCAGATCCTTCCATGTACTCAGTTTAAAGAGCCTTCCTAATTACCTATTTTCATTTAATCTATTTCACACTTTCCATTTTTCCGATAAAATATTAGCTGTCTTGTTTTACTTTAGAATCAAACATTTTTTACCAGTAACAAAGTTTTTTTTTTAAAAAAAGAATATATATACATATATAATATTACAAATGAATCTTCTAAAGCCATAAATTTTCTACACTAGTAACCTTAAATCATTTATCATTTGACGTCTGAATAAATAATATTACCCGCAATGTTTTCTAATAGCGAATGCTATCGTGCAAAATACAATATCTGATTTTAAAATTGTTACGTATATTACCGGTCGATCTTGTAGGCAAATATAGTTTGTGGACACTTATGACACTTGTGAACGGCCATATTATTTTGCCAATCAAAAAGTACAACAGTTGTTTCCTTTTAAAGCAAACCAGCCTGACACGATACCGTTAAAGAGGTTCTTCGGGTAAATATAAATTTGCAACTTCGCTTCAAATTGTTAATATGAATTAATTGGTTTAAAAATGAAAAGAGCTAAGAGCAAGAAAATTCATTACGTATAGATATTGGTTATTTTTTTAGAGAGAAAAAAAAATCATAAGAAAAAAAAAATGAAGATGAAAAAAATACGGGTATTGATACACAAAGAACATGATCCCACTTTAAGATAAAGTATTTTACGCCTGCCATTTTTCATCCATTGGATATATAAATATGGTATTAATACTCTTGTATCACAGCAGATGTCGCATATCAATAAAATACTGGTTGATTATGCATGTGTATCACTCTCAGCTCATCTCTGTTTCAAATAAACACTTCGTCAAGATGGTATTATTTAACGGGTGCATACGCTAGTAAGTCATACCAAAATACTATTAAAAAAAATCAAGCCACATAACTAACAATGTCTGTACTATATGAGTACATTTTGAGTTTACTTTAAGTATCCGCATCTTCTTCGTTATTTTATTTATATGAAAACAACTGGCAGCAATATTTAATCTGATTTGTGAAGACTGAGTAGGAACTGATTGTACGTTTAAAGCAACTGGTAGACATTATAAAGTATTTAATACTTTAATATTAGCATGATATAACGTTAAGTGAGAAAACTATCGCTTTGAAAATTGTTAATAGAAAATGACACGCGTTCTAATCTAGTTCATCTTTCCCAAACATTTAATAATAATCCTTATCTGATCATGTTGAATTTCAGCATATTGCAAGTTAATGAAAAGGGTAATTAATTATTACCTCTCAGTATCTCGACTATACAAAATTGATTCTTTTTTTTATATATATGCATAATTTGTATCTTGATTACCGAAAGATACACTCGAACCGATTGAATACTCCTTCACCTTTTGGATAGGGGTTTTCTCAACTGCCCTATCGCTTCTTGTATGGATATATAACACTCAGGCAAGATTTCATAGTTTCTTCTTTTGTATCAACAATTGCCCTGATAAACCTATGACAGGCTAGGCAATATAGATTACATTCATAGTCGACATTTCTTCATTCATGGTTTCTAGATATTTTTATGATTAATAATAAAATGTGTATTGTTAGATAGCTAGCTTAAAGTTAATACATTGTAAAACCATTATATTTATCAGTATTATCTTTCTATTGAACTTTTATTGACTAAATCCATTTTTTTTTTTTCAAAACGCTTTTTCTGATTTTTTGTCGATAAATGGGATTCTGGAGTCTGGCTAGTATATTTGATAAAGATTATATTGGTTATTAAACATAGAAGTAAAACTTTTCCTGGTTTTTTTAAGCTTAGAAGGAAAATTGTGTATATTATTGTATCTAGCGCAACTCTCATTTTCACTGATGATTTGGATATTTTTATAGGTAATTTATAGTTATTGTTCATATTTTCTTTGCCCGAAATCCCGTATACGTCACGAAATAGCAATTTAGAAAACCCCCCAGGTCAACCCTTTCATTCGGAATTGTTTTAAATCTTTTTTTCCGTAGAAATATATAAAATATGCCTGCACCACTGAAGCGTTCCGGATTACAAAACGAAGTTATCAGCTTTTACAGACAATGCTTTAGAGCAGTCCGAGAAAAACCATTGGTAATAAAAATAAAAAAAATTGTAATGATAACCAAAGTGTAACAAAATCGTCTGTAGGAAACTCGACCCCGTTTTCATGCATTTATTCGTAAAGAATTCAAAGAGCATAATATTAGAAGATCCGATTTTGCCACTATAGAATATATGTTGAGAAAAGGAAGAAAACAATTTGACACGTACTCTCAAAAAGGTGTCAAAGATATCCATCTTTAAAACCCAAAAAAAAATACTATTCTATTGTATATATACACTTTTCATTTATTACTATTAAAAAAAGGCTAGATATCGTAATAATTAAGAAAAAAAAATCTATTCAGTCTTTGTTGGTTCTTCCTTGACAGGAGGAGCAACGGGTTTAGGGTTTTGTGCTTCAGCCTTTTCTTTTTGTTCGTCACGGTAAGCGATGGAAGTAGCTTCAGTACAGAAATATAACTCCTTTAATACTTGAACACATTGCTCGGGATCTTCGGAATTAGCACTTAAACATCTGTCATAAGCGTTGATTTGAAGTGTACAACGTTCTTTTACGTATTTTAAAATACCAACACTAGAATATAGTTAGCAATGGCTAAAATAAATAAATGTCATGTCAAAAAAAAATATACTTTACTTGTCTTCAGAGCACTTTGTTAAAGCCTTCTTTTGTTGCATACAACTTTTATCCCAAGTATGAGGATAATTTTCGATACATTTTTGATACATTTCTAATTGAAGAGCACATTTTTGGCGAACTTGATCAAGTGTATCCTCCATTTTTTCTGTAGTTTTTTCTTGTAAGAGATACAAAGTCTAAAAGTACAAGGTTTCCCTCCTTTTTTTAAAAAATATTCATGATTTTTTGAAAACCGCGCCAATAATAACTATATGTTAAACCCTTTTTTTATTTTTCAACTCTCTCTTGTGATGAATTTGAGTTTGATCTTAAGAATGACTGGTGTAACTCTAGAGTATAAAGCTTTTTAAACTTTTACAGAAATAAAACACTAGTTCTTTCCGTCCTAATAATTTTGGAGGTTATAAGCTTTTTGAAGTATAAAAGCAGAATAAGCCATTTTATAGAAAGAGGTTCTTATAGCTGCTACCCCTAGAAAACGTTACTTTTCTGTTTAAACTTGTTTCTTGGACACAACAGTATTTCCAACAGTCAGGATAGCTTTGTCCCGTATCTATTTATTTTTATCTCTCATCAATAGTCTTCGATCAGAGACTGTCGATTCACGGCCAACATTACACCTTATTTTTCTGACTTTCTTTTATTGTTTAGATTTAATGTAAGTCAATTGAATTCCTTTGATAGTACTTAAATACCTTGAAAACTGCCTATTTATTCACAACAATAGCTAATTATACTGTAGCTAATAATCCTCTTCTACTCAATTTAAAACTAATAAGAAGACTTATTACATATATTCCGTTTTAGAACATCATAGATACTATACAGTTGAAAGGTTAATAGCTAGTATATAGGTAAACAAGATATGATTGTTAGTTTATTATTATGTTAAAATAATACATTGATCTATTTTGCATACGCTAAAAAATTATCTCAGTCAACAACTAAACCTATCATTGTATGCACATACCCTGTGAATTTTATTCAAAATTGGATTTGTTGAGTTTTGAAAGTGATGATAAATTACGGTAGTTAGTTGTGAAATTGATAGCTGATTGTTCCTGATTTATCTATGCCTGAGACTTGTAAAAAGGATCGATAAATAGTATTAAAGTTATATATAAGTAGTGTTGGCTGTGGTAATATTATTCCCGGTGCTAACGATTGTCTTTTCAAATCCTAATATGTTTCCTTCCAAAAATGTAGTATCAAAACCAAGTTACAAAAATATAATTCAAAGTAAAAGCTTATTTATTCAAAGTTAAAGATATAATCATAAAATGTATTTCTAACCAATCAGAATCATTAAACGTGATATTCACGTGTATGTCACGCTTTTTCCTAATATAGTAATGGTAATATGACATCACGCTTCTGAAGAACTATTTTGTTTTTTTTCTTCTTCTTCTTCGTCTCTCTTTTTTCTTTTTAAACAATCGCGTTCAAGTCAACTTCCAAAAAAGTATGCATGTTCATTAGCAAGTAGAAATAAACTCAATGGGTATTCAAGTAAGTAATCACCGCCATAAAAAATGAACTTCCGTCATTTTCAAACTCACACATTGTTATATTTTATTAAAAGGGCGTTTCTTGTATGGTCTTTCCAATGTTAATATCCTTCTTTTTATCTATATGGTATCACTAACTGTTGTAGCTCTAAATTGATTATGGTATTATATATTGAAGGGTTAAACTACTTTTACCTTCTCATACAGAGCTGTCCTAGTAATCATTCGATGATGGAGTAATTAGCTCGACCTCTTTAAAACTGGAGCCATTCACAAACTCGCTTATATTGATCATTTATGGAGAGCAGGGTAGTTGTTAGGGTAGCCACCTATCAAGCTGATGACCTCCCGTCACTGTTAAATATATTATTTATAATATATACTAGAAGAGTAGGTAGTTGGTATGGTGACGGCTTACCAAGCTGATAATCTTCGTGAATGTCTACCAAAAGTAAAACCGGTCGTCTTATAGTGGTGACATAAAAGATAGTTATACGCTAGGTTTGAGGATGAGGATGGGGAGGGTGATGATCACCTGTGTATGTTAGTAGTTTAATCGGTGAAAAGTTCTGTATGGCTATCTTGAAGCGTTAAGGAGTTATAACGAGGTCAAGGTAGTCATATGCCATCATGGATCTTATTGGTATGCATCTTTATGAATAATAATATTGCAAGTAGAGCCTTCACTAATATATTTTTCTTTCATAACTGGTTGGAAAACGGCCGCAGCAATGCATGCGTGGGGGTGATTGGAAAAATTGGGATTGCGGTTTCAGTCACTTACTTTCTTCCTCATCCGTGTATGATCGTGCTATTTGATATAACTCTGGCACGACGCCCTCATATTAACGTATGCCGGGTTTACTAGGTTTTTTCCCTTTCATGTGGTTACACTTTGGTATAGTGTTTAACTATACCATCTTTTTGTCTTGGTGAGGTGTAAAAGCTTCTTTATGACAAAAAGACGTTTTCCTTGGAGAAGATCACTTTTGGGTCTGTATAGAGACAAACTTCCACGTAGTCAGACCTGGAAACAATTTAAAAAGAAATTGGCTAATGTGTCTCTCATTTACTTTTCTTCAGTTACTATTTTTCTTTTTATAATAAAATGACTTGTCTATAATGTATCTTGTTTATTAATTTGTTTGGTAACCTTGAGAAAATGTTTATGGATGACAAACTGGTGTTTATTTTAACTATAACTACATGTGTCTTTAACTTATAGCTAAAAGGTAAGCTTATTTGAAAGACATTGTGTGATTACTGTGAAATCAGTTTATAGTAGATTGTTTTTCAGTTTTTTTCAACCATAATAAACCTTTCAATTTGATTTTGTTTTTGTAGTTGAAAAGAAACAACATTAGCATGTAAAAAAGAAGCTAGATTTGCTACGAAGACTCTCTTTTTTCAGTTTCAAATCTTTCAATAGTTTAACAATAATGTGATCCGCTTGCGGTATGGACAACTCTTTTTTTTTGTTTTGTGGATACATCACTGATCTTATTCGTTTGGTTTGTATGGCAAGCTCGCTGTATGGCAAGTTTGTTGTATGAAAGATTGATGCTGACGTTCGCGGTATGAAGTGCTATCAAGATTAGTATGATCTTGCTTTATTCAATCTTTCTAGCAGTACTACTTCAACACTTGGTCGCAGAGGGCTGTAGTAGTAGTTGATGTATTCGCACTTATTGTTCTAGCCTGTATCACTTACACCCTTCGATGTTTGCAAGCATGCACTTAAAATGCGAAAGAAATCATCATCAAACTAAAATTACAATAGCAGATATTTGCGGATACTCAATTTAAATACCACTTTCCTGTTCACTCCTTTACAATCTTGCTCTCCCCTTTCCCTTCCCTTCACAATTTCCAGGTCCTGAGACATTTACTATATGGCTCAAGGAGCTGATTTTGCCATGTTAAATTAAAATAAAAAAGAGAAAAAAATAAAGAAGAATATCGTTAAAAGGGGTTTATCATGTATCAGAGTTAAAGAAAAAGATTTCATTCTCTAAACTATGCATATCTCTTCCTTTATATATATTATACTGGTGACCTTTCCATATATAATATTCATATTTTCCCAGTACATTCACTTTATAAGGTTTTTATTGTGATGTGGCATCCACTCTCAAATGGAAAATAAAATGGGACATTCAACCCAATCTAAACACTTCTTGAAAGTAATATGGAACAATTTGTTTAAATATGGGCTTTGTTTAAGCAGTTTCCAAAATGAATTTTAGAGCATTGAGTGATGTTGACAAGGTGAGATAAAGGGACATCACTATACGCTTCAGTTATTCTTTATGCGAGCGCTTTATTAAATTCGAAAAAAAAAAAGGGAAATGTAAAAAGACTGTAATAAAATTAACAGGTCCAAATATGTTACGATCTTTATTGAAATGAAAATGGTCTATGCTTATATGCTTTTTTGACAATATAAAAAAGTAATAAGTATATAAATAAGTTAGATCTAAGCTACCTATTCGTAATCATGATAATGATTGATCTCAGTGCAATTGGACGATAACAGCCCCAACGATTATTATTTAAGCATTGCAAGCTTGATAATCGTTCCAATATTTCTTATCACAATCCATTACAGCCAATCCATTATCCTTGATTGTGTATACCCTGCTATTTATTCTTTAATTTGAACTCGTCTTAAATCATTACGAACATATGTTTATCCGTATATAACACGTTTCAAACCCCATAAGCTGGTTACGCTTTACTTTATGCTTAACTGTAACCCAGAATTGTTCAATTGGATCCAATTCTGGAGAGTATGGAAGAAGATATTCGCGTTTATAGTCTTTGTTTCTATTTTTTACCGCCTGATTTACTTCACTCGATGAATGGATCGGGCCATTATCCATAATAAGGTAAAAACCTTTAATTTCAGGATATCTGTCTATGATGTCCAAGGTCTCTCTGATAAAATTAAGATAATGGCCAGCTGTTGTACATTTCGTTTGGGGAGTTTTAGGTGGAGCAACTTTTTTTTTTACCTTGGATCTTAATTTTTTTAGGTGTTATAGGTATTTTCATAGTTATATTAACAATGGCTATGGCCGAAATTGCTCCAATTACAGTATAAGTTACTACTCTAGAACTTGCAGTAGGAATTATAGCTTCGGTACCCTTTCTAGACCAAGCTCTACTGTGTCTCATGCTTATGTCAAACCCGGACTCGTCAATAAATATACAGTTCTTTGTAAAGTCCATGTCGGTGTTCATCCACGCTTCCACCCACTTCGATCTCTTTTCTAAATTTTTTTCATCATTACGAGGTCCTAGATGCAACGTGGCGATTTTCAAAGAGAGATTCCATTCGTCTTTCATAAACTTATGTATTCTGGACTTCTTAATACCAAGCCTTTCAAAAGCTTCTGTCAAACTTTCTACAGCATCAGTTATAAATTTCCACGAAAAAAGTCATAGTTTTTTTTAAAAGTCAGAAATAAAATTTAAATACCATCTTACGGAAAGTCTGTTTTCTCGTAGTATTTTGCTGAAAAAAAAAAAAGAGAAAAAAAGAGAAAAAAAGGGATTAATAATGGGTGTTTCCACCTTTTGCCTGAATAACTGCAGCGCATCTATCTGGCATGGTCTTGACTAATTTGTTAGTGACCTCAACGTCAAGGCAATCCCATTCTTTTTTTAGGTGAATCTTGAGGTCACTGGCGCTCTTAATCAAGTACCTTTTTTCTTCTATCTGCTTTTCCAATACTGCCCACAGGTGTTCGATTGGATTTAAATCCGGACTTTGTGGAGGCCAGATATTAATCAAGTCAATCATCGCTCTTTCTTTATACCAAATGACATACCAACCTTTATGGGAGCTCGCATTGTCCTCTTGGGATAAATATTGAGCTCCGGGATTGTTTTCTTTCAATGTATTGAGCCAAGGAAGAAAGTACTTTTACAAGCAATCGACATATTAGTCTTAATCGACGTTTCCTTCATAAAGACGAGAGGACCTAACTCTCCTGCGACAAAACAACTCCAAATCATCACAGAACCCTTTCCAAGCTTTTCTACGTCTGTTATGTTCTCAGGATTGTATCTTTCTCCAGCCAGTATAATGACATGGATGCCACGATCATTCCCTACAACTCGATATCTTGACTCGTCGGACCAGATAATTTTTTTCCATTGATCGAATGTCCAATCCTTTTTACTTTGGGCCCATTCCAAGCGTTTTTTTTTTACCTGTCTTTCAGTCAAAGCAGATTTTCTGGCTGGTACACGCGAGTTATACCCCATACCATGAATATATTCGATCATGGGTTCACGGCATATGTTAATACCAGAAGCATGAATGTTAGACAGATGGTAGCTGTAAGGTTTGAATTGACCTGTCCTAACACTTTTCTCCAAACACCTCAAATCACGTTCACTCAAATGAGGAGGACGTCTAGTACGTATACCTTGTGGTTTAGTACTACCGGTTTCCTTGAATCGACTGTTAGCGTGTTTGATAGTAGAATAAGGGATATTCAAAATTTCGAAAATTTTAATTAATTTATGGCAACCACCTTTAATGAAGCCAGAAATTTCTCCTAACTAGTATTCATAGAGTTAGTTTCTTTTGAGTTTTGTTATATTAGAGAGAGGCATTATTTATACATGTTTTAGGTTTTTTATTGAATAATAAAAAAGAGAGAAAAGCAGTTTATAAAACAACGTACGTAAGAATGATATTTAAAATTTATTTCTGGCTTTTAAAAAAAGACCATGACTTTTTCCGTGGGATTTATCTTTGTAAATGGTGGTGCCATAAATTGAAACTGGTGGTGTAAATGGTGGTGTACCAAGGATTAACCAAAGAAACACATTATATAAAATGTATGAATGAAATAGAGATAAGCTGCGAGAGTCTTATCACTACAGGTTAGTTAATAAATGGATTATAAAAGTTATTAGCACAATTGTAAAAGTAAAAAAGGGGAAGAATAAGTAAAGAGAAAGGATGTCTTTTTGTAATAGCGATCTGAGTGATTGAGATAGGATGTACGTAGAAGAGGTGAATGGGAAGTTCTAAAAAAAAGAGCGAAAAAAAGATGTTTCTCTTCGACTTGCAAATGTTTTTCAAACTATCTATCCTAATGTATTAATGCGCGCGTCAAATCTGATCTTTTGTACCCTATAGTTTCTGTGTATTAATTAGATGATGATGGTAAGTTAGTTAAGCTGGGCAATTTGACCTCAAAAAAAGTGGGCGGAGTTTTCGTTTTTATTGGCTAAACTGCGTTTCAATCGTGGACTCCGTGTCTCCAAAACACCTTGGGTATTTTAAAAAGTATTCTATTTTTAAGCACTGAAAATTATGAGCTGGAGACCACTGGTCCGCTTTTATTGGAATACTGTTAGTTTATTGGGTTCAGATATAACAGAACAGTAAAAAATTTTACTGCTCATCGATTTATTGCGGTGAAAACGCCATTTATCTACTGGAAAGTAAGTTTTCCATCACATCTCATCACTAATTCTCGTATCCACAATCTAGATATGCCGTGTCCGGCAAAAAAAAAAGGAAGGTTTTTGTTCGGACCGAACAACACAATTTATTGGATCAACTATAGTATTTTTAGAAACGAAAGAATTGTTTTAAGGTAAAATAGAAGTAAGCCTATTCATCTATTTTATAAAAAGGAAAAAGTAAGGTAATATGTGTATTTAATACAAAGTATAATTTAACTAGGCGTTATTGGGTCATCAAGATAATGTGCACAGAATATATTTTAATAATAGCTTCCTTTTTGATATATTACTAATAATAGTAAAATGAACAAAAGTTAATTTTATTGTCTCATGAATATAATATAATATATATATAATATGTAATAATTACGTGTAAGTGTGTTATGATACTTATTTTAGTTATCTATCCTTTTAATAATAAGAAAAAAAAGAAAAGAAAAAAAAGCAGGGGGAATTATAATAGATTGAAAAGAAAAAAAAAAAAAAAAGTACGAAATTATATTTTTAATAATATTGTCTCTTTCGTTTGTTTCGTTCTATTGTCTATTTAATGAATAGCTATATAAGCAACTAAAGCACAACCAAATGTTAAAATAGACTTGGTTACAAGTTTATCTGACCCAGAAGAAACGGTAGGAGTATTAGCGTTAGTATTTGAAGGAGCACCGATGACGGACATGGTAGGGATACCAGTAGATTCAGCGGCAGGTGGAGCGGCAGAAGAGGCACCACTTGGAGAAGAACCAGGAGCAGCATTAGGAATGGGAGCAACGTTAACAGTATTTCCAGTAACTGAACCATAACAATAGTTATTAGCGTTATCAACACAAAGAATATTTTGTGAGTTACAAAGACAAGAAGCAGTTCTTGTACCAAATGATGATTCTGCACAACTACTAGGCATAGTAGGGCAAGTAGTTGAGTTTAACGTTTGAGATCCCCAACAGAATTGTCCAGCAGTATTTTGGCAAGTTGTTACGATATCACTACAACGACAAGTTACTGGAGTGGCAATATTAGAACATGCTGCTGGTTTAGCACAAGCAGTGGAAGGTAAAGTAGCGTAAGGAAGTCCATGATCTCTTTTAACAAGGGAAAATCCTCCCTTTTCGATATCGGCTGCTGAAGCGATATAAAAGAAGGCTGAAAGTGAGGTGAAGAGTAAACTGAGTTTCATTTTTCTGTTTTTAATATCTAAAAAGAAAAGAAGAAAGAAGTAAAAAAAAAAATAAAAAAAATCAAAAAACCTATATTTTCTTAAGTAAACAAACTCCGTAAATTCGTGTTACTTGATATGGAAATCGACCTCATGAAAAGGAGAGGGACTTCTTCTTTTGTGGGGGGAGGGATGGAAACAAAATTCAATTGTAGTACAAGAACCCTATTGACAGTAGTACAGCATCAACCCTCTACACACTAAATAAACATGTATATAAAAAACTGAAATATAAAAACTCAATCTTTTCTTTTTTTTCCTCTTTTACCTCTTTTACCTCTTTTACTTCTTTTACCTCTTTTACGTCTTTTACCTCTTTTACGTCTTTTTTTTATTTTTTTTATTTCACTGTTAAAGAAATGACACATCTTAGGTATATTTTCTTTACTTCCTTCCTGTCACTTTTATATTTTATATAATCAACTGTACTCACCCTTATTAATTTACTTGTCATTCAATAGTGATTTTTCCTATCTAGGTAATTGATTTATTTCTATCATCATCATCATCATTTACTGACATTTTTATTGTTATTTGTGCAGAGCGATGTACTATTTGGTTTTATATATCAATTTATTTTCTATATAGTATCTATAAAGGCGACAAGTTTAGATGCTTAAAATTTAAATCAATCCTCTCTGGTGAATTAAAATCGATCATTACTGTACTACTAATACTAGCGATGCTAATGCAGGCTATGTGGGGTAAAATTGACAATAATTTCACTCAATCCTTTAGCATTTAACTCAAAAAAAAATCATTTTTTAATCATTAGACATCGTTTCAACCTACGTCAAGTACGAAGAAGGTTTTACTGTATACGAAGGAAACATCATTTCTAAACCATTCGCTATGTGGTCTGCAACACATAAAAAACATATGACTGTAAATTTTTGATTGGGTACCTTTGTACCACTTGAATGTTGTACCAAGATTTCTTATTTTTATTTTATTTTATTTTTTTAGGCAATGGACTATGTCGAATGCGTTACTTTCTCTTTACAAGTTGGTGTATTCTTTTTAATGCAGTCGTTTTGGAATTATCTTTCTAATACCGTTGCTAGAAAAAGTTTCATGGGTTCGTTCGAATTCAAGTTTTATATTGTTTGGTATGTTTTTTTTTGAGTGCGTTACCTGTCACACCATCGGGAATCTAATATGTATTTTATTTTTTTTATCGAACTATAGGGCCCTTGGCAGTATGGCTATGTTTCCTATTCTTCAGTACGTCTTTAGAGATGATCCAACTAAAAGAGAAAGTGTTCCACAGCTCGCCTATGGTCTCGAAGGTATAAAATTGCAATATATTTTGAGGAAACCCGATAAGTTTTCATGTGATAATCTTACGACCTGTACATTATTTTAGCTTTGGCTACTTCTTTATTAGGTATTCGGTCCCACTTTCGTTTTAAAAGAATCATTGGCTTATCCCAGAAGAACAATGGCGCTAGTAATAAAGCCATTGTTACCAGACTGGCTTACTTTAAAGATATGAACGCGTTAGTCTCAGTTATTTTATTCAGTTACGCCGCCTCTTTTATTATTCTTTGTGTCGATGGATTAACTGCACAAGTCATCACTAAAAACAAATTTGCCACCGATACAATCATTGCAAATGCCAATATTTGTACTGTATTCCTTTGGTTACTTTTGGTACGATAGTATATATAAAACCTTAAGCTAGTATCACAAGTTACTCACCTTATTTTATCATTAGATCTCTATTTTCCATCCCCGTCCTCAGTACTCTCGTAATGCAAATGATATCACCAGTAACAATAACGATTCTAGTTTCCGTTATTCTAACGCTAATGCCGTTCCTAGAGTTACAACTATTGATACTGGAAGAGCACACAACTACGTCGTGAATGAAAGTGTTCACGGCATCAATGAAGATGGATCCAAATTCGGTAATGCTGGTATGAACAATAGTAGTACTAGTGGTGGGTTTATGCGCGCCATGTCTCCAGTTACTGTCGATTATCCTCACTCACTTGGTAACGATACGATGCCGCTTACTTCTGCAGCTAGTGGAAGGCCCTTATCTCCTCCAGACAATCAAATCAACCGTAACATGGCTATCGAAGATCCTTACAGTAATCAACCTGTTATGTTTTCAATGATGGATGTGAATTCCAAGACAACACAACAGCAAAGATATGTTTCACCCGCTAGCCCAGCTAACATGGGTCGTCACGATATTCCTATGCGTGGTATGAATAGTATAGATGGTAGAAGTAACACTATGTCACCTCAACATAGATTTGTCGATGAAGACGATTATATGGACATGAGTCCCAACATGGTAGGATATACACCTGAACATAGTCAAACTACAGCACCTAGTAGAATCAGACGTCCATCGTGGGAGCGTAAAGATGAAGAGATGAATCATCCTTCTTCCCCACAGCAGGTACAAAATCCAGGTCAACCCGGGGACCAAATTGTCCGTGATTGGTTATGGCAATCCCCTGATAGAAGAAATACATAAACCTCCCCCCCCCCTTTCTATAATATCCATATTTAACCCTATTTACAAAGTATACTAATCATTCTTTTTCGCTCCTTTTTATTTATATTCTATTCTTAATATAGTAATGTGTTTATTTTAATTAAAATGTAATAAATCAATTTCACATATAACATCTGAGCTTTGTTAGCATTTTTTTACTGTCGAGCTATTTTTATGTCGGTAATTAAACAAACTTTTTTTTTGTGCCTTTGTCACACATTAATTCGAAATCAAAGAAAGACATAAAAGGATAATTTTACTGGAGCAATTATTATTTTTTAATTGGGACATTTTGAAGCATTTACAAATTGAAAAAAATAAAATAAAAGAAAATGGGTGTATTATTAATCTTTTTTAGTCTGGGAAGACTGTAAGAAAAGTTTTAGCAATTAATTACTTAGTTTTTTAAGGTTTACAGCGTAGTACGAAAAAAAAAAAGTAAAACTGAAATAACAAAAAGTCCGAGAACTGGGAAAGAGATAAAATGAATACGCAGTAATCTAAAGTCACGATCGATCTCATCTTTTTATAGGAAAAAGAATCCATGGTACCTAGTTTAGGTATTTAACGAATCATTAAATAAATTTTCCCATGGAGATACACAAAAGCTACTCTTGGTGTTCAACACTGTACTTATTTTCTTAATGGGATGATTTAATTAATTGCGTGCATATTTAATTATATGTACAACGGTTTTATATATATATATATATTATTATTATTACTACATGGAAGTAACAAATTCACTAAACCTCAAATCTGATTCATCACTCAAGTACTCCATCCATCTTTTCAAAAACCCACCGTCAAAACGCGTAACAGCTTGTGAGCCACCCTTCATTCCCAATAAGGTTTCTGAGTCACATATAACGCACAAATGCCTCTTGGCTCTTGTCATTGCCACTATAACAACAACAACAACAAAAAAAGAAATTAAAAAAAAGAAGGTCAAGAATGTAAGCATATATGTTATTACCGTTCAGTCTTCTCTTCTCCGCAAGAAATCCAACTTCTCCGATATCATTTGATCGGACCAAAGATAACAAAATAGCTTCTTTCTCGCGCCCTTGGAATCCGTCCACTGTACCGATTTCAATATTGGGCCAGTGCTCACGAATATCTCTTTTTAATTTCGACACTTGTAAAGCATATGGTGTAATTACTCCAATTTGTTCTTGCTCCAGGCCATCTTCTAACAGGGCCCGAATATGACACACAGCTAATTCTACCTCAAGTTCGTTTGCCTTACTCTGTTCTTCTTGTGCGTCATCTACCATTTCGTGACCCAAACCTGTGTCACTTGTATCCATCATAACAAGTGGAACATCGGTGTTTTCTGAACTGTTAACATTTGGAAGATCTGCCAACACATGCTCTGCTACACTTTTATCCGCTACAAGCTTATTATCGTATAATTCTTTTGAACTGAACTCCATGATCTTTTGATGCATACGGTATTGCACCATCAACATTCGTTTTACCCTGTCACCATACATGCTTAACAATCTATCGAATAATGTAGTAGACAGATCCGTATCCGTAGACAAGCCGCCTTTTTTCAATGGCTTTTTACCGATTTTGATAGGTGTCTTAATTGTGGGTGGTAACTGTAAATGATCACCAGCCTAATATGTAACATCAGAACAGCTCACTTTTTTTTTTTTTTTTTTTTTTTTTTTTTTTGGTGTGAAATATGTACCAAAATAGCTTTCTTTGCCTTCAATAGAGCAATCCAGCATTCTGCTTCCAATGCTTGTGTTGCTTCGTCAATAATTACCACATCAAACTCACGGTTCCACATATTTCTACTTCCAGAACTAATAAAACACTGTTAAAAAAATTATATTGGTTACTAACGATGTACACCAAAATTACCCATTCAAAGTAGAAATAGTGACTTGAGCACCCGTTAAAATTTCATCTACTACTTTTTTTTCTCTAACCCTATAATCTTTACGAAGATCCTTTACTAATCCATACATTGCTCTTCTTTCTGATCGATTCTTGGATTTTTTGATTTTAGATAACGTTTCATCCATTTCTTTTCTTACGTCCGATACGATTTGACCTGAATCACAAGTACGTGTAATTACATCGAGTGTATGATCAACAACAGAGGGTAATACTCGAGCAGGATGACCAATACGAACAATATTAAGTCGATGTTTAGCAAGTCTTTCCACCAAATTATCTAAATTTTGATATTTTAAAAAAAAACTCCCCCATACATCATATATATTTTAATCGCATTTACCAACAGATATATTTGATGGTCCACATACAAGAACACGCTTGTTTTGATTCACTGATAATTGTCTAATGATTTCTACCAATGTATATGTTTTACCAGTCTATAATATCAAGGTTTAGTAATATTTTTTTTTTGCTCTAGTTTGTTTTCTTACGCCTGGAGGACCATGGATCAATGAAACTTCGGGAGATCCAAGTGCAAATCGAACAGCTTCTTTTTGAGACGCATTCAACGTCTCATCGAAAAATGTAATATCATCCATAATTTGAGGTGTAGATAAATCTGATTGACCTAACAACACATTAATCAAGTTAGATCCACCTTCCTCGCTCTTTTTTTGAAGTTTCTCTAATCCTTTCAACATTCTATATAATTCTTTAAAAAAAAGCTGACGAAAAAAAGGGAGAAGTCAATTGATTTACCTTTCATATGTGATACTGTTGGCAAGTTTAACTCTTTTTTTTAAAAAAAAAAAAAAAAAAAAAAAAGAAAAAAAAATAACGCGTTAGAGTTAGACATAAATATATATGGTAAAAGTACACTTTTTTTTTTTACATTTGACAGCGTTCCTGAATTTCAGTAGGCAATTCCTCTTCCATTTCTTGAAGTGCAAGTGTAATCTTTGCATCGCTTACTCGAAGAACAACGCCTGACCAACGTGCTTCCTGCTTTGAAGGTTTATCTTTCTTGTATTCGTCTAAACCGACAATATCTCCAGTCGTGATCTTGTGTGTAGGAAAGATAGGTGGTAAGATATTGGGATTAGCTAACTCAAGATCAATTAAACTAGCATAAAAAAACAGTTAGATATTACAAACTCTTGGCTAGTCAAAAAATAAAAACCTCTTTCCACCCAAACCAGTTCTCATTCCTAAATATATTGTGTTATTGAATCATATAATATCTTTTTTGTAATGTCTTTTAAACCTGTCACTTTCAAACCAACAAGCGCAACACCGCGTCGTTGTAATTGAATTGGAGCATAAGCCGATAATAGCTTTAAAGTATCTTCAACGTCAATCTTTCGTTCAGTTTCTACTAATTTTATTTGATGGGCAATAAACTTTTCCATATTTGAATATAAAGTGAAAGACGACGCAGTACGTACAAAAGCAGGCTTTATACTAGTTTCTAACGCCGCACACTCAAACCTGGGTTTAAAACGCTTCGTGGTTGATGTGTAAAGTAACAAAGCCTGGATTGATAGAGACTCAAAAACTTGAAAACGAAGGAAGACTTAGACATGTAAAACAAGTTTAAGAGAATATTACTTTCTATTTATTGCTATTAAATGTAATATGGACAGTGTTCACATTACTAATTTTCTACTACATCTATGATAGCCCACTCATGATCGCAATATATCTTTCGCGTATGTACATCTTCTGCATGATATAGGATTTCGAATTGACCGCGAGATAAAAAGTATATGGGAAAAGAATGAGAAATGACTCCAGTAGATGGGGAAGCCTAATAAGAGAGGGTCAAGTTAGTCGGGACGTTATCATAATGTATTTATATCGTACCTCTGGTAATACCACTTGCTGAACGCCTCCTATTAACAGTTTGTTAGAAAGGTCGTACTCTTTCACACCATCATTGTAACTTTGAACAGGTTGAACTCTCAATATAAGTTTTACGGGGTAGGCTATATCATTATACTTAGTAAAAAAAAAATAGGGTTAATCTAATACATTTACTTACTAAATCGATTTCTAATAGTAATATTCATGGTTACATATTCATTACAGACGCATGAAAATCTTCGATGGCTTAATTTCTGGGCATTTTCTCCCTTAAGGTCGATCAAGAACTCAATATCTTCCTTCTTTAGAACTCCTAATTGAAGACTATTCAATCGCAGAGATGGTCTAAGGTTTAGTTCCCCTGATCTCTTCGTAGCTCTACAATACCAACTAGCAGTGATACGATGTAAAAGTTCTTCGCGATACCAAAACATTTGAAGACGAGCTTTCTGTTGCTCTTCAGATATTTTCGGACCTTGAGACACGACGAATTGTTTATTGGGGTCAAAAGAAGGAATCTCTTGACTGAAAATAATGGGTGATAAAAACAGTCGCTTTAAGGGTAAAATAATTCTACAAGAAAAGATTAGTTTTAGGATAAACGTCTATTTATATATTTACCTTGATGTGGATCCAGGTTGTATAGTAATACAAGATAAAAAATTGTCGTTCTCAGAGTCGTCTTCTGCCTTATTTAATATCGTAAAATCAACGTCAAATGGTGTGGTCCATGTATTTCGGATATCAAGTGTAACAAGACAATACTCGTTTTTTTCTTGATCCTCTAACGTCAGATTTCTAGAAACTAAAAGAAGGTCTTCAACAGGTTGGCTTTGTATTATAGATACACACTTATTTTCAATAGGAACGTTTTGATTTCTGATATTGAGTAGTGCAAGCTCTAGCACCTCTTTAGGAGCAGGTATACTGTGTCTTAGATAAGCTACGTCCCAATTAGACGGTTCTAAATTTCTGTACACTGTAATCATGACGTTAAGATACAATTGACGCGTGTAAAACGTAGTGGTTATTCCGTTAGTATGATCTGACAAATCTACATCCTGAACTTCAGGTACTGTTCTGTTGAGATAACCATAATCTATTTGAATTGTTCCACCATGGCTAAACAAAAAAAAGGGGGGAGGGTAAGCATAGTTTTCAAAAACGAATAAATTCCTATTTGCATACCAATCTCTTTTTCCAAAAACATTAACCTTGAGAGTTATGCTCTTGCCTTGTGGAAGCCATACCTTTTTACCTATAGAATCTGTTGATTCTTTTTCATCAGTTCCCTCCCATGAGAATACTCTAGTTCCTTTTGTGTGTAATTCAATTTCATACTGCTCTTCCGGAGGGAGCTCTGGATTCATTGCGAGCGGGTTAGAAGTAGTAGAATCTGTAAACGACAAAGTGATAAAATCGACAGCAATACTTCCAATGTTTTCAAGTTCCATAGTTATATGAGTTCTATTTAAAAAAACAATCAATGGAACGATGTTAGGAATATTATAATATATACTTACACTTCCCCTTCGTAAAGCATAACAGCACCATGCATCATAGAGGTTCTTTTGATTTTTAATAATGGTTGATCATCGATAGCTTCAAGCTCATAAAATTTGGAAACATTACTATCGCTCGTAATTTCTGTCAAAGAAAAAAATATTTAGCTCAAGTCTACCTTTACAATGTTAATATCCCCTACCTTTCTTTCTGCTAAACTTAATAGCGTCGAGTCCACTATTATTTTAAATGAAAACATTAGTATAGTAAACATTTTACACTGTTTTCCTTTACCAATGTTTTATTTTAACGAAATTGTCATTAGACGTATCTTCTGGCGATTTTTTAACTTGTGGTTCAATAAGAAACTCCTGTTCTGAAAAACCTACTATTTGTATTAAACAACCACGAATAATTAAAGTTCCGGTTTCTTCTGGAGTTCCCATTAACGGGACAAATACTGTTGCATTAGCAGGTATAGTAAGAGCAGTAGGTACAGCATCAAATGCGACTCCGGATGTGCTGTGTGCATAGTGATAATATTAATAATGTCAATAAATTACCTTTAAGTTTTTTTTTTTTTTTTACCTCAAAATTATGTTTTGCAACTCTAGATCAAATCCGAATGGATTAACCAGAGTTACTTTGAACTCTGATACCTCATCCTTCACTAAAACAATTTTATACTAGGCGGGAAAAACGATAAGAATATATATGATATGGCATTAAGAAAGACTTACTGTAAGGTCAGCTTTTTTAGCAAATGGGTTATAGATAAATGGATCGGCATCCTCTAGACTATCTTTTTTGGCATTTTCGATTGCTTCGTTTTTTATGGGATGTAGATATACAGCCTTTCTAGATATTGGTTTTTTGGCCTCAATACTAGATACGATATTTACTCCCCAGTAATTAATTTTCTCTGATGATGAGGATGATCTTTTGTTAGTGTTATTATTAGCTACCAGACCTTGAATAGTTGTAGCCAGTCTAATTTGCTCTGCTTTAGGAATATACCGATATAAATTTTTCAGGAGCACAGTGGTATAGTATAATCGAGATCCATTATCTATCAAAGCATCTGAAACAGATATGCATTGTTTCAAGATATTGATTTGAAGCTCTGGCCACCCGAATGTACTTTTTGCTCCTTGTGGATTTCTTTTATTCGTAATATTCGTAAATATACCTTGATCTTCTCGCTGCATCGCTTCTAAAGCACCACCATCGTGTACATTGCGTTCACCAATACCATACACTTCACATATTCGCTTAACGATTTCTAATACGCCACTATCATGATTTTCTGAAATTAATCTATTGCTTGATTTTGATAATCCAGTTCTACGGTGTTGTATCAGTAATGGCAGCATACGTTCTACACTTTCATGCATTAACCAAGCAGCCTTTCTGTAATAACCAACAGATGAATAAACCAGCGCCATAGATGTTGTTATATTGATTTGATCCAATAAAGCCAATTCACTAATGTGTATCTCCCATATTTTGGTGACCCATTCCGCTATATCATGTCTTGGTAAACCACTTTTTTTATACGACGCAAGTTCCGTTATCGACAAAAACGGTGTACTATCACTTTTAAACTTTTTCTCTTTTTCATCTTGTCTCAGCTTACCATGCACAAGTAATGCCATTGTTGATTCGTTCCATCCATTATTTAAATAAGCAGTGGTAAGCACTCGAGATACTTTTAAACAAGATTCCGCATAAACTAAATCAGGTGCTGGAAAGTTAGCCGTTAAGGCTACTCGAGCATAATTCATAACTATTTTCGAATATGTTTCTACTATAGCAGTTAATGTAGATCTCGGACCTTGGATTGTAGTGGTGGTGGTAGTGTCGGCAAAAATATGCTCTTCCTCTCCATCTATAATACTTATGTCCGGTATAATTGGATTTCTCGATACAATATGCTATTTTGTGATTGAGGGTAAGTAAAAAAAAAAAAAAAAAAATACAATAACAAGTATAGTTTCTCTTACACCAATATCTTCCTGTAAATATTCTAAGAGAAGAGTAGCAGATATCCAGCCTTCCATTGCACTCGCTAACCATAAAAAATCCGATGTTATCTTGGTCATTTCTATTGCTTGATCATAACTAGAGTCGATTAATAAATGTTAAAGTATGTATACGTAAATACTTTACTAATTTACAGCATCGGGTAACCTTCCAGCTAATAAATAAAAATCCCCTAACAATTTCTTAATTCTACCAGGTGTTCGTTTTTTAGTTCTAACAGTTTCTCCAGTTGTAAGCGTAGAATGTTGAAATGAAGATCTTTTTAGGGAATTAGTTGAATTAGTTGGGGATACAGATAATGGTGGTGTAGAAAATATTTGTTGATGGAGAGGAGGTTTACTACGAGGAGGTAGGTGTATCGTTGTGGGTAGAGGTGATTCAAGAACAGCTAGGTTTTCTATACGATTTGCCTAAAACTAATTATTATTTGTTTGTTTATTTTTGAAAACTTACTAATATGGCAAACTGGCTTAATATTTCACTCGCAAAATCACAAATCATCGTACTCATGTAAAAAGACATGTTTCCAACGTTAGGTATCATAATAAGCCCTTTTGTATTATCCTCCTGAGTTTCGGTCGGATCAAAAGCAAAGCATCTAGTTGCAACTGCTGTCGGGTACTATAATAATAATAAGTACGGTAAGAAATATACCCCCCCCTTTCTTTCTTTTAATATGAATATGTACTTTATCCAAATCCTGTTCAAACTGTTTATATCCTTGACTTAAATCTTTATCCTTCCATTCTTGGCAATCCATAATCCCAATAACCTACTTGTAAAAAAAAACATATATCAATAATGTATTTCCATCGTGTTGTTAGAATTACTTGCCCCAAATATACGACGATGAGGTTGAAAATCCTCTAACTCGGCGTGTTCACGAGTCCAATGGGTCACAAACTGAAAATGCATTTGCCCTTCTTGAAATACTTGACTACTAAACATGGCTAAATAATGTCACTCAGTTGCTATGTTACACATGTTATGCAAATAATTGTTACCGCTAGCGCCTTTTTTTAAGTCAGGAGTAACGTCTCCAAGTCGAACAACGTTAAAGGTTTTTACTAGTTCAACGTATTTATAAAAGGTAGGCTTTTTAATAGGAGAAACAGGCACTAGTAAAATACGAACTCTGCAATTCGAAGTAACATCTAATGCTAAATCCATTGCTAAAAAGAAAATGGGATGGAACAAACAGTGAAGGAGTAAAAAAAAAAAATAACGAAAAGTTAAACGCACGCGAATTGTATACATCATGTGTGTGACATCACTTGATAGGAATTATCGGATCCTTTCTTGGTTCATTGCATGACTGATCAAACTTTTTACTTTATTATTAATGGGCTTATTTTTATACGATGTATACATACACTTAGTATCATTGTACCAGAAAGTATAGTGTTTAAATTAGAAGCTAATTATCTTGATAGTTAAAATACATTCTAGAACTCCACTCATGAATAATTAAAAACACGACTTGGTTGTAATAACATTGGAACGATCCGCCGTATGTTTATTAAATTCAATACTAATCAAAAAGAGATAAATCCATAGCTTAACAGGATAGAAATATATACATTAGATGCATAAATTTTAAGTTTAATTGCGTTCGTATTTTTGTTTACAGATACTTTTACGCGACTTTTTTTTTTTTTTTGCACTTTATTATTTTTCGCGGCTATCTCTCTGAAAATTGTTCAAAAAAAATTAGCAAGACGTTGTAACGCAAACTACTTTCTGATAAAATAATGTTAACAAGGATCGTCCTTGTTGTCCTAGTAGAGGAATCAAACCTTTGTTAACCAATAGATAGTGTGGTAAAGTGTAAAAAAGTGTATAATAAGGTAATAGTAAGAAAAGTGAGCACCAGTTCCTGTTTTATATTATTTTTACGCTTTACCACACTATCTATTGATTAACAACGTAAAAAACAATTCTATAAGCTCTATTCTTTTTGGCCTTTGCTTTTCAAATACCGCCACTAAAAATAAAATGATAAAGGTCTCACGAAATTCAGAGAAAATGCAAAATAAATGATTTCTGCCAGACTTGAACTGGCGACCGTCTGCGTGTTAAGCAGACGTGATAACCGACTACACCAAGAAACCGTTGTTATTCTTTAAACCAAAATTTCATATAAGTTAATAATAACTTAAAACGAGTATGTCACGTGTGTATCACGTTTTTTCTCTTTTTTTACAGGTCCGGATTATTTTTTAGTATAATTATTCTGCTCCAAAAAGATCAATAACGACATCTGATTAGATATTTACGACTTCAGTAATCAAAAAATTATATCCAAAGAAGTTGCTACAGAAAATAAAGACTCAATTTTTAGCTCTTTTTTTTTTGATACTGAACGCATTAAAACTGAAGCAAAATGGTATGGACAATACTTTGCGCATAGTATGACATTTCTGCCTGGTTTAAAAACCGTGCGTGTCTCAGGAATACTCAGACACAGTTATTACTGGACAGTGTCGGTAAGATTTAGTTAATATATGTATGAATTAGCCATAAAGGGATAAAGACACGTGAGATAATCAGGTACGTGTAAATATATATGAGAATATATTTGTATATATGCTTGACCACATCAATAAATCCAATAAGTCATTGAAGGATAACGAACTGTTTTTCTTGATGATGTAAAAACTTTAAATCGTAAATATAAAGAATTTTGCAAGGAAAGGAATGAAACATGTAGATTTAACACGAAAAGATTTTAAAGCCATATTAAGCTATACAATTACTACTCAATTTTAACAATTGAAGGTATGTAACTAGTTATAAACTACTTATGTCATGTGTAATATGTAAGCTAACAATGATAATAGATGTAGATGATGAAAAACTCGACGAGCTCTTTATTGTACCACCATCAACTCTTGATATTAGTTATTATGATATATACCATAGATGTGGCGAAAAATCTTTTTCTAAAAGCTTGCTTCGGAAGAAACGTTTTAAAATAAAAGGTCAAAACGCAGTACAAGCAGAAGAGTATATGTCGAGTGTTCGTCTTTCTGAAGCCGCTGGTACATCATTGGAGAATGAAATTCAACCATTGTTCGAGAACACACGATTGCTTCGAAGTTTCTATTATGATAAAAAATTCTATCAACAAAAAGAAAACAAACGAATTTAAAAGACAAAAGTATTTCAGCCGTCTTTGTTGGCGATAGAGGATATGCTGTTGGTTCTCATATAAAAGACTTTAGAAAGCATGGCAGGTTATGGGAAGCTATTAAACACTCAAGACAGGCGACTATTCTAATAATCAACGAGCACAACACATCGCAAACATGTGCTTATTGCTTTCGTAAAACCACACACTCTGTACAAGTTTCAGACAAGAAAATTAAGCCGATTCATGGGACAATTGTTTGCACCAACCTTCGTTGCGTGCTCGTAAGATCCGACTTGTCTCATCAAGGAAGAGACTCCGTGTCCTCTCTCGCGATTGGTATCCCCGGGTTATCACAAGCTACTTTTGGTGAACCATTCCCTTGCTTTAACTATGACATCGGTTACTACGACATCGATTTCATAAATATTGCCGCTACCTTCCTTAACAGAAGCGTTGAAGGGCTGGAGCTCGATGAGCTCAATAATCTCTAGAGGCATTTTTACTTAATCAATTTATATATACCCAGCATACTAATTTTTGTCTTGGGTCTTTTTTTATCCCTTTTATCTTTGGTGAGTGTGCATAACATTATTAAAATTTCATTTGGGATCCATAGTTCATTTACTATCAGTATCAGTGATTGGGCTTAAAATATACAGCTTTTGATAATTCGAAATTTAGTTTGTGAACTATATAAGCTTGTCTTTTTTTTTTTTTTTTTCCTTTTAGGTAATAAATATAACGACACATATGGCACCCGTTGCGAATAGCGGACCACCACGGGGGTTTTTACTCTCTACGAAACCTATAGTATTATGGATTCATGATCCTAGTGCTGTCTATAACCATGACGCTGTTGTTAATCCCGAAATGTTTCCAAGCTTTCGTGATGGTCAGTTATTAAGGATTCTTTGTCCTCGAATCACCCAACAGCCTCAACAACAATCGCAAAACTGTAATAAATCAGATCAGCAAGATACTAAAAAGCAACTTGATCATAATGCCCCTCAACAAAACCCTCAACAAAACCAACAGCAAAACCAACAGCAAAACCAACAAAACCAACAAAACCAGCAGTTGAATCAAGCGAACCAACAACAATCTCAATCAGAACAGTCAAATTTACAACCTCAATCGTCGCATTCATCCGATAAACAGGAACACCATGAGCAGCTGGACTTCGTTATTGTCAAGGGACACGCTGCCGATAAAGAAAATTTGGCTAAGCAGCAACAATTGCAGGTATGTTTAGGGGGGGGGGATGTTGATCTGTTTATGCACAATGACTTAATATAGTTTAGCTTTCAATATCCAAAGATATAGCAGATAGATTTAATTTAAGGTCAAGGCAAGAAGTTTATGTAGAATTGGTAAGTAGAACCGAAGGAAAAAGATATAAGTTATCTTATTGTTGCTTTTACTTAGATTGATCCATACCAAGTAGCATTAGATCATGTCGAATTAGCCTTTAAAGAGCAATACCTTGGCCGCAGTGATATGTGGAGATTACAACAAAGATTAAAAGGAACTTGCGTATACCTGGAAAAAAAGATATTATTTGCAGGATCGATTAAAGCGACAGTAAAACGATTATTTGCTAACGAAGAGAAAATAACGTCTGGCTATATTACAGAAACTACACGTATGATATTTCGATCCGCATCTGCTAAATATTTTTTATTTATCCAAATGTCAAGAGAGATGTGGGAGTTTGACGAAGATGGCGAACTTTATTTTGAAAAGGCTGTGAGTAACTTTTTACCGCATTTGTTTAGTAAATGGAAGGACGAAGGTACAAACCACGTAGTATCTATTGTTTTATTTACCCGCGTATATTACGAAACCAAAATTGATGACCCTTTAATCAATCAAACACCGGATGGTAGATATTACAAGGATTTTTATAAAGTGTTGGCTGATTGGGAAACAACTGATGACTGGATGTCAATTATTGGTCCCTTAAAAAGAGAACAGTTAACCTTTCAACCTAATGTATTATTACGTACAGAAAACGGCAAGAGTATTGTAAGTGGGCAAATATCAATGTCATATGAAGGAAATGTACTTGAAGCTGTAAATTTAGCTTTAAATCCTTTTGATAAACACTATGTCGATAGAGATTTAATGAGAACCGGTCTTTCCATTATATTAATTACCCCTGGTGTTGGTAAATTCTCTGTCAATAAGAAACTTTTACGATTAACAAATGAACGTATGACAGACAACGGTATTGCTATGGATTTAGTTTGTTTATCTCCTTTGCCTTTACATATCACCCCTCTCATGGCTTATATGGACGCACCACAAACGGGCGAGGCTGAATCTGTCATTCCTTTACAGGACACATTGGCTCCTCGTGGAAATGGTAAACCACCCATCTTTACAGGCAACTCTCCTGAGAAAGCTGCTATGATGCACCCAAACTCTAATCAAAAGATTGGTTATATTGACCCTCTTTACAGAGATTCTGATGATGCGCCTACACAAAAATATTATGCAGTGCCACATTGGATAGACTGCAGTTTCTATCATCATGAAACTGGTCGGTTTTTGAAACAAGATAAATTCAAGACGAGATGTAAAATGTATGAACTTCAAATGATGGGGATTATGGAACACGATATCCACGGTATCTCTGTGCCTTATTTATCAAACTCGCCAACAACCCACAAAGAAAACGCTGCATCAGATCGCACAATTAAACAACAAAAAAGCAGCAGCAGCTTGAACGATAAATTAAGAACGGGAGAAGAAGGTCATGCTAAAATGTCGCATACGGGCAACGGAGAAGCATACCTTTCAAGATCTGCTAATATCTCTGGAAGTGCTAGAAGACCTTCTTTCTTTGCTGCCACAGAAATGACCCAAGCACGCCCAACAAAAAATAATATCCCAGAAAAGCCTGCGTACACATATGATCAATATGATGGTGAGTTATTCAAAACTTCTTCTGAACCTCGTTTCAATAAACGAGTTATTGCCGGTCCTCCTTCTTCTGGTAAATCAACCAACCCAAAGATAAATCAATCTACAAAGAGTTCATTTGACGGCCCTGAGCGACCAGATACTAGTAACAATAATAATGAAGTCTGGCAAAATAATCCAAGATTCAAGTCAACTACTGTAAGTATATATGTATACCTATATATATAAAAAGAGAAACCACTAATTTTTTTTTAATTAAAGACTTGGCACCATACTGCTGATGCGCGTCGTATTCCATCTATTATTTCCCAATCACAACAAACAGGGGGTAAAGGGATATTTGATAACCATCACCTTCTGCCTCGAAAAGACGATAAAGGAATCGACCCATTCAAATCATCTCCTACATTTAACGGAAGAGAAGATAACGCCAACAGTTCAAGATTTAGAGCCTTGCGAAGAGGTACTATGAACAGTTCGGATGGCAGGTACACGTCTATAGGCGCAGTGATTGGTAATTCTGCGCAACAAGTGGGTGCTACTTTAGGCAACGAAGAAGACGAGTTTGCTGTTGTAAGTTCCAGTACTGTAGATCCTGTTCCCATCAATAACAAAGGGCTTGGTAGTCGCTCAGACGCCAGTCGTAAAAACATTAACCACTCACCACGCCAAGGCGGAGGTGTAGTAGCAGGAAGTCTCCCTTCTATCCATAAACAATCGGGTAATAGCGATTTAATGCGTACTAGTTATGGTGCAGCTGGTGGCAACAATATCAACAGATCCTCTCCATCACATAACTTTGGCCGCCACAACCCGTTTAAACACCTGCTTATTAATCCATGCAACCCCTCTGATAATCAAAACTTATTTACATCTCATTTAAGACGTTGGCAACACGCGTTACCAAAAGCCGAGATATGTGACGAACCTGTGGTCCATTGGAAATCTCTAGCTACACCTGCCTGTCTGCCTTTAACGACCGATTACTTTCCGTCAAACGAAGAATTAGCGCTTCGATACAACCATTATATGTATACGGTTTCTGCAAGCGAAGATACTAATTTGTATCAAGCCGGTGATCGTAACTTATCAGAACATAAAAAGACCGAGAATTTATTAATTGAAATGTTGAGCCAAAGATTAGCTCAAGGGTTCCAAATTATTGTGGACATTACCGGAAGCTCTAATTATCTAAAACCTGCTACCGTAAAAGGAGATGGTCCTATTTCTGGGCTTGGGTTCAATAACGTAAATGGTAAGGATGCTGCTGCTGCTGTTGCCGTCGCTGCAGGAAAAGAAATTGATAGTGGCGGTATTCGAAGTGGCGGAAGTCCTACCGGCAATAATGCCGCTACAACTTTAGCAACCACTATGACCATTGGAGGAAATACAAAATTAACTATGGGTGGAGCTAATACCGTGCCTGCAGTAGCTAACGGGGCAGCGCAAGACGATAACGAAAAGTCGAAGTGGAAACATATGGTTTGGTGGTTATCTATGGGCCATCAAGTTCACCAACTTACATTT
The DNA here is from genome assembly GCA_025201345.1 of Thamnidium elegans. Taxonomy (NCBI): domain Eukaryota; kingdom Fungi; phylum Mucoromycota; class Mucoromycetes; order Mucorales; family Mucoraceae; genus Thamnidium; species Thamnidium elegans. The sequence continues at coordinate 2,586,519 of JAIXMG010000001.1, read as the reverse complement.
GATTCATCTGGACAGAATGTAGAAGTACGTCGTTACGTTCGTATGATTCAATTCGATGTAGGGAAAATTAATTATAAATGTGCTGTCTGGCCTAAAAACATGACAGCGTATCGACCCAAGAGCGTTGTATTCAGTTACCCTAGTTTATTGTACGCCTGGAATTACTTGGATCATCTGGTTGCTGGTTACCAAGAAGAACTTACGGATAACCTTAGATTCTGGCGTGCACGCTTTATTATTATCCCTCGTGAAACCTTGCCTACTAACATTACTTTGACTGGTGCACTTCATGAAAATCTAGACGATGAAGAAAAAAGACTTGCCTTATTTGAATCCTGGATACAAAATATCCGAAAGGCTAAATGGCTGACTCCCGAGGAACGAGAGGAATTACAAAAACGACGAAAGAAGGAAATCGGGTTCTCAGACCTCGGCGTCAAACTAACGACGATGGACCCTTCAGCATACGTTGCAAGTGATGTGATACGTGCCGCTTCTTTACCTACCCCTCAAGAACCCAAGCCTCACAGCAGTATATTATCTTCCATTATTATCGGGCAAGGTCTTAATCGTGAGTCTAGGTCCAAGGAAATTGCTGCCGCTTTACAAGATCCACGAGGAGGGGTCAAGATTATGGATAGACGTTGGCACTTTAGGATGTTCCATGACGTATTTACAGGTACCGAGTTTGTTGACTGGATAACGGTTCAAATTGAAGATATTACGACAAGAGAACAGGCTGTTCAATTTGGTAACGCGCTGATGCAACGAAAGCCTCCCTTATTTAACTCTGCCACCAAACGTCATAGTTTCCTCGATGGTAACTACTTTTATTCGATCAATGACGAATTTGTTATTGAGAAAAAAAAGCCTAAAAGTCATCGAAAGAACGGTAATGGTGATACAATGTTATCAAAGGAGAAAGACTTGATGAATGGTGATAATCACACGCTCCGTCAAATCCCTAGTACGCATTCGAGCACCGCTTCTAGACGCATTGAATTTGCAATGTCCCAATCCATGATCATCGATGTAGACCCTTACAAAAAGAGTGATCGTAGAGAGACAGCTATTCTTCATTACGATACCATCCATAACCCAAATAACTGCTATCATTTCCAATTGAACTGGCTTGGTTGTACTGCTCAGCTAGTACAAGAATTATTACAAAACTGGAGTCGTCAGGCCGAGCGATGTGGATTAAAGTTAGTGGAAGGATCGGTAGACCAAGCCTATGAAGATTCAGAAAACGATAACCCATTCCAATGCCCAGTACCTATTCCAATGGTAGTTAAACCACCTTCTGTTGACGAGCTAATCTCGACCTCGAAAATAGCAGTTCCCGCTCAGTTTTATGAAATTGCGCTTGTACGCCATTTAGGGTTTGTTCTGGACGTAGAAGCTGACTTTAATTTCGATCGAGCCAGAGCAGAGGGTGTAGATCTCGAATATTCTTATATCAAGGAGGTATACAAATACGATCAGTATGTACATCAATCGGGTGTATCCTTTGTTCAAATTCGACCTGTGTCTCAAGGGTTTTACTGGGTGAACAATCGTCTCTATACAAACCATACACCTGCCCTGATTGCCAATCGACGCCAGCCTTTATCCCAACTTTGTCACCCCGACGCTTTACGAATCCGATTCCAAGAACATTGTTCAGATGGCAAATGGTTGACTGAGTTTTGGGAAAGTACAAGGGCCCATTTTTTAGAAGGTATGGATCCCGATAGTTCGGATGCCTGGGTATTTGAGAACTCTGGGGCTATTGTTGAACCAGATACAGAAGACATAACCGAAACTATAAATGAAAAAGGTCAACTTACCAATGGGAATAATCAGTCTACTACTTTAATAGATATTCCCGGAGCTACTGTGAATAGTGCCTCACATGGTGTAACTAATCACCCTACCCTTACTGTATCTACTGCTTCACCACCTTTAAACAGTCTGGATTCTTCTTTTGTGGATAGGTCGGTTATTACAACTACCGTAAATAGTCCTACCACTTCGGACTCTGCCTCTACGAATTTATAAAAAAAAAAAAAAAAAAAAAAAGTATATGTATAACGGTAAATCCGGATCATTGTGCAACATCAGCGAAAAAAAAGGTCCTTATTTTTTTTTTTTTTTACTATCACGATTAAAAATTAAATTAAAAAAAAGTACATAATGGTAAAATATGAATAGATTTTTTTTTTATATCAGTGCGCGTACCCAAAACTATTTATCGTCAGTATTGTAATAATGCAGTGATAGATTACACAAGATAATTATTACAAGGTAACCTTCTTTTTTTTTAAAATAGATTACACATTGTACGTCCTCAAACACACAGACATTTAATTATTTTATATAATTCTTAAGAGCGACGGCAGGATATCCTTTTACGCTTTGGTATTATAAAAAAGCACAGGTGTTAAAAAAAAAAGATCGTATTGTTTTGGAAACAAGTACGTATTTACGTTTAAAATAACGGAAAAAAAAAAAAGGGTAAGCTCATCTTGTAATACAAGAGACACAAAACTTGTATTCATACGTGATGGTTTCACCCTACATATATATATGTATATATAAAAAGCCTAATTACCACTTGCTGCATGAAAAAACCGGAATTGCTAACGAGTCCAAACGGATAGTTCTTTATATTTCGATTATAGTAACCTGTCAAAAAATGCACTGTCTGCCCTTTTTTTTTTTTTTTTGTAGCATATTGTGAAGCACTTTTTATTAGTATTCTGTATTTAATCTCTTTTTATGAAAGGAAGAGAGAAATAGAAAGAGAAGGAGAGAGAGAGAAAGAGAGAGAGATAAAAGGGAACGTAAGTGCGCACCCTTTTTTGTTCTGGTACATTCTTAATTTTAAAATCAGTTGCTCAACTTTCTTTTTTTCTCCCCATTTATTTTCTTTCAATCGAATTACAACAGTTTCTACTTTCTGTCTAAGTTTTAAGGTATTTAAAAAATACAAACATATCAGCGTGTGCAAATAAAAAAAAAAGGAGAACTTTTGCTTCTATTCAACGAGAAAAAAAGATTTTCAAAAAGTCTATTTAGCATAGTTTATGTTTCGCGGCTAGTATTCTCGTTGTACATTACACTACTTTTTTTTTTTTTTTTTTTTTTTTTTTTTTTTTTTTTTAAAGTTTGTATTCTTTGGTCACAACCCAGAACCAAAATTACAATAACTATATAAAAAAAAGGGCCTGATAGGTAATAAAAGTATTAAAATATCTGTATTTTTTTTTGTCAACTAAAAAAAAAATTGGGGAAAGAAAAAAAAAGGTGCTCTATAGAATTGTCAAAAAAAAAGGGGGGGGGAGGTTTATAAAGAGAAAAGATGCGAAGTAGATTGTAAAAAGGAAAAGAAAAAAGTAGTGTATTACTAAAAAATTGAAACTACTATTTTAAGTGTGTGTGAGTTTGTTGAAGAAGAAAAAGGTGTATACTTGTTTTGTATGAAATAAAAAAGAGGGGGTGAGAAGGGGGGAAAGAAACAAAGATGCAAATATTAATTAGAAAATGTATATCAAGTGTGAAATTAGAAATAAGTGTGGAAGATGGGAGGGGGAGAAGAAGGAGTTTGTGTGTATAGATTTATGTTCAAAGTAATTTATGATTTTACATGTTTGTCATGGTATACATGTTTTCCAAGGCTTGCTTTTGAAGTACACCTTCTTGGAATCTAAAATAAAAGAAGGTTAGTTTAACAATTGGGTCCAAGTTATTATATATAACTAAACTTACTTGCGAAGTTGTTCATTCTCATGAACAAGTCTTTCTAATTCAGACAAAATGGACATTTGAGTATCCTTCAAGTGTTGAATATGTTGGACAGCTACGTAAAACAAGTAAATATTATACCCTTTAAATAATAACTATAATACTCTTTAAATAATAATTATAATACTTACTGCGGTGTAATAATGCAACTTTGCTCATTTTTTTATTTAAACAAGCTGGTAATTCATTTCTCAACTCTTCAAAGCCATCCTTAATTTGTGCTCTTCTTTTTTGTTCAGATTGAATATGAATTTGTCTACGAAGTTCAGTTGATGTTAAACCATTACTATATAAAAAAAAAAAATTAGTTTCCAATGATTCGATACTACAAGTTAATTTTGTACTACAATGAATTAGTATTACGTACGGATTCATTTCTTCATCATTATCAGAGTCTTCAGCGTTTTCAGTTTGTTTTGATTGTTGTTGCTGTAAGTTGTTCTGTTGTTGTTGTTGTTGTTGTTGTTGTTGCTGCTGTAAGTTATTTTGTTGTTGTACGTTATTTTGTTGAGTATCTTCCATCATGTTATCTTTATTATCCAATGTTTGTAAATATCTTCTTTGTTTTTTACGATTAGGACCACCACCAGTAGATTGTTCATAAGCTTCCTTTGAATATTGTAAAAATTCAGGGTAAAAAGATTCAGGTAAAGAAGAAGCTTTTGCAAATGCTTCATTCAAGAATTCAACAGAAGAAGAAGACATTGTTGAAGCAGTTGTAGTAGAAGAAGAGGAAGCAACCAACATGGGTGGCTCTTGAATCATGATAGAAGAAGGTGAACAAGTGTTGTTGATTTTAGTAGTATTATTACTGCTTCCATGAGGTGGTGGAGATGAAGACATGAAAGTAGAGTCAGGACTATTTTGCTGGTTGATAAATTGACCTTGTTGATACTGTTGTTGATCGTAATAATAAGAGTTTGAAGGTGAAGGTTGATTATTTGTCATTGGAGAAACATAGAATGAAGAACCTATATATTATTGAATGTGTATTATATTTATATTATAAAAAAAAAAAAAAAAAAAAAAGAAGCAAATTAGATGTAAATAAAATGATAGACAAATCTAAAATTACCTGGATAAACTATTGATTGATCAGGAAGGTCAAGTTTAGTTACAGATGGGTAAGTAGAGATATTGAAATTGTTTTGGTATTCAGAGGAAGGTATACAGCGTTGTTGACTCATTTTTCTTTTTTATGTTTTGTGTGTTGAGTGGGGTTTTTATAAAAGAGGTATAAAAAGAAGATATATAAGATAAGCTCAAGGAGTAGTTTAAAGGGTTTATGGTAATATGTTGTGGAGGAGAAATATATTATTTAAAAGATGATATTTGTTGTCAATCAAAGGGAGTGTGATGAGGTAGTAAAGAAGGAAAGGGGGGAGGATTGTTATTGATTATGATATGGTTTTCGTTTGTAAGGAGTGTAAATTTATGAATGTAGAAGCATTCAAATATCTTTTTTTTTATATATATATAAAGTAGAAAGAAGAAAAAATAAAGAAGAAAATAAAATAAAAATCTACTCTATTTAAAGAGAAAAAAGATCATGCTTTTTCTTTTTTTACATGTACGAAAAAAACTGAGACTAAATCAAGTAACTTTGTGAACCAATTTTGTAAGGGCACAGCATTCTTTTTTCTCATAAGCGTTTAATTTATCGTTTGACAAGGTGTCACATATGTTTTTTTTCCCCGACTATTTTTTTTTTTTTTTTTTTTTTTTTTTTTTTTTCGTATTATCAAATCATTTCATAAACCAATCTTTACTTTTAATCATTAACCGTTAGAACTCTTTTTTTTTTTTTTTTTTTTTTTTTGTTAGGCTTTTTGATCTATTAAATGTCCGTTCCTTGGTTTTTATAATACAGAAAAATAATCGGAGATAGGGTTAAACAAAAAGGGGATAGAGAAAGGGGTAAAAAAAAGTAAGCTATTACCACTCTATTATGTATGTGGTCGCCCATAATTAATTTTATCGCAGTAACAGGTACAACAAGATTTACCAACCAAATGACGTGCATAAAAAAAAAAATACTTGTTCTAGTGGCCATGTTAATTTGTATTAAATATAAAACAAGAGTAGTGGTATTACATCTTTCAGGGGAAAAAAAAAAAAAAAAAAAAAAAAAAAAAAAAAACTAGTCAATATGTTACATTACACGCCTATAATTACATTATATTTCTATATGTGATTGTATACGTTCACCTTTTTGTTGATTATATTAGCTGTACTACATGTAGTTTATTAGCGGGATTATATTTATACATCTAATGGGATGATAAACTTCTGTTTATAAAATATAAATATATACACATATATAAAAAAGAAGGAGAGGGCAAACATAAGAAGGTATCTTTTTTTTTTTTTTTTTTTTTTTAATCCAATCATTTTGTACATGTATACTTTATTAACAAGTGAGTTTATCAATTACTTTTCTTTTTTAATTTACCGCTGAACTTCTTATTGTTATCATATTCTACTTTCACGCTTAGACACTTTTTAATATTGTTATAAAAATAAAAACTATATATACTTTCTTTAAAGCGCGTCTTTTTAGAATTAATTATTTCTTGCCTTTGCTGAGCATGCTCTCTACCCAATGTAATTTTTTTTTCGTCATTAATGAAAGCCAAACTCGAGTTTTTATACCCTTTTTAATCAATTAATATATCATATGTTTATAAATAAGTTACTAAATATAACAATTTAGGCAGCATCCCTTCCAACTCTCGTGGTATCTATTTCGCAACACTTTTTGCTCCGAGCCGACAATACCGTAGATCACGGGCATTGTAGGGTTTCATTACCTATAGCCACTTAACACAAGAACCAGTAAAAAAAAAAAAAACCAAGATGGTTACAGTTCCTTTGAACGAATCATAATTCCGAACGCCAATACTTTCTGGGATATAACAATGATAGAATCTCGTTTACATTATTTTATGATGAATCATCATCAATAAAGAAGAGGAAAAAAAAAAAAAGTACATTCTTTTTTACTGTATTCTTTATTTTTTTAATCTTTAGTTTTTTCCATCAAGTTTACAATATTTTCATCAGGCGATAAATTATTAGGTGTTGGAGCAGCGTTTTGAGGAGCACTCTTCTTATTATTAATCGTATTATAAATTGCCAATGCCTTGCAGTAAAGAAAAAAAAAAGCAAGTTAATATACCATATTGTTCATTTTTTTTTTTGTATATATTACCTGTGTCACCATAGATGCAGCATCATTTGTAGATGCAGGCACAATCATTGTAGTGCCTTCCTTTGCCATTCTACCGAACGCCTCTACGTACTTTTCAGCGACTGTCATGGAAACAGCATCGTTACCATGGTCAAGAGAAATAGCATGCGCGACCTTCTCAATACCCTTGGCAGAGGCAGTAGCGCGCAAAAGAATAGCTTCTGCTTCACCAGATGCCATATTAATTTTCTCAGCTCTTTCAGCTTCTGAGGCTAAAATGGTAGATTGCTTGCGACCTTCTGCTACGTTAATAGCAGCTTGTCTAGCACCTTCAGATTCAAGAATTTGTGCTCTCTTTGTTCTTTCAGCAGATACTTGTTGATGCATGGATTCAACAACCTTGACAGGAGGATGAATATCACCTAATTTTATTTTATTTTATTAATAACTTTTTTTTTTCTTTTTTCTACCCTCCTTAATTACTTACGAATTTCGTAACGCAAACAACGGATACCCCAATCTTCAGCTGCAGAGTTAATTGCATCGACAATATTGGAATTCAAGTGAGCACGTTCAGCTAAAGTACGGTCCAAAGTCATTTGACCAATCTCAGCACGCATTGTAGTTTGTGCAAGTTGAGTAATAGCAAATTCTGCGTCTTCAACTCCATAAGAAGCCTAAAACATGAAAAATTTCATTAGTCTTTAAAATAATACAGCACATAAAAATAAAATAAAAATTACCTTGAAAGGATCAATACATCTAAAGTATAAAACACCATCCAATTCAAGAGTAACATTGTCTACATAAAAAAAAAAGCAACGTCAAAAACTATACACCCACTTTGTTTTTTTTATACGCTGGTAACTTTACCTTGAGTAATAGCACTTTGACTGGGTACTTCAATAGCGGTTTCCTTTAAACTCTTGACATATCGAATACGGTCAAGGAACGGAATTAAGATATTCAAACCCGGTTCTAACATTCTATCGAACTTTCCCATTCGTTCAACAATCCAAGCTTCTTGTTGAGGTACAAATTTAATGATCTATTATATTTTAGTTAATTTACAATCAATTTTTTTTTCTTCTTCCTTATCAACTTGCAGTATTTCTAGGTAACGATTGACGTTCACTACCAGACCCCCAAGAAGTACTAGCAGGTTGGCCACCATAGTTGTTATCGTACTCATTATTGTAACCGTATCCACCATAACGAGCAATACTCTTTTGTAATACAGGTGCAGTCTACAGTAATGACGCGTTAATATCACACTAATTTTTTTTTCTTTTTGGTTTCTTTTACTCTTAAACTTTGAGAACCAGCCAAGTTAACTAGTTTTTTAGAAGATGTCCATCCGCGTGTTCTTAATGTATTACTCATTGTTTAAATAATAAGGATAAGTAAAAAAGAGAAAACCCTGGGATGTATTTTTTTTAGTGCGGATAAAAATGCTTAATAGGGCGTGTGTAGGGGGGGGGTAACAGGTGCCTGAGAATTCTTGAAATATGTGTATAAAGTTTCGCCTTTTATAGAACTTGATAGCCGAACAAAAAGATGTATGCTTAGTTTTATTAATATTTTAGCATGACTAGTAGTATAGGTAACTGAACGAAGAGAGCTGATAGCTTATAAAAAGATAAACGTGCGAGCAACGTAGGTAGCTCTATATACATATACTAAAAAAAAAAAAAGCGTTTTCTAGATCTTAAAAGTTATCAGATTTTTTTACGCGAGATCTTCATTTGAGGAGTACTAACCCTGGAATAGTATCCATATACAAATATACTCACGAAATAAACTTGGGCAGAATGTTTTTTTTTCCAAGCCCTAGTTTTTAATGATAATACCTGGCTTTTAAAAAAATAAATACTTGAAGCTATATAAAAAGCATCATTATGTTAAGGTTATACAAACATCATCGTCATTATTGCCAAAAGAGAAAGAAAACGATAAGCCGATTCTTCATATGCATATTTGATTGTTCTCTACGAAAAGCATGACTCTCGGGCGAAGACAAATGATGCCAAAAAAAAAAAGGGAGGCTGAATTAAAAGGGGGGAGAGGACAAGAACATCAAAATGATTATCACAAAAAAGGTCAGCTGTGAATAGAATGAATTCATATGTTAAGACTAAAAGACATACGAGATAAAGAAGTAGAAGCTTATAGGTTCCCTTTTTTTCAAGCAAAGATACTCCGCTTACTTTACCCGGATTTACATCTTTCAAATCCTACCCTCCCCCACACTTATTCTCTCTTCTCTCTCTTTTAACGGTAAAAAAGAGGGAGGAACGTTGTCAAAAAAAAAAAAAAAAAACTATATTAGTGCAACGTATGAGACAATACTGATGACTAAGTAATGGAAAAATCAAGAAAAAAAAAGGGGTGTTTTCATTATAAAAGGCAATTTTATCATTTTACTAAAGTTTCAAATGTGAAGCAGTACATAATGATCTCGATAGGATCTACTAGTATAAGCTTTTTTTTTTTTGCCACCCTTGGAGGTTATTGAATTTTTTTGCCTTCAATTTTCATATGCAATTTTGATAAACAATGCGGGGTAGAATTTTTGGCAATTTAAATGGAAGGATTTTGTATTTCTGTACCCACGCAAAAAAAAAAAACGTCAAAAACATCAATTTGATTTTATTACCATTTTTATATAAGAATGTATAGATTCTAAGCAAATGTAAATATCAGCTCATAAAATTCAATATGTGTTTAATAATAAAAAAGCTCTACATGTGATATAAAACAATAAATAAAAAAAAAAAGTACCCAAAAAAAAAAAAAAAACTCCCCCCAAGTCGGAGAAACGAGATATTCTTGCTGACAGAGGAATTAAACTTACTAAGTCGAAAAAAAAAAAAAAAAAAAAAAAAAGGTATATAAAAAACCTGCCCCGCAAAAATAAATAAATAAACTTCTTGTTTACTCTTTATTGCAAATAAATAAAAATGTCTTTTAATAACAACGTAGCAACTAAATTTCCCAAGTTGGCACCCAAGGGTCCTTCCGGCGAACTTTTATTAGCAAGTGAAAGAGCAAAGGGTTCATTCGACGTCAATGAGCTCAGTAAGTTCATGTACACTGATGACTGGTTACAAAGAATGTACAAGGTGCTTGAAGTCCTCGAAAACGAGCCTGCTTTTGATAAGTCTGATCGTTACTATTTAAGCCGTGAAGATAAGCTTGCTTCTTCTTTATGGAAGGATAACCGTATTGTCGAACTTGTTCGGTAAAGTATATATAAAGTATGTGTGTGTGTGCGTATATATATACTCATTCTTTTTAAATTAGTGAGCAAAACTGGGATAAAACTGATACTCAAATTGCCGACTTATTATACGATCAATCCACTCCCGTAAGCTTTTTTTATTTCTAGTATAAACACTTTTTTCTAACGCTAAACAACCTTATAGTTCACTCTTCATTACAACATGTTTATTCCTACTTTAATGAACCAAACTACTGCTGAACAAAAGAAACTTTTCTTAGCACCTGCATTATCTCATCGCATTATTGGTTGTTATGCACAAACAGAGGTAAAAAAAAAAAAAAATGACGGTTAATTTAGAGTTGAGGCTGACATTTTATTTTCGTAGCTTGGTCACGGGTCAAATGTTCAGGGTCTTGAAACCACTGCCACATATATCCCAGAGACCAATGAATTTGAACTTCACTCTCCTACATTAACTTCATCCAAGTGGTGGGCCGGTGGTCTTGGCAAAGCAGCCAACTACGCTATTGTCATGGCTCGTTTAATTACCGATGGTAAAGATTTAGGACCTCACCCCTTTGTTGTTCAAATCCGTAGTCTTGACGATCATCGTCCTATGGACGGTGTCACTGTCGGTGACATTGGTCCCAAGTTTGGTTTCAACTCTGTCGATAATGGCTTTGTCATGTTTGACCATTACCGTATCCCTCACGTCTCCTTCTTGGCCAAGTACTCTCAAGTCGAGAAGTCTACAGGCGAATACAGCAAGCCTCCTAACTCGAAGCTTTCTTATGGCACCATGGTCTTTGTGCGTGCTAATATTGTCATGGGTGTTCGTTTAGCTCTTGCCAAAGCTACCACCATCGCCATCCGTTACTCCGCCGTGCGCCAGCAATTTGTCGATGCTGCCAACCCTAAGAAATGGGACAACAAGGTCATCGAAACTCCCGTCTTGGACTACACCATGCAACAATACCGTCTTTTGCCTGCTGTTGCTGCAGCTTATGCTTGTTTCTTCACAGGTCGCGAGATGCTCCGTCTTTACAACTTGAACCAAGAAGCCATGCAAAATGGCAACTTTTCTCTTTTAGCCGATCTTCACGCCAGTTCGTCCGGACTCAAGAGTTTAACCACCACCATGGCTATTGACTCTATTGAGGACTGTCGACGTGCCTGTGGCGGTCATGGTTACAGTTCCTTCTCTGGTTTAGGCCAATTCTACCAAGATTATCTTCCTAACGTGACTTGGGAAGGCGATAACTACATCTTGACCCAACAAACTGCTCGTTACTTGCTCAAGACTTTCCGTAACGTTGTTGCTGGTAAAGCCGAGGCATCCGAATACAACCAAACCATCACTTACTTGACCCAGTACTTGGAGAACCCCAAGGCTAAGTGCCCTGCTACGAAGCCTGAAGATTTCGCCAACCCCGAACTCATCTTATCAGCCTTTGGTTTCCGTGCCGCCTACGGTATTGCTCAAGTCGCCGAACAAATCGATCGTCACGGCCGTTCTTGGAACTCCATGTTGGTTGAAATCAGCCGTATCTCTAAAGCACACTGTCAATTTATGTTGGTGCGTAACTTTATTGTTGCACTTCAAAACGATGATCATTTAGCCAAGGCCGAGAACCGTCCCATGTTAAACGTACTTCGCAAACTTGCTTCTTTATTCGCACTTCATACGATGGAGAAGGAATTGTCTGAATTCCTTGTAGCTGGCTACCTCTCTTCTGAACAATCCGCAATGTTGAAGCAGCAAGTGATCAGCCTTTTGGAACAAGTGCGTCCTGATGCTGTCTCTCTTGTTGATGCATTTGCTTTACCTGATTACTTTTTGCACTCTGCTTTGGGTCGTTATGACGGTAAGGTGTACGAGGCTATGACGGAGATGGCTGAAAGAGAGCCCTTGAACCAAACTTTGGTTGTCAACGGTTACGATCAATTCATCAAGCCTCTTACTAACCCTACCAAGCCTTCTGCTGATGGTGTTGCTGCCAAGTTGTAAATAAATTATATACGCTACTATTTCTTCCCGTTTAGATTCCCCTTTTCTTTTTTTAAAAAATAATAAATAAAAATTATCAGATGTCCCTTATTTGCATAAATCAAAATTCGTGAGAGTTGCACATGCTCTAAAAAAAAAAAAAAAAAAAAAAGAGAAAAAGTGCAGGATAATTGAGTTTTCGACCCCGTTTGTTATTGTTTTTCTTTTTTTCTTTTTTGCTCCTTTTTATTTCTTATATTATGGCACCTACTTCTCCTCTTATGGCAGACCTCATGTTGCCAGAACTTGAACGTCAGTTAGCTGAAGATGATACTCTTTGGCCTAACGTCAAGGGGTTGTATATCATAACCGTAACCAAGAAGAGAAAACCTACTGCCACTTGGTAATATACACACTTGTATTTTTTGTAAAAAAAAAAAGTACTAAATAATAGTCAAATAGGTACTTGTTGTTACAAGGTAAAAAAAAAAAGCGCGTCATTTTCTTTTTTTTTGCGTAGCATTTTAACACTTTTTGATAGGAAATGATGTTCAACCCGTTATTACTGCCGACCAAGCAAAAGCTCGTGCTGCTACGCGAGGTAAAGTCAGAACAGTAAAAATTCAAATCGAAGATAGTGATTTGTTAAACTTTATCACTGGAGGGTAAAAGCAAAAAAAAAAAAAAAAAAACAGCTTCAAAACTTAGCTTTTTATTATAGACTCACTGGAGTAAAAGCTTATATGGTGGGAAGAATCAAGGTTCGTGGTGACCTTGTTTTAGCTCAACGATTAGAAGAAGTTTTTGAAAAAGCTGGTGGTAAAGAGGTAAAGTATAATTCTACCCCCTTTGCATTTACGCCTTGGACAAAAGGTATTCATAGTTTTTCTTTGTAGCGTGCTTTGGAATTTATTAAGAAAAATGAGACTTTGTTGTCTGCTGCTAAATCTAGAAATAAACTATAAACTGGGTTGCGTAGGACAATGTTCTCAGATCCATTTGAGTTTTCTCTTTTTATGTAATGCGAAAAAAAAAAGTGTATGTGTATGTGTGTATGTGTGTGTGTGTGTGTGTGTGAGGGAAAAAGAAAGAAAGAACTATAAAATATTCACAGTGGTGTATGTACACATATATATAAAACGGTATATATTACTTTTTTTTTTGACCGTATTATTGCTTCTTTTTTATAATGGTGACAGTAGAAGTAGGACCATAAGTGCTTTTCAACTAACAAAAAATTACGCATAAGTTTTTTTTTACGCCTTTTTTTTTTTTTTTTTTTTTTATCTTTTTACCTTGGTAGCATTATTTTTTAAGCTGATATTTGATTCCTTCTTTACTTCCTTCTTTGCCACTTTAACAGTATTTGGCACTTCATCAATTAAATGTCGAACAGGTAATTTTTGTGCTGTATCTTTCAATTTTTCCAATACCATATATAATTCATATGAAGCCTAAACAAAACAAATAAGTAAAAAAAAAAAAAAAAAAAAAACCAAGAATGCTATTATTTTTTTTCTTACGTAGGCATCAAGTGCAGCATAACGAATTTGCAAAGGGGTTAAATTAGGTTTACCCCAATTACTTAAACGAACTTTTCCTTTTGCCATATTTTGTTCCAGCTATATATATATAAACGATACATGTTAAAAAACCATATTAACACAATACATATATATCCCCACTTACAAAGATACCAGTCAAGGCACGTAAAGATCTTAAATGAGAAATTCCAAGCTTTGGGGATTTAGCCATCTCGGCTAGATCTCGAAGCTCAACAAGCCCGTTAGTGACAAACCCAAAATCCCTTTGTAACTTGAGACCGTCAGCAGCAATATTGACACCGCACTTTAATATATTTTTGTCTTCAAAGAAACGACGTAACTCTGGTGGGAAGCCACCTTGTATGCGAGGTAACTGTATCAGCAAAATTTTATCTTGTGAGCATATTTGTACCAGGGTTACTTTGTTTTCAGATTGACCTTTCACAAAGCAAGGAGGCCATTCTAAATCAACACCGAAGACGCTGTGAGTTTGTTTGCCTACTAGCTGAGCAAGTTTTCGATTGGCGTCTTCCAAATTTGCAACACATTCGACCTTGTAATGCTTGGGGTAATCTAATTGAGGTAAAGTAGCCAAGTAATCTTTAAAGCGAGCGTTATTTTCGTTTCTAATTTGAGATAATCTTTCTCGTTCTCTTTTTAAGCGTAATTTCTCTGTCTCTGGTGCTGAAGGACTAACTGCTGGTTTGATCAAGACGGTAGAAGACGATGAAGCCACAGGAGGACAATGTTGAGGATGTGAGTATGGTAAATATTTAGATTGCTTTTCACCATCAGTCTTATGAAGGGATCTATTTTTTTTTTTTTTTTTTTTTTTTTTAATTAAGGTACACACTAACAATTAATAAAAAAAAAAGGACTTACGTTGATAGGTTAGTTGACTTTTCATTCTTAATATTAGTTGCTGCGGATCCAAATTGCATTCTTGATGTAGACAAACGAGTAAACTGACGCATAACTTTGCCAGAATACGATATCATAATCTACAAAAGAAAAAAAAAGGAGAAAAAAAGGAAGAAGAAGAAAAAAAAAAGCCAATCTGTTTTTTTTTAAAAAAAGAAAAATGTTTTTTTTCAATATCCGCAATTTTATTTTAATTGGACAAAAAACTGCCATCTGCCTTCTTGTAATCCTTTTGCAGTGTCTTCCAATAGTATTTCCCTTCTAAGCTTAACATATACAGTTTTATCTAATACTGCTTGTCTTAGTTCTGCAATCTTTTCTGGTTCTAGAGGTTTTTCTAATAGTTCAGATAATTGTTCTGTAGCCATTTCTAAATCACGTTGATTATCCTATTTAAACAGTTTTAGTCTGCATGTAAATAATATAGAAAATGTGTTTTACCTCGAATAGTTCGGTTTCGTTGGTTCGGTCAAGGTAAAAGGCAAATGCATATGTCCATTTTAATGTGGTTCTACTTTGTACAGTAACATCAACTGCCTTTTTAAGGAATTGTACTTCAATCCAGGAAAGGTCACTGGTTTGCTGCATTTCTTCCATCTTTTTTTCTGTCTTTTGATACAGGTCTTGATCCAACTTGGCAGATTGTTCGTGATTAGCATATCTGTTATAGTACTATATAATACAAGTTAGTTTTCTCCTCCCCTTTCTTTTCTTAGTCATATATATATATATATATATATATATATACAGACGAACTTACATGGAGGTATCGTTCTAAACTGGCTCGTGATTGCGTTTGACTATCTCTAGCAACCTCACTGCTCTTTTCATCATATCGATTACAGGTATACCATGAGGTACCATGCTCAGACCAAGGTCCCATACAAACCCAACAAAATTCATATCTACATTTTCTGCAAGTCATATGATTACACCCACCATTTTTTTCAATAGTAGAATGACACTTTGGGCATTCTTTCGTATGAGCAGAAATCCAATTTGCAGTTTCAGAATCATCTTCGCATTTTTGTAACCACTTCTTTACCAAGATACAAATACAAGGTTGATGATCGTCTAAACCACAGCCAAAGCAAAAGCGACAACTACATAAGCATTCTACAGTGGGTACGATTGAATTAAGGGAAGTACTTGGTACAGTACATTCAATAGCGTATTCACAATCAGGAGCAGG
Source organism: Thamnidium elegans (assembly GCA_025201345.1). Classification (NCBI taxonomy): domain Eukaryota; kingdom Fungi; phylum Mucoromycota; class Mucoromycetes; order Mucorales; family Mucoraceae; genus Thamnidium; species Thamnidium elegans. The sequence goes on along the minus strand of JAIXMG010000001.1, from coordinate 2,570,676 downwards.
ACACCATCTTAAAAAGTCATTATCATCAACAAATGTTCTATTTAATAATTCACGGTATTTTGCATTTGTTTCAAAATCGACTAGTAACTCAACAGTCTTTTCATCTACAATGACTTGACAATTATTTTCAGGACATTGTATTCTTCTTGATTCACCTTCTTCTCTAATCTTTTGATATAAATAATGTGTGTAACATATTTTACAAAATCTATGCCCACATGATATACTAATTGTCTCCATATCCTTTGCATCATCACAACAAATTTCGCACATAAATTCATAATTTAAATCTTTGGCTAAGACTATTTCATGCTTTAAATTAGATACTGAAGATACTCCAGCTTGAATTAATACTTTTTCCGATGAATCCATATACTGCTCAAATAACTTTTCTTTATTCCATCGAAAATATCGTAGTAAAGTAGCTGCATCTTCACTAGACAATCCTAATTTGTACAGATTAATTTTTTGCTTTTTGTTTACACACACATCTTTATATATATATACCTAAAATACTAGACACTTGAAATACTTCTTTATCTTGTTTGTTCTTCAAGTGGGTAGTACTTAGTACTGTAAAATCGACTTGGTACGCTTTCTTTTGTTGTTTTTCTTCAAATACATTGTCGTCTTCATTACTATTATATCCACTTCCTATATTATTATCGTCGTAAGCAAGGGTTTTTACTAAGGAGTTTTTTTTTTTTTTTTTTTTTTCCTTACCACTCATGGAACTATCAAACTCGGATTCATCCTCATACTAAAAAAAAAAGATACCTGTTTAAACTACTATAAAGCAAACTTTAGATTTTGTTTATAATTACCATTTCAAAATCACTATCAGAAGTCATTGCTTATAAAAAAAATAAAGTAAAAAAATAAAAAATACTGCAGGAAAAAAAAAAAAAAAAAAGAATAAAAAATCTTGTCTTAAAAGGAGAGAGAGAGAGAGAGAAAAGAGCAAGCGGAGATGAAGAACACCACACACACACGTATCCTCTTTTTTCTTTCTTAGCAAGAAAAACCAGGCAATAAAAAATGTGTTTAGATTAAAGGGGGGCTCGTAGGAAAAAAAAAGGGGGTTATTTATTTCAAGTACGTATCTTAAAGCATTTGAACTAAAAAAAAAATATGTCAGTCACTTTGTAAAATGGCTCATCTTGCAAGTAAAAAAAATCGCTCATAAAATGCGTACCAATTTAAAGACGTTTTTTTTTTATTAAGTCTTTCTTTCTTATAAGCAAGAAAAAATGTATTTAGATTAAAAAGGTTTATTTATTTCAAGTATCTTAAAGCATTTGAACGAAATTAGCAGGAAACTTGAAAAAAAAAAAAAAAAAAAAAAAAGTTGTCAGTTCACTTCAAAAAATAAAAATATAAATACTTTACAATGCCTTGTCGATTGTTTAACTTGCCAGTCCACCAATCATTTTGAGTATCTGTCTTTCGAATAATGGAAATAATATCACCCTTATGAAATACCAAGTCGCCTTCTTGTTCACCAGTAAAATTAAATAAAGCCCTTGCCTGTAATTCTTCTGGTTCATTTCTTACAAGCGACCTACTTTCTGTATTTGTAATCTGACGAGGTGGGTCAAAGTCAGACGAGTTAAAACGACTGGCGTCCAAATAGTTGCTGGTATCCGCATAATTACTAACTGGCTTGCTTACATTGTTAGCGCCCGTCTTCGCCATCGAACGAACTGCTGCACGACTAAAAGATTGAGAGACATTTCCTGTACTCTCCGAATTTATACTAGAATCGTCATCCATGTATCTAAACCGACTACCGGCACCACCATCGTTATTATTATTCATACTACCGCTGCGTGTCTTTAATTCCAACGCACAGTAAAGCTCTTGTGCCGATGCTGGTGGTGCGATACTCCCATTTAATAAATCCCTAGACTTTACTTTACCTCCATACATTTTTTTATTGGCATCAAATCTTTCCACAATCACTGAACCCTCTAATGAAACACCAGCAAATAATCCTCTTGTTTTACTGTACGAATAAACTGCTGATACATTTTTAAGCGAAGCAGTACCAGAAGCTTCGGCATTTCTACCAATGGGTCCCGCCGCCACTAAAATGAATGAGTTTTTAAATGAAAGAACTTTTAAATTATATGTTTATTATATATACCTGAAATGTTGCCACCAAGTGTAATTGAACCATGATGCATAAACGTCTTTACAGCAGAAGAAGTATTTAATACCATAATAAAATCAGTCAGCTCGGCACCAATTTGTCCTCCAAACCCCATACCTCCTGTCATGATAGCAGAAGGAGCTGACCAAGCTGAAGCAACAATAACAAAATTAAGATATAAATATTGCCTAAATCCGGTTGTTTTTTTTTATTTACTTACAGCCATCTGGTAACCTATAAGATTTGGTAAAAAAGAATGCCAAGTTTTTTATTTATTTATTTTTGTTACCTAGCAACAACAAGACCTGAACCAGCACGACCAGAGAATAGAAAACCGGCCTTTAATACCGTAAATATAGCTAATCCCTTTGCATTTGCTAATATATGGGGTGGAATTATGATGTCTACACCTTTACCAGTATCTAATTATAAATTTTTTTGGGGGTTCTAATAAATTATTCTCGGTAAAACAAATCTTTTTTATCTCACCTGTGAAATTATTTAAAATGCGAGCTGCTTTTCTACATTCAGCTATTTATCAGAGTTAGTTCTACTCTCTCTCTCTTTTTCTATCTATCCTATATTCTTACAAGCTAAACTAGACGGAAGTGGCGAATTGATGTTTACAGGCATGTTATAATTTTTTTTTAAAAAACAGAAAAAATTATAAGGAAATGAAAGAAAGAGAGAGAAATACTGTGAGGGTATTGAAAAGACGAACAAAAAAAGGAAAATGGTTCGGATTTTGAAACAAACGTCCCAAGTGACAGTTATCACGCCTAAAGATAAAAGACCTATTTTTGGAATATTTTAACCAATGGTTGATTTTACCCTTTGTTTGTATAATACCTTTAAGTGGAAAGCGCACCATTTTCGAAGTGATAGTTTTAAAAATTATTGCTGTTCAGAAGTCGGGCTTCTACAGAATATCCTAGGTCTTCCGGAACCAGACCAGACAGAAGAACGAATATTCCCACATATTTTTGGAGGCGTTAGTGTCTCTATTCCATAACAAAGTTCTACAGTTGGTACAACAAAGAATCTTGTTATTAGACTCGAGACGCTCGTTGCAGCTGTCAATGAAACTCTCTATTTTTCAGGTTGAAACAGAAGATACCATCGCCTACAATTCACTTTTTTTTTCTCTGTATTGATATGCATTAGTGCGATATAAACTATAGACATTTTAATATTTGAAACAATTTCATTTACTCTTTTAATTAAATCCGTTCAGAAAGCACTATATATCATTTCTAATGTAACTTTATGATTTATTAAACAAATTTATAAAAGACAATGTTGTTATATTCAAGTAATATACAGTAATATAATTTAAACAACAACCTTTTTTTGTCTGATAAAACTTTCTGTTCTTTTTTTATTTTTCTTTTATTTTTTGATATTTATCGTTAAAAAATCACAAATATGCTACAGTATCTGTTTCATTTACGGCTACAATCCCCAATTGTTCGCGAACTAATTGTTTGTAAATATCTTTTTGTTGCGTAATATCGTCCTAATAAATTACGAATAAATACTTGCATCAAATAAACTATTGGTTGTACTTACAAGTAAAAATGCATATAATATAGCATCCGAAAAGCGCAAAGGAATACTTGCTGACCTACATTCTACGACTTTCCAGGCAGTGGGCGAGCTGATTGAATATTTAATTAAAATAATTATGTTACTGATGATTTGACACGAAAACAAGCCAACCTTTTTAATTATATGGATAGACGAATTACGGTAATTGGAAACAAAACTTTTCAAACTACCATGACCGCTTTTAATATTTTTTAAGAGTATCATTAATGGAAAGAAAAATATTTCTCTCTAGTAAATTCCTTTAAGGATCCTTCACCAGCAGTTGTAAGGCAATGCAAATACTTTAGACTGCCGACTCTACTCAGTCGAACTCCTTAGACAGAAACATGCATCTGCTGTGTGTATCTTGTTTTAAACTTAAAGCATGAGTATTTTCTGTTACAGGAATAACAATTCGAACATGCAGTGCATATTAACTTTAAGAGGGGTTAAATATTTTTTAAAAGGTAACTAAATCCGAATATAAAGAAGTGCATGGACCAAATTATTCACAATGAGCTTATTGTAGTATTGAATAACTTTTAAACATTCTGGTGCAAACTCATGTCAGGCTGTGAAAGTCTATTTGTATATATTGACCCGAGCAACCAATATAACTTATATACAGAAACAGCATTAAGTGTATTTTCACTAAGCACATCGTATAGGTACTTTGTGTTATGAATATGGCAATTCGTGGAATACAGCACCAGTGTCTTGTATTCAATCCTTTTTATAACTGTGTTTGATCCAAGACTAAAAAAGTAAGCAGAGACAACATTTGTCCAATAAAAAAAGCTGTTGACTGTATCACCGTTTGGGACGATCGTATAATTATTGAGTCCTTATGAGCATTATAATTGAAATCAACTCTACTTTTAAATCGACACGTACACATATGTGTATGCAAGTCATGAGTCATAAATAATATCTTTTCATCGTATCGACTCTTCTAAACATTCCTGTTGTTCGGTTTAGTTGTTACTCGTTTTTTTTTTTTAGTAATGCGTGACTGTTTGAGTCAGAAAAAAAACATCCCCGCCATGCATTATAAATAGAATTGTAAATGTATGAGATCAATTACCTTTTAATTTTATTTCTATACAAAATAATAATAATATGTTAAACGACCCTTCATTTGTCGTTTTTTCTGGTGGTTCCGCTTGTAATTTCATTGGTAAATATCCCCTTTTTCGTGCGAGTTATATATGTATCTATTGACATAAATATTATAGCAAGTGCTTTTCAATCTATTACACCCAGTGTTTGTTATATCTTGGGTGTCTCTGATAATGGGGGCTCCACTGTAAGCCCCTTTTTTTAATAGTATATATGACGTAGTTTTTTTTTAACTCTATATTTTTAGAGTGAACTCTTGAGAGTATTAGGTGGACCTAGTATTGGCGACCTGCGATCCCGTCTTACACGTTTAATCAATGCGGATGGTCATGACTCTGAAGAAAGAGTAGCTATTAAAGAACTCTTGAGTTATCGTTTAAATTCTGTTGGTGATGACAATACCATTCGTGACGATTGGACCATGATTGTTGAAGGTCGTCATAGGTAACGAAAAAAAAAAAAAAAAAAGACACTAAAAAGAACTCCTCCTCAATATTAACAACGTAATTTTGTTTTTTAAGGTTATGGGAACGTATTTCTATTGAAAAAAAGGAAACAATTCGAGGATTTCTAGTATTGTTTAATTTTGAAATATTAAAACGTGCACATAAGCATTTTAATTTCCGTAATGGATCTATTGGTAATTTCTTCTTGACAGGAGCCAGATTATTCTTTGGATCATTAGAAGCAGCCATTTTTTTGTTCTCATCTATTACTGCTATTCGTGAACCAACTTATGTGTTGCCCGTGATCAACACCAATCATACTGCTTCTATTGCTGCCTTATTAGAGGACGGACATACGTTACGTGGACAATGTGAGATCAGTCATCCTGGTCAGCACTTGGCTAACGCTAAATCCATGAATCCAATCGACGCCTTTTCAAAACTTGCTTTACCCAATTCACCTCAATTAGAAAACGAACCCGATCAAATCAACACAAACTTAATATTCAGTAAATGTACTGAGGAGAAATTATCTGCTGCTATTGCACGTATCTACTACATGAACGAATATGGTCAAGAAATCTATCCTTTACCCAACCCAAAGATTCTAGATCATTTAACCAATCGTACTGAACTTGTTTATTCTATTGGTTCGTTATATACTTCCATTTTACCTTGTTTGATATTGAGAAAAGTAGGTCATGCTATTGCTCATTCTCCTTCGCTTCGACATAAAATTTTGGTATTAAATGGTACGACAGATCGTGAAACAGACGGATACACTGCGCTTGATTTCATTGGAACAATTACAAACGCATTAAATGAAAGTCAATTGATTGATGCACGCCGCAAATATTACGATACACATTCTGAAGAAGATCCTATGGCTGGTAGTATGCGTCAACACGGACATCCTCAAAATGATTTCTATGCTCGACCTGTAGATCATGGATTCAGACATTGGCCACCTCCTAATGTCAGTAGACTTGATATTACTCGATCCACTACACCTAACGCTCAGCAAGAGGGATATATGGGTGCAAATGGTTCATTTAGTCAAGGATTTTGTGCTTCTGCACCTTTCCCTCCTGAGCTTGTACCAAACAAACCACCATCTACTTATATTACTCATATGATTTACCTTTCCAATTCACGTAAGTTTTTGAGAACACTTTTTTTTTTTTTTTTTTATACACATTATTAAAACTTTTGTTATTTTTATAGAGGTGTCTGTCAATGTTCCTGCAGTGGAAGCATTAGGTATCGAGTGCATTATGGCAGATCCTGACCCAACATCAGAAGAACCAAAATATAACGCCACATCACTTCAATTTGTTCTCGATAAAATCACAAAAAACATTCTATAGACACATTTTCTTTGTACGTTTTTATTTTTGTTTAAATACACATTTAATTCTACCTTACTCTTATATATACAAGGCACCCTTAAAAGGGAAAATTGTACACTTTTTAATCATAAAAAATATAACACATCTTAATAATAAATCTTATTCTTTTTGGTCGCTCTTCAAAAAAGTTTGAGCTTATTCCGTTTAGAGTTATTCTTCGTGTATGCAAAGGCATAATAACGGGTTTTTATTTTATTTCTCAAATTCTATTTCACTAGTATATCTATTTTCTGCAGTATGATAGTGCGTTTTATTTCTTTAATAAAAGACATTGAGCACCCAGTGTATCGATCGACCATCGTGTTAATAACCTGATTTCTGATTCGAAGAGAGAAAAAAGCACTAGTTTTTTTTTTCAGGCTTACAAAGATCGATTGGCATAAAATCGGTAGAAAAAAAAAAAAAGAAAAAAAAGAAGAAGCACATACGTGCAAAGAATTAAGAAGAAGACCGATTGAGTGATATATATATACGTATAAAATGTGGTCACTGTCAAGGTTACGCAGGTAAAAAACAAATTGCATGGATACCATGAATTTAATTATTGACTGTACATAAGCGCTTTTTATTTTATCTCTTACACTATTGACCTTAAATAGAGTTTTATATTAACACTATCAGATGTAATCACGGGTATGTGAGAGTAAGACTAATGTTTGAATTAAAGAACCCCTTGATAAATCACGAGCTACATACTCATCGACTGCTAGTGACTGGCCTCCCCCCTTTTTATGATTACTGTTGTCATAAATAAGTATGATCCTTTTCTTTTTGATTACATAAAATGTATAAATACATGTATTTTTTATTTATATTAAAAGAAAAAATCTTAACCAAACATATCATTATATCCCTACACAAAAAGAAAAAAAAAAGTCAGATTTTTTTTTTTAAAAAAAAAAGAGGTTGATATATATACTTACAGGAGGTTGAAGTTCATCATTATCAGGATCACCACTATGAGGGCCTCGTGGACCACCTCTACCACCGGGACCAGGTGGTCTTACAGGCAATCTACCAAAAGGCCCAATAGGATCGAAACGAGCACCAGGTGGAACAGATCCTCTAAAATAAAAATAATTGTAAATATAAATCATATTAAAAAAAAAACTCTGATTTCAACATACCTTGGTAATGATTGTGGACCACCAAATAAACCTGATGGATCATCTTGACTACTACTACCTCTATTACCAAATAAAGGATGATCAGGCCCAACAAACATACCTCCATTGCCACCGCTAATAATAAAAGATTAGATTCGATTTTATACACAAATAATAATATTTACCCAGGCAATCTTAAACCGCCACCCAGCGGGTTCAAATCGGATGCACCTACATCTGGAAATACGGGATCATATGTTAAAGGAGGATCATTATATCTTGGTTGACGTCTTTCTACATTAGGATTGGGTACGTTATCACTACTACTAGTAGTGGTTGTAGTGGAACTAAATGAATTTTGTACATATTAGCATGATATCATTGCTTTTTTTTTACTCTACTTTTACCTGTTATCTTCATAACCGGGTTTATTTAATCCAGGTATTAAACGCTGTAAAATATTCAACTTGTAAGCCTTTACAAAATCATTAAATCGAGACGTAGAAATAAAGCCATGAGCTAATGGTTTCGAATTATCCGTGTAAGGAAAGAAGGATTCAGAAGTATAATCTGATGTAGTTATATCCAGCGTAGCGGTTTTATTGTCCTAATATTATTTCGATTATTAATATTTTTCACTTTGTATAGATAAATATTTACACTTACACCAATACCTAAGCCAAGAATAATACATTTATCACCCAGCCTTACAATCTTGATCACAAAAGTTAGGCTCGACTGCGGATGACTGTATCGAAACTGATAACAGTGAGGTCCATTATTGTTCCAACTTTCTGGTAATACTTTTATAGTACCGTCTCCCTCTACATATATATTTTTGTTGTTAGTTTCTCGATAAGAATAGTTTTTTATTTTTTTTTTACCTTGGCGTGCATCATCGCCAAGTCCTGCAAAACGGAATCCTACACTTAGCATAATAGCATGACACGCTGCAGCTACAGCATCGTACGTGTTGTTTAATTGAGATGCTGCTTGACTAGTGGCATGTAATATGACGGAAGGGTCTAATACATTTGAATCTGTAGGTTTTGACATTACGTATTTCGTTTAAAAAAGACTAAAAAATACAAAAAAGATTTTCTCTCTCTTTTTATTTTGGTTTGCATATCAGCCCAAATGATTAAGTGAAACGTGACGTATAAAGCGCAGTTGCGATTCATATCAATTCTGTACTACTCTCACTGCATTTTTTTTTATGATAATAGATTTTTTGTTGTGATAGAAGGAGCTTTAGCTAAAGATAACGATTGCAATTTGTTACGAATAAAGCAAAATATATCTTAAAAGTGAATTGAAATACTCAATTCTATATATAGCCATCACCAATGACTTTTTGTGTTGTAAGCTTCTCTGCTGCGATAAATATAGTTGCACACTCTTTTCTCAGAGAGAGTAAAAATGTAGTCGATGATCTCTTTATTTTAACCCCAACCCCAACCCCTTTTTTTTATCGTTGAAACTAAGTTAAAAGGGCACTTATATGATGTTCTTCTTCTTCCCAGTTTAACTTGTTTGTTGTAATCGATACTAAAATTGACCAAATCAAGAAAAAGTTACACACTCAGGCTTTGGTGCATAAGAATTACTTGCAGTGTAAATTTATAAATTTGGTTTAGTTAACTTTTATACATTCCCACCAAAAAAGATCTTGGGGAAGGGGGGAATTATTATAATATGAAGTGTGGGCTCACTTGTACCTCCACTTGTTCATCATTCACTCTTCGGCAACTTCAGTGATGATGGAGCATGTGGTTGAAGCCCGTTTTGTCTACCGTATAAAATAAAAAATATCATTTTTTATTTTATTTTTTTATTTTATTTTTTTATTTTCCTTTCTTTTTTTTTTTTCTTTTTTTTTTATAAACATATTTTTTTTTCTTGTTTTTTATAGTTGTTGTTGTAATATAGAGACATAGTAATAATAAAAGACTCATTTCTGATGACAAATGCATTTTCAGTGTTGTCACTTAAACGGAACCGATCAAGTAGTAACAACAATAAAGGCCCAGTTAGTAAACTATCAAAGATAAAATCCGGGTTATCCAAGCTTACCAATTCAATTACACACCATGAGACATTAGATAACCGACGTACATCATTTATAGGACTATTTCAATATTTCCGCAACAATGAAGAGCAAAAAGGTATCTTTGATAGTGATAGACACTATGAATACAACCAGTACCACAATATAAAAAAGAATCAAAAGAAGCAAGATATGGAGATCAATATACATACTTTACCAATACATGCCACACCAAAATTAACTAGTATTTTAATCAAGAGAAGCGGTACTACGCCTTCTTCGCTAAGTCAGTCTAAAAAATACAATGTCAATCCAAAAAGAACAAGAGCTTACTCTAATGCTACACTATCCAACATGACAATAAATTCAGAGGATCTAACTGCCAAAGAATTTGCTAATATTGCCGGTATCCGCATTCTGCCCGAACAAAAAGACCAAGAACAAGAAGGCCAAGAAGAACAAGAAGAAGACGAAGAAAATGAGGATGGTGGACGGAAATTTAGTACAGAAGATTTAGTTATGCATACAGTCTCATCCAACTATACAACATCAAGTTACTTTCAAGATAATTCTTTTACTTGTTGTTTACCAACAACAAACGAGTTAAAAATCTGGGACAATAAGTTTTGGTTTCATCCCGAGGAGACAGCCTGCCGAAAGGATACTACAACTATAACTGCAACTGTTAGTAGTAGCAGCAGTCTAGACCGAAAATTATCCATCAAAAGTACAAGTGAGCCACCCATTTTGCATGAACTGCGTCGCATGGGAACCCGTAATAGTGAAAAAGATGCGTGTGTAATTAAAAAAGGCCGTTTCGAAATTCAGTTAAATTCTTCATCAGTTTCCACACCAACAACAACCACAATGACAACAATTGATCAAACCTCATTAGACCGTACCATAAAATGGAAAAGAAAAGAGAAGAATCCGCTGTAGAAAGACCCCCTTCCCCTTTTTTTGTTTATGTTTTTGCTGTATAAACTTTGTATATAACTTTTTTAATAAATAAAAAAATAAAATAAAATTGCATTATATAATTTGTCATATGACATCAAAAATCCCAATTTATAATGCAAAATGATACCCGATTTTTTTACCCTGTAGTGGAATCAAAGTACGCCATTTAAATACAAATATTAAAGGGGGGAGGGAAGGGTTCTCCTTAAAAAAAAGACTCTAATTTTGGTTTTTTACCCCTTACACTTGTGTCTCTTTAATATCCTCCTGTCACATAATAATATATCTATAATTGCCTTACACACACTCTCTCTTTATTGTCTTCATTAGGAGGAAATTCAAGCTCCTTACTTGATTATTTATAAATTAATATACGACACTTTTTTCTTCGTTGCTTTCTTTATTATTTTTTTATACAACTCAATAAAATGTCGCTGGAATCAATAGAAAATTACATCGCTGAATTGGATCAAGACATAATGGTACCGCACCTCGACCCCAGTAACCCATTCGCCTTTAGCTTGAAACAAATGTGTCAAGTTGTTGATCAAAAACACATGGAATTTTTAGAGAAAATAGGTGGTATACAAGGCATAGCTCGAGGCCTTCACTCGAGTTTAAAACAAGGTGTTGACTGGAACGAAGTCAATTTACCGTTTATTCGTATATTTGATTTAAAGACACTCGCAACACCAGAGTACTTTAACCCTCAATTTCCTATATCCAAGGACCATGATACGTTTATACAACGAAAATTAATATTTGGATCTAATGTTTTACCGCCTATTGAAGAAGTCTCGCTACTACAACTCATGTGGAAATCATTTCAAGACAAAACATTGGTACTTTTTATTTAGAAAACAATGAAATTATATTTAAATTTTAACTTAATATACATTAGATCTTATTGACCATTTCTGCCATGGTCTCATTAACTGTAGGAATATACGAAGACAACAGTAGAACAGAATATGATGCCTTTGGAAACAAAATTCCAGGCGTAAAATGGGTAGAAGGTGTAGCAATTATTGTTGCTGTAGTTTTAGTTGTCATTGTAGGTAGTGTAAATGACTTTCAAAAGGAAAAACAATTTCGAAATTTAAATAAGAAAAAGGAAGATAGACTCGTTTCTGTAAGTTTTTTCTCCTTTTTATTAATTTATAATTAACATACATTTTAATTTAGGTTATTCGATCTGGTAAACAAACATTGTTGTCAGTTTATGATGTTCAAGTAGGTGATGTATTAAGATTAGAACCTGGTGATATTATTTGTGCAGACGGTATATTTATCGAAGGCCACAATTTAAAATGTGATGAGTCCGCAGCAACTGGTGAATCTGATGCAGTGCAAAAACTATCGTGGCAAGAATGTCAAAAGCGACGCAGACGTTCTACTGCCGAAGCAGGAAAACGTACCTCGTTTAATTCACTTGTATGTATCAGTGAGCAAGATTTCATCCATAAAAGTGTATTTGAAGATGATTACAACAGCAACAACAACGACGATAGTTTCCCTAGTGAAGACTCATTTGATGAGAAAGAAATCAACCCATTCCTGGTTTCGGGGTCCAAGGTACTGGAAGGAATTTGCACGTTTATGGTGACAGCCGTTGGCCCCAGTTCGTTCCACGGACGTACGTTAATGGCACTTCGTACAAAAGACGAAAGTACACCTTTGCAAGATAAATTAGATATTCTAGCAGCAAGTATTGCTAAATTTGGTTTAATGATGGCTGCGTTTTTAGTCACCATGTTGACCATACGGTCTATTGTCGGTTACGCAACTGGTGCTCTTTCAACTATTCCAGCAGACATTGTTTCTCATATTATGCAGATTTTAATTACCACAGTTACTGTCATTGTTGTAGCTGTACCTGAAGGTTTACCACTTGCTGTTACGCTAGGTAACTTTTTTTTTTTTTACCCCTTTTCTCACAGTAACACGTACTAATTTTGTTTTTATTTTTAGCTTTAGCATATGCTACACAAAGAATGTTGAAAGACAATAATCTGGTGCGTGTTTTAGCTGCTTGTGAAACCATGGGTAACGCCACCACCATCTGCTCAGATAAAACAGGTACCTTGACGCAGAACAAGATGTCGGTGGTAGCAGGCACACTAGGCTCCTCCTTTCGTTTTCTAAAAGACCCGCCTAAATCACGTACTGACCTCACCGATATCCATCTTGTCAAATCACAAGTTCCCATCTCCGTTCGAAACTTTTTAAATCAAGCGATGGCCGTTAATTCTACTGCATTTGAAAACACAAACGTGTTAGGAGATACGTGGTTGGTAGGAAACAAGACAGAAACTGCCATGTTGTCGTTTGCGAAGGAGCATATGGGGTCAAAACCGTTTGAAATGTTGCGTACCTTCTGGCCAGTGGAACATGTGTTTCCGTTTAGCTCATCTCGTAAGGCGATGGGTACCGTGATCCGTATTCCAACTAGCTCTGGAAACCCTATCTATCGGTTACATGTGAAAGGTGCTTCAGAACTCCTGTTGCGGAAATGTAGTAGAATTGTGTCTATGCATGATCATGCTTATACTAATGATTCTGCCAGTTATGATATCTCTACGCGTGCTATGACAGATGCTAATGTCAATCGAATGTCAAAAATCATTCAAAGTTATGCTACGAGATGTCTTCGTACATTAGCTATATGCTATCAGGATTTTGATAGTTGGCCAAGCACAAGAACGTTAGAGGATGTAACAGAGTTGGGCGAGTTAACTTTATTAGGTATCGTTGGTATTGAAGATCCGTTACGCGAGGGTGTGACAGAGGCAGTTGCCGCATGTCAAAGAGCAGGCGTTTGTGTACGTATGGTGACAGGTGATAACATGTTGACAGCTAAATCAATTGCAAGACAATGTGGAATTTATGTATACGGGTCTATAACAATGGATGGACCTACATTCCGAAAGTTATCAGACGAGGAAAGATTAAATATCTTACCTCGATTGAGAGTATTAGCACGATCCAGTCCAGAAGATAAAAGGCTACTTGTTAAAGCATTAAAAGAAACAGGAGAAATTGTAGCAGTGACAGGAGATGGTACAAATGACGCACCAGCATTAAAAGCAGCCGATGTGGGGTTTTCAATGGGTATTGCTGGTACAGAAGTAGCGAAAGAAGCATCTAGTATTATTTTAATGGATGATAATTTCTCTAGTATCATTAAAGCTATATCTTGGGGAAGATGCGTCAACGATTCAGTAAAGAAGTTTTTACAGTTTCAACTGACGATTAATATTACAGCTGTTGTGTTGACTATTTTTTCAGCTATTGTTAGTCCAGATCAAACATCCATTTTATCAGCAGTACAGTTACTGTGGGTTAATTTGATTATGGATACGTTTGCAGCTTTAGCATTAGCTACCGATCCACCCTCACCTGATTTACTTGATAGAAGACCAGAAGGTAGATCAGATCCATTAATTGATACGTGTATGTGGAAAATGATAATTGGGCAAACCATATATCAGCTAGGTGTTATTTTAACTTTACTTTATACTGATATACTTGGTTTATCACGTCGTAAGTCAACACTACAAACAGTTATATTTAATACATTTGTATTTTGTCAAATATTTAACGAAGTCAAGTAAAGTATCAAACACAAAAACACAAGAAAAAAATTAAGACTAATATATATAAATATTAATAGTTGCAGGAGAATAGATAATCAATTTAATGTATTCAAGGGGATAAAAAAAAATAAGTTCTTTATCATGATCATTTCTATTAGTGTATGTGGTCAAATCTTTATCATCCAACAAGGAGGCGCGTCATTTCAAACAGTACCACTGGATAGACATCTTTGGTTCACAAGTGTTATGATTGGTTTAATGTCAATTCCTATCGGAGTACTTATTCGATCTATACCAGATGAAATACTTGCCGTTGACCATCAAAGTAAATCTGATGATATTGTAGTGCAGCATAAAGAACCTTCTTTTGAGACAAATGAAAAGTCAAACAACGAATCCAATCAAGACAGTGTTCATTGGTCCATAAAAATTATTTAATCCTCCTAATAAACTTAATAGACGTCACACATTTTTTAAAGAATACAAAAATGTTTTGTTGCTATTTTTTTTTCCGTTTTTTTTTCTTCTTTATAATATATTATTAAAAACATATAACAAATGTCTTTAGAATTAACTGAACTTGTTAAACGTCCTGGTGCCGGTAAAGTCGGTAAGCCCGTTCGTGTCAGAGCCAATTTCTTTGAAGTTACTTCTTTCCCCACTCAAAACATTCATCATTATGATGTCACTATTGATCCCCCAAGTGCTCCTCCTGCCGTCTACCGTAAGGTCTGGAAGTGCTTCGAAGATGCCAACGGTCAAGGTATTCTTACTGGTATCAAGACTATTTTTGATGGTCGTAAGAATGTCTTCTCTCCCAAGGTTCTTAACTTGGGTGAAGAGCAAGCTATGCAATTTGAGGTAAGGTTGGTTTTTTTTTCCTTTTTTTTTTAATTAAAATAAATAACGCCCCATACTGATTTATCATAAATTTTCCTTTTTTTTCTTCTTAGGTTGAACTTCAAGAAGCTGGTGCCCCTGGCGCTGCTAAGCGTAGTGGTGGTATCTTCAAGATCCGTATCAAGAAGGCTGGTGAAGTCAACATGGAGGAACTTCGTCGTTTCTTGTCTGGTCAATCTGCTTGTACTTCCAACTGTTTAACTGGTATGGATTATTTAATCACTGAAACCATGTATGTACTAATTTTTTTTTAATGTAGCCATTATGGTTCTTGATGTCCTTATTCGTCACGTCCCATCTACCCTTTACTCTACCGTTGGTCGTTCTTTCTTCACTCCTGCTGATTCTCGTCCTCTTCCTAACGGTGCCGAAGTATGGCAAGGTTTCTATCAATCTGCTCGTCCTACTGTCGGTAAGTTTATTTATTTTTATTTTATTGTTTTGATAAACAAACTAACTAAAATATTCCCACACAGGTAAGATGATGATTAACATTGATGTTAGTGCCACTGCTTTCTACTCTTCTGGTCCTCTCCCTGAGATCGTCGCCAAGATCTTGGGTCGTCGTACCATTGATGAACTCCGTCGTGGTATTCCTGACCGTGAATTAACCAAGCTCGAGAAGGTCCTCAAGGCCTTGAAGATTCAAGTTGTCCATCGTGGTGACAAGAAGTTCAAGTACAAGATCACCAAGCTTACTCCTTCTTCTGCTGACCGTACCTCTTTCAAGGATGAAGCTGGTAACGAGCTGACTGTTGCTGATTATTTCTTCAAGCAATATAACAAGCGTTTGAACTACCCCTTCTTACCCTGTGTTGTTGTCAAGAAGGATATCTTCTTACCTATGGAAGTCTGTGAGGTCGTTCCTGGTCAACGTCACATGAAGAAGTTGAACGAGAAGCAAACTGCTGAAATGATCAAGTTCACCTGTCAAAAGCCTAATGTCCGTGCCAACAAGATTAACCAAGGTCTTTCTCTCTTGCAATACCGTGATAACCCATACATGCAACAATTCGGTATGGCTGTCAAGCCTGAGATGTCTGTTATCCAAGCTCGTGTTCTCCCTACCCCCAAGATCTCTTACCACGCTACTTCTCAAGAAGCTGAATTCGCTCCTCAAGGTGGTGCTTGGAACTTGAGAGGTAAGAAGGTTGCTCAAGGTGCTACTCTTGGCTCTTGGGCCGTCGTTAACTTTGCTGGTGCCGTCCCCATGCCTGCTGTTCAAAGATTCGTCCGTGAATTATGTCAAACTTTCGCTGATACTGGTATGAACGTCGTTAACCGTTCTCCTCCTATCATGACTGCTGATCCTCAAGGTAATGTTGACCGTACCTTAAAGGAAGCTTGGTTGAAGGCTGGTAACGCTGCTAAGGCCAACCCTCAATTGATTGTTTGTATCTTGCCCAACACTGGTGTCCCTCTTTACGCTGAAATTAAGAGAATCTCTGATACTGTTATTGGTGTCCCCACACAATGTCTTCAATCCAAGCATATTGCTGATGCCAAGAAGCAATACTGTGCTAACGTTTGTCTTAAGGTCAACGTCAAGTTGGGTGGTATGAACTTGTTCTTGTCTCCTCCTCAAATCCCCTTCATCGCTCAACGTCCTACTATTATCCTCGGTGCTGATGTTACCCATCCTGCTCCTGGAGATATGAACAAACCTTCTATAGCTGCTCTTTCTGCCTCCATGGATGCTCGTGCCTCTAGATACTCTTCTGCTATCCGTGTTCAAGCTAACCGTACTGAGATCATCGCTGATCTTGCCAACATGATCAAGGAAGTCCTCAAGAACTTCTACCAATCTTGTGGTCAAAAGCCCGAGAGAATCTTATTCTATCGTGATGGTGTCTCCGAGGGTCAATTCAAGCAAGTCATGGATTCCGAAGTCGCTGCCATTAAGGCCGCTTGTCTTTCTTTGGATAAGACCTACAACCCCACTATTACCTTCGTCGTTGTCCAAAAGAGACATCATGCTCGTTTCTTCCCTATTGAAATGCGCGATGCTGATCGTACTGGTAACTGTATGCCTGGTACCGTCGTTGATACCGATATCGTTCATCCCTTCGAGTTCGATTTCTATCTCCAATCTCACGCCGGTCTCCAAGGTACCTCTCGTCCTACTCATTACCACGTTCTTCACGATGAGAACAAGTTCACTTCTGATGCTCTTCAAGAGTTAACTTACAGACTCTGTTACATCTATGCTCGTGCTACTCGTGCCGTCTCCATCGTCCCTGCTGCTTACTACGCTGATTTGGTCGCTGCTCGTGCTAGATTCCATCGTCGTGGTGAGAATTGGTCTGATACCGATGCTACCTCCGAGTCCATGGATTCCGATGCTCAAATGGCTTCTTTCGCTATTGTTAAGCCTGAGCTTAGCAAGGTCATGTTCTTCATGTAAATAACAGAAGACACTATATCATTTCAAAAAAACGTTCTCTTTTTAAAAAATAAATAAATAACATTTTTTTTATACCGAAATTCGTTTGTGGGGAACTTGTTTCGCAAGCAGTCAGCGTGTTGAATTTGGTTCATACGGCTGTAATTCCAATGACTCATTGGAATGAACTTGTCTGCATATATTATATAATTTCTTAAAAAATGGATGAACTGTGTTCTCTATGTCTCTTTACAAGTTACTAGCACGTATATTTTAATCTACGAGAAGACCATGCTGCATAAAAAAAAAACCTTTTTTTATATTGTGTATATACTAAATTACTTTTTTTTTTACTTTAAATGTACAAGTTATTTTTTATAGGTGGGGGGGATAGGTGGATTTTTTTACTTTCTCTTTACAGGAATTTTCTTGTAAGTCTTTTTACCCGAGAATAAATCAACGTAATCAGGTATCTCTTGTTCCTTCTCAGGCTTTTGTTCCTCCTTTTCAACAAGTTTAGGTTTTACTTCGTCAACTTCCATATCCTCCTCGGACTTTTTGACAGCTGGTTTTCTAATATCTTGTACCATGGCAGCTGGAACATTGATCTTGTTTTTACTGGGTCCCCTCTTTGAAATCACAGGCTCGACAATCTTTTTAATCGCAAGTCCTTCCTTTTCCTTTTTGGAAGGTCGTTTATAAAATTTTGCACTCTTTCCCATCTAGATCTATATGTATAAAAAAAGTGATGGCAAAAAAAAAAAAAATTGCAACCAAAAAAAAAAAAAAAAATGAGACAGCGTGGGCGTACAAGCTAAGCCACGATGGTATAATGCATTTTTTATTTTGAGACATTTCTTTCAAAAGGAGGAACGAGCGTTGTACGACAATAAAAAAATATACATCCAATACATTGCTTTTTTTTGTACGAATATATTAAAACATAAATATGAGCCAAATAAAAAAAAAAAGATGCAATGTGTTACTGATTAAAAGGTAATAAGTCGATTCGACCGAGAAACAAAAAAAAAAAACTCATGCGCTTTTCAGGTAGTACGCTTAACATCTTGTTTTTGCTTGAAAGGAATTAAATCGGCCGCTGCTTTCCATTACTAGGTGTGTACTGTCAATTTTCACCAAGGTGCCAACGCTATCAAGTAGTTTCAGATTATCCTTCTTTTCCTTGGAGAAATTATTTGAGACAAGCCAGACGTAATCAGCATCCTTTTCTTTCTTTTCACACCTATATGTTGAAAGTTTGAAATGTTGATTAGATCTACCAGTGTCATATGTCTTCTACTACTCCAGTTGAATTACCACGTATAGTTCAATACGCTAAGGTGGTTGCTAAAAGCTTTGAATATTGGGATATATACTTCACAAAGCGTACTGCGTTCGTCGCTTTTTCCATTAACGCTACCAAGTTTTCAATATATTCAAGGTGAAATCAGGCAGGGCGTACTGGACAAATTCAGTAAAAGCATTTGATTCAGCAGGGAGGCCCATAATTGCCTTCTCCGTCTTCAGACCATTTTGGATTTGCAGAATCACTAGTAGTATGTCATAAATTTCACCAAGCACTGTGGTAAAATTACACACAAAATAGAATATAGAATAATCGATTATAAAACATAACATACGTTAGATATCAAAATGAACCTTATATATAAAAAAAAGCACAGGATTTAGAAATCAAGATAGAAGCCATTAGATCAAATCTAAATGTAACGGTCAATCACAATAGCGTGACCATTATTACAAAGGACTATCATAGTTAGCAATCCCTTTTACCGGGATTGGTTTTTACAATTAAAATAAGAGATAAACGTTATTAGACTTTTAATCTTATTCACCTGTTTTTATTAATTTTTCTGTGTTAAATCAAAGTATTTCTCCTCAGGCACTCCTTTAAGAGACTTGTACAAATTTTGTTCATTCATGCAAACCATAAACTCTTGCTTGGTTTTTTCGGTAGCCTTATCTTGATTTGTCCCAATACAGATGTCAAAATAGTCTTTCAGAACACCTAAATCGCTTGCTTGAATGATGAGTTTGTGAGGTGAAATGATATTCTGCGCTGGTGCTTGGTACTTGTATCTGTTTTTTTTTCACTTTCGAATTGTTAAATAAATGAGAGCAGTACTGTAATTTTTCAACTTTGCATCTGCATCCTTATTGTTGATTATTCTGTGAAGAGTTCCATTTAATGCTGTCATCAATTGCTTTGATGTGTTCTCCGGCATATCAGTATGCTGAAAGTAAGAGCGAACCAAGG
This sequence comes from Thamnidium elegans, assembly GCA_025201345.1. Classification (NCBI taxonomy): domain Eukaryota; kingdom Fungi; phylum Mucoromycota; class Mucoromycetes; order Mucorales; family Mucoraceae; genus Thamnidium; species Thamnidium elegans. Next base: position 2,550,696 of record JAIXMG010000001.1, on the reverse strand, counting down.
AAACCTCCTGCTTCCATTCTCGTGCCTCTACTGTAGCAATGAAATCAGGCACCCTTAACTTCTTAGCGAGATCCTTGGTTAAAACAGTGTTCCCAGGAAGGTTCCTGAGAAAGGCTCTCTTGCTGCTAATTGGTGCTGATTGTAATATGGTTTCCTTTGGGAAATTCCTGGTATACCACCATATAATAGGGAAGCTCTTTTTGAAATATTTAGACATTTGCTTATATAAAAGGTACTTGCTTGTATATGAATTTATTGTTAAAAAAAGGATGGAATAAATAGGTGATTTTAATCATGATAAAATGAGGTTTATTTAATCATCGTGATATTTATATTGCAACTTCCTTTCTCACAATATTAAAAAAAAAAAATCGTTTTTACATGTAAAGTACCTGTTATTGTTGGAAGTATACCAAAAAATTACCTCATAAATTGGTACTGGTGGTGTAAATGGTGGTGTGCCAAGAATTAACCAGAAATACGCCATTTGAGATTTTCAAATGAGTGAGTGAGTTTTCAAAAGCGCAACTTGGCACCGGAGGCACTGTATTCTTTTTTTTTATAGTGATGTCATTTGGGGTATCTGCAAAAAAAACAGTATCCCAAGAACACATACTCTATCTTGCATTAAACAAAAGTTTACAACTTTAAAGGATAAAACTTTAACCCCGACAAGCAAGACGCACGGTACGGGACGCTGTTTCAAACTTGAAGAAGATAACGCAAGGAATAGGTAATTTGTTTTTGATGTTTCCTTTAAAGATGCTAAATAAAATACAAAAAAGATTTCGTAAATATGATAGGAGATGAGAAAAGGGAGGATTTTTTGCGGTTCCTTTTAAACTCAAGCGTTTATTTAATCAAGATCAGCTTCCGCAAACATATTTAACGTACCATGAATTTTTTTCATGTAAAAGACTACTACCCCAATTATTGTAATGAGTCATTTGAATGCGGTAAGGGGGGTAAACATGGGGATAAATGAACACTTGACAACTCCCTACTTTCTCTCTAATTCGTATCCTGACAACCGAGAAAAAAATTAATGAAAAAAAAAAAAAAGAAGTAGGCCGATTTAATTCCTTTCAAGCAAAAACAAGATGTTAAGCGTACTACCTGAAAAGCGCATGAGGTTTTTTTTTTTTTTTTTTTTTTTGTTTCTCGGTCAAATCGACTTATTATCTTTTAACAAGTAACACATTGCATCTTTTTTTTTTTATTTGACTCATATTTATGTTTTAATATATTCGTACAAAAATAGCAATGTATTGGATGTATATTTTTTTTTATATTGTCGTACAACGCTCGTTCCTCCTTTTGAAAGAAATGTCTCTAAATTTGTAAAGAAAGGAGTCATTTACATACGTTCACTTTCAAGTTCAGAAAGGAATCTTTAAGGAAATGACACTGACCCAATCTTTTTTTTTAAAGCAAGAAACTCTTCTCTATAAATAGATTGGATTGATTTTATTGGTTAAGCAGCATATGGGATCATTGGGCCGGTAATGCAAAATATAACAGATATAAGTTTTTTTAAACACACGAGCAACTGTACCTGGTTTATTTGAGTTTGTGTTCCATTCTATTTTACTTACTGACATATCGTTTTCTTTATGAAATGTCACTCAAAAAAAAAAATTTAAAACTTTTTTTATGCTGAGTGGAAAAAAAAAGAAGAAAGTTTATTAGTAATTACATAGAAGCTGATTAAATTATTTCTTTTTGTTTATTTAGTAACTTTTTTGTGCCCCTTTTTTGTATGGATAACGAGAGAGAGAGAGAAAAAAAAAGACGAAAGTAACTTATTTGTACCATAGAAGGAAAGAAGAAAAAAATACCGAGTGAATAATAGAGGCTTACATAAAGCAAAAAACGCAATTTGAAAAATAAATACAATGGAATGTCAAATAAGGGTTTTGTACGATCCAACTAACTGGTAGTTTAAGGATGAATAACACCAATAGAATATACACTCTCTTACGACTGATGTCGCCAGTTAATAAGCATGTGATTGTATTTAAAGAAGTACATATATCTTCTTATTCCTTCTATTTTTTTATTCAATTAAAACATTTTATATTTAAGCCGCAAAAAAAAAAAAAGGTAGTATCATGATGATAATTGGTATATACACATATAAAAAAAAACATTGCAAAATATAATAGCAAATATATATGTATATGATATGAAACAAACAAATTGGTACTTTATAGGAAAAAAAGTATAGTCGATTGTGTAACAATAGATATTCATGATTAAATTTTAATGACATAATAAGCAACCAGCAAGAAAATAAGCAACTGAAATAGTTTTATACATAAAAAGCATATATTCCTTTATTATTGTGGATTAGGAAAAACCCTTCTTTTTTTTTAATTATCTCTTATTGTCATATATACCCACGGAAATTTGTTTTAAGGATTTTAATGCTTATAAACTCAGTTTCTTTTTTACTTGGCTATTTGAAAAATATGGCCTGATTTTTTTGCAGTTAAAAGAAAAATAAATGCGTGCGCGTGCACCCTCACTATAAAGGCGGTCATTTAAAATAAAAAAATAACAAAAAAAAAAACCAAAAAAAAAAAATAGGTGGGGGGTTTTTTGTTTCTTCTTTCTTCTTTTTTTTTTTAAAAAAATAAAATAAAAAAATATGGAAACTTTTGCACCGTACCCATTAGATTTATTTTCTACTGATAATACAGGTGCTTTAAATGATGAAGATACATCAAATTACTTTTCACTCTCGCAATTTGACTTGGAGCTCCAACAACAGGCACAAGCAGCACTTCAACAAGATTCCTGGCAAGACTTTGATAAATATTTACCAATAGATAACCAATTATTTGGTGGTAACAGCAACTTGATGAGAAATGAACAAGCACAACCTATTTTTATGAGCAACACTATTTACAATGATCCTTCTTTATTATATGATCCATTAACTGACTTATTACCAATTACTACTCAACAACAAAAATCCATCTTTGACAATAACAATAATAATTCGACTGTTAAAAATGAATATGCTAGTCCAGAATCATTACCTTACTCTCCTCCACAAAACATAACTTTATCGCCAAATGATCTTGCTCAGCAACAACCTTTATTCCAACCTACTTCTCCTTTATCTTCTTCTTCTCAAGATAAACATTTACCTTTAAAATCAAATACAACAATAACAAATCCTCCTTCACTTGATTTTATGAACTGGAATACTCCATTTGATACACAAGGTAAAAAAAAAAAAAAATCTTTTTTAGATATATATTAGCTAACCAATGAAAAACTTTACTTTTTTACTTTATTTAGCCAAGGTTCCAATTCAACGTTTAAAATCATCCAGCATTATTAATAATGCTGTAAACGCAGCTTTAAACACACCCAACACCCAAAACCCACCTATTATCCGCCAACACAAAAAAACTGCACATAATGCTATTGAGCGCCGTTACCGTAACAACATCAACGACCGTATAGCGGAACTTAAAAACGCTGTACCCGCTCTGTTGTATGCCAAAGTAAACAAGACGGCTTCCGGTTCCAAGCGTCGCAATGATGACGAGGAAGAAGACGAAGATGGCGAAGAATTTTTAGACGGTGTTGCTGTCGCCACTAAGCTCAACAAGGCCACCATTCTGCGTAAAGCCACCGAGTACATCAACCACCTGAAAAAGACAGGGGAAGATATCCGTCGTGAGAACCAAGCACTGCAAAACATCTTGAGTCAGTTGCCTGGCGGTGCCGATATTTTACAAAGATACCATATCCAAAAGCAGCAGCGAGAGAAGGAGCTGCAGCAGCAGCTTGTCATGGATCGTGAGATTCAGAAACAACAAGATCAGCAAAGAAAGGTGGCAAATAGAAAGAGAGCTCGATTCGGTGGCGGAAATAGTCGACAAGAGGCTTCGGATGAATATGAGTCCTCGCCTTCTTCTCCAGACCCATTGACGCCTCCTGCCATGACAAATAGAGTCTTTATGGCTATCTTTATGTGCATCACCTTCTTTTCCACTTCCCCTTTAACGGCCGGTCCCAATTCTTCTGAACAATATCAAAACCATCATCATACCTCAAGAACAACTACTACTGGCCAAGAAAGCACTTTTAGCAGCAAATCAAGCAATACTGAATCATTTCTCGGTTCCATCTTTAAATTTGATGACGGATGGTAAAGTTTTTTTTTTTTGCTGTATACATATATATTACTAACATTTAAATATAGGGCTACTTTGCGTACTACAGTGTTTATTATCTGTATTGTCCAACTCTTCTTCCCCTACATCAAATCGTTTTTCTTCGGCTCCTCTCTTAAACTGAAACGTGTGAGCAAATCCAAACGTTCTCTTGTTCCTCGTAGGGACAGTGCCACAAGCACGGTTACACCGGGTGATTTAAAATGTCGTCAAATCTACACCATTCTTGAAAAATCCATTGACCAAAACGAGCTGCCTCAAGGCACCTTAGCTACCCTTTTACCCTTGTTCAAAGAGGCCCTCCGTATCTTTTGTCACCATGTCCTTGGCTACGATATCATGTATGTCGATCCTCGCTACTCCACACCCGAAGAAGAATGGGGCCAAGTCTGTAAATGGCTCAAGTTAAACGAGACTGCGTGTCTTGGTGGTGCTACGGAGCCCTCTCGTTTAAGCATGGTTTACTCCTGCTTCAAGATGATTAACATGGTCGATACCTTGGACGAAGAAGTACATGATCAAGCGCAACAGACGCATGCGCGTGCCTATGCCATTGCCGCTATGCAAATGTCTCTTATTATTCCTAAATTCTCTATCGCCGAGAAGCTCTCCAACTATTTCTGGATGCATGCTGTTAACTATCACAAAGAAAACGACGATGAGGATAACGAGTGTCTCTGGATGAACTGCTTGACTTGGACCGACCCTGAGCAAGACCATGATTCCATTACTGATATCCGCCGTACGCATGCTTGGGCTGAGACGATGGAGATCCTCCGCAACCAAACGTGCTTACAAGAAGCGCCTGCTAAAAATGGCCTTACCATCTCTTACACCGCACCTGTTGTTGTGCCTGTCACTATCTTATCTACTTTGCATTTACTGGACACGCTGCGTATCCAATTTGACCGGTTGGTGAGCTCTATGACCTCGGGCGAAACTGAGTTTGACGAGACACTTGAGACAGCGTTTATTGACATTATGTTGCTTACTGAATCCAAGAACGAGTCTGAAGACGACCAGCAACGGTTGGCACACTGGCTTGCTGCTGTGGGAGCTACAGTAGAAGCGCTTTGGAAAAACAACGATGCGGAGAAATGGGCAGCTACGTTAATCCAACGTGTGCCACGTTCCATGACGTGTCGCACATCCAGTGTCTCACAAAAGGCTAATCTCAACCAACTGGACGAACTTGTTAAAAAAGCCATGATCCACGTTTTAATTGGGTCTATCCTTTTAAAGCAAGCTGATCCCGAGCGTCAAAAGCAAGGCTTGATTGAACTCGAGAACGCCGAGGTACTTCGCTCAGCTATTCGTAAATTGCAAAAGACACGCAACGACGAACAAGAAAACGATCTGGAGTATGTGGTCATGGCATTAGCAGAGTTTGTTGTCTCCTTTACGGGATTGAGCTCGTGGATCGAGACCATGAAGTTGCAAGATAATTCGGCTGAAAAAGAAATCTTGATTGATGAACAAGTTCGTGAAACAAGCTTAACTTTGCGTCGTATGATTCGTCACCCCGCTTTATTGGAGAACCAGCAGTCTATTGTAGATAGATTGGATCGTCTGGGCAGGTTCATCAATCATCTTCCGGATGATAATGATTCCGCTTGTGATTTAGAAGACGTAGAAGAAAAACAAACGGATGATGATAATATCTGTGAACAAGAAAAAGACGAACTTACGCATCATCAAGTCATGGTAAAAAGAGCTGAAAAGGCTCAATTAATCTTTCATGGTTTAGCATAAAAAAATATATATACACTTTCCACATACATTCTTACACACAATTACACACTCACTCACACACAAAAAAAAAACAAGCAAACACATACCTCATATATTATTTTTGATTTTTCCTACACACACACACACACATATATATTAATCATTTATACTACTACCCTCCTTCTTGTAAAATTTAAAACTCTAAAAAAGAACTTACTTTTTTCAAACATATGTTGTATTACATTGGACTAAATTTTAAAGTTTTTATTTATATTTGCCGGGAAAAAAAAAAGAGAGGAGAAAAATTAAAGAAATCTTCCCTTGTGTTTCCATAATAGCAGAATTGAAACGTGGGAGGGGGGGGGGGGTTGTTTCTAAGACTCGTTTTTTCTCAACATGATATTAAAGTTTGTGTTTCTAATGAGATTACCCATATGAAGTAACCCTAGCAATTTCTGACCTATGAACTGATACGCCGCGTAATTCTCTTCACTGGCAGACTGAATATCTACGCTAAATAAGCCCGACAGGTTTTGAAACCTACAAATCTCTATTGTGAATTCAATTTCTTGACCATTGTCTATGTTTGGGTGCCCGTAAATCGGCTGGCTCAAGATGGGTTGATGATTTGTTGATAAATGGTTCATCATATCATCATCCTCTGTTATTTGTTGCTGATAATGCGCTGTAGATTTTCGAACACAGGTTAATTTATACCCGCCTTGGTTTTCTACTTCAATACCCAAGAGCAACAAAATCTTGTTGATCTCTAGCAGCACTTCCATAGGTGGTTTGGATGTAAGTGCGGACCGGTTCATGTCACCCGCATGGACTCTTAATTCAGATTCAATGGAAACCCTGTCAACTTGGTTATTTCGTTGCTGTGCCAATGATAATTCGGTCCCTGTTCGGCTTTTTGATTGCAAAGGTAAAAGAGATAAAGAAGGTCTTGCAACTGGTATCAAGGTTACTTCTTCTCTATTACTGCTACTTGTAGTAGTACTATGACTATTTACTGGGCTACGACTATTCACTGGACTATCATCACTAGCTGTATATATATAAAAAAACAGGTATTTATGAGTCTACAAAAAAATGTTTCATATACATCATAGTGTAACCAACTTACGTTTTCGATTATTAGATTTATTCTTTAACCAAGAAATTAATCGTACGCTCTTTGAATGCTCTGGAGTAATAGGAGACGAAGGTGGAGATAGTGGTAAATTGTTGTTATTGTGACGTTGCATGATATGCTGCCAAGAATGTCTATTTTTGTTTTCTTTTGTTGGTCGATCTTCTGACTTTACAGTAGAATCTTCTTTCTTCACAACAATGGTTGAACTAGGGTTACGTCTTTTTACACTGGAAAATAGTTTGGCCCTTAATGAAGAGTGTTGCATGGGCACAGAAGCTTTTTTATCTTGAATGGGAGCACCAATTGTATGTCTCTTATTCTTCTTGGGTGAAGAAGAAGAAGAAGAAGAAGAGGAGGTGGAAATGTTAAAATCAGGTTGTTGTAATTTATTAGTTGATTGTTGGCATGGTGGTGCAACAGGTATTATTACTACTGCATCGTCAACTCGCTCAATCGGTACTATATTTGTTGATTTTGACGAACTTTGTTCGTTTGTTGTTACATCCTTAGATCTTGACGTTAGTTTCTCAGTTGTAGGAAATTCTTCAATTGTTGTCGATAAGGAATTCATGTCCTTTGAATAGGGTATAGGTGTTGTAGGAGGAGATGATTCATGCTCTAAAAGCACTACTGGTTGTTGATCTTGATTTTCTTGTAGGTTGGTAGCCTTTGTGTTACTATACGAGGGTGGAAATGAATAAGAAGAAGAAACAGAAGAGGCAGTTGAACATGCACTGCTTTGTATATCTTCGTCTTCTTCATCACAACAAACATCTTCTACATAATCGTCTTCTGCTGTTATTGTGGCTGATGTAATGCCTTTCAATAAAGACTTTTTTAAATATTGTGCCTCTGTTTCTAGTTCCTGTGTTGATTTGGAGATCTGGTTCTTATATTCATCTAACCACGAATGAGCCATAATGTCTTGTATCGTACATCGTGTACTAGGATCAGGAATTAACATCTTGCCAATAATGTCTTTGGCTTCAAAGGATAGATGATCAGGATACTTTGGTTTGTTAGCCATAATGTATCTATAGAGACGACCAATGTTATCGCCGTTGGGGTTCTTTATATCGTCATCAAACGGTAAGTACCCACAAAGCATAGCATAGAGTATAATACCACATGACCAAATATCTACACCTGTACCAGCATACAATCTTCCCGTCATAACAAGTTCAGGAGCTGCATATACAGGGGATCCACACGAGGTAGACATCAAGTCACCCGTTTTTTGTGTAAATTGGTTGGAAAAACCAAAATCAGTTACAATCAAGTTACCGTTACAATCTAAAAGAATATTTTCCTATAATGATATTTGTTATTTTATTTTCGTTGTTACACACACACACACACACACATACGAGTTTTAAATCACGATGGACGATATTCTTTTGGTGCATATAATAAACACTGCTTATCAGTTGTGAAAATAATCTACGTGCTTCTTGTTCTTTTAAATATCTTTGTCTATAAATGTATTCGAATAATTCCCCTCCTTTTTTTTTTTTTTTTTTTTTTTTTTTTTTACGGTATGAGTTACATTATTATCATTATTACTATTAAAAATGAGTTACCTTGTGCATACTCTAATACCATGCCAATACATGTATGTGTTTCATTTACACTTAGTAACTTGACAATATATGGATGATTTAAAGTCTACATGTGATGTTTATTATTTACTTTTATTCTCATGAATTTTTTTTTTATTATTATTACCTTTAATATATCAATCTCCATTCGAATCTTTTCAAGCTGGGATGAAGAATCGATATTTTCTTTTTTTACAAGTTTGACAGCCACCTATTGTTAAATGAATAACAGAAATTACAACAACAACAACAAAAACTTACAATTTGTCCAGTTTCAAAATGTTTAGCCATTTTTACTTTACCAAATTCACCAACACCTAGTGTTTTTAATAATAAAAACTGACCTAATCGAGGTACTCGTTTTGTTGTGTAAGAAGAAGTGGGTGATGTTTTATTAAGATATTCTAAAATCTGCTGTTTTTGAACTTGTTCATCTAGAATGACTGTATCTTGTCTCTCTTGAGAAGAAGAAGAAGAAGAATTATCTAATAATGGAATAACCTGACGATTATTTACATCATGAATAGGTTGAATCACTATTGCTGACATTATATATATATATAAAATCGTATATTTAAGAAAAAGGGAAGAAAAAGGGAAGAAAAAAAAAAAAAAAACTTTCTTTTAAATGTGAAATTTTGACTGTTTTAAGAAAAGTCTCCCTTTTGTGTTGTTATTATTGAGGCTCATCGGAATACGTTAATTTTATGCAGCAAAAAAAAATATTTTCTCTATCTCTCTCTCTGACAGAAAAAAGGCGGGACCAAACACCATAACAAATAGCCTAATTTAGTAATCTACATTACAAAAAAAAAAAAAAAGATGCACTGCTTTGTGTATGCTCATCGTTATACCTACTTTTTTTTTGAAGTATATTATATATCTTATTTAACGTGCATTGCACCTTCATTGACTGCAGTGTATTGTTGTCATATGAAAAATTGAAAAGAGATAATGCACATGTAATAGAATTGGGCGTTTTTTTCTTGTAAACAAAATTATAATCTTTTTCATTATATATATTCCCGTTATCATCACCCTTAGCAGGACTCTATTTATATTTATCTTTTGTTAATAATATGGAGAACCCTTTTTTTTTTATATTTAAATAACCAATTAGCTCTATATTTATATTTAATATTGCTGCTACCAGTTTTTTTTTTCGTTAGTTACCGATCGTCAATACGTTTCATGTCTTTTTTTTTTTTAAAAAAAAAAACAATAAATCGATAAATCGATAAATTGATGAAAGTTGACGCTTTTCCGTTTTACCCTTTTAACGCAACTAGGTGTTGTCTTTAATTGCAGGTGTATAGTCCAGACTTTAATTTATTACCGTTTATTAAATATGATCAGATAGTTTATAAAAAGGTAAAACCTTATTATATAATGATGCAAAGGTCTAATACCAATTTGACAAAGTCTAAATATATTTTTTATCATAATTTTGTGTGTAGCACAAACGGGCCGTTTGACGCTTCCATGAGAATTATTTACACATAAAAAAAGATCGAGTCAAGGAAGCTACTGTAAATGCAGGTGTGTGCCTGTACCTCAATCTAACGGAGTCTAATATCCTTTACCCTGTTCATCAGGTACAATCTTTTTGTTCCTGTACCAGAAAATGATCTATTTTATTATCTCACGCATATACCCTGTTTTATGAAAACTATCTAGTGTAACTAGTATAACCGGTGGGACATAAATGCAATAAAAAAAAAAAAAGTAGGTGTATATACTAAATGAAATATTATCACCGAAATATATATTAGCGGCGATATAGCTTTTATAGTATATAACTATCATTTTGGGATCTAAATTTATTAAGAAGAATACAGAAACAAAAGTTTATAGAAACTACAGACAATGAGAATACTTTTTTATTCTTATTTTGTGTAGTTTCAAAATAACTATTAATTAACATATCTGACTTTATACTTGGATTTGATTGTAATCTCTATTTCAATAGTATCAGAACTGTCAGGATCCATAGTGATCTTATAGTTAGTAGATACATTTGTACCTTCACCAACATTGGATTTTCCATCAACATGAGTATTGATAACAGAGGAAGATTCACTATCAGTATACGTTGAAGCTTTGGTGTCATTATAATAGAGAACAGAATCCACGTCGAAAGTCATGCAACAATGTCCGTCAATATTTGGTTCTTTGTCAGCGTTCAGGGGATACCGAGTACTCTGGTACATTCATTAACAGCAGCACTGCAACACTCGCCACCTTCGGGGTCATTTAGTAAAGTAGATCTGTATTAGAATGAAACAAAAAGCGGAGATTCACGTACCTTTATAACAAGAACTGAAAAAAAAAAAGTTGCTCATAATAATTTAACGGATCCCATAGCACAATATTCAGGGAAAATATTATTTCTTATTAAGTATAGCTGTGACACAATAATGTGGCTGATGTAGCATTTGAATGGTTTTCATCATAATGTTATTATTTAAATGTATGTCTTATACTTGTATGTAGGATGATATGTTATTAAGATTACCAAATGGAAGAATTATGAAGAGTTGATAAAGATACATAAGTATATAGTCTCGATCACAACATAGGGGCTACCAAAAGAAAAGCACACGAAGATAGAATATCTGTTCCTAAAGGTACTACGGGTAGCCATTATCTTCAATTTCTGAATGACACCATGGATATCATGGATGAGTTTCCTGAAATGAAAGGTTATTTTATTGTTTTGGATAATGTTCCGATTCATGTACCTAAAATGATCGACCTAGTAATCATGAGAACTGGATATATACCAATTTATCTTCCCCCTTATTCACCAGAACGTAATCCTATCGAACAATTCTGGGCTGTTGTAAAAGGAAAAAAAAGAAATAAGCTTAGTGACTTAAAATCTCGTACCTCAAGTATTACTGAGGCAGCTGAAGCGGTGCCAGTAGGCCATCTTAGAGGGTTTATTCAACACTCCGTAAATCAGTTTCCAAACTGTGTTAATAAGATCCTTTTATAGCGTTACCATAAAATACACCATCCATATTTAAGACGCTATATAAAATTCACAGATACCTGTTTTATTAACAAAATAATTCTCAAAAAAAAGTTGAGAAATGACCAAATAAAAATATAAAAAAGGTTGGATATATCTCCTGTATTTATCAAACTATAAAAATAATTGGTTCTTTTATCACGCAATTGATTTAGTTCTTCCCCCCCCCACGACTCTTTTTTTTTCATTTTCATGTCTATCACGATAGTGGGTCAATCAGCCGTCTACCTACTATCAGTAATGAGCAAGACAAAACCCTGCTAGTAAAACTAATGAGGATGATTTGATGAGGTATTTACACGAGGAAATACAAAAGAGATTGGAGCAAAAAGACTCGAGTATGTATCAAAGAAAATGGTGATATGAAAGTATTAAAAAAGGAGTGCGACCACTATCTAAAATTTTATAAATAAGTATAATAAGAAACATAAAATGAGAAGTATTGATTTTTGAAGAACGAGCGTATATCAAAAAGCGGCATTTTAGAATATGTAAATATCACAGTTTGCTGTGTGGAAAAATATTTTGATTAAACACAGAAAAATTAATAAAAACTGGTAAATAAAATTAAAAGTCTAATAACGTTTATTTCTTATTTTCAATCTCGGTAAAAGGGAATGCTAACTATAATTTCTTATTTATCTCTTTTGATTGATCGTTACACTTAGATTTGATCTAGTGTCTTTTATAGTCTGGGGATCTTGATTGCTAGATTTTGTGCTTTTTATCAGGTGTCATTTTGATACCTAACGTATGTTTTATAATCGATGAACTCATCGATTATTTTATTTTATGTGTGGTTTTTACCACACGCTGAATATAACAAGGAAACAAAAAAGAAAATCTGATGCGCTTAGTGCGGAGGATGACGTTGAGGATGATGAGAATACGGAAGGTCGTAAATATCAGAAAACAAAGTCTGGTGGATCGAGTAAGGAAGGCTATGTTAACGATGACCAGCAACAAGCAATAACGTCTAACTATGAAGAAAGAATGGAGGTTATCAAGAAGTTCATACAAGATAGAGCTGAAAAAGATAAGGCAATGAGTTGGGAGCTCTGTTTATTAGAAGCAAGACAGAAGTGTAATTGGAAGTATAAAAACGCCAACAGTCTTAGGGCGCGCCACACCAAAGCAAAAAAAAAAAAAAAAAAAAAAAAAGGATAAAGTTAGTAAACTGGAAGTTTTCATTTATTTATTATTGCTCATTTCAACCAAGAACTTGCATTAGGGATGGGTACAACTTGAGTAAAGGATACACAACCTAGTTTAAATAAAATCAGAACGTGAATATGGACGGTGGACTCACTGTAAAAGAAATGACAAAATAAAGGTGTGAGGACTTTAAGGTTTTGTCCAGACGCACCTAAAACGAAAATATTCTTTCTTTTTAAAAATAAGAGCTAACGAAATCAAAAAGATAATTAATTAAACAGATCAACCTCCTGTATGATACCCTTTTGAATATTTAAAACAATCATACTTTAAGTTTACACACTCCAAACTAAAGTTTAAAAATATCGGTGTTCACTTATATTTACTGTTTCTGGTTTAATGAACTGGGATGCGTTGTAACTTAGGAGTGCTTCGCCCTTCACTTATCGAAAAAAAAAAAAACTTTATTGTTCTTTAAATAACATAATTTAATCGAAATTTATGTACATTTGAAATTCTGAATACGTCAGGATATGTTTACTGTCCTATATTTGTAAATAAACGCTAAATAATCATTTGTTTATATTAATTAATTTACGTTTGTTTGGAGTAATCATGTGAATTTGTATGTATAAAAAACACTAGTTTGTTTTTTCTTTTTTTCGCATCGCATACATTTATATAAAGTTTTTCTAACCCTGAAACAATTTTTTTTTAAAAAAAAAATAGTTGGATGTCGTACCCCCAAGGCTGTTTTAATTTTGTACATATAAATATTCAATACCCTAAACGTCTATACGAACCATAAAAGAAAGAAGGTAGTGAAACATAGCAATGCCCTCAGCAATAACTACCGACTAAATATTTATAAAAACTCTCAAAAAATATAGATCAATCCAACCTTGATTATTTCAATATAGTATTACTAGTTTTAATAACTACAATACCTTTTTTACCTCATGCTCATGAAAAACAAAAATAGATTATGATTATCGATATACCAGTAAGTGACATATCGCATTTTATTAGTTTTTATTAAGTATTATATATATTGTACATGAGAGGAGCGGAAAAAAAAAAAAAGGAAAGTTGCAAAAAATAAGTAGTGTGGTATTATAGTATTACATATTAAGTAGTAGTAGCAGTAAGTTTGTATGTCTATTATAAAGTGATAACATTGGGGTCACCATTCTAAAATAAAAATGAGTACAATTACACACAACAATAAAAAAAGTAACTTACAAAAGGGTGACGCCAACCACATTGAAATTCATTTTTCTTATAGGATCTATCTTCACTAGTGGAAGTATTATAACCAATATGATACATGAGCAAAGTTTTACTCGTGACTAAAGTTTGAGTGCATTCTCTGCACTCGTTCAAATTACCCAGCAAACACTGCTGAATGATGATATCGGGAGGTAAGTTTGGGTATTTTAATAACAATCCAGAAGCCAATTTAGCAATCTTGGGTTTTAAAAACAATCCACTTCCTCCTGTACCCACAAATACGCCACAATGATTGGGCGATTCGATATTAGCAGCATAAATTACACTCTCGATCTTGCGCCACTCTTTGGTCCCACATACAGGAAAGTCGTCTTCAACAAGTGCAATGTAAGTAGACTGAAATTTATCCGCTGCTAAACTGAGAGCCTTTGAGACATGACTACGTTGATCCAAGGTGTCGCCTTCTTCACGCATCCATTTAAGGTAACGCTGACCTCGTGCCGAAGTTTGAAAAAATCTTTGAGCCCTGTCATACTCTACGTGCGTAGTAAAATGAGTATAGACTATGGTCTGGATACGATCATACAGAGATCCAGGTTCGGGATTTTCAGGCCAGTTTTTGATGTATGAGTCTAATGTACGCGAGAGAAAGGGTGGATTGCCTCTGCGGGGAGCTGTCATGATAACAAAGGTAAAGAGATATCTATCATACGATAATTGATTTAAGCTGATAGGATCGATCAGTCTTTCCTTGGTGTAATGTCCATTACAAATCAACAGAACAGGTAAGATGGCACATACCACCAATAATCCCTTTTTGATCGCAACGTGTAAAGTTCTCCAAAGAGGTAAAGGACGATAGCGACCCATTGTTATTTCGACCGGTAAATCATCTTCATCCTCTTCGTCCTCAATTTCTTCCGATGCCCAATGTTTATCTTTTGCTAACCATGTTTGAATAATAATCATGGCAATAAATCCAGTTAAAAGTCCCGTCAAGGACCACCATAAAATGTTCTTTACGGTATAATTAACAAGGCACATGATGATTTGAAGTGTTACTTTTCTGATGGTGAATTTACTGTTCTTGCTGCCGTACATTAAAATATATTTATCTTGGATATTGAGAGATTGAATGACGACAAGAGCAAACAAGAAAGGAGCAAGACCTATTTATTTGGGGGTCAATATATATATATGTATATATATTTATTAAAAAAAAACATTTAAGTTACCTTGACTGCACTCATGTAATGAATCACTAAAGAATAAAGAAGGTACAGCCCAGCCAGTACTTTTGGAAAAGATATAACCGATACACTGCCTAATGGTACAAACCGAAAATATAATATAGGCTAGCACAATAATAAACCTTCTTGTTCCACCAAGCATATGAGTTAAAGATTCTTCAAACAAACCCAAGATCAGTACATTCCAGCAAAAGATAAATATACTGGGGATCGAAGGAAAAAATAAAAAGGGCGAAACGAGTAAATTTGTGATATCTAAATGGTGAATGACATACGAAGGGGAAGAGCAAGTAAAATCAAATAAACCGAGAAAAGTGAGTGTAGAGATGATGAGAGATAGTAGGATGGTGTAACGTGTAATTGTAGGTAGAGGCCAAAGACAAAGTAATTTTTGAGATTTTGATTTACTGTAAATTTGAATAAATGAAGAAGGAGGGGTATACTGTTGCAGTTGCTTTAATTTATTGAATTTTCGAAATTGCTTTAATGCATAAAACGAATTTTTTCTACCGTGTTTTCGTTTACTCGATTTTCGAACTATAGATATTGGTTTGGTAATGTCTATAATGGGTGTGGGTAATGGTTCATCATTCATTAATGTCGGCGATGTTGGTCGAGATACCTCTTGCACTATCGTAACTGTGCCAAATATTTTAAAAAAGTACTCTGACATGACTATACTTTTTTTTTTTTTCTTCCCCAAAAAAAAAAAAAAAAAAAAAAAAATATTATTAAATAAAAAAAAAAGAAAAAAGAAAGGTATAGCTTTTTATTATAATTTATTATAGGTACACAAAAGAGATCTACCTTTTCAGTCACACTAATTAAGTAAATTCTTTTTGTGCAAAGATACTTTATTCGTAATCCATTGTATCATCCTCTTCTTTTTCTATACCCTGCAATCTTACTAAATTTAAATTCTTCAAGTCTTTTTTTTTTTTTTCTTTTGGCGTTAGTATTTTGTTTTAAAAAAAGTAAAAAAAAAATATATTAAGTACCTTTCAAGTATTTCAAACATGATTTGCTCACGCCTGTATGATCCAGATTAAGGTTAGTGAGATTTTGCATACCTAAAAGTAATTTTCTTTTTTTTAGCCCAGGTTTTATTTAGCTTTTTTATTTATTTTTACCATCTAATCCACGAACGCCTTTATCAGTTACATGAATACATTGTGCGAGGTTCAACGTTCTCAAATTTCTAGCAAAGCTAATTTGCTCGAAATCGCCCAAAAAACACAATCCAACGTTACTCACTTCGGTACGACATAATGATAATGTCTCTAATTTAGAAAGTCCTATAATTTTGAAGATCCTACTAATGAATACTTTTTTTTTTTTTTTTTTCTCGACGAATATTTTTACTTTACCTTTTAACTTTTCAATTGCAACATCTGTTAATAAAGTACGGTCCAAATAAAGCTTTTCAAGTTCGGTTAAATCTAGATAGAAATATATAAATATAGAAAAGAGGGGAGAGGAGGGGATATGTCATTGTATATACTTTCAAACAGCATAATTCCTTCATCCGTTACTTTGGTGCCGTCTAAACTAAGATAGCGTAAATGTTTCATACCAGCAATATATTTAGCTCCTTCATCTGTTATATTTAAAAATCCCGCCAAATCCAAATGTTCAATAGGTAAATCTATTATAATAAAAGTTAATCATTTTTATATAGTCCCTTTAAGTTTTCTTTTCTAACCTTTATATCTTGATAATATATCATTTAAATCATGTTCGCGATCAGGGAATTGTATATACTTGAGTCTACATAATTCTATTATTTATTCATTTTTTTAAAAAAAAAATGTTTAGGTAACTGTTACACGACTAAAACAGAAATGATTTTACCTCTTGGTAAAAAGGATAAACTCCTCGTGGTTAATGCCTCGCAACCGCCTAATTTCAATTCCACGAGACTTTTGAACTGGCAAATGAATCCAATCAAGTCTTGGTCGTTGATAAGTGTGTGATTTACATCCAGTTGTTCTAATCTGATATTTTTATTTGTTAGCTTTTGCTCTAATGGTTTACTGAATGTTGTATAACCAAGCGATAATTGTAATAGATTTATAAATGCTATATTTGGTTAATAGACGTATATATATTTTTTTTAAAGAAATAAATAAATTTACCATTCACAATAGGGATAAGAATACCACTAGAATCCACACGTGTACATCCATCCAATAATAATACTTGCAATTCAGGTTTAAATTTGGCATTTGTTACCATGGATAATATGCCTACATTTGTAATTTTTGTCTTTGATAGATTTAAATAAAGAAGATGTTGCAATTCTATATATAATACGATTAATAAATTATACATGTATATATATAAATTACACTTACTCTCAATATATTTTAATCCTTTATCCGTAACCTTACAATTATTCAAGTCTAAATAGGTTAAATTCTTTAACCCTTCTAAAGACCGAATAGCGCCATCTGTAATCACATCGCATCCTCGAAGACTGAGTTTTATAATTGAAATGGAAGAGTTTGATTTTGTTAAATCTTCGATTAACGAGTCTGTACAATAATCATATGAATCAAGTATAACATGTTGCAAATAACTATTATAAAAAATTAGATTAAATTAAAAGCGAGCAATTTTTTTTTTTTTTTTTTTTTTTTTTTTTTTACCAGTGATCTGCCAATTTTCTTAATGTAGAAACATTTAATTCACCACATGTAACTAAATACGATAATAAATGTTCCGCTACATCGGTAGACACATACACTATTTTTTTCAAATAACGATTGGCGCTAACAGTGTGCTGTGTAAGCAAAACCGCTACTGCCGTCGTACATAATTTTTTTAATGTCTTTGGGTCTCGTCGTCGTTTAGCAACTCGGGTATTTTCTGGCGCAATTGATACTGGCGCATTATGATTTCGTTGCTCTGCAGCTGATAACGTACTTGATCTTCTATTTGATTTTGCCGCTTCGGTTTCTTGCATGATAATATCCTGCGCTATATTTTTTTATATGTAAGTTTTTTTTTTTTTTTTTTTTTTTTTTTTTTGCAAGTCAACTTACGTTCAATAACGGGTGAGGGATCCGACAGTTGATGTCCGCCACTGGTTGTGGCTCCTACCGCTCTTTGTCGGCGACTGAGTAACGGTGGTCCCGCTCTTTGTAGGCGACTGAGTAACTGTGATCTCCGTAAATGCTCGGAATCCTAGGCACGCACACACAAATGAGCATTTATAATTTACTTCTCGAGCTCTTTTTTTGTTTTTTTGTTTTTTTGTTTTGTTACTTACCATTGTATCCTCCAACTCATCTGATTCCTCTGAATATTCCGAGTCATCTTGATCCATAGAAGATACATCTGAATGATCTTGTACGGCAGGTACTGGTAAAGCCACCAAAACATTTAAGGAAACATTTGGTAAAAAGCCGGCCTCTTGCATATCCATTGCACCATTATTAACGGTAAAATTTTTTCTTGGGTATACCTATTTTTTTTTTTTTTTTTTTTTTTTTTTTTTTTTTTTAGTAAGATAAATGATTTAAATGGTATATATAATTTTTTTTAGCTTACACAGCAAAGTGATAAATTTTCAAGGGTAACGGAATTATCAACTGTACGTTCTTTTGTCAGGGCAAACTCGATTAACTCAATAACTTTTGATGATGCAGAAAACTTCTGTCGTACAGTAGATCCATTTGTTAATTTAAGCTGTACGAAAAATATATATACATATATATTAATTACGTTGCATTTAAATAAACAAATAAGATTTACCTGTATAATAGCATCTTGGCCTTTGTCTTTAGGTTGTGGAGAAGAAGATACAGTATTACCAACAGAAGACGAAACTGAAACTCTTGATTTTCTATCTTTTTGATCATTTCTAATATTAGCCAAGATCCGTCTCCTCTGTTCTTGATCCAGCTTTTTTTCTTCTTTTAAATGTAATTGAATTCGTTCTCTCTCCGTTAAATTAGCAGAGGATGAACATTTTGAGGCGGAAGAAGGTTGTGCTTTTAATTTTCTCTTTTCTCTATCTTCTTTGATATCTACTAATGCTCTCTGTTTAGCCTCTTTTTCCATCATTTTATCCCTTTTCAACTCATTGGAAATATTTTCAAACTTTTTCTTTTGTGCTAGTTTAATTTCTTGTGCTTCCTTTAAAGCATCCTACATCCCAAAAAAAAAGAAAAAAAAACTATTAATATTTCAAGTTTAGGAGTAACAGAATATTATCATTATTTTACGGGACGCGTGGAAAAAGAACTTGGTTGACTTGCTGAAGCATAGGGTGTAGATCTATCTGTATTACTAACAGAACTATTAGGTAGTTCAAAAGTAGGAGAAAGACTTAATATGGGTGGGTGAGTTGGGTCCAAGATCCTAGTATACAGAGTATGAGTAAATGAGGGGGGGGGGGTTTCTTCTTTGTGTGTTTTACCATTCTGTTGCATTTTCAAGTGTAGAATTTAGTGTAAGTGCTTGCTTACATAAATCAAGTTCAAACCCTAAACTTAATAAGTAAGCCAGGTTATTGTCGTTAACAATAGTCATAGTTTAAGAAAGATAAAAATAATAGATTTAAAAAAAATGACGAGGATAAATTTTATTCATGCAGATGACGTGTAAAATGTAGTTCTTTGTGGCGATCAACTGACTTTGTAAAGTCACAGTTACCCAATTGTGTGTCGCTTAATGCAAGATTAGGCTTATTTTGCCCAGTGGAGGGTTTACTTCAGCAACGATAAGATCATGATGGGCACTTCGAGTCTTTACGTATGCAACGTAGTCAGGCTTAAACTTCCCATTTTGATCAACTTGGTTTCGTCTGCCGTTTGCCCTACAAGAAAGCCATACTACCGAATGGATAAAAGTAACTCTTATTTTATCAACCTATTTACGTATTCCATCAGAGTGGTTTATTTTTATTATGTATACCAGTAAGTATTTTTTTTCTATTGTTCATCTTTTAATCGATATTTTTATTCTGCTTTTTTTTTTTTTTTTTTTTTTTTTAGCGTTTTACAAAGTTACGTGAAAAGTAATCCCCCTCCTTTTCGCTAATTCTAAAAATGGTCATAACAAGAGACCAAGCAGTCTGTGTGTTCTTTTACGTAGAGCACACTGAAAAGTACACATCTCAGATTGACAGACTCGAAAATGTAGACATCGAATTTTTTGCTGATCCTACCAAATATAAAACGTATCTTCATTTAAATGAAACTAATTCAGTATCCACAGAAACATAAAAAAAAAAAACTCAACGAAAAGAAAAAGAATTTGGATTTTTTAAATAAGTCAAGCGTGATACGAAAATAAGATTATATGTTAGGAAAGAAGAACATTATAGTAAATATAAATTAGTGGGGGGGAGGTTTTAAAAAATAGCTCACAACTATTTAATAGATTCTCTGGTTCAATCTATATTGACTACTATCGTATATCTCCCCCAAAAATAATGTTTAATTATAATTGGGACTTTTTTTTTTTTTTTTTTTTTTTTTTTTTTTTTCGTAATAAAACTGTTTTTATTTTATTTATTTACTTCCCTCTTTTTTTTTAAAAAATAACAATAGATAAAATGCCGGGCATGTTAAAGGTGTCGAGGAGACCAGTTATGATTATCGTATTTATTATGGTATTTTCATTTTTATACTATATCTCTAGCAATCCTCAAGTCAACAAGTCGATGCAATCCACTACTTATTACACTGATTATGATGAGAGAGCATGTCTTCCACAAAAGCATTTAGAAAAGAACCCACCTACTAAAAAAGCTAAAGCAGCCATGGTTATTCTTGTTAGAAACAAGTAATGGAAGAAGAAAAAAAAATATATACATGTGGTCATCATCTCATCATCTTTATATATTATATTTTAGAGAGCAAGAAGCTATTGCAGAAACACTTGTTAATTTCCAAGATAAATTTAATCGTAATTTCGATTATCCATATGTATTTTTAAACGAAGAACCATTTACAGAAGAGTTCAAGTCTGCTATGAAGGTAGCAGCACCAAAGGCAACAATGGAATTTGGATTAATACCGGAGAGTCAATGGAGTTATCCATCTTGGGTTGATCAAAAAAAGGCAAGAGTATCTCAAAAGGATATGGATGATAGTGGTGTTCTCTATGCTGGATTAGAATCATATCATCATATGTGTAGATATCAATCCGGGTTCTTTTTTGATCATCCTTTATTAGACGAGTAAGAGAAAGAAAGAAAGAAAGAAAGGAGAAAAATAACTAAAATGTATGTTAGATATGAATGGTACTGGCGTGTTGAACCAGGTGTCAAATTTTTCTGTGACATAACTTATGACCCATTTCTTCATATGGAAAAACATAATAAGCAGTACGGATTTGTTGTAACATTAACCGAACTTGCGGATACTATTCCTACACTTTGGAAATACGTTGAAGATTATGCACAGTCAAGACGTATCGATATTTCATCTAAAACAAGTAAACTTTTATTTCCTTATTTTAGAGATCAAGCGACTGGTGGTTTCAATTTGTGTCACTTTTGGTCAAACTTTGAAATCGCTTCACTTAATTTATGGAGAAGCCCGCAATACCGCGATTTCTTTAATTATTTAGATCAAACCGGAAACTTCTTTTATGAAAGATGGGGAGATGCTCCAGGTTTGTGTTATAGAATAAGCTTTTTTTTTTCATAAATATACTAACTCTTTTTCTTTTAGTTCATTCTTTAGCTGCTGGTTTGTTCTTAACAACAGATCAAATTCATTACTTTGAAGATATTGGATATCAACATGACTTGTATAGACATTGTCCTTCTAAAAAGAGTCAATTGGGTTGTAGATGTGATTGTCCTGTAGGAACAACTAAAGAAAGTATTGATCATGATCAATATGATGATACATGTCTTCCTAAATGGTTAAAGCATGTTAAAGATGTAGAAAAAAAGAAAGTCAAATGGTGGTTATAATTACTCTTTTAAAAGTAAATAAAAACTAGAGCAGTAACGTATCATTCGGTGCTGCTAGTCTATATTTAGATATTTTGTTATTATAATAGTCAAGTATATTTTTGGTATTGCCGGGCTAAGAAAGAGAGAGGGGGGTACCTTTCAAATTTTGTGCCATCAACAAGTTTCATCTTTTTCTTTTTCTTTTTTCATGACACAATGGATAACAAAAAAGTCATTTACTTTATCGGTGTACAAAGAAAAAAAATAGTTCACACATGACGTAGAAGCCCTTGTGGCTTCTAAAGAGAACAGATAAAAAAGAAATAACGTAACAAAAACAATGACTAAGAGTTAGATAATGTTTGCTACTAACCAACCCGCATTTGCTTATCTTTTTGACAGTAAAGAACTTTGTATTGTTTGATACTTGTCAGTGCCACCAACGATTGATACGTTTATTTCTACACGCATGACCCCATCTACTTCTTATAATCGGTGTCAAGTACCTACCTGTTTCACCACAACCAAAAATAATATTACAGTCTATTGAGTAAACATTATATGTAAAAAGGGGGACAAAGCGGCTTATCATTAAAATAATCTAAGGCTTTGTGTCATTATGGCACATGATTATGTTTGATGAAGGTGCAAAACAGTATCAGTTATATACATATTTAGAGTACTCTCCTTTCGTAAACCAGTAGTAACTATCTATTTGGTTCAAAGATGATCTACTATATAAAAAAAAGCTGATAAGTGTCTTTGATCTAAAATTACTTTATTATCAATTTTTTCCATTATTTGGGTCCAGGCCCAGACATATATTCATGTTCACGGACAAAGTGTAACGTTTATTGCCAATTTGCGCATAATTTCCAGGGTTTACTTGTATCATTGACATACAACAACCACATGTGCACCGGTTTAACGCACCGGATTTATGTACATAAAACAAAAAGAGTTTATTAATTATTCTATGTCATCATTTGAGAAAGTCCTTCAGTTTGTTTCATCTTTTTTTTTTTTTTAGAGTGCCGTCTTAGTTACATACCATTCTACGAGATAACCAAATCTACATTGCTTCCCGAGGGATGATAGTACTGATAGGCCTGCCATGGGATCGGTGGAAACTATCGGCTTTGGTATTTTCTTACAAGTGAATAGACTGCGAATCGAATCCAATACATACCTTGAGAATATTCTTGGTCTGGCGTAAAACAATTGCAGTGGACAGCTTTTTCTCTCAAAATGACTCAATTTCTTGTAATTCATCGTCATTAAACGTATGCTCAGAAGATTTTTGCTCTTTATTCGTTTTTCAGTTTCGATAGAATCGCAATGTATTCTCCAACTCGTCTTAAATACGAAGAATTTTTTTTTAGGTAGACAAGAACTTTGAGAATGCTTTTACGTGTCTTGCTCATTGAATTAGATCCTTGTAATTTTTCTTTCCTTTTGAACTTTTGGTACACGGTTGATTTACACGGTGTGACGAATTACCTTTTTGTTCGCAGTATCCGTTTGCGCCGTCACCCCATATCATTAGAAATTTTCTTTTTGAAAGATGTGTGTATACATACCACATGAAAAAAGATATTTACTTACCAATTCGTTGCTAAAAGAATAAATAGGTTGGTTTAATCATGATGAGGGTATCTACATAATCATCACGATATACATAGTACACTACTTTTTTTTTTCACACACTCGTCATGTCAATCTCATTTTTGTATACATTTATATGAAAATACCTATACTTATTGTTCTCGTGCATTAATCTGTATAGACGGGATTGAAAAATAAGTCATAATGCTGTGTAATGAAATAAAAAAAGCTTCTTTTATTGTGCGAGGGTAAATATTATGTTTACAAGAGAAAAAAAAAAAAATATGTAGATAAAAATACAAATGATACGAATCCAGCTCGATCCCTTATTCTTTTTTCTTTTCTTTTTTTTTCTTACATCAAAAAAAAAAAAAAAAAAAAAAAAATGCGTAAGAAAAAAAAAAGGGTAAAGGGTATAAATATATATTATTTAATCCAAAGAAAGTGTACGTTCAACAAGATGTCTAGGCATCGATGATCTTTGATTATTAGAGTTTACTATACACATATAAAAAAAATATAAGATAAAATTCCTTTTTGTTTGTTTGATCTTTTTTTTTTTTTTTTTTTTTTTTTTTTAACTTACAATGAGGTTTCAGTCCTTTACCAAAATTTAAAAATAAAATAAGCGCATTAATAATCGTCAATACTACTAATACCAACGATACACTTGCTAAATAAATAAAAAATGTCAGTTAAACTTGATTGTAAAAAAAAGAAAAAAAAAATTGTTACCAAAAAAAGTTAAAAATTCCCTGACAAATTTATACTTTTCAGCCTGAGTTGGGTCATAGATTCGATAAATTTTAAAAACGAAATAGGCAATACCGGCGAGCATACCCGTAAAAAAGAGGGCCATTAACCATTTTGATTCACGCCTAATCTAAAATATACAAAAAAAAAAAAATGTTACTATTAATACATATAAAAAAAAAAGCTTATTTACGGCATAGACAGCTAATAACAGGAATAAACATGTCAAAGGAAGCGCGACAATTGTAAGAGCGAATTCACTATCATTTGGCCTTAATACAAGTACCAAATATTGAATAGAATAACCCAAAAAGAAGAAGAAATCGATTTTTAAAATGGTTAAAATAATTTGATACCATCTATACATGTCTAATAATAAGAATTTAGTGACAAATAAAAAAAAAATGAATGATCAGTTTACTTCTTATTTCTGGGTCAGCACCAATTTTCTTGTAAATTTTCCAACCAAATTCTTGATATAATCTGGCGCCAATATAAAAATACAATAATTGACAGACACCAGTAATGACGGCTACCGTAATTAGTAATCGATTAATTAAAAAAGTTAAAGAAGACGCCAATTCTTCTAAATCAGGGTCTTTTGAATCTAATGCGTCAGCTATTTGTTTGAACTGGAATACTGCATAGACAAAGCAACAAATATTAAATAACAAAAATGCAATCACTTGAATTGTATTTTGTGCACGGACCTAAACAATCATTGTCAGTTCAATTATTATTCTTTTTTTTTCTATAAAAAAAAACCACACTTACAGCGTCCCAAGCAAGAAAGACTTGAAATACTTGAGAGAAAATAAATATCATTAAATAAACTGGAATGCCTAAACCAAGGTTATTTGTTGAAAATCTTTTTTTTTTTTAAAGAGGAGTAAAATATATACAAAAAAAAAAAAAAAAAAAAAAAAAAAAGGAGAAAGTAGAGAGGTTCAAATTGAATATATACATAAAAAGAAAATCGTCATATATCTGTATGTGTGTCCTTACTGTGTATGATAAAACTTTGAAAAAATAGTTGCTTCTAACGCAATCACAATGATGGCTTCAAAAATAGACAACATGACCAAAAATACTGAATTGGTTGAATTAGACCAAAACTAAAATAAAATTAGTTTTTTTTTTTTTTTTTAAAAAAAACAAAAATTCATTTCCACTATTTATTTACATTGAAGCGAACTTCTGTTCTTTGTTCTCGACTAATATCAAACATTTTTCGAGATGATGGTTGTTCACCGTCAAAACTAGGATCAGTAAAGTTTTCTGTAGACATTGGTTTATTATTATCTATTTTTTCTTTTTTCTTTTTTGTGTGTGTGTGTGTGTGTTTGAATCTACAAGAAAAGAAAAATGTCTTTTTTTTTTTTTTTTTTTGCCCAAACAGGGACAGCAGAAAAAGGGCGAAAAATGCCAAGTGAAGAAAACACAAGTTCAAACACTTTTTCAAACCACGTCATCAAATAAAAAAGTTTTTCCTTATGTAGCAAAAGCGAGTATTCAGTTACACTGGTGATACAACACAACAAACACTGGTTGTATAACGAAAACCTATGGTAGACGGAAACCGGAATGATTTTTTTTTTTTTTTTTTTTTTGAACATGTGAGCTATAAGTCCCTCTTATTGTGTATATAATATTTTTTTTTTCTTTCTTCTTCTTCTTTATAGTTTTACCTTTTCTTAATTATTTTTTTTTACAGTAAAAAAAAAAAAACTAATAACTAAAAACAAAGCTAGCACCTTTTACATATATACATACTTTTTTTTCTTTTTTTTGATTAAAAAAAAAAAAAAAAAGGATACCCACCTCTCACTTTATATAAAAAAATCACTTTATAAAAAAAAAATTTAAAAAATAAAAAAATGTCTACCATTACCATGGTACCACAACATGCGTCAACTAAACCGTGCACGTCTGCAAGTTGTTGCTCACCTTCTCGCCTTTGGAGAAACATTCAATTGTTAATTAATGGAGATCAAAGAGAAGAATTCCGTAAACTTATTGGAGATCAAAGCAAATTACCACATGTAGTTCGGGTATTATTAACCAGCAGATTATCAAACAATCCACTGGTTTATAGTAAGCCAACAACACAAATTGACCGTCGCCTTGTTGATAAATTTGGAAGATTATCAGCCACAGATTTGAACGCGCTCGAGATTGCATTATTACAAAAACATGATCATATTGCTTACACTATTGTTTTAGTTTTGAAACGAAATGCTACCCCTGCTGAAGTAAACCAATTCTTGAATCATCAATGGGGAAAAGAAAAGCTTACTGCTTTACATTTAGCTTCTTTCTGGGGTATGTCCAAGCTTGTACGACTTATGTTGGACTTAGGTGCCGACCCATTGACTCAAAACAATCGTCAACTCAGACCAATCGATTGTACTACCAACTCTGATATAATCTCCATTTTACAACAATCATCTCAACCACCACCTCCTGTTATCACAAAGCGTCCAAGCTTATTATTAAAGAAGGCTGAAAAATCTTTAGTTCGTAGTAATAATAATAGTCCTGTTTATTATGAAATCGATAGAACTCCTGTAATGTCACCTCTCTCATTCTCTTCTTCATCATCATCATCTTCTTCTTTATCTTCCTTTGATTATCATTGGACGCCTCCCAATTCACCATTACCTCCTCCTTGCTCTGATTTATTATCTCCCTTGGTACATCAAATCAAGTTAACTGAAGAAGAAGAAGATCAAGTTGTTGTTATTGAAGAAAGACCAGGTTGCTTTCCTCGTCATACTAGTAGTCATACTATTATCATGAATGATAACAAACAACAGGTTGTGTCACAGAAACCAAAGAAAGTTCATTTCGACCCTCAGACCATTTTAATAGATGCTTGTATTCGCGGTTATAAAGATGAAATGATGGAAATAATCGATGATACTATAAATTGTAATGAAATCAGAGATCTTCAAAACAGAAGCCTTTTGCACCTTTCATTATTATTTGGTCATTTAGATATTTTTGACTATTTACATGATAAAGTTGATATCAACCTTGCTGACCAAGATGGTAAAGATGATAATTACAAAAAAAAAAAAAAAAAAAAAAAAAGGTACCAGTTTTACTAAAAAAAAAAAATAATTAGGTTGGACATGTCTTCATTATGCTGCAGCTCTAGGGTTATGGCGATCTCTTCAATTTCTCACGTCACTCGCTCATTGTAATGTCAATGCACGGACCAATCATGGATTAAAGGTCCATGATTGCCCAGAAACTGATTTTGATAGAAGAAAGTGTAAATGTAAGTCAAACTCTTTGCAAAAAAAAAAAACAATTTGAAATTCTAATTATAATTTTTTTTTAGTTCTTATTGATAAAACACTAAATCAAAACAATGTCAAGTACATTACAAAGTAATTATTGTACATATAAAAAAAAAATATATATATATATACCCCTTCCCATTTCCTTTTGTCCATATATAACTGTTATATTCTTTCCTTCTATAATTATTCTTACATACTGTACTTTAAAACTCCTTCACCTACCCCCTTGCCTTTCATTTTTTACAATCTCACTTTTCTCACACTAACACACACTAACACACACACACTTTTTATCTTCTTTTTTTGTTTACAAAGAAAAAAATCCTTGTATTGCTGATATTGTGAAGCAATACACTTGTTTGTATTTTTATATGATACAATTATTATGTACTATTTTTTTTTTTCTTCTTTTGTACCACCTCAAACAACAACAACAACAACAACACACAGGTCAATAATAATATGACTCCTTCCTATTCCCTTAATAAAAATAAAAATCTTGTTAAGATATGAAACCAACCTGTGATTTATTATTTGTTGTTGACAGAATTAAATGTTGCGTAAAAAAAAAAAAAAAAAAAAAAAAAAAAAAAAAAAGAGATTATCTCTAAAAAAGAGCCCTTTTTGTGTCTGTGCATTTTAAAATGTGTGTGTGAAAAAAAAAAAAAAAATTGTTTATTATTCTTAATAAAAGGGATACATTGATTAAAATAAGCGTGTTTAGTTGGGAATGATACTTGTACCAGCATATAATATTAAATTTGTAATAAACAACCCCTTTTGACACGAAATGTTTCAAACATATTTATTATTTACAAAAAAAAATGAGTATTTATTCTACTAGAATCATGAACTGCCATTTCATGTAGTTTATAATGATTTAATTCTTGTTTAATAAGTTGCGCTAAATTAGGTGTAAGTCTAGTACAAACTGCTTCTGGGTCTGAGCTACGATCATATTCAACTCTAGACCATGTTTCATGTACGTTTACATATTTATTAAACTTGATACCTCTTGTCGTTATCGCCTCATCTGTAAATAATTCTGTAGATTTCTTTCTTTTTAATATCATGTGTGAAAATCGTTTTTTGGAAGGTGAAATCATAGATGACCATCTTTTCTTTCTACTATCTATAACACTAGTAGGTCGTGCTGGAACTGCATAATTTGTTACTCTCTTTTTCAAGCAACTCTTTACCTTCTTTTCCATAACCGGTTTACTAGTTCGTTTTGTAAATGATGCTGTAGATAATCCACATGAATTTCGATGATAAGTTTTGCTTGATCGTGAAGAATCTGTAGCCGCTGCTGTAGTCGTAGATGAACACATTGAATCAATTGAAGGTGACGTCCATCTTTCATTGGCTGAAAATACTGGTAAAGATGATTGCATTAATATTTGTTGTTTATCAACTTTACTGATACGAAAAACTCGTTTCACTCTTGATTTAATTTCTGAATACTTGGAGCGAGTAGTAACGACTGGAATTGTAGTGCTGGAATGATTCGAGGATGGACATACTGGTTCTAAATATGATTGGATAATTGAATGATGCTTATAATTTTCATGACTATTGTCAATATCATCGAGCCATTCGTTGTTGCTATGCGGTAACGTCTTACTGGTTACTGTTACTTCACTTGTATTATCTTTATAAAACTCTTGACTTTTACGGTAATCCTAAATGCAAAAAAAGAAGAAAAAAAGAAAAAAAAAGTATTAAAAAATCGAGACATAATGCTGAAGGAGCTTTTTTTTCTTTAAAAAAAAAAAAGAAGGTATTTACATGATTGAGTGATAAAATATTGATACCATGAATAATTGTTTCTGTTGTAGTTTTAGTTGTAGCCATAGAGAAAAAAAATTAAATTGAAAATGTAATAGAAAAAAAAAAAATGAAAAAAAAAATGATTTATATTTGATAAAAAAAATAAAATGATTGAATAAAATGAGTGTGAGGGGTTTTTGGTTTATTATTACCTGTTTATTGTATAAAAGAAAAGAAGAAGAGAAAAGGCGTAAACAAGAAAAAGAATTGCGATAATATACAAAAATAAATGGTTTCAATACTTATTACTATTTGGCCCTTTCTCCCTTAAGTTCGGTTTATATATAATAGTTGGAATGATGGGGATTTTTTCTTGTTTTGGCAACCTGATGAAATTCATTTTTTTATTTTATTTTTATTTTTTTTACTAAGTAGACGTCATATTAGAACGACCTTGCCAACAAATAATGAAAGGCGTCCTTCTAAAATGCCGACTTTTGGCGTCATTGGTATATAGCAATAGGTATATAAAAGGCCTTGTATAATGGTACAACAAACCGATCTTGTTTATGTTATATTTCAATGCTGACAATGAATCATAGACAATATTATCTTTTTGACTGCAGATCATTGTTTAGTTGTTGATATATATATATATCTCTCTCTAACCATCCATCCGTCTTACAATATATAAAAAAATCTTGTCATATTAAGATCTCCTGTACTAAATTAATACAATAGATCCCTTAGCAAAACTCGGTAGATCTTCAATATCTTTCAGGTATATTTCATTGCTTGCCTAAAAGCCGATATATATACATATTTTTTAGGAGAATATAGTTTGAGCATGTTACTAGTTTGCATAATTTATATTGACATATAAGCTCTCTCTCTCTCTCTCTTTGATATTTTGTTCCTTTGTTTTTCTATATATTTTAACGACATTTTTATTTTTGTAGCAGATGTATAATTTTTGTTCTTTTTTTTTTTTTTTTTTTTTTTTTTTCGTATTCTGTACACTTGTACACGTAAATCTTCTGATTGAGCAAAGTACTGATAAATACAGAAAAAAAGAAGTCGAGGGATTAGAAAATTTAATCAGTCCCCCTTGAAAGCTCCTCACAAATAATGGCCGAGTTGGGACGAAAAAGAGCAAATGATACAACATTTTAAGCTGAAACAGGTTATATTGAATCATAAGGGTATCCTATATATTTCGAGTCCTAGTCTTTACTACTGTATATGATGGTTTGAGTACAATAGTTTAATACTTTTTTTTTTATTCTCTCTGTTCTATATTCTCCTTGTCCAAAGTTAATAATAAAAAAAAGTGAGTATTTATTTTTCAAATTTAAACTAATGTATGTATGATAGTGTGAGAGCATAAGAGTATTCACAAAGCTGCATATGCTATCAGATGAAATATAATCATCTGTGTAGCACTGGAGAAAGCACTTTTTATTTTTGCAGTACTAACTTGGCGTTAATACACATGTTTAGAGGATAACCCCCAATGGGTACAATGCCAATTAATTATATTATTGGTTGCAAAAAAAAAAAAAAAAAAAAAAAAAAAAAAAAAAAAAAAAAAAACGACACCGATAAAAAGATAACAGCTCACATTTAAGATTAAACCTCGAGTGCGGTTTTTGAATGAAGATCTTGGTTTTGACAGACAAAAAAAAAAAAAAAATAGGTTAATTCCAGTTTATCGGGTATTCTTTTTTTGTTAAGTTTATCATGTCTTAGTTGCCAAGCAACTGCAAGAAAAAAAATTGCCTTAGCAACAAAAAAAAAAGTAGGGGTATACACAGTAAAAAAAAAAAAAAAACTTTATGTGGTAACTTGATCCAAAGAATAATGCGTTCATCCAACTGACAGCCAATCAATTGGGTATGTTATGGGGGTAGAGCATAGGTTTAACCAATAAAAAGCTATTTACTGCTTTAATAGTGACGTTGTCCAAATTTTTTTTAGCATGTTGAACCTGTAATTGGATAGACTGACCTCGAGGTTTTCCTTTTAAAAAATAATAAAATTTTTCCATCTTGCTTTTTTTTGTTTTTTTTTTAGTGTTTTGATTGAAGTGGTTGAGTGTTATATATATATCATCTGAATATAAAATAGAAAGCATTAATGTCGTTAGAAGGAAGAGAGATTATAATTGGTTCCAAGTATAAACTTGGTAGAAAGATTGGTGCGGGTTCTTTTGGTGAAATTTACTTGGGTAAACAATAATAAACAAAGCATCATCTTTCTTTAAATTAACAACATTATTATTTATTAGGTACAAATATTATGAGTGGAGAAGATATTGCTGTGAAGTTAGAAAGTATTCGTGCAGCTCATCCTCAATTAGAATACGAAGCTAGAGTTTACAAGACATTAGCTGGTGGAGTTGGTATTCCTTTTGTTAGATGGTATGGAAGAGAAGGCGATTTCAATGTGCTCGTTATGGACTTGTTAGGTCCTTCTATGGAAGACTTATTTAACTATTGTAAGCGTCGCTTTTCTTTAAAGACAGTTTTATTACTCGCTGATCAATTGGTAAGCATATATGAGAATATATTTATCCAATCAAATTATTAAAACTTCCCTTATTTAGTTGTCACGCGTAGAATATGTTCATTCGAAGGGTAAACATTTATATATTCACACACCCATTTTTGTCCCTTACTAATCTTGAACTTCCTTTTTATAGGGTTCATTCATAGAGATATTAAACCTGATAACTTTTTAATGGGTATTGGTAAACGTGGTAATCAAGTCAATATGATCGATTTTGGTTTAGCAAAGAGATTTAGAGACCCTAAGAGTAATGTACATATACCCTACAGAGAGAACAAGAATTTAACGGGTACACCACGTTATGCAAGTGTCAACACTCACTTAGGAATAGGTAATATATATATATATATATATATATATCTTAAAACACGCTATTTATAATAACATATCATTATAGAGCAATCACGGCGTGATGATCTTGAATCACTTGGATATATCCTTGTGTATTTCTGTAGAGGTCAATTACCTTGGCAAGGAATTAGAGCTAGAACAAAGAAAGAAAAATATGATAAGATTATGGAAAAGAAGATGACTACACCTGCAGACGCATTATGTCGTGGTTTGCATCAAGAGTTTGCAATATACCTTAATTATGTCAGATCTCTTCGTTTCGACGATAAACCTGATTATTCTTATCTTCGTAAATTGTTTAGAGATTTATTTGTTCGTGAAGGTTTTCAATATGATTATGTTTTTGATTGGACCATTCGTAAATTGGTAAAATAATAATAATAATTCTGATTTAAACTTTTTATCCCTTTTTATATATCTATATAAAAATATCTAACAAGTCTTAATAATAATAATATATATATATATATATAGCAGGAAAAAAAGGCAGCTTATCCACCTGATGCCAACCCAATTCAAAATTATAATCCTACCTCTACCCCGTTTGAAGCAAGTCCAAGAAGATTAGCTACCGGTGCACCACTTCCTTCTGCTAACCTTAGAGCCCCTTATCGTTCAGAAACTAAATCACCTGAAACCTCAAAACGTTTAGACGATGTTATGCTTCAATATCAACAACAACAAAAAATGTTGCAACATAAGCCCGCCTATTTCTCAGGTGGCCCTGCTATAACAAGCCAACAACAACAACAACAGCAGCAGCAACAACAACAACAGCAACAACAACAGCAAACACAACAGCCTGCACAAAGACATTTAGAAGCAATTCAATCCTCTGCAACTTATCAAGATCCATATGCATCTCATTTAGGTTATGCTGGTACTGGTGGAGGTAGAGTATTGGTTAGAGATAATCAATTGCAACAGCAACAGCAACAGCAGCAGCAGCAACAGCAACAGCAACAACAACAACTTCAATTACAACAACAGCAACAGCAACAACAATTGGGCTCTAAATATGAAAGAAAAAGAGTGTTGGCTGATGAAGTCAACCCAATTGAACCAAATATTGCTGATCCTCTCTTTTCTGTTAAAAGAACACATTTCCATGCTCCAGCAGGTTCATCCAGTAGTAGAGTGTAAGTTTATATATATAGTTGAATTATTCCGTTTGCTAAATATTACTAGTTTACGTAGTCAAACGAAAGCAAGCCACGGTTCTCCACATCAACAACAACAATACTTGAATAACTCGACATTTCATCCTGATACCACCTCACCTTCTTATCTTGCTGATACAAATGAGAATAATAATCAAAACCAAAATACAAATAATAACATGATTTACCATAACGACATACAAGCAATGATGGATGAACGTAAGTTTTTTTTTTAGAAGAAAAAAAAATCATAGTTTAAAACAAGTTAACCTAATCTCTACTTAGCAGGTTTCCTTTAAAAAAAAAAAAGAGAAGAAAAAAAAGATAAAAAAAGATAAAAAAAGATACATATATATAAAAAAAAAAGAGGAAAGAGGTTCATGTAAAGAACTTCTCTTATTTTAAAACCATTAAACATAAAAAGAAAAAAAAAAACATTTAATCTACATATACTTGCATCTTTTTTAATTTGTTGTTTGTTTATTGTTATCTATGGTTTTAAAAGAAATATATATCACTCAACATGGTTTTCACGAAGACTAGGTCAATTTTAACTTTTTTTTACCTACTGATTTGCCTAATAACCTTCCTCTTTCTGAAGCCGGTAGATTTCAAGCAAAAGAATTAGCTACCTTTTTAAAGGACAAGTCCATTGACCGCATTTACTCGTTCCCATTCTACCGAGTATTAGAAATCGTTTACCCTCTAGTTGAAGGATGTAATACCATGGTGTAAGCCTTTTTTTTTTTTTCACTATTATCCATTAATGCAATAATTTATCTCGTCCAATGTAGCGGTCGTTTCGTTTCCATGTGCTCCTGCCACAAAGTTAAAATAATTATCTCCAAAAAATCGATATAGAACATCACACTTCCAGATTTCCTTTACCTATTAAAGTTGAAACTGCTTACGATTGTCTTTTTATGTGCAAAAAAAAAAAAAAAAAAGGTTTAAATAGGCTGATCGACACATTAGATTCTAACACAGAATTGTCTCAAACGATTTTGTTGTCTGGTCATGCCGCCATCGTTATTTGTGTTGCACGAGCTTTATTGAACGATTCTCGTAGTGGCGACAATAGCTGAAAATTAGTATCGAACGGTAAGTTTAGTGATTTAAGCCGAGCAAAGATCTTGGGATGTTCTCTGGTGATGATTATAAGTTAAAATAACGAATCCTTCCCCCTTACACACACATACACACATACATAAGTGCTATCCTCTCTCTCTCTCTCTCTCTCTCTCTCTTTTCTTGGGGGATAATAAAACATAATTTTTATTATATTACAAACTTATTTATCCTTGTCTCCCAAAGATTTCTTTACTTCAGTTCTTAATTCATAAAGTTGTCCTAATTGTTCATCACTCATCTTTTCTAATAACTCTGCGTCCATTTTCTTTCCCCAACCGTCAGTAGGTGTGTTGAAACTTCTGACAAGAGGATCATGAGAAGGCGCGACAGAATCCTCGGGAAGTGGGGCCGTTTGATTTTGCATCATGTCTAAATATCTAATGAAGAAATAAATAAATACTTTCCCCGTCTAGAAATATATTTCCATGCTTACGTTTGCCATTGAGAGACAAACCCAACAATATGTGCAGGGTTATCAATACTCTTGTGTCTTTTGAACTCGGCTTTAACATAGTCATCGCCTAATGCGCGCATAGCGGCTGGCAACATACGGTGCGAGCGCAAAATTTCTCTGTAAAGTTTAAGAGGGGCCATTAAGACCTGTGATTGACGTGCAACATTCGACATATTATTTTTGTTGTATATTGATTTAGGTAAAAAAAAAAACAAAAAGAATTGTTAGAATACCCTGTAAATGCACACACAGGCTGTCAGTTGGAGTAATGATTATCCGCAACTTGGGGCGGAGTGAATTACAGACACAAAGATGTAACATTTTAGTATAAGAAAAAGACGTTGGAGTGCGATGTAAGTGATATTATTAACTCTATGTCTGAGGCATCAGACAAAAGCATTGTTAGACCGAATTGCAATTCTATTATTCTTTGATTCTATTTTTCGGTCGACTAATGCTTTTGCTAGGGTTATTAAATAACTCACGGGCTCAAAAAAAAGTTAACTTGAAACCCTTCGCGTTGAGCTCCAATGATTAAGGTAGGAAGTACTGCTCTTCAAAGTCCGTATTGTAATTTATTTATTTTTTACACTCAAACTGGGCAGTGAAACCATTTGTATTTTCGTTTTTTTTTTTATGTAATGTAATAGATGGATTTATTCAGATCTTTATTAAACACGCCCTTAGTAACAAGGTGGGTGGCCAGACGTACGTCGTCATGTCTCCGAGCCAGAAGGCAAGGAGTTTGATCGTATAAAGCCGGGAAAAGTATCATCATTATTTCCATGAAATGGAAGGATCAAAGTTCCATCAATTCCAATTGAAAAAATTATTTGAAGAACTTTTTTTGAGTATACAACTTGTGGGATATTTTTATTTTTTTTGTTTGTAAAATTCATTTTAAATTTTTTCCTCTCCTTTCTTTACTTTAAACATTTGTAAAAGCTTATATGTTCGACTGTAATACAGTGCGTATTTATTTACTTTATTTTTTTACTGTTATAAACTGTAATTTTGTCATAAAAATTTTTTTTTCGTAAAGAAATATTCAAGTTCAGTAGCTTGGTATTCAAAGTTTTTTTTTTCTCTAATGAATACACTACAAGTCTTATTCAATGACAGCCCGAGGATTCGAAATGAATTAAACTACTCGATGCTTTACAGCTCTATTCAAGCTCTGTTGCTAATCTAATGATTTGGAAACGTAGCAACAATTTGAAACTTTACAGATTAGAATATAATACAACTAATAGAATATTTTAGTAAAATGCATATCTTGTTATCAGCCATCTCCCTCTTTCTTAATCTGATTATACTTGTTTATCTAAAAGTTTCGATTTCATTGATGCTTTTAAAATAGGACGATCCAATTTTAGAGATGACCGGATATATTCTCTGATATATCCTAAATTATATGGATACTCTTTATGTTAATGTACATTATTTAGTATCTATTTAGTTTTCGTATATATGTTTCAGCAGTTATAGACTAACTAGTAAGCTAGTCCTTTAAAATATTTAAATTAAATATGTATTGAGTAGAGGCTTGTCGCGATGTAATGCGAAATATTTTTACTGAGATATACTTCAAGTGTCAAATTTTTTTATGCAAAAAAGCAGCAATGCATTGTAGTTGGGAAAACAATGGTTTTCAAAAAGTTTCTTCTAGCTTCCTTGACACCAGATGGTCGCCATATATATATATATATATGCTTTTTTTTTTATCTAGTATATACAATTTTACAAATCCCGTTTATCAACATATTTATATTTTTTCAAAGGGAACAGATTGCCGGCATTTGAAAGCAATGGCTGTTTAAACTTTATTCTAAATGTGATACATAGCTGAACCATGTACAGGTTACAATCAGTACCCGTGTTGTACGTGTACGTGTACGTCACTCAAGGTTTTTTTTTTTTTCCTTGTATTCTTTTCATATGCCTTTAATTTTTCACACTGACATAAACGCTATTATAATTGTAAATAAAATACATAGATGTCGGAAAAAGGGAAATATGGGGATTTATTTATATAAGGAAAATATTAACATTTTTTTAAATAATCAGCAGGATTTTTAAAAATAATTTTTGTACAATGTAAGCTACACCTAGATACCTCCTCTAACTAATAAGGCATCAAATACAGCAAGGATGGTCCACTTTCTGTTCTCAGCTTCAGGGAACACTACAGAACGTTCAGAGTAGAAGACTTCATCATCCACCTCCTCGGGCTTACGGGGAAGACAATGCATGAAAATCCAATCACTCTTGGCACCGCCACGGGCAGCCAAGTCATTTGTAACTTGGTAACCGGCAAATTCTGCGAGACGCTTCTTCTTTTCTTCTTCTTGACCCATACTGACCCTATTTAATTTGTCCCAGATTAATATCTAATATTTCAAAACCAAGACTCTTTTTTTTTTTTTAAAAAAAAAAAACTTACCAAGTATCTGTTACAATAACATCACAATCCTTGATAGCTTCTTCAGGGCTAGTGGTGAAGAAGACAGTAGCACCGGTCTTTTTGGCATCAGCTTGAGCGATATCAATGACATCTTGATCGCAAGTATAACCTGGAGGACAAGCAGCAGAAACACTAATACCACACTTGGGGAAAGCAACAAGGATTTCCTGAAGAATATTGTTAGCATCACCAACCCATGCAACCTTTAAGCCCTTCAAGGTTTCGCGGGGATGTTGAGTGTGAGCAGAGTAAACGCCAGCAGGGACATTGTTCTTCTTGTTGTGATAAAACTCATGAAGAGTCATTAAATCAGCCAAAATTTGAGTAGGATGATACTTGTCAGACAAAGCATTTACTACTGGTACTGCAGATTCTTTAGCGAGAGTCTATTTATTTATTTTTGATGAAAAATAAAAAATGTTTAGATAAATGTTTTCTAGATGATCTTTAATAATTTCCATATACAGCTTCTATTTTTTTTTTTCATAGGCACTGTATACTATAATTTGGTCATACCTCAATTTCGTGATGTCCACCAACACGAGCCATAATACCATCAACCATTGAGCTGACAACACGAGTGGTATCGAGCAAAGACTCATTGACACCAAGTTGAATGTCTTGACCACCCAAGAACATAGCATTACCACCTAATTTAATATAAAATGTCAACAACAACAAAAAAAAGCTTACACAAATCCAGAATGTATAAATTATTATTTACCTAAATATCCAACGGCAGTTTCTGTAGCAACACGAGTACGGGTTGATCTCTTAGAGAAGAGAAGGCCAACGGTTTTACCATCCAAAGGACGTTCAGTTCTAGCCTTGGGATAATTATACTTTGATTCAACCTTGAATTGAATTGAACGGTCAACTAAATCAAAAAGTTGTTCGGCGGTATAATCAGCAGTAGTGATAAAGTGCTTAGGCTTAGCAGTATTAATTTTAATTCCAGACATTTTAACTTGATGAAATAAAAGAGTGAATGAGAAAAAGTGTATAAATAATAAAAAAAAAAAGGTAATGAAATAATCTAAGCTTATTATATATTATTTTTTGTACGCGGAGTAAATAATAACAATCCGATCGGCTGTTATCTCAAATTTCTAACTTTGGAGAATCCAATTTTTTTTTACCCCAGATTTGTAGAGAAACTGTGACTCATATTATAACTTTATCATCCTGAGTCACATTGTTGATATACATTTAACCATTACCACATTATTTCCTTTCTTTAATTCCTTTCTTTAATTCCTTTCTTTTTTATCTTTCTATCACTCATTCTTACTCATTCATATGCTTGTTTCTCATATTTACTCTTTATCAGTACATGTTACTCTTTGTTAAACTGTATGGCTCATGCATAGCATTACAGAAAAGAAAAAAGTATTCTAATGTATTTGAATCTCAGATGATATAGGTAACCTTCCCCACTTTGACAAAAAAAAAAACTGGATTACGTATATATCAATCTCCGCTAGTAGAAAAAGTGCTTATTATTTTCAAGTGAATTGGAATGATATCGTAGCAACTTACTTGTGTGATAGACGACAAGTTTTTTTTTTTTTTTTTTTTTTTTTGCCCTTTTGCCCTTTTGCCCTTTTGCCCTTTTGATTTATGATAGAGAACGAATATTTCAGAATTCCCTAATTTAGCTTGCCATGATTGGTCAAAAATTTAGCACCATGGCATAATCATTTAAGCTGGAACCCATTTAAGCTGGAACCTTTTGTGTGTTTCAAGGGGGATGCTTTTGTTTATCGACTCGGAGATACTATATTTAGTGCGAATATATTTTCTATAAAGAAAGTCGACAACACACATAATAAAAATCGAGTACGCATAAAAATATAACTTTCATGTTATAGCAGAGTTATACATCAGCGGTTAAAAAAAAAAAGAAAAAAGCATAACAGTGCAAATTTATTGGAGTATATATCCAAGACATGTAGCACGTGCTATTTATTTCGATTGTTTATATTTTCGCGTCATGTACATGTTATGGTTAGTAGGCGAATATCCAAAAAAAATCAGTTAGTGTAATCAGTTAGGCACCAAACATTTTTATTTATACATGAAGCATCATTTGTTTTTCTCTATCTACCAAATGCATGCCAAACATATAGTATGAAAAATTAAAAATTAAATTAAAACATTTATCTTATCGTATATAGAGTAATTAAAAGTGTTTACTCGTATACTCTTTATTTACTTAAGCTATAATGTGTATGATAGTTAACCATAGACATCATTTTTCTCGATATTAACTTTTCTATGTTACTATTCAAAAATGAAAATTGATGTAGCTCTAATTATCAAGAACTGATACGAATGGGATATTCTATTCCTTTATGAAGCTGTATTAATGGCGGATAGCTATACAGCTTTATAAGTTAAATGTAGATAGTTCGCCGAAACACAGTACTGCAATAGTTTTTCCTAATTCGAAGATTACTCCTTTTCTTCTAAAATTCATTTTACAGTTTTTATGCAGGTTAAGCTATTCGGAAAAAATATTCAATCCTCTTTTAGATAGCTGCTAGAAAAGCATCACCACTAGGCAGAGGTTTTTTTTAAAAAAAATAAAATTATATGTTTTCCAGTTATAATATACTACATTTTAACTTTTGTAAACTTATCCAGTGTTCGAAACTAAGAAGGCATTGAAGCAAGAAAAGATAGGTAGAGAACTCTATATAAAACACGATAGAGGAGCTTATGAAATAGATGATTCATAGGGCGAGACTATATGGAATCTGAGAAAATATACATCACATAGCATCACCATACGATTTCTAAGACAGTCTACCGATGCGTTGTCACTGTGTATGTAAAGTTCTATGTAGTAGTAAGTTGTAGGATTTGTGTCTAGCAGCCGCCCACAACGGTCATTTAAAGGTACACGAAACAAATAAATGTTTGTTTGTTTCGGCTTAAGAGCTATAGGTATGTATACCAATATATGACATTGGTATAATTATATTTCCAGGTAATAAAAATAACAACAAAGTTATCTAGCACCTATTATAACGAACTAAATAACCCCCGCTCAAAAGAACTTTTAAAAGAGTATCTTAAATACCGTTAGTTTCTAATGTGTTGCCATTTAAAACATAAAACCAAATACAACAAAATTACCCGTTTTTCTTTTTCACTTTAAAGTCAATCGACACCGCAGCAAAGGGAAAAACTTTACAACAAATACCGGGTATTTGAATTCAATGGGAGTACTAAACCCGAAAAACACAGCTTCCAGGGGGGTGTGATACGTTGCCCTTTTTTTTTTTATACTTCTTACGTAATCTTGCGGCGTAACAAGTTTGATCACTTTCGTCATAGTCTTGTAAATCATTTTGTTAATACAAGAAATTGATTTGCTAATTTTCAAACCTCATTACTAAGAAAATAAAACGTACTACAGGAAGACTCGCCGGAAAAAAAAAATACTATAACAAGGTATAAAAAAAAAATCCCTTCCAATCATTTACAATTAGACAAGGACGGATATAACTACTATATTTTTTTTTTAATACGTGTATTATATTCGGTTTATATAGTGTTTATTGTAATAGTTCACGTTATACATAATTGATGAGAGAAGTACGGAAGTTTTTTCGTCCTAATAGTCATATGTTTTCTTATTGAGTGATCATTTCCCGTACAAAAACAATTCCCCGGAAGGGGCTATAAGCCAGACTGGGAGAATACAGAAAAGGGAAAATCTACGGGGGGAAGAGAAGCTAAAAAAAAAAAGCGGTGAAATTAGCTCCGCGGGAAAATGGTAAATCTTGGAATTTAAAATGATGTGGATTAGAATGAGCTCCTAATTCCTTTTGGTAAAGGTACTTGGTAGTTTTTTTAAAAAAATATCCCCATATAGTTTTTCAAAGATGCAAAAAACCTACAATTAATCTTGTATTATTGAATAAGATATACAGCAAAAGAAAAAGCAAATGTGGGAAGATTTAAAGTTTTTCTTTTTTTTTTTTTTACGTGCGTAATATGTAGCTAGGTGATTTTTAGTGCAACGAAACTTTTAGCGGTCATTCAACTAGGGGGAAAAAAAAAAGAGTATATATAGAGGTCCTTTTATTTAGTTTTTATCATTTCTTCTTTTTTTTTAGTTTTTCACACACACACACACACAAATACTTAAAAAATGACTGCTGATTATCTTACTTTGAACAGAACTGGCGACAAGATGCCTATCCGCGGTTTCGGCTGTTGGAAGATTGATACCAAGGATGCTGAAGAGACCATCTACCAAGCTATCAAGACCGGATACCGTCTTTTCGATGGCGCCTGTGATTATGGTAACGAAGTTGAAGTTGGTCGCGGTATCAGAAAGGCCATTGATGAAGGTTTGGTAAAGAGAGAAGATCTTTTCATTGTCACCAAGTTATGGAACACCTTCCACAGTAAGAACCATGTTCGTGCTGCTTTCGATAGACAATTAAAGGATTCTGGACTTGAGTACTTTGATCTTTATCTTATTCATTGTAAGTATATTATAAAGCTTTAGTGATAATGGTTGAAAATATTTACGCGTTATAATAGTCCCCGTTCCTTTGCACTACGTCTCTCCTGCTGACAACTATCCTCCTGGATGGTATGTTGGTGATGCCAAGTCTATTGCCTTTGAGCGTTCCCCCATCCATGAATGTTGGGCTGAGTTAGAAAAATTGGTCGATGCAAAGTTAACTCGTAACATTGGTATTGCCAACTTCAACTGTCAAGCCATCTTGGACTTGCTTACTTATGCCAGAATCAAGCCTGCCGTTTTACAAATCGAACTCCATCCTTATTTGCCTCAAGAACGTTTGGTCAAGTGGGTTAGAGAACAAGATATTCACATCACTGCTTACTCTTCTTTCGGTCCTACCTCTTATGTTGACTTGACCGATTCCGGTAAGTCGTATACTTCTTTGCTCGAACATGCTGATGTCAAGAGCGTTGCAGAGAAGCACAGTGTTTCCGCTGGTCAAGTTTTGTTACGCTGGGCTTTGGATCGCGAGTTTGCTGTTATTCCCAAGAGTGTTCACTCTGGAAGAATGGAAAGCAATTTGGATATCATGAACATCAAGTTTGATGCCGAGGATAACAAGACTTTAGACTCTCTCAAGACCAACCAAAGATTCAATGATCCCATGACCTATGGTTTCAACTTGCCTCTTTTCGATTAAAGAAAATATAATCGCCCACTTTGTAATTTTTCCAATAAAATAAATACCTCTTTTTTTTTTATTTCTTCTTTTTTTTTATTTATTCTTTTTTTATTTCTTCTTTTTTTTTTTTTTTATTGTTTTTTTTATTTGAAAAAAAGTAAAAAGGATGGGATGAAAGTTTATATATAAAATGCAAAAAAAAAAAAAAAAAAAAAAAAGTATCATGTAAAAAAAGAAAGGAAGGGAGACGTATTAATAATTTAGTATTGTTGTTCTATGCCAGCTTCCAACATGGCATGTCTAGCATGAATACCTTGGAAACGTCTACGTTTAGCATCAATCCAAAGCATAGTCTCGGCATAAGTTTTAGGCAGGATACGACGGAGTTTCACTTTATCATCACCGGAGGCTAATGTGAAATGGAAAACATTTGTCGTTTCCCGTGTTCCCTTTTCAATATTGATGACCTCTGCAATAACCCGCACTTGAACAGATCGATGAGGGTATCCCTCAGATAAGACTATACCCGATCTTAAATTCAAAAGAGTGCCTACATGCACCGGTTTTCTAAACGTAACTTCATCCATTGATAATAAAGTAGGAGACGAGGTCTTCATAAAGAGTGCAGTATTCGCATAAGCAAGCTCATAAGCACGACGCATCAAATAACCACCAAAGATATTGTTATGGATATTTCTATCTTGAGGTTGCATTAAAAAATTACTTTCAATCTTTGTATCACACATCCAAACGAGGTTACTAGGTAGAGGTTGCATTTCATCCGAGGATTGGGAGCTTGTGAATGCATCATCACCTGTACCGTTGATATACTGAGAGTACTGCAAGAAAATATCGTGGATATCAAGACGTTCCTCTGGTGTCGGAGGCTGACGCAATAAAGATGTCTCGGCTGCACGCTTCTTTCTCTTTTTATTAGCTTCTGCCATCTCAAAGAGTCTTTCTTCGGCAGGAGATGTTAATTTAAGTGGGTTGATTTTGGTGGGTTTTTGTGTGACAGAGTCAAGAGCAACCATCGTGAATCGAGTAGCCAAAACCGTGTTTTTCGTAAGGATGCCCAAGTTCTCTGGGTTGTCCATACCATCTCTAATATAAGTACCTTCTACACTCCCAGGTACAGTCTCGGCCTTAATAAAAACTAAAATAAAGGGTTTAATAACTGTTGTGTCTTAAAACCTTTCTCGCCCCCCCCCTTTTTTTTTATATTAATACTTACTCTCCATGGAACTGTTACCAACATAACTTACATGACCACTAAGGTTATAATTTTCAATACCGGCCTCAGGTAAAAATAAATCTAGTCTATCAACACTAGCGGTAACAATTGTGATGGGCGGAGCGTCTTGATCTCCATTATCAATGTGTTTATAGCCAATAGCACCAGCGAGAGCATCCAAATCTACACAAAAAGTTAAAAAAAAAAAACGCGGCATACCAATTCTTTTTCTGTTTTTTTTTTACCTTCTAAAAGCTTTCCTGTGCGAATTTTTCCATCAGAAAAGATATATTCATCCAAAAGTTTAGGGTTTGATTTGAAAGGTAAGTATTCTTCAATATAACTATCAGACATCTTCAAAAAAAGGAAAAAAATAACGGAAGTTCAAAATTAGTAAACCCAATTAAACAGACAAAAAAAAAAAAGAAAAAGAAAAAACCTTACTGTTTTGTCAATTAATTTACGAGGTTTAGGAGGAGCTGAACTTGGTACTTGTTTCTTTGATTCATGCTCCAGAATTTTATCCATCCAAAAACCTTTAGGTCTAACAGTATAAACTGTTGCTGGAACAGCTTGATCAAATAAAAGTTGAATAATTTGTTTTCTAAAGTAGTATATAAAAATCTTACCATTTGTATTACTCATCTTTCTTGAAGAGTGAAGGGTAGCGACACGTAGTAAGGC
Source organism: Thamnidium elegans (assembly GCA_025201345.1). Classification (NCBI taxonomy): domain Eukaryota; kingdom Fungi; phylum Mucoromycota; class Mucoromycetes; order Mucorales; family Mucoraceae; genus Thamnidium; species Thamnidium elegans. Next base: position 2,505,801 of record JAIXMG010000001.1, on the reverse strand, counting down.
ATGTTTATTAACGAATTGTTTAAACTGACCATGTGAAAAAGCTTTTTGTAATGGTTGTTGATATCTTTGACAGGTATGCCACATAATTTATTTAAGAAGAAAGATAAAAAAAAGAAATTTGCTAAAAGGAAAAAATGAAACTAGCCGGGACTATTTTATAAATACTTTATACCCGTCACAGATGAAAACGAAACCAATGATGATAATGAGTAAGTCGCATTTCAGTGGAGACAGAAAGAGAGGGGGGACAGAGAAGGGAAAGAATAATATCCGGTATATTATTACATTGCACACGGCAATTTCTCACAAGATTCTTTGGAAAAAAGATCAAGTGAAAAAATTAAATATTTAAGCGATGTCGTAATTCATGCAAGTAAAGAGTCACTTTTTGACTAGATGTTTTCTTATAACTATTATATACGCGCGTTATAGAATAGAAATATTCTTTTTTTTTTTTTATATCTGTAATGTTGTCAGTATTACGGCATTTATGTTTTCTTTTGGTGCTAGTTTTATATCTGATTTTATTTGATCAACGGGGTTATTTTATTTTTCTTTCTAAATTCGTGTCTTTGGTATAATTCATTTTCCGAGTTAGAAAAAAAAAAAAAAAAACGTGTTTAAGATGACAGAAGGGTATCCAACTGCTCTACACATGAAAGAAATGTGCATACAAAAAGAGAAAGTAAATATTGATTTAAGAAACACAATACCAGTTATATATACGTTATCAATAGTTAACTTTAATTTATCAGTACTTTTATAAAGATAAAAAAAAAAAAAAAACCATTGATTTCATTTTTTTACACTTTTTTTTCTCACACTTTTTTTATATATATTGGTAATCATGAAGGGTTACTATCGAAACTGGCGTCAACAATCTCTTTTTATTCCACAAACACTGAAATGGTATCACGTAAATGATATGATGGCATACTTGCACAGGCTGCGCTCACACATCTTTGAAAGTTCAAATATTCCTAATCTAATAAGTTGTGATGCTCCAGTTACAGAGAATTACAGATTTCCAAAAGATACTAGCTATATGTGTGAAGGCATAGGAAACTGGAACATATATCTTGATAAGCTGCTGCTGTGTTTAAGTATTTTAAGAAGCTCAAAACGTATGCAAGAGAGTGATTTTAAAACGATAGGGCAGGGGGAACTGTTTGCACTCGAAATGATCAATTGCTTATTACAAAGTATATCACAAACGGAAAACTTGTTGACGTGTCAAACGTTTGAAGAAATGTATATGCTAGTTTGGATAGAGAATTTTACTTTTGTGGACTATAATTCCTTGCCTGTCGTGGTAGCTAATATTTTACAACGGGTGGATAAACTATGGCACACTGTTGCACAATACAAATAAAAATTTAAAATAGGTTAGACTTGTAACCGTGACTGTGGTGAGACTTATAAATAGTTAAAAAATTTTTACGCTTCAAAAAACTATAAAAAGGGGACAAAATTCATAAAATATTTTAGTTTCTTTGTACTTCTTTCTCGTTTTCATATCGGATAAATCTTTCGCCTTTTACTAAAGATTTCCGTGGATGCGGGAAACTAAGGAAGATTACCCAAATTTTTTGTTAACCCCAAAAATATTTAAAAAAAGTATATTTTATCTTGTATAAAATATATTTTTTTTATTATTATTATTATTAAAAGAAAAATGAAAAACAAAAATATACGTAATATATTTTTTTTAATGAGGATTCTTTAGTTGCTCAATTTGTCTTCTCATAGTATCATTCTCCCTTTGTAATAAAAGGTTTTCACGTTGATATGCTTGTAATTGTTGTTCCAAAGACTCCTACATATTAATTTCTATTATTAATATAAATATTATTAAAAAAAAAGGAGTCGAAAAATACTTTACAACAAGGTCTTGGCTTGTTTTTTCAGATGACTTTGGTAATTCAAACATGTTGAATAAATCAGTTAATATTTGTCTTTGAGAGTCATTTTGCTTCATCAATTCGTCAAGTTGGTTATATATAATGGGTATTGACTTGCCTCTAGTTAAAGATGAGGAACTACCTGAGTGTGTAGAATAAGGTGACTCTTGGTCTATTACTCAAGTAAAAATTAAGGATATAAAATAGATATGAATGTATCAATTACTTACTGTGGTCAGCCACATTTTGCCTAGTATCACTATGATTGCTAGTCAATTCAAATCTACCAATCTTTCTAGATTCTGAAGAGATGGTAGAATATTGATCTTCACGACTATCAGGTCTATTTCCTCCTCTTGATTGAGTAGAATTTTCTCTTGTTAGGTTAAGACCAGTAGTATTCGATATATTAGAGTTATTACGTGATAAAGGGACATTAAAGACATTCAAATGTTGTGGAGGTGGTGGAGACTGTTGAGGACTAAATCTTGATTTTCTATCTATTTAAGAATATATATATGCATTTAGATTTTATAACCAAATAAAGAAACCAAAAGCTCTTACTCATATTATCTTCATGGCTAATAGTACGGTAAAGTTGTTTACCAGTAGCAGGTTTACCAGTTTCTTCAGAAAAAGTTACAGTAGGCGTTCTTTCATGTAGACTACCATGTCTACTACGGTTCAAATTAAATCTCTTTTTTTTTGAATCCTACAAACAACAAATACAATTTAATACACGAATAAAAATTACATATCACACACACATACTGTTTCATGGCTAGGAAAGCCAGGAGGAGCGGAACCTTGGTGTTGATGTTTCATAATAAAATCATCACTTAATGCACGCGTTTTTCTTGTTGGAGGAACCGGAGGAGGAGTGGGTTCATAAGTGGGGGTATAAGACCAAGATTCCGAAGCATGATGATGGGTAGAAGGTTTTCTTACAACGACATGACCAAAAGAAATATGCTTCTTTGGAGTAGTAGCGTCTTCATTAAAGTCCCATTCATCTGTACTTTGACTAGAGATGGTCTTTTGAGGAAACTTTTTTACAGGTCTATTCTCAATAGGTGGAATATCAGCAATCAAATTCTTGGCTAGCCATTCGGGTTTTTTAGCTTGTTTAAAGAATGGATGTAATAATAACTTTTCGGAAGAAGGTCTCTTTGAAGGATCCTTTGACATGCAAGTATCAATCATTTCTTTAAATACACGTGAAAAACGATTTGTAGTTGTTTCACGAGATAGTGTAGGTGGGTCGTTATTTAAAGTCATCATTAATACCTTTAGAGGCGGATGCTTTGCAAATGGTGCATGACCCGTTGCAAGCTCTATAGCAGTAATACCAAAGCTCCAAATATCTGCTTTATAATCATAATCTGCTTGTTCCATTACTTCAGGTGCCATCCAACAAGGCTTTTTTTTTTTTTATAATTCATGAGTAATTCTTTTTTTATTGTTTTTTATAGTTATTTGTTTATATATACTTGATACTACTTACTGTGCCTACAAATGTTTTTCTAACACCTCTTTCACCTGTTTCCATTAAAGAAGAAGATACACCAAAGTCGGCTAATAGGACAGAACCATCTTCGTCCATTAACAAGTTGCCGGCCTTGACATCTCGATGAATATGCCCGTTTTTATGAAGGTAGGCTAACCCTTCCAATGCTTGTTTTAATATAGTAGCAATACTTGTTTCGTCCAGACCTCCAGGAAAACCAATTTTCATAATATCCAAGCAAGAACCTATATATATGTATATATATAATGTATCAGCATACGCACATAAATAACAACAAAAGTAAAACACTTTCCTACAGCCATATAAGGTGTAACTATATATAATTTTGAACCATGTACAAAAGAACCATAAACACGTAGTATATGAGGATGCTTTGACAATGCCATTAAAGAAGTTTCTCTCTAATGTAGAATTTAATTAAATTTAATTAGGGTTAAATATATATAATAGAAGGAGGTTTTTTTTTTTTTTACCCTTAGTTCATCGATTTGATTCCTTTCGAACATATCCAAATCAATGACTTTAATTGCAACTCTTTTATTGTGTGGTATGTAAATAGCACTATATACCATAGCAGATGATCCATACCCTTTTTTTTTAAACGATAATAATGCAAGTTAGAAACAAAAATACATGTATTACACGCGGAGTTTACCTATAGGTTGCTTTATTTCAAAATCATCCATATTATTTGTTTGCTGCTGCTGCTGCTGCTGCTGTTGTTGTTGTTGTTCGTCGATAGACATATTGATTTTAAGACTATCTACTGTTCTTCTAGACTCTGTAGGTTGAAGTATAGAAGTAGCTATGGTAGGACTATTCACTAGAATAGGTTTTGGATTTGTTGTCGTATATGAATCACTACTTAAATGTTCCAAGGAACCATTTGTAGTAAACATGATGTTAAAAGAAAGAAGAGGGAAAAATATAACAAGAGGGATTAAAATAAAAAAAGAGAGTAAATAAATAAATAAATAAAAAGGGGTGTTTGGTAAAAGGGAAGCATGACGTACCAAATAACTGCTTTGTGTGAGTTGTCAAATCGAGATTTCCCTTTTTGCGGAGAGAAAAAAAAAAAAAAGTAGCATTAAAAAAGTACGGAAGTCCAATATATAAATTAATTCATTCTTCTTTTTTTTTTTTTTTTTTTTTATATAACTCGTGTTATTTTTTTTTTTTTTCTTTCTTTCTTTTATTACATGCAAAACTAAAAGTAGCAATTGAATTCGAAATAAAGTATATTAAATGCCTCTGTCAAAACCAAAGAACGATTCTTTGGTTGATACAGGAGAATTATCTCAACCAGGTAAAAAAAATAAAAAATAAAAATATCTGTTTGCTATCTTTACAAACTAAATCTTTTTTAAATTAGATGCTGTTCATCCATTTCAAATTACTGCCAATCCAAAAGACAAAAAACGTCATTTATTTCGGTTTAGAAGAAAGAAGAGTATGACAACATTTTTTTTCTCTCTCTCTCTCTTTTTTTTTCTTTGCTAAAAAACTAGAATATTTTAGGTCGATCTGACATTGCAGCATCAATATTCGGTCCTTCTTCTAGCACAGCAGTTTCACACAACGATTCCTCTTCTATACTAACTGCCCGTAAGAAATCTCGAGATGAAACCAGTCTTTATAACAATCCACATGACATGTTGGCTGCTGAAGACGCTATAAAATATGGCACCGAAAGAAAAAAATCCGCAAGTTCTAGTAGTAATTCAAAAGGTAAAGACAGGGAGAAATCAGAGGGGAGCATCTATTTTTTAACCGAGGATGGGAAATATGAAAAGGTAAAAAAAAAAGCCCTTAAAATGTTGTCAAAAATAACACAGACTAAATTTTTTCTTTGATTAGAGCCTCGAATGTAATATGTGGTTTAATTGTGAAGGAAGGGGAGGGGGGAGGGGCGATTATTGTCAGTAAACTAATTCATTTTTTTTTCATTGTTGTTAGTGGATCAAAACTTTGGATCAATGGATGGAATCATTAACCCAGAATATAGAAATCAAACTAGACAAAGAACATCATTTTCTCATGTAAATCAGATGATTTTTTTTTAGTAAAGCAGAATTGTGAGGGTATTAATTTTTTTTTGTATGTATTCATTTAGCAAGGTGCCGCTGGTGAGCCTTTAATTGAACATTGGGCACCACCTGATAGTTGGGCAGTACAACCAGCTGATGAAATGATCGATGATCTGTATACTCCTGCTCTAACTGCCAATAAAGATCATAAGAATGATTATTTCCCTGTAGTTGAGCATGAAAACTGGAATGTTCCAAGTAAAAATGTAATATTATAACCATAATTCCTTAATACACGCGCCCTAATCATTTATATATTTCAATAGTATTGTATTCGAATCTTTCGTCCCGATGGTACTTTCGGTACTTTGATTGTTCCCTTGGATACCACCACGCATGATCTTATACAAAGACTTGCTGGTAAATTCTTTTTACACGACCTTAGTAAACACAGGCTTAGTTTAATTATGCATAATCATGGTAACGAATATATATGTATACGGTTTATATAGTAAATATTCTAATATATACACACACACATATAGAGCGAGTGGTTCAATTACACGAACATCCTATCCAAATACAAAAGATTTTACTTGAACAGATTGGATACACAGAAGAAGACCATATTGAGGATGTAGGCCGAGAAGATAACTCTTACCTGTTCCGATTTACATTTGGACCTAATGTTACACACACAGTGACAGAAGAGGAAGAATTCGGTGCTTACAGACGTGTAGACCTTCAAAGCAAAAACCTATTAACTATACCCATCTTTTTATACAAGTACGCTTCTCGTATCAACTCTTTGGATTTATCAAAAAATCTACTAATCGAAATACCAGTGGATTTTATTCAAATGTGTAAAAGCTTAAAGCAACTGTGGCTTACAAATAACGATTACAACACGTTACCTTTATCGATTCGATATATTCCCAATTTAGAGCATTTAAATGTGTCGGGTAATCATATCAAGGATTTAGATCCAGCTCGTTTAGAGGAATTACAGACGTTACGTACATTAAGAGCTTACAACAATAGACTCACGAATTTACCACAGTCTTTCGCTACGTTTAAACACCTCACCATTTTATTTATATCCAATAATTCGTTTACCAAATTTCCTCCAGTTATTTGCGAGATTTCAAGCTTGGCTTATTTGGATATTAGTTTTAACAAGATCACTTCATTTCCTGACGAAATCTGTAACTTGACTCAATTAGTAGGGTTATTCGCAGCTGCCAACAGATTGACAGGTCGATTACCACCCAGTTTCTCCAAACTAGAAAAGTTACAAGAATTGGATCTTCGACAAAATCAAATCACGGATTTAGACGAAATTTATTTGTTGCCAAAATTGGAAGTCATTTCTGTGGATTACAATGCAATTAGTGTGGTCAATTATAATTTCAAGAATTTAAGACAATTGAAGATGTCAAAGAACCACCTGACTCAATTTTTACTCAATCCTTTACACTCTGTTCATTCTGGTGGTGCTCAGTGCTTATTAACTGATCTCAACTTGGCCAACTGTAAACTATCTTCATTAGCTGATGATTTATTCGCTCATGCAGTCTCATTAGAAACTTTAATTTTGGATAACAACACATTAAGTGAACTACCAAGAAGTATTGGTTGCTTGGCTAAATTAGTTCGACTCTCTGTACAAGGCAACAATCTAGAAACAATCCCCTCTGAAATTTCGAAACTTGGTGAACTCAAGGTCTTGGATGCTCAAAAGAACAACTTAAAATCTTTACCTAAGGAGATATGGCTTTGTTCGTCTTTACAAACATTAAACTGTTCTTCCAATTTATTGGAATCTTTTCCTGAACCTTTTACGCCACCACAACCACCTGTTATACACGAGCCTGAAGTAACACCTACAATTACTACAGATACACCACCAACAGAGAACGAAAACAATATCCCAGTCAACCTTTTATCAAGTGGGTTTCATCCACCACCCAATTTCAACCCACCGTCCTTCTTCTCAAGCCCTCGAAATCATCCGCCACCACTTTCATTATCTCTTCGTAACTTGTACTTGGGTGATAATAGATTCACAGATGATATTTGGTCGCCACTTTCTTTGTTCCTTGAATTACGTACGCTCAATTTATGTTTCAATGACCTGTATGAGATCCCGGTTGAAGGTTTATGCCATCAACACCTCTACGAGCTTTACTTGTCTGGCAACCATTTGGCATCATTACCAGCTGACGACATTGAAAAGCTTAGTTATTTACGTGTTTTGGCAGTTAATGGTAACAAATTACAAACGTTGCCAGCTGAAATAGGTAAACTTCGTAAGCTGTTGGTACTGGATGTAGGTAACAATGTTTTAAAATACAATATTTCAAATTGGCCGTATGACTGGAATTGGAATTGGAACCTCGGACTTAAGTACTTGAATTTGTCTGGTAATAAACGACTGGAGATTAAAAAGACACGCCCGGATGTACACAACCCCAAGGAAAAGAATTTATCTGATTTCAGTGCGTTGTTACGGTTAAGGATGTTGGGATTAATGGACGTTACTATCTTAGATGTCTCTACACCCGACGAATTTCACGATAGACGTGTACGTACCTCGCCTTCTGAAGTCAATAGTATGTCATACGGAGTTGCGGATTGGTTAGGACCCAGTGACCATTTAGCAACGTGGGACCTTGTTCTACCTCGATTTAGAAACCGAGACGACGAATGTTTGCTTGGTTTATTTGACGGACGCAGACAAAACAAAACCGGATGTAAATTAACTCGATTCCTAAACGATAATTTAACCTTTCAATTTACAAACGAGCTGGAGAAAAGTAAAAACGATGATACCATTGTGTCGGCTTTACGAAGAACCTTTTTAGCCCTGGAAAAGGAGTTTGGGTCGATGGATACAGAGGAAAAGGAGACCGGTGCTTCTGCTCTGTTGTGTTACATCTCAGGCACAAAGTTGTATGTTGCCAATGTAGGTGATGCTTTAGCGGTGTTGTCAAGGAATAACGGTCAAGCACATGAAATCACACAAAAGCATATCCCGTTAAATCCAAGCGAGATATCAAGAATTCGTACTGCTGGTGGTTATGTATCCAATGCTGGTCTTTTAAACGATGAATTAAACGTGTCTCGTAGTTTTGGTTATTATCATTTAATTCCTGTGGTCAATGCGAATCCATTTATTTCTTGCATCAATTTGGCTGAAAATGACGAGTTTGTGATCATGGCTTCTCGAGGTCTTTGGGATCGTATCTCGTACCAAACTGCAGTTGATATTGCTAGAACTGAAAAAGACGATCTAATGATTGCAGCACAAAAATTACGTGATTTTGCTATTACGTATGGCGCTGATGATAATATTATGGTCATGATTATTGGCGTAGGTGATTTATTTGATAAACGAGATAAACGGCTCCGTAATTTACGTGCTCATGGCGGTAGTCGAGCAGGCGGTGTAGATACATCTATTATGGATGATGGATTATCTTTATCCAAGAATAAACGTCGTCTTAAAGATGAATTTCCTAGTGACTCGACACTTGCTAGACTGGATAGAGAAGTACCTCCACCTACAAATCAAGTCGCACTTGTGTTTACAGATATTAAAAGCTCTACTTTGCTATGGGATACCCAACCAGAAGATATGCGATCTGCCATCAAGATTCACGATGCAGTGATGCGTCGTACATTAAGAAGTATCGGTGGCTACGAAGTAAAGACTGAGGGTGATGCATTTATGGTCTGTTTCCAAGATACCATTTCTGCTTTACTTTGGTGCTTCACAGTTCAATTACAATTACTAGAAGTGGATTGGCCAGCAGGTATTTTAGAGACAGAAGAAGGACGAGAGATTCAAAAGGATAATACAACAATTTATCGTGGTTTGTCTGTGCGTATGGGTATTCATTTAGGTACACCTGTGTATGAACGTAATCCAATTACGAAGCGTATGGATTATTTTGGACCTGTCGTCAATAAAGCAAGTCGTATCTGTAACGCAGCAGATGGTGGTCAAATCTGTGTATCTTCTGATGTGATTGCGGCGCTTCGAGAAATGCCTGGTGTATTTAATGACGAAGAGTTAAATCCTGATGCACTAACTGATAACAATATAAACGCACATACACATTCTATTAGTCGAGACGTACAACAAATTAAAAGACTTGGGTTCCATGTGGTAGAGCTGGGTGAGAGAAGATTAAAGGGGTTAGAGACACCAGAGATGCTCTCGCTGGTGTATCCAAAGCAACTCTCGGGCCGTATGGAAATGGAGAAGAATGAGGTGCTTGTGGCTCCACCTTCTATTATTACAACGCCAACGCCACAACTGGAACATCCGTCTGAGCCGTCTGCGTTGTATGGAGGAGAGTCTGCAACAGATCATGAAATGAGTATTATGAGAAAAGCAAGACAAATCGATCCATCGTTTGTGGTCAACTTGAGTAATTTGGCTATTCGATTAGAGTCTATTACAACGGGTGCAGTGTTGAACAGGAATAGCAAAGAAGGAGATTTATATACGCGTACAAATACACCTTCGGGTCTTGTGGGTATCACAGAACTAGAATCTAGTATTGGAAACTCAAATTATACACAAGCATTTAATAAGCGTATGAATGAAGTAGCTTCAGATGAAGAATTACTTATGCTGATAGAAAATTTTGTAACTCGAATTGAAGTGAGTCTCTTTTTATAATATATGAGCGAAAAAAAAAAAAAACTAACTAACTTTTATTTTTATTTTTTTTAGAACGCTATATCTTCACTTTATTTACAAAAAATGGGTAATTTTGCAGGCGTATTAGAAAAACTCGGTGAGGCTATTGAGCTAGACCCGTCACATATCTTAAGAGCACTTCAAATATACTCTGAAGTCGCAGGATTAACAAAAAAACCTTCTGGTTTATAATATAAAAAAAAAGAGAGAAAAAAAAACAATTGTAATTATTATACCTTTCTTTTTTTTTTTTTTTTTTGTACAAGTTATCCAAGTTTATTTAGAATGTACGTGTTACTTTTTACTACTTTATAGATAAAAAAAATTCTCACGATGAGTTATTTCATGTGATTGTAAAGCATCAATAACATTTCTACTTTATGTTTGAAATAATACAACTGCTTTAATTGACGTGTATAAAATAACAAGCCTCTCTGCATAATTGTTTTTTTTTTAATGTGTGCTTACGGGAATTTGAAAAAAAAAAGAAGAGATTTGGTTGTGCGACATCTTCTTCTGCAAAATTTGAATTGTATTAGTAGTAGACACCAAAATAGAACCTCAAGAAACCGCATTAGACAATATATATTGTGCAGAAATACTAGATATAAAATAAGCTAACCATATCAAAAAGATGTAGAAAGCCTACTGCTGCAAATTGTAATATTTCTAACCCGGAATTTAATTTGCATGAATTTTTCTCGGGGGTGGTCCAATGAACGGCTTCAAGATGCTACTTTGAATAAAGTACACAAAAAAGCCCCTTCCTTCCGGAACAATAATCACTGCTAATATATCAAATTATCTCTTCCCTTTCTTCAACCTTCTTTTTTCACTTTAATCAGTACAATAGAAGAAATTAAGATTCAGTTTCGGTATATAAATAGTATTTTTTTTTTATTTATCATTCGACAGATTGTAGTACGCTAGTGTACTGATAGTATATAAATGTGATTATTCATAAGGCAGCGATATGTTTTTAACCGAGTGTATTTAAAAACTAGCATTCTATACAGCAGAAAATAACTAACCGAGCGCTCTTAGGTAATGATAATGATCTAAAAGCATCCGTAGTGTCCGCAACACCGATCTTTTTTACAATAAAAAAAACTGAGGGAGGGCAAAACGCGATTACTATCTTATCTTGAAGTAACTTGTTTATTATCCATAAAAATATGGGATAATAAAAAAAAATGCAATTGATTGAAATACATATAAAAAAGCCCTGATAGGTACCCTTTGGGAAAATAAAGACCGCGGTTACTGTATTCTCGAGGAAAAGCGGAACCAAATATTTTGACTCAGGTTATACTTTTTGCTTAAAAAGCATCGACAAGTTACTTTTGTGACACAACTCTAAATACCCAATCAATGAGTGCACAAATAAAATAAAAAAATAACTTGAGTTTTTCTCGTTTTCTCATTTTTTTTCTTCCTTTTTTTCTTTTTTTTTTTTACTCTTTCTTTTCTCGTACGAAAAGAAAACCAAACAACTATATAAAATAGAGTCGAGATGACTGACGTTGAAAAGAAACAAGAAACTACTGAACCAGTTACAGTGATGACTGATTCAGAACCCCAACCTACTACTACTAGTCCTGAACCTGCTAGTCCTGAACCTGAAACTTTCGATGAAGACATGGACAAAGGTAACCCCGAAGAATTCTCGGACGCAGTGGATGAAATGAACATAAAGACAGCTCAAGATTTAAGTCAGGTTATATCTCAACTTCAAGGTACAGTGATTAGCACTAATCCAGTCACTACTACTACCACCAACAAACAAGAGGATGTGAAACCATCATCATTGGAGGAATTAGATACCAGCTCAATTAACGGAGAATTCCCGATGAAGGCGGACATTGATAATAACCATATCTCTGCTCCAAGTGAACCTGATTCTCCTCGTCCAAGAGCTACCGATTTAAAAATCGCTACTCATTTTGAGAAAATTCGTACCTCAATTGATGTCCCTTCTGGTCAAAACATGGCTGATTTCGTTACCCCTCCTACTCCTGGTCTTGCTCCTCCTTCAGCCATGATGTTGGATGATGATGAACATGATAATAACGATGATGATTTACCAAAGAAATCCACCGAAGAAGTAGTAGTGGAGAAAATTACTACCTCGGCTTCTACGCCTGTATCTGCTACCGTAGCTGCTACTCCTGCCAAACCTGCTACATCTGCTATTACTTTATCAAATATTGATTTTGATCTAGTTAAACCCAACTTTTTAACACCCAGAGCTCAAGAAAGATACGGTAAGTACTTATGAAAAAGTAATCATAGGAAAGAATATTCATATTCTATATTAGATGTTGAAATGATGAATGGTATGAACTTGTTTTTCAACAACAAGTTTTCACAAGCAAAAACAACTTTTGAAAAGAGAGCAAGAGAGTAAGATTGGAGTGTTTTTATTAAGATTTTTGTTGTTGTGATTAGATTTCTAACGTAAAAAGTGATGTAGTGATCCCTTGTATGCTTTAGGTCTCGGATCAATGGCATTTATTAAAGGTAAGATAAAAAACAACCCCTCACCCATATTTTTCTTTTACTCGACCTAATTTAAATTCTCATTGTGTAACAATGTAGCTATTACTGTAAGTGTATTTTTTTTTTTACCAACATGTATGCGTATATATATATTCAAAATATTTCTCTTTTTAGTCGTATAATACTAAAGATGTAGATTCAGCACTATCCAAATTAACCGAAACCTATTTATTTGCCAACGCACAAATTGAAGCAGCATATGCAAAGAAACCTTTAAAGGATACGGTGTCACATTATATCACCAACTTGATTGGATCCAACTCTACTCATCTTCCTACCAACACTCGTCCCTTAACCAGATTTGAACTTCAAGATCAAAAATTTATACCTAATGGTGCTCTTCGTGCCCATGTTATCAAAGCCGAGTGTGGGCTATTGATGGCTATCATATACCTCTCCATGGAAACGGTTGTTGGGTACCTTAAAGCTGGATTGAACCTTCGCAGAGGTAGTAAAAAGAGCGGATATGTATTAAAGAGATATATACTTATATAATCTTTTATAGCATACAATAGTTACAGTCTTGTTTGGCAAGAATATAAACGTATGGGACAAGATTTTAATAAACATATGGATCGAGATACAATTTCAGCTATTCAATTTGGTATTGGTTCAGTTCATTTATTGCTTGCTTCTTTACCTCCCAAGATTTTAAAGATTGTGTCTGCGTTTGGATGGACTGCTGATAAAAATCTTGGATTTGCTTTATTAAAATTATGTTTGGAAGGAAAGCGTATTCGATCCCCACTTGCATCTTTAATGTAAGTTTTTTTTTTGTGTATATGATTAAATATACATTAATTCCTTTTTTTTATGTTTAGGTTATTATCTTATTATGTCATTCTTACTTCTTATGCACCTCAAGTTCTTACGCGTGAACTTATCCAGCCCGCTATCGAATGCTTATTAGACGCACAACAGAGTTACCCCAATTCAGCCTTCTTTTTATTCTTTGCCGGTCGCGTATCACGTCTCGCACGTAACTTGCCGCTTTCCACACAATCGTTTGCTTACACTATTGAAGTGACTGAAGGAGACTGGGCCGAGACAACTATCGGACACTTGGCCACGTTTGAAATTGCGTTTAATTCAGCCATGGGCTTAGACTGGTCCAGTGCAGCCGTACGTGCATTAGAACTTCAAACCAAATACAACTCACCTGCATTCCTGAAATATTTTTACGGTGCGTGTATGGAGATGCTTGGCAACCGTACTGAAGCCATCTTAGCGTTTGCAGAAGCACCTGGATTAGTGGACAAAAAGCGAAACTCACAGCCTGAGATATACGTTGCTAATCGAGTTGCATTCTTTGAGATCAGCGGGTACCAAGATTTAGATTTCAGTTTGCCAGCACTTGAAATCTTGTATACCTGGAACGCGTTCCCTTGCATGTCCCCAGCTTCGCTTGAGAAATGTTTAGAGTTGATTGATAATACGTTGGAGCTGATTTATGATCGTGAGAAGTTGGAGTATGACATTCGTACGGTGGAGCTGGTGCCTAGTGCAGCTACACCTGATTATTATGATCAACGTGGTACTTTGTTGTTAATGAAGGCGTCTATATACAATGCACTTCATCGATTCTCAGAAGGTATTTTTCATATTAATTGGATCATTGATAATAAGGAAAAGTTTAAACATACAAATTGGGTTGTTCCTTTTGCGTTCTGGGAATCTGGAAATATTTGTTGGGGAACTGAAGAGTATAAGAGAGCAAGAGCTCTTTGGGAATCTACTTTAACTTATGGTGGATATGATTTTGAATATAGATTAGCTACTGTAAGTAATTTAAAAGCGAAAAAAGAAATAACATTAACATTTTTTTTATGTGTAGCGCTTAAATCTTGCTATTCAACATGCTATTGAATCAGGTGTTCCAGAAACTGCAGTACCTAAACCAGATAAAGGAAAGACCACTCACGGTCGTAAGAGAATGTCCATTGTTCCTTCAAAATCTACTGGAAGTATCCTTACATCATAAACAAACATATTATGCTTTAATTTTCTATATCTACTCATAATATGCTATCTATGGCTTGTCTATAATAATATAATACTTACGGCTTTTTTTCTTTTTTTTTATACTTTTTTTTTTATATCTCTGATCTGTCACCTCTCTCCCTCAAACATAATTTGTCTTATTAAAAAAATAAACAAATCCCTTTTTTTTCTTGTCTTTATTAAAATAATGTGCCAGAAAGAACTTTTTTGTTGTCATAGTATTCAAAACCATTGTTTTTTTTTAATAAAGAGCAAAAAACAAATATTACAAGTATAAATACAAGACATTCTATGTACTTTATTATAAACTGCTAAAAAGAAAAATGGTTACAAATTCTACTCTATGCCAATGGAGTTTTACTACCTTTTCTATCGTTTGCCATAATGACACCGTATTACCTTTTAGCTTTATTTCAAAACTTATATATTTAATTCTTAATATCCTTATCACTAACGGATCGTGTTATTTAGTCTACCAAGTCTTTTGTCGCTATACGGCTAAGTCCATTAATTCATCCACTAACGCCGTATATACTTATCCACCTGTTAAGCAGCATGTCAGACCACCCGCTAGTGATAATCTAACTAAATCAATGGCCTCTATCAATCACTGGATCTCTAAAACCAAGTCCAGAAAACTCCATACGGTTATTCCAGAATACCCTACCCAATCCGACCAAAAGAAATTCAGTCGACTTGTACTGATCGAACTATTTGTTTCGTTCCGTCGCACCCGTTTACAAAAGTTGCTTCTGCTGGCACTTTCAAAATTCGATACTGTTTCCATGAATCGTGTCAATTCCATATCCACACTGTTCTTATTAGCACTTGGCGTAGAACCTACAGAACCCCACCTTAAATGCTCGCTTCAAAAAATTGTGTCTGCAGGGTTACTTTACACTACGCATGAATACGTCAGTCAATACTTGTTTTTAAGTATGGCGCCATTTGACGAAACAGAAAAGAAACTAATGCAGAAAATTGGATACGATGAAAAAAAGTACATGTTCCCCGCAGAAAAAAAGTCGTTTACAAGTATTGAACGTACCAAGTTTTTAAATAAGAATATTTTTATGACACATCCTTGTAATAAACGTACTGACAATGATCCGCAGGCCCTTTCTAAAAGGAGTGAACGTATACTGAAAGAACTTGGAGAGATGTCAAACAAGAAACTGGTAGAAAAGATACTGGAACTTGATAAAGGGTTATCCGTTACAGAGACATCTATACAGCAATTACAGAAAATTTTATCTCTGTCAATTGATGACCTTAAAAATTGTCGTTATGATAAGTTTTTTGAAGTAACAGGAGAACCAGGAAATGAAGAACATGATGTTTTAAAGGCGATTGTGACAATTAGAAAAATACATATACAACTTTTATCTCGTGTAGAAAAAATAAGGCCCAGAAAAGAAGATAAAGATTGGTATAATGCAATTTTTGATGCTAATACCCAAGGTTTTTCATTCCAGTACCTTTCGAAACGCATTAATGAAACCAGAGTTCGTTATGAGGAACTGTTAAGTACGTCGTTTGTGTTCCAAGAACGTCTTCATGAGCACGAAGAAATGTGTGCTTATTGGATATTTGGAGGATTAGCTAGGCGTATTCCAGGAAAAATAAAAAAAATGGATCCATGGAGTTACATCTAAATAACAATAAACCTTTTTTTTTTCTCCTTCTTAATAATATAACAATGAATATATATTCTAAACACAAGAAAAAACAAAGTCAAATAGTTGTTTGTTGTAGTACAATAGTAGTAAAGGCGTTAAAGAAAGAAGTTGTTACTGCCAATACCCTCATTTGGACAATTTATTTAAATAGCAGTTTCCAACAATTTTGAGTAAACCTACTAAGTTGTAGTCACCGTGTGCTCATTCCCAAATTGGTTATAAGGAAGCCAAACTGTGATGTAGTACTAAATTTAATTATTTTAAGCTTTTTTTTTCTCCCCTTTTTTTTTATACACACAATAAAAAAAAAGTTTTTTTTTATATTATATTCTTCTTCTTCTCCTTTAATATATATATTATCTAATATTAATGACAGATAGAGCTTCAAGAACTCCGTCCACCACCAAAAGAAAGTCGTTACTGTCTGAGTTGGGGATTAAATCAGGAGAAGCAGCTCCTACACCTACACCTACACCACGAACCAGAACGACACCGCCCTTAAACCGCCGTTCCAGTACTTCTGTCAAACCTTCTTCACCTTCAGTTTCGAAGACACGTTCTTTGACGTCTAGTTCACCTCGTAAAGCAGCACCGGCACCAGTAAAAGTAGATCGTACGTCAAAGGTTTCATCTGCAGTTTCTTCACCTACATCTCCTGCACCCAACAGAAGATCCATCGTGCCTTCCAGTCAACGATCCTCAACTATCTCTCCTTTAGCTCGTAGAGCTTCACTCCAAGTAGGTGGAGGTTCACCTAACGGCTCTACTGTTCACAATAAAAGAGTTTCTTCTCCTGCAGGACTAGACTCTTTACAAGAAGTTCAAACTATGAAGGAACAGGTAACATAAAAATTGATTTCTATCTGCTCTATTTTTCTCACTGATTACACGAAAATCTAGATTGTTCAACAGGAATTACAATTGGTTGAAAAGGAACAAGAAATCCAAAAATTAAAAGAGTCTGAACAGGCTTTAAAAGAGTCTGAAAAAGCATTAAAGGAGTCTGAACGTGCTTTAAAAGAGTCTGAAACTAATTTGAAGGAATCTGAACGCATTTTGATAGACGAGGTAAGTTTTTAAAATTTTAAAATTACAGCGTACTAAAATTTTGAGGATTTCTTTTTGTAGAATGAAAAAAAGGTCTCTGCACTTTCTATAGAATTAAACCAGTTGAAGGAAAAACAACAAAACTCGGTAAGCATAACAGCATAAAAAAAAAAAAAAGGAGGAGATACAATATTAACTATAATTATTATAGAGTATTTTCCAAGAAACAGATATGGAACATCAAAAGAAAAGATTCGAATCGTTATCAAAAGACTATGACCAACAAGTCAGCAAGATCAAACAAACGTACGAAAACCAACACCAAATCGATTTAGAGCGACTTGAAAAAGAAAAGAACAGCTATGTGCAACAATTAAGCTCTGAACAAACCATGCACGAAAACTTTAAAAAAGAGCAAGAGTTAATTATATCTGACTTAAAATCACAAATTGCGTCTATGGAAGAAGCTGCATCCACAAGTCATACTCGTAAAATACAAACCGAGTTAGTTGCTTCTGAAGCTGCTTTGGAAGAACTAAAGAGACAATCACTGCAGGCTACTGAGTCATTGGAGCGTAGGTACCGTGATGAAATCAGACAGTTACAAAGTGGGAGTGATGATACCGCTCAAGCATGGTTAGAAAAGACCAGAGCTGCACAACAACAAGTAGACAAGTTACATGATGAATTATTAAGAAAGGATTTAACGCATAAGGAGACGATAGAAAACTTGATTGAAAAACATACGTTTGAAATGGATCAACTAACAGAGAACTGTGAAAATAAAGAAACCGAAATTGAAGAACAGTCAAGTCATATTGAAGATTTATTGTTTCAAGTAGAGACATTGCAAAATTCATTGGAAGCAGCTACTGTTCGATTAGAGCATACAGCTAAATCCACTCCTACTACCTCTAGTAACCATGACGATATTAATTCAGATACGCCTCATGAACCTATTAAAAACATTCATCAAGAGTGCTTAAATCGAATTGATGTTAAGCAAAAAGAATTACAAGATATCAAGAATAAAATGAAGGAGTTGAAGGATACACATGAAATTAAAATAAATCATTTAGGTCAAGAAAAGGCAATTGCTCTTGCTGAATTACGTAAAACAATTACTGGTCTTGAACTGAAATTATCAAATACAGTAGCAGGTTCAACAGCAACAGCAACAACAAATAAACCTTTTATTGATGAGGATAGGTTAATTAATATTGCAGAACAACACCGTAAAGAGATTACAACCATGCATCAACAATATCAAACAGTAGTTGATTGTAAAGATAGAGAATTGGAGGATTATGCTTACAGAGTCAAAGCACTGGTAGCATCAAAGCAAAAGGAAGTAGAGAAAATACATGTTGAAACCACTTCGACGATAGACCAATATGAACGTAATATTGAAGGATATGAGGTAAATAAAAGGCTTAAAATATGAGAAAGAAGTAGTTAACTGGGGAAAAAAATTTCAGTATTATACTTTAATGATTTAATATATGAGAGATCCTTATAAAAAAAAATATAATAGAAAAAAATGAAGGAATATGAAACCAAATACCAAAAGTTGCAAGATAATGTTACTCACTGGGAAACCTTGACAAATAATAACCAAGCAATTATACAAGATATGAAGAGAGACTGTGTTTCACACCGTGATGAAAACGAGCAACTTATCCGGTGAGTATTTTAAATATTTTACACTTTATTTTACTAACAAATCTTAAAATAGTCTCGTAAACCAATTGCAGTCTGAATTACACTCATAAATAAACTCTTTTTTTTTTCACCCCGAAAAAAATCTTTTTTCTTTTACAAATAATTATAATGAAATCTGTTCGTATTAACAACATTGAAGACTTTGACATTCAAGTCAAGGCAGCACTTGAGACCGGTAACCCCGTCTTTGTCTTGTTTTTCGGTACTGCCGATGCTGAGACCTCAGAGTCTTGGTGTCCCGATTGTGTCATTGCTGATCCTTTGGTCCGTAAAGCTGTTCTTCAAGTAAAGGACTCTATTCTTTTAGAAGCTCCTGTTGGTGGACGTGATGAATGGAAGGGTAACACTACTCATCCTTACCGTGTTCGTTTCAATGTTCCTGCTATCCCCACTCTTTACAAATGGTCTACCGTAAGTTAATTATTTTGTCCTTTTTATTATTATCATATACTTACTTATTGTTTTTATAGGCTGGTCCCGGTGAATGTTTGGTTGAAGAAGACTGTGCTGATTATGCAAAGCTTCTCAAGTTTGTTGAAAACTAAATAATAAACTATTCATTTATTTCCAATTATATTACACTTGCGTAACTATTGATTAGAAATCAATCTTAAGATGTTTGTAGCAAAGTGCGCCAAACAAACCTTATTAAGTGTTGATTTCTTTTTTTAAAATTTAAACTGTTGTATGTCTCTACAATATATTCACTTGCTTGAATCCAGTGATTCCATGCTAGAAGTAGTAACCAGCACATGTATAAATTAGGGAGATCATTGTATTACCTTTTTTTTTTTACTTGGCCTGAAAATGTCAAAAAAAAAAATATATATTTATATATATATATACATATAAAAAAGGCGGCTTTTTAATAGCATGAGAGTTTTTTTTTTTTTTTTCTTGTTCTTTCTTTCTCATTTACACATACTATATAAAAAACATACATTCCACTAATGGAGAGACTGCGAGATCCATTAGATTTTATCTCTGGCTCCTTTAGTCTCTTGGAAGAAATAGATAATCTGTCTGACGACGAAGAACCCTGTCTTGAAGACAATCCGGTATATATATATAAATATATAAAAGAAAATAGAGTACACTGACAAACATTTACTCCTGTTTTTTTTATTAAAAAGGTCATGATGGACTCGACCACATTATCCTCACATAATACATACGAATCAATTGTAGAAAGAGCTTCAAGGACAGAACCAAAGTTACAACTGAAACCTTCACCAAAAATAGAATCAAAGACTGAACTTGACCTTGGCATGAAACTAGGGCGATTTACCAACGGTGAATATATACGCAGATTACAATTAAATAAAACCAAACGAAGTAATGAAGATTTTAATGTACGTATAATAATAATAATTTTTAGAAAAAATTCCTCCTTTTTCTGACTCGTTTATTTATTATGTAGATAACTTCTGAAGCTATTCTGTAAATATATAATAACAATAAATATATATCCCCCCCCCCTCCTTACTAATATTATTTATAATATAGTAATCAACAAGCGAAAAGAAAAAGATACTCACATAGCCCAACACACTTTAGTAGCCCAACACATTTTAATAGCAGTACTACATATGTAGAGCGTAGTACGTCTTATTCCCACAGTAATCAAAATAGTAATCATAACGGCTCAGTATATAACGAATTAAATGGTGCCACTACCGTTGAATACCATGCTCATTCACCGAGTGTATCGGCAGAACATAACAGCAACATGATGAATAATAATGACGACCATGAATCGTTTTTAGGTTATAAACCACCTACAGATGAAGTACCAAATCCGCCTCGTCCGGATGAGATTATACAGGTGAGTTTTTGCAAAGTATATTTAACAAAGATGACTAAATGGGATAAAATAGGTAAAGCAACACAAATACAGAATCATTCGATCAATTGGCGAAGGAGGATCGGGAAAGGTATACCAGGTTCTTTCATTGACGCATATGGACATATTTGCATTGAAATGGATCATCTTAAGAGACGACCTCGATATAGAGAATGTCAAAAACGAAATTAAAATTATGAAAGTACTGATGAGCTGTCGACACGTTATTAATCTTTGTGATTCGGAAATCACGGCCAAAGTCGCTTATATGGTAATGGAGTACGGTAGTTCGAATTTCGGTCATTTGATACAAAGTCAAATTAAACAAGGTTGGGATATTACTTTTTTTAAATACTATTGGAAGCAGGTACGTTTTTTATTTTATCTTATTTGTATGTTTTTTTTTACTGATGCTAACAAAAAAATACATTAGATGCTAAAAGCTGTAAAAGCAACACATAAACATAATATCATTCATGCCGATTTGAAGCCTGCTAATTTCGTTGTTGTCGATGGATGCTTAAAGCTTATTGATTTCGGTATCGCAGACAAAATCCCGGATTTCACAACTAATATTGGAAGACAAAATCAGGCAAGTTTTTTTTTTTCTTTTAAAAAAAAAGTCCTTTTTACTGTTATGTTTGTTAAAACTAATAAATTTCTATGTAGGTTGGAACAGCAAACTTTATGGCACCAGAATCTTTAGTGGATGCCAATATAGATATAGGAGGAATACCGGGTTATAAACAAGGAAGACCAAGTGATGTTTGGTCTTTAGGATGTATTTTATACCAGATGATATATTCTAAACCACCTTTTTTTCATTTACCAAGAAATGCCAGAATAGGTGCTATCATTAATGTAGAACACGATATCCTTATTCCTGAAAATGTAAAGTATGGCGATGACACAATAGTTGTGCCTACTGTTCTCCGAAACTTGTTACAGGTCTGTTTAAACAGAAACGCTCAATTACGTCCCACCTTGACGGAACTTTTAGCTCATCCATTTATAAATACTTAATACCTTTTGCACATAAAAAAAAAAAGCAACCTTTTTTTTTTTTTCTATTTTACTTTTTTTTCCCTCATCATACCTTTGCACATAATAATAATAATAAAAAAATATAATAGTACATACATTGAGGGTTTTTTTTTTTTTTTTTTTTTTTAGCTTACAAAACAATTTTTTTTTTGAAAGCTAAAACCCCCCACACACATTTTTTATTAGTTTGTCTTTTTGGTAGGACGTTCAACCTTCATAGCCTTATAATCACCATTGAAACGAAGTCCAAGCTTCATAATTTCTGCAAAAACGTTCCAATCCAAAACCTTTGTCATAAAGATCTTCATGACAACTGTAATAGGTCCTTGATCAGAGACAATGATCTTACCGGCGTTACGACAGATGGTGTCAGCAATAACAGAAGGAGGAGAAGAGAATTTTTGAGCGGATGTGAGAGCAGACATCTTTCCAGCGTTACTATAAAAGTTGGAATCGATAGGTGAAGGATGCTACATATATAATTTAGTGTTACGTAAAAAGGAGTTTTTTTTTTTTTTTTTTTTTTTTTTTTTTTTTTTTTTTTTTTACTTACAATAACTAAAACATCAATCTTGGCCTCAGCTAATTCAGCAGCAATAGAAGCAGCAAAGTTGGTCAAGAAAATCTTGCTAGAAGCTAATGATAAATTATTAGATTGCATACAATTATTCTATCACACATAGTACGTACAGTATAAAGCAGACATGGGGTTAGGAATAAAACCAGCAGAAGAAGAAGTAAAAGTAATCAGCCCACGTAACTTCTTGTTCAACATCTCATCGGCGAAATGATGTGTTAAAGTCAAACCGGCGGTGACGTTAGTGTGGAAGTTAGCCATCTCGCGCTTAAGAGCGATATCAGCATAGCCACCAGTGGTAATAAAACCAGCATTGTTACACAAAATTTGAACATCGATATCCTTAGTGGACTCCTTGACAGCATTTAAATAAATCTCGCCAGAGGCCTCTGATAAATCACAGCCAACAAAACGGAACTCGACGTTGGGAAATTCAGCAACAATGGTTTCCTTGAACTTGGATAAGGTGGTATCGTCAAGTGCTACAACAACTACGTTGAGGCCTTGAGAAGCAAATTTACGGACAATAGCTGCACCGATACCGGAAGAACCACCTGTAACAAGTGCCCTACATTTCGCTTTAAAATTTGTTTCTGTGTAAATAAATTAAAATAGTTACCACTTGGCGTTGTACTTGTCCTTCAAGTTTTGTTCGGGGCAACCATAGGCGCCATAAAGAACAAGGGCGAGGTAAGGGACTACAGCCAATACACCGATCCAAAAGAATACTATCGAGTTTATATCCGTTTAGAAAATAATACAACAAGCGAAAAAAATAATGTTTAACTTACATGGTGTTATAAAGTACATTTCGAAAAAAAAAGAGATGAAGAGAAATAAACTTATTTTTGTAAAAAAAAAAAAAAAAAAAAAGTGTATTTGTACTTTGAGAGGAGTTTTTTTTTCTAATCCAATAAGAGTGATATATTTTTGAGTAACAGAAAAATGACAACATATCGCGTAAAAAAGTTATGTTGAACCGTGTTCTTTTAAGTTAATTCTCAGTGCAAAACTCACGTTTTAAAGAGCAAACTATAGCCTACTTACAGGAACCATTTCTTATGTTCGGTTATTTTTTTATTTCATATTCTAAAATTAAAAAAGCCTTTTATCTGTAGAAAAGCTTACTTGTAAAGATCACTCATATTTAACCAATTTAAAGATTATTAAGGTATACTTCAAGCTTGGAAGCAAAAACTTAAATGCATATTATTGCTCCCAAAGGCTCTTCTCTTAACCACAACCTAGAATTGCTCAATTGGTTTCTGTATCATCGACTAATAACTTCGAGTCTTGCAATATCAGCGGATGTATGGAGAACATACTGATATAGTACCCTTTAATTCCTCGTGAAGGTCTATAACAGTTCAACCACTTTTTTTTTTTTTTTTTTTTTTTTTTTTTTTTTTTTTGCTTTTACCCGCCCCTATTTATATTATTTTGTGTAAGTGTAACATTTTTGGTGTGGCGTCCTAATCAAAGAAGATGTATAAAACTACCATTACTTCTTTTTGCGATATATTTATTGGTTTATCGATAGAAAAAAAAAGCTTAAATATAGCTAAACCTTAAAACTTGTACTTATCAAACTATTTACTTTTTTTTTCTTAATATAGTAGAACGAAATATTTATTATATGACAAGGAAAATATATTTTTTAAAAATCAGTAAATAATGTAGTAGAAACAACAATACTAGTAATTACAATCACCGTAATAAGAGCCACCAAACTAGCAATCAGCTTATTTCTTTTTTCCCTTTTACGTAACAGCCCGTCAAAATCAATTGTATTGCCCACCTGTGTTCTTTCCAACACATTGAGTTCATCGTCTATCACATAAACCACGTTTCCTTCTTTTAAGACGAGGGGCCATCGACGTCTGTACCTTTCAATCAGAATGTTGACTTCATTTCTCATCTCTGACAACTTTATAAACGTTAATGCCAACTGCCGAAGATCTCCATGGATATCCTGAACGATATGCATCATATGCTGTACTTCCTTATCGTTCCTTCTAACGCCTCGTTGCATCAGTATCTGCACAAACACCGACGGCGAGTCTTCGCCCGTTGAAGCAATAGCTCGTTCCAAATCAAAGGGTGTAGCATGCGGATTTACGGTTTTAATATACTTCTCAAACAGCTGTGCTGTGTATCTTTGACTTTCCAAGGTTATGTTAATATACTTTTCCAACAGGTCCTTGTAGGACCTCAAAATAAGCTTGTATTTTTGGTTGCGAAGGTCTAGGTCGGATAGCTTTGGTTTGGAAGGTTCAAGCGTGACAACGGATTTTCGAAGGTATTGCAGTCTGTTGTCTAGTTTGATAGTTTGCGAGGTCAGCGTGGATCGGTTCTTGTAAGCTATTTTGTTGGTATTGGGTGTATGCTCGTATAGCGTCTTGTGGGCTTCTTTTAGTACCTCAATGTCTTCTTGACACTCGTTGATGTTGAATATTACGTTTTCGGCTATTGTTTCAAATGTCTTGAAGTACAGAACGTTTAATATTTCGCTGTTTTGTCTTGAGGATAATGCAGGTTCGAGAGGTGTATCTGACACCCATTCTTGAGGTGCAGTTAAAGGTTCCTTTTCGATATCATGCATTTTTGTTGGTATATTATTATGAAAAAGAAAAAGAAAATATGAAATAAAAAAAAATAAAATAAAAAAAAAAATTAAATAATTTTGGTATAGGGCTTAGTTGCTTTTATTAGAAGAAATTAGTGTTATATTTATCAAAATTATTTTGTTTCTTTTATAGGAGTCATATAGTTGTTAAATATAGATTATGATGGTGCGTTTAAACCCATTCTGAAGCAGATGATTCAAACATGGTAACGGCTTTTTGTAATCCATATTCTATTTGAAGCCCCAAAAGCCCTCCTTGGTACTTTTCTTCTTGTTTAATAGCGCTGTTAACAGTCAAGGGTATCTGAACCACTACTTTGGCAATCGCAATAGACAGTTTTATACGGCGCCACACATCAAAGTAGGATACGCTCCTTATTTCTTCTTGAAGTTCGTATAACCTCAAAAGCTCAAACTGTATAATTCTATAGTATTTCTGTGAGGCTGAGAAAAATAAATAAATAAGAGATGTTACTGAATCACATGACTACTATACTCACATAAGATAATGTCTCGAATTTTTAAAAACCCAACTTCGGCTATAGCCAATACATCGTCGTTAACATGTATTAACTTGTTTGTTTCATTCATAGCGTCTACAGCATATTTTTATATCAGTACCATGCATATCGTTGTTTGTGTATAAATATTAAACTCACGTATAACAGTGCGTAATGTTTGAAACTCGCCCTCCATAATTTCAATATACAACTATAAAGTATTAGCTCAAAAATAATAAAGATAAAGAAATATATATGTTACCTGCCGAATCACTTGCTCGAAAACATCAACTGCATTATCGGTGGATGAACAATGACTTATATTGGATTTGTAACACATATCGTATTGCAATTTAGATGATGGTTGTATAAGGGTGATATAAGCGGTAGATAACACTATATATATATATATTGTTACTAAAATGGTTTTATATGTACACATATAACTCTATACTTTATACCAACATTGAAAGCTTTGAGTTGCTTTAGAGTAAGGTGGTACAAATTTATCCGGGTGGCAAATTCTACTTTTCTAAGATCAAAAAAAAAAAATGCATAATTAAAAAAAAAAGGCCAGTGTACTACAAAATCGGTAAAATATATATTACTTTGATATAAGCTCTTCTAATTTCATCGCCATTTGAATCATCTGATAGACCAAGTGCTTCATAATAGTTTGAGGCCGATAAAATATCATTTACCAAAGTATATTTCTCTCCAATTTCTTCATGACCCAATAAGCATTGACTAATCATCGTATATATAATAAAGTACTATTTGAACAAAAGAAAAAGGGAAAATTAAAAAGAGTTTAAAAGGAAGTATAAATATTGGTTTTTTAATTAATTCAAAAAAAGAAGAATTAAAACTTTGGAAGTTCGGAAAATTTTATTATCCTCAAGATATATACAACTTCCTTTTAAACTCTTTTTTAAATATACTGTTAGATTAAGGCAGAAGATACGTTGGTAGATATAAACTATCTTAAAGCTAGTTTTTCGCTATCTTTTTTACAGAGTAAATCTCGTAAAATTGAATAAAAACGCAATGCCTGTGACGTAGGGTCAACGACAAAAAAATAGACTACCCTTATTTATCGACTAGAACTGTATATTGTTTATAAATATAATTTATTGAAAAATGCGCTACTGAGGAGGATTTGCGAGAGGGAGAGAGAAATGGGAATATATAGAGAGAGGTGAGCGTATATAAATATGAAAGACATGCTTTTTTTTCTTCTTCTTCTAAAGATACACTAATAATCCAATATGTATATTGTTCAGCAAAAAAAAAAAAAAAAAAAAAAAAACTCAAAGTTACACATTTGTTGATTGTTTCATTACAAAGCGATTTATCGCACTTGATGTATTAACCGTTCATACTGTCGAATCGATTGCCCCAACTGCTGAATAGTTATTTTTTGATTATTAATTGAGGTTTCCTGTAGCTGAATTGACAGTTCGATCTGTGCTATTAAATGTTTTAGAGCTAACTGGATGTTAAAAAATGGATTTCTTCTGTATAAATCATCGCTACTATAAATATTGCCAGTCAAGTTTGGTTGGACGTCCGTAACAGATAATTTTTCTGAATAGTATAATATAGGATCCACAAATACCATGTTTGTGTCGTTCATCATATCATGTGGTCGTTGTGATGGTACATGTTCTGAAGGGATATACGGTTCGGTCGATTCACGCTTACGCTTACTTGCTGTTGGGTGTACTATCTTACTGTGTAACTCATGGTTACTTTCATTTTCTATCGATACATGTAATTAACACAAACACTCCCCTTTTTTACAGAAAAAAGTTTACCTTGAAACATTAAAGCAAGTCGATCCATCTCCCACGGACTACGTAGTTTCCATGCCTTTTTTTTTAAGAGAGAAAGTTAGTAAGGGTAGTCTAACTCAAAACTAAAAAAAAAGCTATAATTACGGAGCCAGTTCTTTGTCTTTTGAAAAGATTTTCAGTTTCCGAGTCCATAATTTACAAAAGAGAAAAGGATTAAAAAAGTAAATATAATGAAGATATACCACTTTTATATTGAAGGGTCCCTTTTTTTTTCTTAATTGACAGTAGGTGTATTCAAACAATATATTAAATGTCTGTATATCTCTCTCTCTTTTTTTTTCATTGTTAAATGTAAGTAGATGCAGTCAATAAACGTGCACGTTTCTTTGTATACAGGATTTATTAGCTATGCAGATCAAGTGAAACGTTTAAAAAAAGTAAATGATTCGTACAACATTATGTAGTTATCTTTTTTTCTTTCGATAAGATATAATAAACGAGGATAATCGAAATAATTAAACAGTATTGTTAGCTATTACCTAGGCAACTTTCAGAAAATATGTACAGTTACAAGTTTCAGCATAATAATAATTTACAAAAAGGGGTTAAAAAAAGAGTAGCTTGTTTCATTGTACTAATGTATACTATTTGTTTGATCTATTTTATTTCAGGCTTTTGTTTAAGGAACAATTAGACCGTAAAAGCCAGATTGTTATACGTACTACTTTGTATTTTTAATAGAGTCATATGTAAAAAAGCGCTGCTATTTTACTTTTTTGATTTTTATTATTATTATAAGAAATAGATTTGAATAAATAAGGATAGAAAGGGTAATATACATATGTATGAATTAATTAATGAGGGTAAAACAGAAAAGGGTTTAAAAGAAAGTGTTGATATTTGTATCGAAAAAAAAAAGGATTCAATTAACTAGTTTTCTCAATATAATCAGGGGGAGGAGGTGTTAGAGAAGATTGTTGTTCGCTAAGATGTTGTTGAACAGTTGGGAGTGCTGAATGTTGTCTCTGTGCTTTTCGCATGTCTTGTTGAGGTCTCTTGGGCTTTCTCAATTCAATAAGCAAACGATCATTGGCTAATTTTCTCTTGTTATACTTGGGTAAGATACATACGAGACCAAAGATACCACAACAAAAGCACCAACAACAATCAGATACACCGCATTCGTTTTCTTCAACCTCATTTTCAAGTTCCTTGATTAGCTTTTCGTTTCTGTATTCAGTCATATTTTGGTTTTATTTATTTTAAATGTGATAAAGAATATTCAATTTGATCTATTCTTTTGGCTTGTATTTATAGGAAAACTTTTATTTTTAAAAAAAGAAGCCACTCCTGTCAAATGTTGCACCAAATTACTACGCAGAAGCTGAGCAGTTACACAAACTTTTTCATCACATGAATACTAGCTATAAATCATTCAATTGACTTTGTTAATACTTTGTTTTCTTCATACAATTACAGTATTTTAGTTGCGAATTTATAAAATAACATCAATTGACTCAATATCAAGTAATCGAAATATTCATTGTACCTTTAACTTATTGTTTAGAAAAGACAAACAGCTTTTTTAATCTCAGAGATAGGCCGAAACTTTGCTGAACACAACGTGTTTTTAGCCTTTTTTAGTCTAAAATAATTGTGGCTATGCAAACGTCTTGTGTCCAAAACATATTTTTTAAATAATATTTCCCAAAGATAGATGGGATCTAATTATATACTTGATCTAAGATAGGTACTACTTTTTGATCTGAAGCCCCCCACACCTCTTTTATCAAGCCGTTTAATCGAAAGTTTTACTAATAGTTGTCATCTAAAAAGTCTGAAAACTTTTTATTTTTACGCGGGCCTGTCAGAAACTATTTCTAAAATATCACGGTATTCTTAAAGCACTGTTACAGGGAACAATTCTTAGGATAACTGCCGTATTCATACTCACTTTTTTTTTTCCTGAATAGTCTTATCACACGAATTACATATTAGTACAATTGCACGAGTCAAAACTAACTTTGTCTTGGGACTCCTGACACGGAAATAAGCTTTTTTTTAATGAAAATCAAATACATTAAAAAAAACAGGTCATCCATTTCTATTTTTTTATATATATATTTTTACTGTTTTTATTCCAATAAAACGCATTAGTTTACATATATATATAAAAATCAAGAGGGTATTTGTCGTATTTGAGGATGATATTTATATAGAACGTATAAATAGTCATATAATGAATAAAAACTTCTATATTTCAATAATAATGTACATAAGAACGTAATTATATGGGGAAAAGTTCTAGTCAGAAATATATAAATAAAATATAAGGGACGTTTCATCAACCTACTCATAACATAACCAATAAGGGCGTTTTTACAACCCAACAGTATTAAACAAAGTACGTAGATTTTATAGAGTTTTACATATATGTTAATTAAGCAAAAAAAAAAAAGGACTTTTTTATTCTTTTAAAAGTTATAGGGATACACGGTTCTATTAGCATAGTCGATCAAAAAAAAAAAAAAAAAAAAAAGCACGACGTTCGATTTTGTTTATTCGTGTTATTTCATGAAACAGGTTTGTCGCATATATATTCTTTTTCGTTTTTTTTTTTTTTTTTTTTTTTTGGAGAAAGATACGCACACCAGGTTTTCGCATCAGAGCCAAACCCTGTGGCTTTCCGTTCTTACGTTAAACGCAAAGAGGAGTATTAAAATATGCTTACCTTATGTGATTAAGTTTGCAGGTTCTCCGCACAAAAATAATTGGGTATATTACAAGTATAACTCGTAAGAAACTGCTGTCACGGCCAATTAATAAATTTGGAAACGCAATCTACACTCGTATATACTCTCAATCTTAATGTTAGTAGTATGAATTAAGCTTTAATTATTGAAGATACCGAGTATTAAGGTTTTATCTTGACTTCAAGTAGCTATAATAAAATTCCTTTTACGGATTATATGTATATTTTTAATGGAGTTGATGTGATTTCATAATCAATAGTTATATTACTGTTTACTCTGCGATATATGATTAAGAGTGATTTTTGGTTTCACTACTAATTAGAATTATGATGGAGATGGTAAGGCTTCTCTCCTTGTGAAGAGGGCGGCTTGTTACAACAAATCATGCGCTCATTGGGTGTAATGTGGGGGTCGACTGTTCTAAATGTTACAAGTTGATGTAATTATTAATTTTGAAAAAATTAAGTTGTGTGCGAGTATTCATCTATAGCTTCATGTTCATGTCCAAAAGGGAGATATTTTACGAGATTCTGCCTTTTCCATTGTCGTTTGATTGGATTTTGAAGACCTTTGGTCTGTTCACCACGGAATTCTATGCCGTTATTGTCTGATGTCTAGTCATCATCGTCTCTTTCGTAAACAAGTATAACATTGGAAACGGTAGATCAGTTACGTGCTTCTGGCTGTTATAACGGGAGTGATATAATGAGAGCTTGTTTTGATTTAAGCAGCTCCAAATTAGGGTTTTGCGTATACGTCGTTATGGTGTTTCTTAGGAGCGCGAAGATTAGAGCTAACAGCTTCGTAGGATTCGAGATCATTCAACTTGCCCTATATTTAAACTTGATCGTATGCAAAAAAAAAAAATAATATACTTTGCTCGAGGTTTACTACAATCCTATTTCGAGCGACCATCCCCATAAACCAAACCAACACCACATAGGGTATGCATTGGGGGAAAAAAGAGGTTGTATGAAAGAAATAATCAGTGGTCACCCTCAAGATGGGCTAAAAAAGAGTCAACTTAGTTCTTTTCAGTAAATGTTTGTTGAAATACAGCGTAAACTAGTTCCTATAATTTAAACCTTCTTTAATCTACAATCTCGTCAAGGTGAGACTCGGTAGTACGAAGAGTCGTGTTTCTCGAATAGTTTTAACATAAAAAAAAAAAGCTGATATTCGAAAGAAAAAGATGTCCCTTGAAAGGAAAATAAGAATATCATCGACATTGTTTATAATTGGTCCAGTATTACTGGAGTAAAAAGGGAAATGTAAACATTACTAAACCTTGTAACAGAGTTTATATATTGATATACATATCTCCTTGTTTTAAATTGTAAAGTACCTTTAGATAAATCCAATATTTACCTTTACAGCTATTTTTTTTTTAATAAAATAAAAAGAAAAGGAAAAGACAGATGGTTCTTGATAAATAAATAATTTATTAATGATTGAGGCTATGAGGGAACTATTATGCTAATAAAAGCAAAAAAAAAAAAAGTGGGCGATGTATTTGATTTACACTAGGACATATAAAATTCATTACACTGCAGCAATTTAATTGTCATTGTTACTAGCAATCATTTTGTCGTTCTCATTTTGCTTGACACCACTGAGGATGTTGATACCACCCTTAGCAATACCCTGTTCAAGAATACGACCGTTAAGAAGACCACCCACAAGACCAGGGTTGTTATTGACGACATTGTCAGCTACCTTCTTTTGATCGTTGATTTGAGCCTTCTTAAGACTTTTATCAGTTATCTCAGTGTTGCTTTTATCAGTTATCTCAACTTCTTGGTTGCTTTCGTGGTTAGAGCCACCGTGAGGAGCAGCGGAGACGAGAACAGCACAAGCGGCGATGGCGAGGAGAGAGATGAATTTCATATTAAAGTGATTGAGAGGTAAGTAATTTACTTGATGAAGGAAAAATAAAATAAATTGAAAAATACTTGATCTATATATACTTCAGTTTTTTTTTTATCGTTTTGATTATTAAACTAGTCCTTCTTCTACGCTCAATATAGCACACCACCTCCTTTCATTTTATTTATTCTAATACCCCTTCCTCGTTCATATATATATATAACAGTTTTATGCATGTCACCCCTTTTGCTCATCATTGATAGTCTATTATATACATAATCAATTGGTTGTCAGTAGATTTTTATGCTTAGCGTATTACTTTATAATTAATTACTTCATATATATATTTTTTTTAAATATATATATATATGCTTATATGCAAAATGCATATTGAGTTTCTACATTTAGGATAATAGTAATTCCCCTTTTCTACGTTTGTGGTATTATTTGACCAGTAACAATTCTGTACTACAACCAAGAAAAAAAAACTTGATTTTTTAAGGAGAACAAGACCGTTTACTTTCCACAGAAAAAAAAGAAAAACTATTTTTATTTGTCAAGTACATACTACAACTTTAATTATATTATACATATGGCGATGGTGGGGAAGGACTTAAAAGCCTTTGACAGCTTAATAATAATTATATCCTGGTCTATATGACAGTAACGTGGTAAGATATTAAACTATTTATAATAATTGCCAATAACATATGATTTTAAATATCTAGATATATAATTAGAATGCACCCAAACATACATGCAACATCAAAACACACGAATTCTGAAATCATGCATATCCGCCGCCCCTTTGTATACCCAAAATACTAAAATATCATATTTTCATTGTCGCTCGAAAAAAAAAATAGCCGCCGAGAGAAACATGTTGTTATTTGTTAAGCACATAATTTTCTCCCTCTCTCTCCTTCTTCTTCTATGGTATAATAATCTCCGTCATCCCCACCCCCCTTTATTCTCCAATTGCTTTTATTGGATGGATTACCGAAAGACATAAACGTTACTTTAATTATAGATGTTTGGTATAGGAGAAGATAATAACTAAATACCCAAGACAGTCTTTATAATTGACATTATCATACGTATATTAAGGGGGGAGGGGAATAAAAAAAAGTATATAGAAAACATCGATTTTATACTGGCGTAATTTAATGCGTAATACATTATTTCTATCTGTGTGCGGATTACGAGTATATACAAAATAAATACTGGTAATGTTTATTTATCTATTCTGCATTTACTTAGAAGAAGGAATTATTATACTCAATCCGAGAACTGATAACCAACTAATGCAAATAGTGTATCTTTTGAAACATATTATCCTGTTTATCAATTTCCTTTTTCCCAAAAAAAAAAAGCAATCAAACAACAGACGTGTACTCGTTTTATTTATACTGCATGTATATACAACCTGGTCCAGTTAAACTTTTTTTGCCGGAATTTGATTCTGTATTCGTATTATCGACGAATAAACGGACGTGGTAAGCATTAAACATAATCAGAAAAAACCTCTTTAAGGTTCTTGTGTAAGCTTGTCTGCATAAACCTGAATATAAAGAAGTTAACAGTTTGAAGGGCACCATCTTTTTTTTAAAAAAAAGAAAAAAAAGAAAGACTGAGTGCATTTTGATTTAGTATAATAGCGTTTACGGTTTTACCTGGTATTTCGCACTGCAGTTACCCGAAGAAAGAAAGGGAGGGGGGGGGGGATACTGAATTTTCTTTAGCTTAGAAACCACGATATAATAATGTGTGCCATGACTTGATCCAAAGTAGGAGTCGATTGTGGGAGCATCCCAATCAAAATAAATTATTTCCCTGGCGAAGTCATTTAGTATATATATTAATTAAAAACATAAAAACACTATTGCTTTTTTATATATAAAAAAAACTACCGTACCAAAAAAAAAATTGATAATTAGTAAACACTTTTATCAAATTAGAAAAACATACCGCATAACATGACGCTTGGTTTTTATTTAGTTTTAAACAACGAAATTTTATTCTTTAGATACTTTAAAGGGTAATATGCGGCAATACTGGAATTGAATACAATTTCCCGCTAGAAATTCATTGAATGTGAATACTAGTTTTAAGCGACAATATAACCGCAAATGACATCCACAATAAGGCAATTATTTTTCTAAATACCAATGGATAAGACTTATTTCCTATTCCTACTAAATAGAGTTTTGATATAGTTTCATACCACTACGGAGAACTATGATTAAATAGATTATAAAAGCAGAAAATATCAAGGAGCCCTCCTCCCTTTTTTTTAGGAGATGTTTTCGTTATCTTTAATAACATTCGTTTTTTTTGTTTTTTGAAACTTATTGCTTCTTTTTTTAAAAAAAAAATGTGTTGCATATAGACTTATGTAAGCACCCTTTTGACACCATAGCTTATAATGTAGCATTTCTATTTACAGGTGGCCGAAATACGGAAGAAATCCATCCTTAAATCTAGTAATTATATTCTACTAAAGAAAAAAGCTCACTGAGATATCTCAGTTTAAAACTCGCTCATATAAATGAAAGTGCTACAACCAAAACTGAGCTTTTAAGAAATCACCATTTTGATCCGCCTAGCTCAAAATTTGTGCAAAAAAAAAAAAAACGCCTTTAAACGGTAAATATTTGTT
The DNA here is from genome assembly GCA_025201345.1 of Thamnidium elegans. Lineage (NCBI taxonomy): Eukaryota > Fungi > Mucoromycota > Mucoromycetes > Mucorales > Mucoraceae > Thamnidium > Thamnidium elegans. The sequence goes on along the minus strand of JAIXMG010000001.1, from coordinate 2,470,962 downwards.
CAATGTTTTTAGTACAAATATGATTTCGGATGTAATAGAAGCGCCTAAAAGAGCGCTTCGTCATCATTGTCTATTCTACAAAGAAAGTCAAAGTAGATCGGGAGTGATTGCAAAAAAACGGTAAAAAAAACCCAAAAATGAACATCGAAAAAAAAAAAAAGTCGAAAAAATGGAGAAAACATAGAACAACAGACGGTTCTCAATATTTGATATTAAAGACAACATCCTAACGACCAAATTTTACTTTACAACATGGGCGAAAAAATTTCTTGACGTTTAATGATACAAAAAAAATCTTATTTCAACCACTGTAAGTTTCGATATAACGGAAACTTTCGATAAATTGAAGTCGAGTTTTATAGGAATATTTCTATGTTGGCTTACACCATCAAGAGAGCTATTGATATTGTTATCCAGCGATTATTTAAGTATGTATAGAGTAATTGCATAACAATGGGATTTTTTTGGTAGGCATAGGCTAAACGTTTTATGATGCATAAAAAGTTTATGCTCCTAATGATCTACTGCGGCAGGCTTTTTAGGCCTAAACGTCCAAACTTCAAAATTATACGTATATAAATTGACGAATATCAGCGTTGTAATAATATACTATAGGAAAAAAAAAATACTTTATTATATGTCAAAATCTAAAGACTACGCATCCACATACGAATAGTAGGTGCGCCATCCTCATCAAATATAGCATCATCGCCTTCTTCAATCACGAAACCCATCTTAGCGTAAAAGCCACGTCCCTCATATCTTGAGTGCAAAACGATTTTATCAAAATCGTTTTCTTTACAGTACTGAATAAAAGCTTTGACAAGCTGCTGACCAATGTGAAGACCACGAGCATCACTAAGAACAGCAAATCGACTCAATTTAGCAAGATGGTCAGGTTTAGGGGTTAAACGAATGGTACCAACAGGCACATGTTTTTCTACGGTTCCATCTTGCCTTTCTTTGTCACAATAGGCAACAAAATGTTGAGATACATCATCGTAACTATATGTTTATTTTAGTTAGATAATGTTTATATGTTTAGGATTTTATATAAGCATTACATATCAAGCTCACTTTCAAGTGTGTATTTTTGTTCGTCTACAAATACGGGAATTCGAACTTTTAACGAGTCCTTTCTTTCTTCGACTGTTTGTAGGTGCTTGATAGAAACGTTACTATATTTTGACATTTTTTTTTTTTACAAAGAAAAGATAAAAAAGGGGTGGGAAAAAGAGTTAAATTTTTTTTTTTAATCCGGGCAATCGGGGCTTGACTAGCAAAGTGTATCTTTGTTGGCCAATAAAATAGGCGACACAAAGTTGATGTTATTATAATTACGTAATATGGAAATTACTTTTGTAGCGTCTTAGACCCTTCAAAATTTGATCTCTTCAGCTGGTTTATCTTCTACCATCTACTTTTTGAAGTTTTAAAAGATCATCTAAACGGCGTCTATTTTTATGTAATAGAATGAAAAATGACGGCATCTTTTAGCTGTTTCTAAGTAGTACGTATGCAAACGAAGATCATGAAAGAATACTTTTTTTCCTTACCTTATACTAGCATATCTTATATTCTGAACGATGTTATACGTGCAGAATGAGGCAACCAGTGTAAAATATTGACGTAGGAGGAAGAACAGTTTCCAGCTTATACAGGAAAAGAAACTATTCGTAATGTTAAATAATGCAAAAATACTTGTAAATAATGTGGGATCCTTGCACCGTTTTATTTATTATACAAATGACGTGCAATACTATGTATGTACAGGTTTTTTTTATTACAAAAAAAAAAAGGATTTTTTTTTTAAAAAAAAAGATAAGGAGCTTAATATCCTGATGATTGTTGAGCTTCTCTTACGATACGTGCAGTTTTTGTAGCGTTTTCTCTAGCAGTAGACTGGTTTTGCATTTTTTCAGAGCGAGCTTGCTCTTCTAAAGCATCTATGTGTTGCTATATATGTATATTACGAATAAATGTATTATCTTTTTTTTTTTACAAACTCTTATTTAAAAACGTACCCATGCTTGTCTTCTATCACTTGTGCTTTCTTCTGAGTTTGATGATTGGTTACAGTTTACACGATTTAAATCAATTTCATCGTAGCCAGTATTATGCTGAAGATCATCTTGATCAATACAGTCTTCGATAGTTACATGATATTTATGGGCACTCATTTAATTTTGTTAAAAAAGTTTTTTTTTAAAAAAAAAGAAAATTGTTGTATGTGAGAACTTTTTTTCACTTAAAACCAAAAAAAAAAAAAAGTTTCTCACACGCTAAAGTCTCTCCGATGACTATTGTTGTTATTTTTGCATAATGTGGCTTGAGAAAAAAAAATCCAAAACATTTCTTATATGCAGAAGAAAAAAAAAACAGGCTGACCTAATAATTAACTACGTAAGAAAAAAGGATAGACTTCATTTAATCATTATAGCCAGTGTCATTTCCAAAGTATATCGAGCAATGCTCATCACCAATTGTTAAACCAAATAAAATAAAAATAAAGGCTTCACACACACACACACATACCCTGACCACTATGGTTATTATTATTATTTTGCATGAAATAAATAAAAAAAAATACGATCAAATTTAGTTATCAAGTTGTCTCTCTAATTTATCTAAACGCTCTCGTAAGGTATTTAGCATATCATGATATTCATTTGGCCCAATATCATTTTGTGATCTAACGATGGTAGGTGGATTTATGATATCTTGTTGTCGTTCTTGTTCCCGTTGCTCTTGTTGCTCTCGTTCCTGTTGCTCCCGTTGCTCCTGTCGATCCTGTTGCTGTGTAGTTGCCATGGTATTTATTTGCGTTGCCGGATCTATATTTGCTCTGGTTTCCAAGACAGCGATTCTCTTAAATAATTTCTCTAGTGTATCTTCCAACCTAGTCAAACTTTCCTTTTGCATTTCCTTGATTTGATTTCTAACCAAGCCTTCAATAGTCGTCGACGAAGCTTGTAAAGTTTGCATTAAAGTAGAAGACCTACGAATTTGATCATCCAGCGTAGACTTTAAAGTTCTAGTTGTTTCAATCGTCTCAAATAAGTGTTCAAAGGGTTGCATAAATTGTTGTCTTTGTAAACCAGAAGAGCTTGAGGAACCAGTTGTGGGTGTCTTTGGTTCCATAACTACTCTACCAGAAGTGACCGGGAAACTATGACCATAAGCAGAAGAAGGGTATTGAGGAGAATGAGGAGGGAAGTGACGGTTGATACTACTGGGATGAGCAGTATGAGGAGGTTGTTGTTGAGAAGGTACGATGGGAGGGATAGCAAATTCGGCAGTACTAGAACTAGCAGGGCTACGTAAAGTAGTTTGAGATAAAGGATGAGGTTGAGATTTTGATTGGACTTGGCGGAAATTAGAGTTTAAAGGTGCGGATCGAATACCGTTTGAAGCGTGTTCAACATAAGAAGGAGTAAAGATAGTTAAATTCCTTGTGTTTTTACCGGATTGACTTTGCTTGATATTCATATTAGACAGTAACTTTGGAGGAGCTTGCTGTGAGCTTACAGTGTGAACAGGCTTAGGTAATATATTCAATTTTTGTCTTTTATTAGTTGTTGGTTCTTCAATGGATCTAATTAAAATAAAATTAGTAAACCTAATAATAGAAAAAATTAAATAAAAAAAAAATAACCTGCTGAGTCTTCTTGTCTTTTGGCTTCCAGCGCCGTGAGTTAACATGGAATCAATAGCCATTGGGTCGTTTGTCAATATTGGTTCTGTCTTTACTATTTGAATAGGACTAGTAGCTTCTAAAAGTTCAATATCTGTTTCTTCATATTGTGTTTTGTCCAGTTTAAGCTTGTTGTACTCTAAGCCCGACAAGTTGGATAGTATCGAGTCTGCCAAGTTTGCAGCGTAATCGGTCGGTTTTAATTTACAAAGTTCTGCCAACAAAAACTTATTATACTTTATAGCAATAGAAGCTAAACTAGTTGACTTTAAGTAAACTTCATCATGTTTGTCTCGATAAAATAGTTCAGATTGAGACTCTAACAGCTGAGTCAATGGTAAATCAAAAAAGGAACAAACTTGGGTTAATTTAAATAAAAGAATACTAGTGTTCGTAATACGATAAACATAAAAAGGTTGACTCGATTGAAAATGACCCAACAAGAGTGATTGTATCTTCATTTAATTTTATAAATGTATTGTGTGTATATATATATAAAAAAAAAAAGAAAAAAAAAAAAGAAAAGAAAAGAAAAATTATAATATAAAATGAATATATACTCTTTGTGTGTCATGACGCGAAAATATAATAAAAACTGAGTTAGAAACGAACTTCTTCCATATCTTCTTCATCATCTTCACTGGAGGAGCCATCTTCTGGCAACTTATTAACGGCGTTTTGTCTTTCGGCAGCAGATAATCTTTGTTTGTACTCTGGTTTAAGTTGATAGTTACCGGCATAAGGACCTCTCTTATTCAAAATACAAATTTCGGCCAATACTTCTTTCAAGTATTGATTTGGTTGATTCGTGTGCTCTACAATACCCTTAAATGACCAGTAGGGAAATTTATCAAATGCTGCAAACAATAAATCCATAAGTTCATTACGTGGCATACGAGTAGCCTTTTCTTTATCAATTTTACGTTTCTTGGTAGTCTAAAAATAAACCGAGTTTAACTATTTTGCTCTGTCTCCTTATTATAATAATACTTACAACAAAGTCAGAGAAACTACTATTGGGCATACTACTGCTGGCGCCAGGTACAAACACAGGTTGGTTATTTTGTCCTAATACTTGTACTGATCTTTGAGGTGTTCCTGCATCCAATACACGCTTTCTCATAATATTTCTATAAGATCGAAATTCGGTAGGTGTTGCTGCACATTCATGGTGAACTGTTCCACTAATAGCTTTTACTCCATTTTGATCCTCTGAAAATACAAACTTGTTTTGTACTTCTCCGGGTAAAATAGATATGTTGTATTCTCTGGGAATAGTAGATCCTGGTTCTTCAGGTAATACAAGTGAAATCTATCGAATATATATATATATATTAGTATATTATATATATATATCAAAAATAGTATTTAAACCCTACAGCACTCGATCTTCCTGGTGGTGCTCTTTTGTTGTTGTTGTTATAAACAAAAAAAGGTTTAGTATAAACGTATCTTTCATATATATAAATGTATATTCTACCTATTATAAATTCGTACACTTCCCAAGTTTAAATTATCTTCATCGATATCCTTCCATTTTTTAGCAAGAAATGAAGGAACCTATTTTTTTATAAAAAAAATGAGTATAATGTAGACTAGCAGAAAAAAAAAATAGTACTTACTTTAACTAGCCAAACTTTTGTATCAACATCGTCTAATTTAAGATCCTCTGCATCGTCTTCGTCAAATACTTCTTCCAAAGATCCTGGATCGTCTTCAAAGAGTGCATCAACGTCGTGGTTATCAGACATTATTAAATAAAAAAAAATATAAAAAAAAAAAAATATGTGTAGAAGAAAGAAAAAAAAAAAAGAAAAAAAAAACAGTGACTTCAGTTTTAAATATATGCTATCATTGCGCTTTTAAACCCCTCTCTCACTCTCAACTCTTCCATATTCAATAGTAGCGTGTATACGTATAAAAAAAAACAATAATGCGCATTTATTTAAGTATTGTTGGTTCCTTTCTCACACTCTCTCTATTTTTGAAAAATAAGATATCTTTCTAACCCAAAAAGTTGATACAAAAGATATGGAGAAGAATGTTACAAACTGCAAAATCTGCAAAAGCTCTATAAACAATATACTGTTAGAATGTCTATTTATTTTTTATCCCTCTAATGGGGTTTTACCTTTCAGGTGATATAGTCTTGAATTCGTCTTTATTCTCAGAATTAGTTTGGATACGTAAATTGGCTATTATTTTAAAATATTAGTATTTATAGCTGTGCTTTCTTTTTTTTTTAAAAAAAAAACTTACAAGCAAGAACAAAACTACCAACAGTAGAGATGAAACCACCGAGGAAAGCATTGTAAGGAAATGTACCTGCCAAGACCATGTATACAAATTGAATGATGCCAGTGATGAGAATATAAACAAGGTAAACATCAATCAACTTTAAAGAAGAAGGTGTATCCTTCTTGTATCCAGAGATAAACTTTTGTGTGGCGACTTGGAGTTGATCCATTATATAGTAATCTGAAAGAGAGTCTTATTATTTTTTTATAAAAAAACACGAAACTTGTTAATAAAATTGAGTTACGTTTTTAAGCCAATCAAATGGTTACTACAAATCTGTTCAATTTCAGACAGGCAAAAGCATAAACCTGCTAAATAAAAGATGAAAAAAGCTTTATTTATTAAATCAAACTAACAAAAGTCTGCTTTAATAGGATAATCGAGATTTGAAAGCTCTCCGTTATTAAACACTGCAACAACTCCTACTTTTTTATCATATAATTCAAGTTGCAAACGTCGGTTAAACTTAAATATTACAGTTTCTGTTCTTTTCATTCGATTTACAAGACTTGGTTATCTTTTTTTTTTATCTCTGCGTCGTAATAGTAAGTCTTCTTTGGGCTATTTTCAGAGTATATACCGATATTTAAAAAACGTGAATTTATTCTGTGTCCCATTTTAACACAAAAATAGAAGTGGACCAAGTTGTCAAAAGGATTCAAGTTAAAATTCATATCATCATAGCTACTATTGCGATAGATGAACTGACGATGCATAGATCCGTTGAAGGGAAAATAATTATCAATCATTTTAAGCCTTCTTTGGTGTTTTGCAATATTAACTAATTCGATGACCTTTAAATTTTCTTGAGTACATGTACGGGTTTTAAGTCCCTCTGTTTCTTTCAAATTATCTGCTCTGACTTTGTAGGAAGCATTTGACGAATCCTTTAAAATGAATCGACTTAAGTTTGGATAATTTGAAAAGACATATTCCATCACAGCACGAGGAGTATCCGAATGCTTGATGAGCAAATTGTTATAGATAAATTCTAAATAGTTTATTGTTTCAGATCCAATCGTTGCAGTAGTTTTATCAGGTAAACTAAAGTCAATGGTATTATCACTTTTTTCAGAAAAATCTGTTTTGGGGCTGTACGCGTACTCCAATTCTAATCCTTTGTTTGAATTGTACATAAATCCGTTATTCCTCATATATGTATCGACCATTGAAACGAAAATTTTATCTTCTTGTTTCCAATTGAAACGTTCGCTATTTTGAAATAGTTTGATATCTGTGAAATACTTTACAGAAATTAACGGAAGATCAGTAAATATGCCTAGTAACTTGAAATTTTCATTAAAGAGAATAATAGAAGAATCGTCTATTGTATCAATTTTTTTCTTGTATGAAATAATTATGAGGTGAAAACTCGCTCTAATAGTAAAAACCAACCAAGTTGGGGGAACTCACTTGTACTTGCATAAACGTTAAGCCACTCCGAAAATCATTGTAGTAGGTATGTATGGAGGCGCATGTAGAGATTAAATCGGCTTCCAATAGACTTGTTTTATACCCTCATATTAATGCGACACTTTTACGTGTTAATTTCATAAACCCAGATTTATACCATCCGTTACCTTTTTCTTACGTGCGAATACGTTTTTTTTTTTTTTTTTTTGTATATTTACCTGTATTAGTTTTTTGGTTATTTTTATTTCTTTTTTTATAGTTTACTTCTACAACAGCTTCAACAGCAACAAAAAAAAGTTATGCAGAGTATAACCGATAGTTTATTTGAACAATTTAAATATATATACCAAATGCTTGATAAGTAGTGATGTGACTAATATTAATAAAATAATACGAGGCTTGAGTTATACTATATATTTATTTCAGACTAAATTTACTTGTGGTAGACAGGTCAAAAAACTAGTACCGGTTCAGATATATATAGGATTGACCGCCTATGGAAAAAAGAATGTCAATGATCTCTATTTGTACCTAGGTTTAACGACATAAGGTGTTCCTTTTACAGTCAAAAATAAATAAATGCAATTATAAAATAAAAATTAAAGAGATCTAGTAATGTTAGAAGTAAACTAATAAAATTGTAATAAGGATAAAGAATAAGAATAGTTGAACTAAAAGAAGAAAAGGCAATGAAAATAAATGCAACGAAAATGTGTATAACAGAATGAAAAATAATAAAATTACATAATAAATGAAGTGATCAGGTAAAATGTGAAAATTGGATCTTAAAGAAGTACAATATTCTTTGATGTAAACAACACACAGAAATGGTCATGCAAAAAAAAAACAGTTAATATCAAAAAGAGAGGAAGTACATCTAGTACTGATATCAGGCCTAGATTCGCGCACATTAAGTCCACGGACAACTAGTGCAGTTGCTAGAGTCTAGGTATCCTACATGTCGTTGTCTATCCTTCCTCACTATTTGAAATCATTTTCACCTCTTATATAGGCAACCAAAAACGATGACAACTCAAATTGTGGTTCAAATTTTCGTTTTTTTTTTTTTTTTTTTGATACTTCAATGTAAGTGCTTTATTAGAACAGATTGTACGAACCCGATCTTTTCGATCTTTTGTGTGTAAAGATATAACGCGTTTCTTTTTCTTTATAAAGACCTTTTAAGTATAAAGCTATTGACGTAATAACTGCAATTTAATTGGTCTTTTTTTTTCTTTTTTTGGATTAGGTCTAAAATTTTACTACGACAGCCTACAAAAAAAATCTGTTTCAGGAGTGTTTACTGATTAAAAAGAAAAATAAAAGAAAGGTACTGGCGATACCGAGTGTGGAATGGTCTCCTATGGACGTTGATGTGAACGCACAATTTAAAAAAGGTCGACAAAGCTCTAGTAGGGATTGCAAGATTACTTGTAATGTACGTGATAAAGTTGGCCATGTCATTGAAGGGCTGTTAGATTCTACAAGAAGCTCTCGGTCGTCGAGATAAGAAGATAAATCCCATTTTTCTCTTACGATATCTGTCAGATTTTTAAGTTCGGCATAATTGAACTTTTTCATATAAAGAGTTACACCATTAAAGAGACAAATAGTACACTGTCAAAATTAAACAAATACAACTCTATTTAGACTAAAGTATTAACAGCACAAACAGCAGAGTTTTTTTTTTTTTAAAAAAAAAAGAAAGTGTAGCGCATAATGATAGTTAATTCAACATTTAATTCAATTCATTTTTTTTTATTTGACTGCATAGTAACCTGGAAGAACTTCTACATTGGGGGGGGGGAGGTTTATCTTTAACGAGGTCTGCTTAGAATGATAGTTCGGTTATATTTTTAAATGTGCTTGGTAATGTAAAAATATCAATTGGCTGGTTATTTTTAATACCACTATGTCTTGTATAATGAAAGTCCAGACTGGTTATCGTATCTTTATGCTTTAAGCAAAAGTCCATGTACAAATCATGCGTGTCATAGTCACAACTATTTATTCATTGGTTAGCCTCAATCTTTTTAATTGTTTTCAACTCTGTGTTTAATAGGACGTGAAGGTAGTCTTTGTAGTATTCATATTCCACTGTAATTTCTTCTGTGTTTGGGAAATAAGTCATCAAATGAATAGTATCTTTTTCATCATGCATTTTGTGCTCAAAATCGCTGCCATAGGAACCAAAGTTATCACTTATTGGAAGCCCCATTTTTCGCATCAAGTGTCCATACTTGAAATATTTTTCGCATCTGTCTTCGCTCAAAAGTTCTTTTAAATCTTCTATACGGATAGAGCGAATATCCACATCTTCCCAGTATAATTGATTCGCATACGGATACCAATTTTACATACAATAATACATTCAGAAAATTCCTTCCCTTCGAGATACATGAATATACTTTGATGAACTTCTGCTGGTAGTTTGTTCATAACCAAACGAATATAAGGTTTTGCGAAATAAAAGTAAAAGACAAAAAAAAAGGGAAATCTTCATAAATATTTTTATATGTTCTCTCAGTCTTAAACTCGTGGCTTACTACGTTTGAATTTATCTTAACACACATTGATAAACATAAAAAAAGAGTTGGCTCTGAACAATAAAGATACTCCGATTTGATTATAAAAAAAAAAGGTTTTTCTCTACTGTGCAACACTTGCAATAGTTCACCATTATTCTGTATACGAGTCAACATTATTTTTTATTGCTGAAAAATATAAACCAACTATTATGAGTGGACATATTATTATTCTCTATATAGGAGACAGAGTATTTGATTTACTGAGTGGTTTTTAAAGGGAAAATAAAACAGAAGTTTAGAAAGTATTATCAAGTTCATTACAGATTGTGGTGTTACCAATATCAAGAAATAGAGACTGTATTTGTTTCAGTTTAAAGAGAATAAAGATGGGGATGTACTTGCTTGTAGGAGAGATTATTTAAGGAATTTCTTGTTAAAAACATCTGCATGACTGAAGTCAGCTGTAAGCGGACCTCGTTAAAAATAAACCTCCCCCCCCCCAATGTAGAAGTTCTTCCAGGTTACTATGCAGTCAAATAAAAAAAAAATGAATTGAATTAAATGTTGAATTAACTATCATTATGCGCTACACTTTCTTTTTTTTTTAAAAAAAAAAAAAACTCTGCTGTTTGTGCTGTTAATACTTTAGTCTAAATAGAGTTGTATTTGTTTAATTTTGACAGTGTACTATTTGTCTCTTTAATGGTGTAACTCTTTATATGAAAAAGTTCAATTATGCCGAACTTAAAAATCTGACAGATATCGTAAGAGAAAAATGGGATTTATCTTCTTATCTCGACGACCGAGAGCTTCTTGTAGAATCTAACAGCCCTTCAATGACATGGCCAACTTTATCACGTACATTACAAGTAATCTTGCAATCCCTACTAGAGCTTTGTCGACCTTTTTTAAATTGTGCGTTCACATCAACGTCCATAGGAGACCATTCCACACTCGGTATCGCCAGTACCTTTCTTTTATTTTTCTTTTTAATCAGTAAACACTCCTGAAACAGATTTTTTTTGTAGGCTGTCGTAGTAAAATTTTAGACCTAATCCAAAAAAAGAAAAAAAAAGACCAATTAAATTGCAGTTATTACGTCAATAGCTTTATACTTAAAAGGTCTTTATAAAGAAAAAGAAACGCGTTATATCTTTACACACAAAAGATCGAAAAGATCGGGTTCGTACAATCTGTTCTAATAAAGCACTTACATTGAAGTATCAAAAAAAAAAAAAAAAAAAACGAAAATTTGAACCACAATTTGAGTTGTCATCGTTTTTGGTTGCCTATATAAGAGGTGAAAATGATTTCAAATAGTGAGGAAGGATAGACAACGACATGTAGGATACCTAGACTCTAGCAACTGCACTAGTTGTCCGTGGACTTAATGTGCGCGAATCTAGGCCTGATATCAGTACTAGATGTACTTCCTCTCTTTTTGATATTAACTGTTTTTTTTTTGCATGACCATTTCTGTGTGTTGTTTACATCAAAGAATATTGTACTTCTTTAAGATCCAATTTTCACATTTTACCTGATCACTTCATTTATTATGTAATTTTATTATTTTTCATTCTGTTATACACATTTTCGTTGCATTTATTTTCATTGCCTTTTCTTCTTTTAGTTCAACTATTCTTATTCTTTATCCTTATTACAATTTTATTAGTTTACTTCTAACATTACTAGATCTCTTTAATTTTTATTTTATAATTGCATTTATTTATTTTTGACTGTAAAAGGAACACCTTATGTCGTTAAACCTAGGTACAAATAGAGATCATTGACATTCTTTTTTCCATAGGCGGTCAATCCTATATATATCTGAACCGGTACTAGTTTTTTGACCTGCCTACCACAGGCACATTTTGTATGACTGACGTAGTTAAGAGTAGAATAAACAAATAAAAAGATACTTTATCTCCTTAAATCCATAATTATGGCTGTATATCTCTTTATATAACTAAAATTGTACTTTTTTGAATATTTCGCATATACACGTTGCTTTAACAAATATTCTCGCCACTGTCAGAATAATGTTTCAAAAAATCTTCGTTGATATATTTTCCACACGACGTTTTTTTTTTAAGTTTACACCGGAGGGACTAATACAATTCGGTTGGGTTTCTACTCATCGCTGCCAGTAGTAAGTCGATTTATGACTGCATGGAGGTCGTGCTTCACAGCTCAGCTTTATGATTAACAGAGGAGATATGGAATGTTTGTGGTCGAGGAAAGCTATAACGGAGTAACTATGATATGATTTATGTCAATGATTCACTTCCTTCGTTTTAATAGAGTTCTGTACCCTGCGGGGAGCAGCGTAGAACTGATCAATTATTTTGTGCTGTTTCAGAAAAAGCCACTTTTTGGTTATCAAAGTTCAAAAACCTTTTAATATTTCTTTTTTAAAAGTAAAAGCATTATTTACTTATAATGGATAATATATATAGTTTGCTCCTTGTTTTACTAAATGAAATTGGTAATCTAATACTAGTTTCTATCATATGTCTTTAGGGATAAAAGGAAGAGAGAATTATTATTTTAGAACAGCGACATTTTTTTTTTTTTTTTTTTTTTTTTTTTTTTTTTTTTTTTTAGTTTTATACCCCCTTCATAATTTAAAATTTTCTTTTCCTTCTTTACCCCTCGTTCAACAATTTGAGTGATTACTCTACGAGTTCATCTCACTCAATATTTTTTATTACTTTTATTGTCTAATAAAAACAACCTTGTTTTGAATCTTTCGGTTACCAATAGCTTATATGAACACTTTCAAGAACAACAAAATGAACAACAAAAACAACAACAACAACGGCAACAACAACAACAATGGGCCCCTTTATCAAAACAACACAAACATGGAGACTTCCGTTCACACCTTTCTTGGCGCAGCCTTCATGTCGGGTTTTCACCTGGATACACACCTCCAACCACCGTAAAACTAAAAGAAACAGACCCAAACCTAATACAACGCTCTTCTCAAATACTCGAATTTAACAATAATAACCCGGATAACTCTACTCAATTTCTTGCTAGTGCTTGTGTAATGGAAGATGAGGCTTTGTTTGGCGATATACCAACCTTGTGCTCAAATGATATTATGTTTGGTACTAATGCAAAGATACTGGACGATGAAATGGTATTGCAAGAATTTGAATGGATAACTCAACTACCTTTTTCACCTCCATTATCACCTTCTGATTCTATTGTTCCAGTGGATGATTTTGTACTTTTCCCTCCATAAAAAAAAATATATATATATATATGTATAAATAAAAAATATGTGTGTATTTTTTAAATTACTGTGGCACTTTGAGAAAATATTTTTATATTAGGTCTCTCTTTTTGGGAAACTCAAGGTCAAGTGCTTATATAAAAGGTAAGTCAAGTTACATAAACATAAACTAAAAACTTCTATTCTTTATTTTTTATTTATACATGTGTCTATTGATCAGTAACAATTACATTCTTTACTAAAGATTTAATTTCGTCTACTTTATCTAACAAAGCTTGAGAAGTTTGAACTAGTTCTTTTCTTGCTTGACGAGCATTTAAATGTGAACCACAAGAAAAGGCATCTAAATCAAACAATACAAGCATTACTTGTTCAGCAAGATATGCTCCCATATATATTTTCTTTTTCTTTTCTTTTTCTGTCTTTTCAGGTTGATTCATAAATTCTTTTGTATCCTTTTCATACTTTTTAACTTGAGGAGTTAATTCAGTGTCTAATTTGTTCTTGATAACTTGTAACTTTTCTATTAATGCTTGTTCTTCGTTGGGTTGTTCAGTTGGTTGCTTGACTGGCTTTTCATTCTGTTTCTTAGCGACAGGTTCGCTGGTATGTTGTTTATGATGATGAGGCTTGGAAGGTTGTTTTTTAGTTTCGTGCTTATGATGATGACCCTAATATAACCCAGATATTTAATTTTTCTCTCTCTCGAAGCCAGTTAACTTTTTTTTTTTACCTCTTTTATTTTTAACGTAATGAAGCAACCAGGTCTAACACCATAAACACTTAACGGCATTTCGTCGTTATTCATGGCAGCTATTTTTTTAAACTTTTTTAAATCACTATGGCAACACGAAAAAAAAAAATATCTTACCTCCAAAAGCTTGTAATCTCATTGTAGCTGGATCAGCACCAGTGATGCGTTGAATATGTGCCTTTAACTCTTTTACTGGTGTCACTTCCAACTCTTTCACACTTTGGAATTCAACAGGAAACTTCTTTCCGTTCCATTTTACTTGAATACTTACAGACATATTTTATTTTAGTTAAAGAGAGAGAGAGAGAGGGCAAGAAAAAAAGTTTCACTATTTTAGTAAAATTGACGGAGTTGATGAACCCATGAACTTCTCTAGTCTTTTTTATATTACATGTAAAAGCAAGTGCGTTTATTGGAACAAGGTTTAAAATGCATTATTTTTATTATTTTTACTCCATTTCTAAAGCAGTAATAAGACCTTTACTATTAGCAGCCAAGATACTATTGGTTCCTTTTTTCCAGCAAACAGAACTCACAAATACAGGTGGGTCTTCATCGCCTTCGTCATCCTTTTTTTTAAAAAAAAAATAAAAGTTAGTTGTTTGTGTCATAAAACTATGAAAATTTATATACTTTACAGATTCTGTTTCAGAGGTGGATGGGAATTTAAATTCTGTAACTGGGTACTTAGAACTTTTATGGTAGGTATAGACTGTGTTGGTTTCGCTGCCACAGGATATCCAATCACCATTAGTAGATAACCCAACAAAGTTCTTTTCATTTTGATGTCCTGCATAAGTACGCTTACACAATGTTGATTCACGATCCCATAACTTTAACGTACTATCAGTAGAGCTAAATTATTATATAGAAGTTAGGCGTTATAGTTATTTTTTTATTAAAATGAAAACACTTACGCAGATATAATCTCGTCATCATTTAACCATTTTACATACGATACAGCTTTCCTATGTCCCTCAAATACCTTGAGTGGCTGCTTGGGAAACCTTAAATCAAAGCAACTAACAAAGTGATCTTTTATATAATGAGTAACCCATAAAATAATAGCACTTTAGTGCTTTATAGATTGTTATTTACCTGCGCTACCAACAGCCAAGTAATGACTACTATTGGGAGCAAATTTGGCACAGCAGACATTTCCTTTTTGTTCCAAAGTGAAAATAGAATCAGATTGTGATAACGACCAAACTTTAACTGTAGTATCGTCACTTGCAGAAGCAAGCATGGTTGGGTTTTGATGACAGATATCCACACTCCAAGCGCGTCTTTTATGTTCTTTAAACTCGGCTGTCTTTTGACCGGTTGAGACATCCCATATATGAATATAGCCTTGATAGTCAGAACTAGCCAGTTGAGATTTAATATAGGGGCTCCAGGATAAACAACTAATCTTGTAATCGCAATTAATGATACGCGTTGGACAATGAATGCCGTTAGGATAGTATCCCATCATATTAAAGTCGAATACTTTGATTTGTTTCGTCACACCACCAACTGCAAATAATTCTTGATCTCGGTCAAATTCAATAGAGGAGACAATGGTGGATTCTGTTTTATTATCGGCATAATTTAACTTGTCAATGGTATTATATCGGTTGTATCGTAATAATTCATACATCGTCGAAGAAAATTCTGATAGTAATTGCTTTCCTAAGATTTGTTATGTAAGTATAAAGTATTTTTTATGTATGACTTGATATACTTACTCTTGTCTTCGGCCATATCCCCCGCTAATGTGTCTCGATAGAGTTCCTTTAAATCATAAAATCTATTATCTAATCTTTTAGATAACGGGACTTCGAATTCTGACAGAGATGCTGTGGTTATACTAAATATTCCTTTAATAATTAAGTCAAACTTCTAAGAGAGAGAAAAATATATACCTTTGCTGACTATTAGCGACTTCTTCTTCTTCTTCAGTTTCAGTCTCAGAGTCTTGTATTTGCTGTTAAAAAATATAAGTGAACGTATACTTTTTTTTAAAGTTAGTTCCTTACGGAGTATCTTCTCTTTCGTTGATTTATAGAAAATCCAAGTTGTTGTTCTTCTTGATTCATAAGTCCTTTAAAATCATTCATAATACAATTATTTTGATTTAACAAGTCGTTGATAGTCTATTATATATAGTATAAATAATTGTACTAATTTAAAATATTGTTTTCGTTCACCTTTTTATTTTCCCTTTTTAACTTGATTAGGAAATGTCGTAATAAATCTTCCTTGATCTTATTTTGATCAATATCAGCATACTTTCTTTCTTTTACTGCTAAATTTAATATCTCGACTAGATCTAAAAAATAAGGATAGGAGTTAATATATTTTTTTATATATATAATCAAATGTCATCATTCCTACACCTTTATATGGTAAATAGCTCGCTAACGATTTAGCAATCATTGAATGATCTAACATGCATCCTTTTATAATATGATTTATACGATCGTTTGGTTGAGCACTCTTAATTTGTTTTAAAGTTTTCATGCGATATTCTGCAAGTCTATTTACTACAAAAAAGCTATTAAAATGAAATCGTTTTTTTCGACGTCTTTTTTTTTCTTTTTTCTTTTTACATTGAAAGCTTGGATTTATATCAGCTCTAGTTAAACGAGATCGACATAAAGGGCAATCAGGTTGACGGTCAATATGTAACGTAATGCATGAGTGACTAGTGTTGTTTTTTTTAGTAATCAAGATTAAACGTGTCTAAAAAAAGGTTTAGTTACCAAAAGGAATGACCACATTTTGTTGAAAAGACTTCAACCATAATATCTTGACAAATAGGACTATAAGTAATAATTATCAGTATTTTTTTTTAAAAAAAAATTGCTATTATCATTACCACGATAACTCTTCATCGATTGTGTCATCTTCTTTCATTAACTGTGTGTTTTCTGGATTGGGTCGGGATCCACTAAATAAGGTCATGATTGAAGATATAGAAGGCCAACTTTTAGGTTGCTCAATATCTGTTGTTTGTTGCAATGTCGAACCAGATCCTTCTTCAGAACCACTATCTGAGTAATTTTGCACTTCTTCTTGTTCTGGTTGAGACATGAAGAGAAGAAAAAAAAAAGAAAAAATATCACCCTTTTCTAAATTATTATAATGCACGTGATTGTAGCAAGGTCTATAACAATAAGTATTACGTTCCACCAATTATGCAAACCTCCTTACAACTTCTCTAAATGAATTAATGGCATTTAGCTTAAAACGTGATTTTACTTGTCGCAGTAATTAATCAGATTTAGGTCCGAGCAGGCATATGATTTTGAAAGAATCAAGAGCCCTGGCGTCTTATTTATTTTTTCACAATTGAGTGATGTAATCATCAAGATACAAGTTTGAATCAATATGAAAGAAATAATCTCGTACGTTATTCCCCTCAGATGGTACTTTCTTCAGCTAGAAACATTCATATATCAATCATAAAAAAAAATAAGCAATTCGGGGAGGCACATACCTCCGTACTGCTTGATTCATTTCATACAAGACCTCAACCAGCCGGATTGTATTAGTCCTTCGTTCAAGATGATAAAAAGCGCTTTTAAACACATGATTGCTGAAAGAAATAAAGGGTATACAGATTGCGATGAAATTAATAAAAAAAAAAGGGGGGGGGCGCTTATTTCATTTTGGTATTGCAGGAAAAGAAAAAAAAAAAGAGTTCCGTGTTTCGTTACATACTATAGTTACCGAACCATGCGTATACTTAATGATATATGTATATATATTTATTAAAAATGGCTAGTTATTTATTAAAAACAGTTGTATTTTTTTGGACCTCTGCCTTGTTTTTAGTATTAACTTACAGTAATATTTTGATACTTTCATTATAATGTTTAGTTTCAGTAGTATTATCTTCAGTAGTAATAGTAAGTTCAATTTTTCAACGACGCCAAGAGGAGGAAGAGTTTAATACTGTCTATACATTTGGTATGAACGCGGATAAACAAGATTTTAGATCGACCGTGTATCAAGCTTTCCCCCGACCCAAGTCAGATCAAGGATAACGTGCCACCAGGTTTGAACCGTGCATGTTTTTTCTTGAAAATATCTCCCAAGACGTATTTTTGTAGATACTATGGAATCCGAGTTATAAAATAGTGAAGATTCAAAAATAAAAAATAAAAAAACAAAAAGATACTAAAAAGTAATCAGTCGCAAAATAAGGAATTATCGTTTTATTAAATAAAAAAGGTGTCTGTTTATATAGCTTTTTTATATCTGAGTTTAAGTACAATTCTGGTAGTGTGCTGTATCACAATAAGTGCCACAGTTTCCTTATATAATTACGAGCTGTGCTTATCTAACCTAGTCTTCGGTCAAGATATATAATTATGGTCAATCCTCTAATCATTACTCAGACAACAGTTATTACTGGAAGATGTCGGTTAGGCTTAGTTAAAATAAATATGAATTAGTCATAAAGGGATAAAGACGTGTGAGATAATCATGTATGTGTAAATATATATGAGAACATATATTTGTATATGCTTGATCACATTAGATACAAGGTTAAAAATGAACTGGCATCAGATTTTTGTCGGAAATCCATTATAAATTAAGTCATACTAATCAAAAGAAGATAATGATTTTTTTCGGTTTATACACTCGTTCGTATTTAATCAAAGAACAGTGGTTAAGCATACTTTTAATCTCTTCTCTTCTTCCTATATGGCCTTTAAAGAATATCCTCCCCCCCTGATAGTCGAGAGAGCGAGAATTACGATACATAGTCCTTTTTTCTAGTAAAAGGGAAAGTATTGATAAATGGTGCAGTTGATTTAAAAAAAAAAGTAATACATTACCTTTTATTTACTGTGGTTATCCCGGTTTTAAGCGAGCCATATCCGTTTGTACCAGCATATCATAGGAAAGCTCCTTCTGAAAGATGTACACATGTTATATAGTTTTTAATGCAAAAAAACCCCCCCTTCGTACACCCTTTTATTCATGCTATTTGGCTGAAAAACAGTGCCCCTATTTTTTTTTTACAATATCTTGTTCCTTTACTTAAATACCACTGAAGAGTGAAAGAAACATGACTTTATCCTTGCTTTATATGCTCGGACAGTCACCATAGCAGTTACACAAAAAAACACTTGTATCTAAAATATATAAAAATATAAAATATAAGTTATAAAAAGGAACAAACTCTTTTTGTTCTAGCACATCCCGTCAACATGTCGAATATTATTATCTTAGACTTACCTATCTTAAAGCTTATATACAATAACCTAGAACTACAAGACAAGTTTGCTTTTTCATTCATAAACAAGAGATTCCATTTAATTTTTAATAATTGTTGTTTACTCGATACTACTTTTCAAATTGATCATGAGTGCGGATACCGCCGAGGGAACTTTTTATATAAAAATGTCGTTAAAATAAACGTTGTATCCTCCAACGTGAACATTAACTACTTGACCATGTTTAAGAAGTTACGTGATTTGAATTTGTCACAAATGGAGTTTTCTGACAACAAAAGGATGAAGGCTTTAATTTTTCGTCTGCCAAAATCATTACTTAATATAACCGTCAAGAATGAAGGCATGAAAGAGATGTTTGAGCAAGGAGCTTTTGATAACGAAAGGACTTTTTCTGTGTAAGTTATTAAACGGGATTCCTTTTCTTATTTTTATTTATTTTTTTGTACGTAGCAAAATATCAACGCCAAAGAAGCTTTGGTCTGATGAAAGTGAAGAAGGGGGTACACCTCCTTTTATATCTGAATGGTACGAAAAACAATTGGAAGCATTAACGGTATACAAAAACCGTAGCAAATATGCCCTTAATTATACACAAGAATTTATTCCAAATGAAATCTTACAAAACTTTCCTCGATTAAGAACAACTCAATATAGAACTGTTATTTACGAAACTCCCTTTGGTAAAGACACAACAAACAACACCAATATATTAACAGATGTCGAGCGATTAAAGGATCTATTGATGCATTCGATAATTCAAAGCCAGCAATATAACTGGATTTTAATAACTGAAGTTAGAGTAGTCTATCGTAAAAATAAGGAAATTAATGTTGATCCAAGCAATAAGTATCCTAATACTCTAGTAGTCACCAAGGAAAACATTTGTAGTAGCGAGAGAGCGTGGTATGAATTACGCTTTGAGTATAAGAAATTTGAAGTTATAGCAACGGGCGGATACTACAACCAAGATGATAGTAATGATTTTGGTACCTTTGTCGGGACTGCAGCACCAGATCATATGGCTAGAGACACGCAATTTATCTTGCTTTCACCGGTCATTCCAGCCAAGACTACTAGTAAACCGAAAAACTTTAAAAAAGTAAACAAATCAAACAAATGGCGCTTTAAGTCTGTACTCTTTTCTGAAAAGTAACTGAAAATCAATAGTTTCCCTACTTTTTTTTTTTCTTTTTACATTTGAATATATTTCCCTTTTTTTTTTATAAAGTACACTGCAAAAAAAAAAAGTATTACCGAGTCAGCTAAGATCTTACTAGTAAAAACCAGATGATTACAAAATAAAATTGCTTATATATGATAAGTATCATAGGATTTTATTTTTATCGTGGATAATGTTAAAAGTCTGGACAAAACTAGATATTCCTGCTAAGAATCTTTTGTGTCTAATACAATGGAACTGACAACAATAACTGAAAATAAAATTTTGACCGTAAGTGTTGGGACGACCGCGCTTGCTTATCGTACCTAAACTATTCTCTGATTTCCAATACGATACATGCTCTCTGAGCCCTATTTTATTTATAGCACCGATTCTTATAATAAAAGGTTGTGCGAAAACAAATCTAGAGTGATGGCAATCTTTATTTTTTAAACTTGCTTGGTTAGTTGTGGTTATCTAAAAAAAAAAATCTGTGTGTTTAAAAAAAAGTTTTTTTTTTTTTTTTTTTTTTTTTTTTTTTTTTTTCAAGAACAACCTATTTTTCTTTAAACAAACAACCTTTAAATAAAAATAAAAATGTTCTCTAGAAAAGGAACGCAACTGCTACCGCGTAATCTCTCCACCCTTTACATTAATTTCCATTCGCTCCAACTTACATGTCGATACCAAACCACACAAACTAATTTACGTCGAGCCATTGGCCGCGGCAACATCCACCACGTCCAAACAGCCTACGAATCCGCCATCAAGCAAAACTCCAAAATCGATCGAAACATGATCCGAAAGTTACTCTTATTAACGCGTCATGGTAAACGATACCAAGATGTTGAATTTATAAAAACGGTTATTCAAGATATGAAGGGCTCCTTAAAAATTACACCGTACCATTTTGAATACCATGCCTTAATTTTTGCGTACGGGTTACAACATTTACCTGAAAAGGCGTACAATGTGCTGGATCAAATGAGAAACGACGGTGTTGAACCCAACCTTTATACCTATAATACCCTGTTGGGATGTTATAAACGTACAAATAATCTAAGACAAGCTGAATTGATTTTAAAAGAAATGAATCGAAACAAAATTACACCAGATACAGTGACATATAATACAGTATTACATTTGTTACTAAGGACTGGGGAGTTCGATCGGTTATTTGAACTCTACCGAACCATGACTGACGATACAGAAATGGCCAAACCAGATATTTATACGTACTCTACCGTACTGGACGCAGCTGTCAAATCTCAAAACCAAACAATAGGGAACGAAATCTGCGACCACGTCCTCAGTTTAAATAAGCGCGATAAAATCGATCTCAACATACTGAATAATATATTACGGTTCAAATCAGACATTGATTTAAATCAAGTATTGGAACTTTATTACGATTTACCTGACAAATTCCCGCATATTCAACCTGATCGAGTCACATTCAATATACTCTTGGACGCTTGCTTAAAAGGAGGAAACGCAGCTAAAGCGTACATGTTATTTCGAGATATGAAAAAGGCCGACATAAAACCAGATATTATTACATACGGTACATTGATTGACGCAGAGTCACGTATAGGCAATTTAAAAGATGCTATTCAATTGTTTCAAGACATGTGTTATGAATCGATAGAGCCGAATGATCGAATTATGACTAGCTTAGTCAATATAGCTTCTTCCAAATCAGCGACTGCACAAGACTTGGATACCTTAGTTTCTTTGGTCGAGAAATTCCAACCTACTTTGCAACTGGATACAAAGGCTTATAATTCGCTCATGCACGGCCTAGCACTTCACGGAAGATCAAAGCAAGTGCAGCACCTTTACGACACTGTATTTCGAGACATCACCTGTCAGCCGGATATAGCTACATTCACCAACCTTATTCTATCCTACATCAACGACGATTATTTAGACGATGCCATGGAGATCTATTATACCCTGCGTGAACACCATAAGAAATGTCGTGATGAAAAGTTATCTCAAGTAAGAATACCGATCCAGTTAGACACTACTTTTTATTCTACATTAATTGCTTCTTTATCTCAAAACATTACACCAAATCAGATGACAACAGATGATGAGTACGAATCCTCGCCTCGGTTAGTTACTGCTGTGACCATGTTTAATGACATGAGACCGTTACGGATCCAACCAACTGCGCATACATACACTGCGATGCTACATGCATGTGGACAGTACCGTGATCGATACCTGCTAGATTTAGTTCATCAGCAAATTAAGGTTGATATGTATCTTGATCCAGATATTGGTATCTATAATGCCTTGATGGACGCTTACAATCGAACAGGAGATGGAGATACAGTACTTGATATCTGGCAAACGATTTCTATGCCTGCGTCTTTTTCTGATATCAAACCGGATCAAACGTCTGTATCTATCGTGTTTGATAGTTGCGGACATAACGGGCTTGTAACAAGAGCGCAATCCATTTGGATCTGGTTAAAGAGAACTAAATTTAAACTAAACACAAATAATTATAATTCGTATATTGAATGTCTGTGTCGTGCTAGAGATAGAGCAGGTTGGGATCATGCCTATCAATTGACGAAACAAGAAATGTCGGTTCCTCAAAAGCCGTTACATGGTAAACCTGTTATGGATCAAAAGACGGTGAATACTTTGATTAGTTTTGCTAAAAAGAAAAAGTTTGACTCCAGTGAAATTGAGTCACTAGAGCAATGGAAATCGAGTATATTCGCTTTAAAATAAAAAAAAAGGAGGGGAATTTTATTATATGTTATACCAAAAAAAAAAAAAAAAAAAAAATAATGTCAATATTTTTTTTTCTATGAGTATTGAATATGTTGGGGAGATGAGGTTACATGTTCTTGTTGAGAAGGATTTTGTTGACCAATATATACATCCCAATCGGACCAATTTAAATTGGAAGGGGGTAAAGAAGTACTTGGCATGTTCATGCTAGGATCGTATGTATAGTTTTGCGGTACAGGAGATAAGGATTGATTAAATGGCATCATGACCGTACTTTCATTATGGTTCATTTGAGGCGAGTAACCATGCGTCAACATATCATTTACATTCATACCACTATGATCATTTTGCTTAGAAGACGATGCATTAGCTGTGTTACGTTGAAAAGAAGATGTAGCAGCAGTCATAATAGCTAAATCGTCATGTGAAATTGATCTTGTGTGATGTGTATACATTTGCTGCTGTGAAGAATTAAGTTGATCTAACGAAATAGATCTCTGGTGGGAATAAACAGGCGTGTTTGAATACGCTGGATAGTTCTGTACATAACAATTCAACGGTACTTGTTGATGTATCGGTTGTTGTTGTTGTTGTTGATGATGATGTGTTTGTCGTCGATGTAAATAATAATTGTGTTGTATATTTGAATGTTGATTTGGTACAGACATTTTTAGATCATTAGGTTTGATAATACTGTCGTGTAATAATCGTGGTTGAAAATAAAACGATTTTGGAGCTTGCTCATTTGTTTTTAAATCTTGTATCTTGCTACCCTTTTTTTTAGCAGTGATGGGTATGATGGGGGATATTGTAGTAGGACTAGACATTGTTTGCTGCATTGCGTTGACTTCTTCTGTTATATCGAGACCGTTGATGGAAATCAACATTTTAAGGATCTCTAATGTACGAGCAGCAGGGCCGACATCACCATGTTTTTTCAAGACATCAATGGATCGATTCAAGACTCGAGCGTCACTCGAACTCTTGCTTTTGATAGCATTCGAAAGGAAGACAAGAGAAGATTGAAATAAAGCGTATACAAAGCACGAAGGGGCAACAAATAAAGTGTAGTATGCAGGATGGGTAGTTTGATATTGACGTCGGGTCACGATTTCGTTTAATTCCTTTGCTGTATTTCTACACAGTTTTTCAGATTCGGTAATAGCTTGTTGAAGATGAGGATGTTCGCTTGGTGATAAAGTACTAAAAGGTCTGTGTAATAATAAAATGACGGCGGAGTAATATATTTTAAAATTAACTTTTTAAAGAAAAAAAAAAGTTAGTGGAATTCCAAAAAAAAAAAAAAAAAAAAAAAAAGAGGCATTTCTTACTCTTATTTAATTCGGACAAAAAGACACCGTCAAGAGGTTCGTCCAGCGAAGCTTTCCAGATCTCTAACCTACGATTCAGTACAGCTACAATAGTGGGGTCATCTAGGTTTGCGTTAGAGTTTGAGTTCTTAGAATTGGGAGCATAGAGTGATTTTAGGACACGGCCTAGAATTTCAGACAACTGAATAAACAGAGAGAATACACGGTATATGGGAAGTCCCTGACCGGACTCCGAGTTACAGTCGTCATCCGTAATTTCATAAGGAGACGGCATTTCTGTATCAAAATCTCTATCGAGAATAGTGAGGGGTTTTCCGGAACGAGCCCCATGCCAGCGGTCCATGACATAACAAGCATAGAATACGCGGTGCCTAGTTTCAATTTCAGATCGCGGTAAATTCCAACCGGCGCAGGAACGATGCAGGCCTAGATCTTGAGCCATCCGAATCGCTTGACCTAACGTATGCCACTGCAATGATTCGACATCGCCTCCTTCCATGTCTAAATAAAGTACTATTAATAGTGCCGCTTGAACGTGAGATAGTTTAGAGCGAGTAGAATCTCGTAATCGCTTCACGACTTTCCTAAAGTATCCAATACTGGTTTCAACTGCATCTTTTTGATTGGGCAGGTATTGACTGGCAAATCGAAAAGTCATGGCTAATACTGCTTGTACGAGGATATGGTTTTGTGCACAAGGTGAATGATGATACTGACTAAGGAATTTGTTCTTGTTGATAATAGGTATAATTGGGTGAAGATGACTGAAATAGCTATATAATTTATAGAAACTCAGTAAATTTATGTTATATTTAACTTGCAAGCAAAAATAGCTCACAGAAAAAAAAAAAAAACAAAAAAAAAAAAACTTACACGCCAATTATTTGGTCCAATTGATGTCTAGCTGGCTTTTTTAAAGTTTTGAGAGAGGTAGTAGTAGTGAGATCAGACTTTCTGTCAAATACAGGAGCTTTCATGGACAATCCAACATCAAGTAAAATACCGGGCTTGCCAGATTTCGATTTTTCAGTTTGAATAATCATTAATTCATCATCAGACATTAATTTGAGCACAATATCTTCTCTGCCAGGCCAAGGCACAGTGGATTGAGATTTAAATAATTCGTTGTCAAACAAGTTTAGGCCAGCAGAAGATTGGCCCGTATATTTAATAGAATCGTAACGATCTGATATCTCCTCTGATTCAGAGTTTTCTAAATCAATTTCGTCTTCTTCGTCTGAACTAGTATCGGTTTGAATCGTGGGTGAGTTCGTTCTTTTATGTCCAGCATATTGAAAGCCATTACGTTCCAGATCTTCAATTGTACATTGCGTTAATGCTGCTAGAAGCGATTCCATTTTTTTACACTTTTTTTCAAGGTTATCAACATATCTTAATATAGAACCGGTTAGATGTTTCATATCGTAAATTTAAAAAAAAAAAAAAAAAAAAAAAAAAAAAAAAAAAAACTTACACACTAGGTGGACCCCGCTTCTTTCTTACGGTTTCGAATTCACATGTATAACCCCACTATGATGATAAATAAATTAGAATAAAGTACAAAAAGATAAGACCATGTCCCTTACAGCTTTACAGTTTGAACAAGGCGTGGATGAATCAGCATCACATCGAGATTTTCTTTTGCGGCAGAAATCACAACTTCTTTTCGCACGAGTTCTTTTTAATGGTTGTGTATTCGTTGATAAATGAGAATTGTTATCAGTATTTAAATTATTTATTAAATTATTTTGTTGTTGGTGGTGTTGATGTTGTGGTTTAAGTATATTCATTTAACAAAAGCATAAACAGGTTTATGTTATATATATGTATATTTTAGAAAAGAAAAAAAAAAACTGAAAGAAAAGGGTAATACACGCAGAAAAAGAAAGTGTCTTTTATAAAAATAAAAAAAAATAGGTTTGAAGTGGAGATGGAAAAAAAAAAAGAGTAGAAAGTAGTGAATTTTAACTTTTTGGGAAAGGAAAGCCTAAATAGCTGATTTTTACAAATAGAACCAATTTTTCTTTACCCAGCTAAGCAGTACATGTTCATTAAAATATGAAGTGGGTTAGTTGCTCTGGTCTTCTAAATATCAGTAGACAGTTGTTGCTTGATAGAGTACCACGTAATGAGCAGTGAAATAAATGTTCTCCACAGCCTATTGCAACTTTTGGAAAAACCAAGGATTTTTGCTTGCTTGTTTGTCCTCCGGTTTATACAATATCAAAACAAAAACAAATCTAGGATAATATCTATACGAAATTACAGTTGGGAGGAGCACATTTGAACTTTTTTTTTTTTTTTAGCAAGTATTTACTTTTTATATAAGAACCCATAATTTACTTTTATGTAATAAGAACCATCATCCGTTTGTACAGACATAAAGGAAATAAAAGCTAAAAAAAAAAAAAAAAAAAAAAATATATGACTTACTCGTGTACGAATACATTGTTAGCTGACTAATTCTAAAGATGGAATAAACAAGTTAAATTGAAAGGGGGTGATAGAAAAAAAGGGGGATATATTTACGTTAGTGAATACGTACCTTTTTTGTTGTTGTTGTTGCTGTAACTACACGTACAAAATAACCCCAACCCCAACCCTTTCTATGTAAACTGTAACAAATTGTGGAAGAGACGAAATAAACTTGTATATTGGTAGGGCTCGGTAAAAGTGAAAAAACTGATTTTATTTTTTGTGATAGAAATTGTTAAAATTAACTCAAAATTGGTGAATTTCACCTTGTAATTGATGAATTAATCTGTAATCATGTTGTTTTTTATATAATAGTTGTATAAATACATTTTATATCCGTAAAAGATATACTTCTTTTTTAAATAAAAATTAATATATACTTGCCTCAGCATTTGATCATTTTCATCTTTATACTGTTGGATAGAGCTTTCAAGATGACTGTTACTTAATTGCAAGTTATGAATAAGATTTGCTTGTTCCTTCAGTTTTGTCTATATATATATTTATATTTTTTAGTTAATTATTAAGATGTGATTTTTTTTATGTATAGTTTAAATATATAAATGAATCAACCTCATTTTGTTCACTGTCGGTCTCTAACCAACGCATTTCAAGTGATTTTGACTTCATGTTCTCTTCCAGCGAATACAATTGGTTTCTTAGTTCTAACTCCTTTTTTTCGTTTTCTAGCTTTTTACTGCTTTTCTCTTTTTTCAATTTGATTCTGTATGAAAGATCGTTCAATTCAGAATCTTTCATATCTAATAAGCTTTGAAATTGATTTTGTAATACATTCAGTTCTTTTTGATGTTGTTCAATAATTACTTGTAGTTTTACTTGTGTAGCATCCTATTTGTAGTATATATTAACACATCTTTTCTCTTTTCTTCTTTTATACTGCTTACGTTCTCTTTGGATTTTAATTGATCTTTTACTTGCTTTAATTCCTTTTCTTTTTCAGCTAATGAATCCTCATAAAATTCTCTTACTGTTGTTAATTCATCATTGATGTTATTAGTTGTAGAAGAGGCTCTGTTTAAATCATAAAGTTCTTGTATCGATTGATCATATTTATCTTGACAATCCTATTTAAACCAAATAAGAATCTTCTGCCCCTCCTTTTTTTTTACGTAATAAATTTTACCTTTAATTCTGTCTTGAGCTTAGTTATAATTTGATCATTACACTCGTTGCTATTCTTGGATTTATCCTCCAGCTCTTCTTGTAATACGTGATACTTTTGTGATAACTTTAACTCTGCTAATTTTAGCTTTTCTGCAAGCTTCAATTCCATCTCCAAGTGGTTGGTCTGTAACTGATTTTTTAATTTAAATAATTCGTCCTTCAACACTTGTTCATTGGTTTGTAACTTTTGTATTTTAACTTCATAATTCTAATTTGAGTGTTAAGATAATTACAAAGTGTACCCCTACAACAGCAACAACAACAACAAAAAATAAAACAAAAAGGGACATACCTCTGTTTTTACCCGGGTACTTTGTACACAAGAATCCATTTGAGATTCCGCATGTTCCAGTTCTTTAATATGAGTGCTCGAAAGCCCCTCTAAAATGGTTCTATACTGGTCTTTAATTTCCTTTGTGGCGAGGTCATGTTCTGTTTCAAGTTTGAGGATAAGGGTCTAGATAATAAATATGTTAACACATTTTAAGACATGGTAAGCCTGTTTATTTCTTGGCGTACCTTCATTTCCGTGTCCTTTTGGGATAGCTTTGACTCAGCATTAGCCAAGGCTTCAGT
This sequence comes from Thamnidium elegans, assembly GCA_025201345.1. Classification (NCBI taxonomy): domain Eukaryota; kingdom Fungi; phylum Mucoromycota; class Mucoromycetes; order Mucorales; family Mucoraceae; genus Thamnidium; species Thamnidium elegans. The sequence continues at coordinate 2,442,326 of JAIXMG010000001.1, read as the reverse complement.
CATATCATTGCATCGCATTTCTAATTCCTTACCCTTTTCAATTTCTAGAGCGAGTTCCTATATTATAATTATAAGCTCAATTGTTATTTCTACATGTTAAAACTTACTTTATTAACTTGTCTGTTTTGTTCCAATTCTTGTTTCAATACATCATGTTGTTCTTGTGTTGTCGATAATGTTTTATTCAGGTTAGATAATTGTATCGCATGCGAGTTCTATTTTAAATGTTTTGTTTAGTTATGTACTGTCATTATTGTTTTTACTATTATACCTTTAATTCTAAAGATTGAGTTCGCAGAGATTGGTCATGTTGTACTTTTAACGATTCGATTTGTTCGTCTTTTAATTTAAGTTTGTCTGAAAGTTGATCCAGTTCCTTGTCATGTGATTGTTGCATTTCTTTCACTAGTGCTGCATGTTGTTCTTGTAACAGGATAATATCCGATTGGTCTGACTAATAATAATGACAAGTTGATTAGGCACACACAATTTTCCCGGCATTGCAAATAAAAGTCACTTACTCTTTCATTAACAATGACTTGCATTGTCTGCAGCTTAGACTCTGTTGTTTTTAATTCTAATTTGCATTGGTCTAACTCAGTCAAGTAGGCCAGCTGATATACAATAATAATAAAAGAGGGAGGTGATATGTAAGTAAAAAAAAAAAAAAAAAAAAAATCTACGCGCAGAACTCTTTTTTTCACTGTACCTGACTATCCTTTAATTTTCTATATTCTTCTTCACTGTCTTTTTGAAGCGTATCATATTTTTCCTATTAAATTATTTGTTATATTGAGTCAAAGTTACTATTCTGTAATTCATTTTTTCTTTTTTTGTCCCTTACGTTTACATCTTGGTTAATTTCTATCATAGATTGGAACTCGGACTTCAATAATTCTAGTTTCTGTGTAATAAAACCCCATCATTTTTAGCATATACAAAAGGCAAAAAAAAAAAACTCTTATTTTACCTTGTTTGTTTTTTCAAGTTCATTCTCGTACTGTAATTTCTTTTCGTGATGATCAGATTTTAACATTTCGGTATTTTCAGTATATTGTTTATTTAACTGATTTGTTAGCGTAGTGAGACGAGTTTGATGAGACTGATGCATTTCCTTTTAAGAAAAAAGCACACAAATTAGAATAAAATGATTCCTATTTTTTTTATTTTTTTTTACTGACTTACTTTGATATTATCACGCATGTCATCCATATCCTTTTTCAATCTTTCAATGTCTCTCTCTTTATCGATTACATTACCACTTAAAATGAGTTTTTCGTTCTCTAGTTTTTCTCTTAATTTTTCCATACAATCACGATTTCTTACTTCAGCGGATTCATATTGTTGAATTAAATCCATTTTTTCTATATCAAACGATTGTTTTAATTGATTGGACTGATTTTGAAGAGATTCAATTGTTTGTAATAATTCTTGCAGTTGATGATCAGACTCTGCTGTCGGTTGATCACTAGGCTCTTCTTGCATTATCAATAATTCAATTTTTATTTGTTCAAACGCACTTTCCGATTGCTCTAATTTCGTTCTAAGCTCATTTAAATTGATCTCTTTTTCCTCCAACTGTGTTTCTTGCTGTGATAAAACAGCTTGCATTTTCTCATTCTAAAAAAAATACCATTATTACAACTCCGGTGTATAAAAAAGTCAACCTACCTTGTCTTTCAGATTTTGAATAGCGATAATGTCGGTAGTAACAGACGGTTTTGGTTCCACAATTTTCTTTTTAGTCAATGTAGCAGAGCTTGAATGAGGGGTGGTAGCACGAGAGGATATAGGATTAGAGGCTCTACTAGGGCTTCTCGGTGCTGTGGTTCCCGAACTTACAAGTGTCGATTTCTTTTTGGGTAAAGGTGTCAGGGGTGGTTTGGCACTGGAGAGTGTCCTGGTCGAAGAGGATATTGTGCTTGTTGGTTTAAGTGGCGTCTTGGTGGGCCTCTTCGGTAGGCTGGTAGGACTAGGAGGGATCGACGATCGAGCTGTTCGAGTAGTGGTAGCAGTAGTGTTAGTAATAGGTGGTGTCGATAACCTCTTCTTTGGTGCACTAGTTGTGGTGGAAGTAGAAGATGTTGTACTACTAGAAGAAGACTTTACTCCTGCTGCTTCTAGTGAAGATAATCTTCTGGGAGGACCATTACTTGAAGTTACCATTTTTGTTCTTTTTTTTTTAAAAAAAAAAGAAAAGAAAAGAAAAAGGTAAAAAGAAAAAAAAAGATAATCTTCTTTCTAAATATTAATTATCGCTCATTAAAAAAAGTTCATGTAAATTTTTTTGTAGTTGTTGTTGAGTGTTTAACCAATAAAGGAATTATGCACATCTTTGAAGCTATTTTATTAGAAGCCAGTTCCTTCTCCCTCTTTCTCTCTTTCTGGGTATTTGCAATAAGAAACTATTGTAAAAGAGTCTTATTTTTGATCGTATAACATATTAATGTGTACCATACTATTGTTTTAAAAGTACGTAATTTTAAAGAATAAAGTGTAATAAACAACTTTCTTAAAAACCGGTTTTATAGAAAACATAGGGCAATGGTTTTTCTTTAAAAGTTTAATTTCTAACTAGCTGATTCGAAGCCCAAATCAAAATCCGTAAACTTACATTATATTAAAGTGCAGGATTATCGATGGTGATCTTTTTAGTCTTTTTTTTTTTTAAAAAAAAAAGGGGCTAAATCCTACTTAGTAGTATGCCGCCTTCCATGTGTGTTTTTGTCAGCTTAGACAGTCTTTAGCCACCCTTTTTTTTTTAAGAAAAAGTAAATAACAATTATCGCACATACACTATTATACACATAATAAATCTATGATTTAATAGTAATCGTGATGCCGTAAAGAAAATGATACATCTCTTCTTCTTTAACACCATTTTCTTTCCTGTACGCTTTTTTTCTTAGCGTTGGAGAAACTGATACAATTCGTCTGTTTAGTTTTCTACGCGTATCGCTTTCAGTAATAAGTTGAATTCCAGCCTCCCTCACAGCTCGATTTTATAACTGATAGATGTGGATCCTGATTTTACTCTACCAGAAAAAATACTCCGGCGATCATTGTCTGTTGTAGGGGTCAAGTTTTCCCCCTTTTTGTTCCAGTAGGATGTAAATAAAGTTTTTGTGTGTACCTGGTTATTCATATATATTGATTTAGCCTCGCTCCTTTCTTTTGAGCATATAGAGTTTATAATTAGAACTTCTAATATCTTCGGTGATTCGCAATTGACGTGGCGATTCATGCGGGAGTCACACACAAATAGCGCGCGTGCGATAGTTTTAATAGTTCCACTCTAGTTATATGTGTAGCCTGGTTACAGTGCTCTTTTACGTTGATATACAAACAATTATCCATATGATTTAGCATCTTTGAACCAATAAAAATTATGTATGATTCTTTTGACAAAGAATAGGTATGATATTGACACAGCAAAATTGTAATATTGGCTCTACTGAGGTCTATGGCAATAATTCCAAAAGTGACGAATAATTTATAATTAAAAGTGTATCATATTAACCTTTCATAATTTTTTTTAGGATAAAAAGGTATTTTTAAGTGTAGCATCTGTATGTATTTTATTTAATTATGTGTGTGACAAAATGTAAAGAAAAAATTATTTAGTACGGAATTCCGTTCGTAACCTTTTGAAAGTAATCATACAGAACAGTTCTTTGGTTCTCAAACGACTCTTTGACTCGTTGTATCATAAAATCGGCTGCAATTCTATCCGATTTATCCGTTTGAAATCGAGTACGCATTCGTTTAATCGTCTCTCCTCTAAAGCAAGGTAGACCCGACTGAAGCATCAACGTCACCAACTGCATGATCAATTCAGCGTAAGGACGACACGCTAAATAGCCCTTGATCACCAGCTCTGAAAACTGCTTAAACGCTTGCTCCTCTGAATTACCGCCCATCACTTGTACCATCTCAGTGGTCAATTTGAACGGCGAGCTTTCAAACCCGATACCTCCAGGTGCGATATCAAAAATAAACCCAAAATCGATATGAATTATATGACCATCGTCGTCCAACATGATATTACCGTTATGGCGATCTTTGAACTGTAGTAAATAAGAAATAAGGGAGTACGCAGCCACGCTCTGTACAAAGTTTGTTCTTGCTCTTTGGAAATTAATTGAATTGGGACCGCCGTATTTAGCTACAAAGTAATCGTACATACTATTGACTTTTTCACGACCTAGTTGATCACGAGAAATGGATCGTGGAATAACATCAATCACACCTCGACCAGGAGCGGTCGCTACGACACGGTAAGGATACACATACAGATCGAGTCCGATACTAGTAAAGATGTTCTTAAATACAGCAATCAATTGAAGCGCAAGTACGTCTTGTCGACAGTCATCTCCTACTTTAAAAATAGCGCTTTGCCATAACGTTACCACGGACGTATCATCATCCGAGCCTTGAACAACGTTTTCTTCTATACCTTCATCTTGCTCCAACTCTTTTTCAATTTTAAACGTGGCCATAAACGGTGCCTTTGCGTGACTCTGAAGAGGTCGTCCTGAAGTACGATTGATGTCGACAACATAACCGTCTGGATTACTAGGAAGATAGACACCGACGTCTACTTTGATTTTACTTAATTCTTCATCCAATCGTTTCTAAAATTATAAAATAAATACATATACACACAACCAGAGTAAAAAAAAAAAAAAAAAAAAACTGTTACGTAAAATAACTTACCTTTTGCATTGGTTTCTTTTCATTTTGACCATACTTGATATATTCTTTCAAGTACCCAGAGATCACCGTAACATCACCAAAGAACTTGAACTCACGTTCATAGAAATCCCGATCTTGACCCGTGAAAGAAGACACCAAGTTATTAATGATTTTCTCAAGCGTAGGCTTTAACGGATCAGGTTTTATACACTCTTTATCAGCATCGACGTAGAAGTTGGCGCTCATGTTCCAAATAATTTGATGCGCAAACAGCTGCGATACTTGTCCTGCTTCCATAATATATCTCTCTACATAGCCGTACTCGTCATAGCGAAGCGCTTGTACAATTTGGGGCACGTAAAAGAAGACGGTATCGACCGGATAGTATTCTAAACTTCGCATAGCGTATTGAAGGATAAGAGGATGGTTACCATACTCTGGCATGAAATAGTTGGCTGCCGTAATGGCAGGAACAGGAGCCCAGTACTTTAAATATCTTAGATCCAGTCTGGCGTTTGGTTGCACTTTATCACCCAATAAAATTTCCAAGGCCTCAGGCACGTCTACAACATCCAACGTATTGTTGGCAATCAGCGTATGCAGCTCTCTTTGTACAGCAGGCTGCACAAACCTTGCGGCCATCTGCACAGCAACTCTCGGCGACGTCTCCCAGGCAAACCTAACCATCTCCTTCCAATGATCGTCAGTCGTAAACGACTTCTCTGTATTTCCAATGTAATGCATGGGGTACCCAGGCCCTAAAGCATTCAAAGGATTGCACCAGACCGACAACCGAGCCAGTTCACTATCCATCAGCAGCAACAACAACCGTTTTGTTAACTTTTGCTCACGCAAAATATCGTCTTTGGTTTTATCGCTCAAAAACATATAAAGTCCCGACGCGATTTTCGAGCTCGAGTTTCGTAGCGAAGAGCTCGTGATCAAGTCTGTGAGACGGGGCGCATCGTTCACAACAACGGTATACAGGTCTGTCAAGACTTTCTGTTCCACTAGTGCGTAGCTTTTACGAGACCCGTAATGCCATTTGGGTGGCAACGCAAACCAGTTAAATGCAGATTTGTAGACAAGCGATCGGAACCGGTACTCGGCCAAGGCTTCCAGCTGCGTCGAGTGGAGAATCTTCATGCCTAAAAACAGTAGCTGGAATCTAGGAAGACGAGCGAACGGATGCGTGCTCATCAGATGCGAGTTTTGAAAGGTGCCTTGTAGCAAACGAATCAGCATGTGGATTAAATGCTTGTTACGATGACGAATAGCGTAGAAGCGACTGATTAAAAACTTGATCCATGTGACATGAGGTGTGAATAAGCGATTCATGTTCTTGTTATTCTTGTCAATAATCGTTCGATCCGAAGGTGTGTAAGTCATTCGACTCACAAACGGATGTTTGGCGTTCATTTTAGGCGAAAATAAACCCTTACGGTATCGCTGAGCCCAACTCCACATGTTAAGGATCTCGACCATCAGACGCTTTTCAATATCAGGACGTTCAACAAGTACCCAGTTCCATACATCCGTACCAATCTCTAACGACTCAGGTGAAAATATATGGACTGGAATACGTACAATAAGAGCAACCAGATCAGGATGAATGTTAGGTAAAGATACAATAAAACTAGCTGCTTGAAGCATGGTACGACGCAAACGGTCCACTGGGATCTTTCTCTTTTGTTTGATGTCTTCTAACAGTGAATGTAGCGTAGCAATGACAATAGGGACTTGATCACTTAAACCAGCGCCTGTATGACTATCTGGTAGTTTTTCTGCACCGTGTTGCATACCAGCTAAAAATTCAATACCACTCACTTCACCAATATAATATCGTCTTGATGTAAATCCATCCACAAAATCAGAAGAATCGTCTAGTTGAATACCGCGTATCCGAGGTACAAAATCCACCGTCATTTCGTTCTTGGCAGCTGCTTTACCAACGTCCAGAGCCAAAGATCTACCTAGATGAGCCACGTCAATAGACACACCTGGTTCAAATCGCTTATACTCTGCAAGGTAATCTTGTAAAAGCCCATTGATTTCCATAGGAGCACGATCCATTGATATTTGCAGCCATTTTTTACTGTTTTCGTATATGTGAGAACAAATTTCTTTGCGGTACGTAAACGAGTCCCCCAACTCAATTGCCACATTCACACGAGGAGAAAAGAAAGTGAATGTCGGACAGTATTCATCACGGTACTCTGCTTCACAACTTAACCAAAGCAATTGCACTAGTTCCAGCAAGAGCGTCAGTAACGATTTTTCAGCAAATACTTGCGGAAACGTAGTGACGATACGCTCCGTGCTTCGAATGGCCAACGAGTGTACTTTGCGAAGCCTGTGGCAGCATAATTTGAGCAGATTGGTCATTTGAACTCTTAATTCGCTGTCCAGGTTTTGAGACGCCGCCTTATATGAAGCGTCTTTGATATACGAAGTAACCACGCGATCTGCAATTGTCTCTAGACAATTCGACATGTTACTATTATTCACACCATCGTTCATAAAGTATCGCAAGATATAACTGCAGTCCCCAGATTTACTTCTCATCATTTCAATATGATAGACGCTCAATGCAAACACAATTTGAGCAAACGAAAAGTTCTTGGTGTCGTACGAAAGACTTGGTAAAAAGGTGATCAGTTTTTGTCTCATGGACGCAATATTACGATCCAAGGTATTTCCACCACGTAAAACGGAATTGTATTCTAAATCACTTTCCAAGTAATTTGTCGCGCTTTCAATGACAAGTACTGGTGTCTTTTTCGCGATCAGTAGCATGGAATCGTGCCACTCGCGTATCCAGATCGATTCAGTGACATAGCCAAACAAGATACAGTGAAACCAAGTGTTTCGAAACAACGAGACTGTATCTTCACTAGGTTCTAAATGGGGATTGAAATTATCGTGTGCTAAAAGTGTACGAATAACAGGTAAAAGCGTTCCCAGCTTAGCTATCCAAGGAAGCTCGGATTCCTTCTTGTTTTTAGACATCATGCGTTGTATGGTATTACCATTTTCAACAAATAACGATAATAGATTACTGAGGTAATGATCATTATATTCAGGTTTGATAGAGAGCCTTTGAGCAAGCGAAGTTTGTGCGTTTAGGATGGCGGTTGTTAGCTGTTTGTTTTCGACCATTAAAGACTCTCGACTCAAAACTGCAAATAGGTTGGTGATATCTCTAAAAACAGAAAGTGGTCCCACCAACGCTAAATCTACCAAGTTACTTGTGAGTGTAGCTATTGCAGAAACAGAAAATGATTTTCGACGCAAAGATAACATAGAGTAAGCTTGAACTATAATCTATACAAGAGTTACGTGTTATTATTTTACTTTTTTGAGGGGGATAAGCGTATAGTAAAAACTTACAGATTCATCAGCCAAGTAAACAGCTACATTAACAATAGCTGAAAGCGCGTTGACGCATACTTGCTGTTTTTGAGACTCTGTTAATAATTCAGCAGGAGGCACGCCAGTGATACCATTCGGATCAACAAAAGCAGATTGCTGATCTAAACTTTCGTCGTCAGTGTAGCGGGTGATTTCATTTAGAAGCGCGTAAAGCGTAGAAACAGCAGCTTGGCGCATTTTCGTTACAGGTTTCATCTAAAATATATGTTAAACAACCGAAAAAAGTAATAAGAGCTTATTTTTACCTGAACACATTGAGCTAAACGAACAATTGCAAACTTTTGCATTGTTACATCATGTTTTTCTTGTTCTACCTTGAATTCAAATATAGGAGATGGTGTAGCCAAGAATCGACAGATGGTATTGGTCATTTTGTTATTTAAACTGGGAAAACTATATACAAATATAAGAATTAAAATTTTAAATGTAATCATCAGGTATACTTTACTTGACCGCTAACAAAACGGCTGTATCAAGAGAAGCTACATGCACCCAAGAATCGTTGTAAGGAGGAGTATCGAACAAGCATTGGTAAATATAATTTATCAAAACATCATCCACTTCCTGAAGATAGACGGAAGCTAAACCAGCTACTTGCTAAATATGTATACATTAGGAACAATAAGATTGCTTTTTTAAAAATAAAAAAAAAACTTACCAAACTGGTACCCATAATTTCCTTCATATAAGATCCTGGGGACCAGGTTTTACCCTCATTTTCCCTTTTTTCAGCGTATTTCCTAATATCATCAAAATACCCTAAACTAATAACATAAATCCCTCTTAAATTCTTGTCAAGCCTTCTATCCAGTTCATCCAATTGACTATCTTCTGGCCTTACACCTTCTGCGGCTCTCTTCATCAAATCAGACCAAGCGTTTTCAATATTAACGGTCAAATGTAATTTCTTTAACTCGTTTTGCGCGGCGGCTTCTTGGGTTGGAGAATACAATGCGATTACTCGAGCCGTGACATTTCTTAAAATGATCAGAAAGTCGTGAATGATACGATTGGAACTTAAAGGCATACCAGCTTCCCAATAACTAGCTAATACACGTCTACTGTAGGAATTATGGTCACATTCCCTGAGACACGTTTCGGTTGCATAGTTTATATTGTCTAATGTTTGATCAACAAAAAGTGGTTGCATATTAACGTATATAGCTTGAAGCTGTGCTGGTTTATAGAGGTATGGTGATACTTGTAAAGCTCTAGCAAGCCCTGCCAACGATGGCAAAATAAAAGATACAGTATAATCATCTTTTTTTTTTTTTAAAAAAAAAGGGAGATGTTAGCCAATATGTTTATTATTGTTTTTTTTTTTGACATACTTACTATTATTATAGCTATCTATTAAATCAATAATACATCTTCCGTAATTCCATAAAGTTTCATAAATGATGTCAGCATACTCCATCCTTTGATAAGCGATATCCAATAAACCATACACCAAGTTATAAGTAACATTATCTGGTGTAGTAAAACCTTATTTTTATTTTATTTTTCATATGTTAATCAGCCTTGGTTGTTATTGTTGTTGATAATCACATTACTTTACCTTTTGTTAAAATAATATCGTCCCATTCGTAAGCAGGTAAATATTTCAAGTAACTAAGAATGCGAGGTAAAAGTTCAACCTGGCTCGATTCGTTAGTAGTTACTGCATATTTTATAAGTGCATCCAAATTTTGTTGGTAACGGTTTGTCTTGAAAAAAAAAAAAGAAAATAAATAAAAAAGGGTCGCGTTACACTAGTCGTTAGCTTACCATGCGTCCTTTGGTAGCTTGTGGAGTTATAATTGCCATATCTTCCATAGGTAAGAGTGGTACATCTGGACATTTCGAAATGAGTCTTGCAACTTCATCGTCGGTTGTTCTTGCTCTTGAGTCAGCCAACACGCTTGCTAAACTTACCAGGATACGTGAGTGTAGGTCATAGTCAAGCCTATATATTTATAAAAAAAGGCGGTTTTAAAATCTCATCAATCTTATTCTGATATGCAGGATTCATATCTATGTAGAACATATTTTTACCCATTCATATCTCTAAAAAAAATAAAAAAAAGTATATATAGGAAAGAAAAGAAATAAGGAGCAGAAAGAAAGAAAAAAAAAACGAGTTAAAGCATTGTTGTAGTGACGTTTTTACGTTTTGAACTTTTTTATTTTTAAACGGAGCTTGTTTTTTTGCTTTTAAAAGCGGGCAAACTCCTCCGGTAATGGAGCCAAATCCAATCTATCAAATCTATCATTATCAAAGAAAGATGCAGTAACCACTCTACCACCAAAAAATCTGCCATTCAAGTCATTGATAGCTCTTCTAGCTGATTCTATACCGGAGAATTTAACGAATATACGAACAGCTTTATCATCCGCAATTTTTCCATTAGGTACTTCGAATATAAGGCATCTTTCTACTTTGCCGTATTTCGAGCATTCGTCCGCTGTTTCTTCTTGCAGCATATCGTCTACTTCACCAGGTCCAACCATATTTGTTAGTAAAATAACTGGTGATATCTTTTCTGGCATCACTACTTCAGCATGATGTTGTTGTGGTGAATCGTCTTTCAAGTTGTATTTTGCAAGTATTTTTTGTGCAATTTCTTGTGCGGGATTAATATTTTCCACCCTAGAAAAAATATATATCAGTAATTTGTATAGAAAATAAATACTAGATTATTTACTTTGGCGGTTCAGTTGGCTTTTGTTGGGTCATCATCATTCTACGATTATAAGCTTCCTCTGCAGACTCTTTTACATTTATTTTAGGTACCTCGTTTCTAACAGGAGGATAAAATGCTATTAAAGAAGTATAAAATAAGAATACGCGTCTTTTATATACTCATATATATTAACTTACGCTCAGGGCTTTGGGACCGAGAATAATGGGAAGAGTAAGGAGAGCGTGATCTTGATCTGGATCTACTTCTTGACCGTGATCTGGATCTTGACCTTGACCTTGACCTTGACCTTGACCTCGATCTTGATAGTGATCTGGATCTCGATCTTGACCTTGACCTAGACATTTGATAACGCTTCTCCCATTCTCTCTTCTTTCTTTGCTGTTCGCGAAGTTCTCTACGCTCTTCTTTATACTGTTCATAATCATTAGGTCTGTGCGGGTCGTAATCTTCCAACATATTAAATACAGTAGGCAAAGGTTGAGGGTTATTAGTGTTGACTTTTCCTTTCTTACCCTTCTTCTGTACACAGCAACTTTGGTATTAGTAATTTTTTATATAATAGTAATCGAAAGGAAGACCCCCTATCTATTATACCTTTGACTTCTGGGTAGCTCTAAATCCATTTACATCATCTGAAGTTGTAAGATAAGGAATTGTACCAAGGTCAATATTATCTTTAGGTTGTTCAGATACAGATTTAGTCATATTTGATGCTTTGTGTACTGGGGCGGATTGCTCATTTTCTCGTTCCTCTTTGGTAATAGTTTTCGTAGAGACAATAGTTGCACCGGCAGGAATAAAAGGTTTATTTAGTTTAGGTTTTGCTTGAATTGTAGGTCGACGTAAAGCAGGTCTGAACTTATTGAAAGCAGACCAACCTAAAGTAAAGCGAGGTACACAGTCAACAAATGTTTACATTTAAAAGAAAAAAAAAGGAATAATTCTAACCTGTTGGTGCAGCCGGTGTGGGTGTAGTTGTAGTTAATGGTGGTGTTTCTACCGCAGGAGAAGAGTCCTTGGAGACATCCCTTTGGAATGAACTTGAACCTGATTCAGGTGCAGGTAAAGAAGAATAAAGACTACTGATATTATTTGAAGGTGCATTTGTGGTATTGTTTTCGTTTTTTTCAGAGTCTTTTCCAGACTTGGATGGAGGAAGTGCTCCATACAATGAAAATGACATGTTGATAATACTCCTCAAAAAAAAAAAAGAGGAAAAAAACAACAAAAGCTAAATTAAAAATGTCTTTGAACTAAACTTTCAATGAAACAAAGTCACGCTTAAGAAAAATTATTTTTAGGCACAAAAAAAAAAAAAAGAACACTGCTGCTATGGTAACAAAGTATGCAAATCAGAAATTGCAAACTTAAAGATGTCCTTTTTCTCAAAACTAAGACATTTTATCTTATTCCTTCGTATTTTATAACAGGAAAGGAATAATACAATTTTTTTTCGAATAAATTTATTTATCTCCGCATATTTTTTCTTTTTTTTTTCTTCATGTTTCTACGAACAACATTTTTACGACAAAAGCCTTTTTCTAAAAAGTTAAACGTCCTTTCAAGAGCTAGTATGTCAAGTGAAAATACCGAAAAGAAGCCTGTTCTCGCACTTCCTTCTACTGCAGATGAAACAGTCTCGGTTGATATCAATGATACGTATAAACTTAAAGAAATGGGACCCGTTGGTAAAGTATATTTCTATCGTCATGTATATATGTTGTTAAGATCCTAACTTTTTTTGTTTGATCTAGTTATTAATGAAAACGGAACAATGAGTAGAATCAATAACTGGTTTGAAATGAACGATATTGAAAGAGCAAACGTAAACCGTGTTTTATTAAAAAGAAATAGAGAACGTTTAGCAAAGCTTAAAGCTGCTGCCGATGAGAAAGAAAAAGAAGAAAACAAATAAACTTATTGTACTGTAATAGCATATTGATTGCCTAAACCTTTTACAACACTAACGAGTTCCTTGAATTTTTCTTTTTGCTCTGGTGAGGCCTGTTGTTTTGACTCTCCTTGAGTACAACCTTCAGGTCCACCTTTTTTTAAAAAAAAACAAATACTCATGTTAATAAAAATAGATTTTTTTTTCTTTTATTTGTTTGTACGTACCATTTGACCATTGGAAATCGTCCGAAAAGAAAGATAAGGAAATATCTTGACCATAAATATCTTCACTACCCTGAGGCTCTTCGGTAGGTAAGGCTTGGAGTTCTTGTTTCAATAACTCCAAAAAGCTGTTCAATTGTTCACTATAGGACTATCTTATTAGTTTTTTTTTTTTTTTTGATAAATATATGTACATGAAATCATAACAATGACGTACGAAGAAACTCCTCCTACTTGAGTATGGTAATCACTTCTAGAGTTGGGTTTCAAGGTAGCTTGCATAATATCAGCACCGTTTTCATCTCCTTTGATATCTACTACTTGCCTTTTTGTATAGATATACCGTGTTAGTAAACCAAACCTAAATATCACCGCCGAAGTAAAAAAAAAAAAAAAACTTACTTGACTGTTGGGCCAGCAAAACCACCGGTAATACCTTCACGGAGAACGACTTGGAAAGGCATGTTATTTTTTATAGTTGTAGGTTCTGTTTTATGGAAGAAAAAGAAGTTGCCAGATAATAAAACGAGCAAAAGAGCAACGAAAATAAAAACGCTTATTCCAAATGTATTTCGCATCAAAAAGAAAGTTACCCAACCTGACCATGCGGAGACTACAAATTTTATCTCAGCTCGCATACACACAGTTCATGTGATTTGTTTTACTCAGTCACAATACAAACAACTAGTGAAAAAAATATAGTTTCCCTGGGAGAATTACATATAATTGGTATTACAATTAAAAAAGAATTAATCAAGCCGTCTTTTTTTTTTTACGAAGTGATATATAGCTATTACAGTTATTATGATGGATAACCTATTAAAATTTTCAACTTGTTTTTAAAAAAAATACTGCACAACGGTTGCATAAATGAGTACAACTATAAAGTTAGTGAAACACTTTAAAGATGTTTATTGATATGTCGAGTCCTGATATTTGATAATCAAACACAAACTTACATCGTCTTTCTATATTGTTCCAAAACCATCATATAGACCGAATTAAGATTTATAGCATCCCGATATTTTTGTCTTTGTATCGTTTATATCATGGTACACGATTTGAGGAAACGTTAAAGCATACTAGACTTAATACGAACACATAGTATTCATCTTCAAAAAATTAGTTTTTTGAATATTTATCTTAGAAAGTAAATATATTTAATATGAATAGTTGCTATGTACAAAATACACATACAATACTATTCCCCTTAGAAGTATTGCTTTATTCAAGCATATTTTCTCTGTCGTCGATGATTCCCGAGATACTTTTTTTTTATTATGTATATTTAAAATTATGTTTTTAATTTAAATACGACACATTAAGCTATATTGCTATCTAATATGTATCAAGTATGTGATAGAAGGGGATTTATATTAGTCTAAAATAGTCAAGGAACTAAACGAATATTATGAATGTAATTTTAATATCTGTATTAAAATAATTTACAAAGATATACCAGATATACGCTCTATGCTGAAAAATGTTATAAATAAATAAATACCGTGCCAAAATAGTAGAATATGAATATACCAGGCATTTAGGTAATTCATTTCTAAAGGTACGACGAAAGGTACCTTTATTTTATTTTTTTAAAAAAATCTAGATTGATTTAAAGAAAAAAAAGCTAATTTTAATTTTACCTCCTGCTTTCGAATAAATAATTAGAATACAAACACAAAAATGATAAAAAAATTAAGATGCAAAGGTTCGGACTATAATAAGAAGAAGAGACAGTGCTTTTTTATTAAACGAAAAAAGTATGCAATGTCATGACTGAGCATATATATATATATATCAAAGTCTGGAAAGACTAGATAATACATGCAATATATTCTATAATAAACTGTCTGGTCGATTGCCTAGAAATGACACGCATAAATAAAAAACAATAGAAATTCCCTTTTTACACTGCACGGACAAAAAGTATTAGTATAGAGCCTAAAGTAGCTATATATGTAGGTTTTTTTTTATGTAAATAAGGGTGGTCTCTAGCGCCTGAGTATGTAATTCATTTATGTGAGTAACTACAAATATAAATTTATACTTTGTATAATAAAAAAGATCGACATTAAATAATTAAACTGTTTTAAGGTTTGAACTCCTATGTTTTTTATAATGATTGAGACAATAATGATTTTTATTATTTAGTTTATAGAATGATGATCAATGACATATATGAATATTAACGACTATGATGAGCGCTATAAATGATACGCTAAAAGATGAAAGAGATGTATGGGGAAGTTTTTTTAAAGTATATGATGTGTAAATGTGATTAGGATGTAAATATCTAGAAGGCAGTGAGGCCTTGGAGGACATCATGAATATGTAAGCCATCAGCATTGGCAGCATTGTTACCGACATTATTGGCGGTAATATCGCCAGTACCAATATGGCCAGCAGAAATATCGACAAGTGGGCTGTCACCATCATCACTGCCATTGTTACCACCATTGTTACCACCATGGTTACCACCATGGTTACCGCCATTGTTACCGCCATTGTTACCACCATTGTTACCACCATTGTTACCACCGTTGAATCCATCATCATAACCATCATCAACGTACTCATTATAGTCATCGCCACACTCAATTTGACAGTTATCAATGATATCACCACCGTGTCCCCAATCACCGCCATTACCATTATGGCTAGGATCGTGATTCCAGTCATCACCATGGTTATCCCAGTCACCACCATCGTGCTCCCAATCATCACCTTCATCTCCCTCATCCTCATCGAAATCATGATCGAAATCGTGATCATGGTCATGGTCGTGGTCAAAGTCGTGGTCGGGATGGTCAATAACACCACCTCCATGACCGCCTTCATGTCCACAAGGAGCAGCTTTAGTGACAGCTACGATCAAAGCGAGAGCGAATAAACAGATATGAGTAAGACGAGCCATTATTGTATTATTACTGAGAGTTATGCTTTTATATAAAAAGAAGATATTGGTAATGAATAGAGAAAAACTTTTTTTTCGGCAAAGTTTTTGACATATATATACTTTTTTTTTCTTTTTTTTTTTTTTTTTCTTTTTTTTTTTTTGTGTGCACAGGAGAATTTATGACCCCCTCAAAAAAAATTATCGGTAAAGTGTAATTAACCCTCAAAGCGATCAAGAATGTAATATATCCAGACTACATAGACAATGGAAAGGGGAAGGCACCGTAACCTTTTTCCTCTCTCCTATGTAACATACAGTGAAAAAAAAACCAGATGCGCACTCCATTTATATGAATTATTATGCATTTATTTATTTTATTTTTTGACACGTGTAACATTTGGCTTATGGCTTGCCTTTATTACAAACTATCTCCTAATATTAGATTGGATAACATAATGCATTTTTTTATCAATGTACAAAAAAATTACAACAAACTATAATGATAGGAAAAAAATAATAACAGTGTAACGAAGTTAATAAAAGCCCCTTTATAAAATAATAATAATAACGGTATTTTTTTATTATGCGCGTATTTTATAATTTATATTCTGAACAAGATTCTTTTCTTAATTTAGCAGCGGCAGCATGATCAATAAACCAATAAACTTGTCCGTTTGTAGGCTTTACTCTTTGACAGGGCAAATCCATTTCGGGTTGCTCAATGATTTGTTGAACCATATCCTTCTTACCATCGCCAGCGGTGACAAATACAACTAATTTCGAGTTATTTACAACGGGATAAGTTAATGTAATTCTCTCTGGGGGAGGCTTTGGTGAATCAAAGATGGGAGCGACAAGGCGTTTCTTCTCTTCAAGTAAAGGATGACCAGGGAACAATGAACAACAGTGACCATCAGGTCCCATACCCAACAAGAGTAAATCAAAGCTAGGTAATTGGTTTTTGAAGAATTTCTTTAATTGTTCTTCGTAGTCAACCGCGGCTCTCTCTGCGTCCTTTTCGCTAGCAAATTTTTCGTTAATAGCATAAATGTTTTCTTGAGGAATTTGAGGAATATGATCTAAAAGCGATTTCTTTACTTCAAGATAATTAGAGTCTGCGTTAGTGTGAGAGACACAACGTTCATCAGCCCAAAAAATATGCCACTTGGAAAATTCAACATTCTTGTTATGAGCTAATTCCTTTGAAAGGATTTTTGGTAAAGAACCGCCAGAAATGGCAATAGAAAGATGTCCATGATCTGCAATAGCATCACGAGATACTTTCTCTACGAACTCGTTAAGACCACTAGAAAGCGCATCTCCATTAGCGAATGAATAAACAATAGGCATACTAAAAAGATTGAAATAAACAACAAAAACAACAACAAACGCGCGTTCTTCCAAGGGAAAAGATTACAAACAAATTGACTGGACAGTTTTTTTTTTTTTTTTTTTATTTAATGAATTTGACGTCATTCGAAATCGCTTTTTTTTTTTCGGCTGGTTATTTTTTTTTTTTTTTTAATCCATTCTATCCATATTAACATCTACAGAATCTTTACTGT
Organism: Thamnidium elegans; assembly: GCA_025201345.1. Lineage (NCBI taxonomy): Eukaryota > Fungi > Mucoromycota > Mucoromycetes > Mucorales > Mucoraceae > Thamnidium > Thamnidium elegans. The sequence goes on along the minus strand of JAIXMG010000001.1, from coordinate 2,424,939 downwards.
TGGAACGACGAGGAGCAGGACTAGGTGAGCGACGCTTTGGGCTAGAGGGGCTAATAGAGCGACGACGGGGGCTTCTGGAACGAGATCCGCTGAGAGAGCGTCTATGTTTAGGACTGGGTGATCTTCTGGGGCTACGAGAACGTCTAGCGGGACTACGAGAGCGTCTGTCACCACGAGAGCGTCTGGGAGGACTGCGAGAGCGTCTGGGACTACGAGAACGGGATCTGCGTCTTCTTGAGGAGCTACCACCTTCTGCTCTATCACTACAAATTAAAAAAGTATTACGTTAAAAACTTACCACTTACTACACTAAAAAAACTTATTAGCTCTTTTGAAACTTACGGGCAATCGCGAGCTCTGTGACCAGATTGACCACATTCACTATTGAAAGAAAAAAAAAAGAAAGAAAAGATTAAAACTCTGCAGACAGCTTTCAATTACGTTATTATACTTACAAACAGCAACCCTTTTGGAATCTCATGGCACGTTCACCACTACCCTTAGGCAAAGGACTAGAAAAAAAAAGAAACGGAAATTTAGTTATGTGAACTTGATCTTGTTAATTAAAGAGACTTACCATTCGTTAGCACTATAAGAGTAATATATAGAAAAATAAAGAAAAACGAATATGTTAGTAAGCAATTTCTTTGTTATAACTAGCATGTGCCCTCTTTTGTCTCTCTTTCTTTCTTTCTTTTTGTTCCCTTTCGCGCTTGTTCTATTTCCATCTCCCCGCGCGCGCGCTCTCTCTCTCTCTATTTATATGTATCTTTAAGTTCCTTACATGTGTCCTAAAAACGAAATATAATATCAGTAACTGTTCAAAAATTAAATTACTGACAACTTACCGAATTCACCACAGTTATAACATCTATCATTAGCGGGTTCGGCAGCAGTGTCAGTACCTCTTCTGGTTCTGTCGCTTCTGTCAAAATCACGAGTATCACGAGTATCACGACGGCTATCACGGTTATCACGACTGTCGCGAGTATCACGACGAGTATCGCGGTTATCACGGCTATCACGGTTATCACGTTCAGAACGATCACGGGCTCTGTTGGCAACTTGAACGATCAATCTTTCATCTTCAAGTCTGTAACCGTTAAGTTCTTTAGAAGCGTCTTCAGCATCTAGAAGAAGAAGAGAGGAGTGTTTAGGGGAAATTTTTTCAAATAGGAACAAATTAAATATATTAAGGCAAAAAAATACCTCTGACATTCTAATAATAAAGAAAATAGAAAAAAAAAAAAAAGTAATTAATAAGATTGAAATAATAAAAATAAAAAGTTTAGAGTACGTACATCATATTCAATAAAAGCATAGAAATCCTATAAAAAAAGAAAGATTAGCATCTTTGTAATCAAGAAGAAAAAAATAACAATAACAATAAAAAAAAAAAGAAAAAAGAAAAAGAAAAAAAAAACTTACTCTAAGAACTAAATCTCTGATTCTACCAAATCTAGAAAAAAGATCTTTTAAATCTTGTTCACGAACGTAGCGACTAACTTTGCCTATATAACAATAAAGAAATAAAATATAGATTGAATAATGAATACCAAAAAAAGGGTAAAATGATGTAAATAAAATAAAGGGCAACTTACCAACATAGAGTCTGCAAGGGTTGGGTCTTCCTCTATCACCTCCACCTCCACCTCTTTCTCCACCAGCTCTATCAGTTCTGTCACGATCGCCACGATCTCTATCACCTCCGTAGTAAGACATGTTTAATATTTATACAATGAAAGGAAAGGGGTTAAAAAGAAAAAAGAAAAAAAATATTGCTATAGCGGCACCTTAATTCTGTAAAAGAGTCAACAGGACCAATGACGCGTGAGGTTGTGACGGTTTTACCCTTGAACCACAGATACTAAAAAAAAACTTCGTAAAAAGATCAATTCAACTTTGAGGGAAAATGAGTTATTGTGCGAAGAAAAAAAAATAGTAATTTTTTTATTGAAAATAAAAAATTGTATTATTTGAATAACTAAGCTGTAGTACAAACAACATCTTTTATGCAAACATACCACATATATATCTATGAACTATGCAATTTTGGTAGAGTAGAAAAGTGCCACTTTTATTTTAAGCAAAAGTAAATAAATGTTTACAATCATAAAAGGTTTCCATCAGGAAAAGTCGCGTCGCGAAATTCAAAAAAGAATATTTGACAAGTGTCTTTTTTTTTTCTTTTTTCTTTTTAAACCAAAGTACATGTTCAGTAAATATATGTATTATATTTCTATTCTCCGGTAAAGCCTATACCTTCCGATAGTACTCTTTAGTTTGGCAATTGGGATTTTACCTATTTATGACCCTCACATTTTTAGAGTACACAGGATATGGTAGTACTATTTTTTTTTTTTTTTTTTTCACTACATCAACCATATATGTCCTTGGTAAATAAATATAACGAATGATGAATAACACTTCTTTCCGAGCTTGTTACTTTTTCGAAAGAAACTTATAACCACAAATTATTTGTACATTGTGGTTGTCTCTCTTCTTTTTTTTTTTTACTGGTAGCTTAGTAGATTTGGTAAGCAAAAAATAAGATTTAAGAACACAACTGCCAAATTCCCGTTTACTTAGTTTTTTTTTTTCTTTGCTTCCAAAAGAGAAACAGATTGATACTAACCACAAATACATGTAAATGAGTTTTTTTTTTCTGTGGGAAATAAAGCACATCATATGACTAATAATCATACGAAAAAAAAAGGTATTGACAAGTTAGAGTTCATAGTACCGTATTACCAATGGCCATAATATATATTTTGCTGGGAATATAAATTACTCGGACCCCACACAAGACACTTTTAAAAAAGACAGGCCTTTCTTTTATTATTTTTTTTTTTGTTGTTGTTTTTCTTTACAAAAAAAAAATGCAAAGTATCACTAAGGTTATAAGCAACGTCGGTATGCGTAGAGCGTTATTTTCTACGTCTGTACCACGGTTCCATAAACCTAACGCCAAGAAGCAGTTACAAGGTACTGGCCAAGTTCCTCAAAGAGCCGGTCTCGCCAACGACCGCCAAGTATTTCTCGACTGGAATGCACGAAAGACCAGTGTCTACAATCACTTCTGGTTAAGAGATCATTGTCATTGTGAAGAATGTTACCATCCCGTTACGAGACAAAGATTAGTCAATACGTTTGGTATTCCTCGAGATATCCAACCTACTACAATCGATAGCACAGAGCAAGGTTTGTCTGTTATTTGGCCTGACGGTCATAAATCAGTGTACCGCTGGGACTGGTTGCATACACACTCGTACAGCCCTATCCTTCGTACCTCTGAACCTCTCCAAGGAAAGAAACCCAAGTTATGGGATGCCGACTTTAAATTAGCACCCGTTGCACACGAAGCTGTCATGAACACAGAAGAAGGCGTAAAGCAGTGGCTGGACCAACTTGAAACCTACGGCATTTCATTTGTCGAAGGCGTACCTACTACGGTTGAAGCTACTGAGAAATTGGCTCGTCGATTATGCTTTTTAAGAGAGACTCACTATTCCCAAGGCTTGTGGTCCTTTACAGCTGATTTAGCTCACGCCGATACAGCCTATACCCAATTAGCGTTAGGAGCTCATACAGACAATACTTATTTTACCGAGCCAGCGGGCTTGCAAATGTTTCACAAGCTTGAGTTTAAGGGAGAAGGCGGCGACTCTTTATTTGTAGACGGTTTCCATGTCGCTCAACAGCTCAAGGATCTCTCTACTAACGCGTATCGTACTTTGTCAAACACTCGAATTCCCACGCATTCAGCAGGTGATGAAAATGTATTGATCGTTCCTACACCTCGTGCTAATCCCATTTTAAACCATGGCACCGATGGTGAACTCTATCAAATTCGATATAATAACGATGATAGATCTACTTTGGATCACCTTAGTTCGACTCAGTTAGACGAATTCTATGACGCCTTGTTTATGTGGAATAAATTATTAACCTCGCATAAGAACGAGTTATGGGATACATTGGCACCAGGACGTGTTGTTACTTTTGATAATTGGCGTGTATTGCACGGTCGCAGTGCCTTTACTGGTCACAGACGTATCTGCGGGGCTTATTTCCCTTGGGACGATTATAAATCAAGAGCGAGAGTCTCTCGTTTAACTTCTCAAGACAAAGATCGTCTTTTATAAAACATGCGTTGGGCGTAAAAAAAAACTTGAAACATATAAATATAAATGTATGATAATTATAAATATAATAAACATATAAAACTTGTTTCCTCTTTTCTTTTTTTTTTTACTCCTTTTTTCTTTCTTCTATAGTTTCACATCATGTATCCTCATAACTTACATCATGGTATAATATAGCAGAGAGACACAATAATACATTATATTTAATAAAAAAATATTATAGTGAAGGGATCAAGGTCACTTGATGCAAGTAGTATTCATAGCTCTACTTCTGACAGTAGTGTCAATAATAATAGTAAAGTAACCAATCTCAAGCAACCTCACTACGCCAAGGAAATACATTCAAATACGCACCCTCCACATCATGGCCACAGCCATAGCCATACTAACAGCCTTGGTTCAACCGGCAGTACTAAGAAGACGCCACACTTACCTCCTTCTCCTCCTATTATGCACGTCTCTGTTGAAAAAGACTACAGCACACAGCATGCCAAAACCAGCCTTTCAGGTAACCCCATTTTTCTTGAAACCAAGAAACCAGGCAACAAATTCCTCAGGAATTTACAACAGGAACAATCGGGTGTACCTGAACCTGGTCGAAGCACATCTTGGCCTTACCTCGGTTACATGATGAATAGCTTTAAAAATTTTGTCTTGACTTTTTATTTTAATTGGACCATGATTTTAACTGCACCTATTAGTTCTGTTGCGTTTATTATAGTCTACCCTACCACCGTGTCGTTTCTTGTCGTGTTCGAAATTGGACTCAAGCTGTTTATGGATAAGTTGGGTGGCGCTGAAGTGATTCGGTACATTAGTCTCAAGTTTGGACATGGTAATACATATATTATCTTATCATATGTCGTAATATTGCTTCTAAATTTTATTTTTAAGGTTTTGGTGCAATCAATTGGGGTAAAAAATTAAGTATATATACACAAAATGATGTATTTATATGTTTATATTTATGTAGGTACGCCCGAGTTACTTTTATCTGAAACCTCTGCTTTACTTGTTCAATCTACTATACATACTTTAGGTTTACCTGCTATACCGATTACCGTTTCTAGCTGCAGACGTCGTACATTTGATCTTTCCATTGCTCAAACGTCTGTACTTCTTTCGTCATTAATTTATGAACGCGATGCAGCTAAAGTAAAAGAAGCATATGTTTTGTATGCTAACTCTCGTAAAGATCCTCATATTACTCCAGCAGCAATTGCTGAGTTAGAAGCTAAAATGAAGGAATTGCTTTGGCAATCTGAGTTCCGGATCCGACAAATTGCAGAGAGTTGGGGACTTCATTTCGCCGGTGTTTCAGAATTAAAGTCTTTGGGAGGGCCTTTTTGTGGTAAAATACACATAAATAAGCTATCGGAGCATAACACTAACAAAAAAATACACAGGCATATTTTGGTCTGAAACGTCTCCGTTTATCATGGTTGCGTTTAAAGGCACGACACCCACCAACTACGAAGAATTTCTAGTCGATGCTACGTTCCAACGCACGGATGCTAGATCCTTTTTGTTTGGCTGTGTGCATGAAGGGTTTTACGAATCGCTGTTTAGCACGCAAGGATTTGGCGACCAAGATATTCGCGATCCCTATGGTGCCATTTTAGCAGCGGTGCAAGCCAAGGCAGCACAAATTCAAGAGCAATTAAATACCACAGAACCCATTCAGTTATGGATTACAGGTCATTCCTTGGGAGCTGCCCTTAGTTCGCTCTTATTCTCAAGATGGTTAAAATGTCCTTCCGATCTATCTCGTCGATTGGTTTTACGTGACTGTTATGTGATTGGTACACCTGCAGTGGGTGATAATGATTTTGCTTCTACTTTTGCTTCGCATAGTAATTTGCCTGTTACTCGATCTTCTACGTTATGGAGAATTATTAATAATTCAGATATTTTTACAAGACTTCCTCCAGGTTATGATAGCAAGACTTGTGGTAAAGTTAACAAAAAAAAAGCGTCCCCCTTTTTCTCCTCTATGCTTGCATAACTCCTTTATATATTAATACCCTTCCCCCCCCCTTTTTTTTTTTATTCAGGGCATTTCGTATCTGAGTCGGATTTTTTCAATTATTCCCATGTTGGACATGCTATTAAAATTACACGTAAATGGAACGCTAAACCGTTAAAGACGTTTCCGTCTAGTTACCAACCTCCTATGCAAGTCAACATTGTGACTCAGACAAGTGCAAGTGCAGGACAAGTGGTATTAAGCAAACCCAAAGCAGTGACACAACCGTTACCAATGTTACCAAATTGGGCTAAATTCTTTATTAGCAAACCGTGGTTACAACGTTATTTACCTAATGGTAACCCAATTTATTTTATTGAAAAGATGTATCCGTTCTTTTTAATGGATCATATTCCTTCACGGTACTTTGAAGGACTGCAAAGAGCAAGAGTTTATTATGAAAATATAGAACAAGAAGGCATGACAGAGTCTTTAGGTGTTATTTCAAAAGGAATAAATTAAGTTTTTTTTTTATGATTGTAAAGAATGAAATGCTTCTTCAACACGCATTTTTAATAATGGGGTATCGTACATAATTTTTGCTAAATCATGTAAATCTACTGTATCCAATAAATAAATGGTTATTTTGGGAGCTTGTCGTGTACCCGTAGACTAAAAAAATGATGTGATTTTAGTTTTTTTTTAAGTGCATTCAATTTTGTTTTTATATGTGTACTACCTTGACAAGCGGGAATAGTTTATCACCCAATAATTGCTTTTTTTCGTGAATAGGTTTACCTTCAAAAGAGAATAAAAGAGCTTCTACATCCTTATTAATAATAGGAGTAGGCGTAGTATCAGAGTTGGCAAGGTTTTCTTTTGTTAAAGAAGCAGTGGATGAAGTCATTGTTGAAGATGAGGGAGGGTGTGGAGGTGCAACAATAGGTATAGCTTTTGATTCTCTTCTCATTGTTGTAAGAGGAGGTGTATGAGGTGCTTGATTTAAAGGCGAACCGTAGTAAGAAGGTTGTGAGTGAGGTGGAGAAGGCGACTTCTTGGTTAAAATTGCAGTAGAAGCCAACCTACTATTTAAAGAGAGAAAAATAAAGGGTTTAGATCTATATATAAAAAAAAAACCTTTATAGCAAACTTTATATTTTACTTACTTTCTCATCGTATATTCCATATTTAAACCATCTACATCATCTTCGTCTTCATTTTCATCATCCTCTTCATCACTTTCCGTATCATTACAAGTAGCTAAAGCTTCCAGAGCTAAATCTACCTTTTCTTTCAAGAAATCAGGATTAAATAAACACAAGGATCTTTCTTTTCTCTTTAAAGTTAACAACATGTCAACAATATCAGTGGCCGCCTTTCCGTAATCACCGCAAGACCTCACAGCGTCTTCCAACTTTACACGTTGAACATTTGCACTGGATTCTGTCATTACAGATTCCAAGGACCCTCTTCTACGTAAAGTAGGACGTCCATTATTACCTATATTTACAATAGCATGTTGCTGTACATTTTGTTGTACTGGAGGTTGCTGAATACTAAGACCTGAAGCTAAAGAAGCAAGTGATTTACCAGCACTTGTACCTGATTTTGGAGATGATGATAATTTTCTTTGAGGCAAGTTGATTGTAGTTGTATGCAAGGTAGCAGGCTTTTGACCAATTGAAAGATCTTTTAAATTCATATTCATTCCCAATTCATCCACGTTATCGATACCAAGACCACTAATCGGTACTATATATAAAAAATTAAAGTTTTAGTTTGGTATTCTACTGGTTAAAAACAAACTTTACATACTATTTACGGATCTTTGTTGTTGTTGTGGCTGCGAATGTTGTTGTTGTTGATATTGTTGTTGCTGATGATGTTGTTGTTGTTGATATTGTTGTTGTTGATGTTGTTGCTGCTGCTGATGTTGCTGATGTTGTTGGTATTGTGGTTGTTGGTATTGTGGTTGTTGTTGCTGTTGTTGCTGTTGCTGATGATTATTATTATTATTGTTATAATACGGGTCTTGATAGTTTGTGGTAGTAGGCCTAGGTTTTCTAGGTTCATGATAGGCTACAGTTAAAGGACGACTTCCTAACATGGCGCCATTCATTTCTTGTAAAGCAGCAGCAGCCTCTTCAGTTTTACCATAACTAACGAAACCATAACCTTTAGATTGACCAGTTTGTGGGTTAGTCATTACTCTTGCCGAGATGATTCGGCCAAACTTTCGGAATATTTGAGTCAAGTCATTATTTGTAATGTGAGGTTCGAGATTCTTAATATAGAGGTTCATAATATCTACAATACCGTTATCTTCAGCCTACGTAAAATAATAATTTATGACGTGTTAATAATATATATATATATAAAAATAAAAAAAGGAAAGAAAGAAAAGAATAATATTATTATTTACCTCCTCTTTTTGTTGTACTGCATGCATAAAAGGAATAACAGATCTAATAAGAAAAAGAAAAAAAAAAGAGAAAATATAAAATAAAATGAATAACTGATTCTCCTTAAATAGCTTTTAAACAGTACTGTTTCCCCTTACAATTTGTAACCATCCAATAAACGACCATTCTAATTTAAATAGTGTTAGATCAGAAATTAAACTTTTTCTTTTCTTTTTTTTGTATAGTTACCAGGTTTCTTTCAGCATCTTTTGAATTATTAGAATCAAAGAATTGTACATAAGCATTACCTCTGAAGGCACCATCCTTCATAACACATTTACACAAGTTTAATGGACCAAATGGTCGAAATATATCATACAACTTGTTATCATCATAATACTCGGGTAAACAATTTATTTCTAAAAGAGCGGCAGTTGCCTCGGGATCCAACTTGGAGTCTTGATACATTTGAAGTGATAACTTGGCATTGTTTGTAAAAGTAAACCCATTATAAAGAGAATAAGCTCTATCAGCTATATTAAAATATGTATGTATTAATAAATAATTTTTTAGTTATTTTTTTTTTCTTTTACCGTATTTTGGGTGACTGAATCGTAATTGTCCAATATCCTTTTCTCGATCAATTATAATTCTATATAATTGTAAAGTTACTATTGGAGTGGAGTTTATATTATATTTATTACTTACTCTATTGGCATACAATGTTGTAACAGCGTACGTATATCACTTTCTCGTACATCCCGTGGTAATGTACTCAGGAATAGTGTATCCGAGACGAGACAATCATTTGGTTCAAGTGTCTCATAAGTACTCGTAACTAGACTCGGCTTTCGTTTCGATGGTAATCTAATCACGGGTGTATAAACTGACATCTTTATTGTTGTTAGTTTTTTACATGCTTTTAAAAAAAAAGAATAGCTGCTTTCATTTACTTTTTTTTTTCTTTCGTTCCTTTCTCTTGTCTCTTTCTTTCTTTTTTCAAAGCGAAATTTATTATATATGAATGTGTTTGTGTGCGTGGTATTTATATATTTATATATATAAAAGAAAAAAAAAAAGAAAAAAAAGAGAGGGAAAAAAAAAAGGGAAAATTTATAGTTTTTTTTAAACGCGGTGATTGCTGAGTTTACAGAAAATTGAATTGAACACAAGCACATATTGTCTTTTTTTTATTTTATTTTAACGACGTCTACGTTGTCTATCATAATGTTGTGGTTGATGTTGTTGAGGAGTAGGGAGAGGAGCAGCTTGTTGTCCACTAAAATGAGCAATTAAACTTTCCTTAATCCAAGCTATATCGCGTGGTTGGTACATCTAAAAAAGTAAAAAATTTAAAAAAATCATGCGAAAAAAAAACGTTAATTCATCTTACGGCTTTTGATGGTTCAAATACAAGTGCTACAAATTCCTTATATGTATCAATAAATCTAAAAAGATCTTCTGCTCTATATTGTACTTGTCCTGCTCCAGGATTCTCTTTTGCAAGGCGTGTTTCATACAACCCAGCGATATCTACCCCCAAAAAAATGTTAACTTTTCTCTTTCATAACACACATATATACTTTCACTTACGATCCATAGCCTCACTTTCACTATTGAAATCACTATACAGAACGAAAAACAGCTGAGTTAATCACGCTTCCTGAAAAATAAAATACAGTCTCTTCAACTTACAAGTAGGAACGTGTGCTACAGAAAAAAAAAACTAGGTTAAAACTGCTTGTCCTTTTATATAAAATACACTTCATCACTTTACCTTTGATGATTTCCAGATTGCAATAATAAAATAGTATGATTTCCCTAAGCATGTTATGTCAGTCATCCATCTCGTAAAGCCTTTCGTTCTTTTTTTTTTTTTTTTTTTTTTACTATTCTTACCATGTTTGATAAGTGCGAAAAAAAATAGAAAAAAATCTACGTGACGTTTGCAGCCTACTTTTTAACAATATTTTGAGTTTTAAAAAAAAAAGAGCATTACAGTCACAGCTAATCAAAACTTTCTTGTCAAAAAAGTGTACCATCAATCTCTTTTTTGCCTGACAAAAAAAAAAAAGATGATGATGACCTACCCCTTTTTGTAGTGAGACATTGGATATTGCCCTGTCATTTGCAAACAAACATAGTCAATTCGTAAACTGTATTTTGCGTCCCTGTTAAAAACCATTTCTGCGTGAGACTTTGACCATAACCGAGTTTACTAGCTTAGAGGAGGAATTGTACTTTTAAAAGGCTGTATATCCTGTAGACGTATCTATTTTTTGCATGATAAAAACCCTTTTTATTTTTATTTTTGGTACTTCCCCAAAAAGAGTAGGTGAGGTTCATGCGAACTGTGGCTTAATATGACTGCGTTTTCTCTTTTTTTCCTATCAAATTTCCCAAATTCAACCCTTATTTTTTTTTCTTCTTTTTTTCAAGATCAAAACCAACAATGGCACCCAAGAAATCTTATAAGAAAGGAGAACCCAAGGTTCCCATCACCAGCGATCCTCGTTTCTCTAGTGTTCATAATGATCCTCGTTTCTTGAGACCCAAGAAGAAGGACATGAAGGTCACCATCGATAAGCGTTTTGCTGGTATGATGAATTCTACCGAGTTCAGTGATGCACGTAAGTACCTTTCTTAAGTAACCAAATATATTTAACAAAAAACTAATATATATATATATATATATGTAGCTCGTGTGGATAAGTACGGTCGTCGTTTACAACAAGGAACCGCCGAGAAAGAATTAAAGCGTTTCTATCAACTTGAGGAAGAAGAGGATTCTGACCAAGAAAAGAGTTTACAACAATTGGAAAAGGAACTTGCTGAAGACGAGGAAAACTTACTCGATGAAGAGTCTCAATACGAGGAGTCAGATGACGAAGTAGAAGAAGAAGACAAAGTCAGCTCTAAAGTAGGTTTCGATCCTATGCGTGGAAGAGGTGAAATTTCATCTTCTGATGAAGATACAGATGAAAGTGATGCTGACGTAGAAAGTGAAGACGATGAAGTAGATGAAATTGACGCTATTAAACATATTTCTGAAGGAGAAGAAACCAGCAGATTAGCTTTAGTTAACATGGATTGGGATAAAATTAAGGCTGTAGATATTTTAAAGGTCTTGAGTGGATTTAAACCCGACACTGGTGTTGTTAAGAGCGTTTCCATTTATCCTTCTGAATTCGGTAAGGAGCGTATGGCTTTAGAAGATACTCAAGGTCCTCCTAAAGAGATCTTTAAGGATTCAAAGAAGGGAGATGGTTCTGATGACGATGATGAAGAAGTTACTGCTGAAACTGTTATTAAGAATCAAGTAGAAGAAGGTGCAGGCCAAGATTTTGATCAAGAAGCATTGCGTAAATATCAATTGGATCGTCTCAAGTATTATTATGCAGTTATTGAATGTGATAGTCCACAAACTGCCAAGGTCATTTACAAGACATGTGATAATACAGAGTATGAAAGTAGTGCAAACTTTTTTGATTTACGTTATATACCCGAAGACATGGCTTTTGATGACGAACCCAAGGAAGTTGCTACTGATGCTCCTGAAGGTTACACACCTACTAAGTTCAAGACCGATGCTCTTCAACGTACAAAAGTCAGTTTAACTTGGGATGAAGATGATGTTGATCGTTTAACTGTTACTCGTCGTGAATTCACTCAAGATGATATTAAACAACTTGATTTTGATGCTTATCTTGCTTCTTCTGATGAGGATGAAGACGAAGATGAAGATGTTGATGCTCTTCGTGAAAAGTATAGAAAATTATTAAATAGTGATGGTAAATCTTCTGCGTATGAAGATAACGGCCCTGAAGATGATGAAGATGGTGATATGGAAATTAGTTTCACTCCTGGTTTAAGTGAGGTTGTTGGCGCTGCTGTCAAGAATAAGGATGTTGAAGAAAAGGAGGAAACTACTATTGAAACATATATTCGTAAGCAAAAGGAAAAGAGAAAGGCCAAGAAGACAGCTAAACATACAGAAAAGTCTGATGATGATGAAGAAGATGATTGTAAGTATTTTATATATATCGTTATTATATTAAGCATAGATTCTAATTATCTATAAAACATAGCTGAAGTTGATGCCGAAACTGAAAATGATCCCTTCTTCAAGGAAGCTATGGAAGAAATGGCAGATGAAGGATTTGTTGCTAAAAAGAAGGCAGATAAGAAGAAGGCAACTAAAAAGAGAGCTTCCAAAGAAGAGCGTGAAGAAAAGGCTCGTGAAAGAGCAGAACTTGAACTTCTTATGGATGATGATGGCAAGGGTGAAGGTTTTAATATGAAGGAAGTCTTGAAGAGAGAGAAATTAGAAAAGAAGGGTAAAAAGGCAAAGAAGGCTAAGGATGCATTGGGTGAAGATAACTTTGAAATTGATGTTGCTGATCCTCGTTTCTCTGCCGTCCAAGAATCTCATCATTTCGCTATTGACCCTACTAACCCTCACTATAAGAAGACTAAAAATATGCAAAAGTTATTAAATGCCAGACAAGAAAAGATGAAGGAAAGTACTGTTGCAGTAAATGATGAATGGAAAAAGGAAAAGAAACAAAAGACTAGTAATGCTTCAAATGATAGTAATGATAACAGTAAGCCAAAGTCTTCTCTTTCACAACTTGTTGCTTCAGTGAAGCGTAAGTCTGGTTTAGATAAGAATACCTCTGGTAAACGTCAAAAGAAATAATTTAAATAAAATATATATATAATTTGTACATTGCTCGTAAAATACTATTTTAAAAAAACTGGTTTTATTGTTTTAAAAAAAAGACCATTTTTGAGTAATTGTATGTCTCTGTGTGTGTGTATGTGTGAGAGCGCATTAGATTTATTTTTGGGCCTTGAGGACCTTCTTAACAATCTTTTGTTCTTCGATCAAGAAAGCACGGACAATACGGTTTCTGACACAGTGAGCACAACGAGAACCACCATAGGCACGAGAGACGTGCTTGTTGGTCTTGGAGACGGTAGCGAACTCACGAGGACGGAGAGCCTTGATCTACATATACACATATACATATCAACAAACTATTTCTCTCATATTATTTCAATTTTCAAAAACTTACACCAGCGAGAGCCTCGCCACAGTCACCACAACGGGGAGCCTTGACAGGCTTCTTCTCGTATTGGTAGACGAGCTTTCCACCTATTTACAATTGTAATCAGTAAAACTGTAACTATCTTTTTTTCTCTCTCTCTGTCTAAATCATGATCTTACCAGGAGTCTTGACGGCTCTGACGCGGTTAGAGCGAGTGTTGTAAGAACAGCGGCGTCTGTATGTGAGACGTTGAGCCATTGTGATAATCTACAAATTCATTCCAAATTCAAAAAGAGAAAAAAAAATCGTATCAAAGATATAAGAAAAGAAAAAAAAGAGCGATATTGTGTGAGTTCATCTTCAATTATAATTCATCCGTTTAATTCATCCATTAATTATATCATTCTCGTATCTACAATCCCGTTTTAAGTATTCCCCAATCATTATGTTACTCACCTATGGTTTTGGAAAAAGAAGGAATCTACTGTGGCATCTCAATTCGAACAATGTGTACAGGCGCAGAGCTTTGCTTTTTTTCAATGTCCGTATCAGCATATTAGTCCGGTCCGGGATACCGTATTTACCCTTCTTTTTATAAGTAAAAGGTTTAAACTGTCAAACGAAGTCTATACTTTATCTCGTCAAACCGACCAAGAAGCATACTGATTCAAGCTATAAATGGTTTCTAAAATACAGTATTTTCTTATTGATATAACATTGTTGTATAATTGAGACCAAGAGCTTAGAATAATAGTCTTTGGTCAGGACAAGTATTTTAAGCGAGTATTCCAAGATCAACGACTTTATTGTATGCTCTCTTATACATATGCGTTCAGTATTACTCACTTATATTCGATTTCTGTTAGACATGCTTATCTTAAGAAGTGTTCCTTTTTTAGAATACTTTTATTCCTCAATTATATTAAACGACTAAACATTTAAAAGAGTCTTTTAATATAAGCTTTAATTCAATAGTAATCACATCTTAAGATTATATCAAACCCTATGCGCTTATCAACAAGCTGTATAAATACAATACCATGATTATTTTACGTGTTGAATAATTTAATTGTAATAAAAAGAAAAATGCCCATTAAAAACAAAAATTATTTAATATCAGTATAATAAACACATCTGTTTAAACTAAAGCTCTTTTTTTTTTTTTTCTATACTTTTTTGGTACGCTGATAGGTGTTCTAGAACTCTTTATTTTATGTTGCGTTATGTACTTACATACGCGACTTAACTGGACTATTTTCTGATACTTTCTTAATTCGTTAACGCAGCCGTATAATAGTATTAGTATGTAGTAATAGCAGTAAATTAACACAAGAGACATTTAGCACTGTAAGGTATATAATAGAAGGAACGTTATTGTATCGAATCATGCTTTTGATACTTACTGCGAATAATACTTTTGATATTGTCGTGAACGATATATATATATATTTATCTTTTCATTACTTTCGAGTATTTTAGATATATATAGTTTATGTCGATTTCAATAGTTACAATGCTCTCTTTTCTTTTTTATAGCCGCGACAGTAGATCAATATCTACAAGTCATGCAGTTAGGTAAAATAGTTAAAAAAAAGGGGGGAGGGCTTAATACTAGCTAATATAATAAGCAAGTATATAATTTTATTAGTTATAAAAGAAAGACATGTCTTGTTTTAAACGAAAGTGTTTATATATACCTATCAAATAGTACAAGTTTAAAGTAAAATGTTCAACTAGTAGCGAAAAGTAGTAACCGATAGGACTACAGTAGCGGCTATATTTAAGGGTGTTTAATTTAAGGGTAGGTTCTATTTAAGAGTGGATTTCTCCAGGACACCTTCTTCCATCCCCCCCCCCCCCCCTCGCTTTAACACCACTATTATCGCTAATAGTTGATTTAAGGATTTCCTGAAATTTTTGGCCACCCGTAAATAGAGCCACAACTGTATATCAAAAGTATTACTTTTTATAATATCAAAAGAATTAATTATTACAATACAAAATGTTTTTATTATTATACATTATAGCGCTAAAAATCTTCTGCATCAAGGTACTGTTACTTCTATTCCTACACACAATGTCGTTACACAGATATGACGACGAAATAAAAAGAACTATCCAGACATTAAATGATTAAAAAAAAATTTAATTAAGCCTTACGTCTAATTAATATAGCTTAAAATAAATAGTTTTATTATATGAAATAGGCATATGATACTACTATAAAAAAAAAGGTCTTGCTTTAAACGAATGCGTTTATTATACTGATGTCAGATAGCTTCTGTTTTCAGCAAGAAATAAATTGTATACAATCTATAGCTGTCGTTGACTATATTGGCCAGTGTAACTAAGTTATACATAATAACAATAATTAAAAATCAATATTGCAAAGTGTTGTATAAAGTTAGCAAAATAATGGTGAAATAAAGAAGAGTGAAAATAGACAGCTTCAGTTTTGTTACTCGGATATATAATTATGCTGACAAAACGAGACTGTTCTTAAAAGTCAAACCTTCACGAACTTTTTCAGCTTTTTTCATAATCAAAAACTAATCATGTCAACTCTTAAAGCAACTTACGTTTCAAATAGTACAAATCACGTTATAGAAGTACCTTTAGATACAAGAAAACCCTTAACAGCTTCTATTATCGATTTACAAGGCCATGTCAATACTTTTTTAACTAAAATTTTAGAAGACGAAAAGAAGGCTAAACAAACCATTGTTACTATTTCTACAGTTGAGCAAGACGAAAGAGAACAGGAGCAAAAAGAAATGAATCAAGAGGATGAAGAAGAACCAAATGATTCAGCCATGTCGGTTGATCGACCTGAAACGACAGAAATGCAAACTGCCAAGAAGCAAAAGACAGATATCTAAAAGGGTATCAGTGTAGTGATATACGAGCAACATATTATAAAATAAATATTTAATCATAAAAAAAAGGAAGTAAAGTTAAGTGAGCTAAGGGTACTAAAATACATTTTATTTATTTTCTGGTTTCTTTTGTAAGTGGTATTGATCAAATCAGTATGTGCCTCTCTTTGTAATTGTCTGGATCACTCAATTTTATATTTGAAACGCCTTTTGGCAACTCATTATGAAGGATATTCCTTTTATTGCCGACTCAATTAACACAACTATTAATCGACAAATACACATTCTTTTGAATGGGATCCCTGAATAGTTTTACGTAACCTTTTCCCTTATGTTTTTTATTTTTATTTTCCTTTTACATCCTCTTTTAAAACAAGTTCCATCTCCACTAGTGGTTTTGTTAAACTTTTAGCTAAAAATGAACTCATCCGCAATATATTGGCTATTAATCAGATATGTTGTTATGATCAATCCATATAAATTGTGCTCATCTATGAAAGGGTTATGTATCCGATTGTTTCCGAAATTGACTTGATAGATAATTAGGCACTCTCCAGGTGATGATGCAGAATGTGATATTTAACGATGAATATCAAAAAATAAAAGAACAGAAAGTTTTATCAGACTGAAAAAGGTTGTTGTTTATTGATTGAAATTAAGAGCCTTTTTATAGACTTTAGAAATGAATGAAAGGGTATAAAAATATAGTATAATTATAAGCTAAATGGGTTCATATACGAAAGACTTGGTTATTTCAGAAGGCCAACAACATCAACAATAAAAATACAATGAGGTAGTTTACTTCTCCTTTTGTTTATTTTTGTAATGGTAGTTGAAAGATGTCAATACAAATGAATGGACCTATTGGTGTTTTTTGTATGATGTTAGGATTTTCTTGTTTAATGTATCACTTTTGACTCCCTCTTGAAAACCATAAAGATAAAATCTATTTATCTATTACTTTCGCCAAGGATGATGTTGTTCCATTCGTACTTAAAGAAGTTATAGCCTAAAGTCGAGGAAAGTGCCGCACCTACTTGGGCTGCTACAAAGATGTTACGCCTGGTCTTGTTCGTAATGATTTACTTCTTCCTTTTTTAAAAGGTAAACTGATGACTAGATTTTTTTTAAATGTTGAAACTAACCTTTTCACATTTAAATATTTATGTAGGTTCAATATATGAATTAAATGGCCCCATCAGTAACCCAGTTGCTTTTACAGTACATGCTTATGAGCTGGTAATGATTAATTTATGATTATTCGTTTATTTTTTCTTTAGCATAATAACATTTCCTGTTTTGTTCTCAACCTAGAATGGTGCAGTTCTTTGGTGCCAATTTATGGCGTGCATCTCCAAATAACAAGTTTAATTACATATGAGTACGTGAAAAAATAAACTGTAATAAATACATCATGATGATTAAATTAGCTTATTTATCATAGTTGAATAAACCCTCATTTTATCATTATTAAATTAACCTATTTATTCCATCCTTTTCATTTCCTTTTTTTTTTTTTTTTTCAACAATGAATCCATGTACAAGCAATTACGTTTTATATAACCAAATGTTTAAATATTTTCTTATGATATGGTGGTGTCGATGCAGGGATTTCCCTAAATTGGCACTGGGCGGCGTAAATGGTGGTTTACCAAGAAATAACCTTAATCAAAACATGGAGCAAAAAGCTATTACATATATTGAAATTTCAATACTTTTAATGAAATTAAATTTTCGGAAGCGCTTAACCTACAAGCTTCAAAACTTGCTAGAAAAACATTTGGAAAAGCGGTAAAGACAATTGCCAACCGTAGCTTAAGACAGAAAAAAAACGCTGAGCTTGTCAAATGGGCAAGAGATGCTAGAAAGTCTAATAACAAAGTAAATAAAACATTTTTACGCATGATACTGTGGTAAAATCACACATAAAATAGAATATAGAAAAATCGATGAACTCATCGATTATAAAACATAACATACGTAAGGTATCAAAATGAACCGTATGAAAAAAGCACAGGATCTAGCAATCAAGATGAATTGTTCGCATTTGGAATACAATGTCAACAAGAATATCTGTCACATTCATTTACATTTGACCATAAAGATTCTTATTACACGAAGTATGAAGTTTCTACTCCTACTGAACTTGAGGGGATAAAATCATTTGAAGAAAAGAAACTTCCTATAATGCCAACAAAGCGACGTGATTTTATTAAATCATTCAATAAGAACAGCTCCTCGGATTTGAGAAACCGAATCCTCCAGTTTCAAGGTTTCGACGAAGAATATAACCACAAAGAATCCCATGATTTTGATTGGGTTCGCTCCACCGTGTAATCTTTTCTTCGTGAGTACGGAGCTGGCAATTTAAAGAAAAACCATAGTGAAGAGTGGTACATGGCTCATGTCTGACACTTCATCGATACAGTGTTTAACGGTGAAGAGGAAATCGAAGTTTCAAGGTAAATTTATGGGAGTTACGAATTTTTAATTCTATTTTGATACTAGCTTTCCTGTAACGTTAGAGGGGAGACAAGCAGCTCAAGCTCCAATAAAAGAAAAAGCAAAGGAAGGTCGGTTGCGGGCTTGGAGCCACTCAAAAGAAAGAAGATAGGAAGTAAATGTGGCATGATCTTTACTAAGCAATCATGTGGTCATGATGAAGTTGAAGAATACGGTGCTTCTGAGGCCGGAAAGGATTATGACAGAGATCAAGCTACTAAACGGCTTGAAGAAAGTTTCGTTAAATTACGTAAATGTCTTAAAGACATGCTTGATAATATTTTATTTCGTAATGATGATTATAAGAAATTGCAAACCGTCGGATTTATACATTCTGGACTTCAATCTTATGTTGTAAGAGCAGATAGACCTACAAGGTACATCACAAGAACCCAAAAATATAAAACATACCATGTATCAAATAATATTTCAAACTTTGGGTCTACTATACTTCCTGTCATATATATTGCTTGGGTTATTAAAGATATTGCTAAAAACACGTACAATATTATTCAAGAAAGTGATGAAGACGACAACAACAGGAATAGTTCAGAATGGCTCACTCAGTATTGGGACGAGTCAGAGGAAGAAGATATGCCACAAACATCATCATCACAAGAGAAGGTTGTGAAGAAGAACAAAACTTAAATTATTTTATTCTTTTATTCTTTTGTTCTTTTATTCTTTTGTTCTTTTGTTCTTTTATTCTTTTATTCTTTTATTCTTTTATTCTTTTATTCTTTTATTCTTTTATTCTTTTATTCTTTTATTCTTTTATTCTTTTATTCTTTTATTCTTTTATTCTTTTATTCTTTTATTCTTTTATTCTTTTATTCTTTTATTCTTATCATATAAATAATAAAAAAGTAACGTTACATTATTTCGAAAAATAAAGGTTAAGAATATAAAAATAAAAATAAAAGGGAGCTTAGAACACCCTTAGCAGTTTTGCTAAATCCTTGAAATATAATTGTATATCTTGGTAATTGGTTTAATATGTCATCTATTGGAGAGATATAAACTATTGACATGTTTAATTTGCTGTGAATACGTAAGCATGTTGTTAAGTGAGTGCGGGTTGTTCTGTTATTGCTGTTACAGTTTCGACATACTTGGGGTTTACCTGGGAGCCACCTAAGTGCTCTACTTCTTTCATAGTTTGACATCGGTATAAACATAACTGGATCGTTTCTTAATTCAGAGTTACAGAGTCCAAGATATGTTTGTTTTGATTGTAATTGTTTTAGGTTTTGTTTTCGCCATTCTATGATTTTTTTTTTCAGTTGTATTAATTGTTCGTCTTCGTTTCTAGCTATGGATGGATTTGTTTGTAGATAGGCTTCGAAAATACGCCAGATTGGGTTATGTCTTTGTAAATAAATCCAATGGGTGATATAATTTTCACGTTGTAGTTTTTTTGTTAACTGTTTTAATAAGTGAATTAGGGCTTTGAAGGTTGATAATACGAAAGATATTTTTTGCTGCTAAAGAGACCCTCTTCTCATCCATATCTGAAGTATTGTTGAGGTGACGGATTACTTTTGTTGATGATATTTTGTGACCATTAAATATTAATCGTACACATTGATCTTGCGTATTTTCAAAAAAAAAAATCCACTTTTAATGTTGTTATTATTGCGGTTGTTGTTATTTTTTCCTTTTAAAATAGATTGCAGTTGTTCTAAAGAAATATAGTTGTCGCGGTAAAAAAGAGCGTGCTACAGAGTATCTGGCAGCAGTGGAATCTGGGCAGTATACATTTAAAACTTGTATGTTGTCGATGCCTAAAAGAATTATTTTTTTTCTTAATTCGTTAGATCTCATACGCCTATGTACTGGTACGTAAACGTATATAACTTTATTTGTTTCTTCTGGGTCGCGTTCTTGAAAGATTCTTTCTGCTATAGTTAAATCCTTTTCAGTTGGGTTGTGGGCCGGATACCGAATGTTTTTTTTTCTATTTTGTTTGTTTTTATTTTTTGTAACTTGACCATAAGAGAGAGGGGCCTCACCAATGATTTCTTCTGGCGGTAGATTGTTTGTTGATAAGGTAGGATAATCAGATTCTTCTATATCTAAACTACTAGAAGTCGTATTTTCGGTTATATGTTCATTATTTTCTTGTATGTTTTTTTGTGCAGTTAACTGTTCAGTATTTTTTTTAGTTTGCATGTTATAAAAAATTTTTATAATGTTTTTTAATTTTTTTACTTCATTTTTTAATTCAGTATTTTCTTTTATCATTTGTTCCATGATATCTGTGGAGAAATACTTTGATTTAACACAGAAAAATTAATAAAAACAGGTGAATAAGATTCTTATTTTAATTGTAAAAATCAATCCACGTAAAAGGGATTGCTAACTATGATTTCTTATTTATAGTCTTTTACAATAGTGGTCACGCTATTGTGATTGATCGTTACACTTAGATTTGATCTATTGACTTTTATAGCCTGAGGGTCTTGATTTTTAGATCCTGTGCTTTTTTTTATAAGGTTCATTTTGATACCTAAAGTTTTATGTCTTATAATCGATGAACTCATCGACTATTCTATATTATATTTTATGGATGATTTTACCACAACATCAGCGACTTTATTTTCTAAGTAGTTAAGCGGCTTATAGTTAAAGTGCTGACGTTATTGTTGTTGCTGTTGTTTTTGTTGTTGCTATTGTTGCTATCATTGTTGTTGTCGATAATATCATCATCAGAAGAGTCTTCAATTAATGATGGTTCATTTTGTTGTTTCCTTATTTTTCCGGTTAATCTTTTTGAGCCTAAGCTCGATTTCAACCGGGATATCCATAAGGTCTTCACCTTGAGCCGGACCATCCGGACTGGCGCGGACCGGACCCTTGAATTCTACGCTATTTAAATGATCAGCATTTTTTAGGTTAACAAAATAAAAAGGGTTTCTTGGTGTAGATTAAGACTTTATTTTTGAGGTTTGTTCGTGATGAACAAGCGAGTACTAGTTACTCCCTCGATTGTAATGTTAAAATAAATTGAAACTAAAAAAAGTCCTTATATGTAAAGGAAATAAAAAATAATGTAGGGTGAGAATTGTGGCTATTATAATAATAGCAGTGAAATAAAAAGTAGAGAGAAAGAGATAGATTTGAGTAATATAAGATATATGTACTTCAAAAAAAAGAGGTATAGTTAAGGTTTGAGTGATTGCAGGAATGGATCGCCGAAAAGAGGATCCGTGTTTACTTCTTCTTCTGCTGGTAAACAAAGTTGTTCTATTTTGAAGAGTAATTCACAAACAATTGGCCATACTCTACGCCAGTAATTTTTTTTCCAATTGTTTGTAATTGTATATCTTGGTAAGTGATTTAGTACTTCATCTATTGGTGAGATATAGATTATTGACATGTTTAGTTTGTTGTGAATGCGTAAGCATGTTGTTAAATGAGTGCGAGTTGTTCTATTATTGCTATTACAGTTTCGACATACTTGGGGTTTACCTGGGAGCCACCCCATTTTCCACCTAAGTACTCTACTTCTTTCATAATTTGACATTGGTATAAACATAACTGGATCGTTTCTTAATTCAGAGTTGCAGAGTCCAAGATATGTTTGTTTTGATTGTAATTGTTTTAGGTTTTGTTTTCGCCATTCTATGATTTTGTTTTTCAGTTGTATTAATTGTTCGCCTTTGTTTCTAACTATGAGTGGGTCTGTTTGTAAATAGGCTTCGAATATACACCATATTGGATTATGTCTTTGTAAATATATCCAGTGGGTGATATAATTTTCGTGTTGTAGTTTTTTGTTTACTATTGTGATAAGTGACTTAGGGCTTTGGAAGTTTATAATTCTAAAGATATTTTTTGCTGTTAAAGAAACCATTCTCTCTTCCATTGATGCTGTATTGTTGAGGTGACGGATTACTTTTGTGGATGATGTTTTGTGACCATTAAACATCAATCGTACACATTGGTCTTGCGCATCTTCTAGTAGTTTGAAATCTTTTTTGTTGGATCGAATGATTGAGACTCCATATTCCAGTACAGGGCGAATAAATGATTTGTAAAGTTTGAGAGATAGAAATTTGTCAAAACCATTATGGTTGGCACCGAGGAAATGTAAGGTTTTCATACTGTTGACAGCTTTTGTTGCGTTTCCAATGATTAAACTTTTTGAATTGATTCCTTTTGAATTAAAATGGATTCCTAAATATTTAAATATTGTAACCGTTGATACTATTTCTTGGTATAATCTAAACTCAATATCGGTTTGATTGTCTGGCACAAGGATGGCACATTTTTTTGGATTCCATCTATAGTTTAATGTAATTGAATGCTGTTCTGATACATTTAGTAAATGTTGTAAATTTTCTTTCGTTGCAATTAATGCTACATCGTCTGCAAATAATAGGCTGTTTATACCTAGACTAACGTCATTAGGTTGTTGAGGATATCGAATTGTAAAGGGAGTTGATTCTATATTTATTTGACCTGTTACTTCTGGTATGCTTTCGCGCAGTACTGTAGGTAACGAGTTGATAAATATAGAATACAAGTGAGGAGATAAAGTTGATCCTTGTAGTATACCAAATTCGGGGTGTATGTTAGATGAACTGTAACCAGATAATAAAACTTGCACAAGTATATTATCAAACATGTATTTTAAAATGTTCAGGAAGTACGTTGATATTTTTCCATGTTCTTGTAATGAATTCCAAATGATATTTCTGTTGACAGTGTCGTAGGCTGATTTAATATCCAGGAAAGCAACGTATTGCTGGGATCTGGTAATTTTTTTTTGGTGGGCCATTATTTGGTGTAGGCATAGTGCTTGATCCAAGGTGCTTCTTCGGTCTCGAAATCCCCCTTGTGCTACATCTATTACCGGTGATACTTTTAACAGTATTGGGTATAGGCATAATTCAAAGATTTTTCTTAGTGCTGATATTAGGCTGATCGGTCTGTAATTTGCTGCATCTGTTGGATCATCTTTTTTGTAAATTGGTATTACTTGGGCGATATTCCAGTCCTTTGGTGTTTTTCCTTGTTTCCAACATAAATCATAAAATTTAAATAAGATTTTTGAAAGGTGTTCATTTATCGGTTTGAACATTTCTGCTTTTAGGTGATCTATGCCAGGCGCTTTGTTGGTAGGGAGATCTTCGATGGCTTGTTGTATGTGCCATAGTGTAAAAGGGAGTGAGTTGCCATTCTCATCTAATTGTGTTGATTCTGTTGTAATGTTGGTGCCAGTATTAATACCATCAAAAATTGATGGGTCCATATCAGGGTATCTATCAAGTGTAGCAAGTATATTATCCTGTGGTCCTTTAAATATATTATTTAATTTGTTACCATTATTTCAGCTGCTGCTGCAGGACCATTTTCATTTTGGAATGTAACAGTTTTATCTCTGCTACGTCGAATTGTTTTTAATTTTTGCAGTGTTTTTGAATATTCATCTGTCAAAAGTTTGTTGCAGAAAGAGCGAAAGTATTTGTTTTTGTATTGTTTGATTAGAGATCTTACTTTTTCTGATTGTTCCAGGTGTGACTTCCAATATTCAATTTTGTTGATACCGTGTGCTCTATTCCATTTTTTGTAGAGCTGTTCTCTTTTTGTTGCTTCTTCCTGTAGGTGTTCATTCCAGAACCAACGCCAATGCTTTTTTCTTTTTTTCTGTTCACCAACTGACGAATCCAGTGCTTGTTGAATAGATTCGACGATTGTTGTGTTAATCAAGTTAATTGAGGGTGAGGGTTGTTCAAATAGAGGTTCTACCCTATTTTGAAAAAAAAATATTATTTTGTCTCGATAATTGTTTATATACTTATTATCTTGTTCATAGTTGGTGTCTTGTGTTTCTTTTTGAGAAGGATTGGTATCATAGGTATCAGAGGTATTAGAAGGAGAGGATTGTGGTGTATCTGTAAAGTTAAGTATATTTTTTTCATATGATTCAGTTTTTACCCGTTTTTCTTTTGGTTTTAACTTTTTTATTCTCCATAGTTTACGGGGATGTTGTTGTTCTGTAGTGACTGTAGGTTGGTTGAATTGGTATTGAAACCCAAAAGTTACGAGTTTGTGATCTGATCCTAGTGATAAGTCAGTTGCTATTGACATTTCAGGGCATAAAAATTTGTCTGTTGTAGTTGTGAGGAAGAAATCAATTATACTTGATTTTACATTTGTTGTTGAATTAGTTGTTCCAGTAAGGTAAGTTGGTATGCCATAGCATAATTTTTCATTCCATAAAGTTAGTCCATTGTTGATAATTAATGGTAGCATAAGGTTTCCTCTGTTATTAGTACGAGG
This sequence comes from Thamnidium elegans, assembly GCA_025201345.1. NCBI lineage: Eukaryota > Fungi > Mucoromycota > Mucoromycetes > Mucorales > Mucoraceae > Thamnidium > Thamnidium elegans. Next base: position 2,399,709 of record JAIXMG010000001.1, on the reverse strand, counting down.
TGTTTGTGTTGTATTTGTTGTGCGATAATCGCCTGTTAGGATTCCCATCCTTGCATTAAAATCACCACAAAAAATAACGTCATATTCGGAGTCGTCATATTGGTCTATAAAGGATTGTATAATTGTCATGCATAAGCTATCAGATACTCGAGGAGGTAAATAAAAGCAGTGAATAATTAGATTTTGAATTCTACATGATATTGTGTATTTGTTATGCTGGGGATTATTGTTAATGATTGGAATGACTGGAAAAGGAAAGCCAGGATGGACTATATATGAAAGTCCATCTTGTCCAGTATATGAATTTAGTCGTTTAGTGCCATATGTGTTTTGTTGTTCCCAGTCAGTGTTTAAACGTCTTGGAGATAGTAGCCATGTTTCTGTTATAAAAAGAATGTTTGTATGTAAGGGCAAGTAGTTAATTATATTATCGATTGCTTCATATGTAAGCCCATTTGCATTAAATAAGCCTATTTTAAAAAAAGAGTTTTCATATGTTGTGTTATTACTCATTTAATTGATTAATGATTGGTGGTGTTGGTGTATCTAAAGTTGATGGTACAAGTGGTGTTAATTGTCTTCCATCCATGAGTACATCTACTTGTGTACTATTGTCATTGTTATTTTCTGTTGCTGATGATGTTACAACAAACCCACTATTATTGATGTTGTTGTTGCTTGTATTTCCTTTCAGGATGGATTGCAGTTGTTCTAGAGTAATGAGGTTGTCCCTGAAAAAACAACGTGCGACAGAGTATCTTGCTGTGTATCTCATGCCACTTAATGCTCTCATCATGTTATTGTTAAATATTTTTTTGGACTGTTCCAGTTTTTCTTCAATAGTGAGGCTTTGTAGCTTAGGGTCTCTAATATGGATAGGATCCATGTGGTTGTAATCTGATTTAAGCTCGATTTTGGCTTTTGAGAACTTGTCCATAATTGTTTCCACGTATTTTTCATGTACTAAGATGGCTGCTACAGACCAATCAGGACAGTATACATCAAGGACTTGTATGTTGTCAATGCCTAATAATGTTAATTTCTTTCTTAGCTCGTTAGATCGCATACGTCTTTTAACGGGTACATATACATATAAAAATTTATTTATATCTTCAGGGGCACGTTCCTGGAAAGTTCGTTCTGCTATAATCAATTCCTTTTCGGTAGGATTGTTTGACCTGTATCTCATATTTTTTTTTCTAAATTGATTTTTTTTACTTTTTGTTACCTGAGCATAAGAGATAGGGGGTTCAGTGTTGGTTTGAGATGTAGTAGTATCTGTAGTGAGGTTTGGGTATTCCATTTCAAAACCTACATCTAAACTGGAAGAATTGTTATTTTCAGTAATAGTGTTATTATTATTTTTTTGTGTGTTCTTTTGTATATTTTTTTGTGTATTTTTTTGTGCATTTGACTGTTCAGTATTTTTTTCAGCTTGCATGTAATTTTTTAAAAGGTTTTTTAGTTTTTGTACTTCATTTTTCAGTTCAATGTTTTCTTTTATAATTTGTTGCATCCCTTGGAATCCTTGTTCCAATTCCGATACACGGTTTGCAAGATTGTAGTTGTTGTCGTTGTTGCTGTCGTTGTTGTTATTTTTGTTGCTGTTGTGTTTGTTGATAATATTATCCACATCTTCCATAGGAATATCATCATCAAAGTCGTATGAAGATAATTCCTCTTCATCTGAGGAGTCTTCAATAACAGATGGTTTATTTTGTTGTTCGTTTTGTTGTTCATGTTGTTGTTGTTGTTGTTGTTGTTGTTGTTGGGAAACCTTATCTTCTTGTTGATTTTGTTCCTTAATTTTTTCAGTTAGTCTTTTTTTATTACTTCCTGTTACGGAGATAATTTCAGTTTCTATCTGTTGTATAGTGATTATTTGTTTGCATTCTTTACAGACAAATTGAGGTCTTGGTTGCTTGGTGTTTCTGGTATGACCGTTTTTGTTTATTGTACCTTTTTCATTGCATTTAGGGCAACAGATTATGCCTCTATTTGCTTTGAATTCTTCCATTATTTGCAAGTCCACTGAAGACATTAATGTTTCATTGGATCCATAGAGGGGAGGTGGGGTGCTGGATGGTGCACCTCTTTTTCCTGTTGATGTTGTTGATTTTGTTGTGGTGGAAGGAGTAGGTGCATAAATTGATGATGCACTAGACGAAGGAGTGACTAGGATTGGTACGCCAGATTTTCCTGTTCGAGTGTTATATTTAGAGTTACTACTATTACCTCCTATAATATTTTTATTATTTTTTTTATTTTCTTGTTCTTTTTTATTTTTTTGTTCAGTATTTTTTTGTTCAGTGTTATTTTTTTCAGTGTTTTTTTGGTTATTATTATTATTTTTTTTTTGTTCTACATCTTTATCAGATGAGTTAATGGTAGTAGTAGCAACTGCTGGTTTAATAGCAGAGGTTGGGTTTTCTCCAGATTGAGATCCAGAGGGAGTAGAATTATCCATTTAGGTAAGAGTCTACGTTATTATTATTTTTTTGGAGTAATTATTAGCTGTATTGATATCTTTGTTTTTTTTTTTTTAGAGTATCGGAGTAAGATTTAAGGGTTATACAGTGCCAAAATTGTGGTTACACGAAATTTAAAAAAGTGTTTTTTAAAAGTGAAAGAAAGGTGGTTTCTTGGTGTAGTCGGTTATCACGTCTGCTTAACACGCAGACGGTCGCCAGTTCAAGTCTGGCAGAAATCATATTTTTTATTTTTTCCTGAATTACGTGACACGTTCATATTGTCTTGATCGTTCTTAACAAATAGTCTGTACGATTCGGATATTCAATAAAGTTCATTTCATTTTATTGGACTATTGATGTAATAAGAATGAGATAAAATTATATTGAGCACCAGGTTTTAAGTTGTCCAACTGTAAAAGGTATTATAAACTGAAAGGTTAATAATAAAGAAAAGGAATATACAAGGGATTTTAAGTATAATAATGATATTATCCTAAAGGATTATATGATAAAAGTTTTTTAAAAGTAAAACGAGATAGGTTTATTTAAGGTAAGAAAATATAATGGTATTTGTACTAAATAAGTTCGGTAAGGTTATCCTTTGATGTTTATCAAAGGTTCCTTGAAAAAAATAGTAACGTATGAAAAAGGGTTTTAAAGTGACAAAAAGGTGAGAGATAAAATGGGCAAAAGTAGATATGACAGCAAGAAAGATAATTTAAGTAGAAATAGTAGTAGAAGACTGTATCGATCGATGGCGGTAGAAGAAAGTACAAGAGGTACTCACCCGAGTAAGTGCGTATGTCCATACAGATGGTGCAAGTCGAGGGCACTACTGTACCTAAAGCGGCAATACGTTGTAATATGCCGCGACAAAGTGCCTACAGGTTGTTCAAGGAGTTTAACGATAGTAACGGTAGTGTATTGCCTGATTTTTCTCCAAAAGTCAAAAACAGAGGTAAAAAACAAAAGCTTTCCCCTCATCATACCCTTTTTTTAATTCAGTACCTTGGCAACAACTGACACTCAACACTAGCATTAACCAAAGAAGGTCTTAAGCAATTTCCTACAGCTTGTGGACCAGTTACTGTTCGGGATTGCAAAGGCTGGGTTAGGTGCATCAATAAAGAACTAGTCTTAAGGTAAATGTTACCACTATATATTATCTTTTCCTACGTATCTCATCCAAAATAAAAAATAGCCACCAATTAAGACTAAAATCCTGTATAATTACTAATATAAAAAATCAAAGGAATGCAATCTTTCTATTCGATAAATGTTGTACTTTGGCAACCGTTATTAATCATCTTTTAATAAACAAACTGAATTACTGGATTATTCATCCTCTTATGCTTTTACGTGGCCTTCTTCATTAGGAAACTGCCTTAGTAAAACCATATCCGGGACTTTAAAAAAAAATAATAATGAGGTAATCGCACGTTTTGAATCCGCACCTTTTAAAAAAGCCCAATTTTTCGTTTTATTCCTTTTTTTTTTATTTTTATTTTAATACAACTTTTTTAAAGTAAACCAATATGTCTCCTCACCTTACACTCTATACTTTTAAATTATCTCTTTGGGCTGCAGCAGGTCGTTTAGCAGTATATGAACTTGACGTGCCTGATGTAAAGCAAGTTGAAATTGATCTTTCTAAAGCAGAAAACTTTTCTCCCGAGTATTTGGCTATTAACCCTCAACACACTATTCCTGCATTAAAAATTGAAGAAAATGGAGAAACTCAAGTAAAGACAGATACAAAATCCGTTGTTGAATATCTTGATAATTTAGCTGGTAATCGTTTAAGTATTCCAGGTGAAAAAGAAGAAATCGATTCTTTTTTAAAAGAAATGCATCAAGACGCAGATATTGGTAACGCTCTCTTCTTTACATCCGGTAATCCTCAAGAACTTGAACAAAAGAAGAATATGATCGTTCCTTTCCTTCAAGGTCGTATTAAAGGTTGGGAAACTTACCTTGAACAAGCCCCTCAATATAAAGATTTATACAACAAGAATATTGAAGAATCAAAGAAAATCATTCATGTTTATGAATCAGGTAAAGCTGACGAAATGTTCGCTACCAATAAACATCTTTGGGAAGTAGGACAAAAATTTCTCGACAAGGCTGAATCGCTATTGAAGGCCAATGGGTCTTTCCTTTTCGGTAAATATAGTGTTGCCGAAATTCATTTCACCCCTTATCTTTATCGTGCTCTTTTGGTTCGTAAGCCTGAACAAGTATTTGCTAACCGTCCCAACTTGGAAACCTATTATAAACATATTCAAGCTCGTCCTAGTTTTGAAAAAACTTTTCAGTAATTAAATACCGTTCACGTTTATAAATTAATAAAAAAAAACAATGTGAATTCTAACACGTTACACAGTTTCAAACATTTGTTTTTTTAATTAATATGTCCCGATAATAATAAAGAAATCCTCTATTCCTATTGTTGTAACAATATGTTCGAAATTTGGGGTTTTAAAGTTGTTATAACGTAGTGTAAATAGAATAATATAAATAGTGATCACCAGTTCCTGTTTTATAAGTAGAACGACTTAAAGGTAGACGTATGGTTTTAATGATATCTTATCATCTGTATCTACTCTTCTGGGAGCTTTTAACACGTCTACTTATGAGACGTTAGAGTTGATGCGAGCGGATATATAATTACGCTGCAAATTTATGCTAAACTTCATATCGAAACTGGGTAAAAAATATATCGTCTGCATTTTATGGCAAGAGTCAAGAAATTGGACACGCCAAAATTAAATTTTATAATGTTATTGATCTTTTGCAACATAAACAACCTTATTATCGCAATTTAAAAGGGTAACAATTAAAGAAGTTACAGCGACTATCGCAGGTAAATGATCACCTAATTTCATATTTCCCCATTGTAATGAACTATTATAGTTTCTTCCAAGTTTAAAATTGGAGTCTTCTGTTAGCTGTAAACAATAAGAGCTTTTTTACTAGGTCAAAGCTATTTAAAGAGTGATTGTGAGCGACAAATATCGGTCTTCAAAAAGCTCCTGCACGTTGTAAATGATTCGCGTAACATGCTTTTTTATTTCTTTTTTCTTTGCAATTTAAAAAATGTCTCACCACGATCGAATTCGTGAACAAAGAGAAAATCTTCCTACTTTCGAATATAAACATGATCTAATTGAAGCTATTAGAGAGTACAGTATTCTGGTCATTATTGGCGAAACGGGTAAATACTTCAACCCAAATATATTATTATTATAACCACTTACAAAATAAATAAATAAAAAAAAATAGGTTCTGGTAAAACAACACAGATCCCTCAATACATTTTAGAGGAAATGCCTGAAATGAAAAGGATCGGTGTCACTCAACCTAGGTAAAGTAAAAAAAAAAAAGAAGCCTCTTTGTCGATTCTAGTTCGATTACTGACACGCACACTTTCTGTTTTAATAATTAGACGTATTGCGGCCATTACAGTTGCAAAAAGAGTAAGCGAAGAACAAGACGTTCGATTAGGATCCAAAGTAGGCTACACCATTCGTTTTGATGATCGTACCTCATCGACCACACAACTTAAATATATGACAGATGGTATTTTATTACGTGAAGCCACGCTCGATCCTTACTTGACTCAGTACTCGGTCGTTGTTATTGATGAAGCTCACGAACGTACTTTAGAAACCGACGTTTTATTTGGTTTATTAAAAGAAACCCATAAACTTCGACCTGATTTAAAGATATTGATCATGTCTGCCACACTCGATGTTGCTAAATTTTCTGATTTCTTTGGTGAATGTCCTATCTTTGAGATTCCTGGTAGAACTTATCCTGTACAAGTCATTTATCCTGTGGATGCTCCTCGTATCAATACATTAAAATCGGCTTTTGTAGATCGCGCTGTAGAAACTGCCTGGTCTATTCATGCTAGCGAACCAGAAGGAGATATCCTTGTCTTTTTAACAGGTCAAAATGATATTGAAAGAGCTTGTAAAGCGTTTGAAGAAAAGTCGAGAAAGACCAATTATAAAAGAGAGATAAAGTTTTATGAAGAAGTAAAAAATGCTGTGGTATACCCGTTACATGCCAGTTTGGAAACGTTTGATCAAAAGGCTGTTTTTGAATTACCAAGAAGAGGTGATCGAAAAGTTGTATTTGCTACCAATGTTGCCCAGGTAAGTTAGTTAATTTATATACGTACAGGAAAAAAAAAAGTATTAAATCAAAAAAAAAGACATCTGTTACTATTCCAGGTATTCGTTATGTAGTGGATTCAGGCTTTGTAAAAGAGAAATCATATGATCCCAATACAGGTATGGACGCATTATTAGTGACTGAAATCAGTCAAGCAGCAGCCATTCAACGAGCAGGTCGAGCCGGTAGAACAGCACCCGGTAAAGCATTTCGATTATACAGCGAAGATAGTTTCAATCAATTATTACCCAACACAATTCCCGAAATTCAAAGAAGTAGTTTACTCGGTACAGTTTTGTCACTAAAGAAATTAAATATTGTGGACGTATTGAATTTTGCGTTTATTGATCCACCAGAGGAAACATTGGTTCGTAATGCCTTAAAGCAATTGTATTTATTGGAAGCGATTGATGAAGAAGGTAAAATCACCAAATTGGGAGATCAAATGAGTTACTTTCCTCTATCGCCTGCTTTGGCTCGTGTGTTGATAAGTTCAGCAGAAGAAAATAAGTGTAGTTATGAGGTAGTTATTATTGTTAGTATGCTGGCTGGTGATTTAGATTTGTTCAGGACACCACGTATAAAAGATGGAGAGGAAGAAGTAAATAGAGCAGAAACATGTAAATTGAAACTAGCGCATCATACAGGTGATCATATGACATATTTAAACGTTTGGAAAGAATGGAAAAGAAACGATAAAAGTAAAAAATGGTGTAAAGAAAATTATATCAACGCAAAGGTATTAGATATTGCAGCTAATGTAAGAATACAGTTAATGGATGTTATGGATAAATTAAAATTAAAAATTGTACATGGTCCAGTCATCAAACGTAAATTAAAATCATCATCTACTGGTAAAATACGTACTCGCAGAGTGGGTGAAAACGATCATGGCGAAAGCGTAGATCCAGTACCGATATTAGAGTCCTTTTTAACTGGATATTTCACAAATATTGCCAACAAGGGAGCACATCGTTCCGTATTCTCACATTACGCCCCAGATGAACATTTATCAATTGAAAGCTCAAATAATATTTTATCTACTACACTTGTTGCTTTACATTTACATCCTTTATGTTCATTGTCAAATAACTTGGATAGAAATAATTTACAGTTTTCTGAATTAGATTGGGTAATGTATTCTAATATAACTTATACAAATAAGGCAGTAATGAAGGGTGTTAGTAAAATATTATGGGATTGGGTTAAAAACGGTAAAGGTCAAGAACGTATCAAATTATTACCATCCACTAGATTAAACGGTGAAGCGCAGCCAAAAATAGAAGAATTGGACTTGGAAGCTGAAAATAAAATAATACAACAAGAAAATGAAAAAAAGGAACAGGAACAATTAGAAATTGAGTCAACTAAAAAGCGTAGAGTTGAAGAAATTAAGTTGATTCGAGAAAGAGCATTAGCTAGAAGAAGAGTTGTGTAGCCCCCTTTTTTATATATATATATAAATACATGTCAGCTGTAAATAAAGAGAAAAAGTAAAATAAAACAACGGACTTTATATATATTCTCTTTCTTTTATTTTCTATTTTTTTTTATTAATTCTATGAAGCTTGTATTATGGCTAGCTGTCATATGGATGACGCTTTCGTTATCCAATGCATTTGAATTAAAAGAAACATTTAGAGAGCCTAAAAATATCTTGTTTGGTAATGTAGGCGGTGGATCGTCTCATATTAATTGGGTCCTTAATATTCTCGAAGAATTAGCAAACAGAGGTCATAATATCACTTTTGTAACACATGTAATATGCCCCTTTTTTTTTTTCGTCCAGGGGGTCATTTATTCACCTTTTTTTTCTTCTAGGATGAAAAGAAACATCCTCGCTTTCATACTATATCATTAGGTCTTGATGATGTTGACCTAAGCATCGTAGGTAACAAGCTTCGTTATATTAATAACGCTGCTTTTTTTAAAGAAATGTATGGTACAATTCATAATAGTTACGATCAAAGTAAATGTATATTTTTATTTTTTTATTTGTGTGTAAAACTCTAATATATTACATTTATAGAAATGCATGCATATAAAAATATATATGAAAATACTGTATTTGACGTTGCTTTATGTGATCACTTTGCTGTTCCATGTGTTGACATTACAAAGAATGTCAATGTCCCTCTCATCATTACAACTGCATTAGCTATTTCCAAAGGTAATAAAAATAAAAATAAGAATAAAAATATATATTAAATAAAAACTTTTACTACCATAAAATAGATGCTTCTGCCCCTTATATAAACAACTTTTTAGAAAGTAATGCTTCAACTACATCCGGCATGGACTTTATCACTCGTATGGTATCCAAAATAGTTCGACCATTATCGGTTGTCATGGAAATCCAATCCAGCATTAAAACCATGAAACAAACCAAATCCAAATTAGGCTGGTTACCTCTTGAAGGTATGCCTGCATTTGAAGACGACTGGAAAGACTCTTTAAAACTGGTTAATAATTTATTTGGATTTGAACCTGCAAGACCGCTTGGACCTCTCGTTGAACTGATCGGTCCCATCATGAATACTAACTATCCAAACCTGACAGTACCAATTGAAACCTTTTTAAACAATCATAAAAAAGTCGCCTATATTGCATTTGGTCAAAGTGTTAAAATTCAAAAGACTGATATCACGTTAATTTTGACCGCTGTCTTGGACGCAATGGAATCAAATGCATTGGATGGGTTTATTTGGGCTACAAGGAATTCAATCGATCAATTTCCTTTGGAGATCGTTTCTTCGGCTGGAAAGACTTATTCTGTACCTTCCTTGTTTAATAACGATTATTCAAATACTTTGTTTTTAAATTGGGCCCCTCAAATGGCTATTTTATCTCACTCTGCTACTCGGATCTTTGTCTCGCATGGCGGACTTGGTTCTTTACATGAAGCCATGTACGCCGGAGTTCCTACAGTACTCTATCCCTTTTATGGTGATCAACCCAGTAATTCTTATATGATCAGTACTCAAAACTTGGGTGTTCAACTCAGTCATGATATGAATCAAGCTGAAGCGAGTGACCTTATTAAAAAGATATCAATTGATCTCAACGATGAATACAGAAACAATGTGAATCGATTCAAAGCAATGGTTCAGATCCATTCTAAACATGGTATCTTACGTGGAGCCGACCTTGTAGAAGAAGTCATCTTTACTAATGTCAATGGGCTATTACCGCATCGATATGAAGTTAGTCGAACCATGTCATTTATAAAGTCTCAAAATATTGATTTACTCGTACTACTTGTATCAGTGACCTTGTTATTCGTTGGAACTACCTTGTATTTTGTTTATCGTTTGTTTAGGTCATTTGCGTCTACTAAAATTAAACATAAAAATAAGAGTGCATAGACACAATAAACAAGTATAAAATATCTGCATAATTTTTTTTTTGCATGTATAGATAATGTGGTATTTAAACAACTATATGTAAATATTATATCTTTTTCATCTTTTTTTTTCTTTCAGTAATGAAATTATATAGTCTAATTAGTATACTATTTTTAGTAGCTTCTGCTGTTGCTTCCTCTCCTACATTTGCTATCTCTTCTGATTTCAGAACTCCAAAAAACATCATGTTTAGCTGTTTGTACGGCGGGTCATCACATATTTCTTGGGTTATTGAGATACTTGAAGAATTATCACGTCGGGGTCACACGACATCTTTTTTAACGAAGGTAAATATACATATATACATTAAATCTTTCTCTGATATTGATCTTCTATTTAGGATGATCAATTAATTTTTACAAAAAACCATCCATCGATAAAAACTGCATCTGTTGGGGAGGTTGTGAGCGACGAACAGAGATATAAGGCCATGAGAATTGTTTCGGCTGGGCTTTCTTCAGCTGGTATGAAAGCCATCATTGAAACAAATGCTGCTACTTTTCCTACTGGTAAGAAATAATAACACGCTATTTAGTATTTTCTAAACTAAAAAAAATAAATAAATAATTAACACAACTCAATTTATAGATTATTTAGAGATCAAGGAATTTATTGTAAAAAATAAAATTGACTTAGTTATATGCGATAGTGTAAATAGGCCTTGTTTAGAAGCAGCGATTAGTTTAGAAATTGCATATGTTGCTACAACTACATTTCCACAGGGTCAAGGTAAATTAGTATATTTTAAAGAAAAGCAAACACTTTTTTTAATGATAGCCCCCTCCCCCCTGCACGATAGATACTTCTGCTCCCTATATTAATAATGATTTTTTCGGCATGAAAAACCCAACAACTGAATTCATGTCATTAAAAGATCGTATTGTTCATAAATTCATCAGTCCCATCCCATACTATTTTGGGTTACGATCTACCATCAATAGTCACAACAAAATGTTAAAATCTCTAGGTATAAAACCAGTTAGTAACCCGTACGAAAATTACAAGGATAATGTGAAACTTGTAAATACCGCACTTGGATTTGAACAGGGAAGACCTTTAGGTCCTTTGGTTGAGTTTGTTGGCCCAATCCTTCCAAAATCATATCCCATTTTAACGCCTGACCTTGAAGATTTTCTATCAACTCATAAACGAGTAGCTTATGTAGCATTCGGTCAACACGTACTCGGTAAAGAATCAGATGGTACTTTAGTATTGACTGGCCTTTTAGAATCCCTTGAATCAAAAAGTATTGATGGTATTATTTGGGCAACGCGTGGTGAATATGGCATGTTTCCATCTTATATTACTACATTATCAAATACAACCTACGATGTACACAGTTTCCGTCAAGGTAATAAAGATATCTTGTTTCTAAATTGGGCACCTCAAATGGCAATCTTACAACATAAGTCCACACGTATGTTTGTTACTCATGGTGGAGCTGGCTCACTATACGAATCGTCTTATGCTGGAGTGCCTATTGTTGTTTATCCATTCTTTGGTGATCAAGATGGCGCGGCTGTAACGTCTGAGAAAAATGGAATTGGGTTATTTTTAAATCGAGAAAAATCGCAAATCAACGCGAACAACATTATTGAGCGTGTGGCAAAAGATGCAGATGGCCAATTTCAATACAATATGAATCGATTCAAAGCATTAACACAAATTAGATCAGAGAGAGGCGTAGCTAGAGGAGCTGATGTTGTGGAAGAGGTATTGTTTGTACAAAAGGACGGTAAAGTAGAGTATCGTATGGATGTAAAGAGAAACATGTCGTTTGTCAAGGCAAATAATATTGATCTATATACTTTTGTAACGAGCTTTATCATTTGCCTTTGTTATGGTACTTGGAATATAGTACGTTATTTCTTTACCACTCAAAAAAAGCTGAAAACTATATAGATAAAGAAATATCTTTCACAAAAAATAAAATGTAAAGGGAACAGTTGGATTGTTTTGTTTAGCATACGAGGGGTCCCAAATTTAAATTTCTGCTATGTCTGCGTACGGTCTAGTAAAAAAAAAAAAAAAAAGAGTATCATAGACGTCCAAGCTTATCATTTTGGTCTTCTTATAACATATACTTTCTAACTTAAGACTCAAGGGAAAAATAAATGATGACTAGAGTAGAGTAAATACAGTGATATAAATATTTAACGTAAACATGTTATTGAGTATCAGCTCGCCGAGACGCTCGATCCGACCATGAAAAAATCAGTATGAAGCTAGCGAGCCCTATTAAAAAAATGCCATAGACCTATTATAAGTATGGTGTCTTACGCAGAGCAGATTTTGATGATATACTAACTCAACGACATGAAGATAGTTGAACTATACCATCTATAAAATTTCAAAATATTGGCTTACTCGTATTGCATATATCAGTGTTCTTGTTTATCATTTATTTGATGCATTTATGTCTATTAAAAGTAAACAGAAAAAGAAAAATATATAGATCGTCGTAATATCATAAATAAAGAAGTATATTATCCGCACAAAAAGGAGGCAGGGACGCATATGGTATATAAACAATTATACATAAATAATGCTTCCTCTCTTTTCCTTTTCAGCAATGAAATTATATAATCTAATTAGTATATTATCTTTAACTACCACAGTTATTGCTTCCTCTTCCACATTCGTTATATCTTCGGATTTCAGAACTCCAAAAAATGTCATGTTTAATTGTTTATACGGGGGGTCCTCGCATGTTTCTTGGGTTATTAATATACTTGACGAATTATCTCACCGAGGTCACACTACTTTTTTTTTGACAAAGGTAGAAATAAGCGCAAACATTAAAGTGTTCTCTGGCATTAACCTTATATTTAGGATGATCACTTAAATTTTACAAAAAACTATCCATCCATAATAACTGAATCTATTGGAATGACCGTAAACAGCGAACAAAGGCGTAAAGCCACAATCATTCTTTCCACTGAGTCTCCTTTAGCAGGGGTCAAAGCCCTCATGGAAGCGAATGCAGCCACCTTTTCTTCTGGTAAAATATTACACCTTTTGCTCTTGTCATTTTTTACACTTCAAATTAATTGACATAACTCAAATTTACAGATTATTTAAAAATTAAAGAACACGTTATAAAAAATCAGATTGATTTACTTATATGCGATAGTATAAATAGAGCTTGTATAGAAGCAGCGATTAGTTTAGACATTTTATTTGTAGTTACGTCCTCGTTTCCGCAGGGTCAAGGTAAGTGATTTCTTTACTAAAAAAAGGGGGGGGGGAGCTTTTTAATAATAAACCTTACAATAGATACTTCTGCTCCCTATATTAATAGTGATTTTTTCAATATGAAAAACCCAACAACTGAATTCATGTCACTAAGAGATCGCATCATTTATAAATTCATCAATCCTGCTCGATTCTATTTCATGTTACGATCTAGTATCAATAGTCAAAACAAAATATTTAAATCCCTTGGTGTGAAACCAGCTCTTCGCCTGCATGAAAAATACAAGGATAATGTGAAGATTGTAAATACTGCACTCGGATTTGAACAGGGAAGACCTTTAGGTCCTTTGGTTGAGTTTGTTGGCCCAATCCTTCCAAAATCCTATTCTAGTTTAACGCCTGACCTTGAAGATTTTCTATCAACTCATAAACGAGTAGCTTATGTAGCATTCGGTCAATTCGTGTCCTGTAAAGAATCGGATGGTACTTTAGTATTGACTGGCCTTTTAGAATCTCTTGAGTCAAAAAGTATTGACGGTATTATTTGGGCAACACGTGATGAATATGGCATGTTTCCATCTTATATTACTACATTATCAAATACAACCTACGATGTACAAAGCTTTCGTCAAGGTAATAAAAATATCTTGTTTCTAAATTGGGCACCTCAAATGGCAATCTTACAACATAAGTCCACACGTATGTTTGTTACTCATGGTGGAGCTGGTTCACTGTACGAATCATCTTATGCCGGTGTCCCTGTTGTCGTTTATCCATTCTTCAGTGATCAAGGTAGTGCAGCTGCAACCTCTGAGAAAAATGGAATTGGGTTATTTTTAAATCGAGAAAAATCGCAAATCAACGCGAATAATATTATTGAGCGTGTGGCAAAAGACGCAGATGGTCAATTTCAATTCAATATCAACCGATTCAAAGCACTGGTACAAATTAAATCGGAAAGAGGGGTAGCTAGAGGAGCTGATGTTGTGGAAGAGGTATTGTTTGTACAAAAGGACGGTAAAGTAGAGTATCGTATGGATGTAAAGAGAAATATGTCGTTTATTAAGGCAAATAACATCGACTTGTATATGTTCGTATTGAGTTTTATTATTTGTTTCAGTTATGGCAGTTGGAACTGTGTACGGTATTTCTTTAGCGCTCAAAAAAAATTGAAAACTATTTAATAAATTATTTGTTTACTCCTAAAGATATCGTCCATATAAAGAAAGTTTCAAAAGAGACAAGGGGAGATCATTTGGGATATTGTGCAAGGGGGTCTCAATTAACGTTCTAGATTTTTGGTATATTTGTGTACAATCTAGTAAAAAGTTGAAGAATAAAAAAAGTGAATTACAGTCCTCCAGCTTTATTGCAATTTCCTTGTGACTGAGCACTTTATGTTGACCCAGCTTAAAGTAAAAAGTATAAAGTTTGGCGGAGATTATTAAAAGCGTAAAAACAACATATAATAAAATAGGAGTAAGAGTAGTGAGCACCAGACTGTTTAGTAACCAACTAATTAAAAGACTTATATGTTATTATTTATTTATGAAAGGAGGTATCCAATGACTAGTCTTCGATAAAGTAAAAGTCAAACGATGTATTAATTATGAAGGGACTATATCGGCTCAAAGAGAATGGGGAATACAAATAGATTCACAAAGAATAAAGTAAATGAGGTTTATATGACCTATAGTAATGATATACCAACAATTAATCCTAGGTCTGTTATGTTCCAAGAGCTGTATTTAAATAAATGGGAGTTGATCAGAGAGGCATTATAGAGGAATACTTTAAGAAAACCAAGTAGTATATCTTAATAGTTTATTTATTACCAAGAACTTTCATTCTGTTTTAATTGTAAATGCCGTAACAATGTTTAGTATTCTTTTAGCATACTTCTTGAATTAAGGCTCAAACAAAAAATAACTATCAATAACTTAAAATCAGTGACGATAAAAGTGGGTTAAATACGATGATAGAATAAGTTATCAAAAAGTTTTATTGAGTATCGACTAGTCGAGACGTTATAAAAACCGTGGTCTTTGGGAATAATGCTTGATAAAAAAAAAGGAAAAAAAAGGAAAGTGATAAGATTAACTTGGATCTACTAGTTAGCATTAACAGAAAGTAAGAATACATAAGTTGTCTAATATTGCAAATAAACAAAAAGATCAGTTCGTTTTTTTTTGCAGTAACATTTTTCCTACAATATTAATCATATATAAACATACTAACTGCTTGATGCTCGTTACGCTCATGATAATCAGCCCTAAGCTGATCCTTCAGGAGGGCTGCCGCTTGTCTTTCAGCCTAACCATATTTTTTTGGACCTTCGCTATGCTGCAATAAAAAAACTTGATCCCCCGAATAGTAATACTTAGAAAAGAAAAAGGAAGTAGGATCTTTACCCTGTGTTAAAACTTTAACAATTGCAGTATAAGAAAGATGTTATTTAAACGGCAGTTACTCGAAATAAAAAACGCGGAAGAAAAGACCGGCCTTGTTTCCCAGAATGAGCGTAGCGAGCATAAGACGGCTAGTATATAAATACTGTATATTCCTTTTCTTTTTCATCAATGAAATTATATAATCTAATCGGTATACTATCTTTAGCAATTACTGCTTTTGCCTCCTCTTTGGCGTTTGTTATCTCGCCGGATTTTAAAACTCCAAAAAATATCATGTTTCTTGAGTTACTGAAATACTCGATGAATTATCATATCGAGATCACACAACATATTTTTTGACAAAGGTAAATATTAAAATTTATTAAAGTCTATTAGCCGTATTGACCTTATATCTCTCTTAGGATGATCATGTAAAGTATGCAAAAAAATACAAATCAATTGTAACTAAATATATTGGAGCGGCTGAAAGCGATAAACAGAGACGTGATGTTATGAGAAGTTTTTCAACTGGATCACCTATAATAGGGATAAAAACTATTATTAAAGCAAATAATGCTTGTTTTCCTTTTGGTAAATAAAACCCTTTTTTTCTCTCACTATAAAACACATTAACATAATAATATTTGTAGACTATTTAAAGATTAAAGAACACATTGTAAAAAATCAAATAGTTCAAATTAAACAACTTTGGTATTATTAGTAGTATTTTTGAATACTGGTATAGTTATTTTTATTGAATAAAAATAGCTGTCTTGTTCGAAATCCTTTGTGGTATTCATGTTATTTACTTGTTTTCATTATGTGCGCTATTTATATCAAATACCACATTTTACACACGACTTTTTTGCTTCTTTCGGCTTGTTTCACTTGAGGAGGAGGTGGCGGGCATTGAAGGCAACAAGGGTCTCTCTAAACAGGTATCAAGCCAAGGAAAATCATCGTTATTATCTACATAGAGGGTATTCACAACGACATTCAGCACATCTTTCACAATCTCGCAACAAACCCAATAAGACAAGATGACGGGTAATACCGTCGAACCAAATTTTTCTATTTTGCTGCTGATCTCGATCTTTTTGCCACGGGAAACACGAGAAACATAAGTAGTAGGTCTATTTAATTCGACCATGGTACACAACAATCCGGAATGTAAAATACCAACAGTACGAATCGCAGTTGATCGGTTATCATAGACAATCGCTTTGAGCAATGCATCCATCATGTCTTTGAGCATTCTAGGCAATTTAATGAATCCTTCCTTCATGAAATTGGTGCCATAATCTTCTTCAATTTTGGGTTTTGCCTCACTACCACCAAACTCCAATGGTAAGTTGTGGCCATTATCATACTGCCGGAACACAAGATCACATTTATGACCGTAGGCGAGACGAGACATGTTGTTGATTGTTGTTGGGGTGGGATTTTGATTCATTCTTCTTTTGCTACCAAGGCTAGCGCTTTCACTTGTCACAGCCTCGATCCCTTTGACCTTGTCGAAACAGGACTCTATCATTGACCAAATGTGATATTGATACCAGGCTTCAGTGTGTTGACGATCCATATTTCCGAATTCATATTCCCTGACTAACGAATGTACCACGTGGTTGACCCAATCTTCGTCTGCGTTTATATCTTTGTCGTAATTAGCATGAAATTGATGGTTCGCGCCTAATGCAGTACGAATTTTTTGTGAGGAGTCATGATTATAACTGTTTAAAAAGGCTTTGAATTCTTTTGTCGGGAGTGGCATTGGTTTTTTTTGGTATAGCTTGATTTCTTCGAGTTCCTCTGCGATATATACCAGCTATATATCTAACCTTTTGATTACTATTTAAGATCTGCGTTGGATCTTATTTGACAAGCTTAATTATTTACTCAGTGTAATAATTAAGATTCCAGCTAAAGAACTTATTTAGAATATTTGTGGTGCACCAGGAAAATCACCATTTTCCCTTTTACACAAACGTCACCTATTTTGTCAATAATCTATAAGCGGATATATTTAACACATTCAATTCAACTGTCATTGAATTCAAATCTCACTTTCATATAAAATAACTTTCCTTTTGCAAATTAATAAAAACCATCTTATTTTTGACTTTTAACGAAATTATAAAACTCATATTTTAACAATATATCACTCTGGTGTGAAAATTTTGTACTGCGCATAATTCTCGTCGTACGGGTCTATAATCAGCGACCTGCTAGGATGATCTGCAGAACATTGAATCCCAAATACGAATAATTCGTTGTCTACGCACTTCCCAGTAGAGAGAAACCATTTTAAAGAGTTATCCAATTTCTTGAACATTGCTTCAAATTCTGCATTGTGCTCTTCAACATCTGGACTACTTTGGGTATGAGATTCTGCGACTTGAGATTCTGGGACTTGAGATTCTAGCATCGCAATTTCATACTCGACTGTCTTATTTTTCATCGTCTGCTTAAGAAAGCTCTTGTTCACCATAAATTTTTCTCAAGCTTTTAAATAAAAATACTGTTTGACAAGTATGGTGTCCAGGGTCTAGATATTGAGTCTCTATTAATATAGGCAACGCCATAAATATACTAAGGTGTTCTCACCTTTTCCGGCTTATGTCGCGCATTTCTAGTCCAAAGTATACAGTCTCTATGATTATCTTTTTTCTTGAGCTTCAGCTGCGCAATATCATTCAACGCAACACGCAATGACGAAACGCATGATGACCAGTCTTCACACCGAGAGTGTTTAGCAAAGCCTAGTGCTGGAAAATGCGTGCCAGGTTTATAGCTTGAGAGAACCCATTTGGTATTAGAATCGCTCATGTTACCAGAAAGATTCAATGTTGTTTAGATTGAACGTAATGAAGTCAAATGTCAATCAAAAGAGGTATTGTGGATTAAAAAACTATGCAAAAACTTTTTTGTTACCAATAAAAATATTAAAATGAACCATATACGTCATCCGAAGTATACGACATCATTTTTTCATCTCATTCCTTTATTTATATGACTACCAGTTTTACCAACTTTTCTCCCCTAGCATAAAGATCTGCTTTTATGACAATATAAATCTATAATATAGCATTCATTCGGTGGGTATACCACCTCTTATATGCATAGTGAAAAGGTTGTGCTCCACTTTCTATTCTCATTGCTTTTGCGATTAGAGAATTAAGAGGATGACAAAAGTACCATTAGGATACACATATTACTAATCCTACTTTATTTTAGTATTTGATAGTACGGCTTATATGAAGGTGGGCATGCAATCGACTGTTCAGGACATGGCGTCCTAGATTCCCTACAGTAAATGAGCTTTATAATGTAATTATGCATAACATTTTAGTGGTAATTGTTAATAACTCTATAAGTTTTTACACAGAATAACCATGGTCAATGGGGTTTACTTTCCGCAATGGTTGCATTTAATTTTACTGTGGGATCTACTGCACTTCAATGCTTGTTTCATCTTTTAGCCACGATTATTGGTGCTGTTGCCGGATACATCTGTTTATTAAAATGAAAGACCTTACGTATTGGGAATTTTAACTCTTGTATTTTAAATACATGTGGTACTGTTTTTTAGTCTCCAAGTACCCTCGAACTGGTTTTATTTTATTGTTGACGTTAACAGTAATCACCTCTACTGGCTATATGGACGTTAATAAAGAAGATCTTTTTGCCCCAGTCTGAAAAAGAACCTTGACATCTATATTTGCTATTTTAGCAGTGCCCATTATAGATCAATTACTCTGGCCAGTTTGGGTTCAAAAAATGCTTCAAAAGCACTTGTCTGGTTTACTCATTGCTACAGGTATTCAGTTTTCAAAGGCCGCCTTTCTGGTTTCTCAAGAAAATACTCAATCACATCGCTATACATATGTGTTGGCTGATTGTCAACTCCATATGAAAATTTTAAGAAGACAACATCAGCTTACATGTCAAATGCTTGGATTGGCGCAAATGGAACCACGCATCACTAAGGACACTTTTCCTATCCAAGTGTATGGTCAAATACTAGAGCATGAACAGCACATTTATAGTGGATTGAGTATTTATTAACTATACAAACTTTCATTTCTACTGAAGTCCGCAAGAAAATTATGAATCACCTTGGCAGGCTCACTTCGTACAAAGTCATCACTCCCAACTTCTCTCCCTTCAGTAGAAATTGCTCGAAAACTATTACAACAACGCCAAGCTATTTTATGGCACGAAAATTTTGATGAGCTTTGTCAAATTACAAAGGATGGTGAAACAATGGTAGATGAAGATGTGATCAGTAAAAGAAAGGCTTAGTGCGGAAAATCAAATTTATTGGCAGACTTATGCAGCAGGCTCCATTGAAGTCATTGTCGAACAGGAAACTATGAGTGATCTTATTGCAAAATTAATGGGTCAACATGTATTCAAGACAGTTACAAAGGATTGGATTATATATAATTCTCTTGTTGCACTTATACCTCCTATACTTCATATTTTTACTTTACAATCATTTATTTTTTGAATATATAAACAAAAAAGCATTTATATACATATAAAAAAAAAAGGTGTTTAAGCAAAAGTGTCTCGAAATGAAAAAGTAGTTCGTCGCATTTTTATGTCGTACATATCTAAAGTTTATGAACGAACTGATTGACATCATGGATTTGGACAAAAATTTGAAGGAATCTTATTTTGTTATGGATAACTTCACCATTCACGAATCCTATCCCATGATAAGAAAGATCGAATGCAGAGGCTACAGAGTCATGTATTTGCCTCCGTATTCCCCAGAGCTGAACGCAATTGAGAGCTTCTGGGCTCTTGTAAAGAGCAAGATGAAGCGTGAAAACCTAATGACCGAACAGACTTTATCTCAAAGAATTGCTGACGCCTGCAACAATGTCTGTGTAAGTGAACTTCGTGCTTTTTGCAGCCATTCTAAGCGACATATCAGTTACTGCCGAGATAAAATTCACTTTTGATAAAATGCTCCAATTTTAAAAGTGCCAAAGCTATTTTTCAATTGAGTCTAACCTAGTCTTTGGTCAAGATATGTCAATCCTCTAATCATTACTCAGACAACAGTTATTACTGGACGATGTCGGTAAGGCTTAGTTAAAATAAATATGAATTAGTCATAAAGGGATAAAGACGTGTGAGATAATCATGTATGTGTAAATATATATGAGAATATATATCTGTATATGCTTGATCACATCAAACATGTTGTTTGTTAAGGCAAATAATATTGATCTATATACTTTCGTAACGAGTTTTATCATTTGTTTCAGTTATGGTAGCTGGAAACTTGTTCACTATCCCTTTTCTACTAAATTAAAGCTGAAAATCATTTACTTGTTTCATGAAACCTCCCCTCCAACGGAATAGATTACCACTCATAGAAGAAATTAAACGTATCGGCAAGAAATAACATAATGTAGAGTATCGAGTGCACTGACGCAATTATACAGAACACTCTTTTGCTCACTTTACCAAAAATTAATAGGATAATTGAATATAACAAAAACAGCCTTAACGAGTAGCGGGCATTTTTATTTTCACTTTCACATCTTCCAATATATATATTATATGTTTGGAAGATACATCTGCGTTTGAAGAGGATTGGAAGGATTTTTTAAAAAGCTAGTAATTTGTTTATTTCTGAATCTTCTAGATCTTTCGAACCCCTCGTTAACTTAATTAATACCATGAACAATAACAAATCAAGTTAAAGCCTTCTTAAACTAGCATGAAAGGGTTACTCGCGTAGCATGTGGTCAGCACTAAAATCCAAAAGAGTGATACTAAATTAATTTCGCTCGACTGCCCTTTTAGACTCAAACATGTTGACTATTTTTATTTTTGGGCTACAAGTGATTCAGTCTGTCAATTTTCCTCAGATATAATTTCTTCAACTAGAAAACCTTATCCCGTACCTATAATATTTTATTATGAAGGTCGTTCAGATACTTTGATTTTAAAAGGGGCAACTGAATTAGCTGTTTTATCTCGAAGCTTCGTCTCACATAGTGGGCGTAGTTCTTTGCATGAAATCATGTACGCTGGTGTCCCTAATACACTTTATCCCTGCTATGACGATCAACCGGGTAAATTCTATATAATCCGTACTTAAAATTTAAGCTTTTGACTTAACAGTGGTATATAAATCAATCTGAAGCTAACGATCCTATTAAAAGAAGTATTGATTGGCTTTGACTTTGAGTAAAAAAATAATATAAATGGATTCAAAGCAATGGTTCAGCTATATTCTAAATAATATGTGTCGGTTACATGTTGCTGATCATATAAAAGAAGTCTTCTTTACTACCGTCAGCGGTTTATTAGTTTTTCGATACGAAGCTAGTCCAACTATATTACTTATAAAGTTTTATAATATTGATTTACTAATACTACCGATGTTATTAATTATGCGTTAAGGCCGCTTGCGTCTACTAGTATTAAACCCAAAAATAAGAATATAGAAATCGTTACTGTAACACAAATAAAGAAGTACAAATATAATTTTAAAACGTTTGCAGATCAGATTTAATTGAACGAATATGTATTTTTCTTTCCATAATAACAATTGTGTACATACATATTTAAAAGGTTATAAATACAGTGTCGTTTTACCATTTTTATAATTAATAGCCCTTTTTTTCATTTTTTTTTTTCAGTAATGAAATTATATAGTCTTATTAGTATCTTATCTTTAGCAGCTACTACTTTTGCTTCCTCTTCCACGTTTGTTCTCTCCCCAGATTTTCGAGCTCCAAAAAATATCATGTTTAGTTGTTTTTACGGTGGGTCATCACATGTTACTTGGGTTATTGAGATACTTGACGAGCTATCACGTCGAGGTCACACTACGTTTTTTTTGACAAAGGTAAATATTTGTACATATAAATTATATCTTGTACTAACCTTATATTTAGGAGAATCAAGTAAAGTTTACAAAAAACTATCCATCCGTAATAACCGAGACAGTCAAAATGACTGAAGGCGACGAATGGAGACAGAAAGGTATAGGTATTCTTTCAACTCCGTATTTTTTACTAGGAATGCAAACTATTATCGACGCAAATACTGCTACTTTTCCTTTGGGTAAATATAATTCGCACACTTCACTCTCATTACATTATATTATTAACACAATTTATAGATTATTTGAAGATTAAAGAACACATTGTAAAAAATAAAATTGATTTACTTGTATGTGATAATGTGAATAGAGCTTGTATAGAAGCAGCAACTAGTCTAAACATTTTATTTGTCGTTACATCCACATTTCCGCAAGGTGAAGGTAATTGGAAAATTTAGAATGACAAAAAAAAAAAAAAAGGAAGGGATTTTTTTTTTAAAACCATTACAATAGATGCTTCTGCGCCTTATATTAATAGTGGCTATATCAACATGAAAACCCCAACAACCGAATTCATGTCACTAAAGGATCGCGCCGCTTTTAAATTCATCAATCCTGCTATATACGCTTTCAAGTTACGATCCAGTATCATTAACCAAAGAAAAATGTTAAAATATCTTGATGTAAAACCCGAATTTCACTTGTACGAGAGATATAAGGATAATGTGAAACTTGTAAATACTGCGTTCGGAATTGAACAAGGAAGACCTTTAGGTCCCCTGATGGAATTTGTTGGTCCAATCATTCCAAAATCCCAACCCGGTTTAACTGCTGATATTAAGGACTTTTTGACAACTCATAAGCGAGTAGTTTATGTAGCATTTGGCCAACTGATTCTAGGTAACGAATCGGATGGTACTTTAGTATTGACTGGCCTTTTAGAATCTCTTGAGTCAAAAAGTATTGACGGTATTATTTGGGCAACACGTGGTGAATATGGCATGTTCCCGCCTTATATTACCACGCTATCAAACACAACCTACGATGTACAAAGCTTTCGTCAAGGTAATAAAAATATCTTGTTTCTAAATTGGGCACCTCAAATGGCAATCTTACAACATAAGTCCACGCGTATGTTTGTTACTCATGGTGGGGCCGGTTCGATGTACGAATCATCTTATGCTGGTGTCCCTGTTGTTGTTTACCCGTTCTTTGGCGATCAAAACGTTGCAGCTGTAAACGCTGAGAAAAATGGTATCGGATTATTTTTAAATCGACAAGAATCACAGATCAATGCAAACAATATTATTGGCCGTGTAGCAAAAGACGCAGATGGCCAATTTCAATACAATATGAATCGATTCAAAGCATTAACACAAATTAGATCAGAGAGAGGCGTAGCTAGAGGAGCTGATATTGTGGAAGAGGTATTGTTTGTACAAAAGGACGGTAAATTAGAGTATCGTATGGATGTAAAGAGAAACATGTCGTTTGTCAAGGCAAATAACATCGACTTGTATATGTTCGTATTGAGTTTTATCATTTGTTTCAGTTATGGTAGTTGGAACTGTGTACGATATTTCTTTAGCGCTCAAAAAAAATTGAAAATTATTTAATAAATTATTTGTTTATTCCTAAAAGTATCGTTTTAAATTTTTTTGTTTGTTCCATGAAAAAAAACGCAAAAGGGGTAGAGAGAAACAAAAGCGCTTAATATATGTGAAAATCTCTCTCTTTTTTTTTTTTTGCAGGATTGCTGTTCCAGAAAAAAAAAGACCGAACACTCTTCAGCAGTCACCGTACCTTCACTTCCAAAAGTTGTGAACAATTGACATTTTTTAATCTCTTTTTTCTCTTTTTTCTTTTTTCTTTTCCCTTTAATTTAACAATACAAAAAAGAAATGCCAGCAATCGAAACTTATAATTCCTCACTGGAAGATTTTATGCCATCTTCTGCATTATCTGTATCACCTATTCTAACCGCATCTTTATTTGATGAAATAACAAACTCTCCCGGTACCGCAGCGCTAGCTATCAGTGACACAAACCGCCTTCGTCTTTTATCTACCGAAACAAGACTTTTACAACCACCAAGGTGGAGAAGTAGACAACCTCCAAGACCTACTATAGATACACAAGATCAGTCTGATCATATTAACCATATAGGTCCTGTTACTTCTCGTTTCATGTATAATCAAAACTGTATTAATGAGCGTGCGGTAGATACAGGCCCTCTTTGTAATGATTTAAATCACATGTTGGACTTTGATGTTGTATCTGACGATGGTGGACAATACGGGTAAAAAAAAAAGCTAGTTTTTTTTTTTAAAGTACCGGCTAAAAATAGTTTATTTTAGAGCAATGTATGGAATTGAAAATATATTATCTAATGACGGTTCTGTTTATTGGTAAATTACAATATTTTTTTTTATATGTATAAAAAAGTGAGATAAATAGAGTTTATGTTCATTAAAATCAATATACTCAGCTCGGGTAGAAAAGGTGTAGTTAATATTTTATCTCAATATTGTGGATTTGTTGAAAGTGGATTAATTTCAGACACAAGTTGTTCAATTTCAAAAATGGTTATTAAAGCCCCCCAGCACGGGTAAGAAAGAAAAAGAAAAGGATCGAACTTTATTTTAACTCATGTAATGTAGATTCACAGCACCTTGTAAAGAAGGTTTAATATTTGTCACTCACAAAAAAATAAATGTATTTGGTGAGTAAAAAATACAATGATGTAAACTATTGAGTGCGCTGACATCATTACACAGAAACTACCTATTTTGATAATTTTACCAAAGAGCAATATGACAATTACGTACAAGAAAAGCAATCTCATAATGGTAGACTAGATGTTACAGATCCCGTAGCATGGTTTACATTAGAAAAAGATCAGCCATGTATTATTGACTTAGTTGACAGGTATATATATATATATATATATATATATCAAAAATCAAAAATCATAGTATTTTTTTATTTAAATCCCTTAATTTTAGATCAGGAAAATTTGTATTAATCAAGTTATTAAGAGCAGACCAGGAGTCTGATAATATTGATATGCAATATATCGGTTTTATTGGTCACGCCGGTGCAAGATCATTCGGCTGTGCAAAATTATGCTAGAAGAAAGTAAATGTTCGTTAAAATAATTGTTCGAATAAACCTGTTTTTTTAATGATTTTTTTTATTTATTTGTAAGAAAAAAAAAACAATCCTGATTTGCCGGAACCCTGACATACCTGGACTTGTCGATCCTTTATTTAAAAATAAACACAATTCGATAACAATAAATTACCACGGATGATAAAAAATTTCTATTCCTGTGGTGTTTTTTTTAAAAAAATAAAAGTAGCGAGGATATTGCCTACCATTGCTTACTAGGAGTCTTTGACGCGAAAAACACGTAATTAAATTAAAAAGAAAATAAATACCTGTCAAAAAAAAATGACAACTTGTTTAAATTGGTAAACAGGAATGTGGGTTTTCAACTGTAGGTGTATTATGTAATACTTTTATAGCAGCTTATTATCTACCTTTTTTTTAATCTATAGTACCACTTTGTTACCATAGTAACTTTCAAAAAAAGGTTTGTTTCTATGGTTGTTGTAGGGAACACAGAAAAAAAACAAAAAAAAAGTCCCGCCCACTCATTTTTTTTTCTATTGATTGGATCATTTTAAACATCCTTCACCCGTTTTATTGTTTTTTTTTTCCCTCTTTCTCTCTATCTTTTCTCTTTTTTTTTCTTCCTTTGGAAAGAAAAAAAAAATTGTATATAATGGAAAACAAGAGAAGAGGTCGACCTAGAAAGTACCCAAACGATTCTTTGTCCTCATTTGAAGATAAGCCAAGAGAAGAATGTTCATACAAAGATTTTTTTCCTGATTTAAATATTAAAGAACCTTTACCCATCACCAGAAGTTTACAGCCTCCTAATCAACCTTTGGAATCTACAGTGTCAGATTCTACTGAAAAAAAACGAGAAGGTTATGAAGGCGAATTATTAACTCCTGTTCATAAATTACCCATCGTTTCATTTAAAAAGATCGAATCGACTAGTCCTACAACTGAATCATTCCAAAGACCTGAAAATCATTATATCCGTTACATAGGTAACAAAAAAAAAAAAATCCCTGATACTTTTGTTACTTTTTTTTTTACATAAATTTTTAATCCCCCCGTATTGTGTATTTAGAACCCTCTGAATCCGAATTATTTGAAACTGTAGAATACGATATGGATGAACAAGGTTTCTATAAAATAAAAACATTAAAAAAAGGACCTATTTTTCTCACGAAACTTTTTTTTTTAAAAATAGACGAAGCATGGTTACAAATTTATAACAGTGAACGTCAGAAAGAAAACCTTGGTCAAATATCTTGTGACTTGTTTGAAAACATTATTGATCAATTAGAAAAGGAATGGTTTGATTTAGTAAAGTATTTTATCCTTTTTTTTTCAGAAAAAAAAAAACTTATGCGCATAAATTTTTTACTCAATTTTTTTTTTTTTTTTTTTTTTAGACGAAAGGGTTACCGAAAAAGACAAATGACGAACCAGCTTTACCAGAAGATTCAACATGCGCAATATGTGATGACAGTGAATGTGAAAATAGTAATGCGATAGTATTTTGTGATGGTTGTAATTTAGCCGTACATCAAGATTGTTATGGTATTCCATATATTCCCGAAGGACAATGGTTATGTAGAAAATGTATGGTATCTCCTGAAAATCCTGTTTCTTGTATATTTTGTCCTGGTGAAGGTGGTGCATTAAAACAGACCACGACAAATCAATGGGGTCATTTATTATGTGCAATTTGGATACCTGAAGTTG
The DNA here is from genome assembly GCA_025201345.1 of Thamnidium elegans. NCBI lineage: Eukaryota > Fungi > Mucoromycota > Mucoromycetes > Mucorales > Mucoraceae > Thamnidium > Thamnidium elegans. The sequence continues at coordinate 2,372,375 of JAIXMG010000001.1, read as the reverse complement.
GTCTCAGTAACAGTGTCTATATGGAACCTATCGATAATATTGAAAATGTGCCCAAGAGTAGATGGAAACTAACGTGTTATATCTGTCGCAAAAGACACGGTGCGTGTATTCAATGTGATAATAAGCATTGCTTTGTCGCATTCCATGTCACTTGTGCACGTTGGGCTAGATTGTGTATGCGTATGAAATTACACGGAACGCATTACGACGGCGTAGCCTTAAAAGCTTACTGTGACAGACATACACCAAAGGATTATAGGGAGATTGTCAACGTCGATAGAACAGTAGCGGATGCACAACGATGGTTCACGGACCCAAAGAGAAAGAAAATGAACGTCATGCCTAAAAAAAGATATATAGACGAAGAGAACGATCAGGACGATCTAGATGTCACACTACACACACCTACAAATGATGCTAAAAACAATAAAAAGCAACGTAGACAGCAGGCTGTCACTCAACTGTTACCTGCATCAAAGGCTGCTCGTGCTCATCAACATGAATATTCTGCTGGCGCTCCAATTGCTCCAGATTATATTTTGCATAAACTAGAAAATTTAAAAAAAGTACTTCAAGCTACTCAGTTAAAGAAGAAACCACTTGCTATTGCGAGTATTTGTAGATATTGGTCTTTAAAGAGAGAATCTCGAAGAGGTGCTCCGTTGTTGAAGAGGTTGCACTTAGAGGTATATATAAAAAAAAAAGGGATATTCGAGTAATTTGAAGCATTATACTAACATTTTACGATTGTAGCCTTGGACAGCATCTGCTTCTCAACTTAAACAATCCGAAGTAGAAAAAGCACATAAAGCATCTGTAAGTGATTACTATGTCTTTTATATATATGTTTACCAACTCTTTTTTTTTTTTTTTTTTTTTTTTTTCATTAGTCCATGATTATGTTACGAGCAGACCTTGATAAACTAAGATTATTATCAGAACAAGTTCAAAAACGTGAAAAGTACAAGTTGGATAAAATAAGGAAACAAAAAGCATATCTTGCAATGATTTTATATCCTATTGAACTTGTCATCCAACCAGTACTTGATCAATTAATAGAGCAAGTATACACAATTATTATTATTTTTTAAAAAAATTAACTCATTTTATTACAGGTTGGATAAGAAGGAGTTATTTAGATACCCTGTGACAAAAGATATAGCATCCGATTACCACGACATTATAAAAACTCCCATGTCATTCAACGACATTATCGAAAAATTATCTTCTCACCTTTACCTCACCTTGGACGAATTTGAAGCAGATCTATCTTTAATTTGGAAAAACAGTATGCTATACAACAAAAAGGATACGTTATATTATAAATTAGCGCAACGTCTTGAAAAGACCATGTATGTACTATTAGAAACTGCTCGCATAAGCTATCAAGGTTTAAACGTCGGGTCCAAAGGGTTTTTAGATGTTGCTGTGGACGATCAAATATTTTCGTATGGCGATGATTTAACTAAAAAACCGGATATGACAATGGAAGACACCAGTAGTTTAGATGCAATAGACACAGGCAGGAGATTATCTTTAAAGAGAACGCATAGTGGTATGATGGATGAGCCGGTAAAGAAGGCAAGGTTTAATTCTCCAGAGAGCGAGCAAGCGAAACCAAAGATAGTACGTGTTACTCGTAGTAGAACTGAAAACAATAAGCGTGCGTTACGATCTCGATCTATTACTAAAGACATGAACCATCCAGTAAAGACCAGTAAAGTATCTAGATTTGTACAGGAATCCTCAAAGAAACAAAAAATTACTGCACAAAAGAGAAGGAGCTCTAGCGAACAAAGTTCTACTGAACGAAAAGTAAAATTTGAGCACGGTGAACTTGTGTGGGCTCGTGTACGTGGATTTCCTCCTCATCCTGCTACTGTAAGTGAATGCTACTACTTTTTTTTTATATCATCTATTTACTAATGTATATATGTATAGATTGTTGATATAAAAAAGAGAAAGGATATTCCAGAGAATTTACTTTTGTTAAAAGATGATTCTGATAAAGTACTAGTAGAATTCCTTCAAGTGAGTGCAGCTCATACATGGTAAATATGTACAAGCATTACGCTTTATTTTTTTTTAATGTTATTATTCATTTTTTTTTTTTTTTCTGTACATATATTTTAGGGGTTGGATTGAAAGGGAATATATATATCCATTTGGTGATAGTAAGATTGATACCGATATGATCTTATTAGCCAAAAGGACTAAAAAGTCTTATCGTATAAAAGAAGTTCGAAACGGGTACAAGTATGCTTGTGAATTAATTCATAAAGATCCGATGCCCCAAATTCGTGCTGTTTTTAAAAAGTGTTGAAAAAATAAAATTTATTTTTAAAGCTCTAAAATACAATCAAACCAAGGTTCTGGTCCATGAACTACTTTACTAACACCAATATTTTTAAAGCCTACACTTTCATAAAGCCCAATCAAATTAGGTCGACTCAATAAAGCGATACGGTTGTATTTCTTTTCTTCTTCTTTCGTATTGACTTGTTTAAGTTGTTCAATCCATTTGGTCATAAGTTTAGTAGCAATACCTTGTTTACGATAGTCAGGTGAAACACATACACTGTGTAAACAAATGGTTCTTCCATTACGTTCATGGACACTCATGGATTCATCTGTCACCAAATCCCCGGTGGTTAAAGTACTGCAGAGAAACCCAACAACTTGATCAGTTTCGATATCTCGAGCTACCAAAAATAATTCGGGGCCTGATTCAGACGCGTAGCCAATACGACGTTCCAATTGTTCTCTAGAAGCTGCTTCATCGGGATGATAAGAGACTTGTTCATACTGATTGACAATGTCTAAATCAGCAAGTGTAGCAGGGGTGTAAGTGAGCTTCATTTTGCTACTGTAAAGGGAAACAAACAAAAGGATAAAACTTTATGCATTTTTTATTTTTTAAAACTAAAATACTTGTATAACCCAGCGCAAATAAGAGGGAAGTATGTGCAACTCTCGCTTAAACTTATACGAAAAAAAAAAATTCCTATAACCAGCAATAGTAACTCTAAAAGCCAAAAGTGGCGTATAAATAATGATATTGGACAAGTCTAATTGCTGGGTTTTCAGCCCAGATTTGCTCTGGGTAGCATCAATTGTGTATTCCGTACCACTGCGATACTGCTCTGAATGGGATCAACAATTTCCTAGTATGAGAGGTACGTTGCTTGTTAGAAATCCGAGATCAAGGGTCACTTCGCCTGACATCTTGTATGCATTTGACGATCATATTTGTGGTTATCTTCTAAGAGATGACACGGCCATCGATGAAATTTTAGCGGACGAACAAGCCAACTTTGTTATAAAGAAATTATAATAAACCAATATCATTGACCGTTAAACATACTTTGCAGATACAAGTGTTTAGATATACAATGATTATGTCAGATAATATTATTGTTGAGAATGTATGTAAGATGTATGGAATTTGATAGGTATGTCTAATGTATAGCCCAACCGTATCACCTCTTTTGCAAAAAAAAAAAAGAAGGACATCACCATTTCTTGAGTATACATATCTCGAATGCGTTTTCGAACTAATTATAAAGTCTAGACCATCCTTTTTTTTTTTTGGAGTGTTTATGAAACGATAAAACCTGTTTTAAATAAATACTGTATACCAGGATTTGTTTTCATTTTGACAACAGTTATTTCCCTTTACTCGTGTAACCCTTTATATGAAAAACCTCAACTGTGTTGAATTTAAGAGTTTGACAGATACCATAAGGGTAAAAGAAAAAGATGTATTCGCATTAAAAAGTATAGTTACTGCGGGTAATATTATCCGTTTTCTTCCTTTCTTTGAATAAACATTATAACCAATAGCTTTTCATTCCTATCTAGATCAAACAAAAGATTGGACTATTAAAAAAACACTTTTTACCCCCTATTGTGTGAGAAAAAAGATCACATGCAATCTATGACGAAAGGCAAGAGATTTTTATTTTTTATTAGTATAAAAGACTATCGCCAACTTTTGTTTTTCTTTTTCTTTTTCCTTTTTCTTTATCAGCCTCCAGCAACTTAAGCTTAAGTCCAGCATACAACAACAGCAACAACAACACCTTTCAGCAGGAACCGTTTTCGGAAACGCGATTCCAGGTATGGTTTTTTTTCTTCTTCTTGTTTTATATCCTTCTCAATATTTTTTTTTCTCTTTTGTAGAAGGCAAACCCTGGCTGAGCTAGGTCACGGCTTTAGTTGTAGTTTTGTTTGCCGTGTAATAAATCAAAGTGTAAATTTCTGCGTTTTTTCCAGTTCCGGGAGCAGTTTGGTAACTCGCGCAATGTGTCGGGAGCCAGCAGTTTTCTTGGTCGATTTTTGTCCGTACTCCCATCAAAAAGCGAAGAGCATACAATGACAGAGGCCTCCACGCGGCTATGCTCGGGAAACGGTCTCTTCTTTTTTTTTTAAAAAAAAAGAGAGAGGGAGAAAACGGCTAACGTCTGTCCCACTTTATATAACATATATTTTTTTTATATAATAAAATGTTACTTTTGTCTCTATAAACAATATGATACTTTTACTAAAATACATGGGTATTTGAACCATTTTTTTGTTTTTATAATTCCCACACTGCCTATGGCATTCTTTTACAAATAAAAAAAATTAAGGACACCAAGTAACTGTATAAACAGAAGCTTGGCACTGATATAAACTTTTCTCATCATCGTACGCAAAACTATACGCGTCAGGACATTCATCCTTTATCAACTGAGCGTACTTGTTTATACCACACTTTTCAGGTGTATCAAACAACCCGGCACAACAATACGCTTGATTTCCAAACTTAGAACAAGCAGACTGACAAGCGCTATAAACGCCACCTATCCAAACCTTTAATTCTTGAGGGCAAGTGGGTACGTTACGACAAGCAGGCTTTCTACACCAGTAATATCCTTTACCAACTTTACTTGATTGTTCTGCTGGCTCAATAGAGACCGGTAAATTATATCCATCCACAAATGAAATATCGTAAAAATCGTTACCATCTGCAGAAAGAAACGTAAATTCTACCAGGGAAGCAGGTGCTGTTGTACTTGCGCCTTGACATGTACTGCTTTGCCAGCACTCTTCGTGTCTAGCCCAAAATCTACCTGACCAAGGTCCATTGAATCGATATGATTGTGTACCACCTACATTCACAATATCAAACGAACTTTGTGATTGTTGGTTACCTAGTTGGTAGAGTTGAATAGGTTTTTTACATTTGTTAATTATTTTAACGAGTGTAGTTGTTTCTCTGGTATTTGGCTGAAAAGAAGGAGCAGCAAAAGTTAGACCGAGGAGATAGACAAGATACAGAGCGGTTAACATTTGTAAAGAGAAAAAATTTAAAAAAAGCGTTCTTTTTTTATAATGCCTCCATAAAGGGGAGGGGGAGAGTTTCAGAACCCCCTTTTTTGTTTATACTTATTATTACGATTCGATAAATACCCCAAATGTAATATCTTGAAAAAGAAACGTAACTAGGGAACCAATTTCGTAAAAGTTTTAAATCCAACAACGCATATACGATTTATGTGTAAAGTAAATCAATCTGCATTGCGTGGAGAACAATAATATACAAATATATATCAATTTAGAGTTACCCGAATTGTCTTTACTTTTAACCTAAAGAGAAAATAAAAACGCTATATTCATTTGCAAGTAGTGTATAAAAAATTATCAAGTCAACCGAAACACACTCACTCTGCCACCATCTTTTAATTGAAATAAAGAACCGTGTTTGACAGATTAATTATTCAGGTAAAAGAAAAAAAATAGAATTGCAGCGCATAAAAAAAAAGGATTAAATTGAAGTGCATTACATGGGTCATGAAGCCTCGTTACTAAGCTTAAATAAAATCCTTCCATGTAAACTTTGTAAACGAAGATAGATGCAATTAAGACCGTGTTAAAAAAATTGAATTATTATTAATAGCTTATTTTGAAAGATATAAGGAAAGGGAATTAAATTAGTTTAGTACGTATATATGTATATAAAATAAAGCGTGGCTCTGAGGGCATTTACCACATTTTCAGTCTTCGCTTCAAGAAGTAATTCTTTTTTCAATGAAATTAATTCGATTTTAAAAATTACCCTCAGACAAGGCTATACGACCTTGATTGCTGCCCTTTGTTATTATCTCCTTTGAAATAACGGAGAGCATTAATATGCAGCACCAGCTAAAATATTGCATTTGGTACAATTATGTCGAACTTATAAGTGATGTGCATGGAAATAGTAAGTTTATTTTGACGATAAGGATAATTTTAAAAGCGATATAGAACAATAATCGAGTAACCAAATGTAAGCTATAATATAGATGAAGATAAAAAGATGGTAAAATAATATATCACGAACAATCATTTTTTCGGAAAAGAGAAAATTGAATAGAGAGAAGATATTATATAGTATGCAAATAATGAGAGTAAACTAAGTACGAGTAATTAGTCAAATGAAAGAGTAGTTGAACGTTTATACGAGCCCTTTTTTGAAACATAATCATTATAAGTAGGGGAATCAAGTGTAGGTCTCTTCTATGACATATCTATTTTTCTTTCAGATTCAATGCATGAGGATTCATAAATAGAATAAACCAATTTTAACTTATCAAGCTCAGATAAAAATGCTAACAAATCTCCCAAGCAAGAAGGAGCAAGCATATCACTGATTTACACCATAGCGTATAAGCCATCACTTAATAAGCTATTTGCATAAAAAAAGATATACGTCCCTAAATTTCTAAATTATCGGCTTTCTTAGGGACCACGGTGGATGCCCATAGGGATACTTGTAGTAAGGATCGGATATCCCGTTGGAAGTGCACCAAAATTTACGTCATAAATTGGCAAATGTATACATATGATTAGCAAATGTTAATATATCCTTATCAAAGAAGGTACTTGAAACTAATTTTCTTATTCACAACATTAAAGTACTAATAATGATCAAACTCGCTGTTACTTCCAGGCTTTCCAAACAGCGCACGGCACACAGTCAAATACCACTTATCCGAAACTGCTTGTGTCTAACATGCATCGTGGTGTGTTACCCTTTAACAGCTGACCGCCCCATACTGATTGGATTATAGTTGCTGAATATTGCTATTTAGTAGACAACCAGCTAGTAAATGGTTTACGTGACGCATTACTCGTGTTAGCCATGGGCTGTATCATCTGAGGTACTGAGTTTAGCTTTTGATGAGTGGTAACCATTGTCTCGTAGCCGGCCGTATCGTCACTAAGTGAATATACCCTTATCGACATACTATACCTTTAGATCAGTGTATAAGGGAGATGCGCACTCGTAGAGGAATCATGCTTTTTCAGATATTTGGGTATTTGTTTGAATTGTCGTATATAATTTTTAGGGTAAGATAGTTGTATTAAATTGTATGAGGTTATGAACTAAAATCTTATTATCTTCTTTTTAAAAAGAAGTACGATACCACAAAAAAAAAGAACAATAGTGTGTTCTCATTTGAAAAATAACCGAGAATTAACAAATGGATCATATATAAATAATGCTAAAAATATACAGATTTCGTTTATTTCACCAAGTACTTAAAAAAAAAAGAAGGGAATACAAGGCTTATAATTCATTTCCATCAACGAATACCGGTTTCTCCTCTTCATCTTCCTCCTCTTCATCTTCTTGACTTGTCTTTGTTTCGTCTGCTTGCACCACATCCTTTAAAATAATCTTAATAATTCTTACTTCACCATCAGGTCCCACTAACAAACAATTCGACAATCCACCATACTCGCTTTTTTCACTTGAACACCTTCTTCTTTCCGGACTGACCATACTACTTCCTAAGGGTTCCCTTGCGCACGGCACCAGCTGCCATCCAGATCCCACATGATACGCACCCACCTGCTTCCCATGTCTCATCTGAAACACTTTTAAAAATCCTCTTTTAGATGAATAAATTACCAAAAACAACAATACTTTTGGTCTTGCTGATTCAACAATTTCGGTTTCAAATAATTCGTGTTCAAATACCTCTACCCAACCACAGACTGCGTCTCTTACTCCTTTCCACATACGAATCATTTCGGATTCCATTAGGTCCCATAAGATGACTCTACCAAGTGCGTCGGATGTAGCTGCTAGTAAATGTCGTTGCGCGCTGGTGACAGGTGGACTGACGGAGATTTGGTTGATCTTTCGGTTAGAGTCCTGAACAGATAAGACGGATGGAATGAGTGTGGCGGGTTCAATGTGACTAGGGGGTCGATGCATATCAGGTACGTAAGGTGTAGGCGAATTGTTTCTTCTGCTGCCGGCTGATGGGCTGGATGCACCCCACCAAGACTTTGCAAATGAAAATACAGGTGATGCAACACGTGAAACAACATAACTTGCCATGGAAGCAGGTGACATTAATGGTCGAGTGGATTCCGAGGTAGCATAGTAGCTAAACATGGGCTGTAAACCAACACCAATATACCTTGCAGTCGCTGTCTTTTCTGGGGACATAGAATTAGTTGAGATTGTGTTGGTGTTATCCATAAACGGTGTTACATCATATACAGCAGAAGGGCCTAAACTAATCACATCTCTTACTTCTTCTTGATGTTGTAAATCCCATTTTTTATACGTGAAAGCAGTATGCATACGACTCGCATCAATTCCACTTTCTCTTTGTCCATCACATACTCTTAATACCATCCATAAACTCTGTCCATCAATACTCACAACCCGATTGCCGCCAAATAAAATAGTGATATCTTCATCTTGATTTAAAGCTTGTTGGTTTGATATCTTTACAACAGGCGGAGGTGTTCTTACTTTAATACTAATGACGGGAGTTACTTCCAATTGTTGTTCTGTCAACAGTACGCCAGCATCTGAAAACACTCTGATCCAGCCCGTATTGTAACCGCACATGATATAGTTTTGTGTTAATCGAGTCGAGGGGACAAATAACGGTAAGCATAATATGGAGGTGATTTCTTCACCGGGTTGCTGACAGCCGGATCCTTGGCCTAACGCTGAGTACTCTTCTTCGTTGTTTAATTGGACAATGACGAATTTTGTCTTGTATGCTAAAACTATGCTTTTTCCTCCGGCGGAAGCTGATATCACGTAACTGTTGTTAATGGGTATATTGGGTGAAGGCGATCGCGTTATGATATCTGCTGCTGAAGGAACTGGCTCCTAATGTTAATAAAAAGTTATTGAGCGCCTTGTCTTTAATAAATGAAATGTATATATACCTCGTCTACTTCATAAAGTCCAACTTTGTTCCAACCATCTTCTTTAGGCACCTTAATAATTTGCGATTCATCTAGACTCTCATCTGTTATATCTTCAATAGAACTAGATACTTGAGGTAAATTACCCATCAAGATCATCAATACTGGTGGAGGTATTCTGTAATGTGCTTCCAGTACACATTTTATCTTTTTGGTACCATTCATATTTACAGTGTAAAAAAAAAAAAAAAAAAAAAAAAAAAAAGTTCTTGCATTTATAAACTTTTTTTTTATCCAATAGAAAAAAGTAATTTCAAAATTACGTTGCAGCTATCATTAAAGGACGGATAAACACCTGCGTAACAGAAGTTGTACGATGAATCAGCTCTACTATGAGTAACATACATACGAGTAGAAGAATGTTGTAAGATGGCTATTTGAGGTGCCCGATTTAAAAAACAAGATACCTTTATTACCCTGTTTTTTTTAGATTTGTACGTCATGGGTTATGTTTAACAGTGTAAGTAACATAAAATGGAAGTATACCATATTCACGCACAGAAAAAAAAAAGAGATGTCTTATATAAAGTTCTTTTTTTATTATTATTTAAACATTCCAAAAAAAAAAAGTTTAATCTTCCATTTCATCATCTGAAGATTCCTTTGCTAATGTCTCTGCTTCCAATTTGATATCCTTTGGTACAAATTGATGCTTATATTGTGATTCAGCACAGATCCAACTCAACTCCAACTCAAAGTCCTTATCCTTTGCATCGTCGTGACATGAGTAAATACTATAATAGAAGGAGGATGTCAATAACAATTGCATACAAACAAAAAAGCTCTCTTCTCTTACATTCTAGTGATTTGTTTAACAGCTTCACGAACAGTCATATTATCTAAATCAAGTTTCTCGATCTCTGTCTTGGCAATAGATTTACCCTTACCAATAGCACATCCACGATAACCCTAAACCAAAAGAGTTAATAAATTATTCCTTGTCAGCTCAAATGTATATTTACCCAGTAAACACCAGAGGGTTCAACCATATATAAACTAGGTTCATTATCAGTCATAGTACCAATGATAGTACTTGTACCGAAAGGACGAACACTAGAGTATAAAGTATAAGCTGAAATATATTGTCCTAAACGATCAGCAATAGTCTTTCCTGGAATAGGTTGTCTATAAATATCTCTCCAAGCTTGTGCTTCATCACGAGCTCTGTTAACAAGATGTCTACCGTCAGCTAATAAACCAGCTGTAGCCTTTTTTTTTTGAAAGTTAGTATACGTATGCGTTATTAAAATATTATTTTGCTTACAATGCCAATATGAAGATCTGCGCTTTGAATACGACGATTGGCTCCAGCAACTAAAAGTTTTGATTGAACAAGTTTTTCAACAGCTAAAACAACACCATCTTTAACACGAAGACCAATGGCAGTACTACAATAGAAAAGGGTGTTACTTTTTTTATTGGACTAAAAAGAAATAAATGTTACATTTATTTACCCACTGTTATCAACAGCCTTGTTTGCATATTCTACTTGAAAGACGCGTCCATCAGGAGAATAGGTTGAAACAGATAAATCGTACTATTAGGAGCGAAATTATGTTAGTTTCACCCGGTCCAAGATTTATTTCTTTTTTTCAGCAGCATTAAAAACTTACTCCTGTACCAATTGAAGTCATTTTAAAAAAAAATTATACAAAAAAAACAGCTAAAAAAGAAAGAAGAAAAAAATATTGAGTGTACAGTTTTAAAAAAAGCTTCAAGGCCGCGCGTTCCAGTAACTCCGTCTCGCAAGTAAAACAAATAGGGGAGATGACGTGTAAGTCAAAGCGAAAGAGAATCCGGTCACATAAACCCAAAAAAAAAAATAAAAAAAAATCCCTTTCTGTTTTTTATACACTTAAAAACGCGTTTTTAAAAAAAGTAAAATGACTTCAGCATATTACTATAACCAACAACAACCTGGAGGTTCTATGCCTCCTATACCTCAACAACGTAATATTCCAGGTCAAATCGGTATTAACCCTGCTCAAGGACATTACATTCAACAACAACAGCAGCAACAGCAACAACAACAACAGTATAGAAATCAAGCTGCCATGAACGACCCTAACGCTCATCGAAAGCGTGCCCACAGCAAGGTAAATATGCTCATCTTTCAGCTCTTTTAATAAAATATTAAAACTCTGAATCCCTTTTTTTATTATTATTTAGGCTTCTAGACCATCTGCTCCACTTACAGACGATGTTGATGAACCTTCTGGAGGTTAGAATTTAAATACATGTAATTCGTATGTTACTTACAAAAAAAAAAAACTTGTAGATGAATTGGACGATATCTCTGCTCGTGATATTGCTATGGCAAGATATAAACGTAATCATGATTACTTGTCTGAAATATTTACACCTTATAATGCCGGTAACGATAAACACACCTTATTTTATTACCAATACATTTTTTTAAAAAACTCTTTTGTGTTTGTAGCTTCTATTATTTCTCCTCCATTGGACGTTTCACAATCGAAACAAGAACTTGAACAACAAATTGTAAGCGACAAATAAATCCAAAAAAAAAGAGACAACTAAAGAAAAAATATTTTTTATATGTGTAGGAAGAATATAAAGAAAGAACAGTTCGACAAAAGAAGGCTCATCAAGAAAAGATGGATTTACTTGAAAAAGAGCAAGAACAGTTCTGGGCCTTGATGAAAAAGTTGAACCAAGCAGAGACAATTGAGGTAGATATTATATGCACGCGCTTATAAAACTAAGAAACTAACTTTTTTTTTTTTTAGTCAATTGATGAAACTTCAGAAAATGTTGCTAAAGAATTAGGAGTTAAAATAGATCACGGTCCACACAACGTTCGCACATTATCAATACCCGGTATACAAGATCAAGACTTGATCGATTTGGAAAACCAAAGAAGAGAACAAGAACAACAACAACAGCAATTACAACAGCAGCAACAACAGCAACAACAACAGGACGTGTTATTAGAAAACGAGACAAGTAAAGCAGATACTCCACATAACGAATTATTAGATCAACAAAATGTTAATAACAGTGTAAATAATAATGATGATGACAATATGGACTTGTTCTTTGATAATTCAAGACAGGAAGAAGAAAATACAGATAGTTTCTTTAATGAGATGGTTAATACAGAGGACGATGCTACTGTAAATGAATTTTTAAACACTGAATAAATATAAAAAATGCAATTCGAAAAAAATAGGGTTAAAACAACGATTCATTGTGCCTGAAAAAAAAAAAAAAAAAAAAAAAAAAAAGTAAACACGCCTTCTCTTTCTCTATTGTAGTACGATAGACTGACCATTTTCGGTAGGGGTAAAAAAAAAGCATTTAAATATTTGTCTCGGCAATATTTATCAAAAAAAAAAGAAAAAGAAAGACTCTGTTTCCCTTTTAAATCTACGGTACTTCATGTGTGAAAAAAAAAAAAAAGAAGATCGATCAATTGGTTCCCCCCATTTTTCTAAGTGCGAAATAACATCTTTTTTTTTTTTTTTTTTTTCAGCCTCTTAACCACCTTGAAAATCTTTTTTCTTTTTCTTTTCCTTCTTTTTTTCACTTTCATAAAATAAGACTATATTTGTATATTTTTTATTGAGTTTTTTTTTTAGACTTTTTTTTTTTTTTTTTTTTTTAATTGTATATTATGGCACAAGTAAGTTTTTTTCTCTTTGTTTTTTTTTTAAAAAAAAAAAGGTATATTACTAACAGGCTTCAATAGAAAACTACACTGCCTTTCTTTCGGCAGAAACGAATCATGTCAAGTCTAAATGTACCTCGTCGATATGAAATACCCGTCGCTATATTAAGGGCACTAAGTTGTGTACCTGCTATCTTAAACATATTCTATAATTTAAAAGCATCTTGTCAAATACCATCAAGAGATGCTGGTGGCCCTTTAACAATACAAACAACACAACCAGAATACTATGTTGCTATTCTCTGGGTAAAAAAAAAAAAAAAAAAAAAAAAAAAAAAAAAAAAAATGGTTTTTCTGTTTACGTGTTTTTGTTGTTAACCCATTTCCCTTTTTTTTTTTTTAGTGCGTATTAGCTGGTTATTGGAGTTGGATTTTAACTACAAGTATGATGAAGCGTTGGCTTTACCATTACGAAATTAAACATGCCATCGTTCGACTCTTGACGCTTATTGTCGTTACGTGGTGCTTATCTGTTATTATCAGTTCGACTCTCGACCCTGCCGATCCCGTCCGAATCCAGATGACCATCTGTTTTGTCCTGTTACTGTTAAACTTTATCAAACTTACTTTTGCATCCAGCACCAAATACAGTCAAAAACTCGAAGACGTTTTACCAACGACCCGTTTTAATTTAAAGAGCACAGCCGTAAAGATTTTGTTGTTACCTTTATTAGTAGTCATGTCTCTTTCTTGTTTTGTACTGACCGGTCAAATCAATCGATTTCAGTACAACTCCATTTTATTAATGGACCAGCCGTTTGAATTAGACCAGTCTGTTACTGCTGAAGCAAGCATGAGTGGCTTGACCATACTCGTATTGATCTTATCTTCCTGGAGCTCGCAAGGCGCTGAAAAAAGAAAGATACTAAGAGAGTCAACGTTACACTGGTCTGGAAAAGAGGGTGAGACAAATATCATTTATAGATTTGTTGTCGGTCAACCTCCATCTCCTCGTATCCAATCATGGATGGGCCCAAAGCTAATTGTTGAATCGGAGAACTATCATGATTTGTTGGTCGTACCAGCTCCTGATCTGCAGTTGGACAAGAGCAAAAAACTATATGAGGCTTTAAAGTGGGCTTCAACTGTAAAACATGATTACTTGGTGAAAACAGATGATGATGTATTTGTACGTTTCGATCTCTTGCGTAATCAATTAAACGAATTGGGCCCAAAAGATAACTACTGGAGTGGGCTTGTCTACAGGTAAAAAAAAAAAAAAAAAAAAAAAAGTTATCTATTTATAAACCCTCTTTGCTATTTAGAAATATGCCCGTTGAATATTTCAATCCCAGTTATAATATGGTCGTAGATTACGAAATGCCAATTTTACCTACATTTACATCTGGCACACTGTATACTTTATCAAGCAACTTGGTGGACACCATTGCAAATATCGATTACCCACAAAGATTCATCACCAAAGACGATATCAACTTGTCCATGTGGTTATTTGGATTTGACATTCAGCCTGTCCACGATAAACGTATTCAAGATATACCAGAGGTATGTGAAGAATCACTGATCGCTAAAAGGTTTTCTTACGACACGCTGGAAAAGGGAGTCAAGATGATGTACAACAACATCTTACACCATGAGCCTCAGTGTATTGGCTTAAACAAAAAGAAGAAATGTTCAGTATGTTATCCCTGCCACGGGAAATCAAACAATTGGAGATCAAGTAACTTGGAGTGCGATCCCAGCCGTGGTGTGTCTTTACGTACGTTACCTGAATTCAAAAAGATCCCTGGACCTATTGTAAAAGACGTTATGCCTTCTGCTGTGATTGGAGAAAACGATCAGTGGATTATTAAAGATATTCTTTCGGCACGTACGTCTATTTATACAGAAGATGAAGCCAATTGGCATTTGCTGTATTGGGTGTGCTGGACAAGTGGACCCAAGACATTTACAGATCGTCATTGGCGGGCTATTGAAATGGTGTGGATCCATGAACCTAACGCGGTGATTATCATGATGTCCAACTCATTACCAGAAAAATTCTTTGAAGAGTACACGCGCCGTGGGTACAACATTCAAGTAGTCAATTTCACCAAGGATAAATTATTAAGATGGAATTGGTACTTTGGACCGGGCACGCAAGATTGGTTGCAAGATTGGGAGAAGTGGGAAAAGGGACAATTCTTCAACTGGCATTTAACTGATTACATTCGCTGCTTGTTACTTTATAATTACGGTGGTACTTATATGGACATGGACGCGCTTTGGATCCGTATCCCACCCAACCAAAACCAAGAGTTTATCGGGTCTGATTATTCAAGTGTGCACGCTGATCGTGAGTGGACTTTAGACGATAAAGGACTGTATTTACCTCAAGGTTTAATGAGATTTAAAAGAGGCTGGAAACTGTTCCGTGAAATGGCCGAAGGTGCATTTTCTGCATTTAACTACGACCCTGAATGCTTCAACTGCGGTGGCCCCAAAGCAATTACTTCGTATGTGCGTGAGCGTCGAGCAGTACTAGAAGCCGGCGGTATGACCATTTTACCTCGTAAAGTACTATACCCCTTCAGCTACCTCGAGATCAGCAAACTGTTAGAACCCAACCCGTTATCAGAACAAGAAATGAAGAACCAAATTGAGCCCTTCAGTTGGAACATTCATCTGTTTGGCAAAATGACCAATAACAGACCTGTTCAACCTGGAAGTGTCATTGACTTTGTGTTTAAGAAATTCGATTTGGACTTACCTCACCGTGACACCAAGACACGTCATGTTATTTCGTCTACGGGTTCTTGGGATGTGCCGATGAAGCTTATAGGTCCTCGCGATTATATCTACAAGGCTGTCTCTGAGCGTATGTTGGAAGACGACAGAAAGAAGGATAATGTGTTGTCGTTGCAGCCTATTCCAGGTAAATTCCAAGGCTTGAATGTTATTTATGTGCGTGGTGGGCCGGATAGAGTGCCAAAGGTAACACTGGTGGTTGAAACGTCGATTGGCCGTGCCCGTGTTAATAATGGTACTTATGCTAAACAGTTTAATGTCGAGCTGGAAAACGTTAACATGAGACAAGTCAATGCGTTGTTAAATACGCTGGAATACACACCGACAAAGTTAATGGTGGCTAATGGGGGTCGTGATCGTATCAAGGTGGATTTGACGTTTGATCAAGGTACAATTGTAGAAAAAGATCAGCTTGCGATTACGCTTGTTGTTACTGAGCCTATAGAAGAAGATGAACCATTTGAAGAAGAAGACGAAGAGACAAAAAAAAAGGGATAGATATATTTCTTACACACACACACACACACACACACACAAAATAAATTCCCCTCACTTCATACACACTTTTTATTATATATTTCTAAACAATAAAAAAAACAACCTTTTTATTTTAAAACAACGCACGACCTTTTTTTTTTTTTTTTTTTTTTTTTTCTGATCGGCGCGGAGTAAAAAACTATTTTTATGCCAACGCATTTGAAATCGCCAAGGAAACCAATTTAACAATTGACGTACCACAAAAAAAAAAAAAAAAAAAAACTCCCCCAAATTTTTTTATTTTTTTATTTTTAGTTTATTAATCCTTCTTGATACCATGTGTCATACTTGACAAATCTTCAAAACTAGTCAACATCGGATCATCCTGTAAGTTACAGGACCTATGGGTCGAAGACCCCACACTGCTACTTCTACTTCTACTTTTCGCGTCTCTTTCCTCATCCTCATCCTCATCACCTTCTTCTTCCTCGCTTCTTTCTTCCCCCTGAATACCCAGCATAGGATCATCGTCTTCGTATTTTATAGCCAACGCGTTCTGAACGATCTCTTGCTGTATTTTTTGTACCTGCTCGTCTCGCAACTGCTGCTTCTTTCGTTTCTTTCGCTTGCTAGCGCAGTTCTTCAAGGCCGATTTCATTTCCATCATGGTAAAGGGCTTGCTGATAAAATCGTTCATGCCAGCATCGATACATATCTGGCGGTCTTGCTTGGATGCCGAGGCAGTCAGTGCAATGATATATACATCGTTGACGTTCAAGAGCGGTGCTTGTTTCTTGGTCTCTTCAAGCGCTTG
Source organism: Thamnidium elegans (assembly GCA_025201345.1). NCBI lineage: Eukaryota > Fungi > Mucoromycota > Mucoromycetes > Mucorales > Mucoraceae > Thamnidium > Thamnidium elegans. The sequence continues at coordinate 2,355,381 of JAIXMG010000001.1, read as the reverse complement.
TGTCGGTGGCGGTGGCGGGACGTTGTGCTTGCGTTCGGATATAATGTACCGTGTTGCTTCTAACCCGTCCATTTCTGGCATATACAAATCCATCTGAGGGGGAAAAAAAAATTGTTAGTTTTTGTTGTTTCTAAAGATTGTAAATACCTTACAAAAATAACATCAAATTTATGAATGCGCATTAAATCGAGTGCCTCGCGTCCGTTACCGGCAATTACTACATCTTGATACCCTAATCTTTTCAAAATACTGATTGCAATCTTTTGATTTACTATATTTTTTTTTTTTTAGCTTTTTTTTGTTTTGTTTTTTGTTTTTGGGAGGGAGGGAGGCAACTTACACACATTATCTTCTGCAAGCATAATTTTAATCGGGTACAACAAGGCTAGATTTTCTTCTGCGGTATTACTATTTGATTTACGATGATGATACTGCTTGGACAAGGTAATACGAGCCTTTGGTTTATTGCTGGCAGGCACTTCGTTGGACTTGACAAACTCGTAGTCTAATTTATCGTTACTGTACTTTGCTTTGGAGATCATGTTGTGAAGCTCCTTGTTGATTTTGGGGGCTTCGGTCTGTTCAAACGTAGATATATTGGCGGATGGCGTAGAGGGTATATTTAAAGGTTCCCAAGGCAAATTGGGCCCCTGTTTTTGTGTTCTCATGTTACTTTGTTGTGTAGGAAAGTATCCTGTGGAATTGGAGGGTGAAGAAGGCAAGTTGGTAGGTTCGTTGGCAGAAGATCGGTCTCCGATACTTGACCCGCCGTCCGATACAGACGACCCAGGAGACGGTGGCGAGGCTATCATGCTGCTGCTAGCATACGTACCGCTGCTTTCGGACCCCAGACAGTGTGTTAACCCTGTATCAGGTCGCTTCGGTGCGACCGTTAACGGTAAGGTCAAGGCGAACCTAGACCCAAGCCCTTCCTCAGACTCGACCCAAAGCCCACCGCCCATGCGGTTGACGAGCATGCTGGAGATGGCTAAGCCAAGTCCGGTACCGCCGTACCTTCTTGCAGTGGATATATCAATTTGAGAGAACGATTTGAATAAGCGAGGTAGTCTGTCCGCAGGCATACCGATGCCGGTGTCGGTTACGGATATCTCTAAGATGACTTTTTCTAAAACTTCTTCTTCTTCAGTGGTTGTACCGTCTTCGGTGTCGTCTTGGGTGGTCGTAGTGGCGCCTGCACCACTGGGGGTCTTGCGTCGCATGACACGCGTATAGATGCCTTCCATTTTAGCGTCAAAACGGTCCTTGAAGTTTTGGTATTTTGTATTGCTGGTGGTTTTTTGAGGGCATGGCGGGACGTATCTTGTAATCTTTACTTGAATGCCACCCGATTTCGTGAACTAAAAGAGAATTAAAAATAAAGTTTTTTTTTTATTATTATTATTATTTACCTTGACAGCGTTAGAACACAAATTTAATAAGATTTGAGTTAATCGCATTGTATCACCCATCAAATGATCAGGCACATCCGAATCAATCTTCCATAACAAAGGCAAAACGGTTTTACTGGTACGGTGCTGAGGCACAATCAGGTTGTTTAGCGGGTCGATCTTTTCTAGCTGGTTGATTAGTTGTTTTAATGGGACGTTGTCGTTTACCTCTGCAGGGCATTCGACAACACATACGAGTTTGTTGTATTGTGTCATCGACGCTTGGTGTCTTGCCATATTAAGTGCATCTGATTTAACTGTTTAAAAAAAAAAATCGCTCTTTTTTTTTTTTTTCTTTTTTTTTACCTTTTACACATTTTCGAAGACTAAATCTTCGATTTTCTAATTTAAACTTTGGGTCGTGATTAATTTTTGAAATATCTAAAATGTCATTGATTACCTAAGATACATATTAGAATATAAATAAATAAAAAAAACTGTTAAAAAACGCCTACTGTTAAAAGATGATTTCCACTGGTTTGAATTACTTCCAAATGCTCTATTTGTTCTTCGTCTAGTGAATTTCTCTCGGATAATAATAAATCTGTCAATGCAATAACTGCATTCATTGGTGTTCTTTACTATCACCATTAGTCTCGCATAAAAATAAAAAAATGTTTTTGGTTACTTGCCTTATTTCATGACTCATATCAGCTAAAAACTTAATTTTACTCTCTGCGTCCTCTAAAGCAGCATTCTTTATCATGATTAAATTATCTCTATGCCTAATCTTTTCGATTTCGTTTCGAGTACGTATTTCAACGGCCAATAGTAAGTTTTGAATATCTTTGATTTGCTGTTCTGTCATCGGTTTATCATTCATCACGGTAATTAATCCAATCGGTAATTTTTCTAAATCCAATCGGATGCCAACAAAACTAGTGTAAGGTGGATAAACTGAATTATACAATGGTGAAGCTTGTGTTACATGGTAGTTTGAATAATTAAGTGTTTGTATAAATGGTGAATCTGGTAATAATGAAGAGACAGGTATTGCTGCATATTTTTTACTAGATATAAAAATGTCAAAAAAAAAAAATTTTTGTTGCTAAAAAAAAAAAAAAAAAAAAAACTTACAATGCATTGTTATTTGATATAGTTGAATGGCAGGCTTTTACTAATAAATATTCAATCTTATTTTTAACTTTGTAATTTTCAATGTCATGAGGTGATCCTTCTCTACTGGATTGCTTTATATTATCTACGAGTTGAATACACGGACATCCTTCGTTTTCTTTCAAGTCATGAAACTCTTTCAAGGTCAGTAACCTTTGTATCATCACAGTCTGAGCTCCGGTGATTCGAGCTATTTCTTTTACCAGACAATCTAAAAATTCGTCACCAACATACGAATAGGTTGAACGGTATAAATCGTTTATCGTTTCGTTTCTCGGTAGAATTGTTGTATCTGGCATTATATCTTTTGTTGCTTTCGTTGTTGTTGCATTCATTTTTTCTTTTCTTTGCTAACAAACTATTTGGTAATGTTGCTAATCGCTGGAATAAAAAAAAAAAAAAAAAAAGACGGTTTTTTTTTTTTTTTTTTTTTTTTTGGTTTAAAAAAAAAATACTTCAAGATTACTGTTACAATCGACAATAAATAAAAAAAAAAAAATTAAAATAAAGATGAGGAGGGAAAAAAGAGGAAAAAATATGTCGTTTACTAGAAGGAAAATATATATAAAATATATATAAAAAGTATATGTATAAAGAGAGAAAAGAGAAGAAGTGAAAAAAAAAAAATATTTTTTATTATTTTTTATTTTTTATTTTTTTAGTTCGTTTGTTCGTGGGTGTGTATTTTTTTTTTTTTTCACTAAAAAAAAAAATAATAATATATATATACACATACACACACACACACACACACACACATGTCTCAGTCAAAAAAAAAAAAAAAAAAAATTACAATTGCTAAAAAGAAGTACACGTCATTTTGAGTTATTATAAATACAAACATAATTGTTTTTCTTTAGAATGTATTAGAATGTTCCAAATATATATAAGTAACAATGCATCAAAAGGGAATCAAACAAGATAGGCTTATATGGGATACACAAACTTAAAGTTTGCAGAAATTCCTTTTTTAATAGCTTTTTTCCTTTCTTCGTTCAATTATTTCTCCTATTCAAAAAAGAGTTGTAATCCTTTCAAACTAAATCAAAAATTGCGTTTCTATGTACAAGTAACAAAGTAAAATCGTTAATAGCCATTGTTCTTGCGCGGGAGGGAATTTTTTTTTTTCTGCAGCAAACTTGTTTAATTCAAGATCTTTCCCCGCTCTTTGTATTATAAACTTTTTTTTTTTTTTTGTTAAACCACCAAGCTCTCTCTCTCTCTCTCTCTCTCTCTCTCTCTCTCTCTCTCTCCTTTTAAAATGGCATGTTATCTTTTTTTATTTGTTATAACTTACTTTTTGTATGTGTACGAGATTACAACACACTAGAAAACCCGAAACTTTTTTTTTTAAAAAAAAAAAGGAACCAGAAAACTTAAAAATTTATCTTCTTTAAACTAAATCAATTTCTTTCTTCAATGTAATGAAATCATGTTTACATCACCAGAAAAAAAAGAGAGAGAGGGATTCTACAGTATTATTTTAAACCCTTTCTCTCTCTTTCTCTTTTATCAAGAATTATGCTTTTTTTTTAAAAAAAGATTTTTTTTTTGTTTTTTGTTTACCGATCGACGAACACAATTACATCATTGAACCATAAACCATTGGATGTCGTTTCAGGTGACTTTTATTTAACTAAAGAAAACATTTACTTTATAATAAATAAAAAAAGGCATTATCCTAGTACATAAGCACAAAGTTGGCACAAAGCTGGCACAAAGCTGGTTATGTAAAGGTCTTTAAGAATACAGTAAAAAATGATCAACTGTATTAAATATATTGACATACGTCCTCATAACCTTGTAAATTAACGGTATCAGTGATTCTCTTCAAATGCACGTTCTATTTACACGTTTAAGCAAAAATAAAAAACAAGTTGAAACAAGTGTATAAAAATGACTAGATAGATCACAAGAACCAACAGGTTCATTATAAAAAATCTTTATTTTTATTGCCTATGCTTGTAAGTTTTTTTTTTTTTTTTACGGTTCAAAGCGGATATCCATGTTTAAGAGCACTTATTTGCTCGAACGTGGTCCACCCGAATGTAATCATGTAAAGCCAAAGCTATTTCTATAACATTTTAGAAAGGTACGTAAAGGTAATACACCGCATTATCTTTTCGGAGCGTGTAAATAGAACATGCGCCAAGTCTTATCATTGTATGGATAATGACTAAAAGTGGTATCTGACAACAGGGAAATGTGTGGAGGACGAATTGTTTTTGCTGCAGTATGCAATGTAGAGTATCAATCTCGCTCTTTTATTATTGATACAAGCAACAAGAACCTGAATACATATGGCATATTCACCGATCAAGAACTGTATGAAATTGAAAGCTATAAGCCAAAATATACATCTACTACCTCTACGAGATTACCGTAATTGCTTTAGCAAAGCAAAAAAAAACAGCGTGCGCGTGAGATTCGACAAGACATCTTTAGAAAAATGGACTTTGACTCCAAAGAACATTATAAACTGCTTTTGGAGTAGCGACACTGATAGCTTCAATTCCAAATATAACAAAGAATGATTCAAAACACGTTTAGAATCTTAATAATACAGTGTTTAATCACTCATGTGTTGAGGTAGCCAGGTACGTTTTAAAATTATTCAACTCAGAAGTTCAAGTTGGATTCTAATTTAAATCCGTTTTTAATTATAGAGAGGGAGGAATATCATCATCATTAAGAAAGATTAAAAAAACACTTTTTTTAAAAAACATTGCATACTGTCACCCCCTTACTAAAAAAAACCTTATACCAGGAAATCGTTAGGTACCCCCCCCTTCCCTTCGTCACGCTTTCTTTAAATGACAGTTTCATTTTTTTTTAAAAAAAAATCATAATTTTAAATCAGATATAATACAGGGTAATAAACCCTCCTTTTTGTGTGTTTCTGATCAACTCTTAAAAAAAAAGCTAATCTGCATAATTGTTTGAGATTAACTACGGATTTTATTGGAGGAAATTCTTTCATTCTACCATTGTTTATCTTGATTTTTATTTTTCTTTTCGATATGAAAAAAAAAAACTTTGGAAGCAGCAGGAAAATTACTTTGGCTGCTACTAAAGATACTCGTGAATATCTAAGACAGGCATTTAAATTAGATTCTACAACGACAGCTTATGGAAGAAAGGGGAATGCTATGTCGTTTGAAATGAATCAAGTACAATATCATCAGCAATAGAGTGGAAGACAGTTGCAACAGACGAAAAATATAAGAGTCAATACATGCCATATCTTAAAAAAAAAATGTAACAGATATGGACTGGCGTGGTAAGTCAATTATCGAACTTATGTTTAAATAGAGTACTAATTGCTAATGCAAGCAATAAGTTCCAATAACTACATGTTTGGCGCTAGAAAAAAAAGGAAACGCTGCGTTAATTGACCATTTAGCGATACCGGTTCACCTCAAGCAGGTACATGACTTTAAAAACACATTCCTGTTGCTTTTTTAAGTGGAGAAGTAAGTTTATATTTATAAAAAAAAATCTTGTATAAGAACCATTAATATTTATTTTGTAAAATAGGACCACCTTGCCAATTAAGTGGACGTTATAAACCTTGCTCAGGTAAGAGACAAGTTTAGCTCGACTTTTAGAAACGTTATTACCACCGGCATCAAAAGGGAAGCGAGCGCTTCTTACATGTCGCCAAAGAGAAGAAAAAACTTATCGAGAGTAGTTTTTTTTTTTTTTTTTGTTAGCAGTAAAAATAAAAATATTATTTGATGAATAAGCAGCAGTAGCGTCGTTTTTTTTAGTTGCATATATTTTGCTTTTTCGCGCCTAAATAATCAAAAATGACGAGCAATATCTCTAGTGTATTTGCATCGAAATAAACACTATTTTATCAGGCGTAAAAAAAAAGCCTTCTTCTCCTTACTTTTTGTACAGGATATTCTGATAGAAAGCTTTCCCCCCAAAATTCCAAAGGGAGGAAAGGTCATACGTATAACTCACTGCAAAAAAAAAAAAAAAAAAAAAAAAAAAAAAAAAAAAAAAAAAAAAAAAGAGAGAGCCTTGCAACTGTGACACGTATAAAAGCTGTGATACAAAATAATTAAGAATAAGAAGGATAAATTGCATTATTTTACCATTTTAGTTTTTTTTTTTTTTTAAAAAAAAAAAAAAAAAGAGACCCCTTTCATCTAAGAAGAGTTCCAAGTGGATCTTGTTCAAGTTTAATCAAACCAACATGAAACATAAAAAAAAAAGGCCTTCGCAGTCGGGATTTTGCGTTTCGCTGGCTTTTAATTGAGACAAGTTTATTTATTTTTTTAGGGTGAAGTTACCAAGGTTACTTATTGGTCATTAAATTATACAAGAAAAAAAAATCGCAACTTTTTTATATTTTTCTATTTTTTTTTTTTTTTTTTAAAAAAAAAAAGTTCATTTAGACTTTTTTATTTTTTCTTATTTTAGAAAATAAAACCTTCCTTCGAAACAACTATAAACAACTTGAAGCTTTTCTTTTTTTCAGCAAACATAAAAAGAAAGAAAAAAAAACACAGAAAAAAAAATTTCTCTCGAGATATTGGCTTATGCATAAAACCAATATCAGGTAAAATAAAGCTTACAACATAGTCATCACCTTGCTAATAAAACTATTTTAGATCAAGCGCAGTCTCCTTGGAAATTAGAGAAAAGAAATACATAATTAAGCACGTCAATTCAGGTACTTTTTAATAATTACAAAATAATTTTAGTTTCTTAAAAAAAAAAAAAAAAAACTATTTTGTAGTGTTGGATACGAAACAGTTTGTGAAAAAAGCTCATGCTATATCCTCTTCGACTGTGAATGTTGTTTGTGCTAAAGTTACTACTACTACCACAACTGCTTCTCAAGAAATGTGGAATAGAATGAACAATGAACGACAACGATCAATAGATTCATTTGACCGAACTTTCCCGCAAGATACAACTAGTCAAGATGAACAAGAGGATCAAGAATCTGACTTGGATATTATAAATGATTCTTCTTCACAACAGTCTGATTTCGAACAAGAAGAATTAGTTCAAAAACGATACGATACATCGCCTAATCTATTCGAATTTCACTTTGAATTTGGTTCCAAGAGACCACCCAGAACTACTTTTATACCTTCTGAAGACGAACAAGAACAGGATTCAGATCGAGACCAGGATGATGAATCGGTATCTAATGATGAATCAGTATCTAATGATGAACAGGAATGGAAAAAAGAAGGTAAGGGGTGTGAAAGAGTCACGTTACTCTCTTTGTATCTATTCTATCTCTCTTTATTCACTTGTATATTCTAACCTTCTTTTTTTTCTCTTTCCACCCCCCTCCCTTTTTTTTTTAACCCTTTTCCCTTTTTCTTTTTTTTTTTCTCTCTCTCTTTTTTTTAAAAAAAAAGATGTCATGGAAAATACTAAACAGTTTCCATCTGCAACCGATGAAGCCTTACAAGTATACGAAAATATTACAGCAAATATTTATATTGGTTCAGCAACAGGCAGATCGATGGCAGAAGAGTCAATGCCTTGTGAATGTAAATATGATTCGGAATTAGATAACCCTTCTGAAGCCTGTGGAGATGACAATATTTGTATTAATCGAATGATGTTTATGGAATGTATTGTACAAGATTGTCCTTGTGGGAGGTTATGTCAAAACCGTCGTTTTCAACTTAGCCAGTATGCTCCTGTGGATGTTATCAAGACTGAAAAGAAAGGGTTTGGTTTAAGAGCTTTAACTGATTTATCTTCGTAAGTTTAAAATATATACATGTATAAAATACACAAAAAAAAACTAAAATAATTTTAAAATAGCAATTGCTTTATTATGGAATATATTGGTGAGGTAATACCGCAAACTGAATTTATAAGAAGAACAAGAGAATACGATGCAGAAGGATTTAAACATTATTATTTTATGACGCTTAAAAACGATGAGGTATAGAAAATTGATTATTAGTAAAAACAATGTAAGCAAAAATAACTAAGTAAAAAAAAAAAAAAAAAATGGGTTATCTATTAGATTATTGATGCTACCAAAAGAGGTTGCTTGGCAAGATTTATGAACCATTCTTGCAATCCCAACTGTGTAACACAAAAATGGGTGATTGGTAAAAAAATGCGTATTGGTATTTTTACAAGTCGTACAATTAAAGCAGGTGAAGAATTAACATTTGATTATAAATTTGAGCGGTACGGAGCTATTGCACAAAAATGTTATTGCGGTGAACCTAATTGTAAAGGTTATATTGGTGCTTCAGACGAAAAGTTATTAGATGAAGAAGTTTTAACCGATACCCACATGAATAATTCTTCTTCGGGCTCTTCGTCTGAAGATGATTACGATGAGGATGAGGACGACGAAGATGAAGATTTGGGTATCATCACTTTACGTAGACCTCAACCATTACAAGATCCAGAAAAAGTTAGATCGTTTGTTAAACGCATGTTAAATTCAGTGGGTAAACCTCGATTGGTCAATAAACTATTGATGCGGTTAAAAATGACCAATGTCGATAATTCACATGGAAGGGAAATTCTGAAAATGATTGTAAGGTTACATGGATTAAAGATGCTTAAATTCTGGCTAGGAGAATGGAAAAACAACGAGACCATTGTATTAAAGGCTTTACAGGTTTTGGAAAAGTTACCGCTTGCGAATAGAAATGGACTAGAAGATTGTAAATTATTTGATGTTGTACACAAATTTATAGATCATGAAAATGAAGAAATTAGTAGGTTATCACAATACCTGTTAGAAGAATGGAGTGATTTAAAGTGTGTATATCGTATACCAAAGAGAGCGCATGTAGAATTAATTCGACCACTGGCAAGTGATGACGATGATGATATTGTGGTAGATGACGATGAAGAATTACCTCCTGTGGATATCATGGTTAAAAAGATAACACGTCCTACAAACAATAAAAAGAAAAAGAAGAGATCAAGATACGAATCAAGTAGAGAGTTCTTTGATCCAGATAATGATTATTTTGAATATCTTACTCTTGATACAACACTAGAAGAATTAAGCTGGAAATTAATATATCCTCCCCAAACTTTAATTCCCACTGCACCAAAAGCCATGTTGGATACTACTTCAACTACTACTGTATATCAACCATCTCATTATCATCATCAAAAGCAATATTATAACAAACATAAAAAGCATACATCAACTGCGACGGGAGCTTACTTTTCTTATAGTACAGTCAATAATAACAGTATATCATCTTTTAATTCATCCTCTACACCAACTATATCTTCTTCTACTCCTGTATCTACTCCGGCAATTAATAATACTAATTTAATAACTAATAATAATACCCAAACTGATCCAATACAACAGCAACAACAATTTTATACAGATTATTATCAGGATCCGTCTTTTTATGATTATAGTCAATTTTATTATACCGCTGCTGCTGCTGCTGCTGCAGAAGGTATGACCGTAGAAGAGTATTATTATGCGTTTCAACATCAACAACAATCAGTAACACCATTACCGTTAAATTGGCAAATGGCAGTAACAGAAGATGGTTCAACGTATTATTATAATATTGCAACACATCAAACACAATGGGAATTACCGGTTGAAGACCAACAACAAATACCAATTCATTCTGATCCGTTACAGCTGGAAGAGTTGACAGAACAGGCAATCCATGATTCAGGTGAAAACAAAAAAAGGTTATTATTATTACAGGATGATGTCGATAGTCCTGCCAACGGTAAAAATGACAATCATCATTTATTAACTCCTACTAGTGGCTCAGTTGATGTAGAAGACGCTGGTCCCTTTTTGAACGATGTTGATTTAAAGAGAGAAGTTGGAAAAGTAGTAACCAAGTATCTTAGTGCTAAACAACAAGCGTTATGGAAAGGTGATAAACATCTGTTTAAAGATTTAGCTAGAAAGGTATAAAATAGTGCTTTTTTTTTTAAAAAAAAAATATATTTATTAAAAAGCATTTTTTTTTTTAGGTTACACATCATATTGTAGATAGAGAAACACGATCTGGTAGAAAAATCAAATCTATGGAAACCCCACTTCGTATAAAGATTGAAAAGTTTATTGATGTACACGGTACTGAATACGTGTCAAAATCAACGAAAAAAAATTAGTTTATATATAAACCCCCTCCTCCTCCTCCTCCTCCTCCTCCTCCTCCTCTCTCTTTTTCATTATATCAATATTGTAAATAAATAAATATAATAAAAAAAAAATAAACAATTGTACTTTATTTACGTCTAAGCGGAACCTGATGACTGTGTCATCAATGCAAATAAACATTCAATTAACCGGCATAAGGGTCTGGGTTCATAGACCTTTCTTTATGCTTTTTTTACTTTCAATCTTTGTTGTTTTCAACAAGGTCTAGAACTTGTCTCCTCTTATTTGCTTCGACCAAAAACTTCAACCTTCACATGTAAAGCCGATCAAGAACGCTCAAATAAACCGAGTCATTTTAGGAAACCCCAACCCCCCTTCAAATGCCTCTAGACTGATACGTTAATCATGCGCTTGATTACGTATGTATATTATATAATCTACCTATATTGGCAGCTAAATTATAGGAATTATGGGATGCCTTTTCGGCACAATAAAAACCACATTTGAGCTTATTCTTCTGGTTTAAGCACACATCATCAGCACCTGTTACAAATAAAGCAAAGGCTCGCCAAAGTAGAATTCGTACCGCTACGTACGTTGATTTTCTAACCAAAAAAGAAATAGTCCTACAAGCGAAGATCGAGAAAGAGAAAACCGGACATTTCTTACTCTCCTTCCAATAGTTAATGAAAATATTTTCTCTGCCCCTTTCTAATAAAATTATTTTTTTTTTCTGTCTATTTAAATAAAACTATATACCAATATTTATGGAAGGTAATCTATAGTAAACATTTTTCGACGCGTATTCTCTGTTTAAAAGGTCTTTATACATGTTTATAAATAATTCACCTATCCATGATATATAGTGAAACAAGTAGGCTGACTCAACTAGGACAAAATGAAGAAAATCAATTTAATTATGATAGAGTTAGCTCAATTGTGATGAAAATACAGTTGTTTGAAGTTTGAACTACAAAAAAAAACAAGGCATATGATTATCTTTGTCGCAACAACATTTCGATGAAGGACTTGTATATTCTTATTTTAGGATATGACAGTAGTAAACGCTTATGCATTTGTCAGCGTACAGGCCCTGCCAGTTTTCAAGTTACAGAAACGACACCAAGGCCTATTGTTGATTTTTTTTTTTAAAAAAAAAAAATCTCGGGGTACCAGATGCGATACCCATACAGTGAAAACATCGTAGAGTAAAAAGTATACGAGTTTGCATGTCTACTAAATAAAACAACAGGGACACAATCTCCACTTTAAAAAAAAAAATGTAACACACAAAATAATGGAATATCCCTCCTCCTCCACACACCTTTTATCTTTTTTTTATCTCCAGAATGCTTTTACAAAAGTTGAAGGCACGTTGGGCGTTAAGAAACGCGGGTACCAAACCTTTTAATCCTGAAAAACATGTAAAGTTATTACGTATGGTACAGAAATGGGTCCCCATCTTTAGGTAAAAGAAAGATGATCAATAAAAAAAAAAAAAAAAAAAAAACTAATGGTACAGGAAAAAAGTATACTTTTATTCTTTGTTGCTGTAGGTTGGATCCTTATATTACCATACGAAGGTTACAACAAACGAACTTATATCTCTGAAAACGCTTTATTACCAGGACAAGTAAGGAAATAGAAAAAGTCAAAAAGAGAATTGTTAACATGCTCCTTTTGTAGGCTAATTTAGACTACGGTTTTAACGATATTCGTACAGCTGAAGAATACCGTGATAGAATTGTCGATATCCAAGATAAAGACAGTGAGACGTAAATAAAAGAGAGAGAGAGAGAGAGAGAGACAAAGCGAAAAGTGTACAGAAGGAACTAAATTGACTTTTTATTAAAAAAAAGACGTGCCAACTTTATTCACGAAGAGTTTAGAAGAACAGGATTCGTATCAGCTTTACAACATTATGTTATTGACGGAAAGACACCTAAAATGGTAAAAAGGAAGGATACATGTACATAGATAGATAGAGAGAGAGAGAGAGACTAAAAAAAAAAATATGTACTTTTTTTTAAAAAAGGGCGTCAATACATTTGCAATTAATAGAGCTCCACGTAGTGACGGTAAAGAAGCGTTGATTTTGAGTGCTTCGTGGATGTCCAGAACAGGCGAATGTATGTACATAATTACGAAACTTATAAGGGGAAGCACTAAAAGTAAAAATTCTAGATAACACGAATGGCATTGCATCACTTTTATCCTTGGCAAAATTATTTAAGCGTAATGTATATTGGGCAAAGGATGTTATTTTATTAGTAACAGACCATGAAACCTTGGGAACGCAAGCATGGTTAGATGCATATCATGGCATGACAACAAGTGGTAAATAGAAGCTTTTTTTTAAAAAAAAATAATATCAGTTCATTTATACATTTAAAAAAAAAGACGAATTTTCTTCGATCGTTATGCCTAGATCTGGTGCAGTACAAGGAGTTGTCAATTTAGATTTTCCAGGAACACAAAACTATGAAACCTTGGGTATCTTTTTTGGTACAGTATTAAAAAAAAAAAACCGAAAAAAAAACCGAAAAAAAAAAAAAAAAAAAAAGGTTATTTTACAAGGCACTAACATTAAAAAAAAAGAGGGAGTGAATGGACAACTGCCAAATTTAGATTTGATCAATACAATTGTTGCAGTAGCGCATAGAACCAGCCCACCTATTACGATTACACTTCATGATGATAACAAGAATCCATATAAGAACCATGAATACAGTTCATATTTAGGTTCATTACACCATATGCTCACCAGCATGAAGTACTTGGTATTAGGAAAACCATCCAGCGATGCAGGCCTCTATCTTCGGTATAAATCATTATTAAAAGTTATGCATATGGAACAGAACTAATTAACCTATTTTATAGTTACACCATCGATGCAGTTACTATTCATGGTATTGTCGGTAGTGAGCATTTAAATCATTTGTTTGGGTTCCTTCGTATTGGTAGATTAGTCGAATCTACTTTCCGTAGTTTAAACAACTTATTAGAGCACTTCCATCAATCGTTTTTTTTCTACTTGTTACCTCAGCCTAACCGTTACGTTTCTATCAGTCAATATATGCCTCCCGTCATCTTATTTAGTTGTGCTTTAATATTTCAAGCGTTGGCTTTATACTATTTAGGTTCTAAGCAAGTTCAACTACCTTTGGAAAAGAAAGATGCTATTCCACCTGCATATTCTTTACAAAAACGTCATACAATGTTTGCGTTTTCTATATTAGTAATTACACACGTTACTGGTATCATTATATTTAATTTAATGCAACCCACTTTTGGGTGGAGATACCTTGGTCAATTTGAAGAAAGTCAAGTAAGTTTTTTTTTTTATACATATACAAAAGTGAAACCCTGCACTAACAAAATGTATTAGACGTTATTGATTCAATATGGTGCTTCTATTGCAGTTTGCATTGTTTCTGTTTCACTTTCTATCGGTTATACAAAATGTTCTCCTGAACACGATGGTACTATCCTTAAATCGTTTTCCCTAGCAGAAACAGCGCTTGTTATTGCCACAGTGTCCCTCCTTAATTTTACGTTGGGTGTGGCCACTGCTATTCTTGTGATAATTCCTTACAGTTTGATTCGTCCAACGACAAGTTATGCATCGAAATCAGTTCAAATTTTACTACTCTTGTTATTATCGCCTGTCGGATTAGCTACTTTATTTAGCAAAATCACTAATGTTGCATTAATAGAAATATTGGCTAGTATTTTATCGGATTATCATATCGTCAAGTCATGGTTTTTAACTTTTGTATGTACTGTATACTGGCCTATTAATATGGCTATGATGATTTTAGTATTTAGTTCATCATCTACATAATAATAATAAAATATATCATCAATATATGTTGTACATCCCCTTTTTTTTTTTTTTATTATTATTATTTTACTAGGAGAAAATATATATATATATGTGTATATATAAATATAATAAGATTGGGTCAACCCACGCCAAATAAAAAAGAAAAAAGAAAAAAAAACTTTTTAAGAGTTAAATGGTTTTTGAGCAATAATACAGTGCCAGTTTACAAAGGTTTGAGCACTTATCCATTCTGTTGGCAAGCCAGAGATATATTGATCGTACTTTTCGTAGCTAATATTCATAACAGTAGACAACCAAGGTTTTAAAGATTTTAACAAGAAGAGGTATTGACTGGACATGGCTCTAGCAAATTCAGAACAATTTGATTGTGTTGTTTCAGTATCTTCAGTATAATGTTCATCTTGTTCGATAAAACTACTGTGAGATGAACCCCAACCAAGTGGAAATGATTGCGCATAATCTTCAACGCGTTTAAAACCATTAATAGATAACATGGTAGGTAATCGATGAACAAGGTAAGGATCTTGTTGGCGCATAATTAAGCCCGACATGACTATAAATAGATTATTTGTTTATAAATATTTTAACGAACAACAATAAAAAAGGCTTTTTTATACATTACGTTTATCATTCATGATGCATTCACTCTCAAGACTATTTTGAGTTTCAAGATCCTATTGGTTTGTTTAGTTTACAAGTGTATAAAAAATAAAGAAAATAAAAGGACTTACAGGTTCCACAAATTCAATCCAACCACCAGGCTTAAGAATACGTTGATACTCTTGTAACAATGGTTGCCAAGTTTGACCAGTCAAACCCCAGTTGATGTCACGTTGATAAATGTAGTCAATACTATTATCGGGAAAAGGTAAAGGCAATTGATGTTGTACTAATGAACCACATGACCTAAAATGGCAATTTCGTGGCTTAATGTCTCTTGGATAAAATGCGCTTTGATCAATACCAATAAAAGTAGATTTAGGAAATGCAGTACTCATTTCCATTGTCCAAGTGCCAGGGCCACATCCTACATCTAATACAACAATACCCTTTTGAAGTAATGGCTTAATTGGTGAAGAGAAATCAGATCCAAATGCTGTACGTAATAAATAATGTTGTGCTACCATACGATCTTGCTCATCATTATCTTGAGTTAAAACATAAGGCCAATCTGTAATCAATTCTTGTGTGTGGTGTGTTTGATTCAATTTATTTAATACACTTTTACTGGATTTCACTTTTTTAGTTGATTGAGTTAAACTCTTTCTTCTAATAGTTGAATTCGTTGTTATTGTTGCTGTTGTTGTTGTACTCGAAGATGTTTGTAATAATAATTTGTTTCGTCTTGATGATGTATTTGTGGATGTACCGGCAGAAATGGAACGATTTAACTCTGGTATTTTGAGTGTATTACTATCATCATTGTCTTGTTGTTTTGATTCTAATTGCTTCTTCTTTAATAAACGTTGATCCATGATTCGAATTAATATTTCAGAACTTAATGGTCTCTTACGCACTGGAGTAGAACAAGAAGGTGTTGGAACTTTAATAGTTGAATCAGATAAAAGTGAACAAGTAGTAGTACTTGAAATAGATGGTGATAATGATGGTACAACAGAAGGCTGATTATATGTCTTTGTTCTTCTTTGAGTATTAAATGTATAAGAAGAAGCTACTTTTGTTGCAGCATTAATTTGCTTTTTCCAAGGACCAACTTCTGAAACAATATCAGCTGTATAGAGTGGTCTTAAGTTTTGTTTAGTAGACTTTTTTTCATCATCTTTTGAAGGAATGATGGGCTATCAAAAATTGAATTATGTGAACCAAACATAGTTTGTGCAAGCAGAAACAAAAATAAATAAATATATACAAAGAAATATAAAACAAAGAAAAAAAAAGGAAAGCAGCTGAAAAAAGCACCTACTATTTATATATAACAGTAATACCCCCCATTTTGTTTGTTTACCCCTCTTATTATAGCATCTCCCCCCCCCCACTTCTCCTTTATATGTATCAAAGTGTGTATGTGTGTATCTGACAAAAGGGAGGATTTTTTTTTTTTTCTCCTTCAGTTTTGAGCATCCTCCTAATTGAGAATAGTACAATTGCCTTATTATATACAAGCAAGTAGAATGGAGAAAGAAAATGATGTTATAAACCAAACAACAATGATTATAATGGGGTTTTCCTTTTTCTTCATCAGTCGATCAATAAGTAAATTTCGATGAGTAACGTGCGGATGCCAACTATTCAACAAGTTTTTTTTTTTTTTTTTGTATAAATCACAAGCCTAAGACCGTGCAGACCGAATTAATTTACTTTTATGGTAATGTCAAAAATACTTGTCTTTTTTACCCTAAACAAGTATAAAATCGGATTGTTTGTTACCCTTGAAAAAGCTTGTTTTAACGAGAGATGTATTATTTTCTTAAAAAAGTTGTTCATGTAATATAAAGATAATTTAAATTATATATACACATATATATAAAAAAAAAGGGGAGGTTAGGGTTAGGGTTAAACCAAAGCGCGGAAGGGAGGTTTTTTTTTTTATGATCAAACTCAAATTAACGCATGAATTACACGCGTGATGAACAAAAATGGCGATTTTCTTTGCCGCTCGTACTCTAAAGTGTCTGTGGATCGTTTATTTACTATTTTATCGCTTTAGCTTTTTTTGCTCGTAAGGCTTCTATTGCTCTTTCTCTTCTAAAATTGTTCTTTTCTTGTTGATAATCAACATTTAATTTTGACCGAAAAAGAGACTAAAATAAAGAATTTTACTCTCTTTTGTTTTGATTATATAAAATTATATTATTTGCTTACCTGGCATCTCCAAGGCGCATATGTTCTAATATTGTCGTCATTAACTACTACAACTTCTTTTGTTGCTTGTTGTTGTTCTTTCTTTAATCTATCTGTCAATTCATTTGTAATTCGAACCATCTCCTCAATATTAAAGCATACACCTAACCTATCTCTTAAATCTGTATGAACAGGAAAACTAGCATGAAATAACTTGAATAAATGACTTTTAATGATTACAGGTCTAGTTATTGGTTTCAACTGTTTACAAATCTCAAGATATTCTTGTGCAATATCATATGTCATGGGTGGTAATGACAAAGGTGTAAACAATGTCGGATTAAATAAGTTTCCTTCTGCACTCATGATTCCATCTGCTCCCGTTTGCTCTAAACAATGCTGCAGATCATCATGATAAAGAATATTCCCATTTGCTATCACGGGTATATTGACTGCTTCCTTGACCGCTTTAATTTTTGTCCAATCTGCAAGTCCAGTATGATGACCTTTTTGTTCCCTCACTCTTCCGTGAACTACCAACATTTGCGCTCCAGCAGATTCAATCATTTTAGCATATTCAATCGTCTTTTCTACACTTTCAAATACTCGTATCTTGGCTGTGACAGGTACAATCAATTCTTTATGTAACGTCGAAATTAGCTTATAAATTGTCTCCCAATCTTCTTGCAGAAATGATCCGTATCTTCCCTTTTTAGCAATGTATTGTGGGCATCCTAAATTAAGATCAACTGCATCACACTCATGTTCAACATACTTTGCCGCTGTCAATAGCGTCTCGGGATCATTGGCGCAAAACTATCAAAAAAAAAAAAAAAAAAAAAAAAAAAAAAAAAAAAAAAAAAAAAAAAAAAAAAAAAGTTAGGTACAATCTTATATATTATTCTTTTAATTTTACTTGAACGATAAGGGGTCTATCTTCTGCATTTGTTGTCCATTGTTCAGAACGATATTTTGCTCCATTAATAGGATCGCTAAATAATCTCGAATGAAACATGGGTGTATAACATAAATGAGCATTATATCTTCTACTTAATATTCTCCATGCCAATTCTGACTGTTCCACCATGGGTCCAACAATATACTTTGGTGAACCTAATATCTTATTATAGAACTCATAGCCCTCTAATTTTCTATTCGTGCTGTAATATCGAATAAATTGACACAAACTTTTCTTTTGAACCGTTCTCTGCATCTTTTTTTTTTTAGACAAGGTACTGGCTATTTATTTCTTTTTTCTCTTTTTTTACTTACCTTTTTTAAACAAGTCACGGTCTATTGTGTTTGAGTACTCCAACTTTTCAGTTTTATTCACAAAAACTTTTTTTTTTTTTGTACATCTTTTTGTCTGCAATGGAAACGAACGAACCAACTGTTCAAGATTACGAAATGCAAGATACGACTGCTGAAGAAAATCAAGCAGCACACGTTGCAGAACAAACTGCAGAAGTTTCAGAAGCAGATAAAACTTTACAAGCATTAGAAGCTTTACCTGAATTAATGGAAAAGGTAAAAAAAAAAGAAAGAGATCTTGTTTTGTCGATAGCCTGTATTCACATCATTTTTATGTAGTTGGAAGAAGACGACACGCAGTATCAACTTCACGTTCAGTTGATCGAGACTTTAAAACAAGCTGATTTACCTAATGAACTTGAACAGGCTAGAATAAATATGCATAAAGTATTCCCCCTTACAGAAGGTATGTCATTCTTTTTTTTTTAAAAAAAAAAAGAAAAGTAACACTCATGTTTTACTAGCTTTATGGTTGGAGTGGATTAACGATACAAAAAAAGAGGCGGATACAGAAGAAGGTCGTGAAAAACTTATGGCATTATATAACCAAGCGCAAGAAGACTACTTATGTACTGTACACTGCAAAAAAAAAAAAATGATATACACTAACTTTTTTTTTTAAAAAAAAATAGCCATTGAAATTTGGAAATCCTATGTAGAATATATCCTTGACAACTTTCATGCTAAATTTGATGACAGTGTAACCAAAGAAGACGAATTAATCCAGACCACACGTCAAGATTTATTACATGCAGTAGGAGCCACACAGTTTCACGTAAAGCAAAGTCAACAAATCTGGAAAGCTTTTATTGAATTTGAAATGGAGTTATTAAACAAGTATAAAGATGCAGAACAACAAAAGCGTGTACATAACGCGTTTGTACAAAGACTGGGCGTACTTCATATCGATTATCAAGATACGTTTGATAGCCTTTCTAGTTTTATTTCAACTTGGGATAACGCAAATTATGAGACCATCATGATGCAAACAGCTCCAATTTATGCAAGAACAAAGAAAGCCGCCGAAGAAAGAGATATTTTCGAAATGAAGATTACAGCATCTGGTTATTCGTTAGATGCGTTTTACGAATACATAGAAAATGAAAAGGTGTCGAAAAATATGTCTTGTATTAATAATGTGAGATGTTTATACGAAAGAGCAATTGTAATCTATTGCCTAGATCCTACCTTATGGGACGATTATATCCTGTATTTAGTAAGTATTTATTTATTTATTATATCGTTTACTTATAAAGCAACGTAGATTGAAAAAGGAAGAATTGGTTCTCAATTAGATACTGTTACATTACGTGCTATCCGTAATTGTCCTTGGTCTGGAACCTTATACGCTCACAGAGCAAGATTATTAGAATCAGAGGACCAAGATCAAGATCAAATTAATCGTAAGTAATATATATATATATATATATCAATTGTAACATGAAAGTAAACAATAACAACAACAACCCCCTTAAAAACTTTAATAGGTTTTTTCGATACCGCTTTAAGCTCCAAGCAACTTTTATCAAGCATGGACGATTTAGTAACTATTTTATTAGCAAAAATTGATTATGTTAGAAGAAAGATTGATTGGGAAGAAGGTATATAAATATATAAAAATATGCAACTCTTATATAAGTTAACTTTTTTTTTTCTCAGCTACGCAAGACGATTTAATTGACATACAACTTGTATTTGCTGAATGTCTTGAATATTATAATGAAGGTAATTTGCATTCTCATATAAAATCAGGCCATTTTCTTTACTAAACACGTTTTTAGCTTTCCCTGATACAGCGGATCCCTACTACCGTATTCAAAAATATCATGCATTTATTGCTGAAAAGAGGTTATACGATATTGAAAAGGCCCGAGAATTATGGCAAGAAATTGTTGAAACACACGGTCGTGACACAGAAGCGTGGATCCAGTACATTACATTTGAGCGAAACCAAAATAACTACCAGCTATGCGAAACGCTCTTCAAAAAGGCGTTACAAAAAAACGTAGATAATCCAATGCGTTTAATTGATACTTGGAACTCGATGGAACGTGAATTTGGAACGTTAGAGTCCTTTGAACGGGCTGCTATTCAGATGAATCGTAAAGTAAAGACGTTTTCGAGACAATGGCAGGCTGCTCTTGTTGTACAAGAAGAGTATAATGAAGTCAAAGAGAAGGAACGAAAGGAGAGAAAGGAAAAGAGGGAACGGGAACGTAAAGAAATGGATGCTGAGAAAAAGGAAAATGAAAAGGTAAAATTGCATTTTTTTTTTTTTTTTTTTTTTTTGATCCAGTTGCTTATTTAAAATATATTCGTAGAGGAAAAAAGGTCTTCATCGTATGGAACAAAAAAAGAAACAAAAGGAAAAAAAGGCTGCAAAGGCTACTATTTCTGAAGAGTCTCAAGAGTTTAAGAAACCTCAAGAGCTTAAGAAGCCTCAAGAGCTTAAGAAGCCTCAAGAGTTTAAGAAGCCTCAAGAATTTAAAAAGCCTTTGGATACCGAGAAACCTATCGTTGAAGATGCTCCAGAAACTGCCGTAAAAGACAAAGAGGCAGAAAAGCCTACTGAGAGCGTTACTGAAGAGAAACCGGTTGAAAATACCGTAGAAGAAACCCATGTTGAAGCAAAAGAAGAGACTAGTAAAAAAGAACACTCTACAGATGAGCCTAAAGAATTAGATTTTACACTCAAACGTAAGGCTTCCGAAGGCGACTTGAACGAAGAAGAGGCAAAGAAACATAAATCAAATGAAAAGGAAGAAGCTCCACGAGAGTCTTTACCACCACCTAGAAAGCCATTCAATCCTTTACCTCGAGCAGCCAGAAGTCGTCGTGGAAAATCACTTGCATTACACGGATCGAAATCACTTGGTAGACAAGACGTACATCAGGTGAAGGACCCTGTTGTGCCAGACACACCAGAAAAAACTAATGACGATTTTAGAAATATGCTTTTAGGAAAAAAATAAGCTTATTGTTTTATTTTTCAAAAAAAAATCGTACGATCATTTTAAAATAAACAGGTTTTTGACCGTTTTAAAACATATGGTTTTTTTGTTTTCTTTCAAAATAAACAATGTGTGAACCCATCATTACACAGAATTTTAATCGAAAATAAGGGATGGTTACAGAAAAAAGGCTTTTACACTCGAGTAAATAAATTGAAAAATTAAGAAACATAACCTTATTGGTAGACTTAAACTCACTTTTTTTTTTGAAATCGTCCTATGATTTACATATTTGTAACGTCAAGTGGTCTTTTTAATCTATTGGATAGATCTTCCGATCATTTGATGTTTATTGTTGAACTTAACCTACAATTGCAAATACACCGAAATCATCAACATTAAATCAAATAATGATAGTAATAATGAAACCGAACATTTCGATCATGGTACATCTTCTCAATCAAAAAAAAAAAAAAAAAATGTTACGTAGCAACCGTTAGAGTTATTGAAGAAAAAATAGCCTTTCGTACTCTAATTACATTATGAAAAAAATAAAACATCGTTTGTGTCACCCCCTTATAGAAGAAATATATGTCGAAGTCATAAAATTTCGGGGTAGCTAAATAGTACATGTATTTACAAATAAGTCATTTATCAACCTCTTATGCTTCCATAGACTATACTGGTGTGTGGATTGAGCTCGTATTATAGCGAATGATTCATTTCCATTGTTGTCATATGTATTGCCTTCAGCAAGATGACACGCGTGTACAAAGTCCGATAAAACGTGACTATCACGTGACTTATATATAATTACTTAATACAAAATATAAATGTTGGTCTAAAGAAATGTACAACGCCCGTGTAGCGTAATTGGATAACGCGTTAGTCTTCTAAACTAAAGATTGCGGGTTCGACCCCCGCCATGGGTTCTCATTTATTTTTTATATTTTTTGCCTTTGTTTGTGTAACGCGAGAGTTCATGTGTCGTGCCTCGACTGGTGGTTATTATTCTTTTGTTACTATGAGTGCTAAGATAAAAGCAAAAGTATAATTAAAAAGGTTAAAAGATAGATCCAGTTTATTAATTAGAATATTGTTCTTTTTATATCACTTTGTGACTATTACTATTTTATGACTACGACACATGCTGGTGTTTACAACTCTTTTTTACTGTTAGAATAAAATGTTATCATTTTAATTCAATTATAAACGAGAATGATACTCAAGCGACATTTTTGTCAAAAAATCGTAAGATAGTACGTCAAAAATGCTTCGAAAAAAAAAATTCCCACACATTTCAACAATAAAAGTCAGGGGGATTAACGAAGGTCATTGATTTAATTCTTTTAAAAAAGAACTAGAAAGAGGGGATATTTTTTTTTTGGCAGGTACATGTCATTTCCGATTGTTCTCTTAAGCGTCAAATCATAAATTGTCTCATTTTAAAGGGAAAAGTGCAATTTATGTATATAAATCTGGTGAGACAATAATAACAAGCCTTGAGAAAAAAAATACGGTAAACAAACAAAAGGTTTTATTTAATAGAAAGAGAAAAAGAGTTTATACATAAAAAAAAAAGAGAAAGAATGAGAAGGGGAGTATATATTTATTTAGATGGAGTGGGTAAAGCACCAGCAATATTTAAAGCTTGTTCCAGATCTTCTAAAAGATCATCAGCATCTTCAATACCAACACATAAACGAATTAAATCTTCAGGAAGAGATCTTTCAGCGCGAATATGAGCCGGGATAGAAGCATGAGACATTCTACAAGGCATACTGATTAAAGAGTTGACGCAACCAAATGAAACACTAATACTCCATAATTTAGTTCCTTCCACAATTCTTTCAGAAATCCCTGTATCTCCTGTTTCAAAACTGAGTACTGCACCAGGACCAGAGGCCATACTAGCATGTAAATCATACTGAGGATGAGAACGAAGTCCAGGAAAATGTACCTTAAATCCTTGTGCCTCTAAATAATCTGCAATACGAATGCAACTTGCTTGTTGTTTATCCATACGAACAGCTAAAGTTTTGACACCACGTAATAATAACCAAGAATCAAATGGACTTAAACCACACCCTGTAGCATTAATCACATAATAAAGTTCGTCACCTACAGATGCTTTTTTTGCACCAATGACACCAGCCATTAAATCATGATGACCAGATAAATATTTTGTACCAGAATGATAAGAGATATCAGCACCTAATTCTAATGGTCTTTGAAGGTAAGGAGACATCATTGTATTATCAACCACCACTAATGCATTAGGACAACGATCATGAACATATTTTGAAATGGTAGGGATATCTGAAATCTTAATCAATGGGTTGGTAGGTGATTCTAATAAAACCAAACGTGTCTTATCAGACAAGTAAGGTAAAATAGAGTCCGATTTGGTTGTATCAATATGATGTGTCTTTACATTTTGACTCTTGGCCAAGAAACTTAATAAACGATTGGTACCACCGTAAAGATCATCACCCGCAATAATTTCTTCACCCGTTTTAACTAGACGAGTAATTACGTCTAATGCACCCATACCACTTGTTACCACAAGTGCTCTTTCTGCACTCATAATCTTTGCCAAATGGTTTTCTAATATTTTTTTTTTTTGCATAAATAAAATCATCCAAAAAAACACACACACATATAAATAACTTACCAACATGAGTACGGGTAGGGTTTCCACTGCGAGAGTAATCATATTCACCAGTAGCAGTTGCACCCTTTTGCTTAAAAGTAGCAGTTTGATAAATGGGAACAGAAGCTGCATTATGTGGATCGTCTGAGCTATCCACTGTGACAACTTCAGTTGCAAAACGATATCTTCTTGTTGTACTTGTAACAGAAGCAGCCGGTGAAGAAGGAAGAATATCTGTCATACTGTATATATATATATATTTTGAAATAAAAAGAAAGAAAAAAGAAAGGTGAAACTTGTTTCCATGGTTAAAAAAAAAAACTGTTTATATATACAAAAAAAAAAAAAAAAAAAAAAAAAAAGATGGGGGTTAGGTGTACTAAATGAGTTTTAACCAATCAAATTTTATAAAGATGGTTCAATCATCAGCATGATGAGGGGGGAATTTTTTTTTATAAGATTATCGAATATGAAAACCTAATTTTACTTGCTTTGGCTCTAATTTTTCTTTAGGTATACTATCACTTGGATTGGGAATAACAGAAGTTGAATTGGTCGTATTTGATAAAATAGCTTTTTCGTTATTAGAAGTAGTTGTAAAAGCAATACAAGGTGTTGTCGTCGCTGATATTTGATCTAGCTCTTGTAATAATTCTGTTGTAAATCTCATGTCAAATATCTCCAAGACATATTTACGTACGGGTGACCTAAAATGGTAACTGCCTAACAATTGACATACTGAATAGTATAAATCAACTCTTTTAAATGATTCTGGGTAAACTTGTTTTAGTCTAGAAAAAAAGTTAGTCATACTGTAACTTCTTTTTTTGTGCTCATTAATGTCTTACTTTGCTAAATTCTTTGACGCTTCGTTAGCTAATATATGGTTACTCATGTCACCAATGTTCTTTAATATATCTGCACCAATTGAATCAATTGTAGCAGATCTTGGTAGAATGGGTGGTGCGGATAATGCGGCCTTATATTTCCAATTCCGAATCTATTTTAGATGAAAAAAAGATGTAAAAAAGATGTACACACACACACACACACAATCCTAGCATATTTAAGAAAAACTTACTGTTAAAAATCTAGAAAGATTTAAAGGAACGCATAGTCCTTCTGGTTCTCCATTTGGTGAAACCACACTTTCCCAACCTATTTCACCAAGCAATTCAACACCTTGTTGAGTTTTAGCAATTAAACCGAGTACATAGTAACAAGTTCTAAAATTTTAATATATTAGTTTAATTATTATGTAAAAAGTATAATCAATCAACTCACCCTTTTAAAGATAGAATATCACTGCATTCAGCTAAATTGATAATATCTTTGACAATATCTTCTTCTTCAAGAAAAGGTAAACCGTTTTTAGTAGCTCCAATATTACCTAAAGCCCATAATACAGCTTTTAATTGACCCAACGATTCTTCTGCTTCTGCATGATTTTCTACAGGAAAATTACGTACGAAGTTGGCAAATAATTTAAAGTGTCCTTTTTCTCTTAGCAAGTGACACCCTTCTTCTGTCTTTGTTAATTCACCGTAAAAATGAGGAGGTGTTAACCCATCTCCTGGTTGCAACGCCTCAAAATCATTTTCACTATCCAGTCTTTCTTCAAACGGATTCACAGATTTCTTTTCCGGTGTGTTGACTAATGCTCTCGCCAGCGAAAGCTCCAATTGCGTAACATAATTTTGGTTTCCTCGCTCAAACCAGTCATCCATTTCCTTTTGTACATAGCCCAACGCGTTCAAGTAACAAAATCCAGTCGATGTGGATAAAAACCTTAATAGCAATGGGTTACCAATTTCCCCTAAATGACCTAAACTAGGTCTGCACTTGACCAACAGTTCCAGATTGGCTTGCTTTTCACAGGCTTCATCCAATAAAGTCACGGCGGTTTGACATACATCCATATGGGTATCGTACAATTGAGTTACCAATAACCGGATCACCCAATCATTAAACTCTGCTTCTGATTGTCGCATAATGACACCAATGTGCTGCGTAGCAAACAGTCGAATGGGGTTATAACCTGAGGTCATAATTTTTGAGAGCAAAACACGTGGATGGCCGTCCAAAGTATAATCCAAATTGGTAATCATTGCCACCTTGAGATCTGTTCTATTCTTTAGTTCCGAGATTTGGTAGAAGCAACTAAAGATTTTAAACTTTTCCAAGATACGCACACCTTCTTTGAACTTGGAGAGCGTGCCTAGCAGAGCGAAATAGCCGCAGGTAAGTGTGCTTTCCATACGTTCCTTTGAAAAGATGGATTCAGTTTCGGGGTCTCCGTTTAACATGAGTGGATCCAGTTCATTAAATGCTTCAGCTATATCACCCAACAATTTATTTTCGTTTAGGTAACGTACACCGTCTGCATTGGAAAGTAAAGTGGACACTAATGTACAACCTGTCTTGACGTACCTGCTGATGGTACCTTTCGTTGCATTCATATCTGAAAACTGATGCTTAAACGGCCTGTAAAAAGCTAATAATCGTTTGATAAATTTCCTTCCACGCATAGCTTCTTCTAATCTTCTTGGGTTTAGCAGTGGGCCTTGCAAGAGTTCAATAATACTATCCCAATTCCATTTAGTAAAATCTTTTGTATTTAATACTTGTGTATCTAGTAAAAGCTGTCGAAAATGTGTATCGTCAATAGCATAGCCAATTTTTAGTTTCACTTCGTGGACTTTTTCTTGTGTTCGTGTTGAAGTTGCGTTGTTCAGGATACGTTCACCACCTTTATACGTCGCAAGTGTCGAGGTTGTGTTGGATGTAGCGTGCCTTGTTCTAGCTCGTGTTAACCGGTCGATATGTGCAAGTGCAGCTGTTGCGTTATGTCGAACCTGTTCATCGTCAAAATTCGAAGCCAGTGAAAATAATTTGGGTAGGGATTGAACTTGGATGGCCATCAAGATGGGCAGTAAACGAGTCGAGAGTTGAAGGATTTCACCAATAAGCAAAGTCGCTTTGCGCGACATGTAGATATCGTCTGACTTTACCATATCGATTAAGGCCATCAGGATATCAGATTCAATAAATATAATAATGATAATACTGAGATGATGGTCCAGCATCTTGAGTCTCTCGGCATTACTGGCTGTCGTGGTTCCGTAACAAAGCGTGGAGCGTGCATAGGCGTCCGGACTAATACCACCAGCCGTCATTAAATTCGACATGACCACGCTGTTCAAGACAGAGGTAGGACCAGATCGCGTAGGCACCTTTTCTGAACCGGAGCTTGGGGTTGGAGCGATTTGAACTGTGTGCTGTCTGCCTGATAAAAAGCCGTGATGGTCTTTAGGTAATTTCACACGGAATACGTCAAAGAACATGTCCAAGGCCATCTTTTGGGTCTCGGGTAACGGCATACGTAAGGCCTGTACAACCGATCTCGCCGCACGCATATGGTTTGCGCTCATGTAAAATATACCTGCCCAACTTTTGATTAGGGTAGTGACCATCTTTGCACTGTTGTTTAACCTCTCTTCGTAATTGACACCTTTGCTTGTTTCTGTAAATGGGGCAATGATGGTCTCGAGCTCGACGCCAGGACGAAGGTAGGATCGCTTCTCTGGAGAATCAAGTACGTACAAAACAGACTGGATTAAAACTTGTGATATGCCCGGTTGGCCGTCGATCAGGGCTTGGATGAGGACCCGGAGGCCGCCTGATCGCACGGTCAAGGCGACGTCAAGGATGGTGAGTTCGGCAAGCGTCTCCAAAGCAATGTTTCGTAATTTACAGTCGGGTTGCTCGGCGATGGCGACAATGGCTCGTACGATGCCTTGGTTGATGTATTTTACTCCGCCGTATTCGATAAATGATCGGATAAGTTTTAGTGTTTGTTCTCTTTCTGGCTCGTAACCTTCTGGATCACGGGCTAATGCTCTATTTTTTTTTTTGTTTAAAAAAAAGGGATGAGAATTATTGATAGGTAAAAAAAAAAAAAAAAAAAAAAAAATTGTACCTGGTACTGAATATATCAAGTTGGTGGATCATCATGATTTCTACATCGCTTGGACCTTCCACAAGTAACCTTAGTGCACGTAACGCCATGATTCTAATTTCTCGATTTGGACTGATGATACATTGACGTAAACTAATACAACATATTAAAAACACAATTCAAAAAGAAATAATATTGCCAAGTTTTACCATATAATTAATTTTTGCTTTGGACAATATGCATCAATACCAGTTGCGTTTTTTAATATTCTAATCAAAGTTTCTAGTTTTTCCAGCTTGGACTCTTTTACAATACTGTTGGGATTACTAACTTGTTTCCATTCGTCCATTTCCAAGAATTGTATAATGTGATCTAATCTCTTTCCAATAGGCCAAGCATCTAATATTTTTTTTTGGGAGGAGATAAGTATTTGGTTAAGAGTTTTTTTTTTTTTTTTTTGTAGCAGCATTACCATCATCAGGATAAGATACATTCTCTAGAGAAGCCTTTTGTTTACCCTTGGAAGGCCCGTTATTTGACCTTAGCTTTGAACGTGATTGGGCTAAAGTAGAAGGGGTGATGGCGTCTGAAAAACTTGTACCGGTATATTTATAAGCTTTTAATAGTTTGGCGACTTCGATAATATTACTTCCTATATATAATTATATAAATATATATATATAAAAGTTAAATGAGAACTGGTAAGGATAAAAAAAAAAAAAAAAAGATTTATATATGTACCAGCGTTTGTTCTAATATATTCAATTCTTTTTGTTGTTTTATCAATACAAGTATTGTACGATTCCAATTGAAGTTCCAAATCTTTTGTTCGCTTTTTATCTTTAAAATACACTTCTAGCATATTCTCTACACCAGACTTCATTTTTGTTTCCTTATCAAGTTTTAAAAGTAATTCTTCCAACTAAGTTTGATATATATAAACACATCAAAAAAACGTGTTTTTTATTTTTTTTTGTATGCAAATAAAAAAAAAGTGTTTCTTAAAAAAAGAGTATATTATATGAATTTACCTCTTGCGCCATGGATAATGGTTGTTTAAAAGCATGTGTAGGTAATGAGGAAGGTAAATTAGTTGTTGGTGTAGTTGATATGCTTTCATTGCCAATGGATTTTTGTGATGATGATAGTGGAACTGTTAATGAAGGTGAAGGTCCCATTTGCTTTCTTCTTCTTTTGGTATTTTAGATGTAATTTTTTTTTATATATTATGTACACGAACTCACACGAATTACAAATTCTCACTCACACGCTACTCAAAAACTCTTTTTTTTCCTTGGTAAAAAAAAAAAAGAAAGAAAGAGAGAGAGAGAGAGAGAGAGAAGAGGTAAAGTAGAGCTGGGAGTTTGAAACAAATATCAACAATTGTTCAAGATCACGTGTAAAAAAAAGAGGGACAGTAGCACTATTTAGTTCACCCTGTTTTTAATACATACGGATAGTTTAATGAGAATTCATTTTAAAATTAGCAGATACCCTTGTTGACGGGTCGAGACATGACAGTTGATCTTATCAAACGTGCGTGTTTATTTGATCCCGGGTATTATGCCTTCTTGGAACTTTAACTGAGACTTACTGCAAAAAGTGATAAAAGAGTCATCAACTGCAGTGTTTCCCGTTTAATATTCCATTTAGTAATTTTTATCCATTAAAAACGTACTTTGAAAAAAAAAAGAAAAAAACTCAAAGGGAAGCTTTGATAAAAAACAGGTACACATTATACTTGTACTTTGTAAGAAGTTTATTTCTTGCATTATTTTAAGCAAGTAATTCCCGAATAAGCTGATCACAAGCATTTAAAGTGATCCGTATCGAGTTTCACCTACACGTGCCGCTTTTTCTACAAATTTATTTATTTAGTGAAAAAAGGTAATTTACAAAAAGGCAAAAATACATACTCGCTTTGAATTCAGCAATATCTTTTTCGATATCAATCATAACTTCCTTGTGTAATTTAGGGCGATAACCAAGGAAAAATAAAGCTTCAAAAAATACAAAATAAGGTGCAGATACAAGTGCTTTTTTTTTTAAAAAAAAAGAAGGGTGATTAAAAAAAAATGGTATAAAAAAAAGTAATTTATTACCTTGTACGGCGTTATCGAGTAACTTTGGACTTCTCTTTTCAGCTAAACCGTGACCAAGGAATTGGAAAATCCAAGAAGTAATATGGAGAATAATAGCTGTTCTATTTGCATTTGGAGTATTCTGTAAAAAGGAAGTAGCAGAGTAACTCATACCTAAAAGAAAAGGAGAAGCAATAGACTGTTTTTATTCATTAGCATGACGAATGAAGAGATTTAAATATAAAAAAAAAAAACTTACTGCTGCAATGGGGTCCAAAATAGCATAATAAACTAAATAAGAGAGTACAGTAAAGAACGAAAGGTTTGGACCAAAAGCAGATAAAAACTTATTTTTGACATTGAATAGTGGGCCTGTATTGGCAGTGAATACCAAAGCTACGAATGTTTATGCGTTAGTATAAAAAGTAAAATATGCTTTTTTTTTTAAGTAGAGTTTTTTTTTACCTGTCCAGAAAATGGCAGGTACAAATACCATATGAATAGCTACATTAATCTTGTTATTGTGGTTAGCACCATATACTACCAATTGCTTCTTTAAATTAAATATATCGGATTTTGCCATTGAATTTACAAAAGAGAAAAAAAATAAAAGGAGAAATAAATAAATAAAAACGGCTTTTATTTAAAAAAAAAAAAAAAGTGACCAAAATTGGTCAATTTATGCTTATTACGAGTATTTAAAACTTAATAAAATCCCATTGTTCAAGCTGCCAGATAAAAAAATGCAATGTTTATCCTTAAAAAAAAATAAGCTTTAAATTATTTATATATTTAAAATGCCATTTTAAAATTAAATCTCTTTTCTCTTTTCCCTTTTTTTTTTGTGTTTCAAAGATACTTTTTTTTTACTTGAAAAAAAATGGGTAACTCGCAGTCTATGGATAGTGCTAAGCACGTTCTTAAGGAAGGAATTAAAATTTATAAGACAATCACCGACGAACAACAAGGAAACCACCAACAACAACATTATCCTCAACCTTCTTCTACTTATCACCCTTCTGCCGATGTCGACGATGACGATGAGTATGCTTCATTACGTCGTCAAGCAGGTGAAGAAGCTCAAAAGCGAAATGCTTGTTATGCTGAAAGTCAAGAAGCTTACAATAGCGGAAACGGAGCCAGAGGTGAGAATCAGGATATTTTTTTGTTGTTGCTAGGTATCTAATTTTTTTCTCTGTTAGCCAAGGAGTTGTCAAATCAGGGACACTATCATGACAACTTGATGAAACAACTCAATCAAAGAGCTTGTAATCATATTTACGCAGGTAAATTGAAACTTATTAGATAATTTCCCTTTTTACATGTATATTTATTTATTTATCGTCCTGATGATAGTAAAAAACCAAGGGCGCCCGCGTAACGAAATTGATTTACATGGATTGTACGTAAAGGAAGCTTCACAAAAGGTTGAAGAAGCAATTAAATGCTGCCAACAAGCGGGTGAAAACGATTTAACGATTATTGTCGGTAAAGGCTTACACAGTCCAAACCAAATCGCTAAATTAAAACCAGCTATTATCGAGTTGGTAAAGAAGTATAATGTAAGTTGTCAACCCAATATTCCTAACCCTGGCTGTCTGTATGTTGAATTTGGTAGAGGTACTGGCGATCTTTCCTGGCTCGATAGGTTTACTGATAAGATGTCTAACGATCAATGTGTTATCATGTAAAATTTTAAACGTCAATAAAAAAGGTGCATTTTTCTTTTTCAAGTGTGTAACGAATAAGTTTTTTTTATTGTGTGTGTATAAAAAAAAAAAATGAGTGGTACGGAAAATTCTTGTAGTTCTCTTTTTCTTTTTTTGGAGGGAGGATAATAGGGTAAAATAGTTAGTAAGTATTAAAAAATAAAAAAAAAAGAGAGGGAGGCGCGGGAGAAAAAAAAAAGTATATAAATGTAAATAATAAGAAAAATAGTGTAGTATATAGGAGAGAAAGGGAGAGAAAGAGAGCAAAAAAATGTATACAGTATTCAAAAATAAAATAAAAATAAAAGTCTATCTGTAAGAATTTGGATTATTTTCATTTGAATAACTATGAGGTGCGGAATATACATTATTGGTAGGAACAATAGTAGCTTGGTTTAAAACGGGAGATTGATGTTTCTGAAGGTACGGATCATGTTGTTGTTGTTGTTGAGTATACAAATCATGTTGCTGCTGCTTTTGAGAATCAATATAATTAGGATCATAATGATGTTGTTGTGGGTCATAATAAGCACCAGCATTAGGATCATAATACTGTTGATTATTATTACTGTAATATGTGTCTGAAGTGGAATAGCCCATCTGAGATACAGGTGCAGTCGAATAATAAGCATCATGTTGTTTTGTCACTGTAGCCATAGGTGGTTGAGGAGCTCCATTTCCATAATTATAAGGCTGGTTATCCCACTGATGACCTGAATGAATTTGATCTGCTGCCGCTACTGCAGATGCAGCAATGGCCGGTGAAGGACGAGCGTTAAAATGATCGGGTTGGTAACTATTGTCTGGGTATGAATTGCCCGTTTCAGTATAAAGACGCTTATCTCTATTATTTCTTCTGGTTTTAGAAAAGAACGCGTATGCGAAACCTGCACCGATAATAGCTACAAAACCACAGACGGATCCTACAATAACACCAATGTTACTTCCACCGTCTTTATCGTTGTCGGCTTTGGGTGTAGGTGTAGGTGTAGCAGATGGTGTAGCGGTGGGTGTGGTTTCAGTAGGTAGTGCACTAGAAGATGTATCGGATAATGTAGTAGCAGGTGGAGGAGTAATGCTAGCAGAGGAAGGAGGAGCTGATGGTTTAACACTAGAGGATGGAGGAACACTAACAATACTTGTAGGGGAAGGCACAACAGAAGGAACAGATGAACTAGCAACATCTGTTGTTAGTGCGCTATTAGATGCAGTAGCTGCGGGTGGTTCTTCAACTGGAGGTGTAGTACAAGGTCTGAATAATCCACATAGAAATTGTGCGCTAATTCCTTGCGCAAGTAGTAAAACTACAATTGTAAGAAACCAAAAACGCATACGAAAAATAAAAAGGAAAGTGTGATTGAGAAAGAAGAAAAAGAGAAAAAAAAGGGGGTTTTTTTATTTATTTTAAATGGGTTACAAAATGTAACATTGTAATATTAATGGTACCAAAAAATTAAAAAGGAGTATATAGAGCGAGAGACAGAAACAGACAGACAGAGAGACATGAGTGCGAACAGGGGAACTCGGCGGAAGGGGAATTTTAGCATTTCTGCTCTTTTCTTTCACAAGTTACTTAATTTGATGTGACACGAATCTACTATATTGCTTCCCATGTGAACTAAATGTAAAAGTTTGATTGCGCTAACCAATATATAAAGTATGACTAAAGAGCTTAAAAAAGGTACGTATTTAATTTATATAATATTTACTATACTATACTATAGTAACGCTACTAAATATACAACAACTAATAACATTTCAAACAATAAAAAAAAAAAGGGTATTAAATCATGAGGCGTAAAATAAACTACACGTGTCAAACGTCTAAATTTGATTTTTTCGTACTTCTCTCTTTATTTTTAAAATCCTTTGCTAACTCTAGCTGTAATATTATCTTGTCGATATTGTAAATCAGCTAATACAAAATCATCAATCATGACGCCTACTGTACTATCCACCGAAACTTCAATGTACCCACCCAATGCCCTTTTAACTGCTTCATAACCTAATTTCTTAGTTTTGATCGGTATCTTTTCAGACTCTACAACAACACTTTTACAGCTATCTTGTTGATCACAGACAGGTGGAGGTAATAAAAGTGGGCCTCTCCAACCTTCACCCGCATCTTCAAAATCCGCAGTTAATCTACCAAGTTCGTAAATTTGATACGTAGCCGTAGCATTGATTTTAGTAATTGACATATCTACACCTTGAAACGGGTTTCTTAAACTCATAATGACAGACGAAGATAAAATATTCATTTGACAATCAGCTAATAAGGGTTGTTCTATGAATTCTGGTGCCTTTACATCAAATGTTAAATGTTGTAAAAAGTTGTTCAGGAATTTTGATGGACTAGCATTTGGATGTTGACCTGATATAGTGAGAATAAGGCTATTATTGGAACTGATACCTACAAAAAAGGAAGAAAAAAAAAGTTTAAACAATAAAAAATGTAACTGTGGCTTTAAAATATTACCATTTGAGATATATTGACCTATAAAGTCTATGACATGTTTATTTTTACCAGAAAGCCAAGCAGAAACGGTTAGCTCGTTATCAACACCTGGGGCGAGTGATAATTCTGGAATAGTTGTGTTACCAATCGAATGACCGTTGAAAAGTAAGACCATATTTAATTGTCCCAAATTAATATGCACATCTGATGGACTATAAATGCTTAGTACTGTTCGAGCATGAAGCGCATCTGCGTACCCTTTTACAATCGTCATGGATGTTACTTTGGGCGCTGGATGCTTCATACCATCTAGTCCCTGAGTTTCAATCACACCATTAAACTCCAAATCACGGATGCTTAAATTTCCAAAAGCGCTTTCTACCTTTGCATCAGATGTACCTCGAATATAAACTTTACCCTTCTTTTGTTTAAATACTCTGTTTAAAAATTCATCAAAATCCTTTTGTCCACCAGGTAAAATAGTGAAGGGCGCACGAGACAAGCGAGACGTGACTTTCATTGTACCTAAGGGTAGATCGATACCGTTACCATCCTCTGATTTAGCAGCACAAGGTTTATCGGATCGAATAGTAGCAAAAGGACGCTCAGAATCTTGGTTCAAGTACAAGTACACAAGCGGATCAATCTCGGTCACGTCCATGTGAAACTGCATCTCCTGTGGCTTTTTAAGCAGTGCAACAGCGTCACCGGAAATCAACGGACTGCCTGTGCTTGAAAAATCAATCTTGATGTGTGACAATTGCAGGGACTGAATTAAATCGGTTTCGGTGGCACCTGGAAAAGGTACACGGATAACCACTTGCTCCAGTGCTTGTCGAAGCCAAAGTGGAATTGAACTAACGTGTTTTTTGCTGGGTTGATCGTCCGGTCCAATTAAACTACCACGCACATGAACAATCGTCGTGTTGCCGTGCAAGTAGCCCGTAAGAAATGTTTCCATCAGCTCTTGACTGGTGTTAGAAATAGGTAGTGTACGACCTGTTACGTTGAAATAATTCATGCGGTGGCCTTGTAAATCGGCATCGATCGCTTGAACAATGGCAATAGGGACGTCTTTTTCGGAGGAGCTTGGTAAGTAAATGCCGAAATCCATATCGCCTAGTGTTAGGCTTAATACGTTG
Source organism: Thamnidium elegans (assembly GCA_025201345.1). Classification (NCBI taxonomy): domain Eukaryota; kingdom Fungi; phylum Mucoromycota; class Mucoromycetes; order Mucorales; family Mucoraceae; genus Thamnidium; species Thamnidium elegans. The sequence goes on along the minus strand of JAIXMG010000001.1, from coordinate 2,319,804 downwards.
GATGGGTTGAATATACCGACTGTCGCAGAAAGAGATACACCGCCTAATGGGTGTGTACCGGGAAATAGCATGGATTTCATGTCCGTTTTTTGTAACCCATTCATGCCTTTTTTTTAAAAAAAAATTGTTACACTCCAAGAAATTTTTTTAAAAAAAAAGTTATTATGCGTACCTTCTATAGCAACCGTCTTATCTAGAACGACATTTGATTTCCAAGGTAACCACCCGAGACTTACAGACAACGGGCCCACCACTCTCCACAGTACGGTTTCAGCGACCACAGCATCTTTACAAAACTCCATCAACGCATCTGTATCATCAATTAAAAAATCCGTCACGAAATCAAAATCCGTTACAGCCGAGCCATGATTTAAATCAAGCGCCGGTAAATCAATGGACCCCATCGAGAAAGAATCTGATGCCTTTTGATAAAATACATTTAACTCGGTTTGTTGAATACCAATGGCACCAAATATATTATTGAATTTTTGCTGCAAATGAAATATATTGGAATCTAATTCGATGCTGCCAATGACATGCATCGTAATGACTTTGTGTTTAGAGACATTGAGAATAGAAGCTTGTTGGAACGTAAATTGCACGTCTTGTTTTACAATACGCTCGGCAAAGGTAGGAGCTAGCCAGAGTAAGATAAATAAGAAACTCGCGGTACAAGCGGTGGCGAGAATGATGATATATGTACATGTCTTTTGGGATGGTCTGGATGGCGGTTGGGTATCATGTGCTGCAATGGCACCGTATGGCTGGGAAGAAGAAAACGAAGAAGAGACAATAAGCGGTGCTTCTTCCGGTGTGTGTTGATTTGCTGGGTATTTTCCTTTTCGGGTTTCTGAAGGAAGCCGAGTAGATCCAGAAGAAGATCCTTCACCTACATTATTATACGACATTGAAACTGGAAAAAAAAAGAAAAAAAGAAAGATTTATTTTCATAGGAGAAGAAAAAAGAAAGGAGAAACATCATCTGCCCCTTCTGACGGGGTTTTTTTTAAATCCCAGCGTGATCCGTGATATAAATCTGGTGTTGTGCTAAGTTCACTGATTTGTAAGGCATAAACTTCGTAAAAACTTATTGGTAGTCTCTGGAGAGAACGAATCCAATATAATACCACTATGGTTAGAATTTTTTTTTAATATCCAGATAGTATATTCACAATATTATAAACTAAAGATCCATAAAGACACAAAGCAGTAGTGATTTGTTGGTAAAGAGAAATACACTACTACTTTGAATATTTTTTCCCTTGATTTTTGAAGTAAGTTGACAGTAGAACCAAGTGCTTCCCCCCCCCATTTTCTGATATTTCTGCGGCATTTTCCGTAATAATATCTTCATCTACAATTGAAATAATGTTGCCTTCTGTAATACTATCAGCATGTTTTTATAGGCTATGGCGTACTTTGTAGGCGTTACTAAAAAGCATGCTATTAAATACGATTATAATCATCTAATTACAGAGTATAATTTTTTATCTCTAGTTAATCTTGTCTTTTTACGAAGCAAACAAAAAAAAAAAAACGAAAAAAAATTGGGCTGGAATTGAAGAAGAAGCCTCAAAAAAAGGTTCATGTTGGCAAAAGTATTGTCTCAAGTATTTAAACTGAGAAAATATATATGTATAAATCACGTAATAAATTTCATAATATTTGTATTGGTAATTATTAAAGCAATAATAAACAGCCTTTTTTATATATTGTTTTGTAATTTACGGATTTTTTCATCTAATGCATCGTCGTAAGAAAGTGATAGATCCCTGCTTTTGATCAAGATAACATACTCTAGCGACAAAACATCTTTCATCCAATCCGATCCACTAATCTTTTGAGTTCTAGATAGCGAAAATCCTTTAGGCGTATAAGCATTAGCTGTTTCTGCATTGACATAAGGACAATAAGACTTGTGTCCGCGTGATGCATCAAATGGTTCATTCAATAAATAAAATGCTTTTCTAGTACAACATAAATCACATTTCACTCCCGGTATATCAGCATGTAATAATTCCCATCCAAATAAAGAGAGTATATATGCCGTTTCTACATTATCTAATTCAACGTGTTCCTTTTGAGTTTGCTCTGCAAAGTATTTTACCTTTATCAAAGTCCTATCATCCTACCAGATATAAATTAACTTAAAAAAACATTACACATATATTTCTTACTTACTAATTCATGACAGAGCGTAGGCAATGCTTGCTGTTTCTTTACACAAGCTGAAATAATATTATTAGCATCACCTTTAAACTTTTCCAATCCACTTTCAATAGTAACTAATGGAAAACAGTAGACACCATCTATCATGCAAAAAATAATTAATTTAAGCTACCTAAAATACTATATTCACTTACCATCACATTTTTGAGTTCTCCATTGACACAATTCTTTATGTCCATTATAAAGCCCTGCTTCATATCTCTTCTTAACTTCGTTTATTACCTTTTCACTTGCTTTATGTTTTATAGCGATAACAAAAATGTTATTACCACATGTGTTACAGCATAAAACACAAGTATCCGGTTCCTTTTCTGTTGTCTTGTCTGTATCTTTCCAACCGTGTTTTGCGCATCCAAGCGCTGTTACAGGTCGTTGGGTTAAATGAAAGTTGGTTGAGTAACTGCTTAATCTTGTCATCAAATCTTCTCTGCTATCTATTTTACTTAATTCCACATTATTATCTTCAAGTAAGATTTTCTTGCTAGGTAAACTTTTTTTTTTTTTTGTATATAGGTAATTAGAAAAGATATTTTTTTTTTGCGTCTTTTTTTATTACCTTGAATCATAAATACCATCTAGTTGTTCAAAACATCGTTTTTTTGCTTTGAAAATTGGTGGTAGATCAATTCGAGATCGAACTTGTTGAATTAAATCTTTCAGCTCTTCTGCTTCTTTTCTTACATCGTCTGTATCTGTAGAAAGTTGGATCGAGTCTGACTCGGTCATTATATGTTAAAGAGTTTGTTTTTAACAAAAAAGGAGAAAAAAAAAGAAAGTGGAAAAAAAAAGTAATTTATTAGGTTTACAAATTAAAAATTATGCCTATTATCAAGGGATAAACCAGTTACCCTCTATTTTAAAAGGCGGGAATAATCAACTACTAAGAATCATGATGCATTTGTCCTAATAAACTAGAAAAGATGTCTGATAGTCGACTGATATCCTTTTCTACATGTTTGTCACGTTCCAGGTGTTCGTCTATAGAGCAAAAAGCAACAGCGTTACATGAATTAATTTCGTCCAATGACGCGTTTTTAGAAACCTGGTCGATTCTACTATTTGGAGAGCGATCGGAAGGACCTTGATAGTCTCTATTTTCAAAGGAGCTATTAGAGGAGCTGCTGCTTTTGACACCATCATCATCATCACCAGCACCAGAGGAACTACTGGAGGAACTACTGCCTGTACTACCACCGCCACCAGCGGAACCAGACGAGCTACTGGAAGAACTACTAATTCTACCGCTACCTCCAGAAGAACTACTAGACGAGCTGCTAGAAGAGCTACCGTCTTTACCATGACCATCAGAGGCTCCACTAGACGAGCTACTGTTTGATCCGCTACCATTAGAAGAACTACTAGAAGAACTACTGCTAGAGGAACTATCATCATCTTCTGAAGCACCACTAGATGAACTACTAGATGAAGAAGATGAAGAGGAGGGGGGGCCAGAGAAATCATTGCCTGGTAAGTTATTTTCTTCATCTGTATCACATATAGAGACCTCTGGGGAACTAGAAGTATTGCTAGATGTCTTTTGAGATATACTACTAGAAGGTCCTTTGGTACTAGTAGTAGGTTTAGAAACAGAAGTAGTTCTACTACGAGAGGGCTCATTACTACTAGTTGTAGATTCAGAAACAGATGTATTTACACTACGGGAAGATTCCAAAGCAGATCCAGTTATACTGCGAGAAGATTCTTTGTCACTTTTTGTAGGTTTATCTGTCGATGTACTTACATCTCCTGAAGACTCTTTGGTACTAGTCGTTGATTCAAAAGCAGAGCTAGATGTACTATGAAAAAATTCTTCGGTATTAGTTGTAGATTCAGAAGCAGAGCTAGTTGTACTGCTAAAAGACCCTTCATCACTTGTTGTAGGTGTAGCGCTTGACGTATTTACACTGTCAGAAGGTTCTTCTGTACTAGTTGTAGATTCAGAAACAGAGTTAGTTATACTACGGGAACATTCTTCTTCGCTTGTTGTAGGTATAGCACTTGACGTATTTACACTACTAAAAGGTTCTTCTGTATTAGTTGTTGATTCAGAAGTATAACTAGATATGCTACGAGAAAAGTCTTCATTGTTTGTTGTAGGTGTAGTATTCGACGTACTTATACTGCTAGAAGGTTCGATAGATCCAAAATAAGAAGTACTAGACGACTTTGTTTGAGTAACTGTCTTAGACATTGTAGATGTACAATCAGGGCAGTCTTCACTGGTAGTTCTTGATACATTTGATTCGGAACTCAATGTGCTACTGCCTACTGTACCTTGACCACTAGGTTCACTTGAGGCTATAAGTACCAATTCGGAATCAACAGCTTTCGTAGCACTACTGTTTTCAATAAATGTTCCTGAGCTAGATACAGACGAGAAAGCCGCCGTGCTTGATTTGTATATTTCTGAACTAGATATAATTAAACTATCTTGAGCTTGATTACTAGAAGATGATGATAAACTATGATGAGAGCTTGTTAAGCTAGACGAGGTGACGGAAATATCGGTAGATGAGCTTGATTGTAAAGTATGAGATGTTGCTGTGTGTGTTGTAGACGTAGTATCGGACTCTTTTGTCACACCCTCTGTAACTTCACTAGAACTAAATGGACCATCTTTAGAAGAACTTGGTAAAGTTGTTTCAATACTAGAGCTATCTAAAGTCGAACTTGGAGATGCAGTGCTGGATATAAAGCTACTAGAAGATAATGCGGAGCTACTAGATGATAAGGACGGGCTAATCGAAGATGATGTAAAAGTACTAGAAGGTGAAGGAAAGCTACTAGCAGGCAAAGGTGAGCTACTAGGATGCAGAGGCGAACTAATAGAAGACGAAGGAAAACTACTAGAAGACGAAGGAAAGCTACTAGAAGATATAGGAGAGCTACTAGAAGGCAAAGGAAAGCTACTAGAAGACGAAGGAAAGCTACTAGAAGATATAGGAGTGCTACTAGAAGGTACATTTGTACTAAAAGGCAAAGGTGAACTGCTAGAAAGCGAAGAAAAATTACTGGAAGACATAGGTGGGCGACTGGAAGATAAACGTGAACTGCTAGAAGACAAAGACAAACTACTAGTAGAAGATGTTGATCTTTTGATAGTGACAACAGTTGTCCTTCTTACCGTAGTAGTTGTGGTAGTAACAGATACCGGTCTAGTTGTAGAAGATGTAGGGTATATCGTAGTGGTTGTAGTTATCTTCCCTGTAGGTTTAACGACTGTTGTAATTGTTTTAGTTGTAGGAGTAATTGTTGTCTTGATAGTGGTCATTGTCTTTGGTTTATCAACTACACATTTTTCACCTCGCTTAGCTTTACAGTGCCAACTATCTCCTGCATGCCACCATCCATCATCATGAGAATGCCATATATGAGGATATCTTTGAAAAGGGCATCCATCAGGGCTATAAATCCAATGGCCACAAATATTATCAACTATTGCAAAAAAAAAAAAAAAAAAAAAAAATACAATCAATCTCTTTACTTCTTTAGATATAAATATGTATGTGTATTTATTTACCCCAAGGAAAAGCTTTCTTCTTTTCTGTATAACGAAGTAAATTAGTAGCTGGAACGATGGATTCGATTCGAGGCAAATCATGATCAAGTATAATGGTGTTGGTCTGAACACCTTGACCACACCCAACTTCTATTTGCATTTTGTCCGTTATTTTAGGTACTTGCGTAATAAAAGATTCGAATGTTGTTGTTGCGTAACCTAATGGATCACGGCGAATATCGTATAATTTCATTACTGTTTCGGTAGCGTCCCCACAGGGAGATTGGTCGGTTGGTGTGGCAGTTGAATGGCGTGCTAAGTCATTGGAAGGAATAACTGCGCCAAAAATCAGTTGTAGAAACAATGATATTACAACAATAACTCGTATCGATTTTTGTTGTCGCATAGTGAGTTTAAACGATAGAAAGAATAAAATGATCTAAACTAACGTTTTACTTTTTGAGACTTTACTGCAAAAGGCATATGAATATAAATACTAAATTTATTCTTTGTGCTGTTTAAACTTACAAAATATCTTCTGATTTATACGTAATTCAGAAGGAAAAAAAAAAAAAGGGTCTACTAACGACAGGTAGATGTTTTAACTTTTTTTTTTAGGGTGTTTAGTTACAATAGATTAATCAGAATAACAGAAGAAAAAAATATATATCAAAAATAAAGTCGATATATATACTGAGAGAAAAGAAAGTTTAATGTAATTCATGTATTAAAAATCATTTAATAACTAGATTTTATTTAATACATGTAATATAATACTGTTTAGATTTCATCTATTGAATTGTGTTTTACACATCTTTTTTTTTCTTTTTTTCTTTTTTACGCAACAACCTTCATTTGTTTGGTTATGTAATTTTAATTTTTTTTTAAACTTCATTTCCATCAAGACTATTTGATCATAAAAATACTAATAATTCTAGATAATATTAAATATATTTAAAATAAGTACACATACAAAGTTTTTTTCCTCGTTCGTAAGTTTCTAAAGTTCTTTTGGATTCCCATAGTTCATAAAAAAAGAATTAAAGGTACAGACAATATTAGAATACTTTTCCAAGACATTTGTACCATTAGTTTTTATTAATTATAAAGTGTCTAGGGGAGTAAAATGACTTCATTTTTAGGTATTTCCCGTTCTAGGAAAGTGATTTTCTTCTAACCATTAAGGCGAATTTAACGATTTACCATTCCATATTTTGAGTCCAAGCATCTTGATTTGATTGGTACCGAGGAGGCGGGCGAAGATAAGGTGCAGGAATATCTGTCTCTTCATAAATTGGTAACACCACACCCAATTCCCAATTACTTTTTATAAAAGAGAGTTAACAGAAATTTAACTACATGCATATTATTTCTGTTTTTATTTTTTTACCTAATATTCATTTTTGGTTGTTTTGAATCTCTCGAAACTGTGAATTTACCCCAAGCTGAAACCGTTGCATTATGGCTCCTAAACAATTTTTCCATCAGTCGATTTACAAATATATATATTCATTTGAGCCAATAACTTTACCCACAATAGACCCACCCTTTTACTTTATTTTTGGGGTTTTTTGAAACTGCATTTGGGAGCGTTGCTATGATATACTTTATGAGGAATGATTTTAATAGTTATTAAAATAACAAAAAAGTTAGACACGGCTGAAAAATCTTATTTGGTAAAGCGTTACCTTTGAATGCATTAGCGTGCCCGATCGTTGACTAATAGCGTCACACATGACTTGTTTAGGAAATGTAGGTTTTTTCCAAGAGCTTGTATTTAAACATATAGTGCCAGCGCCCTAAAATATAAATTATTAAAACTAAATTATTAATGTCGTGCCTATATATATATGTTTAAAGAGAATATCCCAAAAAAAAAAAAATTACAGGTGGTCCTAAACGACTAGATTCTACAGTTTCACGCGTAGGATATACAACATCGATAGGTGGTAACTCGTTCTTTTTCAAAATGGTACCAGTTGCTCTTCCATTAGCATAAGCTGGTAAACCACAAAACGATTTATACAATTCATTTAAATAAAGGACAGAAAGTGACCCTAAAGAAGATGTCTTTTTTATATATAATAGTTAGAAATCACCAACTTTTTTTTTTGTTTTTTTTATCAGTGTTTTACCTGCATTTCTACCTTAGGATAATCCTTGGGATCTAAATTAAAACCTGTAATCTCTTGGACAACATCTGCTAAACGAGTATGACCATATTTTTTATATTGTTCTTCTCCCTCAAATACACCAGAAACAGAGGCTACAATATGGGCCTATATTTCATCGTTTAAGTAAGACTCTATACCACACCATATATATATATATATATATTACCTTCGCTTTTTCAAAGTTATACTGTAATAATTCTTGCATTACAGAAGCTGGTACTTGCATATGATCTAATAAATCGCAAATATCTCTAGCAAAACGAGGAAGTTCAGCTATAGATTTACAGGGTCTATCCAGTTTAGGAAAATCTTGGATAAACACAACATTTTCAAGATCTTCATAATCATAACGCTCCTAATATATATATTGATTGTTAAGACACTTGCTTTTCTTTTTGGTAAATAACTAACCATGTTTGCTGAACCAATAACAACTCGCATGGATGTACCGTAAAATAGCAGCATCAGTTTGGGATGAAATACACCAAATTTCTCATCTTTAAGAGGTGGCTGAATAATAACTCGATGCGAATGAACTTGTCTTTGCATTGCCTAAAAAATGTAAATTATTAAATTTTTTTTTTTACATTTTTAAAAAGCACATTTTACAGGTCTACCGTGCGTAACAATACAAAGATTGACATCGGTTGGAAAGTTATCATTGATAAAATCCATACTACAGACAAACGCAGTGATTACTGCCTTTTTAAGTTTATCCTATATACTATGTTAGATTACATGCACGCACGTAGGTTTATATATACACTCTTTTACTTTTTGAACAATATCTTTAAAACGAATATAATCAGGTCCAATAAAACCTTTAATATAAGTAAGTTTGACAACACCATTCCAGAATTGAGATTCTGAATTGTCAAACCGCTTTAACACGCGATGCTGGCCACTGATTGCATCCTCTTCTCTTTCTCGTTTAAGACTGGGTTTGGCAGGTGTGTCAGCTAACAACATATCTCTCGCAGTCAACTGGTCAACTGTCTTTCCAAGTGAAGCAGCAATAGCAATCTTTAGATCCGACCTTTCTTGCTCTTCTTGACTCATTCTAGCTTCAAGACCTTGTAATGACAAAGCCATTGCTCGTGCAATCTGTTCGTTTTCTTCACTACCGCTCATATAATAAGGAAAAGAAAAAAATATGTAAAAAAAAAAGGTAGTCAAAAAGTATCCACTCTGCTCTAACAATGTACAATTGACGTTTGAGTTTTTAAAACCGCGTCAAGAACTCCCCTTTTCTTTTCATCAGTTTAATGAGTAAAGGACACGTCGATTCACATTTCCCCTTCTCAATAATAATTTTAGAGGTGTTATCACTGCTTGTATTAAGATATATGATCTACTTTTATATACTAAAGTTATCTTAAATCATCTGAAAGTATACATAATGGACGAAACTTGTTTAGCGGAAAGGATATATAGTTGAAGTTGGTATGGAAATAGATACTGAAAGGATATTTTCCATATTTGTCATATATTTTGGCAGTTGATAAACATGTGTTCAGGATGTCGAAAGTTTTTGGTAGGACATAGTGGGAGTTAAGGGGATTGAGCCATGTATTCTTTACTTTGTTTTCCAGAATTTACGCTAGGTAGTAGAGGTGATACTTATACTACCTCCTTAAAATGTAACGCCATAATTAAAACAAAGAAAAAATATTACAGTCCTCCTCTTTCACTTTCACTATTTATTTTACTATCAAAATATCCAAGAAAAGTAAGGTGCGTCCGGATTAGAATGAAACAAAACCTTAAATTTACGCAGGGAGTTTTTTTTTTGTTCATTTTCCAACCTTTTTTGTTAATGTTTTTAATCATCAATAGCTTAAGAATGTTCTTAATAAAAGCACTAAGTTTAAAGAGGATAACATTATCCAAAAAAAAAATTTAATAAATAAAAGTTAAATAGGCGGTTGGCAAAAATGTCACAGTGACAAAGTCGTTCGACGATATAACGAAGAAGGCGATATTACAGTAGCAGAAGCAGCCAAAATTGATTCAGGAATGGCAAAATATCTACAAGACAGGTGCAAATTGCTCTGTAAAAATAAGGTAATCACTGATAACTACCTTTATGAGTTACACGAGCATGATAGTATATACTATATTCCAATCTGTGATCTCGAAATGATGATGCTCTCTCTCTCTCTCTCTCTGTGTGTGTGTGTCAATGGTTTGAATGTTGGTAATGAAGTCTGACATACCCAACTTGGTAATATCTTTGGAAGCTGTTCCACATATATATAAACAGCATTTCAACTGTTATGCTTTGGAGATGGAGCAGTAAAATTAAGTAATGTCCGTGATTACGCCGAATCTAGTTCTATTTCTGTCAAAAACTATAACATAAACAGCAGTAATAAGTTTATAAAATCAACAATGTTTTCATGGATGCGAGGAAATCGGTTCCCCCCCCCCCCCTCCCTTTTTTTTTTAGAAATAAATAAATAAATGCTATTGATGTGATCAAGCATATTTACAGATGTATATTCTCGTATATACTAACACATACATGTTTATCTCACGCGTCTTTATCCATTTATGACTAATTCATATCTATTTTAACTAAGACTTACCGACATCGTCCTGTAATAACCGATGTCTGCGTAATGATTAGAGGATTGGCTATAAGTATGTACTTTGATCGAAGACTAGGTTAGATAGGCATAGCTTGAAAGTATACAAGGAAATCGTATCACTTGGAGTAACACGACACAAATCTTTACTGTAGTTAAACTCAGATATTAAAAGACTACCTTTTTCTATTTAATGAAAGATTATCTCTTTTTTTGCGACTGATTACTTTCTTGTATCTTTTGTTTTTATTTCATTTTCGAAATCCTTCCTAATAACATAGCTCGGATCCCACAGTTATTCAATTACTGGAATAACAAGGCTTTTTTTCAACTACTATAATTGCCTACGGATTAAAATAACTCTGTTTAGCACTACTATACATGTCTAACTGTGAGCATTTCCATGTAAAATTGTTTATTTTTTAAAAAAAAAAACGCTCGATCACTACTATGTGAGTGCCTTATATTACCGATTTTTTTTAGTCTCTCTCCAAGCCTACATAAAAGTTAGCATATCAAAATTCAGTACTATAAAAACAGCTAACTATATTATATATGTAGCATCCCAAGCCAAACCCTCAAGAAGAGCTTAAAAGGCGTAAATATAAGAAAAGCCTTGGTTAATTATAATCAAGCCAATTTTTTTTAAAAAAAATGGTGCGCAAAAAAAAGATCTATTTATTTTATAGTATCAAACATGAACTCTTTTTTGACTTTGCTTCTTCACGGTGCATAATTCCTTTTCTCTTTACTATTAATCTCATTAAAGTACTATAGACTTCCTCTACATTTTGTCTGGTTTTTGCAGAAGTTTCAATATAAGGACAGTTCCATTCTTGAGCTAATTGTTGTGCGTCTGAAGAATTCACTTTACGAAGGTGAGCTAAATCAACCTTATTTCCAACTAAAACGAAAGGAATCTAAAATAAAAATATATTGTTAGGTTACTTTTTTTTTTAAAAAAAAAAGAAGAAGCTCTATTAGGTTATTTTACAGAATCATCATCAAGCACTCTTAATATTTGGTCTCTAAATTCTTGTGTATGATCTAAAGATTCTTGTTCACAAACTGAAAATACGCATAAAAACCCTTCGCCTGATCGATAATAGTTATCTCGAATCTATACATGTTGCTACTTTTTAAAAAATGCGCCAAAAATAAAATAAAAAATGCAAGTGCAACACTTACTGCCGCATATTCTTCTTGACCTGCCGTATCCAATATATCAATTTGACAATCAAATCCGTCTAAAACCACCTTTTTTCGGTATGCTTTTTTTATATTTTATATATACACAACGTTACTATTTACAATGTATTCTATTTATTCAATCTTACAATCTGCTTTTGTCGGGTCATATTCTTCTACAAAGTCACCGTACATGTACTGAAGTGTTAAAGCTGATTTACCCACACCGCCTGAACCAACCATAATGACTTTATGAAGTGGGACATTGTTGCTTTTTGCTGTACGTTTTGTCATTACTTAAAAGAGAGTAAAGTGAGAAGGAAAAAAAAAGGGGGGAAGGAAAAAAAAAAGGAGAAAAAGGGAAAATTTTATATCATTTTGATGACGACATGTGTATGTTTGTATAATACCTCTAACCAGTATATCATAAATTTCCTGCAACATGTGTTATACTTGCTAAAACGAAAGCCAAACACAAGTTACACAAGTATTGAATGCAGAAACATGTATTAAAAAGCTTCCGAGTATGTTGCTTGTATAAATGAAAACGTGTCTATGGAAACTAAATGGCAAGTGGCTATTGTATTTTTCCATGCTATACCTTATGTTTTCATGCACCGAAGTGATAATGGAGAGTGAAAGTTCCGTAGTTCCCGTAACTTGAAATATTTAATAACCAGTTCATTTAATTACAGGCATAAAGACTGTGTGTAACAAAGGGCGTTCTACACGAAAAATAAAAGTCCTCCTTTGCTTTATTCCCTCAACGAAAAGCGTCGCACATACATAGACGCACACTTACAAAAAGGGTCCGTCATATTCTACGTTGAAGATATTACTTCTTCTTTTTTTTTTTTTTTTTTTTTTAAAAATAAAAAGTTGAAAACACTGTCCACAATCTTATACGCTTTTTCTTTGTCTTTAGGAATTACATCACTTTCAATATGTCATGTTTGTAAAGTTCAAGTAAGATGATAACTCGAAGAAAGTAATGTTTTTACTGCAGTTTAAATAACTGACATTTGATAACTTTGGTTTATGTTACGTACGGTCAATTTACCCGGTCAATCCAAAAAAGTATGACTTTTTATTTTGTTTATTAGAAAAGGATTGCCACATGAATTAAATAAGCACAGATATTTTAATATCAATGGTCATGAAAACAAGTGAATGAAAAAAAGTAGTATTGTATAATTTATGATCATGTTTTTTTTAAAAACTTTTTTTCCCTTCTTCTTCTTTTAAAAAGGAATTTATATATAAGCAAATATATATTCGTATAATATGTGCACATCTTTCAAAAGAAACTTTCCTATGATATGCTGGTGTAAACGGATAGAGTTCGCTTAAAACTGAAATAACCACAGCAAATAAAATGTAAATGCACCCCTCACTTTTTTAATCGACCGTGTAAATTGAGCATAGTAAGAAACATTTTAAGGAATATGTGTGTAACCGATCGTTGAAGCAGTACAACTATGGATACCCTATCGTTGTATCGGTATCGTCGCGCGTTGAAACTATGATCTCTACTTAAAAGGGCTTATTCGAATATGGAAGAAGGTTTAGAAAGTTTCAAATTACCATTGGAGTGGAAACTGGGTACTTATCTCATGAGTAAAATGCTATTAAGAGATCCAGAAATAATGCGTGTCATTATTCACTCTCTCATTGGTAATGGATCGATATTTGTATTACGTGTTCGAAAGTACTAATATATACGTCGTATATAGATGTAGATACTCCTCTTGATAGCTACTCAGTAGCCCCGACTAAGTGGGTTGATATTAAAGGCGTATATACTTTGTATACCTCACAAAATACGAGTAACTAAAAATTCATTCCAATACTTGTTGCTATTCAAGAGGAAATTATCGAATGTTCAATGTTGGTTTATGAGGATTTTAGGGGCTTGCCCACAGTTTTGCTTATTTCTATCAAAAGCAGCTCTAGATTATAGGACGATGGCCAGGGGTTTGATGTATCCAATTGATTTTCTTCCCAAAGATTAACACGTCAAATCAAACAAGTGCGGGATTTGATACTTAGCATTTGAAGGATAATAATAACCTGGGGGAGAAATCATGATTTAACCTCCTCTAAAACAAGAAATCTCTCTCTTTTTTTTACTCGTTAATTTAAAGCCTTCTCTAGGTAAAACGGTTTATTAAATTCTATTACAGTCGAACCAAGACGTTAAACTATTAAGCAAGCTAGTATAGCACCCCCTCAATTGGTGGAATGTTCTCCAAAAACCGGTTTTTATTATCAGAACCCTTTATAAATCTTTTTTTTATTTGTACTCTTTAGGGGTATCCTCTAATTGATTTAATTTGACCTTTTTTTTTTTTTGTATATGTAATATTTTTCATATTCTTCATATCAAACATCACCTTATATATAGTACAAAAAAAAAATACAGTTGAAATTCAGTACGATCAACCGAGATGTGACACACCCTCTCAATCAATCACTGATTTCGCGCTATCTTAAATAAATAAAAAATATTTTTTCGCGATTTATAATTAATCCCAGCTTTCCAGATTTTTTTTTTCTTCTTTCTTCCACATATAATTTTTATTTAGAAAAAAATGTCTACTGCTGGTCAAGTAAAGTATTTTTTTTTTTTTTTTGCTCAACTTGAATAAAAAATAATACTGTATGTTTATCTTTTTTTTTCTTCTTTTTCACTTTAGGTTATTAAGTGTCGCGCTGCCGTCGCCTGGGAAGCTGGAAAGCCTCTCAGTAAGTGCTCTATTTCTCACGCTGGTATATTTACTATACATGACTAATTCTTATATTTTTATACTATAGGTATTGAAGAAATTGAAGTTGCCGCCCCTAAGGCTCACGAAGTCCGTATCAAGATTCTCTATACCGGTGTGTACGTATCTTTTCTCTTTTTTATATACGTAATTCCAAAGTATATCCACGTAAAAAGACTAAACTTATTTATTCTAGTTGTCACACTGATGCTTATACTCTTTCTGGTGTCGGTAAGACAAAATAAAAAAGAAAAAAGGGGGGGATAGAATCACTCATATAATTCAATTAGATCCCGAGGGTGTCTTCCCTGCCATTTTAGGACACGAAGGTGGCGGTGTTGTTGAATCTGTCGGTGAAGGTGTTACTGACGTTGCTGTCGGAGATCACGTTATTCCTCTTTACACCGCTGAGTGTAAGAAGTGTAAGTTCTGTACTAGTGGTAAGACTAATCTCTGTGGTTCCGTCAGAGCTACTCAAGGTCGTGGTTTAATGCCTGATGAGAGTGTTCGTTTCACCTGTAAGGGTCAACCTATCTACCATTATATGGGTACCTCTACCTTCTCTGAATACACCGTCGTTGCTGATGTTTCCGTTGTCAAGGTCGATCCTAAGCCTAGTTTGCAAAAGCTTTGTCTTTTAGGTTGTGGTATCACTACTGGTTTTGGTGCTGCTACCAAGACTGTTAAGGTTGCTGAAGGTGATAGCGTTGCTGTCTTTGGTGTTGGTTGTATCGGTTTAAGTGTTATCCAAGGTGCTGTTAACAACAAGGCCAAGTAAGTTTTTTTTCTTTAAAAAAAAAGGGGGGGGGGGAAGAGAATGATAGTTAACAGCTATTTTTTTTTTTTTTTTTTTTTTTTTTTGCAATAGGCGTATTATCGCTATCGATATCAACTCTGATAAGGAAAAGATTGCTAGAGAATTCGGTGCTACCGATTTCATTAACCCCAAGGATATCCAAGGACCTATTCAAAACCACCTTGTTGAAATCACTGATGGTGGTTTAGAATATACCTTCGATTGTACCGGTAACGTTGATGTTATGCGTGCTGCTCTTGAATCATGTCATAAGGGTTGGGGTGAGTCTGTTATCATCGGTGTTGCTGCCGCTGGTAAGGAAATCAGTACTCGTCCTTTCCAACTCGTTACTGGCCGTGTTTGGCGTGGATCTGCTTTCGGTGGTGTTAAGGGTCGTTCCGAAATGGGTGGCCTTATCGAAAAGTATCTTGATGGTAAATTAAAGATTGATGAATTCGTCACTCATACCTTTGACTTTGCTCAAATTAACGAAGCTCTTGATGTTATGCACTCTGGTTCTTGGTAAGTTTTTTTTTTCTTTTTGGGGGAGTTTTTTTTTATATTAATTTTACTTGTTTTTGTAGTATTCGTGCCGTTGTTAAGGTTCAAGAAGAGTAAATGTATTTACTTTTTTAATAATAAAAATTCGTACCCCCTTTTTTTGTACAGCTTATACGATGGATATTGTATTCCCTCTTTTTTTTTATTTGAGTTATGGAAAAGACACTTTTATTAAATACCAAAAAAAAAAAAAAGTAGCTTTAACTTTACAGTATTACATTCGGGTGGACCGAATTTGAGCGTTTGTAACAAGTGTTCTTAAGCGCGGCGATTGTTTTAATAAAGACTGTATCCGTTTGTACTGACATAAAAGTGATTTTTTTTTAATTAGTAGGCTGATAAAATAGTGATCTATTCGGTTAATCATTTTTACATAAGCACGAGTCTACAACTTACTGTTTCAATTTATTTTAATAGACCTTCAGTGTCGTTCCAACTTGTTTCATGCAAGAAGTTACACTTTTTTTTTGCCTGAACGACAATCTTGTCCAATCAGCAGTACACAAAAGTATTTCCTTCTTTGTATGTACAGGCACGTGACAAGTAAAGGAGATCCCAACTTTGGAAGCAAAAACAACTGTCTTTTCTTTTTCTTTTTTTTTATATTTGAACAACCAAATTTTAGTGAACTCGATAACTTTCATGTCGCGTCCACCTCCTTTAAAAAAACGGGTTACAGCCGGCTTAGATCAACCTAACTCAAACAAAGAAGAGAATGTAAAAGTAATTGCTCAATAAACCCTTTTTTTTTTTTTTTTTTTTTTTTTTTTGGAGCCGTTATCGCTTATAACGTGAAATTTTGATTATTTTCATAGAATGATTTATCTAGTTTAAAGCAAGTTTCAAAACAAGAGTTACTTGAAAAAATGCGTTCAGCCAAGGTAAAAGACATTATTATCTTGTTCCCTGTATAGTTTATCAATACATGTTTTTTTTAAAAAAAAAATAGCAAGAATACTTGGTTGAGAAAAACAAGGCATTGTTTCAAGACGATTCTAAATTAAATAATCCCGACACGATTCGATTACTGTTAAACTTGGTAAGATTTTTTTTTTCTTGAGATCAAAAAGAACGCAGGAACTCATGCTATTATTTTTGAAGCTCCGGGATGAAACTGTATCTGGTGCAAAAGTTATTGGCGATCCTTCTTTACCAACAAGTAAGTTGTCGTCATCTTTCTCTTTCTCTGTGTGTAGTGATTATATTAAAACATTTAAAAATAGATAGTAATCCAGACGATATGACAGCTCTTTTACAAGAAACAAAACGGTTATCCACGTATATTGTAAATGAAATTAAAAGTTGGAATACCAAGGTTGATAATTTACAAGCAGGTAACAATAACCAGTAAACAGTTTTCTTTTTCATTCTATTAATTATTCTAACAAGTAGAAGGTAGCCAACAATGGGTTGGATTTATTCAATCAGAAACAACAAATCTTTCAAATTCTTATCCTGTCATAAATCATTACCTGGTCAATTTACAAAATGATTACAATACAAAGTCACAACATACTGATTCCATCTTGAACAAAATACAGTCTTTATCAAAACAATTAAAAATGAAACAGGAAGAATTGCAAGATTGCGTAGAAAGTATCGAAATATCAGAAAAAAGGTATGATAGGTCTCAAAGTAAAATTGTGTCTGAATTAATGTGCGATCGTAAAGAAGAAACACCTGTACCTGTTACTGTTAGTATACAAAATGACGTACCTAAAGAAGCAGTAGATACTCAAGCTCAACTAGAAAAGCACAGGTTTCTAATCGATATACGTACAAGGGAAGTTATGGCACTTGAAAAGGATATTGAGATGTTACAAACTACACTTGATGGTTTATTATGGCAAGTAGAAACATTAAGCGACGATAAAATTCTAGGTTCAAATTTCGTCCATCATTTGGAATCTTCTATTGACTTTCACTATGGTCGGATTAACTATTATGAACACAAAATTGGTACTTTGGAATCAGAATATGATAGGTTAAAAATAGAAAGAAAATCATTACGGGATCGATCTGAGTCAGAAAAATCGTTTCAGGAGAATATATGGGCAACTGAAATGAAGAACCTCAAGAATAATCTGGAACGAATTACAAGTCAGTATAATCATCTAAAACAGTCCTTTCATACTCAATTACTCAAGGAGAACAAAATTAAGGAGGAAAATGATTTGGTTATGAATGAAGTTGAAAGTCAAAAGGCAAATAATATTATTTCTTATATATAATTAAATTCTCGCTACTAACTTATATAGTATAGCAAAGAATGATTGATCTTGAAAAAGAAATTGAATTAAAGAGAAAAGATGATGGTTTATTAGTTGCCATGGAAGAAGCAAACAAGTTGAAACGAATTCTAGATCAAATAAAGTAAGCTTTTATTATTTTACCTAACAAATGTTATTTATGGACTTACCCGTCTGTCAATGAATATGCAGTAAAACACATGGCATTATGCATATATTTAGTCAGTACGAAAACAAAGTAAATTTACCTTCAACTCACGAAACAATCCAATCTTTGAAACAAAACTTTGAAAGATTATCAAGTACACATGGTGATAAAATTAACTTGATGCATAATCTCTTGAAACAAAAACAAGCATTGTTACTCATGATTGACTTTTTCGAAAATGTATATTATATTATTAGCAAAGATATATATATATATATACTAAACAACTTATTTTTAGACTGAACGCCAGTTATATACCCAAATAGACTGCGATGGTCGAGTTTATGAAGGTCGTGCCTCTCTCGTAACATCATGGATAAATCAAAAAAAGGAACAACTCATACGATTACAAGCTGAAAACATAAAATATTCTCAAACATTTCCTGCTTTAAATAAGGAAGCAGATAAGATTAAGAAGAATATAAACAATTTAAAACGTATTAGTCAACAACAAGCTGAACTTATTCCTTTAAAAGAAAGTGAAGAAAAAGTACTAGTTTCACAAGTGGTTAGTAGGTTTTTTTATTATTTTTATTATATATATATATATCAATTTTTATTCTTATATATTTATCTATCAACAAGTGTATGCTCATTTCATTTATTTAGAATGAACAAGAAATATTAATTCGTGAACTAGAATGCAAGATTGAACGGCGTCGTTTAGAAGTAGATGATTATACTCAAGAAAGTGAAGAAATCTCGAAGCGTTTAAAAGTCTATGATACGCAACTATTTTCTGTAAAGTATTACATATTTCTTTTAAAACACGTATACACTAACATATATATATATATATATAAAAGCTACAAAAATTAGCAATTGAAAAAGCAAAATCACTTGATCAAGAAATTTCATTAGGAAAACAAGTAGGAGACGAATATGAAAAGCTAAAAAGAAAATGGACAATGATTTCTAATGGAGAAAATCCAGCGTCGCAGGAACTAATTGATGAAGTGGAGGACCTTCGGGTAACAGTGATAAAATGAAATGCATACGAATGTGATATCTAAACCCTTTTTTTTTTTTTTGAAGGCACAATTTAAGTGTAGTACATGCAAAACCCGTACCAGGAAATGCATCCTGCTGAGCTGTTTCCATACATTCTGCAATGAATGCATTAGAACTCGGCTGGATACAAGACAAAGAAGATGTCCGTCATGTGCACTTAACTTTGGTGCTTCTGATGTAAAGGAATTCTATTTATACAATACACAATAAGTTTTTTTTTTTTTTTTTTTTTTTTTTTTTTTTTTTTTCAAGATCGATTATATAAAAAAAATATTGTTCTGTATTGAGTTCAATACATATCTTGTTAAAAAAAAAAAGTAATAATAACACATAAGAAATAAAAATGTTTTTTAGCACTTGTAAAAGGGTTTTTGTTTGGCGTAAAATGCACTAGTATCCAAACTATTCACTTTTTTTTTTTTTAAAAAAAAAAGTCAAATCGTGCCGTTGAATTAGTGTCAAGCACGAGTCTTCATTTTCATCGAAAATAATTAGTGTTGATCAACTTGGATTACGGTAAATTTCCAACATCTAATTATAAAGTGATTCTCACGCCAATACTAGGGAGGGTACTTTTGGGGTGTGTGTGTGGTTTACATAAATATTTTCTTACCTAATGATATATATATATATATATTTTAACCAAGAAACCAGTATGAAAAATGTTTGATTAATTATTAAGGCAGGCGTTATTTCTGACAAGTTATGCGCCTTTTTATTGATAAAGTATGCGTTAAAATAAAGAATCGTTGGTTAGATACGTTTAAAGTAATTCTAGATAGGAAAAGAGCTCTTGATATTTCTATATAAGGAAGATAACTACTTTTTTTAAAAAAAAGGGCGCTTACGGCGAATGTCACGTACAAAGTGTATCTTGGTTTATATTAATTTCCGCGGAACAACCCGCAGAGGTCATGTTTATAGTGACGGAACCACTGATCTTTACACTCCTTTCTCTTTCTATTAATAATCAAATCTCGGCTCGTTTCAAGGATCCCAAAAAAAAAGTAAGATACTAGTATCAAAAAAAAAAAAAAAACTATCAAGTTGTATCGATCATTAGTCCTACATTTTAACATTAAGTATTTCCTTATATAACCTGCTTAAAAAGAATGCGGGGGGAGATAAACATTTCAGTTAATATAAAACATAAAAATTAGTGGCGACCCGAAACTTTATTTAATTAAATGGGGTTTTAAGTAAAAAGAAAAAGGCTATTCGTATATTATATGTCGCTCATATAAAGCCTTGGCTCATTAGATGAATCTTAACTAGGACTAGACTAAGAATATTTTGTCACTCTGTTTATGGGCGTATCGTTTTGTGGCTCTCTTGGTATTACTTACACGAGGGCATTACTATTACTTTTGTTACGCTAAAACTCCCCCAAAAAAAACAAAAATCCTAGAATGATTTGGAATGAATTAATACTTACAAAAAGACTGCCATAGAAACAAAGATTTTTTTTTTTACTTAATACGAGAATGTGACGTTTGTATTGATACTATCAAAAAACTACTTGTACTTTGAGGTTAGTATACTGTACTTCCTTTTATCCAATATATCACTGATTGTTATCATTATTACTCCTTCTTTTTTTTTTCTTTGCTTACTTATTACGACATCACGATCCCACGTTTCTCTGTTTCCCTTTTTTGTGTACTTTGCGACTTTCGGGTTCGTAATAAAATGGCGAAATTGTTTCTAAAAAAAACACCAATTCACCATTTGTTATGCCATAGTTTTAAATAAGCAGTTTAAACCCGTTTATTTCTTGATATAATCCGGGAAAGAAGAATTAAGAAGAATATGTTATTGTTGTAATTTATATATAAGCAGTAAAACAAATTCAGTAACCAAAAAAAAAAAAAAAAAAAGTTTCAGTTTAAACTGGAAAGACTGTAATAATGAACTCTATTATATTCTCGGCTTATGTGTAACGGCATCCCCCCTCTTTTATTTTCGGTTACTATTTTAATGTTGTAATAACTTTGTCTCTCCCCCCTCCTTTTTTTTGGGTCTCAATCAAGCAAAAAATGCACAACTTTTTTTTTTTTTAGTTGTATATATAAATGATTAACAAGATTATAAATTCTCTTTTTTTTTCTTTATTGTACATTCAACATAAAAATATATTTTTTTTCAATGAAACTCTACATTCTTTTACTCGCTTTGGTTTTCAATATTAGCCTTGTTTTTGCTAGCAAAAATGTGATCAATGTAAGAAAACCACAATTATCTAAAGTAACCATCAAGAGACACCTTGAAGAAAACCCTGATCTAATCCAAAAAAGAGGAACAGGAGGTAAAAAAAAACATCATTGTTCTCCGATGAAAACTTGTATATTTATATTTGTTATTTGTAGGTAGATGTCCTTATATATACTGCGCTGGAGAAGATGACGAATAAATGCATTAGCATCAACTGTTTTTTTTTGTACTTTATTCATCGCTTATTACAAGCTGCCCCCCCCCTTCTTTCTCTCTCTTTTTTTCCCCTGTATTAATAATAATAATAAAAAAAAATGACAACACTGACTAGTTGGAATATATACACCTTTATTTTTATATATAATAAGTAATGGTATTTAAACAGGATATATGAAATATTGAGTGATGCAGGTTTTTTTTTTTGTAAGAAAAAACAGGCTATAGTGTAAAAAATGTATTTATGGCACTTTATTTATTACTAGCATATATTGTGTCATACCTTGAATCTAATATGAATTAGCGCAGCCCGAGTTACTTTCTCAGCACATATAATATCACTTCGTGCATGTAACTTTAAAATATCTTTTTCTTTCTCTTTTTTTTTAGGAACGCATACTGCTTTTGTGCACTTAAAAAAAAACGCCCGTGTTACAGTAAATAATAAAGCGCTTTCAGTGACATATTTGTATCACCACGTCTTCTTATAGTGATAAGAGAGAAGGGATGAAAGAATATGCTTCATGTTCAGTATTCAGTATACAGATACTCGTCTTGAAAAAAAATTACTTGAAAACAAACAAAGCATTTGAAAGGGGGAAACTCGCAAAAACAAACTGTATCTAATTCATGCAATTTGGTGTAAAAAGGTTAAATAGTAATCCCGAAAAGTCTTAATTTTGTACCACTGTAAAAAAAAAAAAAAAATAGGGAGATATAACACCATCATCGTTCATAAAAAATCATACAAAAAAAATTTTTTTGTATTTTTTTTAGGGACACAGGATAGCTTCTTCTTTTTCTTCCCTTTTTTTTTTTACCAAAGATTATTATGAAACAGAACCTATTCTCTGTTTTTACGTTACTCATTGTAACAACAATGCTATTTGGTTCGGTATTTGCAAAGCGTCTTGATAAAAGACATATTAAAGTTGCCTCCCTCAACATGGAACGGAGAAGGAATGTGAATGAAGGATATGAGAAAAGAGGTAACCCACC
This sequence comes from Thamnidium elegans, assembly GCA_025201345.1. Lineage (NCBI taxonomy): Eukaryota > Fungi > Mucoromycota > Mucoromycetes > Mucorales > Mucoraceae > Thamnidium > Thamnidium elegans. The sequence continues at coordinate 2,297,110 of JAIXMG010000001.1, read as the reverse complement.
ACCTCCCGCTTTCTTACCTGACTTAACTTTGCCCATGAAACAAAATATTGCCTTGGTAAATAACTTTGTCGCTAACGGTAATATGGTAGGCGGCTTGAAAAACAATGGCCCTAACGAATAGTTATAATAAGAACCCAATTTATTTTGTATTATATTAACATACTTAATAAATTAATTATTTTGAACTTTTTTAAAATATTGAATTAATATAAAGGTTTTTTTTTTTTTTTTTTTAAAAAAAAAAGAAGGGGGGGGGGGGAGACTTAAGAAAAATAACTTTAGATGAGAGATATTTGTAATTAAAATATTATGTATATATTCAAATAGTAATCACTTTGATCGTTATTATCTTCATTCTTACACTAGTTTATATTTTTCTTTTTTAAACAAAAAAAAAAAAGGCATATTAACAACATAGTGAATAATAATAAAGGGGGAGGAAGAGAGGAGGCTACTTTATACAATTAAAAATACTTGGTGAACTATGTATATTGAAAAAAAAAATATTTCACCGTTAAAATTAAACTTCTTTTTATTTTTGAGGTATGGTATTACTGCTTCATCTTTTTTTTTTATATTTAAATAGTACCATTCCAATTCTACCTCTCTTTTTCTTACGAACAAATAAAAAAAAAAAATAATTATGCACTTACCTACTTTGGCACTATCCTTACTAGGGGTTTCTACTACTCTTATCTTTCAAACTTTTGCAGCTTTAAATAATCATCTCACAAACGATGCTTCAAACTTTCACCAACTTAACCCAGCATCTGGTTCATTCCAAAGACCTAGAGGTGATTTACAACCTGTTTCATACTTACAAAACCTTCGCGGTAAAAGATTATATAACAAGAGTAAACTTGAAAAGAAATCTCTTTATAATAAACGTGATTATGCAACTACACTTAGATATTTAAGAGCTGCTATGAGTAGTTACCGAAAGGATCTTGTCACTCCTCCGCCGGCCCAATTGATACAGCTTGAACAGCAATTACCACCTGCTCCGGTGGCAGAACCATTCTTTCCACCTCCTGCGCCGCCTGCGGTTGAACAAGCTCCAGTAGGCCAAGCTCCCACCGTAGAACAAACGCTAGTACCAGAACTTCCAGTCACTCCTTCACCTACCAGTACAGAAGTAACCCCTCCATCCTTACCTGATACCTCATCTTCTACCGATACAGCGCTTGACGCAACCATGACTACCGTCGTATTAAGTAATGGTCGCGTAGAATCGATACCACTCTCTGTGGATTTGGAAGAGGGCGATATCTTCGATCCTGAAGAAGATCCAGATGATGTAGACGAACCACCTTTTGTAAATGGAAAGCCTGTCGACAGAGAAGAATGATAATGTCTATATATTTTTTTTACATATTTTTTTTTTACATATTTTCTACATGCACAAATAAATTATATTTATCCCATATTTCTGTCAAGAAAAAACAATTAAGTTTAAAAAGAGAAAATGATGCATGTTCACATGTACTACTGGGAGTAGCTATAACCTATCTCTTTAGTTGAACTCCCTTTCTTATATACTAGAGTAAAAGTCAATATATACCAGAATGAAAGAAAAAAAAAAGCAATATTCTCGTTGTCTAATTCATGTCGGAATAGGAGAAGAGTTTGACTTTTGAAAATAGGAGCAGGGAGAAAACACCAATACTCTCTCTCTCTCTTTTGTTTTCTCGTTATTCTTTCTATTGACATCTGAATAGAAGGAGGATGTCTTCAATTATCTAAAGAAACAAAGGTTATACCAGTTAAAGAAAACGTCACGTTTATTGTATGAATCCAGGTTTCTAGTTTTTATAGTATTAGTAACGGAGGTAAGAGGGAAATAATGAATAGGAGAGTAATATATATATCTATACTATATATAAAAAGGGAAAAAAAAAATATTGTTTCTTTTTATAATTTTCTAACTATACATTACAAAATGGAAGGCAGGTTTAAACTCATCATGGCGCTACTTATTGCTATATCTTGCTTTTATATTACTTGCGATGCACTTACTATACCTCATGAAATATCCAAACGCGTTATTCCTGACCCTATAGATATTTTAAAGACGGCTAGATCAGGCTCAAAAAGTATAGTAGCGGCTACTGATCACATGGTGGATAATGAATTCGCGTTAATAGAAGCAAAAAAAGAACCTGTTCCAGTTAGCAGCGGTAAGACTGCTAGTAGCTCAGAGTTTGGTGCAAGTACTGCTGATTTGGTGCCTGCAACAGCTAAAAAAGGTGGTGCAACTACTAAAAAAGGTGGTGCAACTACTAAAAATAAGATGCACCAGAAGAATAATTTTTAATTATAATAATAAAAAAGACCCTAACTTTATTTTCTGGTTTTTTTTTTTTTTTTTTTTTTTTTTTTTTTTTGTAATAAAATATGTAATCATGCATGTAAAAAAAAAAAAAAGAAAGATATATGTATACATGCGAAAATGGAAAGAATGTTCATCTAATTTTCACAAATGAGATTCCACAATAACAAGTTTTCTACGTTAATAACGTTTCTCTTTGAATAAGAAGAACCACTATCTGATAAACAAGTGGTTTCATCTGTACCTAAACTATGTACGTCCCATAATAACATATTATCATCATTGAGTGATTGAACTACATTACGAACACCAGTTGCAAAGGCTAAACTTCTTCCAGTATTCCAAGAGGTAGCATCAATCGTACCGCAACAAAAATACTGTGGTGTCTTGACAATAATCTTTTGTTTACGATAAACGTTTTTACGCAAGTGCTTTAAGAATTGATTAAAAGAGGTTTCAAATTGATTAGTTGATACTTGAATAGCTTCTATGTCAGCATTACCCAATCCAATAATGACAATATCAGCATGAGGAATGGTATGATTGGCGCTAAATTCTTTAATAGATTGGTTGATTTCTGGTTGATTATTTACCATTGTTTGTTGAATAGAATAGAAATAAACGTTACTATCTACATCCCAAGAATTCGTTAATTGTAATGGCTGATAAGGGTTATTCACCCAAGGGTATTCTGTTGTATCTTCAGCATCATCATTACAAGTACACTTCATCTTCTCCTCTCTTTCCTTTTTATTTTTTATTTTTCTAATTTGATCGACGTTACACCAATTGTTTCTAGACGGAAGTGCCTTTAAATTTCTATATATCCCTTTTGACGTCAATACACACACACAAAAAAAAAAGGCAAGTAAAATTCTTGATGTATTATATATTTATTTTACCTTCGAATATTGTTGTCACCAAATACATGAACATTGCTTTTACCAAGACATTGTTCTCCTTTACCATTACTCTTATATTGCAATGTACAACTATCTGCTATAAATACTTTATTGTTGACAGTATACATTTTTTCTGAATTTTCATAGGTCTTGAATAATTCCAGGCTTGATTCATGTACTAGTTTATCTAACCAAGCACCTTTTAATTCTGTTGTACTATTTTTTAAATCACATATTTCCATTGTTTGATTTAATCCAGCTCTAATACTTGTATTGATAGGTCGAACAATTAATTTATTTTGTGATTCAAACGGGTTTGGGTGGTATGAATGTGATACAGGCGATTCCCAAAAATAAGATCGATACTCATTAATGGCATTTAAATGATACGTATCTGGATGTTGAAACTTTATTGCTGTAAAGTAAGCGTTGGAGTGGTATGGATCTTGTTGTAATTGAATTGTAACTTTGGTTGAATTTGACCCATTAGCAAACATGGCTATACTATCTCGCGGTCCTGTATGAGTAATATCATCTTTTTTCGCTGGTATAGGTCCGAGCTATTTTTATACATCAGTCAAAAACACATCATTTATATATAGATATATAAACTTACAAGTACTACAATACAAACTTCTTCGCCTTGATTGATATAAACATTACCTTGTGTAAATGTACCGTCAGGCTTAATAAACATGGTTTTGTCAGACCAACCATCCCAATAATGTCGATCACCAGCCCTATTTTAAAAACAAATAAATATACTTGCCACTTTTCTTCCTTTTCAAAAAAAAAAAAATTACTTACAACCAGCCAATATCCACCTTGTCACAAATTGTCTTTTTTAAAGTGACTCTAGTCGAATCTCCATTTTCAAAAGATGGTATTTGATCAGTAGATCGAAATATATAAAACAAAGTGAATAAAAAAGCTAAAAGGAGTGTGAATATAATCAAATGACGGTTATTCGCCATTGATGTTTGCATGATTAGAATAAAGAAGAAGAAGAGTAAAATAAAAAAAAAGGGGGGATTACTACAAACCAAAAAATAAAAAAAGATTTACAGTTACACCAAAGTCTATTATTATATAAACAGCAAATCATTTCGTGTGACGATCTTCTAACTGAAGTTTCAATAAGATATAAGCGCTCTTAGGAAGTTTCCCGAAATTATCGCTATAGAAGATAGCATTGATTACTTGAACGACGGCCTGGAAATAACACAGTCTTTCAGGATAAATCGTTTACAAGAAATTGCGAATATGTAGTTAACTCGATGTAAGTCCCCGAAAATAGACAGAAAAGCCTGCCTCTTTGAGGGGCACTTTCCTCTAGCTACAAAAAGTCTGAAAATCTCTTATCAGCACTGGAAATCCCTTCCTTCCTTCTTTTTTTTCCTTTCCTCATTTAACACAAGGTCTTTTAATTTTTTATGTAATAAAAACTATTAACCAGAGCCTTGCGTTATTTGAGTAAGTCAATTTAACGATTTATTAAATACATATTTCGTCGTTAAAAAAAAAACCAGATAAACAGGACCATCCAATTGCCTATAAGTCAGTAACTGATCGAGATACTAAATCAGGAATATCAAATGAACGTGTGTAGTTTTGAAAGACACCGTTAAGAATAAAGACTGAAGTACGTTTTTAAAAAAGCAACAACAAAAAAAGGTACAGGTCTTTATTTTTACGAAATAATTTTTCTCCTCAATAATTAGAAACTATTATAAAAAGTTTTTGTAGTACAGTGAATAGCCAATTCAGTGTTGCATTAATAAAAAGAGATACGTTTTCATTACTAAAGAACTTATTCAATATTGCTTGTTTAAAATAATAATAATAGGGGAAGAGGAAGGGGGGGAACCAGAGGATAAAGAAAAGGAACCAGAGAAGAAGAAAAAACTCCCCAGGAACTAGGCTTACTCAGGCTTTAGCCGTAAAGTTCATCTGGGTAATTTAGAATCTCTTGATGATTCGACCAAAGTCAAATCTTCGACAGTTTTCTTGGTATTACTGTTAGACTCAAGAACAATTTCGTGAGTCTTTACTGCCATTTCCTACAAAAAAGGTAGAATAAATATTTCCTTTTGTATAATAATACCGACCCCAAGCTTTAAAAAGCTATTAATAAACTTAATAACGTCTTTTATTAGCCCTTTCCTCAAACAAGGAAAGTCAATAGTAGAAATACGATATACAATGTAACAGCTAGGGTTTTCTATAAAGGTAATAAATGACACAACCAATGATGCTTACTAGGATTGAATAGACTTCGTTTTTATAGTCTCAATAAAATCATAGATTTTATTGTTACATTATTTTTTTAATATTAGTACTTCGTACAATAATACTTATTTATAGTCAGGCTTTACAATGGCATAACCATCTACCGAGCTAACGGAGGGCTTGACAATATTCACTACAGTATCAGAGTTCTTGTTTGTTGAGAGAGTATTTTTCTCTATAGTTGCTGCAACTAAGTTAGGAGAGTCGTGACGTCCACTTGTATCTCCAGTTACTTCTGTAGATTCTGTAAACTGTGGGGGATTTAATTTGACATTTGGGACCTCTTTATAATGATCTTCAATTCTATCCCAATCAACATCCATACTCTCATGTGTGTCTTGTTGCTTTGATTTCTTTTGACGTCGAAAATAGAAAAGTAGGAAAGCGATAATACCCAAACCCTAAAAAAAAAAAATTATATTAATCAAAAGTATTTGAAATAACTTTATTGTACTTACAGCAACAACTGAACCTGCTACAATTCCTCCAATGGCTCCTTTACTTAATCCTCCAGGCTGAGTTGAATTGGTTGAATTAGGTTCATTAGAATTAGTGGTTTTGTTAGAGGCATAAGTAGTAGTATAGAAAATATTAGTGGCATTTGCAACGTCAATAGTGAGTAATGAAGGATCTAATACACCATCAACGCCTCTACCAAATAAAATAAATAATGTGGTATCTACTAAAACAGCTATTTGATAAAGGTGGTGTTAAATAATCTAGAATTGTGTTATAACTCGCTATACAATAATTCGTACCGGAATGACTGAATCTAGGTCCACTTAAATATGCAGGAACGTTGACAGCGTCATGTTTATTCCACGTATTAGTCTCTACATTTAACGTATAGCAGAAACTACCAGATGCTACAACTTTTACGTGAGTAACTAGTACTATACAACTATTTTATAAAATGTTCATACCTGTTTGACCATCTTCGGAACCTCCGTAGAGAATGATATCTTGAGAATTTGGCACTATAATTAATTATTAGATTTTTTTTTTAAAAAAAAAAGTCAGAAGAAATATATAGATACAAGTTACATACATAGATTAGCTGTATGATACATTCTGGTTGTGGGAAGGTTTCCGTCCATTGTCTCATTTAACCAGGTACCAGATTGAGTGTTAAAAACAGCAGCCCAATTAAAGGGTATTTTAATTGGTACCCAGTTACTTGTAGTAGCGTAGTAGTTACCTCCAAGATAGTATATTTTACCAGTACGAGGATTTATTGTAGCCGTTTGAGAAGTAGGATAGAAATCTAAAAGTGTGCTAGCTTGAGGAGAAAAAGGAGACCACGTCTGATTTGGAAGTATGTTAAATGATGGACTTCTTTTTTTTTCTTTTTTCTTTGAGAATATTATATATTTACACCTGAATCGGTGTTATGCGTTGTAAAGCGACTGAATCCAACATAGGATGAATTATTACTATCAAAAGTTACTGCATTTCCATTACCAGAGATCTCGGGGACAGAGGTATTTGCATATCTAAAAAAAAACAAACGAAATATTAGAAATAGATCAATCTTCAATTAAACATATGTTTACTGTTCAAATCCACCATAAAATCCAATAAGGCCATTTGGCAAGTTAACTGCGGTTGAGGAATAACTATAAAAAAAGAAAATGGCGTGGTATAAATATACGTGAAGTATACATAACAGGTGATTAAGATCTTACATTTGTTTTGCTCCTACGTTTTCTATTGAATATTGACTACCCTTCGTCCATTTATTTAAGGAAGTATCATAAATAATTGTCTGGTTTGCATACTTGTACGGGCCCGGAGTATTACCTCCTTGAATCATGAATCGTTTTCCATCGGATAGCACAATTGATGTCGGTTTTCCTCGTTCCCCTATCATAAAGGTAATATCGGGTGCTATCCTATTCCACTGACTAATCATAATCTCACTTCTTTGCCCAGAAAATGCTTTGATATTTAGAGAATAAATGTTTCCTCCATCCAACGTCGGTTTTGAGTTAGAAATTGGAGAAGTATCTCCACCCCAACAATAGATCCGTTCACCAACGTAGCCGCAAGCTATACGCGAATAAAATCAGTATACACATATTCTATTTTAAATTTTTTTAAGAAGCCTCTTTTGATATCTTAAAAACTGTACATGTAAAAGAGCGGGATGTTATAATATCGCCGGCTGAAGCACAAGTAAAACATGCTGCCAGAGAAGCAATTATCAGTGATATCTTTGTCATATCAAAAAGGTAAAGTTTATCCTTTAATATATATATATATATATTTTGCAAAGAACAAAAGAAAGAATAATAATTTTTCCTTTTTCGCATACTTTTTGTTTTAGTAGAAATGGCAGTGTAACCTACCACAGCAACGATTAATAACGTACAAGACAAATTACTTTTGAAAAGTCAGTGATAACCTCGGTCTCTATACTTATACCTGATGTCGTTTCTTCTTAATAGCGCTAGCTTAAAATGTTTGTTTTATTAAAAGTATAAATATTGCAGCAAGTCTTCTTTCAATTGTCCTCTTTGAAGAAAAAAAAAATCCTTGAAATTAGTCAAGAATAAGGACGGTAAAGCAGCTTTTGTGTTACTCGCAATAAAGTTTACCAGATTAAAAGTAGTACGGTAACCAACGATTAAAGATAAGTTTTTATTCTACCAAGTATGTTATTATAGCTTTTGTTTCTGGACTACTCGCAGTAGAAATGCTAGTGTTACTATTAATACAGGAATAAAGGTCATTTGACCGAACATAGCGTTTATAAGCACAACTACAAAAAAAAGTCCCAACTTGCTTTATGCAAGAAGTTCACACTTTTTTTTTTTTTTTTTTTTTTTTTTTTTTTGCCTGAACGTCTAAATAGAATGTGTACTTCCCTTATTACAATTACAAATGATATAAAAGAAAAATACATGAATTATAAAACACCAGAGCGTGATATTTACGAATACGATTGTTCATGATAAAATATTAACTTTTTTTGACACAACAGAATGGACACTATTGTAATCAAAATAACTCGGCATAAAAAAGTTGGTATCTGACAGTTAAGGTGAAAACATGCCAAGTATATTCAAAAGATAAATTGACTATGATGCGTCTAAAGAAGATTTAGCAACAAGTTTATCTCTCCGCTCATTTAAAGATGCATGATTAAACTTCTTTTTTTTAAAAAAAAATATATATATTAGAGAAACGTACATCATAACTCTAGCAGATTTATTTTCCTACAAAAAACTTCTGCTATTTATTACTAGACTAAGCATTTGTTTAGTTAATTGCTGTAGGCACAATACATTGTCTTTCTGGGGAGGAGAAATCACAGTCTACCGCTTTTTTTTAAAAAAAAAAAACTGCCTCTTTGATACTTTATTTTTTTTCCACTGTACATTGTATTTATTACTTTTTAGATGATCCAATTCTACCATCACGCTCATGTAATTCATTTTCTAATTTGCAAGCGTGTTTATAACCATTGGGTTTGGTTTTGTCTAATAAATCTGGATTAGGGTATGTATTTTCCATACTGCCTAATGATGTGTAACTATATTTTTTCACATGTGAATATAAAATTTGTCAGTTGAATTATGCTTTATCCATACATTTTTTTTTTTTTTTTTTTTTTTTTTTTTACCCTTCATCATAAAGTGAGCAGTATGGTATACCGAGTCTTAATAAAAATTCCCAAATATCATTATAATTCCAATCAATAACTGGGTGCACTCGCATAAAATCTGGCCATCCTTCGTCTGTCTTGTCAAAATGTGTCAACTTTTCTATTACACACATAAAAATATAAGTCATACTTTAAAAAAAAAGGAGAATCCCTACACCCTTAACTTACCAGCATAAGGATCTGTTCTTCTAATACCCACAAAAATCGCTTTAGGCTTAGGTTCTGAAATATCTAGATAATGTTGTAATGCTTGCTTCATAGGACCTGGAAGATAAAGGCATTGAAGTTTATATCGTTGGATACATACTTTTACAAAGGCATCGACATGAGGAAACGGATTTGGATAGGTGACAAACACTGTTCGTATTAATTCTTTTTCGTAACCAAGGCGACTCATTACTGCTGCTACCAAATGTAATAATACTGTACAATCTTTACCTCCATTAAACGAAAGTGCTATCGAGTTAAACCTACCCTTAATTCTTTAGCTTACCATTTACTTTAACCGAAAAAAAAAAAAAAAACTTACCCATATTCCTTATATGCTTCTTCAATGACGTGCAATGCTTCCTTCACATTACGACCAAGGGAATCATCTGACTCAGCAAGATTATAAACAGTGGTCTCAATATATTTGAAATCGAAAGGTAAAGTAGTTTCAAACTTGGCATCGACAGGTAACTCTGTACATCCATGATTTAAAGACTCGACTGATAAACCAGAAATAGCTGAATCCATAATTATATTGCTTTAGTAATGTAATAGAGTATAAAGAAATAGAAAAAAAAAAGGGGGGGGGAGGGGTAAAAAGGTTAAAAAAAAAACGTTTAAATGGGCAAAAAAAGCCTGGTTGAAAAAGAAGAGCAGTATATTTAAATGCCGACGTAAAAAGCGTGTGTGCGAAAAATGCGTATTTCTTTATTTATGAAGATGATTGTAATAAATGACGAATAGCCATTGGACGATAGGACTCCAAGTCAGGTACCTTTAAGTTAACTACTTTAGCTGCATCGTCCCACTGACGAACTTGAACCTTGAGCTTAAAAAGTGGATCCCTTTCAAACGCGTCAACTTCTTCCTGTGTGTAGGGCCCACCTTGATATTTTAAAGACAACTTTGATGCACCACTTAAGCTTTCATAATACTCTGGGTATTTACCTGTAAGATAACGCTTTACGGGGACATGAGATTCAACCAATATACAGATCTTTTCAGAGAAACCGAGGTTACGAAGGTATTCGGCACCAATACGCTCATGGCCTGTGACACCTACGCTAATTTGTTTCTTGGGCTTATCAGAAGATAAAGCAGTAGGATCCAAGATATCAAGATCAGAAGCATCACATAACATTTGCTTTTGGTTAGCGGAAGTAGCGAATTGGCCAATATCATGAAGTAAAGCTGCAAGAACAGTCTCTTCATCAGCATCTACAAAAAAAAAATCAGTAAGATATCATATATATTTTGTTTAGACTTACTGGCATCTAAAGCAGAAGAAGCGGCTTGTAAACTATGTTCCAATTGTGAAATCTTTTCACCAATATAATCTTGTTTACTGCCATCAATTAATACTTTAAAGATGGCATCAACGATTTTATCAGCGGAAGAATGTGTAAAAGTCATTTTTTTTTTTTAGTTTTATGAAGTAATGATAAAAAAAAAGGAGGGGAAAAAGATTTAGACAAAAATGGATCATTGTTTATAAGCCAAGCGTATATTTTTTTTCCCCCCCTCAAATGTAAAATACGTATTTTACGTAAAATACAAGATCTCCGTGGTGAACGGCACTTCCGTGAATCGGCTTACCGGACAATAAACACAAAAAAAAAAAAAATTAAGCCAATCCAAGTCAGCTTAGGTCGCATGCCTGATGTTTATTTTATTTTCTAAAAAAGAACTTTTTATTTGTGTTCGAGAGCACGTGTAATAGTGTGATGCCAGTCTGTTTAATTGGTATTTACATCATTCTGTTCTTACAAGCGAGCTCTCGGGCAGTTTTTTTTTGTATCATTAAAGTTTTGTTTTACCAACGATATGCGCCAACGTGGGAATGATAACCATCTTATATAAGAAAAAAAAAAGTATATAAACTCATAACAATTACAGCTTTCTTAGTTTTTCCTTATCAAAATAATTTTAAAACAATGGCTCCTATCTCTCCTACTACCGAAGCTTATAACTTGACTGAAGAACAAGTTCAAAGTTACAACAAGGACGGTTTCCTCTTGATCCAAGATTTCTTTTCTACTGCTGAACATCAATCTTTAGAAAACTTTTGTGATGAGTTCCAAACATGGGGTAAAGAAAAGGGCAAATGGATGCAGTACTATGAGCACAATACTGTCACTGGAGAAGATCAATTATGTCGTACCGAAAATTTTACTCCTTTCCATCAAGGTATGAAGGATTATGTTAACAGTCCTCGTCTTTTACAAGTTCTTGAAAGACTTCATGGTGAACAGTATGTTTTGTTCAAAGAAAAGGTGAATTACAAGTTACCTGGTGGTGGTGGATTCCCTGCTCATCAAGATGCACCCGCTTTCGTTCAATTTGGTCAAGCTTCTCATATGACTGTAATGTTTACCATTGATGCTACTACTGCTGCTAATGGTTGCTTGGAAGTTGTGCCTGGATCACATATCAATGATTGCGATAGAAGAATTCTCCCTCAAGAAAAACATGATGGTTCTATTGCAATGGATTGGGTGAATAAACATAATTGGGTACCTGTTCATTGTCAACCCGTAAGTAAATATATATATAAGGAGAGAATAGCATTATAATAACAGTTCGTACTATTTTAGGGGTCCGTTTTGATTTTCGGTGCATATCTGGCTCATCGATCTGGTGATAACGTAACAGAAAATGCTAGAAAGGCTGTTTACTTGACATATAATGCTGCAAGTGAAGGTAATTTCCGTGATCACTATTATGACGAAAAGCGTAGATTGTTTCCTCCATCTTATGAACGTGAAGAAGGAAAAGATTACAGTAAGTTTTTAAAAACCAAAAATTGATGTATTGACTAATAAAACTTTAAATTTTATGTATAATAGGTGAAGGCGCAATTATTTACAATTTGGCAACGCCTATTCGCTCTTAAACATATTTCATTTAGACAACAACAAAAAGTCTTTTTGTTCATTATAACCCACCTTCTTTTCCTTCCCCTTTTTAGCCCCTCTTCTCTATATATTTTCTACACAATAAAAAAAAATCAATTTTCCTATATATGGTCTAATTAATGTTCAAATAAGGCAATAACTACGTTTTGAGTATTTTAATATACAGGCAGAAAAAAAAAAAAAAAAAAAAGAATAATTTGACAATTCTCGGCCAATAGTCAATGTTGCATTTTTATAAAACATGTCTCTTATTGTTTATGAAGATAGTTGAGTTACTATGTAACTAGTAAACTCCTGTATTTTATTTTACTTTTTTTTTTTTTTAAAAAAAAAAAGACAATTTAGGTATAAGACCTATTATTACACTTATAAATTATCATTATTATTAATAATAATAAAAAAAAGAAAAAGAAAAAAAGTATTATTATTATCTTGTAAGCTCTTACTTTTCTTCCGAATATGTCATTCCTGGATTATTTCATATCAAAAGAAAAAAAACAGTACATAAACATCCTTTATGCATGCCTTAATTTTAGTATTTGTATTCTTTTTTTCTTTTTTCTTTTTTTTTTTTTTTTTTGTCTTTTACGTTTTTTTATTTTATTTTACTTTATACAGTTACGCACCTTTCAATGCAACATCAACATACTAATAAATTACCTTATGCTTCTTCTACTTGTGATTACAGTTACCAACAGCAACGACAACAACTTCATAATTTAATTTCGGAAGCTACACAAAATGAAGAAGAAGACCCTTTACCTACGTTTGAAGAATTTCAAGGGATCATTAATGATTATTTAGGCAATCTCAGTCCCAAAAAGAGAGACAAGGCATTGGTAGATCATGCTCGTTACTGTCTTATTCAAGACGTCTTGAAAAACCCTAGAAATACTTTAATATCTACTGCTCAATTTAGATTTTGGGTCAAAAAAATGTTTCAACTTCAACCTGGTTCCTATGATCTCGTGTGTCATGACAATAAGCCTGTTGCTATGAAGGAACAAATTTATGATATCTTAGTAAACGCGCATAAAGAAGCTCATCATGGTGGTAGAGATAAAACTTCTGCTATTGTAAGTTTTTCGGATGCATTTGTTGCATCATTAAAACTCACCCGTTTTTTATATATATATATATATAGGTAAGGAATCAATTTTCTTGGATACCAAAAGAATTAGTAGCAAGGTTCGTACGTCAATGTCCTACATGCGTTAGTAGAAGAAACGGCAGTCAATCCTTAAGCGCATATACTTCAAAAACATCTAGTCCTAAAGTAGATTATACACCTTCTGCCAGTGGAAGCTATTGTTATGATGCTGTAAACATGGCTGCTGCCGCTGCCGCTGCTGCCACTGCCGTAAACGTCTCCACGCCCGCATTATTATACACACCCTCTTCTAAAGCAGAAAGTGATATATCGACCTCACCTTCAACCGAAAACGCTTATAAACGATCACCTAACGCTTACATGAATTCCAGTCCATCACCTACCAAACGGCCATTTTTTGGTCAAAACGGTTTATTTGAGACGAGTGCTTCATACGAAGAGGCACCGCAAAGACATGTGAAATTAACGGATAACCAAAAGAATTTAACTAGTTATCAAATTCAATCCACACCAAATTCAAATCATTTACCATTTTCTTACCGTCGGCAAGAGTATATGCATTATTCTACGTATACCGAACATTCGCCATCCTATTACAACGCACTGATGAACTCGTATCATACAAATGACAACGCTGGACTTTTAAATCAACATAATAACACGAGCGCTTTTGTGCCGTTAAAAGTAGATCAGTTGGAAGATAACACACAGAAACAAATTAAGCCGTCAAATGCCACAAACCGTTCAAGTATTTTATCGCATCACAATGCAGAACCACACTTATGATTTCATTTTTTTTTTCAAAAACTATTGTACTCCTATATTTCATGATTTTCCTCCTCCTTCTTCTCTCTTTCTTATTTATTGGAAAAAAGACCATGCTTATGATATTAGTCTTCTTTTAACTTATGAATCAAATTTTATTTTTAATAATGATCTTCTTTTTTTTTTTTATTATTATATGTACCTTTTTTTTTTTTTTTTTTTTTGCTTTTACCCTCTCTCCGGTTGATTTTTCCCTTACAGAATTTTTTTTTTGACTTTTTTTAACCTTTTTTTGGACCCCCCCTCCTTTTTGGGGTCGTATTTTATCTTGTCAATTCGGCGATTTTTTTCTTTTTTACGTGGCGTGTATTGTTTTTGTTTTTGTTTTTTTGTGGAATGCAGGATACTTGTAACAAGCTTAAAATTTGTTCTTCTATTACATTAAAAATGTTATTTTTGTGTACACACACAAACATTTTATATAACTCCAGATAAAAAAAAAAAAAAAAAAAAAAAAAAAAGAGAAGAGGGGGAGAGGTGAAATATATATGTAAGTTTATTATGTATAAAAGAAAAAGGTTATATAATACACGGTATTTTTTAAGAAAATAACAGAAATCACATTTGTAATTCAAATTCATTCCATCCGGTACCCAACAGTAAGTTCATATCCAACATGAAGGAATTAGTAGCTATTTCAGTACGATTGGGTAAAGCAGCATGATTGACTGTATGAAACGAAGAAGAAGAAAACAAATGTTGATGAGGGTTTTGACCTTGATGATAATCATCGTTATAAACAGATGCATGGAAACCTCCTCTCGGTACAAGGTCAACAGCTGGCGAAAAGTTCATGGTCATATCATTGTTATATTGCGTGTTTGTAATTTCCCGCTTGTTATTAATGTTACTAAATGATTTTGCTGAGGTAATAGTGCCGGTGTTACTAAATTTTTTATCAAATGATATATTGTTGTTTTGAATAATATCTACTTTATATAATTAATATACTGCTTAAGAATTATCTTAAAAAAAAAGTTGCTTTACCAGGTAAATGAGGTTCTGGTTTACTACTATTCATGGAAATAAATGATTTTTTCATCAAGTTGGTCATCATGGTCGCCTGTTGCTCTTGTTCATTAAGCTGAGTCGCATGATTATTGTACTGTGATGGGTTTAACCTTAATTGGTCATGATAGTTTATGTCTTTTGCTGGATACATAGCATTGCTTGAAGAAGGTACACTCTTTTTTCGAGCCATAGGCTGCATACTGATATTGAATGGAACAGTAGACGAGATGTTGTTTAACCTTGATTCGGAATAAGAATTATTTTGTGTAACAGGTGTGTACAATCTACTAGGTGTTTTGGTAGCAGTTGTAAAAAACTGCGAAGGCTGCTGATTATTATCAATCGATGAAAGTAAGTGGTTACTACTACTACCACCAGACGAAGATGACGTAAATGAAGATGGAGAAGATCCCATTTCATATTGTGGAACACTAGAAAAATCAGAAAATTTTCTTTTACTGTTACTAATTTGATATTCTTCCATAAACCTACACACACACAAAAAAAAATTGTTAGTAAAAAAAAAGGGGGGGAGGGGGAAAGTTTTTTTGCTGTTCCATACCTATCATCCGAGATTTCTTCAGTTAAAAAAATGGGGATACGAAAATTCTGTCTTAAACATAAACCAGGTGATACTTCCAATGACGATAATTCAACAATATTTGAAGGAGTTTTAAGTCTATTGGATAAAACGTCTTCTTTACTATAGTAACTAATAATATGTTGCTGTACACCGTCTACTATTAAGGACATGGATTTCTTTATTAAACCATTTCTTTTAAACTTGTAAGAATTCTTGAGAGAACCAAGAAGAGCCTTTTCACGCTGACGTCTCAAATGGTCAGGTGCGACCACATATCCAGCTGCTGTAACAGTTGTGGAACTACTACTTCCAAGGCTACTACTCCGACTTCGCAATATCTCATTGTTATTGTTTTCATCTATATTTGTTGTGCCTCCGTGCATCATACCATAATCGGCCGAACTACTACGAATTAGTTTCTTATCGTCTAATTCACGATAAATTAAGAAATTTCCCAAGATACGAGATGGACTCCAAACGAGTCCATCTGTCCAACGCTTAATACCACTTTCATTTTCATCAAAACAGAAAATAGATCCACTTTTGATCAGGTGACGCTCCTTGTCTTGAAGCCGTCTGGAGATACGTGGGATAATACCTCTCTTGCAAGCCTCGAATAATAAAAGTGAGTCTCGAGTGTTTTCAATATACCCATGAAATGTTGCTCGAACTGCATTTTGTTTACTCTTTTTAGATGCCATTAAATAATATATTACTTTTTAGGGGGGATTTTTTTATCACTTTTTATATATATATAAGAGTTGCGTAATAAAAATAATATGTACAATAAGAAAAAATAGTGTGTGAGAAAAGAACAGGTGAAAGAAAAGAAAAGAAGAAGAAAAGAAGAACCAAAATGTTGTATTTATATGCCACAAGAGAAAAAATATATATAAATAGCCATGATTCTTATTATATCTGTCTACCGCATAGTTTTTTATGACACCTTATAACTTGTACACATTTCTCGATATAGTATTTTTTGTACCCTATAAAGTTATAACTACCGTACCTTTTTTTTTTTTTTTTTTTGGCGGAAGCAAATTTTACCAGTAAAACTGTTTAAATTGAAAGAGAGTATATCATCTTTATTATTATTTTGCTCACATGCCAAACTAACAATAAATTCAAACACGTGTATGCATGATTTAACAGTTGGTTCGTTTGATTTTCTCATATTCCTGTGATATATACGTCCTACACTTTTTTTTAGTTTTCAATATAAACCACGTTTAAACTTACATACATTCATGTCTCACACTTTAACAGATTTCTACCAAAGGGGGATGACTCATGACCTTTTTAATCCCCCATGAGCAAACGGGAATTTTTATGTAAAACAGTATAGACTCTATTGATAGAAATAAACTGTAACAAATTATGGCACTTTTTTTTTGCGTATCAATTTCTCAGTAACATTGTGTTATTTATTTTAATATATTTTATTAAACTGATAGGCATTATACATGATACTTCTTTAATGAGTTATATATCTTACAATAACGCCAAAAGAAAAAAAAAGAAAAAAAGAGAGAGATCATTTCTTAAGCTATGCCGCACAAGGAAAGTATATATGACGACTTATCTGTTATATGTGATTGCCCCCCAAATTCTATAGAGTCATTTGAGAAGATCCAAGAAGCTTCTTTATATACGCCAAACTAGCGGTTTCAAATATTATCCAGTCGATTATTTGTATTTTCAATAAAGGGTGTATATTATATGTTAAATCCAGCTTTTGCCACAAATTTTCATTTTTGATTTCGAATACAACCGAAACAAATATACAACAGAACAATGTTTATATGTAAATGATATCATATAACAGATCAAAGATTTTTATTTACTTGTGTTACCCTAAACAATATAGAGACTAGGATGATTTGTAAAGCATAACAAATGTTGTATGCGTATTATAAATGTTACAGAATACACATTGCCCTTTGTCTTATTTATGACACTGAGATCTATTTACTCCCTTCTCTGTCAAAGTCAATTTTGAAACGGTATAAATAAAATGCTACCAACAACAACAACAAAAGTTATATGTCTACGGAGCTTTATTCACGTGTATCTTTTTTCTTCTGAAATATATACATTCAAAAACATTCCGTAACATTATTATATATCTATATCATTCTTTTTTTTTAAAAAAAAGTTCTTTTACCAATCAAGTTTTAATGAGTACCTTTTTTTTTATATATTTGAAAGATGTATTTTATCAGGCACAGGGGGGGTCGTGACCAAGTTCTCAGGATATTTTAGTTTCACTGGGACCAAATACGAAACAAAAAACTAAAGGAATGATGGTGGAACTCTCTTTCCGCTCTATAGTTATTCCGATAGATCCTATTTGTGTAATGATTTATATATCAATAACTACACCATGGGGCTTGAAAAGATTATCTAGATCGTATAAACGTTTTTTTTTCCGTAGTATAGATCTGACAGTTTTTCTATTATATTATAATGTTGCAGGTGTTCATCTGCTTCAGTTAACTATAAAAATATTACCCAAACAGTGTTATCTTATGATACCATAAACACTTTGATACGACCCCAAGATTTTGATCATACACAAAATATGTAATTTATCTCCGTACTTGAATTTTGTTAATTGCGTGTGTTTCAAATATAGATAAAAACACTTTTTAAACTGTCAAAACTAGTCTTTTTACGGTCTTATGTCTTAACGGCTAATAACCCCCATTTAGTTGTTTGACCCATTTTCGTTATTAAAGTAGAAAAAAAAAGGCGCAGTTTTTTTTTTTTTTTTTTTTTTTTTTTTTGTAATGGCGATTCAGTGCTAGTACACACTGAAATGGAAAATCGGCGAGATCATACATGAAGATCCAATCAAAAAAAAAAAAAAAAAAAAAAAAAAAGAATATCTCTCTCCACACACCCAGAGGTTTTTCTTGCCGGTTTATTTGTAAACATCGGGAATTGATTCTTCTTTTTGGAGGTGCTCTTTGGGGTATAAAAAGCGTATTACGTAGTATAAAATTTTATTGGATAAAAATGTGTATATAAAAAAGATTGCTTTGGATGGAGGATTCCAGCCGTAACGCGATAAAATCAAAGACAGGAAGTAAAGTGGAAAGACGCTATTGCTAAAAAAACATGTTAGAGAATGTGAGTCATAATATAATTATTAACAAAAACATGCGTACCTTATATTATTTTTATTTTTTTAAGCTAAAATGATCATGACAGCATAATAACTCAATAAAAACTTGTAATAATGGGACTTACTTTTAAAGCTTCTCTTGGAAGCGCGATTGTTGCTGCAAGTGTTGACAAATCTCGTCCAATTATCTTGCCAAATCTTGAAGTTGAAAAGCTAAAGTATTTTAGTTGTTGTTATCAGACATAATACTCGAAGAAAGGAAAATCTGACGCATCCAAGTAATATAATTTAGACAAGTGTGATGCCTGTTATCAACTTACATAAAATTATATATACAAATATAATGTTAGCTACACATTATTTTGATCCCTCTGTACCACGTTATAACGATTGATGAATAAGTGTATAACAAAGCATAATGTAACAGCTAAAAGTGATACAATGATACATTTTCTATAATCAGATTTGTTGTTGTGATTAATCTACCAGGAGCGAAAGAAAAGATGGTAAGGTTTTATTATTATCTCAACAATCCATCTATTATTTTCATTATTATATTTTTTTTTCTGAATATTCGAATAACAATGAAGGATAATTAATACTTAGACGACAATAACGAGAATTGTTTAAATATAAGAATTCAAGATTTTTCGGACCTGATATGGCGCTATCTACAAAAAAATACAAGCTTTTATCTCTCGTTCCAATGTATTCATTCACTCACAAATATGTAGAAATGGATATTGCGCATTTAAAATCTTTATTGCTTAAAGACCAGAGAGAACCCCCAAATACCAATGGATATATTAAATCGAAATCGAAAGCGAAATAATGACGAAAATAAACATGAACTAGCAACATTATTGTTTAGCCAAGTATTTGATTTCGAGCACCTAAGGCTTGACCTTAATTAGTAAGTATAGCTACAATGCTAGTGTCACAAAACTTTATATTGACGTTTTATCACTTTATAGTAATGGAAAACAGATGTTCACTAATATGGTACGAACGAATTATTATGGCATTGATTTTATATTGGCAGGTCCTGAAAGACAATCGGATAAACTTCCTAATCTAGACCTGAATGATTTTACGCCAGAAGAAATAAACGAACATTTTCATTTATGGGGTATTGATCCTGGCCAAGTTAACATTTTTACTGCTTCCGATGGATACGATACTGACCCTCATCAATTAAGAAAATATTCCATAGCTGAATATTACACTCGTGCAGAGTCCAAAAAAAAAAAACCTACATATTCTAAATTACAAAAACGCGGATCTCCAATTTCAAGAAGCAGAACAATGAATTACAGCTCATAAAACCGCTAATTTAGAAAGGTTCATGGAGTATGTTCAGTTTTATGATTATCGTTTACTGCGTTAAGATTTTTAAATTACATAGGTAGATAGTGTGTCGATGCAAGAATGGTGAATATATTCATGAATGGAGGTAAAAAAAATACTTGAGGCGAGAATTCAAACAGACTGGTAGAGACGAAAAGAGAGGAAATCCCAAGAGAAGAAAAAAACGAAGACCAGTAAAAAAAGAAAAGGGAAAGGGGAAGGCAAAACTAAAGGAAAAAAAACTGAAGCTGTTTGAACCAAATAACCGAATACATTTGGTAGCCCTTAGGGATGCTGTTTTTTCCTACGAGTATGAAAGGAAGAATCCCTGGTTTGGCACGTCGTTTGGTGACGGTATTGAAAAAAGCTGAGGACGAAAGTTTTTTTGGTAACTGTCCCAGTTACAGAGTACATGACTTCTAAGGTAAGCGAACATAGCTTAAATAATTATTTTCTACGAAATATTTAAAGAAAAAGAAAAAAAATAGACTTGTTCCAATTGCTCTGGAAACAATACAGAGAATGTCAGGATCGACGATGCTTCTTTGTTTGGCGTATTACATTGCTTAAATCAATCGTACAATATCTTATGGCAAAGAGATACCAACGCTTCCCGAAACATGTACTCTATTTCCTGGAATGTAATTATGAATAATAAAGTTCCTTCAAGGTTCCAAAAACAATAATACCCTTCTCAAGTCCTAGTATCAAAAACTAGTTGACGTTTACAATGTAAGTTTACATTTTTAGAATATCTGATACTGAAAAAAAAAAAACTGACTTGCTTATTTTATAACATTAATGCCTAGACATGTAAAATGGCAAACTTATGAACTCTCCCTTTTTTTTTCTTGTTGTCAAATAAACAGGGTAAAGAAGTCGAAGCAACAGATGCAATATTCTTATAGCGATTTCTGTATACTTCTTGCGTCAAACATAAACCGGAAAAAGAGTGTGTCTGGTAATATATTTGATTAACAAAAACTTTGTTTTTATGACTTATCCCCTTCCCTCCTCCCCTTTAACAAATAAATCTATAAAATCTATAATTAAATAAACCAATTTTGTATATGCTCGTTTTTTTTTATTGCTGAAATAAAGTGATATATGATGGATCTGCATAGAACGGCTTACTCTCGCAGAAATCAAAGGATACAGAGGTATCACTAACTATAGTAAGACGCGGCATAGTAGGATTTTTTATATACTCTGCTTGCGGATTTTTGTTCTTCTCCTTATCGATATAGTAGTACAGTTCTTCTCCATTGGTATATTTGAGCAAGACAAAATCATCATTTTTGTTATCATTCTTTTTTAAGAGAGAGATCTGAGAAGTATAGGCAAAGGTCTAGTTTTTTGAAACATGTTAAATCCATAACCGAATCATTATGTGAATGTCCCCAGTCTAAAGCTCCTAACGATACAGCCTCAATATCACGCAAATGAGTGGTCATCATATCAAAGAAAGTTTGAGCAGGGTAAAGATTTCCCACTTCTAAAAAATTGATGTCACGATTTGTCAGATTAGAAGAAAGTAGGTCTTCCTTGTGTTTATATCTAATATAAGAATATTCAAATTCGACACCCAACGAGGATCTAAAATCAAAGCTTTGGAGTGTGGGGCAGTTTAAAAAAAAGTAATTTAAATTTTGCCGTACAATATCGTGGGAGAGATTCTTACAAGAAAGATTTAAAGTATCGAAGATTTCGTGACCAATAATGGAACTAGTCTTGTCAGGTAAATTCAATCTGAAATTAGAGCTATTGAAATCATCGCTGCGCGAGTCATAGGTAATGGATAAGTTCCCGCTAAGATCGTACCTAAAAATAGAGCAAGTTGAACCCTCTTCACTAAAATTGGCTGTACAATGACCTTGTCTACTTCCCCTAAATGCATTCAATAATCTAAAATACTTTGTCATATCGGTTTCATCATTGACTTGTACTTCGCTATTTTCTTCAAAGAAAATGAATGTTTCTTTAATTTTACCAATTTTTTCCATAAGTTGTAATGCAAGTCCCATTCCCACAGTGTTGATCCAACCAAAAATTCCTTGACAAGGAATCCTGATAGTTATCTTATTTAATTGGCTTGGAAAATAATCTACAAGGTATCTCGTATAGGTAGCTGATAGAGATGGAAGCTGTAATTCTAAACTTATCAAACTGGTGCTAAAGTTTCGATTCATTTCGCTATTTGTGCCCAGCAGACGTAGTATGGCTCTTTCGGAAATTGGGAAATTGCTGAAAAATATAAGATGCTTCAATTCGGGACAAACGTTTTGTACATGATATGGCGTCAAATCAATATCAAGACTATTTTTGAAATGCAACCATTCTAATTGATTGAATTGAGTTAATGAATTTAATATGTTGATTTGTTGCGAGTTGAAAACAATTGTGCTTTTATCATAAGATAAAGACATACGGGAAATAGAGTTGCGAGATTTGTAACACGTTAAAAAGTGTAGGTCCAAACAATTAAAATGCTCGTTATCCCCAATATTAATCTCGTTAATACATTGCAAATCAGCATATAGCAAAGCTTCTAAATATTCCGTAACATAATCGGAGTAGTTCAAATCGATATTGCTTAAATTGGGTAACTGGTTCAGTAACATTAATAGTTCTGGCTTACTGAATTTGTGACCCATATATCCTTTAATTATTTCCGGGCCATCAATTGTTAACGTTGTAATTAGGTGACCATACTTGAAGTATTGGTAGTGATCGAAACCATTCAAATGGGATTTCACAAGAGCAACTTTATAATTTGGTAGATTTATGCTCTCCCAGTTCAATGGAATAGCTACTGAATACCAACTCTTACAAACAAAGTAACATGTTTGAAGGTCTTTTTGGCCTAAATAAAGAAATATTTTTTTGAATATTTCAGAAGGTAGATTATACATAGTTTCAAAAAGTGATAAAAAGCGAAAAGTGTTAAAAATACAAGGGGCGTAAATGATAATCTTTTACTCACGGATGAATAAACGAGATTATTACCTGTTTCATTGAAAGTCATGAAACGATCAGTCTCATTAGATCGACAAAATATTTATCAATCATCAGTAAAATCTTATTTTTTATCACACACATTTTCGTTACATAATCCCATCTTTGAATCATTTCTTTCAGAACAATTTACTATACGCGTAACAACATATTTCTACTATAACAGTATGCTTAAATCCCCCCCCCCCCTATTCTACATGAAAAACTTTACACGACTTTAAACGCGTCCAACAAAAAAAAAAAAAACTGAGCTTAAATAAAAACTCCCATCCACGTCATTGAAAAAAATCAGCCCTAAAGAAAAACAATACATCATGCATTTTCTAAATACTCTTTTCTTTCGCGTATATACACACCATGGTTTGCTCTCATATCGAAAACGCTTCATTAAATCTACCTTCTGCTTATGCTCAAGTACATAAAGAAGAATGTACTCAATGTTTTGATAACCAAGTAAAAAAACTATACACTTTTTTTTTGGCACAAAAATAAAAACTTACACCTTTTATTACATAGGACGGACCTGACGGTATTGACGTTTGCTTATCTTGTTTTAACGGTGGCTGTTTAGACTCTACTAGACATCATGCTTTAACTCATCACCAATTAACTGGCCATCCTTTAACTGTCAACATTCGTCGCCTTGTTGTCAGCCAACCTAAAAGAGTACGTGCTTAATAACTTAAATAAGAGTACATAATCTTTTACTAACAACAATGTGTGTTTATAGGCAAGTGCCGATGGAACTCCTCCTCAAAAGATTAGTAAGATTGCCATCGTCATGGAGAATGAAGAATCTCAATACGAATATATTACCAAAGTTCGTTGTTATGCTTGTAACGGAGCTGAAGAAGCCAAAGAAAGTTCACCCAAGGTAAGAGAGAGAGAGAGAGAGAGAGAGAGAGAGAAAAGGAATCTAAAAAAACAAATAACTGAAAAATTGTACTTGTAGTTAAACGCTATTGTTGATGCTGTTTTATCATCACTTTCATCCGCCAAACAATCCGAAGTCAAAGCTTGGGAAGAAGTGGTTACACCATGTGAGCATACACTTTGCCTTGTACAAGACGCGCCTAAAAAATTACAGCAACAAGATTTAGCTCATTGTTCAGACTGTGAATTAAATGAAAATTTATGGTTATGTTTAGCATGTGGTAATTTAGGATGTGGACGTAAACAATATGACGGTTCAGGAGGAAACAATCACGCAATTGATCATTTCCAAAAGACAGGTCATGGCGTCAACGTCAAATTAGGCACGATTACAGCAGAAGGAACCGCCGACATTTACTGTTACAGTTGTGACGATGCTAGAGTTGATAACGATTTATCTAGCCATCTTGCCAATTGGGGTATCAATGTAGCTCACCAAACCAAAACTGAAAAGAGTATGACCGAATTACAATTGGAACAAAACATGAAGTTTGACTTTAGCATGACAACTGAAGATGGTAAACAATTGGAACCCAAATTTGGCCCTGGATACACTGGGCTCAAGAATTTGGGCAACAGTTGTTATATGTCTTCTGTGCTTCAATCTGTATTCAACATTCAGTCGTTCCAAGATAGATATTATACCCAATTAAATGAACACGCAATGACGTGTACAACTGATCCTGCTACGTGTTGGTTCTGTCAACTTCATAAATTAGCTGATGGTATTTTATCTGGTAGATACTCTCAGCCATGTGTGAACGAAGACGGCGTACAGTACCAAGACGGTATTGCACCTGGTATGTTTAAAGCGCTTGTAGGTAAAGGTCATGAGGAATTCTCTACGATGCGTCAGCAAGATGCATTTGAATTCTTCCAATATTTATGTAAAACTATTCAACAGAAGGAACATGTTACCAAGAACGATCCTACAAAATCCTTTGATTTTATGACCGAACAACGTTTACAATGTATTAAATGTAAAAAAGTAAGATATCAAAAGGATCAAACCAGTTGTATCTCGGTGAGTGTACCTGCTCGTCAAATTCAATCAAGCGAAGAGGGAAATACTTTTGAGCCTGTTGATTTTACTGAATGTCTTGATACCTTTGTCAAGGAAGAGATTGTAGATGGATATAATTGTTCAAACTGTAAAGAAAAGACAACTGCATCTAGGTAAGGTTTTTTTTTTTTTTACTGTTAATTATTTTTTCGATTAGCATTTACCTTAACAAATTCTTGCAGATGCGTCAAGTTTAGTACCTTTCCTGATATTTTGGTTATGAATCCCCGTCGTTTTGCTTTTATTGATTGGGTACCTCAAAAATTAAGTAAGTATAACTGAAAGAAAGAGAAAAGAAAAAATACTAAAAAAAAAAAAATTGTAACCAAAAAGATATTGCCATTCATTTCCCTAATGGACCTATTCAACTTGATAAATACATGAGTCACGGACAACAACCAGGAGAAGAATTATTACCAGAGGATGCACCTGCTTCTTCGGAACCATCATTCAACCAAAACGATATTGATCAACTTAAAGCAATGGGATTCTCTGAAAACCGTTGTAAGAGAGCTTTAATGAATACCGGTCATAACGGTGCTGATATTGCCATGAGTTGGATGTTTGAACACATGGAAGATGCTGGTACTTTATGATGATTTTTGTAAATGATTTACGTATTTAAACTGACATGCTATGTTTTTGTTAATTTAGATATTGATGATCCATTATCTGCTACATCAGACAATGTTGCTAGTAATGGACCTTCCGAAGACCAAATTTCTACTTTGCAAGACATGGGATTCTCTGCAGCCCAAGCAAAGAAAGCATTACGTGAAACTGTAAGTTGTGACATACACATATAAAAATAAAAGTGCAGCGTAAACTCATTTAGATTATATTAGAACAACGATACAGAAAGAGCATTAGATTGGTTATTCAGTCACCCTGATGATAATGGAGAAGAAACTGTACAAGCAAATGCTAGTGTAGAACCTGCAGCTGTTGGTAGTGCTACTGGTCCATTCAATTATCACTTGGACTCATTTGTTTCTCACAAAGGAACCTCTGTTCATTGTGGTCATTATGTATCACATGTACGTAAGAATGATGAATGGATTTTATTTAATGATAATAAGGTTGCAGTAACACCAAACCCACCAATTGGGGAAGCTTATTTGTATTTCTTACAAAGACAATAATTTGATGTGTAAAAAAAAAAAATGAAATAAACTATCTAAATATATAATACATGGCTTTTTTTTTTCTAAGCTGAAAGTGATATTGATGGAAGACCAATGGTTGGAATATTGGGAAATACACCAAGATACTACAAGGGAAAACACGCGTTAAAATAAAACCCTATTATACCATACTAAAAAAAAACTTACTAAAGCAGCCCACCCCAATACACCAAAGATTGAACCAGATAAAATTTCAAAATGCCCATGGAAATAGACACCAGTCATAAACAGCATAAACCACCAAATAGAAGCAATTGCCAACACGGCGACAATGGAAAAGTACTGAGCTCTATTATGCACCTTCATTTGAATGAATGCATTGGCATTATAAAACATCCAACTCAATTCCTCCCAAAAGAAAAGACTAGCGTGAATCAACATCACACAATGACCCGAAACATCATGTCCTCCAGCCCATTGACCTCCTAATTGACGACATGTTTGCTGCTGAAACACTTGTGCAAACTTTTCAGAAGAATCTTGATCTTTCAAAAAGCCTGAACACTTACCACCAGTAAAAACATAAATACGATCGATGAAACTAGGACCGAATAACCACTGTGTCATAATATACCAGTATAAGGTGACAAATACATATCGAGCAGTACCTCGTAAAAATTGTCTGGTGTTTTGTAGACTATTTGATTTGACAAAATAAAGGTATACAAAGTAAACAAGTGTTACCCAAAACCAACCGACTTTAACGAAAAACACATTGAGAATATTACGCTTGTTACTAAAATATGTTTCCGGTGGGTTACCAATATGAGAGTATAGAAATGCAATAAATACTGTGCTTGGATAAAGTATGAAAGATACCAGTTGATGGGGCTTTAATAGCCTGTTTACCATATCCATTCTTTTAAATATATAATTATAATGTATAATAGAAAAAGAAAAAGAAAAGAGGAAAAAAAAAAAAAAAATTAAAATTGTAACGTGAGGATGATGTATGTCCGTATATTTGAAGTTCAGACTGTCGTAGTAACACGAAACACTGTATGCTAACACAAAAACCTTTTTTGCACATGATTATCATTTTGCATTAGATTAATCAAATCAACCTTCCAAATCTTTCTTTTTAAAAGAAAAAGAAAAAAAGACGGTACAAGTCAACAATACGGGCAAGAGATCGGCTTAATTAGCTTTTTCTCCCGAAACAACGCTTTCTTAAAACAGTTTAACTGCTTGTTGAGACATACCATCTTTCCAGGTAGTTTTACTTTGACAAAAAACAAAGGGTTTTATCACATATTAAATCAAGTTCTACTCTATCAAAGATCCTTTTTATGACTAAAATTAAAAACGTACATTAAGGAATCTGACATTGTAAATAATTCTATAATAGTCTAAATTCAAAGTAGGAAACGTATATCTCTTTATATGGAATAGAAATAGCCACGTTGTTTATGTTTATTGGAGTACAATACACTCCCAAAGAAAACTGATACAAATTTAGAAAATATTTTAAAAGCCAACTATTTTTTTAGCTTACCTTTGTTTGTGTAAAACCATTAAGTGCTGGGCACACACATTCAAAGTGGCCGTATAAAAAAGTAATAATTATTGTTGTTGCCCAGCTTAACGAGGATATATCCCACATATTTCGAGCAGCATTTGTATCACAATTCAATGTGTTTCGCGGCACGTGAAAAAATTAGTCGAACCAACAATGAAGGCAGCACTTTATTTTTATCAACAGTTTTTAATTCGTTCTTTAAATAAATAAATAAAAAGGTATGATGTGTATCTAGTACCCCTCAACCCCAAAATCAGGTATAGTAGCGATAAAACTTTATCACTGCATTGATAAAAAAAAATGGGTTTCGTCTTGCTTGAAAAATGGAATTTTAATAAAAAGATTTTTTGGGGGAAATTCTTGATTTTTTAACTGAAGATGGCAAAGGTGGAATTACTACAGAAGATGGCGTAGAAGCTATGGATTACATTGTCGATGAAGATAATGAATTCAATCTGAAGAATTTGACAAACTTGACTAAGTATAAGGAGTCGAATCCGACTCCTATTGAGCTTGATCCTGAGGACGAAAATTTGGAGAATAACATGCTAGTTATTACTGAGAAAGTAAATAAGACAAAAGCCGCTAAATTGCGTGCAGAGAGTAGCTATGCTACCTATACGGACGACCAAAAAACATTGTTTCTGTACAATTTAAAGATCAAATTTTTTTTCGGTGGCCAAGTCAGCAAGATTAGCTGGTATTTCCGAGCGAACAGCTCAGGGTTGGGCCAAAAGATCGAAGAAAGAATCCGCTTGGGACATTTTCGAAAAGCAAACAAACAGGCTCAATCGTCCCCGGAGCTGGCTTCAAGAGGAACAAAGGAAGCATATTATTAAGTTTTATGACGAAAAGGCTTATGCAACAACTGATGAAGCCGTGGAAAGTTTAACCAAAACCTTTGAAAGGTTTTAGTTTAAAGAAAAACACAGTCAATAGCTTTATTTTGCATGACTGTAATCTTTCGATAAAGAAACTTGATACCACTGTAGACCTTCATACGAGAATTACTGAAGCATGTAATAATGTTCCTCAAACTACATTAAGAAACTGCATCCAGCATTCTGTCAATGTTTTTTCAAAGTGTTTAAATAAAGAGCCTGTATAAGTTGAAAGAAAGCTTAACGCGAATTGGCTTCAAAAATCCGTTGATTGGGTTTTCAAAAATCTGCTAATTGATATTTGAAATGGGGGGGGGGGTTTCACTGGCTATCATTTGTTGATACTAACGTTTAAACTTTCCAGTAAGAAAAGAAAAAAAAGACTGACTTTAGTTCCCTACTTTGTAGACCCTGCCTCGACCTGGCGATGTGCTGGTAGACGTAAGTACCTCCTCCCCCGCCGACAGACGTTGGTTATATTTATGGCTTACAAGATGAGGTAGAGTTCCTAGTCAATAACCCTACCTATTACGGAGAAATTTATGGCGATGAGCTGGTGGACGAAAATGCCATCCCCCCGCTGGGACCGGGAGTTACGAACTCTGCGCCTTTTTTTTTTCCCTACATGATTGGAGTTTGGTTTCAGATGAATGCTTGAAAGGCGATGTAAAAGTTTATGTTTCTCTTCAGGAGAAAAAGCTATGACAGAGGATAAGCAGAGTGAAATCAAGGCCTTACAGAAAAAAAAAGAGAGGGTATAGCCAAAACCAGACCAAATATATTATTAAACATTGCTTCAGAGGCATTTGAGCATGGTTTTGAATGGAATTTTGAATCTATATATTTTTTGAGAATAAGGGAAAAAAAAAAGTTCCTTTCTTTTTCCAAAGGGAAACGCCCTAACATAAAAACCATCAAATATATATTGTTTAATGTTCTGTAAGTTTTAACATAAATCAGCATTTTCTAACAGGAGTTTACGCAAATAACAATCTGTGTTGAATTAGGTTTATTTTTGCTTACATATTTACATATAGAAAAGTACTGTTTTTTATTGTAGATTTTTCATTTATGAAGTACAAAACCTAATAACAATAAAAGACAGTTTAAAGTGAGAGCCATACTATACGTTGTCAATTAGTTATTAAGGTTATTTGTTTAGTTTATATGAAGTGGCATTAGGGATTCTAGTCTTCACAGAGGTACTATCAAACGATATTACTAAAAACAAGGGGATAACAATCGAAATGATAGAGAGAGATACTACCAGGTATAAATTTTATAAAGTAATAGTTTTGGACTTTACGGAGTCTGTATCAGTGACGAATCTTTAAAAAGATAACTGAGAAATGTAATTTAATACAAATGATAGTTAAGCAATGAACGATACGAAACGAATACAGGTTTAACTGAATGAAAGCGAACACTAAGATGCTTTAAGTTTTACAGTAGTTAATTCATTAAATAAAAATAAAAAGAAGTAACGTGCAACCAGGTTTTAATCTAGTAAATTTTTAAATGTTTTTTTTTGGAGCGATAAACTTTTTTTTTACGAACTTTTATAAAAAATCTAACGGAGGAATTTTCTTTATTGGACCTTTCGGGACAAATCTGTTGGCTCCAATTTGCTTTTTTTTTTTAAAAAAAAAAAAGTCAAAGTCAACCTATATTTTTCACTTTCAAGCGGGGGTAATATGAAGGGATCGACATTATGTATTTCATACCAAGCTGATAACTCTAATTTAATTTAGGATTGTCTTTAAGCTATAAAAAATTTAAGAAAACATGATTTGACATTATCGTGCCAGGCTTAAAACCACACCTTTCAAAGCGACAAGGTCTTTTTCGGGCATTTTATAAAAAATATAATAAAATGCTCTTCTTTATTAAACCTTTTTGAACAAATCTTATGGGTCTAGTTTGCTTTTTTAATAATAAAAGAAAAAACTTATCACTGTCAAAGTCAACGTGTATTGTAATTATAAAGCTAATTTAGAAACGAAGCCCACCAATGAAAGCGCGCTAAACTAATAAGTATCTAAGCTACTAGTAATTTTGACTCATTTTATATTATATTATAACATTATGCCCCCAGTAAGAGGAAAGAAAAGAGCAGCTCAGCTCCGAGCCAAGTCTGGGACTAACCTGTTCATAAAAGCAAAAAAAAGTTGAAGATTGGGAAGAGATGTCTGCTGATGGCGAAATAAGTACCATTGACATGGCGATTCCTATTGAAGCACATAGTATCAGCCAGAACCTAGACAAATCTGTTGCTGAAACACTTAAAGATACCAGTAAGAAAAGTAACAGATCCCTTGTTTATAAGGGAACTTCTAAAACAACAGCATGGAGGAATCTCAAGCAAGCTGATGCTGTCGATGATAGACAGAAGCTTACCTGTTTCGGATTCACCACTTCTTCTTCTGCTCCTAGCCCGATTACTCATGAAATTAAGTATAGTCGCAGCGAAATTGAATTGATCAAAATTAGAAGTATGTTCGCTAAACTTGAAGAGTTTACAAAAGTTGTAATGAACTCGAAGCGGGAAGGTAGTAACGTGGATTCGTACAATTATGTACGCTATCTCTCCATCAGTCATTACTTCTCAAAGAGATTGGAAGGAAAGAAGGTAGGCGAAGCTTCTTTTGCTGCAGCTGAAGTGTTTTGGAAAAAGAACAACAAGTTCTATCGTGCTGAAACCATTGTCGCTTGGGCAAAGGAGTTTTTAAGAGAAGGCAAGTTGTCGAATCATTCTCAAGGTGTTCATACAAAAAGAACATCTTTCTTAAATGATTCCGATTATTAAAATGATGATTCTTGATGATTCTTGATGAGATAAGAAAAACCAAACCTGCAGAGCGTTCCTTAGTTGTAATTAAGAAGTATATTGAAGAAGTTGTCGTTCCTTCCGTTTTAGGTGTAACAGGCAGATCAGTCTGTATTAGTACAATTAGCAAATATCTCCAGGAATGGGGTTACTTATACCGGAAAAATGAAAAAACCATTTACTTCGATGCTTACGAACGTGAGGACCAACAAAGACCAAATGGACCAAACTTTCTTTTATGAAAAAGAAATCAAGTCTTTGGATAAACGAGGTTACCGCAAAACCAAGACAGTCCGTTACCTTAAGGGCATAACAAAAAACTTGGAGGAGAGAAAGCAGTGGATTGGCCATGCTATCGATGGTAAACCCTGGAAGTTGAATTGTCGCCAGAACCTGGCGTTGGTTTGATTTGTTGTGCTCGACACTTTTTAGAATCTCGAAGTGATTTTAAAGAACAGAAATCGGCCTTACAAGAACTAATTGAAGATGCTGGTCACATTTTTGAACTTTATCCAAAGTATCACTGCGAGTGTAATTGGATTGAGATGTACTGGGGCGGAGCGAAGCGTGAGGCTAGATTGAAATGTGATTATAGTTTTAAATCACTAGAAAATAATATAGATGCATTCCTCGACAAAGCTGGTAACTTAGCTCATATCAGACGGTATTTTAGAAGATCGATGGAATACATAGAAGCATACAGCAAATGTAGCGATGGTCGTGAAGTAGTTCAGATAGTTAAAAAATTTGTAGAAAAAAAATATCTATCTCACAGAAAAGTTAGAATCCCTTCTGATTTGGATATTCAATAAAAAAAAGCTCCTTTTGAAAAAAAAAAAAATCGTTTCTCATTGAATTTTTCTAATTATTATAACATCACGGTGTATATATTTTTGGAGATACATTTATTTGGGCATAGAACTATCTATGTTATTGACACAAGGTACTCACGTAGTCTGGGATTGAGCGAATTCAGAAAAAAATAATATAATTTTGTGCTTATTGAGTTTTTTTTTTTTTTTTGAAGTTTCTCCTCGATATCATTGATATTTTCCAATCCCTAACAGATAATCTGTAAGCGAATATTATATTATTTTCAATATATGTCTTGTTAAAAAAAAAAGTGGTGTATTTCAGATACTAGCAAGTGTCTGAATATTCTCTGGAGGACATACAAACAGAATAGACATAATCCACCTTTTTTTAGTATCGCACTTTAGTTTAGACGCGACCCCTTTTTACTTTTCACAATCCTGTATACAAGGTCAATTTAATAAAATTTAACCCGACTCGAAAAAATTTGTAGGTTTAAGTCTGGTTGCACGTTATGTATTAAAATAAAAAAGACAAGGGAATTCAAATAAAAGGTAATTTATATTCTATTCAGAATCGTCATCGTCAAGATAGACAATAGGGTTTGCACTTCTTCTACTACTTTCTTCATTATTGCTACTTTCTTCAGCACTACTTTTCTTTTCTTCGCTACTTTTATTTTCATGACCAGAAGAACTGCTAAAAACTTCTATCACTTCATGACGAGTAGTGACCATGGTTTGGCTTTCAGATTGTAATGAAAATTCTTCATAGTCATAAGGTTGTGTGGCAGCGGCATGATAGCTAGATAATGCACTTTCAACGTATTGTTGTGTGGATCCCTCACATGTGTCGTACTGCTGTGTTGAACCTTGATCGTTGTAACTGTAAGCCTGAGTGGGCGCCTCACATGTTTCATATTGTTGTGTCGATGCTTGTTCATTAAAATCGTACGGTTGTGTAGCACCTTCGCATGTATCATACGTCTGAGTTTCATCATCTTCGTTATACTTATAAGGTTGTGTGGGCGCTTCACTTGTTTGATAATGCTGGGCAGGTGCATCATTGGTGTGATAAGATCTGGTATTAGAGCCCTCTGCTTGTGTTCCTTCTTCCGCAGTGACGTAAACAGGGCTTTGTCTAGAAGAATTTACAACAGACACGTGTTGAACATACCCTTCATCATAAGAATAGTCTTGTTCTTGGCTTTCTTCAATAACAGGAGCTAAACTTGCATCTCCAGATAGTGATGATGTGGTACATGTTGGGTAAGAGTAGGATGATTTTTTACTGGACGAGCTGTTAAGTGATAGAGATTTACTGGATGAACTGTGAATGGATGGTAGAGTGGCCGATGATGATGAGTGACCGATACTGTCTGAGCTACCCGAGGCATGGACAGAATACTACATAATCTAGTTAATAACTGGTTTTTTTTCAATATAATTAAATAGCATAACACTTACTTCATGCTCTACTGCAACGTGAAGTTCGCTAGAATTAGAACCGTATAAATTAAACGAACTTGAATCTTTGTCGGTGCTTTCAGGGTCATATGGCACTGTTGCTTCCTATATAATAAAATACATTAGATTCTTTTTTTTTCTTCAAGTTGGACTATGATATTTTACCGAATCATATCCCTTTTCCTTTCCTTCAAAAGAGAACCTATTTTTGTCTTCTATTAAAATCTTTTTCTTTTTACTATCATTGCTATCACTTTCATCTTCCTGCGAAGATCTTTTCTTTGAGGAAGATGTTGAATCACTTTGAAAACTATAACCCCATTCAAAAGGCTTTTTTAATTTAAATCGATCAGGATGTTCTTTGAAGTAAATGAGCGTAGCAGCAAAATGTTTACAGCTTCCTGATCTACCAACAGCACAATCACAAGACCCCTTTCGAATAGATGCATCTGGGTCAAATACGACAGAGATATAGTGAATAGTTGACGAACTGATTTTGGCTCGGGCTTCAATAGTAACACAGTTAGTGTCTAGGTCATAACCAGTATCAAAAATGGTATCAAGTATCAATCGTCCCTTTTCATACGACCTCATGTTGTTCAGAAAAGATTGTATTTTTTCGGTCGTCATGGATTGCGCTACTCTTTCAAATATGTCGGTCGATACGTCTTGTTCATCTTCGGTAGTATCATCTTTGGGTATATATTCCATCATTAATTTTGCCCATTTGTTAAATACATCTAATGACTACATATAAAAGTAAGTTACTGTTACGTATTTTTAAAAAAAGAAACGCATACCTGAGCCGAAACTCTATGCGCCGTGCCATCATTACCAATGGACTCCGAAATAGTAAGAGGACCAGTATTATCAAGTGTTAATAAAGGTATCTTGTATTTCTCGGGTACACTTTCAATGCCTCTATAAATAACGGGTTAATTATCTTGATTATACAGCCAACTTCCAGTTTCATCGTACCTAGCTTAACATGAAATATGTCTCCACCGGGTACTAATTCTTTTTTAATGAATACTGAAAGGTGGCATAATTTCCTTTGATTTTTTTTTTCTTACAATGTATCAGGAGAAATATAATGAAAACCATCAAGACCTTTACTATTTATCTTTTTCAAATCAGTCAAACTAGTTTCACAGTTAGTATTTCTTTTTGTAGTTTTTCATAATACGTTGATATAAAACTTACAACATATCTTTCCACTTTGATTCGTTATAAATAGCCATGGTATTGAGGTATACCACCTTGATGTTTAAATTATTCTGTGCAAATAAATCGTCGTTGACTCCTTTGAGTATGATTGAATTTGAATAACATATATGATGTCTATGCTGAATCCTATATATGTTAAGCATGATTAGCTTAGTCTTTTTTTTTGGGGGTTGAATTACGTACTGAGCAAGACAGTTTATTAAGGTAGTTCTTTCAGAATTAAAATAGTCAAGAATATAGCAATAAATTGGCAAAGAAGATTCAAATGATTCTACTGAAGCTTTAAGCGCTTTTCTATGTCGTGGTAATAAATCTTCTCTTCTACAAAAATTTAGAAAAAAAAAAAAAGAAGTTAATATGTGTTTCATATATGACAACTCATGCAAAAAAAAAAAAAAAAAAAAAAAAAAAAAAAAAAAATACATATACCTTTCTTGTAATGCATTTTTGATACCATCTCCGTACAATTTACATTCGTCAATAATCCATATCATTGTACTACCAATAAAAAACAATTAGCGTTTAAGATCGATAAACTAAACTGTAAATGAATTAGTTACCTCGGGGATGAATTGGAAGCATTGATCAAACCCTTAACAGCACTATCAATACCCTTATTGAAACATAGTCCTTCCTCTAAATTGAAGGTTGCCATATCCTTTGTCAAGTCTACAATCAATCCTCTCTTGCTAAACTTTTCATTGGATATAACACAGTTTTCATTAAACTCTGTCCAATCTGAATAACCACTTTTAACTGTAGGAGGAGCTGATGAAACAAAATATTCTGTATCAAGGGGTAAAGCACAGCGTCTCTTCCATAACGGGTCACCCAGTTCCACTGACCATCCTAATAATAAATTGGCCTGGTATTCGGTTGTGGGAATAGCAAGACAGTAACAAGAAAGTGTCTTTCTACTTTTCTTCATAAAGTTAATAATTGTTTCTTGTCTTTTGATTGTACATGGCGTCATGAAATGAACTGCAATTTTCTTTTTTTCATTCTAAAACGACTAGTGTTAGGAGCGGGGAGGGGGTTGCGGTTATTGTTGAAGGAAAAAAAAACTTACGGAATCCATAACTTGAAGAATGAATCGAGCAATGTGTCTAGAGTTCATTGGTTCATTGTCATCGTCAGGGCAATAAAGAGCATGAGAGTCTCGTAAATATTTATGGTAAAATAAGGCAGCAATAGCGGGAGTGGATTGTAGCCATAGAACGTCAAAGTCTTTAAAGACGTCCATATGCGTAGTAAAATTATAAAGAAGAAGAAGCTGATTTTTAAAATCATAGTTTTTAAAATATAAATGTTTATTCTATTGGAGGCTTTTTTTTTAAGTATTGAAAAAAAAAAATAACTTTTTTTTAAAAAAAGGGAGAAAAGGGTAATTCTACATGAGGATCTGAAAAAAGTTGTGGTATTATAACATAGTCTAGACGAGATCAATGGCTTCTTCAATATCTTCAGCAGTATGAACAATACGATATGATCCAGCAGATCTCGTAATGCCCAAACCCTTTTTACGGATCATTTTTTTAATTTCATCGGCCCAAAATACGGTACTTGTGACCATAATAATCTTTGCTAACTCGTATAAAGAAAGTGCTTCGGTTTGGAAAATACTTTGGAAAAAGGGAACATAAATAACAAACATTTGAGCCAAAAGAGATCCTCCTACAGCTAAATTAAACATTTTGTTGGAAAAGAAACCGACTGTGAATATGGATTGCTTTTCTGATCTACAGGCTAAAGCATTAAACATATCAAAGAATACAAAAGTGGTAAATGTCTATATAAAAAAAAAAAGGTTAGTAATTATTAAAAAAAAAAAATTGTATGTAAGTTAATTACCATGGTTGCGTCCTTGTTGGTAACAACGCCATCAGCCATTTCAGAAATATACATAAACATAGTACCCGTAGTGACAATAAATGCAGCAGTCAATACACGGGTGATCAAAGGTCTAGTTAAAATGTTGGAATTACGAGATCTTGGAGGCTTCTTCATGATTTCAGGATCCACAGGTTCAACACCAAGAGATTGAGCAGGAGGACCATCCATAATGATATTAATCCAAAGAATTTGCATAGGATTTAAAGGTGTCTTGAGACCAAATAATGTAGAGATAGCAATTAAAGAGAGAGCAGAAATACTTGTACTTAACTGGAAAGTTAAGAAATTTTGAATATTATAAAAGATAGCCTTTCCTTCCTCAATAGCATGTAAAATAGTAGAGAAATCATCATCAACCAAAATCATATCAGAAGCTTCCTTTGAAACATCTGTACCACTTTTACCCATAGAAATACCGATATCAGCCATTTTTAAAGCAGGTGCATCATTAACACCGTCACCAGTCATAGCAACAACTGCACCAGTTTCTTGGAATGCGCGAACAATAGCTAATTTATGCTTTGGTGTAGTACGAGCGAATACAGATACGGTATGAATCATTTCTTGAAGTTGACGATCAGACATATTTTCAATATCGTAACCAGTCAAACAACTTCCTTTAGCGTTAGTAGGGATACATAAACGACGAGCGATAGACATGGCAGTAGCTTCAGCATCACCAGTAATCATAACTACCTTGACACCACCTTGTATTAATTTTTTAATGGCATCACCGACACCAGGACGTGGAGGATCATGAACAGCTAAAAATCCAGTATAACATAAATCGTTTTCGTTTTCGCCAAATGCAGTACTAAGTACACGAAGACCATGAGAACTCATGGCTGCAACGTGTTGAACCACAGATTCCTTCAATGCTGGTGTAAAAGGTACTCTGGTATAACCAGAAGTATAATAAGTTGTACATTTATCGATAATTACTTCTGTTGCACCCTTAATATAAATTGTTCCAGCAGAAGTATGATCATCTTTTTCGCGACAGGTAACTGACATATATTTGACATCTGAGTTAAAGGGCACTTCATCAAGGCGATCGTAATGCTAACAATAATAACAAACATATATTAGTTTTTGGTTATTTAAATAAATATACAAAAAAGTAAATATTTACCATACGCTCGTCCTGCATACCGCTACGGAGTACTACATCTAATAACGCCATTTCAGTGGGCTGGCCGAAAATTTTGCCACCTTCGCCAATTTGTGAATTGTTACACAGGTTACCTAAATAGAACATATTTCTGCATTAGACATTATAATTATTTTGTCGATCTCTTTTTTTTATATGTCAACATACCAATGCGAAGTGTTTGACGCAAAGCTTCTGACATATTTTGAGGTACTTTATATTCATAATCAAATGTTTCTTGGTTTTCAGCAGTAAAGACATTGGTGACAGTCATTTGATTGACAGTCAAAGTACCGGTTTTATCAGCACATACCACATTGACACTACCTAATGTTTCGACCGAAGGTAATTGCTTAACAATAGCCTTTCTATTTGCCATACGGAGTACACCTAAAGCCAAAGTGACAGTAACAACGATAGGTAAGCCTTCAGGAATAGCAGCCACGGCCAAACTAACACCGATAGTAAACATATCCAGCCAACTTCTCTTTTGAATTACACCAATTAATACGATAACACCAATAACAGCAAATGAGAACATACTCAATTGCTTTCCTAAATCATTCATACTGATTTGAAGAGGAGTCTTTCTAACCTCTACTTCTTGCATCAAAGCAAATACATGGCCAAATTCGGTGCTCTTTCCAGTAGCAACAACAATACCTTCACCACGTCCTTGACGTACAAGTGTACCCATAAATGCAATATTCTCTCTTTCGTTCAATGCTAATTCTCCAAACGAAGTAGATGAAATAGCTTCCGAAAACTTACGACGAGGCCTGTTTTCTCCTGTCAAATTGGATTCGTCAATTTCTAAACCAACGCAGTTTGTTAATCTACAATCTGCTGGAATACGATCACCAAAACCGAAATGAACTACATCACCAGGAACCAAGTCATTTGCTAAAACATCACAAAGTTGCCCATCTCTATACTTTTCTTTTGAATACCAGTTTTTTTTTTTCTTTTTTTTTCGGTTTTTTTTTTCTTACCTAACTAAATGACAATGATGTGGTACTAATTTATTTAAAGCCTCCAATGACTTTTCCGACCGATATTCTTGGATAAAAGCAACTATATAAAATAGATTAATTAAACTATTCCTCTATACTTAGGTTTTTTCTTTTTACCTGTAACTACAATCATAATAGCCTACAAGAAAAGAAAAAAAAAAGAGAAATACGTCAAAACAAAACATGGATTATATACTTATATGTTTAGTACGTTACCATGGTGATACTGATAGCATCGTCGATTTGACCCATAAGGACAGAGATAACAGCGGAACCGAGAAGTAACAAGATGAGGGGATCTTTAAAAGAACCTATAAACTTACTGAAAAGAGACTCCTCATCGTCAGCTTCTAATTCGTTCGAACCATACAATGCACGCAATCCGAGCACATCAGAAGAATATAACCCTCGATTGGGATCAGTATTAAAATCACTTGCCACTTGTTCGACAGATTGACGAGATGCTTTCGCTGAGGGTGTTGTCTTCCCTACCGCTAACGTCGACATTTTTTTTTATTATTATTTATTGTATTAAGAAGGGGGGATTCAAAATTTCCTCTCTCTCTTTTTTTTTTCTATTTACAAAGCAACACACGAAACCGAAAAAAAAAAAAAAAAAAAAAAAAAATAGGACAAAAAGGGCGAAAGTAATTTATTTGGAATTACACGACATGAAATACTTAATTTAAACAGCGTAATTTTTTCTTTGTTCACGTCTTTTGAGAGTCCTACGTTCACTCCTTTAACTTTATTTATTTACAGCTTTGTTGAATTCAATAGTCTTTTTTTCTAAGAAGAAAATCATGATCTAGACTAGAAGAAGGGGTAAAAAGACATACTAATAAAATGCGATGCTTGAGCTGTCACCACACTCAGAAAAAAAACAATTAATTTCCCCACCAATCATATATTGAGACGCGTACAGTTGATATTAACGTACATCTTTTACTTGATCTCAAAAGTATAATTTTTTTTTAAACATCATGCCCCAAAAATTGGCATCTCCGCAGTTTTCCACTAGTAAGTTGCCTAGTAAAAGGTTAGAAGTTGCTTGGCCTAATAAAGGAAATTTATATCCTTTTTCCTTCCGAGTATCTTAAACTTTGACAAGATATAAACATTCCGAGCCTCAAATGATTTGATAAAAGTGACTTATTAAACTTATATCATCGGTTATTGAAAAAATAGATCAAAGCTAAAAGCATACTCTCTCTCTTTTAAAAAAGAAACTACTAGACGAAACTCAAGAGTTTACGTATTTAGCCACATTTTTTTTGTACAGTACATCGACTCTCAAATCGAACATTTTTTGAACTCGGTGGTACATTTTTCGAAAATAAAATGGAACATTATGACAAAGTGTATAAATATATATATCCAGTATTAAAAAAAAAAAAATAGATGATACCCCTTTTCCTTCGAAATAACATGTTTCTCAATCCATACTATTTCCGCCATGGTGGTGAGACTACTGGATCATCTGTATTCTGTTCCTGTGTTGAGTTATCTAGTCAGGGGGGGGGGGGTTGTAGGTGACAACATAAGTTGATCCATCTATTAAATATTGAGCCGTTTGTTAGCGTGTATTTGGACTGGGGACATGCTTGAAGTTCTTTATTAAATTGAGTATGTGTTTGATTGCAAAAAAAATTGCTACGTAATATAATAAGGGTAATTCTTGGTACACGTTTTGTTTACACGTTCAGAAAAGACATGCAAAAGAAAGAAAAGTGATTTTTTTTAATAGAAAAAAGATAAAATAAATACTTATTAGATTGATAAAATAGTCGGTTTATTTGCTCATGCTATCTATTTAATCATTTTTATATAAGAACGTAAATAGAACGTGTACCAAGAACTCCCTTTTTTTTTTTTTTTAGTATTTTGAATCATTATTTCTTGTTAATAAAAGTACATGGGCATAAAATAAAATGCTTCTAAATATGTAGCGCGTTTCCATGCAATTCTAACCATGCTATTTGTTACTATGGTTAATTAAACAGTTTCTGTTATTTTTATTTTATTGATTTTATAAGAATAGACATTTTTTTTTTCATTTCGTCATAAAAGTAAAAAGTTAGAAAAAAACAGAAACCGTTTAATTAACTATAGTAACAAATAGCATGGTTAGAATCGCATGGAAACAGACTACAATTTGAAAGGCATATTCCTTAAAACTGAGTATTTTTTACTAATGAGAAGCAATGGTTTTTAGACAACGATTGGTTCGTTTGAGATTTTTTTTTTTACGTTAAGGTTCTTTTTTCAAGATAAACCCTTATTTTATTGAAAAGATAATTCTGTCATTACTAGCTTTAGCAAAGATAACATGGAGCCAATAATTGTAGAAGCATCAAGGTATAGTACTATCAAAAGTATACTTTAACTAGCCAAAAATAAAATGGTCCGTCGCGTCAAAAAGGTATTAAATATTACTAAGGTTTATTTTTTATACGTATAAAAAAAAAGAGAGAGAGAGAGAAAGTTTTAATGACCATGATTATATATTTTAACAATACCATCAGCGCCACCGCTTATCATCCAAGGAAAGGAAGGATGGAATTTAGCACTCAAGACACCTTCATCACCTTTTCTACGGTGAGCAGAGAATTCTTGTATACATGTTTTAGTAGTTAAATCCCATAATCGTATTGAAGAATCGTGACCACCTGACACCATGGTTGTACCTGCTGCATTAATATCAAGGCTTGTCACTGCATCTAAATGCCCCGCCATTGTTTGAATGCATTCACCTTTTTTTTTTAAAAAAAAAGATAATATAAGCATACATATACATATACATTATAAAAGTTTTTTTTTTACCTGTATTTAAATCATAGAATTTAATATGTCGATCCTCATGACCAGATACAATGATTGGCATGGTAGGATGCGAAACAATGCGGTTAATCTGTGTAGCAAATGTACTATCTAAAATAAACATGATGTATCAGCAGACTAAAATAAGGGCTTTTTGTTATTTAAAAAATCAACTTACCAAACGAATCATCACTGCCCTTGAACGTCATCAACACTTGTCCAGTTTCAATATCAAACATTCTAATTTTAGCATTAGTAAATGCCACAATAATTTTATTAGTTTCTATTGGACAAAAATCAACTGAAGTAGGTGCAGCTATAAAAGGGAATTTTTGTTAGTATTCACCATCATCCAGTTACATACAAACTTTTTTTTTACCTCGATCCTTTCTTGATTCGCTTGATATACCATCAAATGTTAAAGAACTCTTCAATAAATTTCCGGTTGACTCGGTATCCCAAATCTTTACAGTACCATCAGAAGAAGCAGAAGCTAATAAATTATCCTTTGATAGTCTGAAATCCCAAATAGCATCTGTATGTCCAATATAGGTTGTAATGTTGAGTGAAGGGTCGACAGGAGAAAATGGTCCACTATCACCAGAAGGTAAACTCCATACACGAATAGTTGAGTCCAATGATGCAGAATAAATTCGATTTTGTTTAGCTGAAATTGCGACCGCTGTAACTACATTCGTATGACCTCTAAACGTAATACTTGGATCTGCTTCTTCCAAAGATCCCCTTTTTTTTTTTTTTTTTTTTTTTTTTTTAGAAAATGAAATAGTAAGTACTTTTTTTACACATAAAAAAAAATAAAAAGAACTTACTTTTTAATTGCACTACCGTCCTTTCCAGTTGTTCTCTGTAAATTCCAAACTTTTACGGTACCATCATCTGATCCAGAAGCAGCAATCATTTCATTTGGATGAAAACAAACTGCTCTAACAGAATCTAAGTGTCTAATCACTTGTTAGTTTCTTGGTGTTTTTTTTTTGTTAATATCCCGTTTATTACCCTTTAATTGTGATTCTCGGTTTCCAAATCTTTGGTTGTACTTGATCTTGTCCATCAATTTCGCCAATCTAAAAAAGAAAAAGGTCAATTAATCACCTTTTCTTTTTAAAAGAGACAACCCTTACTTACTTGGTTAGGATCAAAACCACTTGCTATTATATTATCTTCTTGTTTTGGTGTTCCTTTACCAGCATGTTTTAATAATTTCAATACTTTTTCTTCTGACAGGTGAAATTTTTCTTGGATTTGCATTGACTAAAAAAGAAAAAGGTTAAAAATTCGCATAAATACCCAAAAAAAAAAAAAAAAAAAAAAAAAAAAACTTTTACCAGCGCTTGATTATTATCAGATGGATTATAGTGCTCTGTCTCTTCCTTAATATTATTAATCATAGCCACTTCATCCACATTTACCGGTACCTGCACATCTTTTTGAATATCGCCATTTCGTTTAGGTGAAGTTTTTGACTTGAGTTTACGGTTGACAAGTACAGGGGAACTAGTATTACTGGCAGGTGGTGCAGGTGGTGCAGGTGGTGCTTTACGAACAGCGTTATTGTTGTTCATACTTCGTGTAGCTAATGCATTTGTTAATGGCAATTTATTTGGAAATGAAGTAAGATAATTAATTTCTTGAAGACACCTATAAAAATTTAAGGAGTTTTTTTTTTTTTAGATCAAGTTAGGATAGTTATATAAGGGTTAAACACTTACGATTTTAAGACTTGTCTACTCCTTTCCTTCATTGTATGATCTACATGTTTAGTTATCTCTGGTGTTGTAGTTACATTAGCTATAAGTGATAATACATGTCAATACACCAATAATAAGGATAATAATAGCAATACTTGCGTATAGTATCTGGTTCTGTTATTGTTTTTGTTTTTGTTGTTGTTGTTACACTATCATGCCTTTTTCTATATACTAAAATTGAATAACAATAATAGAGATAATAAAAAAGTGTCGTATATGATATACCTTTCTTGTCTTAGTGCATATTCAAGCATTTTAACTCGTTTCATCATGGTTAATTTTATATTTTCTATTCCTCTTCTTTCACCTTCTAATAAAGCGATACGTGCCTGATAAAATTATATTCCATCTTGTAAGTTTTCTCATCTTTCTACAAAAAAAAATAAAAAAAGAATTCCTTACTTGCAATTCAGCTCTTTCAATTGCCCACTCGTTCTTTTCACGTTCAAACTTTCTCCATTCTGCTTGTAAATAATGCAACACACCAGGTAAATTATATTCCAATGTTGGTTCTGACATGCTGCAACAAAATTGAAAAGAGAGTTGAAATAGATGTTTTAACAATAAGATGAAATCTAGAATATATACTATAAAAAATAAAATAAAAAAAGGAGAGATAAAAAGAGTAAAAAGTGACGCAATAAATAGAGCGACTTTTTTTTTTTTTTTTCTTTTTTTTTTTCG
Source organism: Thamnidium elegans (assembly GCA_025201345.1). Taxonomy (NCBI): domain Eukaryota; kingdom Fungi; phylum Mucoromycota; class Mucoromycetes; order Mucorales; family Mucoraceae; genus Thamnidium; species Thamnidium elegans. Next base: position 2,252,534 of record JAIXMG010000001.1, on the reverse strand, counting down.
ACTGCTATATATGGAGTACCCTAAAAAAGGTTTGTATTTACAGTAAGGATAGTTTACTCGGTGTTTATCACAATAACACATATATATAAGGGTTAATTTTCCTTTGGTTATCAAATATTTTTTATTATTAAGCATTTTTTTTTTTATGCAACATAACTGTACATGTCTTTTTGATTTTCAACACGTTCAATATATTCCTTTTCCTGTACAATAAAAAAAAAAAAAATATGAGTAAAAAATGATAATAAAAAAAAAAGAAATGCTTACCAATAAAACGTCAATACATTTCTTGATTGCAGGAACACGGGGCTTAAATCTGGACTGTAATTGAGTGATAACTTCTTCTATAAGAGCAACATGCTTCATTACTTTACGAGTCTTCATGATTCTTACAATAGCGGCTTGCATAACAAACATACGATCCTCTTCGATAGTCTTGTGAGTTTCATCCGTTTCTGCCTTTTGTTCCATTCTCATTTGCATATTCAAATTGATACGAACTTTCTTACTCTTGAAATCATGATTCAAGACATAACGAGAACCTGCATCACCAACATTTTCTGCATCACGAAGAATAAGTACTTTAGCTTTTACAAGAATACCTAATGCTGGGTTTAATGCTTCAGGTGCTAACGCAGTAGACTTGTGTAATTCTTCATAGGTACAGCTATCTGTGGTGTTAAATTGAAGTAAAACACCCATTTGGTAAGCTGATACCATGAATGTATATCCTACTTTACTAGCCTTCAAGTAATGCGTTTTTAATTCAGCTTTAGAAAGTTGAAATAACCAGTTTAATTTACGACCTGAGTATTCATTTTGATAAAACTTTTGGAATCTATCATACACTTTTACAACATCGTCAGGAAGATTGAATGATGTAGAAGGTGCAGAAAGAGGCCAAGAACCAGCACCAAGCACCAATATATTGAAGTCAGCGCTGGTAGATCCTTCATGATTTTGTTGAAGAAGGTCTTTAAATCTATCATTCAAATCTTTACTAAGAGACATATCAGTCAACATACGTTGTAACTTTGAAGTATACTCAAAACCACAAGCTTCCTTCAGCTTTGAGATCATGGAACCTTCAGCATCATCAGAAGCAGATGTTCCATTGACAAGACGCTTAGCCAACATTTTAGAATAAAACTTTTGGAAGACATCCTTATCTTCAACATATTTAAATACGGTCATAACGTTATTCAATACATCTTCCAATTCGTCTTCTTCAGGATTCTTTGCACTCTTCTTTAACAGTTGATCACAGAAACGCGCCAGTAATTCAGGTGATTTGTTCGATGCCCCTTTACATACTTTGTTACGGTTTACAAATTCACCACATGCTTTATCAAGAGCAGCAACAAATCCAGCTTCACCACTAAATGCACTTTGAACTAAATCATTGTATTTTTTATGGACTTCTAATAAAGTATCTACATAACTCTTGGGATCAACCGCTTCGGATTCATTTTGTGAGATACGTTCGATAGCACCCAAACCAGCTTTTTTAACATGAGCTTCAAAGCTGACACGTAATGGGTTTAAACCGTCAGTAATACGAGCCAAAAGAGAATACATGCGGTGTAAATCATCTTGTTTATCAGCATTCAATAAACTTTGGAATCCATCCCAAATACTTTCTTCTTGGTTCTTTACAAGTACTGTTTCACAAATAGGTATCAACGTTTTGTGTGTAGTAGGGTGAAGATACATTTGAACACGTCCCTCTTCTTCATTTAATCGTGTTTCGGCCTTCTTCATATAATCAGGTACACTGTTTTCACTAATAAACTTTTCGGATTCTGTTTTGTAATATACTTCGGTTGCTTCAATAAATTCCTTTTCGAAATAATCTCTATATACATCCAAATTGGACTTGGAAGAATCATTATGATCCAACCCTAATGAGACTATTTTGTTGTTGTTGTTAAATCTCTTAATAAGGACAATATAATCAATAAATTACTTACCAAATGAATCAACAACGTTTTTAATAAGGCCCGTTTCAATGACTTCACCATTTCTTTGCTTTGTAATTAGTTTTAATACTGCTGCAATCACATTGTGGTTCACATATTCGAACATGTACTTCTTCCAGCTCACAAGCGTCAACTAAAATTTTTTAAAAAAAAAATTAAAACCCACTAGAAAAGCAAAAATAACCATATATAAATTGCTTACGGTAAAGACATCATATACATCGCTCTTTCTATCCTCATCAATCTCTCTCTTAACCCAATAACGATTAAGGTACATAAAGATATTATTAACTACACGAGCAGCTGCAGTATATCGTGTCCATTGTTTGGTATAGTATTGTAATAAGGATTCATCCATATATTGCTCAGATTCCTTTCGAATCTTTTCAAGATGATTTTTGAGGTATGTGCTAAGGTGAGTATAAACTTCGCCACCGATCAATGGTGGGGCTGGCGCAGCTATTCACAAATATATTTCAGTAACGCGTCTTTTTTTTTTTTTTTTTTTTTACTAGTATCAACAAAGAAAATACTTACGTCTACGAGAGTTGTTTCCTCCAGGTGAAGCAATAGAAGTATGTAAATTGGTATCACTTCGAGCACAGTAATTATGAACAGCACTTTTTTTTTATACATATAAGAATAAAGTTAGGATTGGTACACGTCATGCAAGTCTTTTTTTTTTGTTTTTTTTTGTTTTCTTTTTTTTTTTTTGGTAATTGTATTGTTCTTAATTACCTGTACAAGATAGAATAGCGAGTACGATCAAGACCTTGTTCAAATCGAGTCATGATTTGGTCAAGACCTTCTTCTAAAAAGGCCCAAGTCGCATTGAAATCATTACCAGGAGGTAATTGCATAGAAGTCATGATGTTTTCTTCTTTTCTTTTTTTCAAAAAATACTGTTGTTGGGGAAGAGGGGTTTTTTTTTTCTGGTGTGTAATTTAAAGAATGTTTCTTTGTAACTAATAAGAGAGAAAAAGAAAAAAAGAAAGAGAGAGAGAGAGTAATGAATAAAAAGAAAAATGATTTTTTTGTGTTTAAAAAAAAAGAGCGAAGAGTACGTCACTATCGTGAGCTCAAATTGTACCTGTGAAGGAATTAAGTAGACTGGAAACGACTCCAAAGAAGTATATCCCCCACACAACAGAATCGACCCTTAAAAAAATTGTTTACAACTTTTTAAATGAATTGATTTACCAATATCTTAACTGAATAAGAATCTAACTTATTCAGTTAACTATCAACCAAAAACGTACTACAGAAAAAAAAGTGGATAATGCAATTCAATTTTATGATCTTACGTACACTTGATCAAGTAGATTTATACTATTTTTTTTTATGCTAATTTTATTTTACCATTTTAAACAATTGATTAAAATATTACGAAACCACTGCGATCTATGTTTATTTCTTTAGTATTGGTCAAAAGCTTCCTTGACCAAGATTTGTACCTCTTGATCTGCTTTGGCGAGAGCAGAGGTTACAATACTGACCAAGTCCTCAAAGCATTTATTCATGATTGCCAAGCATATCGATAATTTAGTGAATGGCTGCGATTGCCACTTCCAATGTATAGCCGTTGTAGGTCCGCTGCAGATTTGGTAAATTAGACAGTTCAAAAAGCTGACCATTATTTGAAATACCAGCGATGGCCACATGCGCAGACTATTAAATCACTTGCAACGAATTAAGCCACGGCCATACGATACTGAAATTATCGCATCCCATCCGATCTCTGCAGTTAAGCAATATATATATATATATATATCGTATTTAGTTGTATGACCTAATTCAAGTCCCAGCGTATGGATGAAACAACTATAAAAAAAATCCACAGTTTGGCTACAAACTTTTTAATTTTGGAGAATTATCGCTAAGAGTTTACTTAACCCAGATACCATTCTTGTTAGAAGGAAGATGGGAAGCGGAAAAACTGCTGTAATCTTAAGCGTACAGTATCCGTTGGTATTGACACTACTTTACCATAAGAAAACAAACGTGCTAAAAAAAAAATCTTCCTTTGGCTACATCTCGATGATAACCTCTTTTTTTTTTCACCCGAGATAATACAAGTAAATCATTGTATAGTATATCATGATATATATAATAGACAGTATATTTATTTTCTATTTCCTCTTCATGATTATGAGTATGTGTATATGTATAAAAAAAGGGCATTTTGCTTATTTCTGTTCTTCTTCGTCTTCAGAACCAGAACCAGAACCTTCGCCTTCCTCGTCATCCTCGTCATCGTGAGCAATATCAGAATCATCCTAATATCATATTAATAACCAAAAAAAAAAAAAAAAAAAAAAAAAAATCTCGGTATATCTATAAAATACTTACTACAGTAGCAGCAACGCGAGCACCTTCCAACATTTCCAAAATATCTTTAAACTTGGGGTTACAAATCATGATGGGTGTCATTTTGTTACGATCGACAATGCTAATACTTTATATTAGACCAAAAAAGTATCCCTGTTTTCCCTATTTAATATACCTTACGTTGGGTCAGCGCCAGCAGCCAATAGCAAGTCAACCATAGCAGCACCCATCTCGTGGTCGTTGTTAGCATATTGTACAGCTAAATGTAAAGGTGTTTCGCCTTGAATGGTATTGCAAATATCGATATCAACTTCGTCGTGATTAACGAGTACTTCGAGACAGCCAATGGAACCGACCTTGACACTATTTTTTTTTTTTAAAAAAAAAGGGGGGGGGTAAGAAATGGTTTGTTCGTTATTATTGTTGTCGTTGTTGTTATTACTCACGCAATATGAGCGGCAGAGTTTCCTGCACCATCTGTAAAAGAGACATCACATTCTCCTTTGCCAAGTAAAACTTCTAATTCGTCTTCTTGATCTCCTCGGCATAAAGCCAACATAATTTCATCTTTTTCGTATAGGTTAGTTTCAAGTAATAACTATTTAAAAAAAAACTTACTGGGGGATGCTCCTTGATGTTCCATTCTATAGTAAACGAGGTTTGAATAAGTAAAACTAAAAATAAAGTCATCCCGTTTAGGTTTTTTATAAGGAGCGGGTTTTCCATAAACCAGTCCTGTGCATGTGAGCCAAAACATTACTATCGGAAAACTTAATTATGCGTACCTTTTTTTGTTATCACTTTTATTAAATATATTTACTAGTTTCGCGCGTATTGAATAACAAAAGAGGACGATTGAGCCAATCTATTATATGAAATGCTTTAACACTTTCAACCGAAAAAAAAAAAAAAAAAAAAAAAAAAAGCCTTACAAGTTGAGCGTAAAAAAACTATTAAACTTGCAGATTCTTGTAAAATAAATTGCAGACTAAAAAATCACCTAAATTTTACTAATGACACGTTTGGATACTACAGATAAGTACGAGAATCTCGTAGGGTTTTATTTTATCGCGTAAAATGCACCTATTCATACCAATTGAGCAATTATGGGCTCAACCAAAACCCAAACCAAACGTCAAAAGTTACTAGAATAATACGATGTTCATGCTAAGCATCATCAAAATATTGCTTTATGATTCAAAAAATAATTTTATTACTAACAACAATTAAATAATTTTTTTTAGATTTCTACAGGTAAAAAAAAAGCCTCTAAACTTTATTTTTGCAATACTCCAGTAAAGAAGTCATCGCTAAGAATACCCAAGATGCTGGTAAATAAAAAAACTACTGATATACTGGTTTTTTTTTTTTTTTAACAAGAAATATATGGTAAAAAGGTTTTTTTTGTCTTACGAGATCATGTTTTTTTTTAAAAAAAATCGTTGTTTCTTGTTAATAAAAGTACATGGACATAAAATAAAATGCCTTTAAAAATGTAGCGCATTTTCATGCGATCCTAACCATGCTATTTGCTACTATGGTTAATTAAACAGTTTCTGTTATTTTTATTTTATTGATTTTATAAGAATAGGCGTTTTTTTTTCATTTCGTCATAAAAGTAAAAAGTTAGAAAAAAACAGAAACTGTTTAATTAACCATAGTAGCAAATAGCATGGTTAGGATCGCATGAAAATGCGCTACATTTTTAAAGGCATTTTATTTTATGTCCATGTACTTTTATTAACAAGAAACAACGATTAAAAATACTAAAAAAAAAAAAAAAAAAAAAAAACCCCTCCCCCCCGACTAGATAACTCAACACAGGAACAGAATACAGATGATCCAGTAGTCTCACCACCATGGCGGAAATAGTATGGATTGGGAAACATGTTATTTCGAAGGAAAAGAGATATCATCTATTTTTTTTTTTTTTTGATGTTGGGTATATACATTTATACACTTTGTCATAATGTTCCATTTTATTTTCGAAAAATGTGTCACTGAATTCAAAAAATGTTCGGTTTGAGAGTTGATGTGATATTTAAAAAAAATTATACTTTTGAGATTAAGTAAAAGATGTACGTTAATACCAACTGTACGCGTCTCAATATATGATTGGTGGGGTAATTAATTGTTTTTTCTGTGTGTGGTGACAGCTCAAGTATCGCATTTTATTAGTATGTCTTTTTACCTCTTCTTCTAGTCTAGATCATGATTTTTTTCTCAGAAAAAAAAACTGTTGAACTTGCAAAGAGATACGGCTCGTATTGGAGTCGATGAGAACGGTAGTTCGTAGCCAATGGACTATCAAGAATTTCTTCGTCTTTGGGCTATTCTTTAAGGTAGTGGAAAGTAATTATCATACATTTTTTTTTAATCGACCAGTGAGATGACCACGTTGTTCAATTTTGCAGACATGCTTTAGACGGATCTGTAGTTAATAGAATTACTACGATAAACCAAAAACAGCCACTTTCAAATGATCATGAAGAAACTGACTTGTATAAAAACATGACATCTGTTGATAAAATGATTTTTTTATGCGAGAAATTTGGTGAACAAGGACATTTGGACTAGATGTCGGCGCCTATTGTAAGTAGGTTTAGATCCTCTCTTTTTAAATCGATGGATGATCTAAGTTTAAAACTACAACAGAGCCTTAAAAGATCAGGGAGAGATATGTTATTGGATATTTCTTCCTGTACGAACGTAGAAAGTATCAATCAGCTTCTTTTCTCGTTGGTCACAGCAAAGTGGCACATTTAGAGGTAGTAATTTACAATAGGACCCCGAAACATCTGAAAACACCATTCATCTCTTGAAACTACCCTTAAAAAGCACTTAAAAATAAAAAAAATAAAAAAATAAAAGTTGTTTCAGTGAGTTTTTGGTTTTTAAACTAATTTCTTAAAACATATGAAAATATTCAGTTCAAATTAACTCATTCTAGTTTTCGCGTTTTAGTAGGAGTATTTGTTTTTATCGGAATAGACATTGTGCATGACGTGCTTAAAAAACCAGAAATAAGATCCCAGTGTATTTATAAGATATGTACGCGTAATTATATAAAATATACTTATGGAAATATTGTCAAAAGGGATTGATTAATTGGAATAAATAGTGCTAATATAAATATTGGTAAAGTACGGTACCCTATTCAATTGGCAGTTTCTTTTTTTTGCGGAGAATGATTTTTTTTTTTGCAAATGATGGATGTATTCTATTAAAGCAATTGACTCAAGAGGACAGACTTCTACTACAAGAACAGATATAAATGTCATACGACGCACACAAAGTTACCTGATTATATGATTCTAGTACTCGGGTTGTTGTCTGCAGCCAGACAATCTCTCCTGATACCCCCTTGAATAATGAGTGGGTTAAGTGTATATGATGTTATACCAGTGACTTTATAAATGTTAGATGGCTCCCAATTATGGATATTTTGATACAGTTTGTTTGCAGGAATGACTAGTTTAGTATACATTCAAACTTGTGATAGAATAGCATCCAGAAAAAAGTAAAAAAAATCATTCTCCGAGAAGAAAGGATTAAAATATATTTAGGAGTTTCAATAGCAGCACGGACCAATATAAGAGACTATTTTCTTTTTTCTTTTTTTTCTTCTTTTCTTTCTATTATTATTTTTTACTTTTTTTTTATTTTTTTTTATGAAGAACTTATGAGTTATACACCACCCGATCCATTTCAACATAATCATCATAGGCAAACTTCACTTGCTACTGTGTACGAAGAAAATGACCCTTATAGAATTATAAAAAAGAGTCCTCGAATAGGTAAAAACAAAAAAAACAAAAAAAAGTTGCCTATTATCCTCATTCGTCTTTTTTTTTCTTCTTTCATTAGGCTCCATGTCAGATAATAGTTCCGAGTTCGATGCAGTACATTCAAGAACAGCTTCGGATAGTAGTACTAGTAGACTTTATACAGGTCCAAGCGATTACTATGACGACCCATACGCTAATAATAAAAAAAAGAACCGAATAATAGAAGATAGAGCCAACTCATATTTACCTTACTCGCATCATGAACGAGACCCGCACCAAAAATCAGAACCTATTTATATTGAAGAATATACTGCACCTGCATCGACAACGTTAGGAATGGGATCCATGTTACATGATACAATGGCTGACCAAATAAATGCATCTTTACCTACAAAACAACAGTTACCACAAGACCATTTCACAGACAAATTGGCTAATTTATCTAACGAACGCAGAAAAAAAAAGAAAAGAAGAATATTTGGATTAAGATATCCAAGTGTGTTTTTAATTGCTTTCTTAATAGCAGCAATTATTGCAGTTATTTGGTATTTTGTTTGGCCTCGTATTCCAAATTTGGCACTAGACGATATTGATAATGTGGGTACAATACAAGTTATTACAAACACAACAACTAAATCTATGTCAACTGAGTGGTCTTTAAATATGACAGTGGATAATACTGCCAATTGGGTGCCGACTCGTATAAAAAATATTGATTTATCTATCGTAGACGACAGAACGAATCAAATGTTTGGAAATGGTACTACTGGTTGGATAACTTTACCCCCTCGAAAGAAATCTATTGTGCCCATGTACTTGAATGTATATTATGAATCCAATGATGCTAACGATACAACCTTTCAAGACTTGTATAATGCCTGCGGTGTTCAAGTGAATTCAAATATGCCTTTCGAATCATTACAAGGTGTACTGAATGTAACTTTATCTGTTACTTTTCATATTGCTGGTATTGTTTGGCCAACAACAAAACTTATGCATATGACTAGTCTTATATGTCCTACCAGTTAATTTTTATTTTATTTTTGTTTATACCCTGTTTTTTTTTTACAAGTAAAATAAAAACGCCAAGCTTTGACATTTTTTCATTTACTGTGTCTTTTCGGGCTTTTTGTATAACCGCCACGAGACTGTTGGGTGTGTTTCCGGGTTCTGTCATACTATATTTGTGCTACATCATTTTCTGTTCAACTTTGCACTATAAACCCGAGAACTAATTTTGACATGACCACTATAATAAACAAATACCTCTTTAGAAGTAAAAAAAGGTATACTTTACTCCTTTTTTTTTTAAAAAAAAAAATAACTTAAAAAAAACAAGGGACTCTATTATTATTTTTCCCTAAGCGTCTATCGTAATGATGTAATTTGCCGAGGCCAAAAAAAAAAAAACCTTTGGGGTCGGTAATCCAAAAATAAATCTTGTCGCTAAGTGAAAATATAATCGGGTTTCAAGAACACTGGATTTGTCAGTTTTTCTTTTTTTTTATTTATAGTTTGAACTTGGTTTCTTTTCTTTCCAGCTATTTTCTTGTCAGTACAACCATCATGACTTTACAAAAAAGAGTAGTTTAGAAAGGTTAAGCTTTTGATAAAATAAAATAAAATACGCGTCATTTTATATATATATATGAAAGCAGCATAAAAAAGGCACACAAAACACGTTTTGTTGTTAGCAGGTTACTATAATAAATTCTGTATGTCTATAATCCATTGCAGAATAAAATAAACCTAATTTATCTAAATTGGTATTTGCAACAATGGATATACGGCTACAATATAAATAGGAGCACATGACATTACAGCACGAGAAACAGCACAATGTCGCTACAGGCGCTTTCACAGTAGAAATGGTAAAAAGGTAGAAATTGAGTCTAAATTGAGTATATTTGGTCCAATTGTACGAAAGCATGGTAAATAGGCAGAATATAATGTTTATTTTACTTTTGGAAAAATGAAAATTCTAGCGTGGGAGAGTTTTTTTTGGGGGGGAGTACCCCTTACAACTCTTGATTGTCAAGCAATACTTTTTTTTTATATCGAAACCCCCCTCTTGAGACCACTTTTTTTTTTTTTTTTTTTTGCGCATAAAAACCTAACCCTAATTTTTTGTTTTTACTCTCACATTACTCTGCTCACAGGAACAGAAGAAAACCTGTCTGTAACACAAATACGCGGATATTTCTGCTTTTAATTGCATATTAAAATCTGTACAGGTAAAACGGGTGCAACAGACAAAAAGGTGATGGGATCAAGTTTTTTTTTACTTTTTCTGGTCTAGATCTTTTCCTTTTTCGGGGAGAGATAGCTTTTTTTTTTTTTACGTGTAACAGTTTCGTAATATGTGGGCAGATGTAAATGTTTATTTAGATAAGATACAAAGGTAAAAGTTTAAAAAAAAACTCGTATAATTTTGCTGTGATGTATAATACTAGCAAAGAGGGGAAAAGGCAATTACATTAAATCTTTGAGGCTTCTTTTTCGTTTTATTGAGTTTGAAGAGTTCAATAGCGAAAACACCTCTATTTTATTTTTTCTAGTCCGCCTCTTTTGTTTTTTATATTAAAACGAACAGGGAACTTCTGATGCGATACCTGATCATTATATCATCTCAAGAAACCTATTTGGTTTTCTTGGAATTGCAGTAAACTAGATACGTCTATGCAATCACTGTATCAGTCGTGTCACATGGTCGATATTGTAAAAGAAAGAGATGCACTACCTAAAAATAAAAAAGGAGCATGTGTTAAATAATAAACTATAGTTTCTGGATACATTTATAAAGAGTACTTAGAGCCTTGGATATTACAATTATGAGTTCATACTCCTCTTCCGCAGGCTGATATGAAAGCTACACAAAAAAAAAAAGCTGTGGAACTTCTAATGGAGTCCCGGGAAACATGGTAGACGGATGCAACGGTCACCAGTGTATATATTTTATATTAAGTGTAAACTTTATTGGCCAAGTAAAACGAAAGACTTGTTGATTTCTCATCAACACAGTATAACATATCTCTTCTGTCAAGGCCAATTACTGCACATAGTCCTTTCAGCTGTTGTTGCGATATCACTAATAATTTGTTCAAAGGGTTTTAGGGAGAATTCATCAGATCTAAGCGGATTATTAAAACAGTGTTTGCAAATTTGGTCGATGTATGTGTCCGACAAGTACAATCGTTGAACCATAACACTGTTTTTCTCTTTATTTATATTGGAATTAGTGGCCTGTGTATTCAAAGGTCAAAAAATGCCGTGAGTTTCTGTCATCAGTTTAAACTTACCGCGGCAATATATGTAAATACAGCAGTTTTTTTCCGCATAGGTTTCGATGCCCTTTATGTCGAGTAGTTTCGTTCTATTAAAGCGTTTAGAAAAAAGGTGCAACGTATTAATTTTCACATACATTCTATGCACATCGATTGCTCCAAGAAGGAATGTATAAGTTTATATTTATAAGCATTAGAAAACAAAGAACAAAAAAATGACAAAATATGGAGGGTCGATTTAATTATGACTGTATTTGCTTTATAGTAATGGTTTAAGCAACATCTCCCTTTCCTATCTCATGGTTGACAATTATGGGTTGAAATTATAACATGCATAATATTAACTGAATGATATATTATTCTCGAATACATAAATATAATGTGAAGCTTACTATTGGACTAAATGTATATTTTACTAAATTCTTATAAAATCACTTCATTTGGCTCTTTATTAACCCCTCCCCCCCCTTTTTTTTTAATAACTTCTTGTTTTTTAAAAACCTTAAATAAAATAACATATTTGGTATTTTTCTGTAATTTCTAAAATACAGATGTTTAATTTTGTAGGATATTAAAATGTAGGAATGACGCTATTTCGATTTGAAAAGCATATTTCTTCTAAGCATTTATATATAATCATTCTCTTTCTAATCTCGAGAACGCAGCAGAAAAAAGAATAAACTTAATTCAAGACGATAAACACCAAGTTTATCGATAATTCTGGACATTTTTAATTTAGACTTACCTCGAAACAGTCTATAACGATGATACGTTTCAATTCGTCTTATACGACTTCATTTTCCGTATTATCTTGGTAAAACTCCCCACTAAATAAATAAATTATGTCTAAGCCATCCGAAGAATTATTATTATCAGCGACGAAATCGTCAGGTGGTGTTTATGGCCCAAGTCTTTCTTTTAATTCGGCATGATTGACTGGAAGAAAAACATCGGTCTATTTCAACCGCCGCAAGGTAACGAAGTAACCATTAAGAGTATGCACATAGATCTAGTATACATAGCAAATAACTAGTTTTGTGATAGAAAAAAAAACCAAAAAACATTTCATAGCGATGGTAGTCCTAGCCCCCCCCCCCCTCCTTTTATCTTTTATATATATATACGTGCACTGGATTTAAAGCTGAATTAATAATACCAGCTTTTGACCTGATTTTGACAAATTGAATTTAAGCCAATAACAATGTACAATGGAGACCCAGAGAGCGGTCTTAAGTTTCATAAAAAAATTTATAAAAGAGGCTAAATGTCTATTAGGTGATTTTAGTTATTTGTAATAGTACTCGGGTTTCTTATTTATAGGATAAAAAAAAAAAAGAAAAAGGGAAGGCTCTTATTTTGTGACAGCAACAAAAAGGCTAGTTTTATTATTTTTTGTTATGGCAACAAATGATTGTTTATGCTGGGTGCGAAAAATTAAACCATTTCTCTCATTCAAGAGAGGGAAATTAAAATTATCCCATTACATTTTGTGTGTCAATATAATCCTAATAAAGAAGTATTGCGATACTTTGTGAGAAAATAGCGTGAGAAAAACGCTTTATTGATAAACAAACTTCTTTTTAAAATAGAAATTCTGATGAATAATACAACTACGAAAAAAAAAAAAAAAAAAGTTTTAAGAAACCTATAAGAAACTTAGTCACAGACCATTAGGCTTTATCTGTATTAAATCCCGCTGTCTCCCGCTCTCTCTCTTTTTTTCTTTTTTCTTTTCATCCTTTTTTTCCTCTCTTTCTCTCTTTCCCTGTCTAAATAATCTCTATTTCCATGTCACCTATTAGCACAAGTGTAAACGCTGAAAAGCCTTTCATCTTTGATTTAACTAGTGATACCGCTACCATCCCTACGGATGAAATGTTCGATATCATGAAGTCTGCTACCCGCGGCGATGACGTTTATCAGGTATTGCTTATTTTTTGACATTTTATTTATTCCATATAACTAATTATTAAAATTAAGACCGATGATGATTGTAAAGCCCTTGAAGACTATGTTGCTCAATTGATGGGACATGAAGCTGCTTTGTTCTGTACTAGCGGTACTCTTTCTAACCAACTTGGTCTTCGTTGTCTTTTGTTCCAACCTCCCCATTCAGTTTTGTGTGACTCTCGTTCTCACGTATTCAATTATGAATGCGGAGGTATCGCTTATCATTCTCAAGCTAACGTAGTTCCTGTTGTAGCCAAGGGAACCTACATGACAGCAGAAGAAGTCGACAGTAAAATCAATAAAGACACCTTGTGTGGTGCGATCACCAAAGGTAAAATTGTTATACAAAAACAAAACAAAAAACAAAAAAAAGATTTACTAGAAGCTAATTTATTTTTAATAGTTGTATCTCTTGAGAATACTATGAATGGTACTATCATGCCTATTGAAGAAATTCGCAAGATTCACAATGTCGCTCGTGCCAACGGTTTGAAAATGCATCTTGATGGTGCTAGACTTTGGAATGCTAGTGAAGAAACTCGTACTCCTTTAAGCGAATACGGTAAATGCTTTGATACTATTTCCATTTGTTTATCTAAAGGAGCAGGTGCACCTATTGGTTCCATGTTAACTGGTACCAAAGAATTAATTACCCGTGCTCGTCATATTCGTAAATTAATGGGTGGAGGATGGAGACAAGCTGGTATGTTAGCTGTTGCTGCACGTCACTGTATCAACACTGTTGTTCCTACCATGCGCGATACACATGCTCTTGTTCGTAAGCTTGGTGAACACCTTGAATCATTGGGAATGAAGCTCCTTTTACCTGTAGAAACCAACATGTTGTTCATTGATACTAAGCCCACTGGTATCATTATTGCCGAATTAGCAGATGCACTCAAAGCCAAGAACATCAAAATCTTTAGTAACAATGGTACTACAACTCGTCTCGTGTTCCATTATCAAATCACTTCAGAAGCTGTTGACGATTTTATTCAAGTAGCAACTCAATTAGTTCAAATGAAGAAGAAGTCTGGCTTTGTTCCTCCTGTTCCCTCTAACTCTGCAGTTGAAACAATTGAACAGACAGCAGAATCTACTTATCCTAGTGTCACCGTTAAAAACTAGATCATGATTCTTTTAAAGTTTTTTTTTCCCACACTTACAGCAAACATAACACTCAAAAGGAAAAATATTGGAAATAGAGATTCAAAGATGATGTATATATATCCATTCTCTTATCAAATTATATAAATCTCACACTCATCATTCTTTTTCAAAAATATATAATTCATGATAAAACTACAAAATCAAATAAAGTCATACAATGCCATCTTAATATTTATACAAGTACAAAAAAAAAAAAAAAAATTCATTTATTTATGTAAATAAGTTAAATGTGAATAAGTTATCTGAAAAAAAAAAAGGACGCGTTAATTTTCTTTACTACCCATTTGTGCAACATCGATAGATAAACCGGTACTTGGTAAAGACTTTGATCTCATTCTTGAAGGTTGGTCAACTAGTAATAACATCTTTTTGCTTAATCTAACAGAATGCATAGCATCTGGTCTAGGTGTTGTATTCAAATTTGGTGTAGCTTCGGTATTTGGCGGGTGACAGGGTGTGGGAGAACTATGTTGCACCGTGGGAGTTTCGGCCAAAGGTAGCGTGGGTTTTGTATTTAACAAAAGTGACTGAATCGAGTGATCGACATTTGTAGCAAGAAATTGTGCCCTGTTATTGGTATTTGTAGGGTTTGTGGATTTTTTACGTTTAATTTTTTTTTCTATTTTATTGTTGTTACGTTCATCATCTTTTAAAGGTGTAATAACTGATTTTAAGGTTTGTTGTGATGGTGTGTCAACTACAGGTGCCGTATGAACATCATCAAATTCATGTTCACTAGTTGATTTGTTGTTTCTTCTAAACCAACTCTTTTTTGTAGGCGCCGCAGCTGTGGACGAAACACTAGTATTAAGTAGAGGAAATGGATCGGCAGTGACAACTAATTCAGACGGTGCAGAATATAATTCAGGCAATGACTGGTATGATATGTCGGACATATTAGAAGTAGTTGGGTTGTTGTCAGCAGTGGATGATTTCTTTTTATTGGAATCGAGATCAAATGCAGAAGTAGTTGATTTACCATAGTTTGTTTCTTTACCGTAAATACCACCCACACCTTCAGTTTGAAAGAATACAATATCGTCCATATTAGGTAGCACCATCGTTTCCGAGAAAATTTCTTCAATTTTAGATTGAATGGCTTTACTGACCATAGAATAGCCCATTCTTTTTTCCCATACTAGAGGTTCCACAATCCATTCCATTTTAGGTTTTTTATAAAATCCCATCCAGGCACGATTCGTAGGCGGTTCCTTGATTTTAAACATTAACTTTCCTTCGATCGATTTTAAAGTAATAGCTAATACGAGATCAATGCGAATAGGTGGTAAACGGTCCGAGTATTTACATTTTAATACGGTTTCTAATTCTACACGAAAGTGACCATCATAAAATAAATGGCAATCTCCCGTATACTCTCCCTGTGGACTTAGATGTATTAGGCGAGGTTGAGTAATATAAGGTGGTCCGTGACCGCCATCAACGGAACGAACAGTAATTTCTTCTAAAAAGGGTGGTCTACGAGCATTTAATTTTGCAATCTTGGATAATATTTTGTTGTAAAAGAACGATTTCGTAGTTTCTGTTTTATAAATGCCCAAGAATATTCTACCTAATAACGCGTTCAACCACTGTAATTCGAACTGACCTGGATCGCTATGAATAGTTGATATTAAATGGTTCATTGCATCTTGGTCAAAATGTGTAGAATTTTCCATACAACTTTGTAAATCTTTTGATGAAGGTGGTTCGCCGTGATGATGTAATTTACTTGCTCGCTTAAAAGCTATATACCAATCTTCTTTATCGACACACCGACTACAATTTATATAGTAATCTTTTTCAATGCGATCTAGCAAAAAACTTTTCTTTTTCTTTAGCTGGATTCGGTTGACTTTTGAAAATAATTCATAATCCTTTAATCCATATGGGTATATATGTACACTATAATTACTAATATTGATGATTGCTTTACAGTCTAGTTGTAACTCTGAGTCGTACAGGTATAATGTATTGAATTTTAAAGCAGCAAAATAAGTTGTAAAACTATTGTTGTTACTGTTGTCGCCAGTAGGTATATCGTCTTGGTTTGTCTTGATTTCTTTCGTGATATTATTATTACCGGATAGATATGACTTCACAATACCGCCTATTGAAGTGCTTTTACTAATAGGTTGTTGATCGCGAGTAATGTGAAGCCAACCTACTTTATAAAAATATTGTTGAGAATGCGTCTCTTCTTTTTCCTCTTCTAAAGCATCGGACGAAGTGACAGTTCGAGATTCTTTCTTTTTACTACTAGAGAAATATAAAAACAAAAGGAATAGGGGTATAAAAGTAAAGCAGCCAAGCAGGTACGCAATGGCCAAGGATATATAATAGTTTAAGTTCATGCTGCTTTTAAAGCATGGTCAAAACAGGAAAACAGAGAAAGATAAACTGTACTTTTTATTATTATCCCAAAACAGGGGTGTTTATCACTTCGTTTCAAAATACAATATCTATTTTAGTTTCCTTTTTTGATTTCTAAAAGGTAAAGTCTGTATTTTTTATAACTGCAAAAAAAAAAGTGGACCAGTTTTATAATAAAAAACGTTTTGTATCATAACATTACGTTTATTAACTGTTTTTATTACGAGTTATTTGAGACAACCAATCAAACACGTTGGGGGAAGGGGGGAAGGGTTTAGCCGAGAGTGTAGATTTGTCTTTGGTTGTAATAAGGAGGTATACAACAAAATATCAAGTATCATTTGGAAATTGTCGTTGATGAAAATAGTGATGACTCATATAAATCTTTAAAAAGGAAGGCCATTTTAAGCTTAAGCAATCAAGCTTCTTCTATTATATCGTCTAAAATTTTAAAACAAGCATAGCGTTCATACTGAAAACCTTTAATATAATCCTAGCCCATAAGTCAAGAAATAAATAGAGGTAATAATAAAGATGTGAATAGCCATAGACTTGTTGATTGCTTTAAATAGAACTGCATTAATGCCCATGCCAACAACCGCGAGTGCTGCATTAATGCCCACAAAAGAATGTGAATAACTCTGTTCGCGTCACTTTTTAAACTGTCGAATACGACTGCTTTACCGTGACCTTTTTTTTTCTTCTACTCCAAAAAAAAAAAAAAAAAGCTCCTCTCTTTTTTTTTATATTCCAAATAAAGTACAACCATGAAGTTAACTACTCAAGTGATAGCTGAAATATATAAAGACAAACCTATCGAAAGTCTTAAAGATATCAATGTTTCAAAGAGAGAAATCGATTCAGTAGACGATATCTCTGCTTGCAAAGAACTTCGTAAACTTAACCTTGCTAATAACGAACTTGTTGACGAAAAGTCTATTACCGGTTTGAAAGATCTTGAGCAGATTACCCTTTTGAATCTCTCGGGTAACAAGTTCAAAGACTTTACCGGGTTCCAACACTTTCAAACATTATGTGGTAATATATTTATTTTTAAAACTACATATATATATACGGACACTGATTTTTTTTTATTATTGTATAGTACTCAACGTCAGTCATAACGAACTTGTTCATATGAGTCCTCATATTACTAGACTTAAGCACTTGAAAGCTCTTATTTTAAACCATAACAATCTTTTGGAAATCGAAAATATTGAGCCTTTGCTTGAATTAAACACTTTAGGTAAGAAAAGTAAAAAAGTAAAATAAAATAAATTAAACGTTACTAACTATAATATATAGTGATATCTCACAATAAAGTCGATAGAGTACCTAGATTATCCAGTATTTTACAACTTACAAAGCTTTCAGCTGCTCATAATCAATTGACTGAAGTACCCGATTTAACACATAACGTGTTACTCAAAGAAATTCGATTGAACGATAACAAAATCACACAGATACCCGAAACTTTAAGAAAGTGTAATGCAATTGAAATTATGGATTTCGGAAACAATGGTCTTGCTAATTGGACTGATATTGCCGCTCTTGGCTCTTTAACAAAACTCCATAACTTGAACTTAAAGGGAAACCCTATCGCCAAGAAGAAGGATTATCTTGAGAAGGTAACGCATGAAAACCAAATTATGCAAAAAAAAAAAAAAAAAAAAAAAAAAAAAAAAAAGCGGAAGGCTAACTTTTTTATTTCATTCTTTTAGATTCTTGATCTTGTACCTTCTCTTCGTATTTTAGATGGTGAGAGATTCGATCCCAAGTTTTTGGAACGTAAAAAGAAGCAAAGAGAAAATGTCAACATCGTTGAAAAGAAACAACGTATGAAGAGAATGAAGGTACAAAAGGAAAAGAAAGAAAAGAAGGAAAGAGGAGAAGTAGATGAAGATGGGGATGTTCATATGAAAGAAGCTGATGCACCTGTTGCTGAAGGCAAGAAGCGTAAAGCTAAAGTTACCGAAATCCTCAAGGTTAAAGCTAAGAAATCTGGCGCTGCTGAACCTAGCGATGAGCCTGCTATGAAGAAGAAGAAGAAGACAGCTTCCGATGAGAAGGATCTTTTCTTTGTTAAGCCCGAGGATAAGCCTGTTGAGACAAAGAAAACCAAGGCTACCAAGGCCACTACTATTCCTAAGGAACCTGTAGCCAAGAAAGAATCTGTAGCATCCGTTGCTGCTATTCCCACTTTACTTACAAAGCCTCAAACTAAGGCCGAAACTGGTGTTGTAGGCGTTGTAGATAAATCGAAGAAATTGGCCAAGGCCGGTATCAAGAAGACAACTGATGTTGTTGCAGCATTAGAAAGTGAGAATAAGAAGCAAGAAGCAAGTAACACAGGTACTGGCTTAGATGTTGGTGGTTGGGATTAAATAGTATCAAAATAGACAAAACACTTTTATTAAATAAATGCATCTCTTTTTATTTATTTGTAACTTTATTTCTAAATATGTATGGAACGCAAAATATTTTCTAAGCTCCCGTTATGTCAAAAAAAAAAAAGCCTTTGCCACTCGTTTATCTGAAACTTTTTTATTATTATTATGATAGAGCGAACCTTTTTTTAAAAAAAAAAATCAATAGTTAAAGTATCAATATGTAATGTCAAATATCATTGGTAATCCACCATTTACTTTAAAGATCAAGAGTATCTTCAGGTTATTTAGTTTCCGCTCTGAGCCTTTCTACAGTTAATAATTTATTGATTTAATCATCTTTAAGAATTGAATGAAAAATAGGATGTTTTTTTATATATAAAAACCACTATAAATGAGTAAATCAATCAACCATTGTTAAAACTTGGAATAAAAAGGATATGTTTGTTTTGTAAACCGGGTATATGATTACCTTTATTTCTTTATAATTCCGTCGGTCTCGTCCGACACAAACAAATTGAAAATCATGGTAACAACGCTGTGGTACAAACCTGTTATACAAACATTATCTGAAAAAAAAAAGAGGCTGCAACTATTTTAAAAGTCAAACTGTTGTACATTATTAATCGAATGATATTACCATTTTCTAGTCTTTGATAGCTATGTTTTTTTTAAAATCCCCCTTATAAAACAGATCAAATATATTTCAGTCAAGCTTGAGGGCTACAAAACTAAAAGCGAATTTTTTTCATATACTTTTTATCATATACATGCCGTCATTTCTTACTCTTTTCACGTGTATAAAAAGAAACAATCCAATAATAAAATCGTTAATTTTTAACTAAATGATTCTATCACATTCCCCTCTTTTCAGTTATAAATCCAAACGAGTTATAAAATAATTAATAATACAAAGGTTTTTATAGATAAGAAACTGAAAATAGAATTCCTTTAAACATTGAGTGGTAAATTCTGTTTACTATTACTAATAAAGCAAGTCACTCCTTTTCTGTATTCACAGAATTGTATGCGTTTCAAGTTATTTACAGATTACGTCTGCATAGATGCACGTAGATTTTGCCCTATTTGGTACACAATTAACCCACCATACATAATATAAAAAAAAGAAGGGAAAACCCAATCCTTATACAAGAATAAGCTGACCATACTCGAATGTAAGAAAAATGATGCGATAACAATTAAACTTTCGGATATGTAAATTCCGACTATTTAAAAAATTAAAGTTAAAAAACAGACGCTGATCTGTTCGATTATTAATTAAAGCGACTTTTAACTGTCACTTTTTCCTTATGTTACATCAAAATCAAGTCTCTGGATCCAAACAAAAAAAAACATATAAAAAGAGCCGTTACAAAAAAAAAAAAAAAAAAATAGTTTTATATCTTAATTATTTGTATACCTAAACTTTAATTCGCATTGTTTTTTTTTTGTAAATAAAACTCGATAAAAATAATAATGGATTCGAAGCCTGTATACTATCCAAATCAAATCGACACTAAAGAAAATTATGCACGTTCGAGTGCTGATGAAACTGAAACTATAATAGATGATGGCACTTATACTACTCAATCCCATAGACCCACTGTTGGCGCATTCGGTGAAGAAAATGGTAACGCTGTAGATATTGAAAGCGCTCTTGAAGAATATCGATCAATTGAACGTGAACTAACTCGACAATCGCGAAAAGGGTCTACTCATAATGACCTTGAAAAGGGTGCTAGTAACCAAGAATTTGATTTGACAGATTTCCTTTCGAATGAAGATTCACAACTTACTTCTGCTGGTTTAAAGCCAAAAAACATGGGTGTCATCTGGAAGGATCTCAAAGTTCAAGGCTTAGGTGCTGATGCAAGATCTATCTCCACTAACTGGTCTGTCATCACCAATTTTTTGCAATTTTGGAAATGGGGTGGACACAAGGGTACCGATTTTACTATTCTCAAAGACAATAACGGTTTTTGTAAATCAGGTGAAATGTTGTTAGTTCTTGGCCGCCCTGGTGCTGGTTGTTCCACTTTGCTCCGTGTGCTTGCAAACATGCGTGCTTCTTATACTCAAATTGATGGCGAAGTTAGTTATGGTGGCATTGACGCAAAAGAGTTTGGAAAATACTTCAAGGGTGAAGTATGTTATAATGAAGAAGAAGATCTTCATTACCCAACTTTAACTACCCAACAAACGCTTCGATTTGCTCTCAAGAACAAGACTCCTTCCACTCGTATTCCTGGTGAATCCAAAGTAGAATTTATTGATAAAATTCTCTATATGCTCGGTAATATGCTCGGTTTGACAAAGCAAATGAATACTATGGTCGGAAACGCATTTGTTCGTGGTCTTTCTGGTGGTGAACGTAAGCGTTTATCAATTGCTGAACAAATGACAACACATAGTTCAATCAACTGTTGGGATTGCGCTACTCGAGGTCTCGATGCTTCTTCTGCTTTGGATTATGTTCGTTCTCTCCGTATTATGACTGATATTATGAAGAAAACAACCATCTCTACATTGTATCAAGCCTCCGATAGTATTTTTGATCTGTTCGATAAAGTTATGGTTCTCGATGAAGGTCGCTGCATATACTTTGGTCCTACCGCTGAAGCTAAAGATTACTTTACTGATATGGGTTTCCACTGTTCTTCTCGTAAGTCAACTCCTGATTTCCTTACCGGTCTCTGTAACTTGAATGAACGCGAAATCAACAGTGATTTCAAAGGCCAAGTCCCAGTTAACTCTGCTCAATTTGAAAAGCTCTACAAAGAATCCGCAATGTGCTCGAAAATGAATAACGAAAGAGATGAATACGAAAAGCAAATTAATATCGATAAGCCATCATTATCATTTAAAGAAGCCTTCGTACAAGCTCATAATACTCCTTTTGTTCTCAACTACTTTGATCAAGTCAAGGCATTAACTGCTCGTCAATTTCAACTTATTTGGGGCGATAAGGGTTCTCTTGCTATTCGTTACGGTGATGTCGTTGTTAAAGGTCTTATTACTGCTTCTGTATTCTTTATGATGCCTCTTGATGGTGTTGGTGCCTTTTCTCGTGCTGGTGCATTTATCTTATTCTTGTTCTTTAATTCCTTTGTTGCTCAATCTGAACTCCCCGCATTTATGGAAGGTCGTCGTGTTCTAGAAAAACATAAGCATTTCGCCATGTACTACCCTTCTGCCTTTTATATCGCTCAAGTGATTATTGATATTCCACTTGCTATTTTCCAAGCAATTATATTTGAAATATCCGTTTATTTTATTATTGGTCTTGATAATGATGCTGGAAAGGTAAATTATTATATTTTTTCTTTTTTCTTTTTACTAATTATTTTTCTTATAGTTTTTCTTCTTTTTTATTGTATTTGTAATGATTATTTTGTGTATGAACAGTTTCTTCCGTTTCTGGGGTTCTGTCAGTCCCAATTTTTATACCGCTTCTCAAATTTCAAGTATTTTCTTTGTCGCCTTTTTGATTTACATTGGTTATCAAATACCTTATCCTAATATGCATCCTTGGTTTGTTTGGATCTTTTGGATCAATCCTTTGGCCTATAGTTACAACGCAATCATGTCTTCTGAAATGTCCGGTCTTGAATTCAGTTGTGACGGTGTAAATGGTGTTCCTTATGGTCCTAGCTATACCGAACAAGCCTATCGTTCCTGTATTCTTCCTGGTGCTGCACCCGGTGATAGCTATGTCCTTGGTGATGATTACTTGAGTTACTACTATAACTTCTATACTTCTATGCGCTGGATTAACTTTCTTGCTGTCGCACTCTTGTTCGTTTTATTTACTGCTCTGACCGCTCTTGCTATGGAATACGTCTCTCTTAGAAAAGAAGGAACTATTACCAAAGTTTATGAAAAGGGCTTCTCACCTGATATTGTCTCGGATGAAAAACTTTTGGAGCAAACTGCTGCTGTTCAAGATCAAGAGATGGAATCTGTAACTGATGGTACTACTTTCTCATGGCATCATATTAATTACACCGTTCCTGTTAAAGGCGGCAGTCGTCAACTTCTGAGTGATGTTTCGGGTATCGTCAAACCAGGTAATCTCACTGCATTAATGGGCTCTTCTGGTGCTGGTAAAACTACATTACTTGATGTCTTGGCTAGAAGAAAAACCATCGGAACCATTCTTGGTAATATTTACATGAACGGCGAAGACCTGGCTGATGATTTTGAACGTACTACTGGATACTGCGAGCAAATGGATGTACATAACCCTAATGCAACTGTCCGTGAAGCTCTTCAATTCTCCGCTTACCTTCGTCAACCTGCTGATGTCCCCAAAGAAGAAAAGGATGCTTATGTTGAACACATTCTTGAACTTATGGAGATGGAAAAGATTGGCGGTGCACTTATTGGTGATCTTGAAGAAGGTGTTGGTATCTCTGTTGAAGAACGTAAGCGTCTCACTATTGCTACTGAACTCGTTGGTAAACCAAAATTGCTTTTCTTGGATGAACCTACTTCTGGTCTTGATGCTCAAAGTTCATTTAATATTGTTCGATTTATTCGTAAACTTGCTGATGCTGGCTGGCCTGTGCTTTGTACTATTCATCAACCATCTGCTACTCTCTTTGAACATTTTGACCATCTTCTTTTACTTATGCGTGGCGGAAAGACTGCTTACTTTGGTGAAATTGGCGAAGACTCTCGTACTATGATTGATTACTTTGAATCCCATGGTGGTCCTAAATGTGCTCCTGAGGTAAATCCTGCTGAATATATCTTGGAATGTGTAGGCGCTGGTACTACTAGCAAATCTACTAAAGACTGGGCTGAAGTTTGGGCCAAATCTACACAAGCTGCTGAATTAGAACGTGAATTAGAAGATATCGATCTTTATATGGATCATGAAGTCAAGCGTGACGTTAAAATGTATGCGCAACCTTTCTGGCAACAATTAGTTCTTGTTTACAAGCGTATGAATGTCTCTTGGTGGCGTACTCCTTCTTACAACATGGGTCGTGCGTTCAATGTTTGTTTTATTGGTTTGATTACTGGTTTCACTTTCTGGAAGGTTGGAAGTACACCCACTGATATGCAAAACCGCATGTTTGGTCTTTTAACATCGCTATTCATGGGAAACACAATGATTATCTTGATTCAACCTCGTTACTTGCAAGAAAGACTTTGGTTCCGTCGTGAGCATGCTAGTAAATACTATGGTTGGTCTTCATTTGCCCTTTCTTGTATGTTGGTAGAAATTCCATATCTTATTGCAAACTCTGCTTTATTCATGTTCTTTTACTACTGGACCACTGGTTTACAAAATGAGTCTGCTCGTGTTGGATACTTCTTTGTTTTGTTCGTTGTTTATTTGTTCCATTCTATTAGTCTTGGTCTTGCTATTGCTGCTATTTGTGATTCTGCTACAATGGCTGGTGTACTTAATCCTTTCTTCATTACTATTCTTATCTTGTTCGCTGGTATTTTCCAACCTCCTGGAGCAATGCCTAATTTCTGGAGCTCTTGGATGTATTACTTGGATCCATACCATTATCTTGTCGAAGGTTTGATTACCAATGCTTTGGATGGTGTCAAAGTTATTTGTGGTGAAAGTGATTTTATCAAGATTAAATCACCAGTAGGACAAAACTGTGGCGATTATATGGCTGAGTTCTTTGCTGATGGTGGTCTCGGATACATTGGAAATCCTAACAGTACAGACTTCTGTGATTACTGTCAATACACAACTGGTAATGATTATTATGAATCTCGATTAGGTTGGTCTTTTGATAACAGATGGCGCAATTTTGGTATTCTCTGGCTCTTTACCTTATTTAACGTCGCTATGTTTGTCGTACTCACTTACTTGTTCAGAAAACAAAAGCGATAAATCATTGTAATATCTATACTTTTTCCTTCATTCATCATCTTTATATAATTGTAATTACCTACCCTATATTGTAATATAAACACACAAACAATGTAACAATAACAATAAAAAAATAAAATAGAAAATAACCTTGTTCACTATACCAAAATTTTATCGTTGGCTATTATGATAATTATTTTTTCTCGTTGGGAAATTCCTTTCAATCATTTCTCTGGACAGAATGAGAATTTTTAATATTTTTAATGTAGTTATTATAATTATTTTTTTTTTAAATTTCTTTTCTTCCTCTTTTCACTTTTTTTTTAAAATATATATATATATATATATACGTATATCATGCCATTAACAAATGAAACAGGAAATGCACCGCCTTCGTGGAAAAATAAAATTCTAGACTTGTATCTATGGTGCAAAATAGTCTCCATAAGTTTAAATATGATGTACATGGTACATAAGTTGAATCATTTTTTTTAAAAAAAAGTATACTCTTTACTAAAAAAAAAAAGTATATGCTTTCTCTATAACAGATTCAAACATTTGAAGATACTTATGACGCAGGATCAAATATTAGTAAGATGAATTCGTAGTAATAAATAAATAAATAAATAAAGTAAGCTAATACTTAAATTTACTACTTGAACCAGTATCTCATCAGCAAACATCAGAAAAATATGCTGTACCACTTCAATATGGTTTTCAAATATTAATTGGCTGCTTAATGCTGTTCTGCCTGATAGTAGATCTCGTCATACTAACGACTGTAAATATATAACTTTTTTTTTAAAACCAAAAAAAGGGGGAATGAAAAAGTGTAGTCTAATAATATTTTGATGTAGTCAAAGTTAGTCGTAGCAGATTGGTACTGGCGTCCAGGTGTATTTTTCTTTACTTTTACATGCGGAAATGAAATAATAGCAGTAATGGAGCTCCTGTTTAGTAACGAATCGTTCTTGCAGAGTTGTCAACAGCGATTGGCAGGACCACAAGGATCCAAGATTTTAGTCATGGAGATATGTGATATACAGAACCGATTAAACCATATAACCACATTATTTGTTTTATTCCGAGATCTTCTTATTTGTGTAAGTAAAAGATGGTAATAGAAAATAGACAATTTTTAACTTGTACTTTGTTCTATATAGGGAACATATGTTTCCATTAGTTACTTTTATATTTTGCGTCTAGTCCAAGTCTTAAAAAGAAGAACTACTTCGGATACCGCTATGCACGTCATGGCAAATAGCTATCATTACCCTATCACACAATAAATAAAAACATGTATAAAAACAAAAAGTCGGGTTTTTTTTAAAAAAAATTTTTATATAAATTCCTTATTTTATCTTCTATCTCCTTCGGTCACGATCTTCTCTTCTACTATCGTCTTTACGGTCTCTGTGTCTATCATAATCCCGTCTGTCCTCTCTTTTACGGTCGTAATCTCTTCTATCGTCTCTTCTATCATCTCTTCTACCAGTATCCCGTCTGCTACTACCGCGATCGCTGTCTTTTCTATTACTACTACTACGACCGTCATCTCTCCGAGAGCTACTGTGATATGATTTATCGTCATCTGTCTTGAGTCTTTTACTATCTTTCTTATTTGTGTCAAATACTAAATCGTAATTCTCGCCACGTTTGCCATGGCCTTCGCCATCTCTATATCTTGTTCTCTTTTGTAAATTATCGAAACCACCCATAGACTCTTTGCCTCCAGTACGCTTCGAAATCCAATCCTTGTGAAGCTTTGAAACAGATTGAGAGAAATCTACATGAATACGACGATCATCAATAAGTACAGATTGCATTTTAAAATAAGCCTATACAAAATTAAAAAAAAATTAGTACTTAATATATCCCCCTATTAAAAATAATAACAAATTTACCTCTTCAGCATCTTCCTTATTTTCAAATTCTACAAAAGCATAACTGAGAGATTCACCAGTTTGTCTGTCACGAATAATCTCACAACTATGAATAGCACCAAATCTCGAAAAGATCATTTCTAAATCTTCGTCTCTAGTCACTGGATTTAACTTGCATACAAAAAGTACATTCTCTGGTGGTTTAACCTCTGCAAAAGGTAAATCACCAATCATTTCCAACGTAAGTGCGTGTGCTTTAGCTTCTCTTTCTCTAGTTCTCTTTTCAATCTCCTCGGGATCACCAATTTCCTCAATATCTTCATCGTCAGCGATACGCATGGATTCCATCTGTTCTTTTGTAGGTAATGGTGATTCATCAGGTATTTGAAGGCCTTCTGGGTCAGGGAACGGATCATCCAATACAACTGTGTGTTTAATACGAATATCACGAAATGGTCTTCCTTTTTCGTCACAAAAGGCTTCGTTCATTTTATCCAATACTTCAAACCCTTCTGCGACTTCTCCAAATAAGGTATATTTACCATCGAGGTAATCTAAGTCGTCGCCCAAAGTAATGAAAAATTGACTTCCGCTTACACCTCCACTCTCAATAGACGCGTCAGCAGCTACTGCCATAGACACCATACCCTTTCTTTTATGTTTTAACTTGGGATTAATTTCAGCAGGAAAATAACGCTGTGAAGGTCCATTCAAGATACCATATATTGATTCACCTTGGTCTCCTTTACCTGTAGGATCACCAGTTTGTGCCATAAAATCTTTTTGAACATTGAAAAAAGGTGAAAAGTTATAATACTTGATTTTACAAAGTTTTAAAAAGTTGAGCGAAGTTCTGGGACATTCATCTGTATAAAGATCAATGACAAGATCTCCTAGTGAAGTCTCGATTAAAACGGACTAATAAAGCTGTTTAGTATACCTTATTTAAATTTTTTAAATATATATATGTAATATTGTTTCCATTGTTTTTAATTGCTTTACCATTGTATTTATTGTAAAGAAAAAAAGGATACTTTTTTATTTTGGAAAAAATGACTGGTATTTTTGCAAAAAGTTCAGCACTATTTTTGGAAATTCTGTGACGCTCATTAACACTAATTGGTAACTGTGATAAACTTTTCCGACGACCTGTAAGGAAAAGCCAGAAAGAAAAAGGTACTATTATTAAATTAAAAATCAATACTTCAAACATCTTACTTTATTTATATTATCAGGAAAAGATACCTTGTACGTCGAGCAAGCTACTGGCTCTACTCAAGACTAGAAAGCCGAGGGCGACGCAGTGGCAGAGTCCAGACAACAGTCGTCAATTACCTCCCAAGTTAGAATCAACAAACTGAAACAAGTTTTAAGGGCGGCTTTTTTTTTTTGAAGAAAAGAAGCCTATCTGTAATACCTATCTTGTCAGTAAACTGAAAGATATCAGCAGCAAAGAAGTAGAAGTAAACAACTCTTACACAGCGCGATCATCGCATATCAAAGTTGCAAGAATTAGGGGTGGATGGTGCTTTGCGCGTATTCAAAGCAAAAATATATATATATATATATATATATAAGTAAACATTTGCAAAGCTACCATTTTACGTTATAATCTGATGATTTACGAAAAAAAAAACAGCAACCAGTAATATCCAAATGCATATTAACAGGCAGTAACAATATGATCCTACCAGCCATATCGTAATTGAAAACAGGTACAAAAAGTGGAAGCAAGTTGCCCTTCAAGATGGACCAGACGAAACAAAAAACACCTACTTATGTCGTAATGATTGATAAATGTCTCACTTCGCAAATATATCCTGTGGGTCAAGCTGGAATAATATCGGACGAAAAAAATAGCTCTGGCTCAAAAATCCGCCATGTACTCAAATTATCAACTTGTGTTACCCGGTGGAATAGAGACCAAATAGCTAAGCATGAATATCTGTTCCATTTTTCTTCATATGGCTCAAAACAACGCCAATTGCCCAGAAGGCTTTAGGAGAACATAAATTCTCTTCTAAACTTATATCCTTCATAACAGTTGGATAACTCATATGTACTTTCGGTAAGCTCTTTATATATATTTATATATTGAGCTGTAAGCTAACTTGCTTTCAGGTATTTCAAAAAAACTAAATTTTCTCGAAGCAAATAACACACGTGCATAAGAAAAGTATCGGATATTTTATCACAGAAATTGTGGAAATCAACAATAAACACCTATAGTGGGCAGCATTTGAATTAATACGACTAAAGATCTCTAATTTGCTAAAATTGAAAAAAAAATGGAGTTGTTTGAAGGATATCACACTTTTTCTTGAAGCTGTAATGGCTCCAGTAAGAACTAACTATTTTCTTGATATTATTACAAAAACGCTATATACTTCGATAACAAAGCGTTTTTAATTGGACAGAGTCTTGTACTTACAATTATATTTTACCTTCGGGGGAACTTTAAACATGTAGTACTACTTAATAACCTTGTCAGGAAAGTAGCCTTAATTCCAAATATCAATATGGTAGCCAAACTTAAATTCTATTATTTCTAGTCTTATAGCATCATTGTATTTTAGAACAATCATTCGATAAGAGGGAACTCAAGTCAGTGTATTGTTACAAGAGAAAAAAACCTAATCTAATTACATAATTGGCGACATGATAATCACAAACCGTGCTTTTTTGTACACCTGAAGTTTTAAATGCCAGACAAAAGGACAATATTCACACACTATGGTAGAAACTACTAGTTTAAAACGAGTATACCCCGACATTGAATTACGAATAGAATAGAGGATCATGTAACTTGTTGGTTATATTCAAGTATGTGTAGGTTTAAAATATAGATGTATAAAAATAATTCCTAATTTGGAATTTTTTTTCTTCTAACATTATAGCAGATTTTTTTTAAAACTCTCTTCTTCTCTTCTTTACTCTCTCTCTAAAAAAAAAAGGGCAACAATAAAAAAAAAGCATATATATATTTCAGATCTAATGTCAAACAAACGTAGCCGATCCTCTATTTGCGAGCAAGAAGATTCAACTTCAAAGCGTGTTTGCGTTGAAGATAATAGTAGCTTGTTATCTGAATTGTCTCAAGTTCTAAATACGATCAAATCGACACCTTCTTCTGGTGAAATCTCTGCTGAAGTTATGGAAACCTTCAAGATCCTTTTACTAGAGATTGATCAATTGTCTGCTGATGAATCTAACATAGAGGCAAAACAAATGAAACAAGAGAGTGAGCTTTGCTTAGAATCTTGGTTCGATGACTTACTTGCTCGTTGTGAAGCTGACGGTGAATTAAACTTGGAAGATTTAGAAAGTATATGCGATAGTGAAGATGGTGATTCTATTGCTTTTGCCATGGCCCAAGAGGATGAGGAAGAAGACGAAGACGAAGAAATTATCATTGTCGATGACGAAGGATCTGAAATTGGTGCCCCTCAAGCCCTTGTTGTATTATAGTGCGTCTATCTTTTTGGTTTGTCTTTAAAGTCTTGCGGTTATGATCATCTTTCCTTACACTTTATATTCAACCATGATATTTAGGCGATATCCCTCTCCCCCCATTTCCTTTTATTTTCCTTGTAATTTTCTCCATTTAATCGTTTTTATCTTACTCTTTTTTTTTGGTTTTGTTTGGCAGAAATACCATTCTCTCGTATTGTTAGATATATTTTTTTTTAATAATAATAAACAAAATACACAGAAATATATACACACAATCTCTGTTGATCTACTTTTGATTCACCTGCTTGGGGTACTAATGAACCGCATTATTACTTTTCTCAATATCGGGTTTTATCTTCTCTCTCAGGTCCCGAAAACATCTATTACCTTCTATAGGAGTGGTACAAGAATATTCTCTACGTTTCTTTTCCCTCGGCACTTGAAAAAAGATCACTTTGCGGAGAATTGGGGGGGGGGGATGCAAACGAATCTTTACAATATGCTGTCATTTATTATTGATTTCATACAGCCATTTTTCGAATATCTTTTTTCATCCAGTTTGTTTAACATAATTCAATCGGATCGTTCGAGCGAAAATATGCTCGCTTATGCAAAATCAGTAAAATCTTACTATCATCACATCATAGTTTAGAATAAGACAAATAAACGACAAAGGAAATTTAATAGAAATGAAGCTGCACAATATATTTCGGACAATACACCATATAAAAGTGTTAAAGAAAAAAGGAAAAGGAAAAAAAAAAAGCTTTGATTATTCTACCCGCTCGTTTCTACCTCAATTCTTGTTCTGGGACATTTCCTTCTCGATTAAAGACTTTAATACTTTTAGTCTGACCTTCCTTTACTAGTTAACTGTAAACAATAAATGTATGGGGTTCAATTAAATGACCTGTTATAATTATTGTTAGTTCAATGAAGGCCTCCAATTCTATATCAGTTTACAAATATAATACCGATAAAATTAGCCTTTTTCAATTTAATTTCAAAATAGGTTATTCAACTTGAACGGCTTTAAAAACGAAAACTCTGCTAAAATTAATCTGTTGGTCGCAGCTTATGTAAACCTACAAAAAATATTTTTCTTTTTGTTTCTTCTACTTTTCTTTTATTTTATAAACAACTCCTCTATATGTGTCTTTCGGTATAAATAGCTCCTCTATATAACTACGTGTCTTTTGGTACAAACAGCTCCTTTATACGTGTGTTTTTGGTAAACTTAAATATTTATAAAAGTTTTTTTAGAAGCTTAACTGATCACTTTATCAAACAGGTATTACATATGCCGAGGGTGTTACGTGTGGAAGGAGTGTTTTAGACCTTTTCATATTATTCTGAATTAATTTACAATTGATGGTATAGCCCATTCTACTGATTCTGAACCATTTCCTTATGGATAAAGATAGTTTTACAGTAGCGACTCTATTTAAGGGTGACCAAAATTTGGAAGAAATCCACCCTTAAATCGAACATACCCTTATATCAAAAACGCGAATGTGATAAAATAGTGGCCATTTATCAGAATATGAATTTATGATAAAGCAATATTTTTTAGAAGTTATTTCCAAAAATGGTTTTTTATAATTGAATTCCACTCTTAAATCGAATAGTGGTAATAGTGGTGTTAAAGCGGGGGGCGGAAGAAGGTGTCCTGGAGAAATCCACCCTTAAATAGAACCTACCCTTAAATCGAACACCTTTAAATAAAGCCGCTACTGTACTCCTATTAAACCATATTTACCTGCCGTAAGTCGGTTCTTGATCGTGAATACCTTTCACGAAGATCCTGTGGCAATAGTCAGATCAAGCTATGTATTTTGGAGCTGACTCGTTCTTTTCCGGGTTATACTGCTCATATATTCTTGGGGTTCAATACAATTGTAAGTATACATGGATAGGAGAGAGAGAGAGAGAGAGAGAGAGAGAGAGAAATGCGGAATAATAGTGTTATACACCTATCAGTAAGAAGATGTTATATAATTTTAAAAGCATTATTTAAAAATTTATTTGAAAAAAAAAGTGTAGTTTTATTTATTTAATTAAAGCGTGTTTCTCTTGGTTCTCAAAGCAGACCTTTTTATACATGTATAAAAAAGAACACTTTGATACTAACAGGATCAGCCACGGGAAGGCGGAAACACATCTGATCCCATCCCAGATGCTACTGCGCTGTACATGAACAGTGTACCCTAATTTGAGCTGAGGACTGGCTATAAATATCGCAGGAAAACTAGAGCTGCCAGATAGAAACATATAGCGCCAAAGTATGTTACACGTAAGTACACGACAGCACTTCTTCTGGTTGACTCACCGTCGATCATCACGATGGTTCTGGAATGGTACACATTTCCTCAAGTTAGCAGGAGATACGCAATTCGGGTGGACCTAAACGATTCCTGATGACTGATGTCTTGTTATACTTGCTATATAGATGTACCGATGACTCCTTTGTACAGATGCGATAAATCGAACTACCATGGCTTCACGAAAAGACACCTAGATGCAGACAATCTTTCCAACCTTAATCCCACCTTCAGATCTGGAAGTACCTGTTTCCACTTACGATTTCTTGACATGGTTTTCAAACTATAATTACCCAATCATTACCAAGGGTCAGGGAACACCGTCACCAAGATTTACGGCTAACCCAAGTTCTTTTTTACCTATCCAGTATCGACTATAAGAGGGAGACCAAGGAATACCAGCGTTTTTTTTTTTCTTTTTTTTTTTTTTTTTTTTTTTTTTTTTTTTTTTTTTTTTGGTTTTTATCAAAGTGACCAGCACCTTAATTTTTTTTTGTCGACAAAATGTCCAGTATTGTAGTGATAAAAAGGACAGGCGGACAGAATAGAGAAGGACAGAAAGAGCGGAAGGAGTTTTTTTTTTTTTTACAAAATGTCCAGCATTGTTACGAGAGAGAGAGATAGATAGATAGAGAGAGGCGCGGACAGAAGAGACAAGGACAAAAGAGTGGAAAGAATTTTTAGACAAAATGTCCAGCATTTGTTGTGTAAAGGAATGTAAGTTTTTTTTTTTTTTTTTTTTTTTTTTTTTTTTTTTTTTTTTTTTTTTTTTTGGCCGGTATTCTTTAGAGTCCTCAAATAGAAGACACTTTCACAGTAATAGGAACTTGAGAAGGAAGTAAACCAAGGATTAAGCGAACCCGTCACCAGGGATCAGATCAAGTAATTACAGTTAAAAAACCAGAGGTCAAGAAACCAGGGAAACAGACAGAACTATCACATCCAGTGAAACCAAGATTAGAAAGAAAGCCCACACCTAGAACTTTTCAATTCACCACAGCAGGAAGATCACCACATCAATACTCTAGAGCCATCAGTACATCCACATAACAAGCATAACAAGGCGTCGGTCATCAGGTGTCGTTTAGGTCCACCCGAATCGCGTGTCTCCTGTTAACTTGAGGAAGTATGTACCATCCCAGAGCCACCGCGGTGATCAACTAGTGAGCACACCCAGAAGAAGCGTTGTCGTGTACCCCGCGCATACTTATGACGGCGTACGCCCTATCAGACAGCATATAAGAGGCACTATAGAGAGCATCAATCCATCA
This sequence comes from Thamnidium elegans, assembly GCA_025201345.1. Taxonomy (NCBI): domain Eukaryota; kingdom Fungi; phylum Mucoromycota; class Mucoromycetes; order Mucorales; family Mucoraceae; genus Thamnidium; species Thamnidium elegans. The sequence goes on along the minus strand of JAIXMG010000001.1, from coordinate 2,218,508 downwards.
CAAGGCTTCAAAGAACGCCCATTTCGGATACAGCAGTAGGACCTGGGATAAAAAAAAAAGTGTGAGTACGTTGAAATAAAACTAGTATGCACATACCTTAGCTCAGAGATGATAAACAAGTAAAGAAAGAGTTTTTTTTTTTTTTTTTTCTCAAATAAAAATAGAAACAAGATCACGTCACATAGAAAAGTGAAGAAGAGTAATTCTATTTTTTGTTTTTTGTTTTTTTTTTGTTTGGAAAAAAAAAAACTATAGTTTATTACACACTATAAGCGTTTAAAGCGGTAAAGGCTTGTCCTAGAGCCAATTATTACCATCGAATCACTTTACCTCAAAAGGGATAATTTAAAAATTAGAGATGGTCTCTAGGGCAAGTATATTAAAAACGAGGAGTTTTGCCAACAACAAATTTATTATGGCGACATTAAAGAATCATACTGTGTGTTATTTGTTAGAACATTATATTTCTCGTCAAAGTAATGTTACTAGCAACTTTAAAAAACTATTTAGACTCAAGTTTGAGAAGGATTAAGAATAAAATTGCTTTTTATTTATTAGGTAATAATATGATAGTAGAGAGATGAAAAAATATACATGGGAATGAATTTGTTGCGCAAGTCTTTTTGACTGTTCTTTGCAAAAAAAAAAAAAAAAAAAAAAAAAAATTAATCGATTTCGCAGCACAGGCCATTCTGTCAAAAGAGCTTGAACCTTATATTATTTATTTATTTGTAAAACTCCAGGACAAAAGACCCGTGATGTGAAAAGCCACATAGAGATGCTCTTCAGCGTCGCACTTTTTTTTTTTCATGCACACACTACATAATTACTGCTGTCAATATATGCAAAACCTTATTTATTTTTCTCAAGAAAAAAAAGAAGAAGCGTTTAACTGGTTTCTTTCCGTAATTGTATATATAAGACTGCTACTTTCGAATAACATCTTAGCTTATTCAAAACTATCATATGTACATATCGGTTGCCAGGAAAGATAATATGTGGCTTGAAAGAAAATAGAGTTAAATTAAAAGCATCTAATGAACTATCGCGTTGATAACAAAGAAAATCATAATCAGAAGAAAGTCTTCGAACAGAACAGAACCAAACGCGTTAAAATTATTTTAACAGCGTTTTAAAGAGTTTCAGAAACTACCTGAAAAAGTAAATAAAAATAAAAATCTCTCTTTATAGCTTTGCTTTTAATTTAGTGACTAATTAGTCTTTACCATAGAAGTCAAAAGAAAGAAAACGCCCTCTTCAAGTGTAACATTTTTTTTTTTAATAATTACTCTTTTTTCACTAGTCCAACATGTATATTAGTATTCTATAGGTTCGAACAAAAAGTAAATAATGATGTAGTTTTTTTTTTTTTTTTTTTTTTTTTTTTTTTTTTTTTTCATCAACCAAAACCAAAGTTAGACTCGCCCTCCCAGTACATTTAATCGATGCTCTCTTTCTTAATCAAAATAAGTGCAAAGATATATGTTAAAACGAGCAGTTCTTTCATTGTAAAGGATCACCATCTTTTTAATTTATTATAGTTTCTAATACGCCAAAAAAATTTGTATCACACTGTCCGAAAAAAAAAGGCTGTGCTTTTTATGAGTACATGAAAGGGGAGATATGACATTTATTTTGTTTGGAAAGTATATATATTTATGCATAAAATAGGTTTGGGTAGTATTCATCGGATTTAGGTATACAAACAACGACAAACCCTTGTTTAATTTCAGCCGACTCAGTCATATAAACAACGGAGATAGTTTCCATCTAGTAGTGGTAGATAATCATATGTTTCCGTGGAAATTGTATTTAAGAAACTTGATTATCTTTTAAATTGCGCAAAGTAAACAAACTATGCAAAAAAAAAAAGGGAAAATAGTACAAATTAGGCATACTTTTCCTTTTTTTTTTTTTTTACTCTCTTCAGCTTTATCCACCTACTTCTATTTCTTGGTACATCTTTCAATAGCAATAATAAATTTTATATTTGGATACAAGAAGAGGTGATACTACTAGAGTAAGTATATATAAAAAGGAACAAGTGAAAATGTTGGCAGTTAAAAAAAAAAAAATAAAAAAAAATATGCAGATTTGTTTACTTCATATCTACACTTCTGGCTATAAACAAAAACGACTTCGAGGGAAAACATGTTTTTTATTAGATTTTTTTCTCTCACACAAGTATTATCTACATCCCAAGTAATACTTTTCGCTTTTTTTGTAAAGGAGAATATACGAGAAATATAATCTGTATCTATACCGATTTAATCATACGAATTTTCCCTAGCGATAAATTGACGTATCTTTTTATTTTATGAAAAAAATAAAGAGTCTTTTGTTTACATGAATATTTATGGAAGTAACTAATTAATTAATCACATGAAAAAAAAAATTGAGAAAAAAAAAAAGAACGTACTGGAACACGTACTTTTCTATATATAAGAGGATTTTTTCCGTTCCTTATTCTCAAGGAAAATACCTACACAATAATTCATTCACTATTAACGCCTCTTTTTTTTAAAAAAAAAATGATGTACTTATACACATACTCAATGAATGAAAAGGAAGTAATGGACTATAAAAAACAAAGAATTGGAGAAGTAAGTTGCCTTTTTTTTTTTGTGTAAACCAAAACTTTCAAAGTACCATTCGAAGCACTGCAATTACTAAATAACTTTTGTATGAACAGCCGTTGACAGTGACCAATCTTTCAATTAAATAATCCCATGCTTCCTTAAATGACAGTAAGAATAATACAAAACATCCTCCTTTTTTTCGTTACTCATTATATAATAACTTTTTAATAGACAGCGACAGTGAAACAATAGGGCCAATATGTAACAAAAGAAAACACAAATTCACACAACAATATTTTAATGGCCCAGTTCTCGAAAAAGATGAAGACGTATGCATGGCTGATATTGACAAAAATGATGAAAATATTATGGATATGCTCTTAGATGACTTGACTAGCTCCTTTCGTCATCTTAATATCCATAATATTTTCATCGACACTGAAATGACAGAAGCAGATGATGTTGAAGTGTCAGAAATAATTGATACTGAAATGTCAGAAGCAGATGATGTTGAAGTCTCAGAAATAATTGACACAGAAATGACAGAAGCAAATGATGTTGAAGTCTCAGAAATAATTGACACAGAAATGACAGAAGCAATCAATGTTGAAATTTCAGAAATGCTTGATACAGAAATGACAGAAGTCTTTTGAATAGGCCCAGGGGAAGGCCTACATCATTAACTTCTGACATTTCTGTATTAATTATTTCTGAAATTTCAGCATTGATTGCTTCTGTCATTTCTGTGTCAATTATTTCTGAGACTTCAACATCATATGCTTCTGTCATTTCTGTATCAAGAATTTCTGATACTTCAGCATCATTTGCAGTCAAATAAATTAATTTTTGTTAAAAAAAAACAACAAATAATAAAGTTTTTGTGACAAATGACGGTTTTTATTACTTTACTTGCTTTGAGGCTGAATAATGAAGTTCATTGTAAATATATCGCTTCCAGGATCGGTTTTAACTAATTCTCTTCTCATTTGAGGCCAAATAAAATAAGCCATACCATCATTTAAAGAATTTAATAAACCAAAAGGGCAAACAAAGGAAGAAGTGACAGTGACTACAGAACTCTTCATCATATCAGACTGTGATTTCTCCGTAGTATGCAGTACGGAATACCAGCAGCATTTAAACTGATATTCTGGTAAAAGTAGACAAGGGCCAGAGTTTTCGATCGGTAGTTAAATATGTTCAAGATTTTGGCATATTTATAAATGAAAAGAGTGTTACTATGATTTCTTATTGGGCACAAACAACGATCGTCTTTTATATGCAGCCGAAGGTTTTTTTTTTCTGTAATGAAAAAAAAAAGAACCAAACCATGAGTACATTGAGCTAAGAAAGCTCTTTAGTTTCCTGGACAAATAATTATAATAGCTTTTTTAAATGCTTCTTCCTAGTACTATATACTTTGCATGGTGGTGATTGTTCCTCAAGAATACTGGTAACTCTGGGTACAGAAAAAAAAACCCCCATCTTCCACTTGGTGTCTCTCAAAGTACGTGTACTTGTTGTAATTATGGCTTACCAAATGGTCACCTTATGAAGATGTGTCAAGGGCGGCGATTGCAAAACATGGCGCCGGAAGTAACAGTGTTATTTCCTAATCCCGCTTTAAAGGGAGAAACGACGCATACACCGGTAACAATCAACCCTACCAGAAGACTTCAGCAAGGCCTTCACCGACTACTAGTAATAAAGCAATGTCACCTAAACCGTCGTCTCACATACAAATGAAAATTAAGGTGGTGATTGTTGTCGCTATACCGCTATCTCATTGGCTAGAAAATAAAAAAGGTCAGGTTCGTTGTCGATAACTTGTTTTTTTCCTTGTTGGCGACAACAAATGATGAATTAATTCTTTTTACTTTGCCCCGGAGAAATGTTTCTGTTACTAATACATTAACTGATTGGTATTTTATGGTTTATACTTATTTTCACAAGCTTTAAAAAAACCGCCATAATTTAAAAATATTCTTATGTAAAACATTTCTCCCGCGTCAATCGGCCAGGGACTGATCTGATGAGTAAACATATTTTACTAAACACTGATGTCATGAATTTTATTGTCGAGTAAATAATTGGTAAGTTTTATGCTTAAACTTCATTATGACATATAACGATTTCTTATTCTTTCTTTTGGTTTAGGACCAAATGCAGTAGACGAATATTCTCCTCAGCCAACTGATTGGGCAAATGCAACAAAATCAGATGTTTTATATGCTTCAGATAATACGAACTCCTTTCCACCCATTTTGATTGAAGTACAGTACAACGTGGATGATAATTTTTTGCATCGGCTTGTGCAATATTGTGAGGAAGCGAACAAGCAATATTCTACCGAACCAGTGGTCCTTGTTTTTGTAATCAACAAAATTAGGGATAGCGTAATGAGTAAAACCACAAAGGACCGCAAACAAAAATTCTTACTCAAATTGCCAAGTTATCCATGGGCTAAAAAATGTTTATTCCTCAATGATTATTCCATTCACGACCACTTGAATACCATATCCTTACATCCACTGGTTGCTCTAGGTGCATTTTTAACTGCTCAAAAGGTATCCATTCTTGATCACGATCAACGAGACGGTTCAATCATCCAGCATTCCAATTCGTTCTGTTACTTCCAAGGTTTCGTATGTAATCGCCAACGAACGTCCAATTTTCGGATGATGATGATGATGCCGGAGTCCGTGTAGTATTTTGTGTAATCGTTGACGTGGATGGGTCTGTCAGTGATGACAGGACTGGTAATGACGATGATGGAGCTGCGAATATTAGTGCTGGAGAGGAGGCTGCTGGAGAGGAGGCTGTCGAAGATGACGATCGATCAGACATATATTTGGCCTTATATGATTTTATAATATTTAAATCATCATTCGGGCAGTCAATAGCGCGCTTTTTCAAGTTGCTGTTTGGTAAATCTTCAAGAATTTCTTTGCCTTTTTGGAATTTCGATTGAGTATTATCACACAATCCCAAAAGATCATCAATGATGTATCCAAGTAATATTAGAGTAATATAATTTAGACATAATTTTATACAAGTATGATATCAGTTATCAACTTACATAAAATTATATACAGATAGAATATTAGCTACATATTACTTTGATCCCTTTGTACTACGTTATAACGAATGATAAATATGTGTATAACAAAGCATGGTGTAACAGCTAAAAAGTGATACAATGATACATTTTCTATAATCAGATTTGTTGTTGTGATTACTCTATAATCAGTGTACTCATCCATAAAAGGGTTATGTATCTATATACTCGTTTTAACTTACAAGCATGTCATGCTGGTACTATCTTATTTTCTAAAAGTCTATAAAAAGGCTCTTATTTTCAATTTAATAAAACAATAATCTCTTTCAGTCTGATAAATTTTTCTTTTATTTTTTCTTTTTTTTGATATTTACTCTGTCAATATCACAATCAACTGTCGTTTTTTCACGGGTGGCCACATGTTCAAAAACGTGTTTGGATATGCCATACAACTGCTGGATGATTGAACCGTCTCGTTGATCGTGATCAAGAATGGATACCTTTTGAGCAGTTAAAAATGCACCTAGAGCAACCAGTGGATGTAAGGATATGGTATTCAAGTGGTCGTGAATGGAATAATCATTGAGGAATAAACATTTTTTAGCCCATGGATAACTTGGCAATTTGAGTAAGAATTTTTGTTTGCGGTCCTTTGTGGTTTTACTCATTACGCTATCCCTAATTTTGTTGATTACAAAAACAAGGACCACTGGTTCGGTAGAATATTGCTTGTTCGCTTCCTCACAATATTGCACAAGCCGATGCAAAAAATTATCATCCACGTTGTACTGTACTTCAATCAAAATGGGTGGAAAGGAGTTCGTATTATCTGAAGCATATAAAACATCTGATTTTGTTGCATTTGCCCAATCAGTTGGCTGAGGAGAATATTCGTCTACTGCATTTGGTCCTAAACCAAAAGAAAGAATAAGAAATCGTTATATGTCATAATGAAGTTTAAGCATAAAACTTACCAATTATTTACTCGACAATAAAATTCATGACATCAGTGTTTAGTAAAATATGTTTACTCATCAGATCAGTCCCTGGCCGATTGACGCGGGAGAAATGTTTTACATAAGAATATTTTTAAATTATGGCGGTTTTTTTAAAGCTTGTGAAAATAAGTATAAACCATAAAATACCAATCAGTTAATGTATTAGTAACAGAAACATTTCTCCGGGGCAAAGTAAAAAGAATTAATTCATCATTTGTTGTCGCCAACAAGGAAAAAAACAAGTTATCGACAACGAACCTGACCTTTTTTATTTTCTAGCCAATGAGATAGCGGTATAGCGACAACAATCACCACCTTAATTTTCATTTGTATGTGAGACGACGGTTTAGGTGACATTGCTTTATTACTAGTAGTCGGTGAAGGCCTTGCTGAAGTCTTCTGGTAGGGTTGATTGTTACCGGTGTATGCGTCGTTTCTCCCTTTAAAGCGGGATTAGGAAATAACACTGTTACTTCCGGCGCCATGTTTTGCAATCGCCGCCCTTGACACATCTTCATAAGGTGACCATTTGGTAAGCCATAATTACAACAAGTACACGTACTTTGAGAGACACCAAGTGGAAGATGGGGGTTTTTTTTTCTGTACCCAGAGTTACCAGTATTCTTGAGGAACAATCACCACCATGCAAAGTATATAGTACTAGGAAGAAGCATTTAAAAAAGCTATTATAATTATTTGTCCAGGAAACTAAAGAGCTTTCTTAGCTCAATGTACTCATGGTTTGGTTCTTTTTTTTTTCATTACAGAAAAAAAAAACCTTCGGCTGCATATAAAAGACGATCGTTGTTTGTGCCCAATAAGAAATCATAGTAACACTCTTTTCATTTATAAATATGCCAAAATCTTGAACATATTTAACTACCGATCGAAAACTCTGGCCCTTGTCTACTTTTACCAGAATATCAGTTTAAATGCTGCTGGTATTCCGTACTGCATACTACGGAGAAATCACAGTCTGATATGATGAAGAGTTCTGTAGTCACTGTCACTTCTTCCTTTGTTTGCCCTTTTGGTTTATTAAATTCTTTAAATGATGGTATGGCTTATTTTATTTGGCCTCAAATGAGAAGAGAATTAGTTAAAACCGATCCTGGAAGCGATATATTTACAATGAACTTCATTATTCAGCCTCAAAGCAAGTAAAGTAATAAAAACCGTCATTTGTCACAAAAACTTTATTATTTGTTGTTTTTTTTTAACAAAAATTAATTTATTTGACTGCAAATGATGCTGAAGTATCAGAAATTCTTGATACAGAAATGACAGAAGCATATGATGTTGAAGTCTCAGAAATAATTGACACAGAAATGACAGAAGCAATCAATGCTGAAATTTCAGAAATAATTAATACAGAAATGTCAGAAGTTAATGATGTAGGCCTTCCCCTGGGCCTATTCAAAAGACTTCTGTCATTTCTGTATCAAGCATTTCTGAAATTTCAACATTGATTGCTTCTGTCATTTCTGTGTCAATTATTTCTGAGACTTCAACATCATTTGCTTCTGTCATTTCTGTGTCAATTATTTCTGAGACTTCAACATCATCTGCTTCTGACATTTCAGTATCAATTATTTCTGACACTTCAACATCATCTGCTTCTGTCATTTCAGTGTCGATGAAAATATTATGGATATTAAGATGACGAAAGGAGCTAGTCAAGTCATCTAAGAGCATATCCATAATATTTTCATCATTTTTGTCAATATCAGCCATGCATACGTCTTCATCTTTTTCGAGAACTGGGCCATTAAAATATTGTTGTGTGAATTTGTGTTTTCTTTTGTTACATATTGGCCCTATTGTTTCACTGTCGCTGTCTATTAAAAAGTTATTATATAATGAGTAACGAAAAAAAGGAGGATGTTTTGTATTATTCTTACTGTCATTTAAGGAAGCATGGGATTATTTAATTGAAAGATTGGTCACTGTCAACGGCTGTTCATACAAAAGTTATTTAGTAATTGCAGTGCTTCGAATGGTACTTTGAAAGTTTTGGTTTACACAAAAAAAAAAAAGGCAACTTACTTCTCCAATTCTTTGTTTTTTATAGTCCATTACTTCCTTTTCATTCATTGAGTATGTGTATAAGTACATCATTTTTTTTTTAAAAAAAAGAGGCGTTAATAGTGAATGAATTATTGTGTAGGTATTTTCCTTGAGAATAAGGAACGGAAAAAATCCTCTTATATATAGAAAAGTACGTGTTCCAGTACGTTCTTTTTTTTTTTCTCAATTTTTTTTTTCATGTGATTAATTAATTAGTTACTTCCATAAATATTCATGTAAACAAAAGACTCTTTATTTTTTTCATAAAATAAAAAGATACGTCAATTTATCACTAGGGAAAATTCGTATGATTAAATCGGTATAGATACAGATTATATTTCTCGTATATTCTCCTTTACAAAAAAAGCGAAAAGTATTACTTGGGATGTAGATAATACTTGTGTGAGAGAAAAAAATCTAATAAAAAACATGTTTTCCCTCGAAGTCGTTTTTGTTTATAGCCAGAAGTGTAGATATGAAGTAAACAAATCTGCATATTTTTTTTTATTTTTTTTTTTTTTAACTGCCAACATTTTCACTTGTTCCTTTTTATATATACTTACTCTAGTAGTATCACCTCTTCTTGTATCCAAATATAAAATTTATTATTGCTATTGAAAGATGTACCAAGAAATAGAAGTAGGTGGATAAAGCTGAAGAGAGTAAAAAAAAAAAAAAGGAAAAGTATGCCTAATTTGTACTATTTTCCCTTTTTTTTTTTGCATAGTTTGTTTACTTTGCGCAATTTAAAAGATAATCAAGTTTCTTAAATACAATTTCCACGGAAACATATGATTATCTACCACTACTAGATGGAAACTATCTCCGTTGTTTATATGACTGAGTCGGCTGAAATTAAACAAGGGTTTGTCGTTGTTTGTATACCTAAATCCGATGAATACTACCCAAACCTATTTTATGCATAAATATATATACTTTCCAAACAAAATAAATGTCATATCTCCCCTTTCATGTACTCATAAAAAGCACAGCCTTTTTTTTTCGGACAGTGTGATACAAATTTTTTTGGCGTATTAGAAACTATAATAAATTAAAAAGATGGTGATCCTTTACAATGAAAGAACTGCTCGTTTTAACATATATCTTTGCACTTATTTTGATTAAGAAAGAGAGCATCGATTAAATGTACTGGGAGGGCGAGTCTAACTTTGGTTTTGGTTGATGAAAAAAAAAAAAAAAAAAAAAAAAAAAAAAAAAAAAAAAACTACATCATTATTTACTTTTTGTTCGAACCTATAGAATACTAATATACATGTTGGACTAGTGAAAAAAGAGTAATTATTAAAAAAAAAAATGTTACACTTGAAGAGGGCGTTTTCTTTCTTTTGACTTCTATGGTAAAGACTAATTAGTCACTAAATTAAAAGCAAAGCTATAAAGAGAGATTTTTATTTTTATTTACTTTTTCAGGTAGTTTCTGAAACTCTTTAAAACGCTGTTAAAATAATTTTAACGCGTTTGGTTCTGTTCTGTTCGAAGACTTTCTTCTGATTATGATTTTCTTTGTTATCAACGCGATAGTTCATTAGATGCTTTTAATTTAACTCTATTTTCTTTCAAGCCACATATTATCTTTCCTGGCAACCGATATGTACATATGATAGTTTTGAATAAGCTAAGATGTTATTCGAAAGTAGCAGTCTTATATATACAATTACGGAAAGAAACCAGTTAAACGCTTCTTCTTTTTTTTCTTGAGAAAAATAAATAAGGTTTTGCATATATTGACAGCAGTAATTATGTAGTGTGTGCATGAAAAAAAAAAAGTGCGACGCTGAAGAGCATCTCTATGTGGCTTTTCACATCACGGGTCTTTTGTCCTGGAGTTTTACAAATAAATAAATAATATAAGGTTCAAGCTCTTTTGACAGAATGGCCTGTGCTGCGAAATCGATTAATTTTTTTTTTTTTTTTTTTTTTTTTTTTGCAAAGAACAGTCAAAAAGACTTGCGCAACAAATTCATTCCCATGTATATTTTTTCATCTCTCTACTATCATATTATTACCTAATAAATAAAAAGCAATTTTATTCTTAATCCTTCTCAAACTTGAGTCTAAATAGTTTTTTAAAGTTGCTAGTAACATTACTTTGACGAGAAATATAATGTTCTAACAAATAACACACAGTATGATTCTTTAATGTCGCCATAATAAATTTGTTGTTGGCAAAACTCCTCGTTTTTAATATACTTGCCCTAGAGACCATCTCTAATTTTTAAATTATCCCTTTTGAGGTAAAGTGATTCGATGGTAATAATTGGCTCTAGGACAAGCCTTTACCGCTTTAAACGCTTATAGTGTGTAATAAACTATAGTTTTTTTTTTTCCAAACAAAAAAAAAACAAAAAACAAAAAATAGAATTACTCTTCTTCACTTTTCTATGTGACGTGATCTTGTTTCTATTTTTATTTGAGAAAAAAAAAAAAAAAAAAACTCTTTCTTTACTTGTTTATCATCTCTGAGCTAAGGTATGTGCATACTAGTTTTATTTCAACGTACTCACACTTTTTTTTTTATCCCAGGTCCTACTGCTGTATCCGAAATGGGCGTTCTTTGAAGCCTTGTGATGGATTGATGCTCTCTATAGTGCCTCTTATATGCTGTCTGATAGGGCGTACGCCGTCATAAGTATGCGCGGGGTACACGACAACGCTTCTTCTGGGTGTGCTCACTAGTTGATCACCGCGGTGGCTCTGGGATGGTACATACTTCCTCAAGTTAACAGGAGACACGCGATTCGGGTGGACCTAAACGACACCTGATGACCGACGCCTTGTTATGCTTGTTATGTGGATGTACTGATGGCTCTAGAGTATTGATGTGGTGATCTTCCTGCTGTGGTGAATTGAAAAGTTCTAGGTGTGGGCTTTCTTTCTAATCTTGGTTTCACTGGATGTGATAGTTCTGTCTGTTTCCCTGGTTTCTTGACCTCTGGTTTTTTAACTGTAATTACTTGATCTGATCCCTGGTGACGGGTTCGCTTAATCCTTGGTTTACTTCCTTCTCAAGTTCCTATTACTGTGAAAGTGTCTTCTATTTGAGGACTCTAAAGAATACCGGCCAAAAAAAAAAAAAAAAAAAAAAAAAAAAAAAAAAAAAAAAAAAAAAAAAAAAAACTTACATTCCTTTACACAACAAATGCTGGACATTTTGTCTAAAAATTCTTTCCACTCTTTTGTCCTTGTCTCTTCTGTCCGCGCCTCTCTCTATCTATCTATCTCTCTCTCTCGTAACAATGCTGGACATTTTGTAAAAAAAAAAAAAACTCCTTCCGCTCTTTCTGTCCTTCTCTATTCTGTCCGCCTGTCCTTTTTATCACTACAATACTGGACATTTTGTCGACAAAAAAAAATTAAGGTGCTGGTCACTTTGATAAAAACCAAAAAAAAAAAAAAAAAAAAAAAAAAAAAAAAAAAAAAAAAGAAAAAAAAAAACGCTGGTATTCCTTGGTCTCCCTCTTATAGTCGATACTGGATAGGTAAAAAAGAACTTGGGTTAGCCGTAAATCTTGGTGACGGTGTTCCCTGACCCTTGGTAATGATTGGGTAATTATAGTTTGAAAACCATGTCAAGAAATCGTAAGTGGAAACAGGTACTTCCAGATCTGAAGGTGGGATTAAGGTTGGAAAGATTGTCTGCATCTAGGTGTCTTTTCGTGAAGCCATGGTAGTTCGATTTATCGCATCTGTACAAAGGAGTCATCGGTACATCTATATAGCAAGTATAACAAGACATCAGTCATCAGGAATCGTTTAGGTCCACCCGAATTGCGTATCTCCTGCTAACTTGAGGAAATGTGTACCATTCCAGAACCATCGTGATGATCGACGGTGAGTCAACCAGAAGAAGTGCTGTCGTGTACTTACGTGTAACATACTTTGGCGCTATATGTTTCTATCTGGCAGCTCTAGTTTTCCTGCGATATTTATAGCCAGTCCTCAGCTCAAATTAGGGTACACTGTTCATGTACAGCGCAGTAGCATCTGGGATGGGATCAGATGTGTTTCCGCCTTCCCGTGGCTGATCCTGTTAGTATCAAAGTGTTCTTTTTTATACATGTATAAAAAGGTCTGCTTTGAGAACCAAGAGAAACACGCTTTAATTAAATAAATAAAACTACACTTTTTTTTTCAAATAAATTTTTAAATAATGCTTTTAAAATTATATAACATCTTCTTACTGATAGGTGTATAACACTATTATTCCGCATTTCTCTCTCTCTCTCTCTCTCTCTCTCTCTCTCCTATCCATGTATACTTACAATTGTATTGAACCCCAAGAATATATGAGCAGTATAACCCGGAAAAGAACGAGTCAGCTCCAAAATACATAGCTTGATCTGACTATTGCCACAGGATCTTCGTGAAAGGTATTCACGATCAAGAACCGACTTACGGCAGGTAAATATGGTGAAAATATTATTTATTAAATAGAAGGGAGAAGCTCTACCACTTTTTTTGTACATTAACTACGATCATAGCAATCCATGACATTCGTAACCAATGAGTTGTATCATGCGAAAATATGGGTTATTTTTCAGAGGGGGAGGGGGAGGCCTCTGTTTGCCTCTTACCATTATTCACAAATCAAAGCAATGGCTATAAATAAAATTAGTCTTAGAGAGGTGCGCAAATCAGGTGCATGCGGTGAATGACGCTGGTTATTAAAAAATACGTGTTTAAAAAGACCATAATATGATGTTTACAATAGGTGTTTTATTATAACAGTTAAAATGATTTGAAGTTTAGAATGGCTAGATAAGGCCATAAATATCACCAATAGGATCTTGAATACAAGAATAATCAATTCCACTGGATGTTTTCTTCTGTCATAATTCTCTAAGCATTATCCAATACCAAATAACTTTTTTTTTCATCTGTATCCATGAGAGATTCGTTTATATTACTTTTTCACTGGCCTCTACATCTTGTATGGGAACCGAAATTCCGTTTTTATTTATTTTTATTTATTTTCATATCCATTAAAACCATTCTGTGAATAATTTTTTTGTTTACGTTAAATATTTCTTACATCTTATTCTCTTACGTTTGTAATAAAAAGAACGCCAGTAAAAGAGAATAAAAGAAAAATGAAGATAAGCAGACATTATACATAGTTCTGTGCCAAATCCTATCTAAATTTATAAAAGTCACTGCAAACAGGAAAATGGAATTAAGTTCTTCATTTGAAACACGGGCTACAATTAGGGCTTAAACCGTCTTATAAAAACAGTTGCTGCATAGCAGATCATATTATATAAAATTACATGCTAAATGAGTCAATTTTCAATTGGAAGGTCGTTATCGAGCCAAACTCGTCGAAAAAAAATAAGGGTTTAGAAATGACTCAAGAGGCCACTTAAAAATCTAATAAGGTCGGCTCTCTATCGAATATGGTTTACCTTACGCACAAACACAGATGTATCGAGAAATGAACTATACCGTATATATATATCTACCAAAAGATCGAGTGTTACAAGTCATATTTACCTTCTGACGATTAGGAGTATCTTCAAGCTCATGTAAAATGCATAATTCCCAATAATAGTAAGAAAAAAAAGGGCCAGCTTCGATATAGTAATTACTAAAATACCTAATAAGGTTTAATTATATCGAACTTTTAGAATAAACGGCTTAGTTTAAGAAGATAAAAAGTATATAGTTTCACTATATCAAATAAGTGACCTCTTCTTTTTATTGTTGCGTTTGCATATAAATTCGTTAAATACTGTTGGTATAATAAGCTTATTTATACAAATAAAGCTATTTTTCTTTTAGAAAAAAAGTGAAGTATTTTGCAAATAACATCTTTCCATAAAACCAAAAAAGAACAATAGGAATGGCTAATGTTTGTATCTGCCCACATGAACTTTGGCCAATTAAAAGTTTATTTAAACGAAAAAAATAAATAATTGATTAAGTTTTTTATTGTTTGTAGGTACAGAATAAAAAAAGTCTAAAAATGGGGAAAAAAATAAGAATAGTCTTTTCCTTCTATTTTTATTGTATCAGGCAAGTAAGACCAATTACCGACATTATTAAAACAGGTCAATTAAGTCGTTAAATACTTTTACAAAGTTACAAGAAAAAAATCTGCAGAGTATAATAGCTTATCTATCAAGAAAACTTATAATATTCGTATGACAATATCCAAGCTCTTCACATAATGGAAGCATAGACTTCGCCACATTTTGTAATGTTTATGTGAAAACATTTGTTACATTTTCCCCTTCTGGGTTAGAATAAGTTTGATCGCACAAAGAGCCATTTGGTTCCGAGAACGTGACACTAAAAAATCTCGCGTACTTTATTTTGGAGTCACACGCGACGATAGAAAAAAAAAAGGAACAAATATATTCCTCCCTCCCCCCATTCACTTTATCTGGGGTAATGTCGTTCAATTCATATTTAGAAAAGTCTCTTAAAGAACTTCAACAAGGCGCAAAATTTGAAATTTACGATATCAAGACAAAATTAAAAACATGTTCCAAACCACTCATTAAGCAACATGAAGGAGAGACATTGTACCGACATCGTTTGATCTTGGTCTCAACAGAGAAAACAGGGTTTCTTTGTGGGTTAGAAACTTATGAATATGTTTTATCAAAACAAGATGAAGATCGACGCATTGTATATATTTCGAAGGTAGATACTACGACAACACTCAAGGCTTATAGTGGCTTGACAGCTCGCGTCGTTCAATCATATATCTCTAGCTTACCATCCCAGACTTCAGTATTTGTATTTGCTAGAGCTCAGCCTCAATATCTGTTCGCTAAATCAGCCGAAAATAAAGATAAGAAAGTAATGAGTGATCGTGAATTGGTATCGTGGTGGTTATACATATTAAATAAGGTACCAGTAAAATGTTCTGGTTGGTGGTCAGTTCCAGGCATAGACGATGAATCCAGTGCATTGATCGAAGTAGGAGCTAGAAGGAGAGGATGGAAGAGTTCCGATAATATAAAATGGAGCTATGGTACGTCTTACGAGCCAGATGCCAAAGCAAACTTAGTAATCCCTCGATTTGATGACGATGCTAAATCACGTTTATTAAAAAGCATGTTAGAAGAAGACTTGACTGTATCAGATTTTTGGAACCTGATAGCATTTGGAGAAGAATGTGGGTCAGGTAAGATTGCAGGGTTTTTTGAAATAAGATTACAAGAGACGGCAGATAGTAGTAAACAAATAGACAAATGCCAATTGAATAGCGAGGATTTCACTCAATTCTGGAACAAATTCATGTCACTTGATTTTTCTAATGATGAGGCAATGATCCAATCAACAAATATCGCTAAAAATGACATAAAAGACATATTTCCAACTTTAGAGCCAGTTCGAATGACTACAGTAGATGCATTATTAGAAACAAATAATACAAACACCGACAAGAGACCTGCTGTCAATATGCTATCCTCTAGTTTTATAAAGCGAAAGAAAAAGCTTTAAAAAACTGGGATTCATTTTATTAACAAATAGTATATGTTGAAAAAATAAATTCGTCATAAAACCAATCCAATGAGGAATGTTACTGTATATAAAAAAAATTTAGGAAAAAAAAAAGAAAAAACCCTTCAACTTTCATTTTTTAGTGTAATTCTTTTTCTTTTTTTATTTATATTGTAAAAAAAAAAAAAAAATGTCTGATTTTCCTCCCCCAGCAACTTCGGCAATTAATAATAATTCAAAGAACAAAAAGAAGAAGAATAATAAGAAGAAGAATAAAAAACAAGATAATGTAGTTCCAAGTCCACCAGTTGAAGGTATAAGTTATGCTGACGCAGCTGCTTTACCTGCAGAAGAAGAAGAAGAAGCAGTAGGTAGCAACGATAGTTCACCACCCAATGAAAGGTCCGCTTCTGATGTAACGAGTGATGTAAAAACAGCTATTACAACAGCATCTGATATTCCTGATACTAGTCGTACAAAGGGTTCAGCAGCTGACGAAAAGCCTTCAGCCGCCTCCAACACCAAAGAACCATTGGTTACAGTAAATACAGATACAATTCTTGCTGCGGGAGCTCCATCCTTTGCAGAAATTGCGGCATCCGCTCCTTCTGAATCGCCAACCAACACGCCTTCGGAGCCAGTATCAGAGATTGTAGAGTATACTATACAATCTGTCATTGCGTCCCGTTCTATTCACATTAATGAAATTATCGACAAGGTAGCTAAAAAGGTAAAGGCAGGTGAATACAACACATCATCTGTACCAGCTGTTTCAAACAAACCCAATAAAGCATCAGCCGATGTATCTGATCAATTACGTTTATCGGATTTAGTTAAATACAGTATTGATTCTGTAGTTGCATCACAATCTATTGGTTTATATGCTATTGTTGATGAAATTTCCAATAACGTAAAAGCAGGCAAATACAATACGTCTAGTACTAAGCAAACATCTAGCGCCAAGCGAAATCCAAGCCAAGTACCAAACACTGCCACATCATTTCAATTGACCGAACCTATAAAAGAATGTTTCAAGTCTGTAATTGCATCTGGTTCCATTGATTTGTACGCTATTGTCAACACAATTTCCAAAAAAGTACAAGCTGGAGAATACAACACATTGGTTACCAAGGAACGAAAACAAAGTCATCCAACATCATCAGATACTCATCCAATTCAATTAACGGAGCCTATAAAACACGGCATCAAATCAGCAATTGCATCTCGATCTGTTAATTTGAATGCTATCGCTGACAAGGTTGCTAAAAAAGTACATGCTGGCGAATACAAACCACTCCCTAAAAAAGATTCGCAACATCCTGAGAAGACATTACCGAAGATAGTTGCAGGATCAGCGATTGCAGCAGTTACATCAGCTGTAGCCGGTACTGCAGCAGTTATATCGGACAAGCTTTCAGCTACTACAGAAAAGACTACCAAGTTGAGTGAAAATGTAGAGCATTGTATTCAATCTGCCGTCAAAGCACGTTCCATTGACGTGTACGCAATTATTCACCCTAAATCTAATCTTAAACGACCTGAAGCTGCCGTAGGAGAAACAATGCCATCTTCTGCTAAAAAGGCAGATATTGTTCCACCCGTACAAGCTGCTGCCCCAAAGAAACCAGATAATGTACTACCAAAGAAGCCAGATGGTGCAACTCGTAAACCTTTGGAAACGCGAAAACCTACTCTTGAACGTAAAAAGAAAAATGATAATTGTATTATTTTATAAAGACATTTTTAAGCTTAAGTTTAACTACATTAATTACATAATAATAAAAGAACATTTCAGATTTGTTTTGATCTGCGCAGTATTTAGAATACAATTGTTATTTATATATAAAAAGGTCGGACCACCTGGTCCTTGCGGCTCCGTAATATAATTTTAAATGGAACCATCGTAATTTTCCGACTTGTATTCAGGTGATACATAATCATATGATGTACAAGAGACCCAAAACCGTTGACAATTCAAAAATGCTGTGAAAACGCCAATGTGTGAACATCGTCATTTTTTTTTTTCGCGCTTGAATCCCCCTTTTTCCTATTTACAGAAAGTGGTACAATGAATTTCAAAAAGTATAAAGAAATGAATATGGAACCGTTTTTTTCTTTCTTTTTTTTTCACACATATTTCTATCTATTTAATCTTTAACAATGACTGATTTTGCACTCGACCCAATGGGCTTAAAATTAATGACTGTAAGTAACTATTTTTTTTTATATATTAAAGAGTATAAACATTTCAATGAAGGGGGGTTTTTTTTTAAAAAAAAAAAACTAATATGGTTTCAATTAGTGGAATAAACCAAAGGCTCCAAAAGCTAAACCGAAAGCTGCAGCTCCGGCACCAGCGCTTACACCAGCACCTACTTTCGTTATACAACCTTACATGATGCCATCTTACCACTGCTATAATAATTATTACCCTCAAAATTTCTGCAGCATGCCGATGTTTGTGCAAAATGTACACCCACACTATGCTGTCTTACCGCCAGCACCGGAACCCGTAAAAGAAGCAAAACCACAACACGTTTGCGTCAACTGTAACGATAAGAATAAATGCAAAGCCTGTAAGAAAATCGTGGAAGCAAAGAAAAAATATATCTGCAAACCAACTTTTTTCAATCCTAGAGTAACAAAAAAATGACAAACTTGTTAAGGTTTGACAAACAAAACATTCACTTTGCCACATACATCAACAAAAGAAAAAGAAAAAGACACATAAAAAAAAACACGCGCCACCCTATATACAATATATATTACACATATAAATTATCCTAAACTCATTTAAATAAAAAAAAACATATAATTTATTATTATTATTATAAATATGAGTGGTATATGTATATACAAATTTAAGAAGAAGTAGAGGAGGATGGATCTTGTGTACTTACAACTTCTTCTCTAGAATGAGCAGTTTCATAATCATCAGCATTTAATTTGGTACTTAAATAATAAGTAAATAAACCAATTCCTGCCAAAACAACAAATGCAATGTTTACTCGAATTGAATAAGGAATCCACGTCGATGATAAAGAACTATATAAATGGCTCAGAATAGAGTTGTTTTTGTTTTCAATTAATACTTACGCTGACCAAATCACACCACACATAGCGGGACCAATAGCACGCATACCACTTGCGCAGCCTATATATATAATACAATAAATATGTGGCACTTTTTTTCTCCCCCTTTTTTTTAAACTTACATGAAGAAAAACCATTAACAGCACCTAATGATTCATCACGCGGACAGGCATTATTTACCAGTATAGTACAGCCAGTAAATGAAATGGTATGGCAAACTGTCTTGAAAGTCAACACGATCAATAAGCCCACCCAAACCCAAAACTTTGTATCTACATCACCATTTAAATCAGGTACATAGTATAAAGTAGGAATTACACCTTGTACCAAATAAACGAATACAAGTATAAACAATACGATCTGAAACAACCTTAGTAATCCATATTTTTTGGTAAGCACTGGTAAAATAAAAATTTGAGAGCAAAGGGTGATAACTCCTGAAAAGGCAAGCGCTGATCCAATCTCGTTTGGTGAAAATCCTAGGCCACCGTTGTCTCTACTACTAGCTGTATAAATCGGGAACAATTCTTTTTTTTTTTTTTTTTTTTTTGTGTAAAAATAGGTTAGTGTGTTTTTTTATGTGTGACAAGTTGTTTACAAACCATCCATATATACAGCTTGAAGAGCAAAGAAACCATAAGTAATACAAATAGCTACGACGGTCGGAGTAAGAGCATCCTTTAATGTAGGTGGAGCATTTCTGTCATGAAGTGTAGGCGTAGGAGAATGTTGAATCTTTACGGCACCAGTAGTTGAATTAGTTGTAAAAGTCGAATAATTTTCAAGATCCGCTTGTCTATCGGATATAGGAAGTACTTCTTCGTCTTGATGAACTCGTTCATATTTTACAGCTTTATGTGTTTCCTCTAAAAAGATCATGCCAAATATAAGACCCATCAAACAAATAAAAGCTGAAATAAAACAAGGTAAGAAATAAGGATACTCCACCAAAAAATCGGTTATAGCACCCAAATGGCCAAAGATATTTGGATAGTTTGAAACTGGATGAGATAAAAATCCTCCCAACATGGGTCCAATAATGGAACCGAGACCATACATCAAAGGTAATAAAGAAAATGCTTGAGCTCTTTGATGAGGTAAAAGATCATTTGTTAATTCGGATACCATACTCTTTAAGACACTGATATTACCATTCTAAACATCAGAAAAAAAAAAAGGTAAAAAAAAATATAAAAAAAGCTTTTGTTGTATGGCTAACCTACCAGAAGTCCACATAAACTACGTGAGAAGAGTGCCCAGGCAAATGATTTGGATAAGCCAAACAGTAAGATACTAATGATAGTTCCCACGAGTCCTTGTAAGATCACAGGTCTTCTACCAATACGATCGGAAAGCATACCCCAATGCATACCTTTTTTTTTTTTTTTTTTTTTTTTTTTGTATATAATCTGTAAGCAAGATATAGATCAAGAGATGTGTCATATTAGCTTTTATATACCTGTTAACACTTGAGTCAATGCAAAACATGAAGTGATCAATCCGACATAATACCCAATACTTTGTTCTGGTGCAATTTTAAAGTCACGTACCATCTAAGCAAATATATAGAATATTAAGAAAAAAAAAATTTGATCCTACTTTTTTTTTTTTTTTTACTTGAACAATAAAAGGAAAAATAACAGTAAAGCAAATTGGTTCCTATAAAGAGTAAACGAATAAGTATGGTAATGGTGAAAGATTACAAGTAAAAAAAAAAACTTTACGGCGAACCGACAAACGCAGACAACTGCTAGTTGTCTACTAGGAAAAGGCTTAGTTATCTTTTGTGACATTATATAAAATAAAGCGAAACAAGCGACATATTTTTATTTTTTAGATATTTTTTTTTAATATGGACAAAGCGGGTTTTCATTCACCCTGTCCCTTCGAAAACCGAAGCTGAATTTTTTTTTTTAGCGTCTTTTACCGAATGTATGGCGTCAATGACTAATAATGTGTCCATGGTGACAATTACCCTTTCGCGCAAAGATTTAAAAATTGCTATGCAACAAAGATAAGTAAAAAAAAAAAATGATGATGAGTTGCTTTAAAAAATCGATGACTAATTTATTTAAGAAGTTTCCTTATTAAGTGCATTATTGCTTTTTTTCTTTGGCCTTTGTGACAAGTGGTACTAATTGATCCTTTTCAGCAAGTTTCTTTAAAAGATTGTAAATCATTGGTATAAAATTATGCTTTCTCAATACATTTTCTCTCTACATGAAACACATAATTAAATTACGCATATTAAAAATGTGTTTTTTTATTTGTACATAACTTACATGCCATCTAGCTCTCTTTTCTTGTTCCATATGTAACTTGTGTTGTAATGAACTACGTTGATTATTTAATTGATTTCTTTCATTTACAGCATCTTCACCAAGGGATAAAAGTAAACCATCCAATTCCTCAATTTGTTCTTGATAGGATTCAACTTTATCTTTGGTTAAAGCCATTAAACTAAAATGCAATTCAGAGTCTCCATATCCCTGCATACGACGTTGGATAGCTTCATTGGCTTGGTTAGTCCAATTGTTATCATCACATGCTCCTAAATTCACTGGGCCTCGGCTCAATCCATCCAATTCATAAAGCGCACCATGAATAGGTGTATAAGCAATAAAATGGTAGACGTCTTGGTCTTTTCCTGCATTAGGATCAACAATTTCGTTAACAAAAGGGTCTGATCTAGCGAAACTATTATGTACTGTGCGGACCAATTCACTATTCGAGATAGCCAATCCTTTCATCTAAACAGTAAGAATGGTTAAGTTTTTCTTATACATATACAAATATATATATATATATATATCTCGTACGTCAGAAGGAAAATCCGCTGTGAATTCTTTAAAGTTTCTCAATTCTTCTCCAATCTCTATATCGTCTCTATTTAACAAGATTTGCAAAATAGCTTGCGTGGCACAAGCATTGTTAATGACTTGGTTAGCAAAGAATACGTTTGGATTATCATCAACTTCAGGAGTAGGCTGTCCATTCTTCTTGTTTTGCCATTTGAATAAAAAGATTAAACCATAAATAGGTCTAAACACACATTTTTTTTTTCAGTTGGTTTAAAAAATAATAATCGATGCAGTTAATAATTACTTTAATTCTTCCATGGTTGCTTCGTCTAAACTATAAATTTCTTCCATTTGAACACCTTGACAACCCATACCTGCCATCAACTCGGTGAAAACGCCTGCATAAAAAAAAGGTCAATTTTTTTTTTACTTTCGACTTGACTTTTTCTGTATATTGATTTACCAGGATCGCTTTCAATCGTACACCACATTTCTTCTGCCATTTTATGTTAAAAATCTTTTTACTTTTGAAAAAAAAAATTTATTGAAAACCTTGGAACAAGTTTTAAATATGTACACGTTAAGGCAAAAAAAAAAAAAAAAAAGTGTGACGTATTCCCTTTTCTTTTATTTTGCATGACAAGTTGTAGACATGTATTAAATAGATCGCGAGTCCTATTTATTCTATCTCTTTGTCATTTTTATTATGTATACCACCAGTAAGTTTTTTTTTATGTACACTTTTTTAAACGAGCTTGTATTTTATATTCTTTTATTGTTTTGCTCTTTTTAGCGTTTTTGTTTTCTTTTATGACGGTACAAATGAATACTGTTCTTTCTAAAGCAACGGCCGTGCATAAGAGCACTTCTTGCTATAAAAAATTATTATAACTACACCTTTTCTTTTTTTTTATTTCATGTATGGAGAACAAATGTATTAGGCAGAAAAAAAATGTTTGGATCCAATATATGGCAATGTACCTCATAAATACATATAAACTTTTCTTTCCTCTTCTTTTTCTTCTTAAAAAATAATTCGTCTTTACCAGTTAACAATATGTAAAGAAACTACACTTAATGCTCAGCGCCTGTGAATTGGTAATGGAGCCACTCACTGTAAAGCATGTAAGCATTACTTTTTACGCGGCAGTCACGTCTCTTTTCGTCCTTTTTTTTTCACTCTCTTTTTTTTTTTTTTTTCTTGCACAAATGGTTAAAGATAAACACGGCGACATCGATCGGTCACATATTATTCGATCTAAAAGAAGATCTAGACCAGTTATCAATTACTCTGAAGATAACGACAGCCCAAAGAAAACGACTAAAGTAACCAAAACCCCCACAAAGCCTAGAGCAACTAAACCCACCAAACCTACCAAACCTGCTAAAGTAGAACATGAAAGTACTGCGTCCTCCGATCCCGATTCCGATTCTTATTCTAGTGGAAAAGAGGAAGAAGATTCACCCATGGGAGAAGATTCTGCTTCAGAAGAGGATTCGGCTTCAGAAGAAGAAGTGAAAAAGGTAGTCAAAAGAGGAAGAAAGCCTGCCTCCACCAGAAAAAAGATATTATCTTCTACACCTACTTCAACCCGAAAAAAGCCTACAACTAGTTCTAATAGAACCGTACAAAGGTAACATAAAACTATATATGTATACGTGATAACGAAATTTATAAACTTTTTTTTTTTTTTTTATGATAAGAGTAAACCAAGCAGTGCCAATTGTTCCGTTACGGCGAGTACACGAAAGAGATCAAGCCGACCAGACACCATACGCATTAGCCCGTGAAAGACTTCATGTATCAGCAGTGCCGGACTCTTTACCATGCCGAGAAGACGAATTTATGAACATCATGGGATATATTGAAAGTGCAATTCATGAAGGCACAGGTACCTGTGTATATATTTCAGGTGTACCGGGTACAGGAAAGACAGCCACGGTACTTGAGGTCATTCGTCATTTACAGCAGCAGGCAGAGAATGGCACAATACCCAATTTTGATTTTGTTGAAATCAACGGTATGAAATTAACCGATCCAAATCAAGCTTATAGTATTTTATGGGAGTGTATGGATAAAGATAAAAAGAGATATACATCATCACATGCATTACAGTTACTGGAGGCTAAGTTTTCTAAACAAAGTGATGATCAAAAAACAACGTAAGTTTAATTATCTTGTGTGTGTTACAAGTTTTTAATTTTAATCATATGTAGTGTGGTTTTAATGGATGAACTTGATCTTTTAGTAACAAAAAAACAAACTGTCATGTATAATTTTTTCGATTGGCCTAGTAGACCTCTATCTAAATTAATTGTGGTAGCAGTTGCAAATACAATGGATTTACCTGAACGTATTATGAGTAACAAAATTGCTAGTCGTATGGGCTTAACTCGAATTAATTTTCAACCCTACAAGTATGACCAACTCTATCAAATTGTACAATCTAGATTACAAGGCATTGACGCCTTTGCAAAAGAAGCTGTTGAATTTGCAGCACGTAAAGTAAGTGCTGTCAGTGGTGATGCTCGTCGTGCTCTTGATATATGTAGAAGAGCAGTAGAGATTATTGAAAACAGGGCAGAGACCGGTGCTCATGTGACAATTGCTATTGTAGATGAAGCGATTAAGGAAATGTTTACTTCTCCTTCAGTTGCGTTTATTCGATCCTGTTCATTACATCAAAAGATCTTTTTGGTTGCCTGTATGCAACGATCGCGTGCTGTTGGGTTGGCTGAAATTGAATTTGGAGATGTAGCACACTATCATATCCAAACTTGTAAATGGCATAATATCGAACCGCCTAATACAAGTGATTTAATGCGTGTATGTGAATCATTAGGTCAAACTAGAGCTTTATTGATGGAAGGCGGACGTATGGATATCTGTATGAGACTTTCTTTAAATTTAGTAGAAGAAGATATTGTAATGGCTTGTAAGGCTGATAAATTAATTAGTAGGTTGCTACAAAATTTAACTTCACATTAAAAAAACGGAGGTCACTTGTGCATCAATTTATATAAATAAAATACCTGTTTACTATTTTTTTTTCTCTTCTTTTTCTTTCTTTATTACTTATTGTATATTTTAAACTTTTTTATATAAATG
This sequence comes from Thamnidium elegans, assembly GCA_025201345.1. Taxonomy (NCBI): domain Eukaryota; kingdom Fungi; phylum Mucoromycota; class Mucoromycetes; order Mucorales; family Mucoraceae; genus Thamnidium; species Thamnidium elegans. The sequence goes on along the minus strand of JAIXMG010000001.1, from coordinate 2,193,330 downwards.
TCAAACTACTTTTCACCTAGAGATGTTTCTTCAGATAGTTTTACATCGACTTTACCAACACCACGAATGATATTTACATCGAAATCAAATGGATATGAATCGGATTCTTCAGAAGAAGGAAGAAGACCGCCACTTTTACTTGGATTACGTGTTATTAATCCTGATGAACAAGAAAGTTTGACGATAGAAAAAGAAGAGGCTACACTTGTTGCATCATCATCGCTTCATACACCAAGTGAATCTCATTGGAAAGTCTATCAAGGCGAAATGCCCGAAGCACCTGTGGATCAACCATTGTTACGTCGTGAATCAAAGACAGCTTGTACAGCAATAGAGGTAGGGTATTGCATACATACGAAAAAGAAAAAGGGAGAGGCGAATAATAAAAATAGGGGGGGGGGGGAGAAGGCTTTATTTATTTATTTTTAATTTTTTTAAGCCTTGTGAGACTATACCAGAAATACCTAGAGCAAATTTTATATCACCTACATCAAAATACGCCAAAATATCATACCACTTGACCAATAACCCAGAAGGCATAAAGACCTATCGAGAGATGGCCGAAAAGACCAACGATTTACAAACCCAACTTTCGTTTGCCAAATATTTATTACAATCTGCCAATGCATTTTCGCAGCAGTACCAACCACCTGTTGGCAGTATGTGGGGAATAAACTGTACCACAAACAAAAGTTTGCGTCCCGAACCTTTTTTAATTGTACCACCTCCTTCTTCTTCTGCTTACTCCTCTACTTCTTCTAAAACAAAATCTGAAAATACAGTTATGAGCCATTCTAAGCGACAGTCTTCACTAAGATCCAGTAACGATACAAACGATCAAAAGAAGAAAAAGTTGGAGCAGGAAGGAATTGATTGGATCATCAAGTTGTCCAAGAAAAACGTACCGGAAGCTTGTTATATACAGGCAAATTGGATTGATAATGAATTACACGGTTTTAAAAAAAATAAGTCTAGAGCTATTGCTTTACATCAAATCGCTTCTGATGCTAAAGTCCCAGAGTCTATGTTTGCTGTAGCCGATTATTATGAACGAGAAAAAAACGACATGGATCAATCTAGTATTATTCAGTTATATCAAGAAGCAACGAACTTTGGTTATGTTAACGCAATATACGTAAGTAAGAAGAATACTACAGCAGAAAAAAAAAAGTACTAATCCACCCCCCCCTTTTTTTTTCCTTCCTTCCGTTGCGGATAAAAATAGAGATTGGCTCTCTTGACGATCCATGGAAATTTAGGTTTACGCCAGAGTTTGACAGAAGGTTTAAAGCTCATGTATAAAGCGTGTACATTAGCTTCACCCGAGTTCAATATACCTCCTTATACCTTTGCTTTAATGCTTACCAACGAATATGAATCGGTAGATTTTCCCTTGTAAGTTGAAACTTTTTTTTTATTGCGTTTTTAATTTATGTGCTTCTCTAGACCCATTTTAGAACCGTACGGTGGAAAAGATGCTGCTATATTATATTACGAACGAGCTGCTAGTCTTCAACACGATGAAGCACAATCCAAACTAGGCTCTATCTACGAGCACGGTCTGTACGGAGAGTCCATGAACTTTGCTAGAGCTTTTGATTATTACGAACAAGCAGCTATGCATGATAATGCGAAATCTATGTTGGGCTTATGTCGACTCTATAATCGAGGAAGCCATGGTCCAGAAGACAAGGAAGAACATAGCCGGTTAGAAAACGATGTGTCTGGTTGGTTAGTTGCTACACCAGCAAATGAAGATGTTGCATTTTCTTGGTGTGAGAAATCGGCTAAAGCGGGTGAACCGGATGCGCTATTATTATTAGGTTGGTTTTATGAAATTGGGTTTGGTGTACCAAGAGATTTCAGCAGGTCGAAAGGGTACTATGAGTTGGCGGCTGAAAAGGGAAATGTAGAAGCGAAGACAAGGCTTTTAAATACAAATAGGTCAATTACAAAACAGCAGCATGAAGGAATTAGTAATAGGCGTATTAAGAAGAAACAAGAAAAAAAGCAAAACGGGTGTAGATGCATGTAAAAAAAAAATTTATGTATCACTCATTGTGACACATTACTCATCTTTTTTTTTTAAAAAAAAAAATTTCCTCATCTGGGGGTTGAGTGGGGAGGAAGGGGGTAAAAGCTTACTATTTTTTTTTTCTTTTACAACTAGCTCTTTCTTTTTCTTTTCCTATATCTTTTCTAATAAAATGAGACTCTTTAGACATAGTCTTTATTTACAAGCGCAACTATGTAAAAGATACACAACTGATTCCAAAGTAAATGAGCTTTATTACACGAGAGACTATCTCCGTCTAACACTTTTTTTTTTATAGTCTATTCCAGAACAAAAGGAAGTGAGAGTATGTCAAAAAAAAAAAAAAATACCCTTGAGAAAAATAAAATCTTGATTCTAACTTGTATCTTAGGAACTACTTAAAAATGTCATGGATACAGGGCCTAGTAAAAGAGAATTACAACACTTTTTAAAGCGATTTGGACCCGATATAAAAACCACCAAACCGACCTTACTATCCGGATTTGAAGAGATTAAAGGAGCACCAGGCTTAAAGTCACCTAAAGAATACGTCAATGCACTCCTAGCACCATCCTATCACCAATTAGCACTTACAAAAGTCGAAGGACCGTTTGATAAACCGGACTGGCAGCGAGTCGGTAATACCTTATATAAACTTCAAAAACTTGGTTTGACATCCATTGTGGTATCTGACAACCCCAACTGGAAGACCGATTCTTCTTCACCCAACGAATTAACCAAACGTATGTTACGAGAGAGCATGACGCTCGTCGAATCCATTGAACAAGCAGGCGGTAGAGCCAGATTGATTTATGGAGCTGTCTTGGAAAGGTCGTCTAATGCGATTACCATCAATTTGGATTTTATTCAATCTGCGCTTAATAATAATCAAATTCCTATTCTCGTACCTATTTTAACCGAGAACGATAAACAAGTACCAATTAAATCCAACCAAGCGCTTTTAGCCCTTACACAAAGATTAGCAAGCCAAGCCGTGGACCCTAAATTGGTGCCTTCTAAAATACTAGTCATTAATAAAGAGGGCGGAATCCCTAATCACGAGTTACCTGGTACTGCACATAGTTTAGTAAACGTACAAGAAGAATACGATGATATCAACAAGGCATTTACTCAAAACCCTTCTTGGCACCAATCGTATCCTAGTACCATTGAAAACTTAGAAATGATTCGAGGCTGTTTAAGTCTGTTACCTACGACGTCCTCTGCTATTATTGTACCTACTACTTCTTTACCAAACGCATTAATCACCAATTTGGTAACTGATAAACCATTATACTCTTCTTCGTTACCTCGTACAGGTCGTGTAATCAATCAAGCAAAGACAACTGTACTTCGACACGGTATCAAGATTAATAATTATACTTCTTTACAAGATTTAAATTTAGATCGATTGACATCGTTATTAGAAGCTAGTTTTCAAAAGAAGGTCAATACAAGTGCGTTTTATGGAAGATTAGAAAAGGTATTGGATGGTGCCATTATTGCTGGGGATTACGAGGGTGCGGTTATTATGACAAGTGAAGGTGCTGGCCCTCATGCTTATTTGGATAAGTTTGCTATTGCACCTTCAAGCCAAGGCATTGGGTTAACTGATATCTTGTGGAAACGTATGTGTGATGCTTATCCTGAACTACTTTGGAGAAGTAGAATGGATAACGGTGTAAACAAGTGGTAAAGTACATGTATATAAATAAGAAATCAAAAGAAAGCACACTTATTTATATGTAAATATAGGTACTTTGAAAGATCAAATGGATACCTGCGTTTAAAAGACACTAACTGGGTATTGTTCTGGCACGGAACTGAAGGTTATAAATTTGTACAAGACTATGCAACTATTGCTAAATCAATTCCAGCTTCTTTCGAATAAAATTTTTTTTTCTAGATTACTTAATCAGAAATGGCGTCCGACATTCCGGGCAATGATTATGTAATCACACGGGACGTCACTACTAAAGGGAAAAAAACTATATTTTTAAGTGATTTTTTTTTTCCTGTAAACTCTTTTTTTTTCTTCTTTCGCCTTTTAGGAAAAAAAAACCCCTTTTTTTTTAGCATTGCGAATGTCACCTAGTAAAGACTCAATGGAAAACTCGACATCAAATATTCGCCCTAGTCATGAATCACTCGTAAAAACGTTGGATGAGTTTGACCGAGCAGATATTGGTGAACGGGTACCTGAGTTAGCACAAGACTTGAAAAACGTCAAGAATATTTTAGTGACTGGAGGTGCAGGATTCATGTAAAAAACTATTAGTTTTTTTTTTTTTTTTCTTTTTTTTTTTTAGTACAGGACTAACTTTTTCTTTTTTTAAAAAAAAATAGTGGATCTTTCCTTGTACGTAAATTGGTTGTATTATATCCCGAGTATCATATTCATGTTATCGATAAACTTGATTATTGTGGCTCTTTGCATAATTTAAAAGCTGTCAAAGAATTTCCTAACTATTCTTTTATCAGAGTAAAGTTTTTTTTTTTTTTTTTTTTATCATAAAAATTTAGAATTTTTATACTAACTTTATTTTAGGGTGATATTACTTCTGCAGACTTCATTTCTTTCTTTTTGAAAGAAAAAAAGATTGATGTTATTTTTCATTTGGCCGCACAAACTCATGTCGATAACTCTTTTGGTGATTCTTTTGAATTCACAAAGTAAATCTAGTCATATTTTCGAGAAAGCTTTTTTACTCATCTCTTTTTTTTTTAGAAATAATGTCATGGGAACACATGTTTTATTAGAAGCAGCTAAAATTAGAAAAATTCAAAGGTTCATTCACGTTAGTACTGATGAAGTATATGGCGAAGTTATTAACGGAGTAAGCTTTTTATATTATCAAATATTATTATAATTTGTTTTTTTTAAAACTTTCTTGTTATTGTAGCCCGATTGTCCCGAAGATACAATTTTGTCACCTACCAACCCATACTCAGCAACCAAAGCTGCTGCTGAAATGCTGGTGAAAGCATACCACATGTCGTTTGGTTTACCTATTATGATCACACGATCCAACAATGTATACGGACCTTATCAATTCCCGGAAAAGATTACATCTAAATTTGTTTGCAGTTTATTACGTGGTAAAAAATGTTATATTCATGGAGATGGACATAATTCAAGAAAATATCTTTACGCCGCTGATGTAGTAAATGCCATCGATATTATCTTTCATAAGGGTTTGGTAGGAGAGACGTATAATATCGGTTCTCCTTCCGAGATTTCAAACTTGGAGATGGCTAGACGATTAATCTTGTTATTTGGTTATAAAGAAGACCAAGTCAATGATCATATTGAATTTGTTAGAGATAGAGCTTTTAATGATACAAGATACGCAATAGATTGTACAAAGTTGGAAAAATTAGGGTGGGAACCAAAAGTTGGTTTTGAAGATGGTTTATTAAAGACGAGTAAGTAAATAATTTATTAATTTTTTTTTTCGAGTATACTAATTATTATCATTATAGTTGAGTGGTATAGAAATTGTACAGAATCTTGGTGGGGTGATATCTCAAGTGCACTTATTCCTCACCCATTTAAAGTTATACCTACTTATAATGAGCCTTTAAACTAGACAATAAAGAGATTCTTGTAAACTAATTTGTATTACTACTTCAATGAGTCATTAAAACAATCAGCATAAATTGGAGTCGGGGAAATAAATTAAGGGCTTTGCAGTAAAAAAAAAAGACGCTATTGGTTGATCTGGTGATAGTTCCAAGCTAAGTGGATGTATCTGATTGATCATAGCTGTAATACACACTATATAAATGATTGACTATTAAGCCAGACATATAAAAAGAATAAAAAGGTACCTTTTTTTTGAAGTGGCGGTCACTTTGTTATATCGTAGTTGATTTGCATATTTAAAAGAAAAAGTGTGTGTACCATACGCCGTAAACCACGTGTAGGTTTTTAAGCGGTGTGAGTATCGAGAACGATGCACCTAACAATGGGCATATTTCAACAGTTTATAAAGAGAATTTATCAATATCTACATATAGAAACTATACGGATCACTTCTATTTGTATCAAACTATCGTCAGTGTGTCCCTGAAGTAATTAATATATACGAAAGGAGTTTCATTAAACAAGTAAACTCAGACAATAACAAAACAACAAGATAATTGCTATAAATAAAAAACCTTAATTTAAAGCAGTAGCTCATTAACTGTCAAAATGGTGTAATTTCACGGTAAAAAATAAAGGGAGTTTTTTTTTTTTTTTTTTTTTTTTTAAGCTACAGAAATCGAGAGGAAAAAACCAAAACGCTTATTATGCATTAACCATGATTGGCTTAAACAAATTATAATTATATATAAAAAAAAGCGTATTTATATTTGTAGATCAAAGAGAGAAAAAAAAAAGAAGGGAGAATAATTAACAAGCACAACCACCATTAGCAGCGTTTCCAGAATTTTCCAAATCTACACCACCACCACGAGAATTTAAACCAGCTCTATTTCTACCACGCGAACTATCAGCAAGTTGATCAAGAGGCATACGCTTTGCTATCGCATTAAACAATTGACTGACATTATCTGCTGTTTTAGCTGAAGTCTCAAAAAACAATAAACCAGCTTCATCAGCGTACTCTTGTGCAGTTTTGGTCTCAACAGCTCTTCTCGCTTCAAGATCACATTTATTACCTGCTAATGCAATCACAATATTGGGATCTGCTTGACGTTGTAATTCATTTACCCAAGCCTTGGCCTTATCTAATGATGACTATATAATAATAATACCCTTTTTTTTTTAATATATATATATATTGGTGATTAGTGATCATAAATAAACTTACTGTTTGTGTAATATCATAAACTACTACAGCACAATTTGCATTACGATAATACATGGGTGCTAAACTCTAAAGAAGAAGAAGCCAAAAAAAAATCACTTGTTAAGTACGCATGCTCTTCTATATACATATATAATATATATATATTTACCTTGTATCTTTCCTGACCTGCTGTGTCCCTTATGATGTACAAAAAGAGTTAATTTCTATTACACAAGAAAGAAAATGTGATTATTTACCAAATTTCGAATTTTACTGTAGTGTTATCATCTAAAGAAATTGTTTGTGCCAAGAAAGCAGCTATACGATAATGAAAATTATATCAGTATCCCTTTTTTTTCATATATAACCCCCTTAGGGAGTTTACTTACCACCAATAGTACTTTCTCTATATTCATCAAAGTGGTCTTTAACAAAACGCATAACCAAACTATTGTTTATAAAAGAAAAGGTTGTTTAATAAACATAATAAAATTCTAGTAACAAGCAAACCTTGACTTTCCAACTGCTGATTCACCTAATAGAAATAAAAAAGTTAGTAATTCTTCATCTGTTTGTTTCCAATAGTAATTTGTCTGTGTACCTAAAAGAACAAGCTTAAATTGATAAGTCTTTCCTTGTTGGGCTTGTTGAGGTTTAGCTGACATGTTATTATTATTTTTTTATAAAAAAATTTAAGATGAAGAAAAATATAAAAAAAAAGAGAAAAAAAAAAAAATGTCCTGTTTCTACTCAAAGAGGGAACAATGACGTATATGGAAACAAAGCGACCTCTTTTTTTTTTTTTTTTTTTTTTTTTGGTGCAACAATGGGGGAAAAAAATGAGTTTATTTTCATATGAGGTCATGCTACGCAATTTATGTATTCTGGTGGAGATAAATCTTCATCATAAGCAGGTAATTGTTCTTGAATAATTCCAGGTTTAATAAACCTTGGTTTCGTACGTAATGAAGTGTCCATAGTTACTTGTCTATCTCTGTAACATAGCAAGTTTGCTGATAATGTTTGACAATACGCTGCTGTTCCAAAATGAATAGGTATACTACACAACTGTTTCCTTGTCGAAATCAATCCATGTTTTACTTTAGCTGTTATATATAACTTATAATCCATCTTGATATATTTAGAAAAACCAAGTGAAGGTGTCATACCAAGTACACTAAAATTCCTTAAAACGCTTGAATTGTTATTCTTACTTATTTCAGAAGGTACGGGTAACCTTATATAATAAGTACAGCTACCATCTTCATTTTTAACTACACCAAACCTAGATTGCTCAACGTGACTCATCACCATCGTATCTTGCTGACTGTATGAACCATGTCTAACAAGCACTTCTCTCTTCAAAGATGCTTCTATTTGGCTTACTATTTGTGCTGCAGATACTTGTATCTTTAAAATATCTGTACTAGCATCAGACAAATTAATATAACAACCATTTGGTAAAGTCACCAGGACTTTATTGGCTTGATTTAATTCGATTGTTTCCTTGTATAGAGTTGGTATGATGGGTGAAAACACAAGCGGTTCATAACGTAGAGCGTACGGTATGGTCTGAAAGGGTCGAATACCGGGTCTATCAAGACAAGCCAATAATTCAAATTCACACGATGCAAGGTGGTGTCTAAATGTAGGTGGGTAATTAACCTGTGGAATCTCACACATGAACGGAAACTGGTGTTCCCCCGTTTCCATAATAGGCCACTGCATATTATTATTACTTCCTGTTACTGCTCCCCATAATACTGTTTTTATTGCAAATAATCTTTGACCTCTTTTTTTACTGGTACCGTATATACTCTCTATTATTATTATCTTAGTGTTAAAGTCAAATATACATATAATATTTATTTACCAGCCGCTTTAAAAACTAGTTTTAATTGCTCCGCAGCAAGGGGTGTAGCAAGTTTAATACAAACAATGCCTTCAAAAATAGAACCAGGTCGACAAGTTGTTTGTGCTGTATTACCATCAATGCGTAAAACGGATATAGAAAACTGTATTGGTGGTTTACGATACTTTCTATTGGTACAGTCGACATATCGATATCCACCTTCTCCTTCTACAATAGAAGGGCGTCTTGTTGATAAATAAGGCACGTCTCTGACATCTTGCCAAGATAGAGGCCGGTCCAGTTGCAATAAGTCCTCGGTAGCGGACATTCGCAAAGCATAAAAAAAGAAGAGAAAGAAAAAAAGGAAAGAATTCACAAAAAGAGAAAAAAAAAAGATAATCTAAATAACAGTTTAACCGAATTTTTATTTTTAAAACTCCCAATCTCGGTAAAACAAGCTAAGCTTTCACTTTCTTCCAAAGTTAAGCATAATAAAATAAATAAAAATTAGCAGCGTTTTATTAGGAACAATTGCATTGAAAATAATCAACATCACTTTTTTTCTTTTTTTAATAACTAGTAAAAATCTATTTAGTACACCAAGTTCAAGTTTATTAAAGCAAGATGGTAATTAATTAGACACCAAGTCACGGGGTAACTCTTTTTAGTTAACTGTTAGTGGGGCATGAAAGATGTGCAAGAGAAAACACGTACTAAATCAAGGCCCAAGTAGTGAAACTCACTGTATATCAGAAAAAAAAATGCGTTTATCAGTAAAATGAACACGTTTTTATCTGCGTGTAAGCAAAGTGTGTCAAAGTTGACGTTAAGACGACGTATGATGAGTCATCGGATTGAAAACAATAGAGTTTATCTTTTCTTTTTTTTCTTTTTTTTTTTTATAAAAAAAACAAGGCAGGAGTTAAATCCTTTAGCCTTTAATGACACGACTTGAACCACATTATCAAGTGGTATCAATGTATGTATTAGAAAATATTGAACTTTTACGACTATAACTACCAGATTAGCTTATATTTTGCAAGCGAATAGATGTTGACAATGTAAGAAAGGAGTTATGTTTAGTCAATCAAACAAACAAGCTTTCGAAGCCAAAAAAAAAAAAATCCTATCAGTTGATTCATGAATATCTTGGATCAATTGAATTGCACAAGGATAATCAAGCAATTCTTTTCAGTAAAAGTAAAGAAGGGGTTTTTAAAATTAAAAAGGATTTGACTACTTTGTAAATATAGTGAAGTTATATCGCCACATATCAAGTACGATAATAAGAAGATTGCGGATTTGGCTGTTAATAAATATGATTCTCACTCTTAAACTCAAAATTCCCCCTTAATAAATTTCACAATGATTCAATTTTTTTATTGATAATTAACAGAATAAACATAACATTAAAACTAATGAATATAAAAAAAATATTCGATGTATTCTAGCTCCTCTTAGTCTCATCGTAATAAAATAACGATGATTAACAGGATCAACCACGAGAAGATGAGAGCTTTATCTGATCTCAAAAATAAGGCAGAATAATAAGAGAATGTAAGATATAAGCTCGTTTAAAAGACGTATATATATATAAAAAATTCACTAGTATGCATAATAAAAATTCTACACTTGTTTTAACGCACCAAAAAATGTCGCTCCAGCTAGTTTTACGCTAGAAGTTTTTTTAAAAAAGAATACATCATACTTTTTTTTCTCTGAACGTGTAAATAGAACGTGTACCTACATCTTCTTTATCCGAACTAAAATAAGTTATGGATAGCTTACAAATCATCAAGAGACAAACCATTCTTATAAAGATCCAGAATAATACCATGTATTAAAACCTTAACAGTTTCTATTATGACTAAAGATCCGCTGTTAGGATAAAGTAATTCTTGACTTCTTGCGACAGAAGACTCTCTAGATATCATCTCACGCAAGTAACCTAAAGCAGCGGGGAATGTCTTATCAGCAGAGGAAGCATATAGAGCAACAAAAGTACCAGATGTGGTACGTATAGTAACAAGTTTCTTAACAGTTTCAAGGCCTTTTAACTTCTTATATGTATTGATAGCTAAAGAATCAGTCCCCGCATGATTTGACATCATATAATACATATTCTATCAAGTCGATATCACGACTAACGTGATTACGGAGCATGCCGTAACGGTATCACGCTAGGCTTATTGGCCAAGTTTATATATACGTTCTAAAAAATAACCGATACCCTAAAACAGAAACAAAACAAAAGGAATATCCCGTTCCTGAACGGAGTTTCTCCACACTACAGAAATATATAATATAATTTTTATTGTAAGTGTTATATAACAATATATACATATATATATTTATTAAGAAGCACCAGCAACGGCCAATCTATTGTTTTTTTTTTAAAAAAAAAGTACGTAAGTAACAGCAATGACAAAATATACACATAATGAAGGACTTACTTTTTCAAATGTTCCATAAACACTTGTAAACTGACATCATCTGTAAGCACAACGGCACCAGCAGCAGCACTATAAGGACCACCCGAAGTATGTGTAGTAGAAGGATTCAACTTGGAGAGCAAGAAACGAGCTTGAGAACCACCTTGATCACAATCAATGTAACGAGGTACCGGGAATCTTTCAGTTAATAAATCTTGAGCGTCCAAGACAGGAGCTTCCAACAACTGTTTAAAGTTTTCGTAACCTTCTTGGTCTTGGTAACCTGCTTTACGCCACTGAGCAATTGTTTCACCATGGAAAATCAAAATATGGAAAAATGTGTCCAATAACAAAATGGCGTCTGGTTTAATGGAGATTGAATCTAATAAGACGGGTTGAGGTGGTGTATCGAAACTGTAAGATGTCAATGTAGGTTGAATCATAATTAAAGAAGAATCGACATTTTCACGGTTCAACGTATGACTAAACAAGGGGGTTAGCAAACAACATTAAGATATAAATATATATATATATATATACTGTACCGATAGAATGCAGTTTCGTCAGGTGAATTATTAAACACTTGCAAGAACTGTGATCTTCTTAAATGAAACATAAACTGAGGGTAAATCGAAAAGTTTTCAGATAATCTGAATGAATGAGGATCATCTTTACGATAATCAGCAAATCGTTGGCATAAGCGAATCAGCATACGATCCAACCAACGCAACACATCTGGTCCATCGTCGATCTCTCCCTTAAACACAGCAATACGAGACATCAAGACAGCTGAGGTCTCTTGATCAAACGAGTTTGCAATTTCAGGACTTTGTCCTTCTGCAAAGTTACGAGCGACAGTAGTGACACGAAGTCTAAATTGACCACTTGAATGCTGATAGTGCGTAACAAACTGGATCAAACCACGCGACCCAGCTTGGAAAGGAGTCGAGGGCTGGTTCACCACTTCAAAATAAACAGCGTTGGTAGTTTCGTGATTTAATGAACTCATCTTCCAAGCAGACGTGTTACCAATACCGATCTCTGTCTCGCCAACAAACGCTGTTTTCTTGTTGGCAGATATGGCATGTCCAATCATACCGCAAACCTTGAGCTCGCGTGTGGTCTGCACATCCATCGTAGCGTTAAAGCCCATTTGTAAATGTCCTTGACTGTCCTTCTGGAAAATACGTTGGAAACTTTGTTTAAAGATAGCTGTGTTGAAGGAATCGGCTAAAATCATAAACCCGCCTGTGTTGTTGACCATCGATCTCATTTCTAATAAACCAATTTGATCAAGACAACCAGCAAAGATATCGATTGTATGTCCATTTTGTGATGCTCGTTTAGCCAATGCTTCATAAAACTTTTAATGTCGAATATTAGTTTTCTCTCTATGCAAACCTAATATATTTTTTATGCACTTACTTTGGTAGCTTTTTTATAATATTTAGCGGATTCCTTTTCAATATCATGATGAGATCGAATAGGCTCTCTCAACTCGTTACTGACAACCATACCAGGTCCCTCAGAAGCGGCACCACCACTGAACAACATCATGCGTGCACCGGTGTTGGGGAATGTGGTCTCTAAAAGTCCTACGGCAACATTCATAGCAACACCCGTACATCTTTCAGGACGTTTATTGTTTGCTACGGGCCAAGGATCACGTTGAAGGTTTTCTAAGATAGATGTTAATACAAATTCACAATCCTTGACAGGAAGTAAAAATCTAGAAATAAAATATTAATATATTATTATTATTATAAGATGCCTTTTATATATACCTGTTGGCAGCCATGGTCATTTGAGGGGGTTGACCGGGACGGTTAGGTTGTCCTGCAGGACGAGTAGGGTTATTTGTTAAACCCAACATTTCTTGAATTTGCTTTGCAGCGTAATCTTTAGTTCCACGGAATACAAAGGATTTAGGACAATCGGAAAAACCTAATTCATGAACTTGAGTCTACACCAGAAAAAAAACTATTAGTACCCACATACACATAAACACTATATATATATATATATATATTTACCATGGTGCCAAAGGTAATTAAACCAACCCAAGCATATTCGGGTAACAAACTCAAACTGACAATTAAGGATTCCTTAAGAGCCTTTAAATCCTCTTCTTCTAAACATGTATCGACGACAAATAAAAAGATGGGTGGAATCTGTGCAACTCGGTTTAAATTGTATTCAATCGTAGTGTATTTTGGTAAAAGTTCAGCAGGTAAATTTGTGTTGGAAATGTCCTTGTAATGAGGAGGGAGCGCGTTTCTTTGTAAACAGAATGGACAAATCCAAAGTTTACCACGTACGTCAATCTGACTACATTAAAAAAAAAGATTAGAAAGGAAAGTTTTTTTATAAAAAAGTGATTAATAACTTTACCAGTAAGGGTTTAAGATGGCTCGACAAGGTGCTTTACAAGTGACGGGTTCATACCAAATGGGACTCTCAATGAAATCTTCACGTTCCTTCAAAGGTGTATAAAGACAGGCAATAGGTACAACTGCTTTTGTTGCTTCACTACGAGAAGATGGCCAAGCGTTCCAGGAGAAACGGATTCCGTCCTTTTTTTTATAGAAAATTTACAGTTAGAAAACGTTTAAACTTTCTTTTTTTCTCCTTGTATATCCTTTTTTTTTTTTTTTACGCAAGCCTTACTTGTTCTTCAATTTCGTCAAAGTTCATTTTTTTATAACAACAAAGAAAATATGTGTATAAAAAAAAGGTTTTTTATTTTGTTTTACCTAAAAAAAAAGAATAGGATCGGTATCTCAATTAAAAATGCAAAAAAAAAAAAAAAAAAAAAAACTACGTGGACAAGAAAGACAAGTGTAACACACAGACAAGTTGTGTTCAGTATGTAAGTCGATCTGACACTTGGTCATCAAATAAACAGCTTTTCTTGATTCATTGTCATGTAACTAAGAAAATACTCTCCACATCCAATATGAGGATTCTATAAAATACTCAAATTGGACCAAACCGCCATTTTTTCACATTGGTGGGAGCCTCAGGCATAATAAAAACCTCCTTAGTTACTGCTTTCAATGGGAACAGAAACAGCTAGCGTCCAGAAGGCTCCTTTACTACTTCAGAAACGCGTCAATAGTTTTTATATCTAGGCGAGAGCGAAGTAAACTAGAGAAGCACGCAAGTGTTAAATAAGTCACATGAGCAAATAGACTGTATTTTATCGTTATTTTACAAAGGTACGTGAAATTTAATACGCCACGCTTTTTCTTCTGAACGTATGTAAATAGAACGTGCACCAAGAAATTTTTCTTAATTTAAGCTTTGTTAATATCACACCTCAAAAACAAATACTATTGAAGTCTGTCATATCTCTTTTAAACAAGCCTTCATTGACCGAATTTGAGCTATGTTTTATTGAATTGTCGCTCTCCAGTATTTATAATAGAATTAAACCAGCAATTGGAGAGGTTTCTAGGATATGCGGTAATCAACTAACAACATTAATTATGTTTGAACTAAAGGGAATCAGTGAAGTCTCCTTGGAACAAACGGAAGAAGTTATTGCCATCAAAGATGTTAAAGATATGATTTTGTTTGTTTGTGAAAAAAAAAGGCCAAATGGCCAAACAAAAGAAAATATCATCAGAAGAGTTCGTAATGTTAGAGTCTATCGTCGCTTTGCCGAGCTATTGGATATCTTGTTCAATGGCACTGATATAAAATAGTTGATGGTGAAAAGCAGCAAAACTGCAATTGAAATCAACAAGGCTTTGTTCCGCACTTCAGATACTTCAGTAACATATCCACGAAAAATTGATTTACTCTTTAAAATTAATGAATTTACGGCTGTTGAATTGTCGTCGTTTTAAAACAGCAAACAAAGAACTTGAAAACGAATGCATGTATTTTATCTACATTACGTTCAGTTTATGGTAGCCAGTTTAAAAAGACGTCTTAGCTATGGATTGGATCGGTAATGTCGGATATCTTTACAGAATAGAAAAATACAATGATGTGTTTATAGCTAGTCAAATTGACAGGCTAGTTGTACCAGAAGAATGTCGAAACTTTTGGTCCTTTTAAAAATACATGTACAATAAATAGCTTACTTTATTACTTTAATCTATTCTTCTCAAGTTTGATAAAACTTGAGAAGAATTTCACTTGGTTTATATATTTTATACTTGTTTTTTTTATAACCATTATTACCAACAGTTTCTTTAGTTGGTCGATTTTAATTATTAAGATTTTTTTATTAAAAATATCACAGTCCTCTAGTTTGATATATCTTTGAATGTTAGGTGTCTATTTGATGAATAGTTAAATAAATCATTAAAATCTGGGGCCACTTTCAGGGAGTGAGGGGAAAATATGTCGGAACAAGATACTAAACAAGAAAAAAAAAATGAAAATAGAAGCTTCCCTTCCTAAGCTTCTTTTACACCAGAAAAAGCTTTTTAGTAAAGAAAATTGTATCTCACTTTCAAAATATCAGTATGACGATTTTAATAAAGAAAAGAGAATGTTTACAAATAACTAGTTTGGTAAAAATAGAAATACAACCACTAAGAGGAAGATCTCGCTCGCATGCACATGTATTCAACTATTTTTATTAGTCACATGGTCGAAATTATTTTTTTAGAAGTCGACCCTCATCTAGAACCCTGACCCTGTTACCATGGGAATTTTAACTTGAGAAAAAAAAAAGTTCTAGGTCTTGTTCCTCGGT
This sequence comes from Thamnidium elegans, assembly GCA_025201345.1. Classification (NCBI taxonomy): domain Eukaryota; kingdom Fungi; phylum Mucoromycota; class Mucoromycetes; order Mucorales; family Mucoraceae; genus Thamnidium; species Thamnidium elegans. The sequence goes on along the minus strand of JAIXMG010000001.1, from coordinate 2,177,504 downwards.
ACGTTTCTATGGTTACCATCATCCGCGGATGTATTACAAAAGACATGATCACGGGGGGGGGAGGAGAGAAACTAAGAAAAAACGCATTGATACAAAAAAAAAAAAAAAAAAAAAAGATCTGATAATTTACAAAAAGAGAATCTGGGGTAATAAACTCGGATGAAATCGGGCGTAAAATTGGGATAGAACGGGTTTTTTTTTATTAAAACAAAAAAAAAAAAAAATTATGAAAAATATATAGAAAAATGAAAATAATAAACAAATGATTTTTTTTAAATAGAGATTGAATTCATGGAATGACAAGGTATCATGATGGGTCTGCAGAAATCATGAGAGAAGAATGAATTCTTTTGAGATGCGGATAATGAAGAGTATGCAGCAGCAGCAACAACAGCAATTGAGACTACCATTTGTTGTTCTGGAGTAAATGACGATGTGATGATAGGTGACTCATTCTTGATCTGAGCCATAGGTTGTGGGGGAGTTGGTGGTGTAACAGTAATTTGTTCTTGAATAAGAACAGGAGAAGCAAGTGGAGGAGGATGATCGAGAGGAGAAGGAATAACATCTTCATCAGATTCAAAAGACAATACTCTACGATTTAATCGTGTAGTACGCTTATTCAACACGTCTTCTGCTTTATTCATTGTGTTTGATAATAACAATCTTTCACGTACACTGTATTGTGGTCTACGTCTTTTATCATCTTTATCCAGTTTCTTGATTGCTAATGAATAGGCCTTGTTGGCAACTTGTCTTGGTGACAAATTTGCATTTGTAGAAGTAGCATTTTTTTTAGATTTATTGATCCAAGTAGGGAAAGTAGCCATTTTGATGATTATTTAATTTATAATTATAATTGGAGGATGAAATAATGAAGAAACTGTTGTAAATAATAATGTTGAATAGGTTGTAGCAATACTTCTCATTGAATAACTAGAGAAGACCTTTTTTTGTTGTCGTTGTTTCCTTCTTTTAATATAGTAAAATATGTTAATGAGAAAGAAAAAGAAAAAAACTAAAAAAATAGTGCATCTATTTATACTTTTTTTTTTTTTCTTAATTCTTTAGAGGCTAGATTTCAAATGGCCAATATCGGAACAGAAAGGCATATGAAATTGCGGGCTTGTGTTCTAAATTAAAAAAAAGGAGGAGCGAAAGAATATCGGAAACTTAATTAGCTCACCTAGCAACAAAACAAAAAAAGAATACGCTCACACACATACGATTCCGAATTGACCCTAACGTAAAAGTGCACTACCCTTCATCTGTTCTCTTTTACGTTATTTTGGTATCACACACACACCATATACTCTCTTTCCCGATACCTTCCTCCTCCCTCATATTTGTTTCTGATTATGTGTGTACTACCCTAAACACTGGCCTTCAAAATAGCCCAAAATTGTGAGAAAAATTAAACCATTAAATTTTTTTTGTTTTTTTCCCTTTAACCCCAAGTATTTCTTTTTTATTATTATTATGTTTACTACTAGAGCAATCAGATCTTTGTCTACTTTGACTCGTGTTCGTAAGTATATAAATGGTCATTATCAAATTAAAAACAATCTAAATTTATAACACACGTTATATTATATTAGAAACACCAAAAGCTCCTGCCGCTATTGGACCTTATGGTTGGTTAATAATAAAAAGGCTTGGTAAAATAAAAATAAAAACCTGATTTTATTATATAAAAAAAAAATAGCTCAAGCAATCAAGGTCAATGGAATGGTTTATACTTCTGGTTCGCTTCCAGTTATTCCCGAGACAGGTATGTTTATGTAATCTATTAATAATTTAAAATCGCTCACTTTTTTTTTAAAATAAATAACAGGTAATGTTATTGAAGGTGGTATTACAGAACAAACACATCAAAGCTTAGCAAACATTGTCGAGGTTTTGAAGGCTTCGGGATCTGGTCTTGATAAAGTAGTCAAGACAACCGTCTTTTTAAAAGATATGAATGATTTCGTTGCCATGAATCAAGTCTACGCTAAAGTACCGTCATTATTATAATATTCATTTCCATTATATATATATAAAAAAACTTATGCTTTTTTTTTTCTTTGTAGTTCTTTGATCAACATCAACCTGCTCGTAGTGCAGTTCAAGTAGCTCGTCTCCCTAAAGATGTTGCTGTAGAAATCGAATGTATTGCCGTTACCAACGAATAAATATAAAGATAAAATAAAATAAAATAAAAGTCGTTTTCCTATTACAAGATATACAAAAAAAAAATGCGTTTATTGTTCGTTGTGTATGTGTGCATGAGCGTATATTTAAAAAAGATGAGTAGCTCCACCACTCTACAAAAGTAGTATATATTGTTAGTTTCCTTTTAAAGCCTTTTTTTTTTTTACGTAAACTATCATATTTTTTTATTTATTTTTACCTCAATAGCTTCCATTTCAGCTTCAGAAATAGGCGCACGACGATAACGAGCAGGTAATTCAGCAAATTGTAAAGAGCCAGCATTGGCTTTAGGTGCAGCAGCAGCAACAGTAGAAGTTGATTTAGGTGCTTCAACTACATGCTTAACGAGATTGGCAGGAGTTAAAGGATGAGGACCAGTATGGTGTACTGCGTCTGTTTTTTATGTATTATATAAGTTTTTCTGTGTGTTACTTTTTAAATAAAATAAAATATATATAAGAACCTTTCCAAAGGTTAGCTCTAGAGCCAATGAATTGAATCATGGGCTTGTGAACAGCACGTAATGTAGTTGAAGGTTGCATTTTTATGTTTATAGAATAGAAAGAAAAACGTAAGGCCCAGGGATAATAATTTTTATTTACCCCAGATTTTTTTGTGCGGGAGATTAAACACGAAAGAGTCACCAACTTAGTTTTTTTTTTGAGCTGCTTACTACAGTAAAAAAAAAAATACAATAAAAAAGGTTATTCATGCATTCTTTAGATTATTTTATTTTTATTTTTACAGCAAAACAAAGCGAAAGAAACATGATATCATAGACTGTATTATGATTCATTAGGTCAAATGATTTTATGTCTTATTTGCGTCACAAATTTTTTTGCGGGAACGTAAAAAAAAACACAAGCAAGAAAGAGAACCTTGCCCATAATTTTTATTTTTTTCTTTCTTATTTTTCTTACCGTATGAAGCAATAAATGGATTCCGAAGTGATTTCCCAAGTAATTCAGAACAAACTTAATTTAATTGAATATCTCTTTTTTCTAACTTGCTTTATTAGACCTTCGGTCATCATAATCATCCTTCCAACAATGAATCAGGTATAAAAAAATAAGATAAAAAAGCTTAAAATACATGTCATTAACTTTATTTTCCTACGCTTTTATTTTTTTTTTAAAAAAAAAAAGAATCATACTTTCCTGAACGTAGATCCAGTGTGATAGAATCAAGCAAGGATTTTTATAAAGACGATTATAATTATTCTGTAAAAGATGATGTAAAGGTACGATAACAACAAAAAAGTACCGAGATGTAGTTGATTAAGTTTTTTTTCTTTCTTTCGTATTAGCCCACTTGCTCTGTTTCAACTCCTTCTATTTCACAACAAGAGCATACCAACGCTCTCGACGCCACTGAACGAATTCAATTCTTGCGAGAAATGGAACAAGCAAGAGAAGAACTAGCTGAATTTAGACGTAATATGGAAGGGCTCGTAAAGCAAATGGATGGTATTTCAGTAGACTTGGTAAAAGCTTTTATTTATTTATTTATTTATTTTGGATCGTATGACTAATTATAATTTCTGTATAGGAAAAATCAAAAGATAGAGTGTGTAAGTTAAATTATATTATACACACTAAAGAAAAAAAAAACTAACACAACTGTCAATTTAGCTGAAATTGAACAAGACTTGACAGCAACAGAAGAAGTGAACGTTAATTTACAAGTACTATTAGAAAGAGCAGTAAAGACGCAAAAGGAATCCGACGTATTTGCAACGCAGGCAATTCGAAACATGTACTCCGATTTAGCGTCTGTCGTTTACGAGAACAGTCAATTGCAAGGCAGATTAGTATCGATTGAGAACCATCAGCGAGAGCAAGAAGGAAGCGTACATGACGTGATAAAACGCATGTTTGAATATACACAAATGCTTGAGCAGGCTCAAGGTACAATTCATATGTTACAAGAACCCAGATTAGTGAAATCAACCACTAGCTCGTCTACAAGCACTTCGCGAAGAAACAGCGTCATGTCCTTTTATAATACGGATGATGATGATTTGTCTGTGGTTTCCAGTAGTACAAAACGAAGTAATTATATCCAGTCGCCCCCGTTAGGTCCGCAATCTACATTATTAAAACCTCAACAAGGATTACGCATGTTATTTGATAATCATGGTGGTCTAAGTTCACTTGCTAAAAAATAACTTTCTCATCTATTATATACACACGACACAAACACACACTCGCAAACTACTACTATTATTCTGTAAATCTTTCTCTTTTTGTTTTAATAAATAATTTCTTATTCTAACCCATCATATGAGATCCGTCAATTCCGAATATACTGGTAACTTGTTCTGTCTTTTTCCTTAAACGATCATCCCTGACCACTCTACGCTCATTGTATTAGTATCTATATATTTTCAAATTGTATATATATTGCTTACCTGTTGTCGACACGGATATCTTCAGTTTCAATACCAATACTTGCTTCAGGAGTAAGTGCATCAATAACATATTGGTTATCACAATGAGGACAAAATTCATCTTCTTCCTCGTAATCACTAAAAAAAAAAAACGCCAACAAGGTTAAATATTTTTTATTTTACTTTTGCTTTGCATAAAAGATTTTACTCACGTCATGTCTTTACGGAAAACCTTTTTACATTTTTTACAGGCAAAGGCCATTTCATCTGTTTTTCTTAAAGGATGATCAGAGACTGCAGCATGACACTCTGCACAATCAAACCATTTTTTACAACAAGGTGCACGAATTGCTACCTTTTTTTTTACAAGTAGATGAGAATATATTCTATTTTTTTTCCCTCAGAAGTTATAAAGTACCTGAGCATTAAGAATATGTTTACACATTTTTTTTTTTTTATAAAAAAGAGAAGGAAGGGGGGAGAAAAAGAAGGTTATTTTTTTTATATATATACTTGCAATTGAATCACCGCATTTTTTTTATTCTATAAACAGAGGTACATGAACCGTCAATGAGCTTCTAGTAGAACCACCCAAAGTAAAAAAGATAAAGAACACAATCTGAGCTTCATCTGTAATGGAAACAAAAGTATCCTGTACATTTAACTCTTCGCACGAAAGCACATTGACAAGGTGCTTAGATCTGACACGCACTTTAAATAACTGATCCATGTCTTCTGGTAACGGCACGTCGACATCTAAAACAGGGTATCAGCAGCATGTTTTAATAGCATTATTTATAAATACCTAGTTCCGGTCTTTGTAATTTTGTACCCACATGTTCTGCAAACACATTCAAACCAGCATAATCCAATCGAAACTCGCCATTTGCAGAAGCTGAAATCACAATGGATTCCAGCAGGTGTGAAAGCCCCTTGACAAAATTAATGTAGTTTCCCAAAGGCTTTAACGTAAGACAGACATCAGGTGTCAAATGCCCAGGTTGACGGATATCCGATGATTGTCTGTCGGTGAGAATCACGATATCCAATTCACCTACTTCCTCGGCAATGGCTCCGGTCTTTGTGGTGGATTCTGACTTGAATAGTAAACAGTGGTTGGTATTATCTTCAGATGTCTGTAGTTCCAAGTTGGTAAAGTTGCAGCGTTTGATTGCACTAACCATTTGTTGAAGTTCGCGTGAGGGTACTAGAACAGTGATAGGCGGGCTAACTGTGTATCGCGAGAACAGTGCCTCCTAACAATCACAGCATTAAAAACAAAAGCTCTTTTTTTTTGTCAGTGTGTATATTTACCGGCTCAAGATGTCTACAAATTTAAAAAAAAAAAAAAAAAAAGTTTTAATTTCTTTTTTTCCTCTTTTTTTTTTTTTACTTACATGAATCCAGTAGTGGAAACAGTACCGTTTGAAAAGATGGCTAATTCTATTTGATCAGTATCAAAACGAAACACACAAGTGTCTCCCAATCTCTTTGCAAATGTAGTCAAGTCTAATCTCTTGTCAATACAAAATTGTAAATAAATAAAAAAGAATCAACTCAGTTACCCGCAAACCCTGTATGGTTTGAAATACTGGCAGTAAATGACATCGTTATTCAAGGAAGTTTTTTTTTTTAAAAAAAAATTGGTATCCTCTAAAAAAGGCACAAATGGGACCAGACTTAAATATTGTGGTACTGCGCGCTTTCATAAATTGAGAATCAATCTTTCTAAAAACGCGATCGATGTAAGTATGGATTCTCACTAATAAATATGCATGAATCATTTGTTAGATCTGCTAATAAATGAATTAAGCTCAGTATCGAGTTAAAGAGATACGTTTATTCAGTTTTAACAAGATTCAAACCGTCCTTTTTTTTAAAAAAAAGAAAAGCCTTATTTCTCCATCCGGTATGTTAACAAAAAACCAAAGTTCATTTCTCAATTGCTCAAAATAGTGATCCCATTTTTTTTATATCAGAGTATGTATTTATCAGTTTAGTGAAAAGCAAATCAACTGTTAAACAGAGTCACAAACCTACCAATGCTGTACTCTCTTGAAAAAAAAAAAAAAAACGGAACTTGTATATAAAGTTTTGCCTCGTTTTTTTTTTTTTTTTGTTACCGCCCTCTTTTTCTTTTTCTTTTTTCTCTTTTGCACATAAAAAAAAATAACTTGCAATGGGTTACCATTCACTATCTTGTCTCAATCAAACATTTGAAGTACCTGAAAAATATAAACTTGTTAAAGAAATAGGACAAGGTGCTTATGGTGTAGTTTGGTAAAATAAGAGAGATGCAGAAAAAAGACAATGAAAAAACTAACCGCAATGTTTTATTTTTTTTAGTGCAGCAGAAAATACAAAAACAGGTGAACGTTGTGCTATTAAAAAAGTAAAAAAAAAATAAAAAAAAATCTCTGCTATGTATAGACTGAATCTCTCCCTTTTTTCGATTTCAGGTATGCAAGTTATTTGAAAGGCCGATATTAACCAAACGTGCGTTAAGAGAATTAAAGTTATTGGAACACTTTAATGGACACAAAAATGTAAGCAAAATCAAATCGAATAAAGTAGACATTATACATAACAATCCATATTTTAGATTATTCGATTATTTGATATGGATATAGTTGATTATACGGATTTTAATGAAATGTAACTAGAAAAAAAAAAAAGAAGCTTATTTTGATTATTACCACTAATACAACAAAAACAGATACTTGTTTCAAGAACTAATGGAGGCAGATTTACATCAAATTATTCGATCTGGTCAACCACTTACTGACGAACACTTTCAAAGTTTTATTTATCAAGCTTGTTGTGGTTTAAAATATATTCATAGTGCTAACGTAAGTTTTTTTTTTAAAAAAAAAACTTTATACTTTTTTATTTACGTATATATTAGGTATTGCATCGAGATTTAAAACCTTGTAATTTGTTGGTCAATACAAAATGTGAATTAAAGGTAAAAAAAAAAAAAAAAAAAAAAGCATCTCATTTTATTTTGCAGTGTTTTTTTTTTTAACTTTAAATAGATCTGTGATTTTGGTTTAGCTCGTGGATACGTTGACCCTAGAAACGGTGAAGGTGATACAGGATTCATGACAGAATATGTGGCTACAAGATGGTACAGAGCTCCTGAAATAATGTTGAGTTTTAGAAACTATACAAAAGCAAGCAAGTAATTCTTTTATCAAAATTTACTTTTTTTTTTTTTCTTTTTAATAATTTTTTTTCTAGTTGATATTTGGTCGTTAGGTTGTATATTTGCCGAATTGCTTGGAAACAAACCTTTATTTAAAGGAAGAGATTGTAATTATGAAAACACGATTTTTATTTCTTATATTTAACAGTGTTTTTTTTTATTGTAGTTGTTGACCAATTGAATCAAATATTGTATATAATTGGTACACCAGATGATGATACATTAAATCGCATTGGCAGTGATCGCGTAAGTATTTTTCTTTGTTAAAAAAGCACACGATGCTAACGAGAAAAAATATAGGCTCAGACGTACATTAAAAGCCTGGAAAGGTTTGAAAAGATCCCACTTGTTCAATTATATCCCACTGCATCACCTTCTGCTTTAGACCTTTTGGAAAAACTATTATCATTTGACCCAATGTTTCGAATCAATGTACAAGAAGCATTAGAACACCCTTATTTTGACTTATTTCATGATCCAGAAGACGAGGTAGGACAACAACAAAAATATCCCTTATATTTTAATATTTAATTATTTTCTATTAGCCTTCACATTCGCATGCAGTTGATTTCTCGTTTGAATCTTTAACTACAGTCAATGATATCAAGGAAACAATTGTTGAAGAAGTAAAGATGTTTAAAGCGAGAAAACATAGTTTAAAACTGGATATGAGAGGATTAAGACGTCATAATAGGTAACAAATATACATACAACAATAACAACTAAATATATATCCTAATCAACCCACTTTTTATTCTAGTATTACAACACCTACATCCAAGAGAGTAAGATATAATTCTTCTTCTGCTGCAAACGACGTAGGCTACTCTCCAGATCAGTCTATTATAAGCCCAGTAGAACTGGACCCTCATTTAGAACGAGACCTTGGCGGTTTATTAAACTCATAATCTTTCCAAAAGCAGGGTGTGACTGTGCTGCAAACTTTACATTTTCCCCACATACATTTTTTTTTTTTTCTTTTACCTTTTTACTTTTTTTTTTTTTTTTTTTTTCTACCTGCATAAAACAAAAATGTCTACCTTTTCTGCTGTAATAATAAAAAGAAAAAAGAAAGAAAAACAATTTAAAAAGTATTAACATAATCAATAGACTTCACCTCCCGAAGCTCCACTTCGTGTCAACGCACTTCGTGTGTTGGGTACTGAAAGCACCCGTACTTCTTTCTTAAACAGTCTTACAGGTAATGTATTCAAGGCAGCAACTACAGAACAAGTGTTGGAAAAGGTGAACGCTATGGCTGCCCAGTTGCAAAAGCATGAAATTTTCGACGAAATTAAAATTTACCTTGATACCAATCGCGAAATTCCTGATACTGTTGATATCACACTTCATTTAAAAGAAAAGGATAGAGGGTTATTCCAAACCAAAGTAAATGTTGGTGACAACCAAGCTGAATTGGTAAGAAGAAACATATATATATATATATATATATATATATATATATATATAAAAGAGAGAGAAATAGAGGTTAATAAGTATGTAAGAACGGTGGTGTAGGTTTACGTAACTTGTTTGGTGGTGGTGAATCTGTTTCTACCAACTTTTCTTTCGGTAATCGTACAAAGGCTGCTGTTGAGGTAATATATAATTATTTAAATGTGGTTTTATGCAGGAATTTTAATCAAAAAGTATATATGTATATAGGGTGTTCTCGAAACACCTTTCCGTGGTAACGCCAATACAAAGATTGGTGTCTTTGTAAACGGTTCTATTAGAGATCACTCTCAAATCAATGCCTTCAAGGAAAGTTCCAAGGCAACTGGTGTTCGTTTCAAGGTAAAAAAAAAAAAAGAACCTTATACGTATATATAAAAGATTAAAAAAAATACTAAACGCATATAAAAAGGGTTGGACTGCATATGGTGAACATCAAGTTTCTTATGTCTTGACTGATAGAGATGTTACTGCATTATCCTCTGCTTCTGCTACGTAAGAAACGATTGAATCTAAAATACGTCATTTATACCTCTTAACATTTTTTTTAATAGTGTTCGTAGTCAATCTGGCTCAAATCAAAAGCAATCTGTTTGTCACTCATTTGTTCGTGACCAACGTGACAATGCAGCACTTGCTACCAAGGGTTACTTCATTGGTATCTACCAAGAATTGGCTGGTTTAGGCGGTCGTGGTGATACCAGTTTCTTAAAGCACGAGTTAAACGCTTCTTTCCATCAACCCTTGTTGAACTGCGGTGAAAGCAAAGTGGTCTTTAGTACCTCTGTTCGTGCTGGTCTCTTTACTTCCATCTTGAACGGTCAAGAAAAGAGTCCTAAAGTATCCGATAGATTTTATTTGGGTGGACCTTTATCTGTTCGTGGTTTTAAGATGGGTGGTATTGGCGAGAGAGAAGGAAGTAAGTAGAATGTAAACAAATTAGTGCGCGTGTAATAACTTGTTTTTTTTAAAAAAAAAAAAATAGATGATGCTCTTGGTGGAGAAGGTTATTGGGCTGCAGGAGCTAGTTTGATTAGTTCAATTCCTGGATTATCTCATTTGCCAGTAAAGGCTCATGCCTTTGCTAATGCCGGTAGTATTGTGACAAAGACTGAAGGCGTTAGCTTTGAGGATAACGTGAAGGCTCTTGCTGAAACTCCTCGTACCTCGGTCGGTTTAGGTCTCATCTTCCATCACAGTATCGCTAGAATCGAACTTAATTATTGTATACCTTTAAGATATAGTTCTACTGATTTACCTGAACCCAAATTCCAATTTGGTTTTGGTTTTAATTTCTTGTAAACAAAAAAAAAACATATATACATATATAAAACATATACACACTATAATAAATAATTAACATTGTAAAATGTTAAAAAAGAAACCAACATTTATGAGAAACCGAAACATTTTATTATGCAAACTGTGCGTATGGTGTATGCATGCGTCACATTCAACGTTAAATGATACATGGATATAAAAAAAGAGGGACCATTTTTATTTACTTTTTTTCTTTTTCTTCTTCTTCTTTACATTTACCATGAAGTTAGCTTTATCCACTGTATTCTTGTTTGTTACACTTGTTGCTTTTGTTAGCGCTGCTCCTCATAAAGGTGAATCTGAGGGCGAACCTGAGGGTGAATTTTGCATCTTGTCCATCGTTCCTTGGTAAGATATAACATTGATATAATATATACACATATATGCATATAAACTAAAGTCTTTTTATAAAGTCCTGAAGAATGTCCCGAAACATGTATCTACCCTGATTTACCTTGTCCTTTCCAATACGAACCTACATGTCCTAGTTAAATAAATATGTCTATTATTGTTTTAAAAAATTATGATACAGCGTGTTAAAAGAGTACAATTAAACGGGTTTTTTAATACCGTAGATTTTTTTTTCTTCTTCTCCCTTTAATTACGATTAATGTAGTAAGAAAAGAGAGGAGTATAATGACCACTTTTACATTTTAGGAAAGAAAAATAGATTTGAAGGTAAAGGACTCCGCTTTAATAACTGAAGTAATCCTGTAAATGGTAAATCTCAAAAGATGATCTATTTTTTTTTAAAAAGAAAAAGAATACATTTTTTTAAGTTTGAATATATTTTTTATACAAATGGGTTAAAAATAAATAAATAAAAAAAAGGTGTGTGTGTATGGGGGGATAAAAGGTGGGTTTTACAGCGTAGTAAAAAGTATGTATTTATAAAATAAAAAGAATGAATCTATTTTGTTGTCGTGTTATTTATAATGAGTTTTTTTTTTTTATGCAGTAGCTTCAGCACTGATAGCTGTAATATGCTCAGGTGTTTCAATTTTCTTTAAGAAATGAGTGTGAGAACCGTCAGCCTTAGCTTGATGGTAAGAACGAAGTAAGACATCCACATCATCAAGAGAAAGAGGTCTAACATCAGCCAATTCCTTAATTTTGTTGGTAACTGCCTTGGTATCATCATCTGTCAAGTCTAAATCGAGTTGTTCTACACGGTTCTTGACTGCATTCCAACCAGTCAAACGATGTCCAATACTGACATAACGTGTCATACCAAAATCATGAGGATTTAAGATCTCATAAGTAGAAGGGTTGTTTAAGATAGCCTTGGCATGAATACCTGCCTTGTGAGTAAAGGCACAATAACCAGTAATGTAATTGTTGAAAGGGACTGTAACCTCAACAGATTCTGCAACAATATTTTCAACTTCACGAATCTTGGTAAGGTCATACTTGTTCTTAACGTATTCCTTATCACCAGTATACATTCTAGCCAAGAGTCCACCTAAAGGTGTAATACCGTTACGCTCTCCAATACCGAGAACAGATGTATCAATATGGGTAGCACCAGCTTCCAAAGCTATATAAAAAAAAATTTCCGTTTAGTTACGGACTAAAATAATAATAATAAAACTTACCAGCATAAGCATTGGCAATAGCACAACCAGTATCATTATGGAAATGACATTCAATATCACAACTTACAACGCTTCTTAAAGTCTTTACGAGTTCATATACTTGACGAGGGTTAGCACAACCAACAGTATCAGCAATACCAACACGGTTAACACCAATCTTATCAACAGCCTTATAGATACTCAAGAGATCAACAAGATCAGAACGGAAAGAATCTTCAGTAGAGAAACGAACCTCAAGACCCTTACTCTTGATATAAGTAATTACCTCAATAGCTTGCTTGGTAATGTATTCCATGTCCTTACCATGAGAGAATTCACGAAGAAAACTAGAGGTACCAATGACAACATCAAGACCGTCAACACCAGTATCAATAGCTAATTTGGCATCATCCATATGACAACGGATGTGTGTCAAAATCTTGGCCTTTAAACCGAGATTGGAAATAACTGTACAATCGTTACGAGATTGTTCTGAGGCAGCGGGAGAGGTTAATTCAAGATAATCAACACCAATATCATCAAGAGCTTTGGCAATTTCTATTTTAAAAAAAATTAATATACACAAAAATTATCGCTTTTAAATCTTTTTTTTTTTCTTACCAATCTTCTTTTCAGTTGTGAAGAAAGCATTAGCGAATTGTTCACCCTCTATAGTAAACATATTTAATACACACATAAAATTAAACTCTTTTTTTTTAAAAAAAAAACAAACCTCTGAGAGTAGATTCAATAATCTTAAAGTTGGCAACGTTAGAGTTGGGATCATTTGACATATAAGGAGAAGAAGCACCTTCCTTGGGTTGATTGTTATTGTTGGCTTGAAGACCGTTTTGAGACATTTTTTTCTTTAAAGTAACAAGAGAGCGAGAGAGAGAGAGAGACGTAAAGTTGAAAAAGAAAAAGAATAGAATAGAATGAAAATAATATTTCCTTTATATATCAAAAAATAAATAAATAAACTAATTTACGATTAATGCGTCGAGTAGATTATCATAATCTAACAGTCTCAAATCAATGTTTAGTTGGTGAGATTAAATTACCGTATTTGACTTAGCCAATCAAAATCATATCTGTGTAACTCTCTGTTTGTGGAAAGATAATCTACTCTGCCCTGTTCGAAAAATACGGGGTAGAAAATATCTCGATCACTAACAAAAACATCTTGAAGTTCTTTTTTTTTTTTTTTTTTTCTGTTATTGATACAAAAAAATAGCTTTGTTATGATCTAGAAGAACTAATTTTAAAAAATATGAAAATAAAAATTATGTCAAACACACCATAGTCTTTCCTGTAGTTTATTTATTACAACTACAAATCTCTTTTGTAAGCGGAAAAAATCAATACGTATTAAAGTTGCGGGGCTCTTCTTTTTTCAAACCTTGAAAATAGGCTATACGTATTCATAACCACAACCATCGACATTCTTTCTCCTTCTCCTCCTTGTATAAGAATATTTTCATAACAGAGAAATGTTCACCAATTTAATATATATTTCCCAAAAGTATGGAGTAAGGGAACGATCTATTTGATATTACAAAACGTAAGAAGTGGGGAGTACGAAAAGCAGGTATGGACGAATTTTTCAACTTTGGTGAAAGCGATATCAAGTGCAATGAAACCAAATATGCCTCTGGTATGGTAGCCATAATTACTTTGATACTTACATAAAAAAGCAAAGCAAAATTTACCAAGAAGAGAATAGTAAAAAAAAAAAAAAAAAAAAAGTACAACAAGACTTGCCTTACATAGTACAGTAGATCTTGAGACAACATGTTACACGTCGAGTGACAATAGTATTGGCCACCCATTTTATTTTGAATCGTCGAATATTTACAAGATATCTTAACAAGACTGAATCAGACTCTTAAAAAAAACCGCGAAGGAATTCACACAACTTTTTTTTTCCCAGTACGAATAAGTCTAAATTCGTGACATTTTTAAAGTAATTAAAGGTTACGTTTTTTGCTTGTGAGGAGCTTATAGGATACTGATAGGTAAATGAACTATGGATCTCAAATGAAATTTTAATAATTTTACGCACACTTACAAAAAAAAATAAAAAAGGATAAAAAAATAGGCAAAAGGCAAAAATTAGCATGTTTGGTTATATATAAATTGATGAAGTAAAAATACCTCTAGAGAGTATTGAGCTCATCGAACTCCAGCCCTTCGACGTTTCTGTTAAGGAAGGTAGTGGCAGTATTTATGAAGTCGGTGTTGGAGTGACCAATGTCATAGTTAAAGCAAGGAAATGGTTCACCAAAAGCAGCTTGTGATAACCCGGAGATGCCAATCGCGAGAGAGGATACGGAATCTCTTCCTTGATGAGACATGTTGGATCTTACGAGCACGCAACGAGGGTTGGTGCAAACAGCTGTTCCATGAATCGACTTGATTTTTTGTCTGAAACTTGTACAGAGTGCGTGGTTTTACGAAAGCAATAAACACATGTTTGCGATGTGTTGTGCTCGTTGGTTATTAGAATAGTCGCCTGTCTTGAGTGTTTAATAGCTTTCCATAACCCGCCATACTTTCTAAAATCCTTTATATGAGAACCAACAGAATATCCTCTACCGCCAACGAATGCAACTGTAGAACATTTTTGTCTTGTATTTATAAACTGTTGTTCGTAAGAACAAAGACGGCCAAAACACTTTCGCCTTTTCAGTTCTTTCGTTCTCCTTTTGTTGATAGAATTTTTATTATAATAGAAACTTCGAAGCAATTGTCTGTTCTCGAACAGCGGTTGAACTTCATTCTCTAATGATGTACTAGTGATTTCAGAAAGACGAACACTTGACATATACTCTTCGTCTTGTACTACGCTTTGACCTTTTGTTGTAAAATGTTTCTTTCAAAGCAATTTTTTAGAAAAAGACTTATCGCCACATCTATGGTATATATCATAAGAATTAGTAGCATGAGTTGATGGTAGTGCAATAAAAAGTTCATCGAGTTTTTCATCATCTACATTTACTATTATTGTTAGCTTACATATTACACATGACATACATAATTTATAACTAGATACATACCTTCCGCTGCCAAAGTTAAGTCGTAATTGTATAGCTTAATGCGGTTTTGAAATCTTTTCATGTTAAATCTACATGTTTCAGTCATATTTACTAAGCCATTGTCCGTTCCACCGAAGTGATTATCGTGTGAAAACAGTAGATCATCACTTAAACGACATCATTAACTTTTTGCAAACATAATCTGCTGGTCTGATTGATTTCAATTTTCTCTTGTCATCTCTTTATTTCTTATTAGAGTACCTTGATAAGTAATACTCTTTACGTTTCTTTTGTAACTTATGTGGGACTTGGGCACTTATTTAGTTTAATTCTTGTCTTCTCTGCTTTTCATTCGTGATTTCGGTAGATAATTGCTCTTTCTTACCTCTATCTTCTCCAGTCTTTTTTGAGCTTATAAAGTTTATTTTCTACTAAAGCTTCATTCCTTTCCTTGCAAAGTTCTTTATATTTACGATCGAGAGTCTTTATATCGTCAAGAAAAACAGTTTGGTCTCCTTCAATGACTTGTTGTATTTGTTGCTTTGTTTGAAGTCCATCATTTGCTTGAACATTTGAAGCATGTGAGCTATTATTGTTCCTGAGTATTCCTGAGACACGCGCCGTTTTTAAACTAGACCTACGCAGATTAAGGTAACTTTTTTTCAATAGTGCTTGCAATATTTTCTTACGCAAGTATTTAGAATACTTCTAGTCCTGTAGGAGTAGAAAGGTAGGCCCCACGTGTAAATAAATGCGAGCAAGACCAAGAGCAAATAACAGAAAGGATAACGACGCTTAGTAAACATAAAAGGACTGAAAAAGAGTTGAGATCCATACAGTATCACAATATATAGAAATGACTCAGTAGTTATCTCAAAGTTAGGTAATAAGACTTATTTTAGTTTACTAGGCGTCATAAATAATACGGCACACATTCGCTTTTAATATGTACTATACTAGTTGTCCATATATTTATAAATATCTTTTAAGAATTTAAAAACACTTCGTTCTTTATAATTGATATTTTAGATTTCGTTGAAGAATAAAATATTTTTTAGGGAAAGGGTACGAGGGACCTGAATCTTCATCAACAACCACATTAACTCAATCTGTCAAAAGATATATATATATATTTTAAAAAGAATATTTTATTACTCCCTCACACATTTACTGGTCATAACCTATTGGGTTTACATTTTGAACAAATGCGTTCCTATAATTTCCTGGAGGATAATAATTACAAACGTAAAAATACCCATTTAAATTATTACAGTACGATTCAGCACACCCTACACTTGTAGTATCTTTCCACACCATTTGCGTCAAGTGTGTTATTTCTACTCCGTTAATTGATCTACCTGTATCAAAGTTATAATAGCCGACTTCACTTTCGTACCAGTCTTCAATAGCTGCTTTAATACTTGGAAAGCCATAACTAATATTTTCTCCGGACTCGTTATCAGCTCCTGTCGTACGATCCTAAGTTTCGTGTAAATATATTATTACTTTTCTTTTTAATTCGAGAAAACTTACTTTACTATGCTTGAATTGACACCGATTAGCCCATCCTTGAGCGTGCTCCGCTAATGACCAATCCCAACTTAAAGGGCGAACACCATGACGGTATCTATAGTCATTATGTGTTCTAAGAACAATATCACGATAGCTAACTCTACAGCTTACAGAAGTAAAGTAAACCAAAGATATGAGAGCAAGTTTGGAGAAAATAGAGAATACCATATTATAATTAAAAAGAAAAAAATATTTGTATTGCTCAATCATGGATTCAGTTTCTTTCTCTCTTTTTATAAAAACCCTTCTTTTTTTTTGACAGCTAACAATGCAAGGACGATCTCCCTTTTTTTTTACTAGTAACATTTTTTATACTATCGTTTAAGGTAAAAAAAGGGGGGGGGGTCAAGAAAGGACATATATCTTTTTTTCCCGTGATATTTTAGCTTTTTGAGGGGTTTGTAGATCTTGTATCGGCTGTATCACAAATAAATAGTATGTACAGTACCTCTAAAGCAAGTCATTTATATCATGGTAACTTTACAATTCACAAATATTCTACGTATTAAATAAGCATATATAAACGCATAACTATGTCGTTTTTAGTCCAAAAAATCCTCCTTAACACAATCTCTCCGTTGATGACATTTCTCATAGGTAAACTGGGGCACAACCCTTGACTGATTACGCAAAAAAAAAAAAAAAAGAAAAAAAAAAAAAAAAAAAGTAGGGTCGAACGGGTTAAGCTATCCTTTCATAAATTATTCGAAGACTATGTCAAAGTGGTTATGCATAAACTTGACTCATAATATCGTAACCCTCCCCCTCATTAATAATCAGTATGCTTAATGTCCTAGAAAATAAAAAATAGCCAGATAATATACATAAAAAACTTGTCTACTCCCCTTTAACATTTTTCTACTTTATAATAAATTCTACTAACTCCGATTTTTCGTATTTTTTTATTTTCTATAATACTCGACGGCAAAACACTTTTAACATAAATTAATTGCAGTTTAACATTATAAATAAGATTACAAAGAGATATGCCGAAGTGTTTTTTTGTCTTTGCGGTTTTTTTCGTGAAAAATATCGATTTGAAGTTTGGCTCTTTAGGCAGAGAAGTCTACAAATGACCTCCCCAAATTAGTATTACGGCCCAATAATATCACATACCTGTGTTTAAATATACAGTAATAAATTTATCTATGCAACATAAACATTTAAGTGTAGAGAAACGTCAAAGTTTTTACGTTGAAATTTCAACTACCCCGAGCTACAAAAGCTTAGATTTAGCAAAATTTCCAGGGCTGATAAAGTTATGAAATTTGATGCAATTATGAAAAACGTTCATCCCGTAAGTTTATAATTATCCATTCTTAGATTTCAAATTATATATATATAGAAATTTTCGTTTAACTCGTTTGATTTATTTAAAAAATAGAATAACGAGATAAAAACATATTTCATAGGTATTAAAGAAATATTAACACAAAGAAATCTGTTCGGTGGTCAAAACAGATATTGCAACAATGTAGAAGCTGCCAACCATGAATGTTGTGAGGTTCATTTGCTTGGCAACCAGCCTGATTTCATAGAGCAAAAATCAATCTTGGCTGAAGCTATTGAAGAAGCAGGTCACATTTTCGAACTTTACCCTCGGCATCATTGTGAACGTAACCCCATTGAACGTTTCTGGGGAGCCAGCAAAAAAATAGCGAGACGGAATTGTAACTACAATTTCCGCTCTCTCGATAACAACATCAATAGTTTTCTTGATAGCGTGAACCAACCTGGAGAGATCCCTTTGCAAATCCGTCGTTACTTTAACAAAAGCTTCCGGTACATTGAAGCTTACAGTAACCAAAAAGATGTTGCTGAGGCATTTCTCTCGTAAAAGAGTTCTCAAAGCTTCAAAAATCACACAGAAAGCTCCGCGAAAATCAATAATTCACATAAAAAAATAAAAATAAAAAAAGGCAGTTTTAAACGCCAATATCCATATTAGGAGTTGGAATTGTAATTCCAAAAAGTTTATTATAAAGTAGATGCACGTTATACTTTTCTCTTTCTTTTTTTTTTTTTACCTAAATATCTTAATGCGTCCTATTATCTATCCTGAAACAGAAGAACTAATTCGAAATAAAAAGCAACAGAAGTTTCAGGTACGTGTTGAAGAGGAAAGGTAATCTAGCAATAGAAGAAGAGGTAACATTGAACTATAACTGTTTCTGTGAATTTTATTGATCATATTGATAACGTTATCTAACTGCTATATTGACTCAGGTAAAAGAAAAAAAGACACACCAGAGGAGAAAAAATCCAAGGCGGATGCAAGAAAAAGAAGAAGAATAGAACAGGATTCTTCATCTTCTGGACCTGTTTGCAAGTCCTGTGGCCAACCTGGTCATACTACTTCTGCTTCTCGTTTATGTCCCAACCATGAATATACTATTAAAGAAAGATTAGGAATGGCTTTCCCTACTTCTTATCAATTGTATACCGTTTCTATAACGCTTAAATCATTCATCAGGCAAGATGAAGGGAATCCGAACAAACTATTAGAATATCAAGAGAGAATAATTACACAGTCTTCATTTTTACGAGAGGTTGTTTATAAAGCACAGCTTTTAGTTAATTATTATATTTTAAATAATGCAAACAACAATGTCGAGTATCTCTCAAATGATATATTTGAAAAAAACTTCTGGTACAGAGTTTGTAGATTAATTTATGGGAAAATCACCATTGAAGAACTACAAAACTTTTATCCAAGACTTCCTGGCATTCAAGAAGCCTATAACCATTTACAAGCGTTAGAAAATGTCAATCTTGCTACAGGTAAGAGAGTATATAAATACATGACTAATAGAAACTTGATATATACTAACACTCAATATGCCCTATTTTTGAATCTGTATTCTGTTTTCCTATTGCTGTCCCATATTCCCTTCTGCATCTCATATTCCCTTCTGTGTCCCAATTTTGTAACCTTGTCCCAATCTAATTTGGAAATGACCAAAATTTTATTTACTTTGTCCAAAAAAAGGTAAGAGTATATAACCCACAAAAAATGACCGTTGTATAAAACAAATTCGATTTTAAAATAGATGCACTGTAGAACCGTTATAAATTGATCGATAACCATCAGTAAATTTAACTCGTTAACATAAATCTTCCAAAAAGATTTTTTATTTTTCGATTATTCTCAAACATATCAAACTCATTGAAGTTTCCCTGGCTTTGTAAAAAAAAACTTTAATGGACCAGTTACCTGTAGTTAATTAAAGTGAAACCTAGCTTGTCAAATAAAATGTCTATTTTATAGCCTGAGATTTATTATTTCTGTTGCTACCTATAACAGTGAATATAATCAAATAATATATACAAATAGAACCTTTTGAGCGTTTGCTTTTTTTTTTTTTTTTTTTCCTTTATTACACAAGACAACAGAATCTACAAAAAAAAAAAAAAAAAAAGTTTAGGTCGGCGCACCTTAACCCCAGATTTCATTGGTAAGGCGCTTCATGCAAATTTAAAAAAGCCACTATTTTCCAAAGTCACAACAGTAAAAGCAGGCGAGAGCGTTCATTAGAAAAAAAAAAAAAAAGAAATAAAAAGGTCCCAAGTTTAATAAGTTATTTTTTTTTTATAGATCTTAAATCTCTTAATACAAATTCATAAAATGGGAAAGTCTGTTGCTCAAGTTAAGTCTGAAGAAATCGTCGAGTCTGGTTCTGGTTCTGAACAATCCTCTGCTGAGGAGTCCTCTGCTGAAGAGCAAGAGTCTTCTGCCGAAGAGTCTTCCGCTGAAGATAACAAGCGTGCTCATTCCGATGACGAAGAAGAGGAAGAAAAGGAAGAACAACGTCCCAAGAAGATTGTCAGAGTTGAAGAAGTTGTTAAGAAGGCCTTTGGTGCTGAAGGTGCTACTGTTTGGGTTGGTCAACTCAGTTATGAAGCCAAGGCTGAAGACGTCAAGGAACACTTTAGCCAATGTGGTGAAATTGTTGATGTTAGACTCCGTACTGATTACGAAACTGGTCGCTCCAAGGGTTTCGCTCATATTGATTTCGCTAACGAATCTGGTAAGGCCGAAGCTATGAAGTTGGATGGTTCTGAATTCATGGGCCGTACCATCAAGGTCGATAACGCTACCCCCGCTACTCCTCGTGGTAAGGATACCAACTTCGGTCCCAAGACTGATACTGTCTTCATGGCTAACTTAGCCCACGATTTGGATGAAGATTCTATCCGTCAAGCTTTCGATAAGTTCGGTACCATTGTTGGTGAAGTCCGTTTACCTGTTAACAGAGATACTGGTAAGATCCGTGGTATTGGTTATGTTCAATTCGAAACTGAAGATCAAGCTGAAGCTGCTGTCAAGGGAATGAACGGTGTCAGCATTGAAGGTCGTCCTATTAGAACCGATTTCTCTGGTGGAGATGATTCCGCTAGAGTTGGCGGTGGTCGCGGTGGCCGTGGTGGTCGCGGTGGTTTCGGTGGTGACCGTGGAGGCCGTGGTGGTCGTGGTGGTTTCGGTGGTGGACGTGGCGGTGGACGCGGTGGTTTCGGTGGTGACCGCGGAGGCCGTGGTGGTCGTGGTGGTTTCGGTGGTGGTCGCGGTGGTGACCGTGGTGGTCGTGGTGGCGGATTCCGTGGCGGTGACCGTGGAAGAGGACGTTATTAAACTTCTTCACTATAAACCCTTCTCCCTCATTTTATTTTACTGTATAGCATCAAAATTGTAATTTTATATTATTCTTTCGTTTTTTATTCATTTTTTTCCCCCTCTTGTTAAATATCATATTTTATAATCCAAAAATAAAACAGTTCACTACCTGTGAAAAAGTACTAATCATATATTTTATAATGGCTCTTAATTTTTATGTAATTAATTTTAACTTGCATTTGAAGTGTCAAAAGCTTATATATTATGGTTTTCTTTTTTAAAGTTTTTTTTTTTTTTTTAAAAAAAAAAAAAAGATACAGTTGACGAGATAAACGTGACTTGCTGTCAACACATGAGTAAAAATAATCTAGCAGTTACTGGAAATCCGCTAAATCAAAGAAAGAAAAATGCTAGAAAAAAAAATCCCTGTTTTATTAAATTAAGAAAGTAAACTGAGTTTACCGCGGGTAATGCGGCTAATACGGGAAGCCTACAGGGGGACACATGAGCAACAAGTTACCCCTCTTTTTTAATACTGAGTTAGGAAGTACAAGTACAACCTACCGGATGAATAATTGAACTGTTTTTTTTTGTCTTCTTCCCAATGATATGCATGATGCTAAAATATTTCTGCAAGTATAGCATTTATTATGGGTCATATATGGCGCAAAGAAGTGAGTTTAGCGCATGGAAACAATAATAAAAAAGGAGTAATTTGTTATATACAAGTAAACTTCAAGCTAACTTCAAGCTAACTTTGAACAGCTTCTAGTTTTACGAAATGATGTAAAATCTCTTTTAATCGATCGAAAACATATTTTCATTTCCGCCGCGATAAGTGGACTGGGAAAAAGCAGGGAACTCATTTTTTCTTTTCTTTTCTGGCGTCTTTTTTTCGTGATGAAATGCACAGGAAAAAAATTGTAACGTTATCTATGTTTTACAATCAATATATTCGTTATTTTTGGATAATTGTTCTCCAGTAGTTTGGTACTAGGTAAAACTACTAAATAACGGAAGGCGAGAAAGAGGTTGGAATTCTTATTGTTAACCTGTGACCTTGACGCTTTTTCTGGTAAACTTTTTTTTTTTTTAAAAAAAAAGCGCAGCTGCAAGCACCTTTCTGATAAAACGTATCAATACGATAGGTACATGTTGCAACCTAAATACATATGCTTCACCTTGTGACATATTGTATTTCTATCACATAACTAGTAAAATTACTCCCTATAGGCTTGTCTATCAATCATGCTTCTTCTCTACCCCTCTATTCTCTTTCTATGTCTCTCTTTTTTTTTAGCACTAAAACAAATTTGTATGTTTATTTATAATACACAAATAATAGTTGCACACTGCTAAAAAAAAAAAAAAAAAAAATCAGTGGTATCGATAGTAGAAAGTTGACATGTAACTATACACGAATGTCTATGAATAGCGCAAGGAGTGAAACGTCGGTTTTAAGAAGAAAAAACGTTATTCTATCTGGCTCAGTTTATACGACAAATAAAGAGTGGGGCTGTGTATGACGTATGCAGATAGATATAATGTGAAAACCATGCATCGTGTTGTTAAATGAGTACGATGATACCAGTTTTTTCCTTAAAAAAAAAAAGTTTTGACAAGGGAATCTGTCATGAAAATTACTTGGTTTCCGTGAACTTTTTTATTTAGTTTTTTTAGTTTTAGTTTTGTAATACAAAGGTTTCAAAACAACATGTATAGCCCCTCGTAATGACCTTGATCACTATTTTCTTCAAAGATAAAAGCTTGTTTTTTCGTTTTTTCAAAAGTGTGTTTTCAAGTTTTATATTAAAATTTGTAAGTAGAAAAAAAAAAAAAAAAAAAAGAAAAAAAAAAAAAAAAAGGACCCGATCAATCTAATAATAGAGTGGTTAATATTGACAATGACTTTTATGGTTACTTATGTCTTAAACTATAGCTGTTTATTATGACTGGAACCTCACTTTTATGTTTTGAGTCAAAGACAGTACAACATTATAAACTTGTTCTGAAGTGTAACCGTCGCATTGGTTACAGAAACAAGTTACGTATGTTTTAAGAACACAACTAGTATGAGAAAAAAGAAACTAATATGTAATAAAATACGTGTGAATAATCGTAGTTCTAGAAAAGTAATGATTTGTAACAACAGACTGGTAACGTATTCGTTATATGGTAATCACTCGTGAGGATAAAAGTTATACTTACAGGAAAAAGAAATAAAACATAGCCCCAAAAGGGAGTTGTGGTTAAAATAGTAGCGTTAAAATAGTAGCAAAAGGAAATAGTTTTTGAGCAACAAATAAGTATATGAACTACCAATAAGATATATACTCATGTATAATTAAGGAGCAATAAACAATAATAATCAAAGTAAAAAAAAAAAAAAAAAAAGATAGAGAAATAATGTTATTTATTGTAATTATCATTTCTACGTCTTCGTGGACTCCAATAATTTGTCCATTGACGGATACCTAATAATAAATCCTTCATATCTAATACGCGAGCTTGTAAATCGCGAAATGGTATGCCATATTCGTTACCGGACCAACGATCTAGACTTTCATCCGTTACCTCAGCCTTGTCCCAAATGACCATGCCATTTTGTAGTGGCAAAGCCGGTTTCACCCAAGTCATCTGAGCTCTCAGGCACAAGATCATGACATTACATACGGCAACATAAAAAACGCGACACGTCCCAGCCGCTCTGACGAGAGAAGGAATATCATTACAAAGAGAAGAAAATATTATTTCTAGTACTTCTAACGGTAAATTTGCAAACGACCTTTGCTTCTTTGTTTGTTTATTTTTAACATTACTATCGTCTTTTGCGTCTTTATTGATAGTAGAGGGAGATAAAATGAGCTGATCCCGAGTGCTTGTCTTTAAGGTCTCAGGGGTAGATAACAATATTGCTGTAGCTAAATTACCTGCCAAACATTTTTGTGTTCTTCTTTTTATTTGATTTATAATTTCCTGTGAGTCACGTATACAAATAATACCCCTCTGTTCTAAATTGCATCTTTCTTCTTTTAACCTCTTTAATAAGAACTGATGGAAATAATGACCTGGGCCTCGGCCAATATAAATTGGATCAACCGATAAAGTTCCTTTACTGACTTCGAGAATAGCTGGCATAATTTCCTCATCACAAATATGAACTTTTAGTGCCTTTGCTAAAGTAAGAGCTTGTCCCCCCGCAATAAACGGGTAGTCTAAAAATGGAGTATTTTGTTGTATTTCTCTTACTTGGTTGTTGGTACCAGGACATATAATGATAAAATAAGCGTCGAATCTTAAAAGAAGTTGGAAGAACTAAAATAAAGTTTAATTTTTTTAAATTTCTGTATTACATATCCAAGACAAGGCTTACTCTTTTGCGTATAGCGTCTATTTTCCATTCTTGCAACGTGAACGGGTCAGACAAACTATCGCTATTCGGATCCAAGCCATAGACATTCAGAATTCTCAATAGTTGAGGACAAATGGGGCAATGAACATTTTTCAACGTGATGAGTATTAAATGATGACTAGCCGCGAGAGATGCTACATGAACCGGATTATTCTACATGAAGAAAGAAAAAAAAACATGTCGACATTAACAACTTCAAGATGCATAAAAGAATGTTCTGTTTTTTTCTTTTTTCTCTTCCACAAGAACATTATTTTTCTATTTTTATACCTCTACGTCAACTAAATCCATTTGTGGAAAAGTTCTTGGGGTAGTAGTCATTGTTTGAAATACATCAAAATCATCCATTTTTTTTTTTTGTTGTTCAGTGAAAAAAGTAAGAGATAACAGTATAAAAATATAATAATATAAAAAAAATGGACCTAGTAGCTTTTTTATTGGTTAAAAGGTTTTTTTTTCTTTTTTGTACATATAATTGGAAGTATAATTTGTAGAACTTTTATGGGAATAAGGGGGGAATAGAAGAACAGAAGAGCAAAATATATATAAAAGGACAGACCAGAAGACCCGTATTTGAAAAAAAAGAAAAAAAAAAAGAATGGTGGAACCTGTAGAATATAAAAAGTGATAATGGGCATATATATATATATATAAGTGTGTATGTAACAGAGAAGGATAGTTATAAAGGATGTATGTAAAGAAAAAAAAGGAAAGTAAGATTAGTTTAACAAGTTCTTCACTTCTAAAGCTGGTGCTCTAGTTTCTTTAGGTTTCAAGCGACGATAAATAGTTGACTCCATAGTAGGAGACATACTTCCACGAGGAGAAGAAGAGGCAGAGGAGGAAGAAGAAGAATAACACATGGAAGGAAGGGTGTTGTAATGCATATGGCCTTCATCGATATTATATCTGTGCGTTTCGTCAGTTCTTTTCATTAATCTTTCAAGATATCCGTGTCTCTCTTGAGAAGTTAAGCGACGTTTCACATGAGAAGGCCTATGAACACGAAGATGCCTTCTCAAGTTACTGATAACGGCAAAGCGACTTCCACAACCTGGTCTATAATGATAAGTTAGTATATTTGCACAAAGTATATTACTTTGTATATGTTTGGTTGCTTACATATCACAGCCATGGGGTCGTTCGCCAGTATGAGTGTAAACATGTGTCTTTAAAGCACTAGGACGAGTAAAATTTTTGGGACACTGCTTACAATCATATCTTTTTCCGTTTGTTGGAGATTTTCTTGAAGGATTTGTGAATCCTTGTTCATTAAATGGTGGTGGATGATTTTCAAAATTTGACATTTTTTTGAGTGCATAAAATAGTTGAAAAAAGTGAAAAAAGGTAAAAAAAAAAAAAAAAGAAAAGATTCATGTACAAAAAACCCGAGTATTTATAATGAAAAGGGAGTTTTTTTTTGGGGGGGAAGGAAGAATACCAAATGGGGGGAGGGGAATATAGTAATCGATCGGCGTATGGATATATCTATATCTATTTGTATGTGTGTATATATGTATATATCGGTCTGCGCGTGTGTATATTGTTTTACATGTAACATAGAATATAAAGAATAACAAAATAAAAAATGTCGGAGTTGTACTGGAACAAACAAGATGGGAACATCACATTGTATCCGAAAAGTGTTAACCTAGTATACAAGTACAAAAAAAAAAAAATGATTGCACAAGAAAAGGAAATCAGAAGAATTTGAATATCGATTTTCTTTCTCAATCTTCCCCTTCCCCTTAACGGCGATTAAAATGAAGTGTCAAAGACGAATAAGGCATAGACAAAAGTTAATCCAATCGGAAATTCACTCTTGTTCCTGATATTTTAAGGTTTATCCTACTTTAGGTCATCCTTTTTGCAGAATCAATCTTTTTTCTTTAAATCTTGTATTACTCGCTATTATAGTCACTTCCTGACTTTGATATCATCCGGAAGTATATTAAAAAATATTGAAAGAAAATTTATTTGTCAAACAGAACAGAATGAGAAGAAAAAAAAAAGTTCAAAGAGCAATGTTTTGTCATGTCTTGAATCTCGGCGATACCAAACAATATGGAGTTATATATTTATTATTTGCAAATTTTTTTTTTTCCCTGGTACTGAGAGTTATTCATTACTGAACTCGGTACACGACCTAACTTGTTGGAGTTTTAATCAGTACCAAAAAATCAATTGTACATATGACTTTATATAGATAGGGAGATATACACAAACAAAAACAATGTATAAATGTATATAATTACATGGAGATAATATATACACAACATAAATGAAGGCAAAGGTATATTAATACTCAGGTTATATACTCACGCACCAAACAATATATATATATATATTTTTTCTTCAAAAAAAAAAAAAAAAAAAAAAAAAAAGTACAAGGGAAAAACATATTATGATGTTACAGTAACAAGCGCAGTCAATTATGTATAATTAAAATACAACAAATATAAAATGATCGAAAAACTTTCTTTATTAGTTTTCAAGCTGGTGTTACTTTGCGGGGGAGTTTCTTTTCTTTTTTTCCCCTCTGCTTTTGGCAGTTGTGCAACCGTGATACTTGAAAAATTTATGTCATCGTCCTACGTCGACCAGATAAAAATACTACCAAACTAATGCCACAAATGATTGTAGATACTTGAAACAATTTACTAAATCCATATACGCCATAAATATACCCACCTAGTATACACCCTATGCCATAACCTAAACCGGAAAATAGTGCCGCCAATATGCCTTGTGCAATCGACCTTTGCTCGACTGGGAAAAAACTATCAACTTCTGCAACTGCTGTGGACCAAACAAGTGCGTAAGCAAATCCTATTATACAAGCATTAATCAACAACAACAAATTGATCATATGTGTATCACTAAAAAAAATAAAATAAAAATTTCTCACCATTAATAATCTGTAGTAATAAAGCAAAGATGATCGATCTAGTTTCATGTGCAGTTAAACACGTGTAAACCAAGGCACGAAACATAAATGACAAGAGTGCTAGTGTCATTAAAAGAGTAACACTGTATTTATCAAATAGCTATATTATATAGAATATTTAGCTAGTATATTTCTTTATGCATGTACGATCTAAATAATACTATGCACGTATTTTTATTTTATACCAGAAAGTTACATTACCTGTCGCGATAGCCAAAAGGTAATTACCTCGGCAATTCCTCCGATAGGGCCTGTCCAACCAATGATAAATGGGTCCATTCCAAGGTCTTTTAGTAATAAAAATAGAAATTGACTAATCATCGAATGTGCAATTCCATACAACAAGATAGAAATCATAAATGTATAAACTAAAAGAGATTTTAAAATAGATTTATCAGGTATATTTTCTTGTTCCTGGTATACATGGTCTTGTAATAGAGTCGCAAAAGCAGACATAGATGTATCAATAGTAGGTATATAAGATAAAACCAAACCCAGCGATGGATAGGAGTTAGTCGCCTGTAACAATTCGTTTGCTTCCATTTGCACATCCATAGCCATAATACTTGTATTTATGTTTGTCAATTCATTATACTGCATTTGGTCATCCAATAAATACAATGTATTGGCAATACTTTCGCGTCTAGTTTGATGACTTTGTTGAGATTGTCTACGAGAAGAATAAGATGGCCTTTGTTGTTGGTGTGACCACGTTGTTGTTGATGGGTCGTACATATAGTTTGTGCCTGCTACACTTGAAGATTTGCCCGCTAACAACGATCGTCTTTCTTCGTCTTCTTCTTCGCTGTCTGCGCTTGTATTATGAATAACGTCATTAGGGTCATGTGTTGTATTAATATTATTGTCTTCTTTGGATATCATATGATAATCAAAATGTACAAATAATATGGATAATATCACGAATGAAACTAATCCCAATGCAAAAACCACAAAAGAAATATTAATGTCATACTGGGCAATCAACAAACCTACAACAAGTATATGAATTCCATTGGAAACTGAGCCCCATAATCTTTGGTTACCTAAAGATATAATAATAATGTGGGTTAAATCAGGTAATTTCAAGGGGGGTGGGAGGGAATATATACAAATAACATAGGTGACTCGTTATTTTCTTTACCATATAATAATTTCTGATCGCCCAATATTTTTAATACTGCACTATCAACGAGAGCACAGATAGGACTACCGAAAAAGGCAAAGATGGAGGCGCATACAGCTGTTATCACCATAACTTGTTCATTTGTAGAAGTATCATTAATATTAATCCATAGAGGTAGATAATACAGGGCTAAAACGCTCGAGCCTCCGATACCTGCTAAAATGCCCATAAGTGGACCGTGCAGTTTAGGATATTTGTCGGCTATAACAGTCCAAAGGGGACAAGCTACTACTTGGACAAATGGAGCAATGGCTAAAATAATTCCGATTTGATTTGAGCTCAGGTGTAACGATTCACTATAAAATATAGCTAAATAAGCAATTGCTGATCCATATAAAGAATACAGGCACACATATAGTAGCTTAGGTACTAAAAACATGTTTCTTTTTTTTAAAAAAAAGACAAGAAAAAGTAAAAAGAAGAAATAAAAAGAGTTTAACTACACTAGCGAACTATAGAGTTAGTGATAAGGTTCGTTTTAAGGAGCGGTATTGTAGGGTTACCATGTACGACGTTCCGAAACAAAAGGGACAATACCGTCCACTTTGTTTCAGTCGTACTGCTAAATGTAATTTCTACTTTCTTTCTCTTCTTTTTACTTCTCAATCGCGGAAAATCGGCCTTATTAACGACTGGATTACCTTTGAATAGTTTTTATATATATTTATATAGTTTAAAGTTGCATAAGCTTATGAAAAACACGCGTTGCTATCTGTAAAATACTTTATCTCCTTTTCAACAAGGAATAAAAGGAGAGCTTCAAAATTAAATATTTTAGAAAAGCGATCTCAGTTTTCTTTTTAATCAAAATACGATTCATCGAGATCCGTGCTGGTTCGTGTCTTTTTAATGCGTTACACTTTATTATAAAAGCAACTCCCACTCTTTTTCTGTGTACAATTAGAAAAGCTTTTGATTAAAATACAATAGGTTACAAAGTGTAAACACGAGCTAAAAAAAAATAATCATGAAATACGTCATTGGTACATAGTAGATAAGACAACATTCATTTGCCCTCGGAAAAATAGGTTGCCCGTTTTTGGACGGTTGATACTCTGACTGACTTTAGAAATGTAATTAATTTTTATTAGCCAAAGATGATTATCCTTTTTTTTTTCTTTTTTTTTTTTCCAAGTTTATTAAAAATGTCCAACCCCAATATTGAAGACGAAACCTTATCCGAGAAAGTTACCAAAGGAGAGATCGATTCGCTCGAAAGTAACGCTCGTTACCTTGCGTACGCTGGTCGTTTACGTACTGCATTGGTAGCTTCTACCCGTTATTTGGCTTATACCTCGGACGTAGGCGAGGCTTTCCGCCCTATTGTTCCTCCTTTGATTGTTAGTGCTGCGTATGGTATTAGTTGGCTCTACTTAGGTTTGGACGTTAGTTATGAAGGTTATAAATCTGTTCACGCAGGCATGGTAAGTAATGTTTTTGTTTTTGTTTGGGTTCACAAGGTATTTATAAAAAAAGAAAATTCTCGCATAGGATAACGCTTCTGTTGCTACGACAGTTGTGAAACGAGGTGTGTTTCAATCTTTAGCTTCCATGGCATTCCCCATGATGACTATTCATTCCATTGTCAAATATAGCGCTGTTGGGTTCAAGAATGTTAAAAATACTAAAGTGAGAGCCTGGGGACCTACATTACTTGGTCTTAGTATTGTTCCCTTTTTGCCTTATATCTTTGATGAACCAATTGAACATATTGTAGATAAGGTGTTTAAGCCAATTGAAGATAGAGTATCAGATAGTGTTGCCAGAGTTGGACATAACAAAATTGGTGATGATTTACCTCCTATTGCTGCTCAAGATAAAAAAGATCAATAAAGAAACTTTACTCGTATTTATTTAACTTGTTTTTTTTAAAAAAAAATATTTATATATATATATATATACATGTATTATATATATTATATGCCACCACCTAGTTCTCTTTCAAGCGCATCGACATCCATATGTTGACGAATATCATTTTGTGCTGCAGGCGCAGCAGTAGAGGCTATAGAAGATGAGTGTCTATTGTTGTTATCTTTCGATGATGCTGCTACGTCTTTGGTTCTTTCAAGAGCTTCACGATCATTTGCACTCATACTTTCCTTTCTCTTCAAGTTTGTACCTGTGTTTAATTGTAATGATGACACTCCTTGCTTTTGAGCTTTAAATGTCATGACTTCTTGTGCAATCATTTCTATAGATGCTTGTATTAATACAACATTCCCCTCGACAAAACTATATAAAATACTTACTGCGCATATCTTCCATTGATTCGACAACTTCAAATGAGAAGTCAAAAGGTTGGGAATGAGTAGGCTCATCATCTTCATCGTGATAAGCGCTAAGATAAGGATGAGCAAGAGCTTCTTCAACTGTTATTCTCTTTGCTGGGTCAAAAGCGAGTAATTTGGTTAAAAGATCAATAGCAAGAGGACTGGCTCTGGGGTAAAGGTTTTGGAAGGGAATCTTGGGCATTCTTGTTAAACTACGGATATAAACTTGAGCTCTTTCACTACCAACACGACATAAAGTTTCCTCGTCAGGTGTACCGAGAATACCGAGAATTTGATTTAATTGATCGACATCTATGGGTATATTAGAGACATGCACCTAAACATAGTATTATTTACTTACAATCACGACCCTTGAAAAGAGGTCTACCACCCAACATTTCAGCAAAAATACAACCTACTGACCACATATCGACTATACGAAAAAAAAAAAAAAATTAGATATGTAGCATTAATAGAATACACATTCAATGAATACTTTACTAGCTTTGGTATATTTTTGGAAACTCAACATAATTTCAGGAGCTCTGTACCAACGTGTGGCAACATATTCAGTCATGAAACCTGCATTTCCTTCTGGCGAAGCAGAATAACCACGGGCCAAACCAAAATCACAAATCTTCAACTCACAATCAGCGTTTACCAATAAATTACCAGGCTTCAAATCTCTATGCAACACATTAGCACTGTGAATATATTTAAGGCCTCTACAGATTTGATATACAAAGTATTGGAAATGAGCGTCGGTAAGAGGTTGACCTGATCGAATAATTTGATGGAGATCGGCTTCCATTAACTCTTGGACAAGGTAACTACAAGTAAGGTACATGAGTTTTTTTTTTTCCTACCCAAAGAACACTTTATTAACTTACATTTCGTTAAAGTCCTGGAGATTGACAATATCCATATCGATAATAGAGGTAATCTATTAATAGCTAGTGTCAACTTTTTTTTTTTTTTTTCTTTTGGTTATAAACAGGTAATTTTAAAAATAGTTACGTTTTCATGTCCGTTGAAATGCTTTAATAACTTGACTTCACGTAAAGCACGCTTAGCTAAAATAGACTTTTCGAAAATACGGCACACCTTCTTAATAGCAACTTGTTCATTGTTATCAGTATCTTTGGCAGCACTACATGTAATGATGAGCGACAATGATATAAATAGACTTTTGTATATATATTACCAAACGACGCCATAGGCACCTTGGCCCATTTCGCGAATAAATTGAAACTTTTTATCTACAATAAATTGCTGATTTAAAACTGGGAACGATTGATATCCTGGCATCTTAATGTTTTATATGTAACAAAAAGAAAAGAGAGAGAGAGAGAACGAAAATAGAGAAAAAAAGAGGTGAAATACAAAAAAAGTAATTATCGGAGAAAGAAGTTTCATCTCTTTCGGCCTGACTTCAACGGAGGAAAGACCGAAAAAAAAAAAAGTGGCTTACTGAGTAACCTAGGTAACAGACAACACACTGTACTTTACCACGGATTTCCTCTCAGGGACCTCACTGTCTGTATGGATAATCAATTTATGCCAAGACATTATGAGTTAAAAAAAAAAAGGAAAAAAAAAAGATATTCTTAGACATTTACTCCATATAAAAATCTACAGTAACTCCCCTTATTGGACGCCTTGTAGTCGCTACTTATCGGCTATTCTATGTGACTAAAGATAAACTCTGCTGATCTAATTATACACATTCCAGTCTATATGTATATGTATCATCTCGAAAGATACCTTTAAATTACTGTTTCATTTATTATACGATACTTTTACAAGGCTTAGTGTAGATATTTTAGCTATGCGGCTATTTAAAAAAAGAAAAAAAGATGTAGTCATTTTGGAACTTCTTTTTTATATCTGATAAGGAATAGACTTGTATCATATCTATAGTGACGTTTTGTGTATTTTTTTAATTCAAAAAAAAAAAAAAAAAAAGATGCGCGTTTACCAAATATTCTAAAGATATAACTGCTCATTATAGGTATAAAAAGGATAATTAGTTTAAAAATAATAACGCACTGAATTATAACTGTCTGAAACTTATCCTTTCTTTTTCTATGTAACTCAAAAAAATCCCAAAAGACTTCAAGTCCGCTCATTTTTTTTTTTTTTTGGTTTCTGCAAAATATAAATAGATACCTATAATCAATTTTTTTTCTCTTTCTTCCTCCAAGTAACTCGGCACAAATGAAGTTTTCTGACCTATTATCAAGACTCAATCTTAAATTTGTTCTTTTAACATATGTCCTTGTATCCATCATCTATACAGCTTCCCGGTTCTACAATTTAACTGATGCTTCACAAACTAGAACCGCTCGTCGCAGCGTCATTGAACATTCAACAATGGATTCTATTCACAACCAAGATACTTTTTTCGTCGCCCCAATTTCACAAAATAATATTGAAAAAGACGAAGAAGACGAATTAAGAAAGAGTCTTTTTAGAGACTACCAACTTGCTCTTGCAGAAAGCAAAGGTAATACAGAAAACAGATAGAAAAAATCATGTAATCTCTCTTTCTCTTTTTTACTTATCCTTTTTTTATTATAGCCACACCTGATCCTGTATTCCAGTCCAAGTTGTTCGACGGTGCAATGGGTCCAAGTGATTTGAAATCATTTTATTTTCGAGCTACTCAACAATTCCCTTCTGAAGATATTACCATTTCTACTATTGTTACCAGTGATAGATTCCCTGTCTTGAGTAGATTAGCTTCAAGATACAAAGGTATAAATTATATGAAAAACTTAGTGCGAAAATGAAAAAAAAAAAAAATTCTTACGACATTTTTTATAATAGGTCCAATTTCAGCGGCGATTCACATCAATGACGACGAAAATAAAGAACAAGAGCTTAGGTTACTCCACCAAGCCTTTAATGATAATCCCGATATGAAACGTTACGTAGATGTTCATTTAATAGTAGACCCTTATGACAGACAATTCAACATGTGGAGAAACACTGCTAAACTTTATGCACGTACGGATTACATTATGATGCTAGATATCGATTTTTATTTGTGTACAAATTTCCGACAAAACATTTTGCAAAACCCAAGTATTATGAGCATGTTAAGAGAAGGTCACACCGCTCTAGTAGTGCCTGCATTCGAATACCTCGATCAATTGGACGGTGCTGAATATTCTACCTTTCCCGAAACAAAAGATGAGCTTATGCGTCAAGTGTTTGAGGATGAAAGAATCGACATGTTCCATGTCAGCTGGCAAAAAGGTCACTCTGCTACCAACTATATGAAATGGTATACCACCAACGAACCTTACAAGGTTGAAGACTATAATTTTTCTTATGAACCTTATGTTATCTTTAAAAAGCAAGGGTCTCCTTGGTGTGATGAAAGATTCATCGGGTATGGCGCTAATAAAGCCGCTTGTTTGTATGAGATCTATTTATCTGGTATTGATTATTATGTGCTTCCAGACGATTTCCTTATTCATCAATCGCATGCCTATCCTGAGTCCACTCGCAAGAAGGAGGTAAGATAAAATTGAAACATTGTAAAAAAAAAAAGTTAAACCTGTACTCATACTTTAATTTTTAGCGCATGTTTAACAGAAAAGTATATTCCAATTTTAGAGAAGAACTTTGTCTTCGCTACTCTCGCCAATTTGTAGCTAATGGTCAATGGGATTCCCCTCGCTCTGAAAATTTACGCAACGAGTGTCAAAAAATTCGTGGGTTTAATAATATCCTCGAAAACATAGACAAGTAAACATTATCATTATCATTATTATTATCATTATTATTCACTATTGTATATTTCTTTTATATATATATATATATATACATATATATATCCTTCATTACTACGTAACACAATTGTATCATTCATCTTCACCTTTTCAATTAATTTAAAAATAAAATACTAGACTGTCAACGGATTTCTTTTTTTTTCTTAGTATATGGGGGTATTTTTTCACAGACCGAAATATATCGTCATTATTATCCTAACAATTTTTTTTTTTTTAAAAAAAAAATTAAATTATGTCCGTATGTAAAGAACACATACATAGAATATGTGTATGCAACTAAACGTTCACAAATAAAATTAAAATTTAAACTTCGATCTTTCACTGCGCTTTTTTTGTGTTTTTTTTACAATCAATCATCGGTTATGCAGGTCTCATCATGCCCACGATCTTTTTCAAATCGTTTATATACCATTATGATCCCCATTGAGCGCATATTTTGGTTACGTAACATACGCAATTACTATATTTACGTTTATTTCTTACGCCGTAAAACGGTCCGTTGGTTTTCTGAGTTCATTGAATAGAAATCTCGACTTCCCCATTTTTTTTTTCGTTCATGTCTATCAAAAACGTAATTTTATGCCTTCTCTGTAATTACTAGAACCCCTTATTTTTTCTGTAGCCTATATATAATAACACCATCCGTATCTATATATACATATACATATATATATATATGTATATATATACCTCAGTATTATTCATTGATATATAAATAAACAGAATAATTTTATTTTATTTTATTATCTTTCGTCTTCCTTCTTTTTTTTGTGTTTTTTTGTGTTTTGCTGATATGCCCACTTCTTTCAAGATATCTGATTCCAACGTGTCAAAAAGTAAACAAATTCAAAATGAAAAGCAGCCAAATAAAAATACATTTCAATTTTATCAAAATATGGTACTTCAATATTTATTATTTTTATGGAGTGCAATGAGCGATGTAAGTGCAGTCTTGTTCTTTTAGCAAAAGAAAAATAATAATATTAACTTTTCGTAGCAATTTTTTACTCGTACAACGAAAGTCAATAGCAAAAATGAACGTTATATACACAAGATAAACCGTGCTAAGACGTTCGAAGAATGGAATCATGCGGCTAAAGAATTAGATAAACTAGAAGGTACTTATACAATTAACCATTTTTTTTTCTTAAAAAAACTAATCGGCACATAAAAATTACAAGGTCTTACGCAATGGATTGAAGATCCCAAATCAAATGATTATGATTGGAAATTACTGCAAAAGCGTATTGAAGAAATTGAGTGTGTTCGTCAACTTGACAATAACCGTAAATCAATGATTTTCACCTTGAAATTAAGTTTAACTCGAAATTTAGGCGATATGGGCAACCCTACGGTAAAATAGAATAAGAATAGGAATAATATATATATATATACATATATATACATAAATTATATGTTGACCTTTTTTTTTTTAACTATCTAGTTATATACAAAGACTAGAGTCGGCACGAAAAAGCTGATTTCGGATTATACAGATAATATTATCAAACAACTGAATTGGATAGGAGATAACAGTACAGACTTGACTTTGAAAGAAAAACATGATTATTTTATGAATTTGAGACAAGGCTATGGACGTACAGCATTATTATTAAGTGGCGGAGGAACATTGGGTATAGCAAAATATGAAAAGTATGTTGAAGTTTTTTCTAACACATGTAACATATGATAAACAGGTTTTTTTCATATTGGTGTTTTAAAGACTATGATAAATGCTCGGCTCTTGCCTCGGATTATTTCAGGCGCATCAACAGGAAGTATTATGGCTTCAATGATTTGCACCTTGAACGAGCAAGATAGAATTAAAATACTGAATTCACCTTGGTCTATTCCTCTAGTAAAGTATACAGACCTTTAAAATTCTACATTTAATTAATACTAGGTAATGAAAATTTTTGTAGAAAGTCTTTGAGCGTCCAGAATTCCCAGAATCGCCCTTGCTCAGAGTGAACCGGTATTTATTAGAAGGAAATCTATACGACCCGAATATTCTGAAATCCGTACTTATTGACCAGTTTGGAGATATTACCTTTCAAGAAGCTTATAACAAGTCTAGGCTTATTTTGAACATAACGGTGAGTTCTTCCAGTTTATTCGATATGCCTAGAGTCCTCAATTATATTACAGCACCCAATGTCGTAAGTATTTCTTCTTCTATATTTCTACTCTATTTTTCTCATAACTTTATATATATAATATAGGTCGTTTGGTCAAGTGTGTATGTACTTTACTATACTCTTATTAATTATGACGTATTCCTAATGATTTTGCTTTTAATTTTATAGACTTGCGTCATGCTCAGTACCATTATTTTATCCTGCACAAGAGATTTATATGAAAATAAAAACAGGCGACCTTATACCATGGACCACAACTGGTAAGAAATAATTCGGCTCAATCTTTAATGCTAATGCTAACTAACGAAGATATCCAATATATTAGTCGATAAGTACCGTGATGGGTCAATTGATAAGTAATGCATTGTTACTTTTTAGTTTTTACATATTTATGATACTAATTATAAACTTTTTTATTTATTATAGCGATTTACCGTTAAAAAAAATATCAGAACTATTCAGTGTTAACAATTTCATCGTTGTACAATGTTCGTGTTCTTTAATTTTATATAATTTAAAAATATATACTTATTTGCTTATATAGTGAATCCTCATGTCGCTCCTTTTATACACAAAGGCCATAGCGAACCCTCTACACTCCGTACAGGAATTAACTTTTTCTTACGGCTGGTAAAAGAAGAATTTCAACATCGTTTCTTGCAGGTATATTATTGACAGATAGATTTTAAACAATTTATTTGCTAAAAAGAAATTACATATTTGCACAGTTGAAGGAATTAGGGATATCACCAAATGGTATCATGAGGTTAGAGAATGTTTTATCTCAACGTTATTTGGGAGATATTACGATCGCCCCAGAGCTTTCTTATAAAGATATAAGAAGAATTTTATCGAATCCAGACTTTGAGTCCGCTAATAAATTCATCGAAAGAGGAGAAAGAGCAACATGGCCAAGTAAAGTATGCATATTTTCAAAGTGTAATTAAATTTGCTAAAAAGTGTTATTTTTTTCACAGAAATGACAAAAATTAAATATAGTCTAAAAGTCGAGCTAGCTATCGACGCCGCCATTTATAAATTAAGATCTAGGCTCTTAGGAGATTCGCCTCAGTTACCGTTAGAAACCCCTAGCTCAAACGCATGTTTTTCGACCGTTAGCCCTTCTGATAGTGCGTTATCTTTAACTCCAATAATGTCTTACCAGTCCGCCGATAGTCAATCTCCTTGCCTATCAGAGTACCAGTCAACCGATGACGAAGAAGAAGTATTGCCGCAACTGGGGCCCTATGATGAAGATAGATCCACTAGGATACCGTCCACACCCATTATGCCGCCCACGCCATTATGGCAAGTGAAAGATTATGAAAAACAATTACCGATGTTTATGGAGAAAAACAGGCCGCCAATAACACCTATTTCTTCAGTCCCTCGTCGACCTAGCTTACTACCTCACGATATTTCTCGCCGCGGTAGTAATGTCAGTATTCGTGATATGTCTCCTAGTACAAGCACAAAATTTGAGAGAAGAAAACAGATTACAAGTACGCAGTTTTTCATTTCACCAGATTTTGAATGGCATCCCAATACAACTGATAAAGAATTTAAGGAGTCTATATCCATTGTTGTAAAAGAACCAAAGAAAGCTGCCACCGTGTCATCTCAGAAAAGAAAGAATCTTTCAATAGTTATACCGTCTAAATGATTTAATAAAAAGTTACATGATGTTTAGCTCTATATACACTACCATTTTCTTTCTAGTATGACGTATTTTAAGTACGAGATGAGCTTCTATTTCATATTGATTTACCTTTCCCTTTGAATTTATCATGTGAAATAAATCTACATACTGTCTGCAGCTCTATGAAGTTTTTTTTCTACATATTAGAATGTGTTTTTTTAATTATATATTAAATTTACTAATAAAAGCGAGCTGGTACCTTTTTTTTCCATGTTGCAAGCCACTGAGTCTCCAAATTAAGGTAAAGTAGTTTATAAATGCATGCATAGTATTCCGAACATCTGATAGACAAGTAGATTAAAATATAAGAGAACCAATACCATGAATAATAGAACCACCCACCGTAGACTCATTTGCATCTACTTGCATATGCACAAAATATACCGTGATAATAGGGGAAAAAATATCATTCGAATTAAAATACACTCTGCTAAGAATATAAAATTCCAAGCAGTATAATAAATTGTTTCAAAAATGAGTTTAGCTGTTATTGTCACAAAATGCAGTTATTTCATTGAAACAATTCTGTCAAAATATTTTTCAATTTTTGTGACTTTATCCATGTATGTACAGTATAGCTGTATAACTGTAGCAAATTTTCTTTACAGAGACTTGTTGTTACAAATAGTAACTCATGATAGGGTCATAGCATTTTACTTAAAGATTAACGACGGTAACGCAACAACATATTGTAGCCTATATGTTTCTATAAGTAGAATATAAAACTCTCCGAAGAATGTATCTCCTTGAATTCTAGGTTAAAAACTTTATATGAACTGATTTATAGATATATGTCTAGTAATAAATGTATATCCTTTTTTTTTTTGGAAAAAAAAAAAAAAAAAAAAAAAAAAAAAAAATTGAAAGAAATTTAAAACCTCTTTTGAACTTGACTATATTAAAACCCTTATGTTTATAAACTACGTCTGTATAATAAGGAAAATTATCTTAAAAACCATGGCTCGACGTTGTTACATAAAGCGGGACAGTATAGTAATTTAAAGTTGGATATTATTATTTCTTCGGAAATGCGTATCTTAATATCTATTTACGGTACTTAATGTACCCTACACTATGACACAAGCTACTCGAGCTCCTGCCCCAGTTGTTATTTTCTTATATTCGGACTCAAAAAAATTTAATCTTGAGCGACACATATACTCCTCTAAATAATTATAGCTGTGTTGACAGTTAACAAATCATTTATTCTCAAGGTTCTGTGATTAAACAGGTTAAGCTCATTTTCACGTGAGGCTGTGATTCAAACTTTCGGCTTCTATTCACAATCTATTCATTTTGGTTCTAAGATCTTTGTGGTACTTGATAAATTCCAGTATTGGTAAAATAAAGATGGGGTAGGTCAATAAAACGCGGGCACAATATATAATTCATTTACCAACAATTCAGATAGTATTTACAATGTTTGCATGAACTACAGGTTCATTAAAGTCTCTTGAATGATTCTGGGATTTATGCTGTACCGAATAAATACTCAACCCTTATTTAAACTAGTAATACACTGGTACTTATCCTGTACACATAATATAAAGTTCATACTACTCTCAGATTTTTTAAGCGGAAACACTTTTTTTTTACAAGAACTTTGTACACATAAAAATGAGTACATACTTTTCCAATTAATCCACATACGACAAACAAATATAAGCATACATATTCTAAAACTATAAATAAAAAGCCCTTCTTAGCCCTCTATTATTATTTTTTGTCAAACTGATCAAAATTTTGTTTTGTTTATCAAAATAGTGATAGTAGAGCTACTACTAATAAAAAAAAAATACTTTTATAAATAAACGACCTTGTCCGAACCAATGATACGCGATGCGCTTTTTCGTTTACTTGCTTTAAGTAAGTCATTTTTTCAAAAAACAAGTTTAAAAGTTAATTCGGAAACTTTGTAATGTAAAGGGTTTATTAAGAGAGCCTGCATTTTTTATTGCGTATGTTTACATAGATCTAATTATAGCAGAGTATTTGTATATATTTCTAGTAAGACTTTTTTAAATCGTATAAGTGAATAGGCATGAAGCACTTTTTCAAATGGCAAGTGTTCATTATTTATATTTTGATACACAAAACGAATATTCGATACTTTAGCCATAAATGTTCTTTTTTTTCAAACTCTTAATCTTTTTTAAATTACAGAGTTATAATAACTGCGTTCCACGAGAATACTTCGGCAATACCGAGCTTGTACGATTGTTGTGTTTAACCTTTTGCTTGTACCTCTAGTGACAGATTGGTTTTGTAGCGCTTGTGTTACCAAAATAGTCTTTTAACATGCTGCTGATCGCTCATTTTAAAGTAGTGACTACTATTCATGTTATTGTTATACTTTCCCATTTTTATATTAGCTTGCAATTGATATGAACGTCGTAAAATGGTGAATTGTGGCTTTTCCTCAGACCAATTAAATTATTGAGCGAATGCATTTCAAAGATAGTTATAAAAGCATATATATACGATATCCATGTGTGAGTACATAGAAGGAATGTCAAGATTCTTTACATTTGAAAACAAATCAGGGATACATATTACTTTTACGCGATTTACCTACTGTTTTGAAATACAGTTAGACTTTGGCCGTCCAATAATTTCTGTCCATGTTTTGCTTTTATGATTTTGTCGTATACGGTATAGCTCGAAAGACCCGAGCAAAAAAGTCTATTCCAGACACACCATAAAACCTGACTTTTAATTTAATATCAAGCATGTTTTTTTTGTCAAGTAGGTTATCTGTATCAAAGTCTTAGCAATTGAAAAAAAAAACGTGACATTCTTATTGTACATCGATATTTCCCATTTGCATGAAAAACCAGAATATGGAATGCATAAAATAAATTATTTACTTTGTGCATACAGTTAAACACATTTCCAATTGTCTTAAAATATTTTATTATTCTATATCCTTCTTTTGCCTTCTTTAGTTTCATTTACGTTGTGTACAACAATAGCAAAGTGCTTTGTAATAATATAATGTAATTTAATTTGTATGAGATAAGAATGTTAACGAACAATAGAGATGAAATTCGTGTAGATGCCCAGCCAGGTTAATGATAACAGCCGGTATACAATATCAGTAGACCTTGGCAAATATGACTGTTTTCCTTTCTTCATAAGCTTTTAATGAAGTTTCTCCGATCTAAAGTGATATATATTATGACAGCAATTTGAGGTAAATTATTTGGACCTTAGGCGTTTATATTAAACAACTCGATATAGCGAATTGCACCCCGTACTCTAGTTCGAGATTAAGTACCCATTTTATATAACGGTGATGGTGGGAGAAGGAAATCCCGATAGTGATTTTTCTTGTTTGATGGTTTAAAAGCATGAGGGACATGAAAGCAAAGCATGCTTGTGTATTTAACCAACCGTCACTAATATTAAAGTAAAAGTTTTTACGAAACCTTGAGATTGCAAAGTTCATATGCAATGTATTGATGACACCCTGC
Organism: Thamnidium elegans; assembly: GCA_025201345.1. Lineage (NCBI taxonomy): Eukaryota > Fungi > Mucoromycota > Mucoromycetes > Mucorales > Mucoraceae > Thamnidium > Thamnidium elegans. Next base: position 2,135,224 of record JAIXMG010000001.1, on the reverse strand, counting down.
ATGTTAATGGAAATAAACAGGCCCCCACTTAATAAACAAATTTTATATTTCTTATTTTCTCGAAAGAACTGTAAAGAACTGGACAGAAGGTTATAGATTTAATTTTCAGAACTAGTCTATTGTATCCTAAGAAATCGCGATATAGTACCCCCAAGTCGAACAAAGGGAAATAATGTGATATTTTGAACACAGACTAAGTAATGCCGTAAAGGGTTTGGGTTGCCTAACTGTCGGGTTACAATAAGAAATCGTTTAGACCAGTTTTACGAATTAGTTTAAATGCTCAATTTTATTTTCTGGATCGAGTTTCCCAGCTAAATATTTCGATTCCCCCAAAAAAAAAAAAAAAAAAAAAAAAGCCGCATTGTGTGGGTTTTAAAAATATAAAAAGAACTGGATTTTTTCTTTCAAAAATCTTTCCCAATTTTATCAACATTATAATGAAGAGCAGTTCTACAATATGCGAAGTTGAACCTATTAAGGATACCCAAGTAAGCGTTATACCTCCTACTATCATTGCTTTAAATAAGAATGCGAATTTCCAAATTGATTCAGGCTTCTGCCAATACTGTGGTGTTGATGTATTTCTATTCTCGTAAGTTTTTACATAAATAGCTAAATATAATCAACTTATAATGACTAATAATACCCAATTATTTAGACATGAATTCTGGTGTCAATTATCTTCATAACAAACCAAGTATATCCGTATTCCCTATCCTCTAATTTTTTTTTTTCAATCGTTCGTGATTAAAAACATAGACCGACTGAATATAAAGCACTGTAAATATAATTTCAATGGCTCCTCTTCTGTACATAATTGTCAATAGAGCCGTATTTTATATGACTTCAATATTTGATGTAAAAAAAAACAATAAAGCAATATTTTTATTTTTTATTTTTTATTATAATGTAACAGTTATTTATGTGATGAAGGACTATCATACTTTGATTTCCAAATCCATGAATTTCCCATGATACCTTGACCTTGCTTATCGGCTAATCGATAATACTTGGCTGCTAAATACATATCTTTTTTGACACCATGACCATGATAATAGCAATGACCAAGATCATTTTGTGCATCTGCATCATTTAAATCAGCAGCTATTTTGAAATAATAAACAGCTGTTTCTTTATTCTTTTTGCACTACAAAAATAAAATAAAAATCAGTTTGTTTGACACATTATTTGGTTTAGTATGATATATATACATACACCCCAACCATGTCGAAAGGATACACCTAGCTCATAAATAGCCATGATCAATTCACCTTTTGTAGCAGAAGTATTAACAGTGGCCGAAAATCTATTTAAATCAACAACAGCATGCTCAGCTGACTTTTGTAAATATTGAAAGGCAAGATGCTCATTCTTTTTACAGCCCCAACCATGACGAAGAGAGACACCATAAAGAAACATACCCATAGGTAAGTCTAATGTAGACGCTTGCTTAAACATTTCAGTAGCTTGTTCAAGTTTACCTGCTTCATGGTATTTAATACCTTGATAAACACATCGTTCTGCTTCACCGTCAGGCATTAGCGAAAATTTCTTTGTAGTAGTTTTTGAAGAAGTGGCACCATCACCGCTAGTACCAAGAGGAGATGGAAGTGTATTATGCGGTAATAAAGTGTTTGGTGAAGGAGTACTAGGTGAGCAAGTAAAAGGTGATAAACCGCTATTAGGTGAATTCATACTTCTGGAAGAGCCTGGTGTAATTGAACCAGGTGTTAATTGAGTTTGATATTCATGATGTAGGTTTTGAATAGAAGAAGAACGAGTAGGAGTCATATATGTTCTATTTGGGGAAGAAGTTGATCGAATAGGAGTAGGTGGAATGACAAGTGGTGTAAGGGGGGGTTTCGGTAGCCTAGAGCTGATAGAAGATGATTTTGAACTAGTTGGTAAAGGAGAGGTACTGTTATAATTATAATGATTATTCTTTTTATTGTTTGGTACTGGCTGTAAAGCAAAGTTGGAATGTTGTTTATGAGCTTGGTCATACACAGCCACGGAAGGCTGAGGTGGCTCTACGTAAGATTGGTGCGCTCGAATAGGAGATTCTTCTACGTAATATTGTACATTTGATTTTACCGATTTAGGTGGGGTTACTGTCTGAATCTCTGGATCATTATTATATTGCTGTTGATGAAAATAGTTCATGTTAGGTACAGGGGGAACTGCTGGAATGTAGGATGTTGTATTCGAGTAATAATCTTCGGTCATCGGATCAATGACAAGCGTTGACATATCAGGTTCTAATAAACGTATTACTATTAAAAAATTTAATCAAAGTAATATTAATAAATACCTATATATGTATCATGAGCATATCCATAATGATGTTGATACTCGTATGAATTATTTGCCGTAGGGTCAATTAATGATTCACGATCCTTATACTGCAATGGCTTTTGTAAGGAGGATGTTCTTGCAGGCTATGATATTTTATTCGTTTTACTTTATTAAGAATGATATATCTTTTATTATTATTATACAGGTGTTTTTTATTTTACCTGTCTCCATGTATCATTTTTATTAATCTGGTTAAATAATTGTAAATAAATGACCATGTGGAATCGTTAAAAAAAAAACATTTCTTCGAGATGAAGGATTGCTTACATGGTATTCTGTTGTTGAAGGAGCGGGAATGATTCTAATGTTGTGAAGCTTAATAAAAAAAAAACACATAAAGTGATAGTTCAATAATAATACCTTGAATTGGGCGTTATGTGTTGAAAGGACTGCGGATCATATTGTTGTTTAGATATATCTCTAAACATTATTCACTAAATAAAAAGATAAATAACAAAGTAAAAAGGTAATAAAGGAAAAGATCTACACCAACCAAATAAAAGTCATTCAAATGCATTGGTACAAGGAAAAAGGGAGCTCCATACTGATTAAGGATATTCGAGCGTGTAGTTTGTACCCATTTCTGGTGAAAATGGTATCACACAAACATCACGCTAATTTTATTTATTACATTATATAAGCCTAGGTTTTCACAAGGTAATGCAGCAATGCATGTAGAATACTTACATAAATATGAATGATATGTTTATATTTATGTACATCTTTATTTTTACACATTTTACTATTAATTGTACCCACTTTCATCCTTTTGTTATTGTGCGAGAAATGAAAAATGGCTTTCTTTAGAGCGGATGCCCAATGTTCTGTGCAACAGCAAGAAAAAGTATTTAAATTTAATAAGATAAAAATAAACTTTTAACTGCTTTTAACTGCTTTTACCGAAAAATAAGCTGCGCTCGCTATTTAATGTGCTACCTATCCTATTGATTTGTATGGATCAAATATTATTTTCTTATGATCAGTTATTAAATATTTGCAAACATATTTTATTTTTAAAATGGTGAGCAGAAAATCTCCTTTTTCGCTAATTTACGTTTCAAACGCCTACTATCCTGTGGATTCTTAAACATAGTGTCCATATACCACAACACTTGTTCGCGAAAAGACAAGTTGAGGGTATATTATACACAATTTTTACTATCTTACATTATAGTTATAATACCTGACAGTTACTTGAATTCTTGTCTTGTATCTTTTTATTTGGCAGTGCAGGTAAAATAAAGTAAACACTCTTTGTTGTCTACTGGTTAAAAAAACACAACACTATTCTTTAGGATTTGTCTCACTATAGTTAATAATTGGTCTTAAGACAAAGTGCAAAACTCCCAACTGTATCTTTATGGTTTATACACGAATATATTATATATATATATATATATATATGTGTGTGTGTGTATGTCAGATGTGTAGGGCTAGGTGCCTATTGATAGATCAATAAATTCTACAAATATATCTTGAATGCCAGCAATAATAATCATAAAAAAGACGCATTAACAATAATTATTGAGCACGAATAATAAGACTAAATTAAGTTAATAATTACATGCACTGAATTAATGTTTCTATATTAGAGTGTGCATTAGAAGGTTACATTTTGTTTTAGTAGCCAAAGCTTGAATGTTCTATCCTTTTTAAGGTTTAACATGGCGATCGAATAAAAGTAAATAATATGTATGCAAGACAGTAAATGTGCTGCATGAATCACCAAACCGTGCAAATCTCGCATTACATCTATCAAAAAAAAAAAAAAATTGTTTTACACGATTTAAAGGAGTGATCGTTTCTAACGAGCCCAGACAATATGTTATATTTAAATATTTAGTCACTGGCTACATCAATTGACCATTTGTAGAGGTCGTGAAACCTTATAAAGATGAGCCTAATTAATATTTAACAATTTATAAATCAAGTAATTTGGATTATCGTCATAACAACTCAAATCAATGGAAACCGTCTATTAAAATATAATAATGGCTCAAAACAACCTTGTGGGAACATAAGAGCCTATTAATAGTATATATTTCACCTCAGAATAAGCTGAGTTATAAGTAATGAAAAAGGTTATTTTTATTCTGTGAGCCAAAGAACAAATCAATATTTCATTGAAAATACAATTATTGAAGGCATTTTTGAGTTATATAAAACATCTAATACCAAAAATATCTTACCACACACGTACTATTTACACGCTTAGCAAAAAGTACAAAGTAAAAAAAGTGAAATTCTTGGATTCGTTAAATAAGTTGGAACAACTTTTTTTTTTCTTTGTGTGCTAAAGTAAGTTGTAGCAACAAGCGTAGTTAGAACGTGTATGTGTTTTCAAAAATTTAGTCACTTATTCCACGTTTATTAAAAATAAAACCTTTAATGGATTTACTTCATTTTGCGGTAAAAATGAAATTAAGTTTATGCAAAATATTCAAAGTAAAAGAAAGAAAGATGAAGATGAAAACTATTTATTATAAGAATTGGAATGTTTACGTATTAAATAAAAAAACATCAAAGTAAATCCAGTAAATATATTTTTTTTATTTCCTTATTTGACACTTTTTTTTTGTAGAACGTATATCTAGAAGCTCACCATTCAATTTACGTGATATCAACAGCGAGAATTTAAAAGCTGCTGACGGTTCGACTATAGGTAATATAAAATATAAATCGTATTGGTTAATAAATAGAGTATTTATATTGACTGAATCAGCAAAAAATAAAAGAGAACCAAAAACGAATCGTTAACTTATACTAATGGCGGCTCTAGACTAAAGAACAATGAGAGATAGTAACCAGCACTGTTTTTTTTCAATAATTTCGTGAAATGGTGTTACACTAAAAGCAATGAGACAGGATGTTTTTCTCTTTTTACTAGCACTCATCTACCATTTCCGTATAGCATGATAAATCGTTAGACACGATTGCATACGTATATTCATGCAATAATTAATTGAGCTGATCTGTAAAACACAAGTATGTATCATAATGAAACACTATGAGACATAAGTAAAACAATCATCTCAACCATGTACTACAGTCGTATCTATACGACGAATACAAGTCATACCCGCCACTGATATAAGCACTTAAAAGATGAAAGGTATATTAATATAGTACATAATAATATGTACAATTATACGAACATATACATGTTTCTCCTTGAGTATTTGTTATCCCGTATTTTTTTTTTTTTTTAGAATTTTGGAATGTAATTAATGATCTATGACGGCAAAATAGAAGGATTCGTTTTATTCTACGTTTATTTTAAAATTGAAACAGCTCGCAACAATATACTTATTATCAGACAGAAATATCCGTATATGCGCATGAATTATTGATTATAGCTTGAAAAAAAAAGAACTATATACATCATCGTACTAAATTTTTTTTTTAGAACCTTTATCCCATGGTACTAAATAAGAAAAAAATACGTCAGCAATCAATTTAGCCAAATATATGGCATGATAATTCATTTGGACCCTGTAAAAGCAGATTATTGGCATGAATTTGAACCGACTCGGTAAACTTTTTTTTATGCAGGGTCATTCGTATAAAACAAGGGGAAGAAAGAGCAAAACGAAACGGTATAATTGTGAATCACGTTAAAGCAAAACTCTATTTTCGTTCTTTTTCAAGCTCCACAATCAAACCTTAAAAACTCGAGCCACTTTTAAAAATTTGGAGTAAGTACCCCGTAACCCGCGCAATACATTTATAATTCTACTTTTGTAATCATGGGCATACGAACTTAAGAATAGGAATAAGCAAATGACCCGTAGTATGATCATAAGGAAAAAAAAGAAGCTGATAAAAATTGAATAATACACAAAAAAAAAAAAAAAAAAAAAGCTCAGGTCAAAAAAAGCATTGACGATCCTGATATCATTTTATTAGCGAAGTTTCAGTAGCTTTTTTTTTTATCTTTATTTTTTTTTTTACTAAAAAGTCCTACGATTGGTTGCGAAAAGAAAAAAAGAAAAAAAGGAAACCCCCTTCAACAATATTAACAAAACCCAGAAAAAAGCAAATAGTAAAGTGACGCCAAGTATTTACTTTTCGGTTTTTTTTATAATAGAATATTTAAATATATTGCAAACAAATTTATAGAAAAATAGAATAAACAGACTGTCAAAAAAGAATAACTCCTTTTGTTTTTTTCCCCTATTTTATTTAATAGGAGTTAGTAATCGGAAATTCAATGACATAACGCACAAAAAAAAAATTGACATTTGGAATTAACAACGACTGATCATGGCAGTTTCTTTGCCATTGGTTGCTTAAAAAGTCCGTTTAACTTCTCAGTTCTGAAACATCGCCTTTTATACCTGTTGAATAAAAAGGTTACTATGTAAAAGAAAAGATTGGGTACTAAAAGTTACCTTGAATTTTCTTCTTTTCTTCTTTTATTCTCTTTTTTTCATTTCCTTTTTTTTTTCTTTTTTTTTCTCTCTCTCCCTTCTACATTCTTTATTTATTTACTTTTATGCTAAATGGGAAACTCTCAATCACAACACAAGAGATATCTCCCAAACCATGGTTTTCATAAACTTACAACAACATTCTCTTCTCCCGCTTTAAATATGAATCATTCATTACAACCTATCACTACTCCTCCTGGATCTGTCAAAAGCCCACCACAAACGCCTAATAGCTCTCGACGTACTTCCTTAGTCGGAGACTTGAAATCACACATTAACAAAGTTCCTTACAAATCAGCTTCTACAATTGATGTATTCCATGCACATGAAGCTCAAACCAAGCTTAGATCAGGACGGTCATATTCCGTAACAACAGCAGATCAATTCCCAGAAAAATTGAGCAATACAGATAATATGCAAACCAAAATCAATGGCAGAACCTATCAAACAGTAAACAACAAATATTGTCTTCCCATTGACGAAGAAGAGCAAGATCGTTTAACTAATACTGTACGTATTTATATAAAATATCTTACAGTATATATTGATTTACGTAGTTATATTAATATTTTTATTTGTTAAATCATATAGCATTATGTATTAAAACATTGCTTTGGAGATAATTTTTCTGCACCAGTACATGATCTTTTGTCCAGATCTGTGTCTGTTGCACGAGACTCTATAATTTCGAATAATTCAAGCGATTCACAACAATGCTTGGATAATTCACCCATTTCCGTATCACCATCAGCTGTTTCATCTTGTTCTTCTTCTATCCGGACGAATTGGAATAACCAGGGTACACCCGCTCGCGTCCTTGACGTAGCATGTGGTTCGGGTGTGTGGGTCCTGGACATGGCCACAGCGTATCCCGATTCTCAGTTTTACGGAATCGATTTTGCCTGTATTTATCCAAACACAATTAAACCTGCTAATACAACTTTCCATCATGGCGATCTCTTGGATCCTGAAGGCTTTCCATATCCCGACGAATACTTTGATTACATTCATATGAGACTTGTATATAATTGTTTCTCTTCTGATGATTTGAAGGTAAAATATATACCATCTATTATTATAAACATGTTGTGCTAATTTTTTATTTTTTTATTTATTAAGTTTGTTTTAAGTGAAATCAATCGTGTTTTAAAACCTGGGGGTTACGTCGAACTTCGTGATATCGACCCCACCATTAAAAATCCAGGTCCAACGGGTAGTGAATTATTTTCGGATTGTAAGTACAAAATTTTTTTTCTCATTTTTTTGAATTTAAATCGACTCATTGTTTTCTTTATAAAAAAAATAGTCACGGCCCATATGCTCAAGTTACATACGGTTGATGTAACCTGGACACAAAGTATGTGCGAGGTTCTCTCAAAGCAAGCGGAATTAACCGATATACATCGTCAAGAAGTTTCAGTTGGTTTCGGTTACCAAGGCCCATTAGCAAACTCGATTGACTGTAGTATTCGTGACGGACTCCGAAGCCACGAGCAGTTCTTTATGGAAGCGTATAACCTCTCAAGTGAAGCTTGCGCAGCTAAAATCAATGCCATGATTGAAGAAAGTGCTGTTCACCATTCTTACTTTAATTACTATTTGGCTTGGGGAAGAAAGCCTCTTGTCTATGACCAATTGCATCATTCGCATCAAGAAACCCTAACAGACTCGCCTACTCGTACTGAACCATTCTTAAGAAGTGCATTAAAATTGTCTTGTCAATCTGAAGCGGAGCTATCTGTCTTGTCTGAAAATGCATTTGATATTGTTCATTTTGCAAACGGATTCATCGAGTAAATCCTTATTTCACATATATAATTTTTTAAACCAACAATACCCTTACACACACATTCATTTTTTTAATTTTTTTTCATACCCACTTCCTCACACACTATTAATTATTTGTAACAATAAACTTTCTCATTGTATATTTTTTTAAAAAAAAAAAATCATCTCCTCTATAAAATTGCATTGGATCGGCGCAAATTTAGTTGCTACTATTGTTCCAACTATTTTTGAACTGAATTTAAACGTTGCCATACGTACATAGATAAGATATATATCTACTTTATTGTTTAACATTCTGTTATTTAACAACATTTAAAGAAAAACAAACAAGCACAGTAAACCGGTATATATGTTTCTAGTATATGTATATATATAGAATAAGATAATCCGATAGAATATATCGACAAGATAAAAATAAAACTTTGTATCATAAAAGTAGCCAACTCAATTAAACAAATAAATATTTGATTACGGATGATAAGCTAAAACCCATTTAATTTTTTAAAATTAATAATCCTCAATTAAATAAAGATATCCTGTCGAGAAAAGTATATATATATAAAAAAAAAAAAGTACTACGCTTTTAAAACAATATTCATATCCAGGAAAAACAAAGGCAATCATATTGCTCGTTCTTTATGCGATCGATACTAGCTTCTATTCTTGGGTTTCAGCAGTACTATCATTAGCACGCGCACATAATACAAACCATGGTCTCGTTCCTCGGTTAAACGAATTGGAGACGGAGAACAAACAATTGCAATCACGAGATGAAAGAACCAGAAAAAAAAATTAAAAAGGGTTCTAGTAAAAAGTGATAACAAAGTATTCCCAGAAATAAAATAATTTGGTTTACAAAGTAAAATATTACTTAAAAAGAAAAAATAAGGTACCTGTCGTCCCCCCCCTTTTTTTTTGCATTAAATAAAATGGTTTTTGTTCTACAGAACAAAGGATTTTTGCATGTGTATTTCACCTGTCATCTCGTCATATATTTAAGGTTAGTAATATATCTCTATTTTTCGGGGTATATTCGATACCTTCTTTTGGACAGGGATCGCTGGTTTTTTTTCTCTCACCACAGCAGGCTTTAATAAATAAAATTAGAGTATATAATACTGTTATTGGCTCAAATAAAGTTGTAAACTAAAATTCGCCTTCCATTGAAAGAATAAATAGAACACAAAAGTGTTCAAAATAAAAAAATAAAATGAAATGGGACAAAAAGACTTGATATAATTAAAAAAAAAAAAGCTGAGTTCAAGTACATAGTTACTTTATATAGATATTCATGCAAGGTGGATAAATCAACTCTTGTCAAAGCAATATACTAATGTAATATAGTTACATGTTTTATTATGTATGGACATATATCATATGTTAATAAAGCGGTTAAGTAAATAAATTTGTGCCGGAAGAGAGGATACATATCTAGTAGGGTATTACCTGGCGGTTAAACCTTTCAAATTACATTTGTACCCTGTAATTGATTTGTCAAATTAGCGGTTACTGTAAACTGTTGTTGTTAGCTTTTAGAAGAGCGCGAATCTCTAGTTATGAATTATTACTAGTGGGGGCCTATTAAAGTCTCAAGTAACTCACCTGTGTACAGTGCGACCTGTGGATTTTGTCGATTTGAAAAAAAAAAAACGATTGGCGGATGTTTGCACTGCATTCCCCTGGTTGAAACGACATTTATTTTTTGCTAACCGACAAAATACACCAGCAGCATTATAATTTACAGAGTCCTAAGCTTTCTTAAACTATCAAAAGAAGAAAAATAGAGTGAGATATTCTATGTAAATTTTTTAATGTTGTTAAAAAAACAAACTTGGCTTAATCAGGTTGATTTTAGCGTTGATTTAATCAGTATTAAAAGAAAAACTATGAAGAGTTAGTTACCCTGAAAATATTTTTTTATAAAAAAAATGACTCACCTCTAAAGTGTTGTTATAGCTTACTTAGGGAATCAACTTGTCCTGATTATTTTACTTTTATTTCTCTTAACTACTATGACCCGGTGTACCACTGGAGCGAAATAAAAAGGTATCGCGTAACCCGAGCAATCGACAAAAAAAAAAGTGGGACGACTTGTTATGAAAGCTCTATTAATAGAACTTTAATAAACACACGCGGAAGATAAGGTTTTTTTTTCGGGTGCACATTAGTGAAAAGAATGTGGGCCTCGGTCTAAGTATCAATACCCAAAAAAAAAGTGTCAAATAATTTGAACTTGTGTAGCATTAAATTTGTTTTATTAGTAATAAAAAGGGAATTTTTAGTTTACGGGAAACTCACTGATTTGCTGAAAATAGATCTGGAAGGTTTTAAGTAAACTCTTGGTCAAGGTTAGGATTTGAAACTTTCCCCCTAATTATCGGTTGTCAAATTAGGGTATTCCTTAACAATATGCCGATATGGCAATCATTGACATGCTTATTCTTTTTTTCGCGTAAAAAATAAAATAAACTATATAATAGTACACGTTAAGATAAAAATAAATGTTGCAAGTGGACTTCGAGGTTTAAACGTGATTACCGTACCTAGTTTAGAATCATACCCGTTTTGAAGGTAGGTTATATACGTGTGCCTACCATATAATAACATTTAAGAGTGATATAAGATCAGTATACAGTGCTAATGGTAAACTAGCAGACATAACGATAATAATAGCGTCATTCAATACGAAGTAAAGTTGTGTAATAAGGGGAATAAATACAAGTTGTGTTGATAAATGACCATTACAGCACTATTTTTCTATAGGCCATCCAAAAAATTGACCAGTATTTTAATCAGGGTCTTCTCTTTTGATTAAATTATTTCCGAAACTTAATCCAGACCTCTATAATTACTTTGTAGTCTCTCTTACAGATCCTTCCGTTACGACTTATTAATTAGGCGAATTGCGCTTTAATGACCAGGGGATTTCAATAAGACTTGGCGATATGATAGAAGAAAAATAACCATAATAAGCACATAAAAGAATCTCTTTAAAACTATATATGTCAATACATTGGATATAATACTTCAACTAGAGAATAATCTTTCACATGGCACTTTTCATCAACAGACCGATCCGAAGTTACACAATATCTTAATAAATCTTGGGTCACTCTTAAACCGTTGCTTTAGTCTTATTATTCTTGTTTTTCCCCGGTTATTTTCTGTCAAATCACTACGACATAAAAAAAAAAACGTACGATCCAGCATGCTAAAATAAACGAGGAGACTAAAAACAGATTCTTTTGTTAAATTAAAAATGATAGAAAGTCAATTGATGAGAATGAATAGAATACATAAAATACTCGAGTTTTTTTTTTACACCGGAAAAGGTAGATTACAAACCTTTACTTCTTGTTCATATGGAGTTTTATTTGTCGACAAGCTTGGTTTTACACGTGCAGAGCAAATGAACTTATATTCCAGCTGAACAAAGACGATCCGTCATAGGGCAAGTTTCATGCCGTTTTCGTTGCACAGTAGAAAGTGATGCCATATTATTTTCGTACCCAACCCCCCTTTTTTTTATAACTAAATCATTAAGTTTATTTTTGGTCGATATAAGTAAAATACCGCCCCATGTCACACACATACATACCAAATCATAGTCTATCAAAGATATAATTAGCAGAAAATCCAAAGGTTCCATGAAGCGGTCGTCTTGAATCATCAGACCGTATAGAATTATTAACTAGGACAGAAGCATCCTCGCCATTTAACAAGTCTTACAACTAATCGTTAATACGCAAGAAGTTCAATTTAATTTAAAAACTTATCACTTCTTTTGCCCGTCTCTCTATGCCTTAGCATTTAATTTGTTGCGGCTAGGATTAGACACAAAGAACTTCAAAATTTTGAGCTTTAAAAATAAAATTTTAGTACAGGTTGGCATCACTTAATAAAAAAGGAGGAATAAGATATGATAAACGATTATAACATTAGGGGTAGCTAAAGCAAATCTTATTAAAATGAAAGAACAAAAAAAAAAAAAAAAAGTGAAACACAATAAGAGTGAATATATATATATGATTAATTTTATTTATTTTTTCTAATTTTCAGCTTCTTCTGCTATAGGAGCAGAAGCTCTTCTTTTCTTAGCGTTTTCCTTTAACATCTCCCATCTTTCACAGTATTTGTTTATAGATATCTTTTGGTTTTCATGATCTGTTCTTAACTTTACATTTTCCGCTTCTAATTCTCTTAAACGAGATGCAAGGTCATGACCACCACCAGCTAAAGTTGGGTGCCGAATGGAACTACTAATTGTAGTACTACCGGGCCCAAGTAATGCAGCTGCCGAAGACCGCATAGAGGATTCATGATGAGATTGCATGATACGCTTTGCCTGTATATGAACATCGTTTCGAAACTGTAGCACACTACTTTTAAGCATATTACCTTCCTCGGCAGTCTATATATGTATATCCTTTAGGCTTATTGTATCTAAACTATTACTATTCTATTTTTTAAACTTACCATTTGTAATGATTTTACCCGTCTATTTAATTGAACTACCTGTACACGAAGCTTTTCATTTTCCAATCTGATATCCTCCTGTTGTTGTTGTTGTCGTAAACTATATTTTTATGTAAGCGTTAATATCGAACCTTTATTTTTAGCCTAATATAGACAACCCTTTACCTTTTCTCTTGTTTATTTGTTACTGATATAGACTCGGTTTTATTTACAAGGTTTTGAAAGTTTTCAACATCATCGGACCCATCGGGACTAGGCACCAAATAATAAGAATCCATCATACCCGGGCCATCGAAATTACTTGGCGTTTCTTCCACTAGCGTGTTTTCTTCCGTTGGCGCTGTTAAGATGGGTACAGGAATATCATTTTCGTTTAATGGTGCCGATGTAAATGCTACAGCAGGGTTGAAAAACTGTTGCACCAGACCTTCTACTGCCTCTAGGAATTTATTGAACGGATCATCATCGTGGTCTTCCTAAATACAATATATACTTTTTTGATCAGCATATTATTCACGGAAACCATGTGACTATATTTTACAAATATACTTACATTCGATAACAAAGCATACGATTCACCAATTTCACTTGTTCGATGGTGAGACCCTTCGCCATATTCACCTCTTGCTAACCTTGATACCAATAAGTTCCCAGACATTGGCTGTCTATTATCAGGTAAAGCATGACGAAGGCCATTGGGTGGCATATGAGTGTTCCCTACCATCTGACGCATTCTTTGATTTGCTGCTGCATTTATTACTCTTTGTGATTTTCTAGTTAATTCATTCGCTTTTCGTGTATGATTTGAAGTCAATAGCCGTAGAGTTTTGGTAGCCTATATATCGTTTTTTTTTGTGTTAAACCTTATACCTAACTCAATTACTCAACTTTACTTCTTCATCCGCCGTGTCGTTCAAAGCTGTTTCAAACTTGGCTACCAAAAAAAAAAAAAAGAAAAAAAAAATAAGAATAGTAAGTAACCGGTGAAGTAGTATTGTATAAATGTTTTACCTGCTGCGTTAGAATGTGCTTCAGCAGCCTTTAACCACATTTCTTGTTCTTCGAAATCTTCAGCAAGGTTAGCGAAATGATGTCCCTAATACAATATATTAGCTATATATATATATAGTTTTGCAAGACTAATATATTTACAGCATTAACGGGGGCCAAGTGATCCATTGTCAATCTATTAAAGAATTAAGAAACAAAAAATGAAAAAGAGCATGATAACGGACTTTTAAAAAGGAAGTTGAGAGCACAGGATTTCCCACCTATTTTTGAAAGTAAGATCTTTTTTTTTTTTGAAAGTAGAATCTTTGTTTTTTGAAGAATGTTTCGGGTACTACAGTGAAATACTTAAACGTCCACTGCGCTATTCTCCTTTATTCAGCCGTTGTGTCCGGCTTTAAGCATATTTTATTTCTGTCGCGATCGGACGCAATAAAGCTGGTAACAATAGTGTTAATTATTGTGAAAATAGTGTCTCTTTTTTTTCTTCTTTATGCATTATTATTTGTAATAATAGATGATAAGGATACAAAATATATATTCTATTCTACTGATGGTTTCTTATGCGTGAATGGCTTCCTTCCATTAGTGTGCGCTTTGGGCTTAATTTACCCTTTGAGGCTACATATAGAGAAGATTTCTCCAGTATATGAACCCTTATTCTCTATCTTTTCTGACTTCTACAATAAAAAAAATCTTTCCAGCTATCCCTACACATCATTTTTGTTTTACATAGTTCGTTCGAAATAAAAAATTGCTTTGTCTTAAGAGTTTATTTCATTTACCCCCCCCCAAAAAAAAGTAACCCATCCCAACCGTGCCAATTAAGAGTAAAATCCTGTGGCACCTCAAATTTGATCAAAACTCTAGCGCTTTTTTTATATATTTATTTGACAATTAAGTCGGCCTTTACCATATTCAATCGCAATAAAAGGGCCTTAGATGCCTTTTCATAATCTTTTCCAGCCAATAAAGAACGTTCAAAGGCTTCATTTCTCTTTTCTTTCTTTTTTGTACATAAAATCTAAAAAAAAGTAGAGGCAATTTAGAAACACAAACAAGAAATAAATAAGCATATATGAACGTACCTTTTTATGACTATCAATACGAGCATCTATCTTTCTCTTTTTACCAATTAAACCAACTAAATCGTTCTCTAAATCATCTACAGATAGATTAAAAGAAGCAGCCATTTTACGCATATCAACAATAGAATAAGGAATACAATATTGAATCATGGCTTTCTCACGTACAAGTTGAATCAACGTATCTAAATGAGGTTCCAAATACATATCCAATTTCAATAATTGACTATATTTATCCAACAACTGAAAGCATCGTGTGTACTTTGATTTATAAAACGATTCAATCAATTCATTCAATGAGGGTTCTAATGCTAAAAAGTTCTTAAAGTTGGTGTTATTTAATACTTGGGTTTGCAATTGACGTCTATTCATTGACACAAGTGCACATAATCCACCATAAATAGCTACATCGTTGGCCGACATGACAACATTGAAATAATTGACAGATTCAAATGAAACCTCTGTCAAAGCGTTTGCTACTAAATTATATCGTTGTGTATAATCTGCTCCACCTAATAATGATAATGCTTGACAGCATTTTAACTTGGAAATGTTGTGAACTTTATCAGGTATGTAAGGTACTGATTCGGCACGAGTGATATATGTTTGGACAACATGAGAGAAGTTACAATCATCTAGGTAAACCTATATATGTCCATTATAATAAATAAACTAACATTACACATTTCTTTTTCTTTTTCTTTTTACCTTGATTGTATTGAAACACATATCAAGTATATTTTGACTTGTACTACAATAGTCTCGAGTACGGATATAATTCTTCATAGCTATAGGAAGCTCACCCTTCTTATAATAATAATCACCTAACTTTGTATGAGCAGCCTACAATAAAAGAAATATTTATTAGGTATAGTTTCTCTTTCCTACACACACACACACACACATATATATATATATATATATATATATATATATATATACCCTTACTCTAATATTTTCTTTGACAAGAGAGGCTTTTGCTGCTTTAAGTTCATTTTCTAAACTCTCCAAAGTGGTCTTATTTTGATTCTGCGTTTTCGTAATCCAATCTTGATCGATAGGTAAAGTAGGTTGACCTTGGTTTCGTAAAACTGCATTTAAACGTTCCAAAACAGTATTATACTTGCTGATATTGGTTGTATTTTCTTTGATATCATTCAAAGCTGTCTTATACGCTTCAATGGCAAGTGCATCACAATGTTTAGCTATAAAAATACTTCTTGCAATTCTTGTATGTCCTTATATATATAAAAAGATGAATATTCATTGTTGTCAATCAAGAAACTGGTGTTGTTTTTTCTTTCTTTTTTACCTTCATAACTATTGATATATGTTTCAAAGTCGAAATCTTCTGGTAGCGCTACGCGTGTCTCTGCCATAATAGTGATAACAAAGAAAAAAAAAACAAAAAGGGTCAAAAACTATTTTTAAAACTCCATTTTTGCTTTGATTTATATCAGTTGTATTCTACTCCTTTTTTCTTATTTCATCTGTCAAAAAAGCGTATAAAAGGTAGTAAAAAAAAAAAGAAAAAGAAAAAAAAATAACGAATATTATAAAATGATTCTTTTAATCAACTGCATTATAGTTTTAATTCTATGCGTAAAAGGAATCAATGGTGGTACGTAAACGATTCAATATGCATAAGAATAATGTCTTATTTTTTATTATAAATAGTCGCATTTTCTACGCAATGTTGGGAAACATTAAACGGGTAATATACACAATGTAGTTTAGTAGTAATAAACTTATAATTTTTTATAGAAAGCAAAACATGTTTGAAGATGGTGTATGTCAGCAAATAAACCAAGTGAATTCATCTGTTGGATGGCGTACGTTGAATACGGGAGACTGGATATACTATCCTCAACAGACTGGTAAATAAATTTAGCAATGTAATCTTCTCGAAATAATAATAATTCATACGTAATTATCACTAGTAAATGTTTCAATGACTGCAGCCACAGTATCAGTTGCCTTAGGTAAATTTAAAAAGAATTGTTATATACAACTCAACCTAATCTGATTATAGTCGGCGGATGTTGCGCTCCAAGTAGATACAAAGAAAGCGGATTCTTATTTCAAGATGATGGAAGTACTTATTCTCGAACAGGGAATAAGATTGTTGCTATTTCTGACTTACCATTAATGCAAAACATAACAGTAACTGGTTGGTACATGAAAAAGTTCGTAGATGATCATGCAATGGTAAGTTTTTTTTTTACATCGTATCTTATTTAATAGACGTTAAAAATCAACCCCCTTTTTAGAACTTGACTATTATACCTTCTATTCATCATCCCGATAAACAATCTATTTTTTTCGAAATCATTTCTTTTGACAGAGCCATGGTTATAAAACATCAGTATTTTGATTACCAAGACAAGTTGATTGGGAATTACTCTACTGGTCTTTTACGAAACAAGTTGATGATACCTGACGTTACTGTACCTAGATATACTCGTCGAATTGTAAGTGCCATAAAGAATAAACTCAACAATAGCTTTTTGATTAACATGTAAATTCTAGTTGATTCAATTTTATGGTTCTAGAGCTGATCCCATGTGTTTTTCGTATATTTATGCTGGGCTTTATGTTTATGCTCCATTATCTACTTTAGCACAAGTATGTTCTCAAGTAGCTACACTATTACAGTACCTATCATTAGCCAATTTTATTGTGATCCCCATCATTTTTGGTATCATGTCTATGGTATCTAATTTTACTTTTCCACCGCAAGTTGAACAAAATCAAGACCAAACCTACAATAAGCTAATTTTTTTTTTTCGGTAGACCTATCAAGTTTTTATGTAGAACCCCTTCTCACAAAGTTTTAATGTGTATTATTATTATGTTGGGTATGTATGTATATGACACTTTACACTTTTATTAATCTCAATTTTTTTTTATGGTACAGGCTCCTTTATTTTAAATCAAGCGTGGAATTTGATCAATTCTCAATCAAGTATCTTTCACGAATGGCTTCCGCGAGCAGCCAAAATAGTTGGTAAGTGATAATCACATCAAAATTTTTGCTTTAAAAACATTATCACTGATACAAATCAGAACTCTTTCTCTCCTTTTTCCTCTACGCCGTATATTTTTATCCAGTAAAGAAATTGTGATTTAACTATATGCACATGATAATAATTTTTTTTCTAGGTATTTTTATGTTATCATGCCAGTTACAAATCAAGGATAGCTAATTTATTTGGAGCTTTTACGACATGTACTTTATTTGGACTTCGGTTAGCACTCGATCTTCCTTCTTACGGTATTACGTTCGCAAGAAACTTGTCATTTTTGGTGATTAATCTTTTGGCTGCTGTTCCAACTTTAATTGCCTATTCGATCGTATTAGTTTTCTTTGTCACGCGATTTATTACCTTTCAATCTTGTTTTATGTGCAATATTGAGTTTTTGGAAGTACAGGATATTGAAGAAACATATGTTAAGGAATTAATCAAATTGAAAAAGAAAGATGATCAGGTGAGAAATAATTTACTAGTTAAATCATGCGCTAACCAATCCAATATTTTGTATATAGGACGAAATCTCTTGGTATAATATCATGAAAATTAGTCTATTATCTCTTAAAGATCCAGCTACCTTGAAAAAGCATTACAGAACATTATTTGGGCTTCATCAACATATCAGGTAAAAACTAAGAAAGAAGAATTAGTCTATTTGTTTTTCTGACTTAACAAAAATAGAGTCCCTTTTGCTATCAAAACTTCTTTGACTCTTTTGCTTTACTGTATAGGACAATTGGTAATGTTAATGTACTTAAATAGTACTGAATGTAACGTTAACCTACTTTTTTGTTTTTTTTTTCAGATTCCATTATTACTTACTCAACTCATTGGTGTTGGTGGAGTTATTCCTGTTCATATTTGCAGCTGGTCGCCATATCTTTCTCAGTTCCAATCCCATCCAGAGCCTATGGGGTTTGCTATAAAGACTTTTTTTCTGATGCAAATTGCTGTTTATATAGCTACGCTTGGGGCAGGAGGACGTAAGTAACCCCCCAGATAAACACCGAGATGTGCTCATTTATTTCAAATATAGTATGTATGATTTACTCGCTTGGTATTATTCGAAGATTCACAAAAGATATTCTTCGTCTAAGAAAAGGAGATTACTTTCTGTTCAAAGGAAAAAAAAATAACGGGTAAAAAAAAAAACGTAGCTTCTAACAGACACATTTATTTACTGAGAACCCTCCCCCCCCCCTTTTTTTTGCAGTATTGATTTAGATGATGCTATTCGATTTTTAGGTGTAGTAATAGGATTCGGTAAGTGTTCTGCCTCCCTTCCAAATTAAATATATACTTATACTTATACCAACCCCTCTACTAGGTTTTACCGGTACACTCTACTTTATGGTAGAAATATCCTTGATCGGTACATTTATCACCATGCTAATTCAAATGGACCGCTTTCGAGAGGCTTTATTCCACAGAGTAGGCTACGGTGTATTCTTTGCAAGTTTCTTTATTGCATTTATAGTTCAACTACTTCAAAAAATTATTACCAATCTTATCTTTGTAGAAAGTCGTACACGATTTAGTATTCAACATCGAGCTCCGTTTTTGCATTACTGGTATTTCATGATGTTGACTTCCATGACACGTGCTTTGACGTCGTATATTATCCGTACATTGAAATTGATTTTACGATACCCGTTATTCAGTGTTCGTGTTGATCGGAATGCAGAGACTTGGAGTGTACGCCGTGGAGATGGAGGTAGAGTTGATCAAATATAGATACTAGAGTAATGCATGTATTGATCACACACACTTTTTTCTTTTTAGGGTTCACTGCTTATTGTGGCATGGTAAAAAAAAAAGATTGATATTCATGTATTACATCTTATTAACACTCCCAATAATTCATTTACTATTTAGCTCTTGGCGGAACACGAATATAACAATCCCATCGTATTAACGTTTGTAGAATGTATTCTAAGCGAAAAACTAGCGGCTTTGCCAGCTGGAAAATTATGTCGACTTCATAGCAAGAAGTTCATGAAAGATTTGGAAACAAATGCTCGCTTTGAAGATGAAAAATTGAATAATTCAAACAACACTTTTCTAAAAAGCGACCTAAAGACTGATATATATACAAGCGATATGAAAGAAGATGATGTAAAGGAAACAATTTTAGAAACCGTTTCAAAGTCAAATTTTAATATAGCGACGACCAACAACAAGATGAACGATTCAAATGAAACAATAATAGAGTGCGCCTCAAACAAAAAAACAGATAAATCAAAAACTTACACAAAAGACTTAAATGCATCAAGGAGAGCAAGAACTCGTTGGTTTTTAGCTTATACTTTGATCCACAACCCCGGGGTAAGTTTACTATTTTATGCATACGCGCACATACCCACTTGTCATTACTACAACTTATTCCCTTTTTTTTTTGGCATTAGTTTCGTCAATACCGTGTATATTAAGATACAGAGGAAAAATTAATAAAAATTACTTTTTTTTTAAAAAAAAAAATATATATTTTAAACGTTTTGTCGCTTAATAGCTATAATTTGAATATCCCAGCCACCAAACCAAGGTATCTGAATCAACCTACGCACCAACCCCAATTCTACCGACTGATCCAACGAAGAAACCATTGAAGCTGCATTAAACGAGGCATAATACCTTTCCACCATAGGCTGTACCATCAATAACGCAATAACAACACCTAAACTAATACAAATAAGAAGTAACAGCATACCTTTTCTCATGGTATCTGAAGACCGTCTTAATAATCGAATTTCATGTAACGTAGAAGACGTATTGATCTTGTACTTTTCCTCTCTCGAAAAGTATCTACTATGATATTCATCTTCGTCTGCAGAAGAGGGTGCATCGTTTGAGTGATCTTCTATCTTGTATCTGTCTTCTGCGTCGTTTGTTGATGCTGAAAAGGCGCTTGATCTAAATGGATTCATCATACGAGCTCCCAATTGCTAAAATTTTAAAAAATTAAAACGTTTTTTTTTCCATCAGTAAAAAAAACAACAACTTACATTGACACCAGCAGATACGTTTCCTAAAGCAGCAGCAACTACACCCCCACCCATATACTCTACTGCCTCTTCGCTTGTATACTCATTAGCGCCAGTACCTTCATGCTCCAATTCTTCATGTACAGTAGTCACTTGAGCTTTATCTTCATGCATGGACTCATTATCAGCCTCATCTTGCAAAGACTTTAGCACCACTTCAGAACCGACTTCTACTTCTTCACCATTGACCAAAATAATGCCGCCATACCTTTGTTGTTGTTCGTCCTCACCCAGCACATGCGACACAGTCAATTTAGCCACCTTATTCTGTACAATTTCTTCGCGTACCGGTGTCACCGAAAACTCCAATTCATATACCGAAACCGAAGCAGCAAGTGTCATTATATTTGCTTGCGCAAGTATAGTATGTTTAACTGGGTTCTTTTTGCCATTATCAATTACATGAGACAATAAAGGTTCTGAAATAGATAAAACTAATTTGGAAGATACGTTTCGTTTCTTGATAGGATCAGATACATCGTATAATTGAGCTTGTACTTCATATCCCTTTGTAAACGCACGTAAATCAAATGTTGTTTGTAGCATGGTTATGGTTCGTAACGTAGGTGGTTTGGAGTCGTTAGTAAATGCAGGCGAGATACGTTTCTTTGTTAATGCGTTGACAGGTAGCGAGCCACGTCTTGATCCCAAATCAGAAGAGGAAGCAATTGCATGTGTGCTAGGTCTACGTAACGAAGTAACATTTAAAGAGCTCGTGGAAGCACTTGTGGATGTTGTCAGAGGTATATGCTCTACCACAGGTATATGTTTTTTACTGATTTGAACTTGATTAGTTACTTTATACTGATGTTTTTCTTTATCGTAACTAGATTGAATTGTAACCCATTTCAAATCATCTTGCTCTTCTACAGAAAGAGTATTGCTAGCAAATACAAGTGCAGGTTGAGGCTGAGAAACAAATGGTGGCGATCCCTTTGATTTTAGATAGGATTCAACAGATTGTATTTTTTTAGGTGCCCAATTGTTGGCTACTAAATTACTGATGTATGAAGGAATGGAAGTTCCAAGGTCGAGTGCAGTGACATAAGTGACTCGCGTAGATGGAATAGGGTGGTTGATAGTTGTTGTATACGGATCAATGGGTTCAAGTATCCAACCTGACATGTACAGAATACCACGTGTCTTTTTACTATTGATAACCGGGAAATCAGATAAAGAACTCTCTATATACATGGTACGCTTATTTGACGAAACCAGCGATGGTATTTCTTGAGCTAAACAAGAAGTTGCATATACCTCTCGATTCCTTTTCTCTTTCTTTATTAGAAGAGTTTTTTATAAATATTAATCAAGATATATATATACTTACTTGAATGGAAATAAAGCCTTGACAGTTTGCTGCACAACTCTACAACCAGGTTCAATCTGTCTTACCAAATCAATGTGTTCAATGGTATCATCATAAGCTTTTCGCACGTTACCAATATCCGTCACTACACATGTGACTTCATCTACAGAGAAGTTTTCAATGACCTTGGTTGCTTTATAAATCATATAAGGTTCAGGCACCACCAAGGTATCAGATTCGACTACTGCGTTTGGCTTCAATCCTGATTTTTTGAATACTTTTAAACCGGATTTATTATTTTCAGTAATCATAGTCCAACCAAATTGTTCGTCTGTTTGTTTTAAAAAGGCGAAAGCTGCTTGTGCTTGATCTTTAGGCGTCACCATAAGAGCGTCCAGCGCTTGATTGACTTGTTCTTGTTCTGTCAAGACGACTTCCTTTTCTATTATTTGTCTCGGTACAGGTTCTAACTTTAATTCTGATTCTGGTTCTGGTACTGCATCGATCACAGGTTCCATCATCACTACTTCTGGCTCTTGCTCAATAGGTGTAGTGACCCCATTGACATTCAAGTGACACGTATCATCCGCGGCATCAGATAAATGATCCGGTTTAATTAAAACTAAAATCTTTCCACGTAACGGGATAATAAATTCCTCTGCATGTTCAATCGAAACCCAAACACCAAACGGATCATATGCTTTAGCGACTGCAGTGACTCTGGAAGGAGGTGGATCGATCACAATACTGTACCTATTATGAGCCAGTTGTGCCCACCTTCTTTTATCCAACCGAATGACCGAAACAGTCTTTGGAGGTTCGACTGAAACTTCTGCCACTTTACGTTCATCCTTTTCACTATCTGTTCTTCTTGTGTACTCACATCTCCAATTCTTTTTCTCGTGGTCATGTTTTAAATTGACTAAAAGAGCCCAAGATAAGCTTTCTAAACTAGGTGGCGCACCAAAGCTTTCAAAGTACTCTTTAGCAGATTGTACAGCTGCACATGTCTGGACCAAGAAACGACTAGTGATAAAGTTAATCACCCAGGTGGGAAACTGTGTTACCAAGACTTGTTTGACAGAGACAGTATGTGATTCGGTGCGTTGTAATCGCCAACCCATGACGTCCATGGTAGCTCGAATGTATCCAGAGGTTTCCTTTGGTAATGGTTTGTATTGAAACGAGTCACCGATACATGAAGTGGAGAGTAAATCGATGCGGTGAGGCGATGTGTACTGACCGTGAAAGCAGACATAGTCTCGTGGATTTACAGGCCATGCTCCCTTTAATTTCGTATGCCAAATGGAACTGGTTTGTGTCAGTGCATGTAAAAACGTTGTGCTTTCAAATGTATTGTCCCAAATCTTTCGAGCTCCTGCACTTTCAAGTACTGCTTTGATATCCCATACACTGCAGTCAGTCCATGTAGATTCACTTTGGAATCCATCCATCGCATGATTAGGTATTTCTAATTTTTTGATGGCTACATATCCATTTTCTTTAGTAGGTGCTTGTACCAAAACTGGATCGTAAGGTGGACACAAGTACTGTGAAAATTGCGTATAGACTTTTTGTAAAGCGACTGGATCATTGGCTGGTATAGCTGTTTCAATTGTAACTGGTTTGTTCTCTGGTGATATTTCAAGTTTGCTACTAGATGCACTACTACGGAATGGGAAATACTACTTAGCATCTTGTAAAAAAAGTAAATAAAAAAATAAAAAACTCACTCTTTTACTTTTTTAGTAGGTGCTTGTACTTCTGTTTGTTGTTGTACCTGTGGTTGTACCTGTGGTTGTAGGATCTGTATTGGTTGAGCTTGTGATAATTGTTGTTGTTGTTGTTGTTGTTGTGGCGGTGGAAGTGGTGATTGAATAGGTAAAGGATCTATTATTTGTTCAGAAGGTACATGGTCAATGATATTTTCCATACCATCTACAAAGATATCATCATCTTGTTCACTAGCACTACAACTAGTATCCTCATGCTTAGATCTCCAAGATCTAATTGGCCACTCATTATCATTGACAATAAATTTTTGATGCTGCGATACTTTTAAGACTAGATGAACTTGCATTGAATTTTCTCCATCGTCCAATTTCATGTCGTCGTTAAAGTACTGCATAAGATTATAAGGATGAAGTATTTGAAGAATGAATTTATTTGGTTTTTTATAACACCGTACGCAGAGTTGAGCAAATTTATTTGACCAGTTAGCGTTATCGGGTAACGAGATGGATAGTTGGGGTATATGATCAAGTTCAATACGTAATTCATCTGTTAGTGAAGTACTTGTTATATCATCATCGTCATCATCGTCAGAAGAAGAAGGAAGAAAGCTATGCTTTTCTGGGTAAGAAGACATGGTTTTGGTATTTAAGTTTGGCGAAGAAGAGAATAAGAGAGAAGAAGAAGATAAGAATTTGTTTTTTCGTAGAGTTTGATGATTATCCCATGATTGATGGTGATCTAATATATCTCTAGGTAATTCTTGACAATTATAATTTTGTTCTGTAAATAAATAAGTTAAATCAAGCACTTTTTCTTTATAGTTCAACTGTTGTATCTGAATTGCTTTATCACATTGGCTTATATAAGGGAAAGGCTTTAATGACAACAAATTGGATATCAAGTTAGCTGCCATGATTTTATCTTGATGATAATAAATAGTTGCACGAGCATGATCGAATCGATTTTCAATTAAAATACACATGAAATATTCTTGCTCATCAATAATGGAGGTTGAAATATATTGAACATGATGCTTCTTTTTTAAAATTTGTTCAATAAGTTGAATACTATAGAAAAATTAAGTATTTTATACCTTTTTTTTTTAAAAAAAAAAAAGTAATTGAAAAACTTACTTTTCATCTTGTATAGTAGTTGCATGAATTACACTGGTGTTTGTATTGACTTGACTGGATAAAGTCACATTCTTAAATAAACAACACCCTACACACAGATAAAATTATTATTATTTTAGCAGATGAATATAACATAGTAGAAAGCATAAAAGAGTGTATTTGCTTACATTGTGTTCTTACTTCCAATGTTGACAAGGAAGCAAAATAATGGTCGAGATTAATTTCGGTATTGAATTCCTTTACAATCTTGATGGTCTTTGTTGGGCCCACACTATGAGTATATATCTTGAGCTCATCTTTATTATTTACAATAGACCATTGGTACTTTGGTAAGTTGCGTAGATATTTAAACTTTTTCTCTGCTAATGTAAAGGACTTTTGCATTTGAAAGAATATACAAAAGAAGAAAAAAAAAAAAAAAAAAACGAAAACCACAAAAAAAAAAAAAAAACTTTTCTACGTTTAAAACACAGCATTTATTATTAGTTTGTTACAGTGCATCTATTTTAAAATCGAATTTGTTTTATATAACGGTCATTTTTTACGGGTTATATACTCTTACCTTTTTTTGGACAAAGTAAATAAATTTTTGGTCATTTCCAAATTAGATTGGGTCAAGGTTACAAAATTGGGACACAGAAGGGAATATGAGATGCAGAAGGGAATATGGGACAGCAATAGGAAAACAGAATACAGATTCAAAAATAGGGCATATTGAGTGTTAGTATATATCAAGTCTCTATTAGTCATGTATTTATATACTCTCTTACCTGTAGCAAGATTGACATTTTCTAACGCTTGTAAATGGTTATAGGCTTCTTGAATGCCAGGAAGTCTTGGATAAAAGTTTTGTAGTTCTTCAATGGTGATTTTCCCATAAATTAATCTACAAACTCTGTACCAGAAGTTTTTTTCAAATATATCATTTGAGAGATACTCGACATTGTTGTTTGCATTATTTAAAATATAATAATTAACTAAAAGCCGTGCTTTATAAACAACCTCTCGTAAAAATGAAGACTGTGTAATTATTCTCTCTTGATATTCTAATAGTTTGTTCGGATTCCCTTCATCTTGCCTGATGAATGATTTAAGCATTATAGAAACGGTATACAATTGATAAGAAGTAGGGAAAGCCATTCCTGATCTTTCTTTAATAGTATATTCATGGTTGGGACATAAACGAGAAGCAGAAGTAGTATGACCAGGTTGGCCACAGGACTTGCAAACAGGTCCAGAAGATGAAGAATCCTGTTCTATTCTTCTTCTTTTTCTTGCATCCGCCTTGGCTTTTTTCTCCTCTGGTGTGTCTTTTTTTCTTTTACCTGAGTCAATATAGCAGTTAGATAACGTTATAAATATGATCAATAAAATTCACAGAAACAGTTATAGTTCAATGTTACCTCTTCTTCTATTGCTAGATTGCCTTTCCTCTTCAACACGTACCTGAAACTTCTGTTGCTTTTTATTTCGAATTAGTTCTTCTGTTTCAGGATAGATAATAGGACGCATTAAGATATTTAGGTAAAAAAAAAAAAAAAAGAAAGAGAAAAGCATAACGTGCATCTACTTTATAATAAACTTTTTGGAATTACAATTCCAACTCCTAATATGGATATTGGCGTTTAAAACTGCCTTTTTTTATTTTTATTTTTTTATGTGAATTATTGATTTTCGCGGAGCTTTCTGTGTGATTTTTGAAGCTTTGAGAACTCTTTTACGAGAGAAAATGCCTCAGCAACATCTTTTTCGTTACTGTAAGCTTCAATGTACCGGAAGCTTTTGTTGAAGTAATGACGGATTTGCAAAGGGATCTCTCCAGGTTGGTTCACGCTATCAAGAAAACTATTGATGTTGTTATCGAGAGAGCGGAAATTGTAGTTACAATTCCGTCTCGCTATTTTTTTGCTGGCTCCCCAGAAACGTTCAATGGGGTTACATTCACAATGATGCCGAGGGTAAAGTTCGAAAATATGACCTGCTTCTTCAATAGCTTCAGCCAAGATTGATTTTTGCTCTATGAAAACAGGCTGGCTGCCAAGCAAATGAACCGCACAGCATTCATGGTTAGAAATTTCTACATTGTTGCAATATCTGTTTTGACCGCCGAACAAATTTCTTTGCGTTAATATTTCTTTAATACCTATGAAATATGTTTTTATCTCGTTATTCTATTTTTTAAATAAATCAAACGAGTTAAACGAAAATTTCTATATATATATAATTTGAAATCTAAGAATGGATAATTATAAACTTACGGGATGAACGTTTTTCATAATTGCATCAAATTTCACAACTTTATCAGCCCTGGAAATTTTGCTAAATCTAAGCTTTTGTAGCTCGGGGTAGTTGAAATTTCTTTCAACGTAAAAACTTTGACGTTTCTCTACACTTAAATGTTTATGTTGCATAGATAAATTTATTACTGTATATTTAAACGCAGGTATGTGATATTATTGGGCCGTAATACTAATTTGGGGAGGTCATTTGTAGACTTCTCTGCCTAAAGAGCCAAACTTCAAATCAATATTTTTCACGAAAAAAACCGCAAAGACAAAAAAACACTTCGGCATATCTCTTTGTAATCTTATTTATAATGTTAAACTGCAATTAATTTATGTTAAAAGTGTTTTGCCTTCGAGTATTATAGAGAATAAAAAAATACGAAAAATCGGAGTTAGTAGAGTTTATTATAAAGTAGATGCACGTTAATGGAATTTCTTTAATATTTTCTTGGGTCTATCATCCAGTGTATTCTTCTTTTTACACTTGTTCTTTTTCAACAAGATATTCGATTTTTTAGCGTATTCTTCATCATGACTATGATGATGATGGTCGTCGTCATTTTCAAAGGGTAAAGAGTTTAAATAGAATACTTCGTCACGATCCTCTTCTTCGTCAGAATCAAGAAAGGCTTGTATACTATCACATGTAGTTACATCAACTGATATATCTTCATCCACTTGTTTACGTTTAGTCTTTTCAGCGTCAGGTACAACGTCAAATTCGTCTTCCTTTTCTTCGTATTCCAAATTCTCTTCTAATTCAATAAAATCAGGTGCAAATGCACTCCAATTTTCTTCGTGTTTTGCTGTCCAAATATATATATTACCAAAGCTGCTCACAGATCCAATAATCGGTCTCACCGGATGCCACTAAAATAATAATCATGTAAGGTACGGTACAAATTAAAAAAGTGATATAATCAAACTTACTGCAATATCATCTAATGGTTCTTTCGGTCCTTCTAAAATCTTTACTAAGTTACCCATATTCTTATCCCAAATATAAATATTATGCTCTGCTTTATGCCCTGAACCACCAATAACAAATTCACCATCAGCGCTAAAGCAGGACTGACTCCATTGAATACGATTCACTAAATCTTGAAATTTATTTCGTAATTTGGGAATACCCGTCTTTTCATCCACTCGGAAATAACGTATAACTCTATCATTGGCATTAATCAACATATCACGTCCATTTCTACTCCACTGAATACTTTTAATAGTAGTACTTCCAATTCGGGTGGTATAAATAATCTATTAAATTAGTGTCAGTAACTTTTCTTTTTTATTCTTTTTTTTATTTTATTTTACTTTATTCGTTTCTACATCAATCATATTAAAGTATCCTTTTGATGTACCAGTATATATTCTATTGCCTGTTTTGTTCCATGTAATAGCTGTAACAAAAAACGCTGATCTAGTAAATTTTTTATAAGTACCTTTTTTTTTAAAAAAAAAAAAAAAAAAATGCATTTAATCAATATCACATACGGTTTAATAGATTCATCTTTATCGTCTGGTTCTGTCGGTAGTTCTGTCTTAATAATCTCGTCTCCTTCTATATCAACAATCACTGGACTCTCTTGAAATAATGCAGCTGCAAATCGTTGGCTATATTTTTTTATTAGATTTTCATGCTTTAATAACAATAATAATAAAAAGCCTTACTTGTTCTTTGGATGCATATGAGCCATCATAAGAGGTGTATCAAATCTAACCTTTGCCTTCTTAGTACCTAGTACTAGATCCCAATATATACATGTCCAATCTTTGGATGCTGACAATAAGTATCGACCATTATGTGACCAACTATAAATAAATATTTTAGATCTTGTATAAATCTCCTCTTTCTCTATTAAAAGTACCTTATACTAGCAACAGGCTTTACATGACCTACCAAGTTACGTGACACTCCTTTTGTATCAAAATCCCAAACAACGCAACGTCCATCCAAACAGCCAGCTGCTAACAATGTACCACGTCGATTAAATTTACAATTTAAAACATAACCGTCTTCTAAAGTTTCTTCGATAATTTGTGGATACTCTTGTTCCCAAGGATCTTTTTTTTTTTTTTTTTTAAAGAAAATAAAAAAGGATCAGCATTTACTTTTTATATAGTTTCTCTTTTAAAATTTGGTACCTAATAATTCTAAATTCATGTGCAAAGAAAAAAAAAAAAAAAAAAGGCGAAGTAACTAAATAAAAGAAAAAAAAAATGCAGGCATCTTTGTTGTTGTATTTATTGATTTGACACACCGACTCTTTGAGAAAGATACGCACACCAGTTTTTTTTTTACGCTTTAAAAAAATAAATCACATACTTTGTGTACTGAAATCACACATATAGTTAAATATATATCATTAACAAACAAAAAAATGTCTTGATGTGAGTTCTACGTATTTACGCGTTAAACAAAAAAAAAAAAAAAAAAAAAAAGTCTGTCGTATTTTAATACTTTTTTAACTTGGTTTATCCGCGTAAAAAGGAATCTTGCATGAATCAAGTTGGGACAGCGTATAAACTAATATAATCCCTCCCCCATTTTATCACACTTTTTTTCTGAGCGTGTAAATTGACAATATATCAAGATTCACGGGTTTCAACCTTAATTCTGATGGTAAGAAAGATAATAGATACTGCTCCCATTCATCTGTCTTATTAGAATGCGACAAACCAATTTTTTACCTAGACTCAAGAACGTCAACGAGAATCAGCTGGAAGAGCAAGAAGAAGCTTTAAGACACGTATCACGTAGCGCAAGAATATGCTTACCTGGCTGATTTCAAAAGAGTAATCCCTAGCCTAGTAGACTCTCATCCATCAACATTTACAAAGTGTGAGGTAAATTAACGTCATTGCAGAAAACGTGAAAACGTGAGCTCAAGGACGCCAATCCACTTTTTTAAAAGAAAAAAAAGCGTGCGATAGCTGCGACGAATCTTTTGTAACTAGTGCATAGCCAAGTCAAAACGAGTACTTCTTATTACCACCAAACGAGTAAACTCTTGTATAACAGAAATAATGATATCTTTCCAACACAAGGATAATATCACGATAAAACTTTATTTCATACTTTTTTTTTTTTTTTTTTTTCGCTGATTATAATAAAAGGAAGCAATCATATTTTGTATTTTCATCAAAACTAGTGTTATGCCAAAGTTGGGGTCACACGCAAGATTTTTTATTCAAACGCACTGTGCACAAAAAAAGTGTCAAATTCAAACCGAGTCAAGATGACTAATTATGCTGCGGTTGTGATTGCGACTGTTTGCTTTCTAGGTTTCATTTGATGATGAATAGCATCCCAAAGTTCAGGTAAAACATTGGGTAACTCATGGATATCGTTAATTTGATAGTCACCGTGGTTAGATTTGGAAGCATCTTCAGCTACATGAACTGTAATCCAGCCTAATTTCTATATCATATATACAGTGTCAATTATAATAATAATAATAATAATGAAAGATTGCTTTTTACCTGTGCGGCATCAATATTTAATGAAGAGTCATCTACAAAATAGATGGGTGTATTATCTGTAACTCCAGCATCTTTCATAGCTCTCAAAAAGGATTCAGGCTCTACATGTATTATATTCGGAAATAAGTAAAATAATAAAATTGCAATTGTACATATATATATATATATATATATTACCTGGCTTGCAGTTAAAATCTTGTACTGTATAGTTTGTATAAGTCATGCCTTCGAATTCGTTTTCAATACCTAATAACTTTAAGCATCGAAGAGCATGCTAATATTAAAGAGGTTAATATTTTTTGTTTCTTGAATTGATAGATTCAGATAACAGCTTACAATTTTGTATGCATTAGTGAATACCCATTTTCTACAATTGAGAGTACGAAGCATATTTTTTAATTCGTCGTCTCTAAGAATTAATTCATCTAAAGGAAGAGCTTGATCAACTTGTTCATCTGATGATAGGTGTTAACATACAAAAAGACATATAAACAATATGGTATAATTATCTTACCAAAATGAAGTGGGTCTACATTATGATGCTTAGAAAGCCCACGCAAAGAAAGACCATACTGCTCATAATATTTACGTTGAATTTGAACAACTAATAACGAAATTCTATGCTTAGTAGGGAATTATTGTACACTTTTTTCTGTGTAATAATTGTTACCTTCTTCTCTGGGAACACCAACTATATTGACGAAATATTCTTGAATTCTAGAATATATATAAAAGTTAGATAACGGTCAATTCTTTCTGCTTTTGGAGAAACTTATTATACTTTACTTTTCCTTCATTAGGTTATTGACATTTAAGTCTTTACTCTATTAATATATATTTAAAGGTTAGCTATATACGGCAATTATATTGAACCCTTTTTTCTTTTCTTTTTACATATAAACAGTTATCACAGTCAAAGAAAAAGATAGGTTTAACAGTCATTTTTTAATATTTATTAACTATAAAGGAAAAAAAAGGGAAAAAAGGAAACGTTTGCTATGTATTTATATACGGTTAGCTGAAACTGAAAGTTTTTTTTTTTTTTTTGCTGATTTCGAAACGCTTTTGTTCCTGAGCTTCAATGTTTAAATACGAGAATTTCCTTATTTCGCCACAGTATAAAAAAAAATTGACGTCAGCACAAAAATCAATTTTTTTAAAAAAAAAATGGGTCTTACCTAATGAAAGGGGATTCTATGGCCAAACGGTGTTGAACTGCGGCAAATGAAACTTTTCTAAGTTTCCTTGTTATATATCTTGCTTAAGCCTAGCAGTAGTGTTAAAGATCATAAAACAGCTTAAAAAAAATATATATATATATTAACATAAACGTATTATCCCGATAATTGTTATATCATGCCATACCAGTCAACCAGAGTCAATACCCACTGGGCACTGGGGGAACAGACTCAATGAGTAAATCTTCATGATATATCGTTCTAAAAAAAGCGGTAAAAAGTAAATGTAAGCTCGATGGGATTTTCATAGTGCGTTATGTTTTATGAACTTTATATTTAAATATATATTACCTGTAAGATCTAAAACACTCTTTCGTAACGGTCCAACCAGAGCAACAGTTTAAGCAGAGTAAGAATTTGTTAATCAGAGACATGTACTTCTAAATAAAATTGAGTATCATTATGAAAACTATCATTTTTATGCATGAAACTGATACTTCCTTCTTTTTTCTTGCTTGATATAGGATTTATTAATATCAGGAAGCTTTTCAATTAAGTAGGAGAAAAAAAAAGTAAAGAAGAAAGAAAGAAACAATTAGAAAGTAAATAAGGATACATTTATACTTTTGTGATATGATTTATTCAGTTGTCAATTACTGACATACCTATATTTCTTAAAGTTTTGGCTGTTTAATTGAGTTTGAATATATATAATAATTGTATTTTTTAGTATCTGGTAGCGCCATAAGTAGGTGCAAATACGACGTGACGTGTTTAATAACCTTTTTTTCCCCAGCTTTTTTTTTTTCGTTTTTTTCAAGGGATAAAAAAAAAATCGATTTTTAATTTTCCCGCTTTTTAACTTTCTTTTTTTAAAAAACTAAAAATGTTTAGATTAGTCACCTC
The DNA here is from genome assembly GCA_025201345.1 of Thamnidium elegans. Lineage (NCBI taxonomy): Eukaryota > Fungi > Mucoromycota > Mucoromycetes > Mucorales > Mucoraceae > Thamnidium > Thamnidium elegans. The sequence continues at coordinate 2,101,978 of JAIXMG010000001.1, read as the reverse complement.
TAAGGCTCCTTTAGCTAACGTAAATAGCATACAATTTAATATAAACACACAGATACAAAAGAAAAAAAAAGATAGATATATGACTATCTTTATTCTGTATACAAGATAAGACATACTAAATACATTCGTTTTATTTTCTAGATTGCTTCTCGCAATGCTGCTGTCAAGACCATTCGTGCCCCTATGGCCTCTCAATTCTATCGTCTCTACAGTACCCCTGCTGGTAATACACACTACCAAAAAAAAAAAAATTACACTACAACTAAATACCCTTATATAGATACTGAATACGATGTTGTTGTTATTGGTGGTGGTCCCGGTGGTTATCCTGCTGCTATCAAGGCTGCTCAACAAGGTCTTAAGGTAATATACATATAAAAAAATTTAAATTTGCATATACATATTAACCGAAAAAAAAAATAGGTTGCTTGTATCGAGAAGCGTGGTGCTCTTGGTGGAACTTGTCTTAACGTTGGTTGTATTCCTTCCAAGGCCATGTTGAACAACTCTCACATCTATCACGAAACCAAGCACGGTTTAAAGAGCCGTGGTATTGAAGTTTCCGATGTCAAGTTAAACTTACCTCAAATGCACAAGGCTCGTGTTAAGGCCATTACTGGTTTAACTAAGGGTGTTGAATTCTTGTTCAAGAAATACGGTGTTGATTACGTTAAGGGTACCGGTACTTTCAAGACCGCTCACGAAGTTGCTGTTGCTGGTTTAGATGGTACTCAATCTACTCTCAAGTCCAAGAACTTCATTATTGCTACTGGTTCTGAAGTCACTCCTATTCCTGGAATTGAGATCGATGAAAAGCGTATTGTTTCTTCCACTGGTGCTCTTGAACTTGCTCAAGTTCCCAAGAAGATGGTTGTTATTGGTGCTGGTGTCATCGGTCTTGAATTAGGTTCCGTTTGGGCCCGTCTCGGTGCTGAAGTCACTGTTGTCGAATATCTCGATGCTATTGGAGCTGGTATGGATCCTGAGCTCGCCAAGAACTTCCATAAGCTCTTGCAAAAGCAAGGTCTCAAGTTCAAGATGGCTACCAAGGTCAATGGTGCCAAGATTGATGGTGATATTGTCAAGGTTGAAGTTGAAGCCTCCAAGGGTGGTAATGCCGAAACTGTAAGTGATTATAAAAAAAAAAGAGAGAGAGAGAATGAATGGGGGTTCTAATTTTTATGTATAAAAAATTAGCTTGAAGCCGATGCTGTTTTAGTTTCTATCGGTCGTCGTCCTTATACCACTGGTCTCGGCTTAGAGAACGTTGGTGTTGAGGTTGATAACCGTGGTCGCGTTGTTATTGATTCTGAATTCAAGACTAACGTCCCCAGTATCCGTTGTATTGGTGATGTTACTTTCGGTCCTATGTTGGCTCACAAGGCTGAAGATGAGGGATTTGCCGTCTCTGAAATGATCGGTACTGGTCACGGTCACGTCAACTATGATGCTATTCCTTCCGTTATCTATACTCACCCTGAAGTCGCTTGGGTCGGTAAGAACGAAGTTCAATTAAAGGAAGAAGGTATCAAGTTCAAGACTGGCTCTTTCCCCTTCGTTGCCAACTCTCGTGCTCGTACCAACGATGATTCCGATGGTCTTGTCAAGGTTATCGCTGATGCCGAAACTGATCGTATCTTGGGTGTTCATATCATTGGTCCTAACGCCGGTGAAATGATTGCTGAAGGTGTTCTTGCTGTTGAATATGGTGCTTCTGCTGAAGATGTTGGTCGTACTTGTCATGCCCATCCCGTAAGTATCGTGAGAAATATAAGAGAGCGGCGATTTAAAAATATTAGATCTTGCAAAATGTATTAATTATTTCCTTTTCATTAGACTCTTTCCGAAGCTTTCCGTGAAGCCTGTTTGATCACCTCTTTTGGTCAAGCTATTAACTTTTAAATAATATAATTATACACTTTATAGTTTTTTTTTCTCCTCTTTCCTCCTCTGCCTTTATATGTCTATTTTCTCATCTAACACACATTTCTCTTATAAATTAAAATGGCTACCCAACCAACTTGTAGTTTTAAATACTTTTTATTACTATTATTATTATTATTAGGTGATCTGACCATTGATACAAAAGGGTTTGTCATGACCCAAAGATCAGATTTTAAAAGTATGAGAGTACGATATTCTTCGCACACATTTTAATACACACTTGGAGATAAAAAAAATCTCGGTTGTTTATATTATCAGCGATGTCTAGTTAAAATAATGGTAGTCGGTCGACAGCCATCCTTTTTTTTTTTTTACGAGAAAAGAGGGGGCGTAATGTTTCCCCTAACTTGTTTAAGTAACTGCGATACCAAATTATTTATTTGTATGTCAATTAGGCTGGCTACTAGCAATTATTGACATTTAAACACGTAAAGAAAATATTTAAAAGATATTGAATACATTCGAAAGCAAAGTTTTGGTAGACGATAAAAGATGGTCAATTTAAAAAAAAAATATGACATAATTAATTTTTATGTTTTTAAAACAATAAACTACATAATAGGAAGTGTATGATATAAAAAAACATAAGGGAATGAAGAATTAGGTATTTATAAGATGATTAATTTTGAACGCATAAAGTAAGTATACCATCTTACAAGTTCTTCGTTAGGTGCATGACCTTTTATAGTATTCAATACCGCAGATAAAAGTTGAATATTCATTTCTGACCAACTATAAGGATCGTATTTACTGGTGAAGAGCGTTAATATGGTCCAGGCTCAAAGCCCAATACGGAACGCGGTCATATTGTCCAGAATGAAAATAAAGATAATGGCCAGTTACAGCACATCTGAAGTGACTATCAAGACAAATACGATATAATTCATTTGTAGTTACGAGTTTGCTTCCGTCGCTTCGGTTTCGCTCCACTCTTTCTTCCATATGTTTTCTTCTTTTACAAAGACGCCGCATCATACTTTGATAGTCAGATACTGGAGGGCTGTCATACGATGGGATTTTTCCAGTTACAAACCATTTAATTGTGTCTGAAACTTCATCACAACTTACAAATGAATGTAACCTTTTTTTTTAAAATAATAATAATAATAATAAGTAGTAGTTTGTTCAATGTTTGATTAGATAAAACTTACCGCGAACACCCTAAACAATATGGTTGCCTTCTACCACGTACGTAAGAAAAGTTAGTGAGTTTTTCGAGTTCACTTCTGGTAGTAAAGATTCCACATTCAGTACAACATACTGAGTTCGGCTATATTTTTAAAAATTAATTTTTAAAAATTATTATGCATTTGTTAAAGTAACTTACTATAATTCCTTCAGGTATTACTCTAATACAATCATCCTACAAATAAAAACGTAAATTATAATAATAATCTAATATATATAATCTACTTGCCACAAATCGTGGAGGTCTTCTGACTTCTGTTATTCTCGGAAGTACTACGGGTATTTTTACTTTCTTTGTCCTTTTTTCAACTTTATGCCTCCTTCTTTTTGAAGGACCATAGGTCTCACCAGCAAACTCTACCTCACTATCGTCATCTTCTATGACAATAACATCGTTAGTACTATCTGTAATATGACGTACCGACATACTGCTACTGCCAATATCTAAATGTGTCATCTCCTCATCAATAGTAAGTCTAGTATCAGATGAATAAAAACGTGTATAACAAGTGTAATAGCTACTATCACTGTAACTGTTTTCATACTCATTATCACTAGTATTTAAAGCTTCTGCATATCTATTAGGTATGCTAGCGTCAATTTCTTCGTCTTCTGATTCATCAGATGATATATAGATAACATCAGGATTTTGTAATGCTTGTTCGTTAAGATTGTTTATGTATTGTGGGATCGTTTGATTTTCAATCGTATCCTCTTGCAATTCTCGTTCTCTTTCACAGTATTTAAGGAACGCGACATCATTAAATGTACCGTCCTCCATATTTCGTCGATAATGTATATATATATAAACTATTTACGTATGCGTCCTGCTGTGCTTGTTTACCTACAAGCTACAGTTAAAAATAAGGGAAAGAGTTAAACAAAAACAAAAAAATACATGAAACGCTTAAGTAACAGGTGTGTGACTTTTTTTAAATAGAGTTTACGTTAATAAGGATAAACCATGGTTCCAAATTTGGTGTTTATAACCAAGAAACCGTGTTGTCGAAGATAAATAGTAGTAAATATTTTTGTGTGAGCCTCAGCTCTCCGTTGTTTTATGGGTAGCATATTATTTTATTACTACTTGGAATAAGCTCCAAAAAAGAAAAGCTTGTACAGCAAGTAACTTTCGCTCTTGTTTGTATCTGTTCATTCTTACGAAATTATCCAACGCCCATTACAGTTTGGATCAAGAAAAAAGACTGAACAATGCAACGGTTAAAAACGTCACATTTAAGCTCAGTTCATTTTTTTTTTAGGTTTTCCGTTGTTGCATTTTTGCCTTGTTTTGTTTTGTTTTTAATTACAATATCATGTCTTTGGAACTAAAAGTGGACGAATCTGCCATTGAATCTGTAAAGGATGATGTTAAATCCTTAACTGTAGAGACATCTCCAACTTTAACTCCTACCACTAATATTTTGACTGAAATTGAACAAGATAAACCAGAAATAGAACAAACAACAATAGAACCTATAGACGATTCAGTAGATGAGTCTAACGATAAACCATTGTCTTCAAACGACCTTGACTTTGGACAGGAATTAAACACTCAAAATGATTTTGAAGAATTTGGCCAAGAATCGCAAGTCCAAGATGAAGTGGGATTCAATGACTTTGATGAGGAATCACAAGCTCAAGATGACGAAGAATTCGATGAGTTTGGTGAATTCGATAATGACTTTGTAGACGCAGTCGATGATGACGATTTTGGAGACTTTGATGACTTTGAAGAACCAATAAAAGAAGAAGAACCACAGCTGGTGATACCAACAGAAGCTGAACTTTATGTAATTTAAACTTTTTTTTTTTTTATATGTAAATGGTGTATAGTTATTGATAAAAAGTAAATAGGTAAATGTGCTAGAAAATAAGCCTGAAGATTTAACTGTATTTATTGAAAGTTATTTGAACGCAATGTGGGGAGAAGAAAGCAAAATCGTATCATCACCTATAGAACAAAATTATTACGATAAAGATATTTTAAATACACCGTGCAGGTAAAAGGACCAGTATAACAGAATGAAATGGGTGTATAGTTAACAATGGTTACATATATATTAGTCGTGATTTATGGACAAAACTTTCACGTGATACGGTATTTTATAATCCAGTGACAGGTGCCGTTGGTCAGTTCCAATGGACAAGATCAGAAACAAACAAATCTTATTTAAATGCATTAGGTGTCACTTTTAGTTCGGAAGAGGTATTTATTTATTTGTACATATTAGGAAAAAAAAAGGAGGGGGAATTAAAAAGATATAAAATAGAAATCGCACTCTTCACCAACATCACCTAGCCATATTAATACGACCAAGAAAAGACAAACAGTACATGGACCACGTACTGCAAGCGCATCTAGTGCGTCTCTACCTTCTTCGCCGGATGGATCACAAACACACCTGAGATCAGCTTCGGCTACAGGAGGATTAAGAGTAGTAACAAATAAAATGGATGAAACTACAAAAGAAGCTAAAAAAGAAGCGGATCAAGAAATGGAATTGGATATTGATATTGCTAGAGCTTACTGTGAATTAACAGAGGGTAAAAAAAAAAAAAACCTTATTGTGTAAAAAGTTGTAAATATTTATTCTGTGTTACCATAGAAACAATTCGTGTATTCCCTGATGTAAAATTAAATGCCATGGTGATAGAATTAAGTAGATTACAAAGACAGGCTGCAGATTATCTTGATAATTTATTAGATCAACGTGAACAGTTAAAGATGGACGCAGAAACGTATAATGATTTGATTAGTTGTATTGTAGGGCATGCTCAAAGGTTACATGTTCACAATAAAGATGGTACTCCAGCCATGGTATCTAAAAAGAAAACGAACGGCACCTTTTCAAATATTATGCGACGTAAAACGACACAGAGTAATATACAAAGTGTATCAATGGGTGGTGGTGTCGTAGGCGTTAAGAAACCACCTGCGCCTAAAAGAACTGTTTCTACGGCTGCTCATCCTGTTGCAACATCAGAAACACGAAGATCGATGTAAAGGTCCCCTCCCCCCCCCCCCCCACACACACACCCCTTTTTATTCCTCCCTTTTTCTTTATCTCTTTTTTTTTAATAATAGTTTTAGACTTGATAAATAATAATACATACCATCACGATTTAATTTAATTTTTCCAAGGCGGATGAATATTTAAGCATGACTTATTTGTTACTTTCGCAAACCAGATTTACAAGTTATTTTCTCTTCTCTTTCTTTTGATGCAGCAAAATATTTTACCAGCAGAAATATTACAACAAATATTTGAGGAACTATCTATTAATGACTTATTCAAGTGTCAGTTCGTTTGTCACTCTTGGCACATTGCAGCTAAACGAAACTTTTATAAAGATGTTGAATTTAAGACCTCATTTGGTATCAATCTATTTCTCACCTGTATACATGATCAAAACAAGGCACTTAGTATTCCATCACCTGGAATTTTTGTAAAGAGACTCTTCTTTAATCACTCACCCAAGACAGCTGCCATGCAAAGTTTGGGTGTAGGCTCAACCTTATCTTCACAACACTTTCAAGCTTTAGCTATTCATTGTCCTAATGTAACTACAGTAGACTGTACACAAAACTTAAACAATGTGATTGTTACAGCGTTACTTTCGTTACCTGAAGATGTGAAATGGGACAAACTGGAATCATTTCCGGACGGTAATCGTATCTCTTTAGAGTTGTATAAAGAATGTGCTTACAAGTTCAGGAGTTCTTTAACAACGCTTTATTTTGGTGCAGAACCACTTTCTTATTTAAGCCAGTTCCCCTGTCTTTGTGTTTTGGATATGACCAATTGTCCTATTACATGTATTGATGAATTAGAGTACATTTTAAATACCTGTACCCAACTTGAACAACTTGTTTTAACTCTAAAAGGTTGTAGTTCTGAAGCTCGACAATTATCTCGACAAGTTTACTCATCATTAAAATTACTAAAGTTAAAAACTGAAGATGATCAATTTGAATACATGTTTTTACGGTACATCATGTATAAATTCAATAGTCTGGTATCATTAGAGGCGTATGGTATGAACTTATTAGATATTTCATTAAAAGACGAAGAAGAATACACAGGGTTGATTCAATGGATAAATTCATTAAAGAGTGCAGAGTTAATATTAAGAGGATACGATTACAATATGGTTCCTCAAGTGGCCAGTACATATCTATCTGGTATATTTAAGACACAAGCACAGCATATGGAATACGATACCACGTTAAATATACATAATACCAATCATACGATGACAAATACTAATAACATTACATTTCTCGTATTTTCTACAATGCCTATCAATGAATATTGTATGCAGCGAGATATTGATATACAGTTACCTCAATTTGAAACAGATGATCGATTAATTCATGCCAATTATATTTCACAATTCTCACCGTTTGTGAATGAAATATTTATTACTTATGAAGGAACACCCATTTATACCCGTGGATGTAGTCACTTTCTTGATAGCATTATTGAACAATGTACTACACTTCGATCAGTCAATGTCAATTACTCTGATCTAGATATTACAACCAATAGTGTTAATGAAACCATTACTGATTTTGCTATATCCAATTCACAAATATCAATTGATTTCTTTCCAACTTTATCATTTAGCTGCCCTAATTTAAAGAATTTGACATTACATCGTAATTTTCATAGTAGAACAAGTGAATATGCTGTTTATATTGATATCCCACATACAGATTTGGATGTACTATCTCTATTAGGTGAAATACAGTTTCCGTGGATATCAACGCTAGGTGGAAACGATAATCCAGGTTGGATCATTATGATTAGCACAACGCATCAAAAGAGGCACTTTAAAATTGATGGAATGACTGCATTATTGTCTGAAATAAAACAAGAATACCTTGGTTATTACTGTGGCATCTCTATTGGTATCAATTGTAGAGGAATCAAAAAGTTTAGAATAAGTGCCCTATCTACTGATACTTGTATCGATTTATCATAATAGGCTGTATCACCATAGTTGGGCCAGCTTCCTAAAAATGAATTTAATTAGGTGCCTTTGGTACCTAATTTTTTTCAAGATTTTATGAAATAAAGGGCGCTTTTGGTTGTATTTAAAGGATCTTATTGAATTATTAGGCAAAATATGTATCGAAATATCTACTAATAATACGCTAATAGCTTTTACATTGCTAATTATTATATTACCCCCCTTAGCTAAGTTTACTGAAACTAAGAATAACTTGAATAAGCATTGACCTTTATGACCTTTTTTAATACACATTATATTATCTCCAACTCAGAAAAAACAGTAAAAAGAGTAATATTTCTTATAGAAATTTAAATGGTTTGTGAGAGTATAGTCAGCAAGACTTGTTATATATGTATGTTATTAACACAGGGATGTGGCCGCTTGATATTTTTTTTTGCGAGTATTGGAAAATTTAACATATCTTCCAGAACAGCTCTCTTGTAAACACTGTCCACATTTATTGAAACAAAGTTCTTTTTTAGAGCTATTAGAGCATTCAGAATTATCGCAGAATATACAAACTCTTTTTCTTTTTTGTGAAGGGGATGTAATAGACGCAAAGTGAGTAGTATGAGAAGACACAGGAATTGATAGAGTTCTACCTTGTAATAAAAATCTGCGCTTAGGTACAATAGGTGCAAGTAGGATAAAATGCGATTGATAAATGGGAATAGATAATGACGATAAATTCTGAGAAGATGGAATTGTAGGTTGCACATTAGTAAAAATTACTACTCCCGAACTTCTTGTAGCGTCTTGGACTGCTCCACGGACGTCTTTTGAAGCTTCCTAGTTTTTCAAGACAGAGAGGCCATACTTTTTACGATCTTTTAAAATGTTATGGTACGACTTCAGGTACTCAGGAGCCTTATAATATATATTATTTTTATCATTGCAACAAACAAGGTTCCATTCTGTAGCAAACATTAAGAAATCCGAATGTTTTGTGTCATATAGCCTAAATATTTTAGATGTGGAAATACCTTGAGTTTGCAATAAACTTTTAGTTAAACAAAATTATTTCTTCATTTGTGTGCACAGCCGTTACAGCGTACTTAGTTCCTCGACAGCTTGATAAGTATTTGTACGAGAATTTAGCAGTTGAAGGTCCAGTTTTAGGCAACCATACAAGTGGAAATGAAACTAGAATCAACAGCGAATCCATTGAAAACCCAACTACTCCATGTCTTACTGTATTTTGTGATGCATCTGTGTCCTTTGATTTCCGCAGAGAGAGAGAGAGAGAAGCATTTCGATAAATATCTCATTTTTTATCAGCTACTTGCATTTTGAGCTTTGAGATTACAACTAAGCAGATAGTATGAGTTGGTGAACCTTGAAGAAGACGCATAAAAGGCTCGGCCACGTGTACCAACGAGAACTTGTCCTCATAGAATTTCTTGTTCTTCCTCTACAATCAACAGGGATCAGAACGGCGCAATAAATATTGCTTTGATTGGTTTTTCCAGTCTTGTATCAGATGATGGACGAACATTGCCGCCTTTCAGAAGAGGCCATAATAATTCAAACAAGTATAAAAAACTTAAAAAGATGTAATTTTTAGACTTGCGCTGACAATTTTACTTAAACAGGTTCAACTTGACCAATTATTTTCAACGCCCTGTGGTCCGGACAACTAAAAAAAAAAAAAAAAACGTCCTCTTAACCGTTTTTTTTCCCCCTTTCAGTTTTATCGACTACTTTTTGTTCTTGTAAATAAATGAACGATCAGAAAGATAAACTACCAGTTAAAGACTTTTTATCACGCCATGTCCCTAATCAGGTCGCACATTCCAGAAAATTATGTTATAGGCATCGACCCGATCTGATCAAACGAAGACAACCTGATGAACTTGACATTGAAAATGCACAAAGAGTAATAAAAAAAAACCCCCCAACCCCCACACACACACAATAGAAGAGGGATATTAACTACTTATTTTAGCAAATGGAATCGCTACCAAGAGAAGATAAGGCAGCCATTACTCACATTTGGTCATTATTTTCAGCAGCACCAGCCGATCAACGTACATTAATATTAAGAGGACTTTTATCTACTTGTTGTATGCCTCAACTATCTTTCCTTCATGACGCAATTAAACCTTTATTGCGAATTGACTTTCTATCTATTTTACCCCGTGAAGTCTCTTTACAAATATTTTTTTACCTTGATGCAAAGTCACTTTGTAATGCAGCTCAAGTGTCTCATAACTGGAAAGCATTAGCAGACGATGATGCACTTTGGCACCGAATGTGTGAACAGCATATTGATAAGAAATGTACAAAATGTGGTTGGGGTTTGCCTTTATTAAACAAAAAGAAGCGTACTATTTTACCGAAACGACCTTTAATTGAACCAAGTGAAGAACCACTTCGAACAGCATGTGGACCTATACCTAGTGCATTAAATTCTACAAATACAATCAATGAGAATAAAAGGCTAAAAATTAGAAATAACGATAATGAAGCATTGGCAGAGATCAATTTTAATACACAAGAAAATTCAGCTTCAGATTGTGCCACAACACTGGTTCCTGCTGCTCGTAGACCTTGGAAAGATGTTTATTCAGAAAGGTTAAGAGTGGAACGAAATTGGAGAAATAACAAGTATAATTTACGTATCTTGAGTGGTCACACAGATGGCGTAATGTGCTTACAATTCTGCGACGGTAGTAATATACTGATGACTGGGTCTTATGATAAAACTGTTCGTATATGGAATTTAGAAACAGGCGATCTAATTCGTACTTTAACTGGTCACACACGTTGTATCCGTGCTTTACAATTTGATGAAGCCAAACTGGTCACAGCTTCCATGGATCAAACCCTGAAGATCTGGAACTGGCAAACCGGAAAGTGTATACGTACTTTGGAAGGCCACACTGGTGGTGTATTAAGCTTACATTTTAATTCAAAGTTATTAGCAAGTGGTTCTACAGATCATACTATTCGTGTATGGGATTTTGTAGCTGGTGAATGTTGTACTTTTACTGGGCATACGGAATGGGTAAACTCTGTTCGATTCTGTCTAGATGATACCATGTTAGTATCTGCTGGTGATGATTCTACCATTCGTTTATGGGATATACGAACACGTACTTGTGTTCGTGTGTTTAATGGTCACGTAGGTCAAGTTCAAATTGCTGTACCTAGCCCTAAAGGTTTTTCGCATCGATTAATTAATACGGAAGATGAATATGCCGATCTGTCTTCTATCAATATGGCAACCTCCACTAATGGAAATCGAATGCCTGAGTTCCAACCTGGTTGTGCCACAGATAACAGACGCAGTAACGGATTTAATCTTGAAAAAGCGTCTTCCCCAGTCGTACCTGCTGAACTTTCTGAAAACCCTATTATTATATCAGGTTCATTAGATAATACAATCAAGTTATGGGATATGCATACTGGTAATTGTATTCGTACTTTATTTGGGCATGTAGAAGGTGTTTGGAGCCTTGCGTTTGATACACTACGAATTATATCCGGATCCCATGATAAAACGGTCCGTGTATGGGATCTAGGCAGCGGTAAATGTATGTACGCTCTCGAAGGCCATAGTGGACCTGTCACTGCTGTCGGCCTTAGTGATACAAAGATCATCTCTACATCTGACGATGGTGATATAAGGATTTGGGACTATGGCGTGTCACATTAAGAAAGTACCCGTTAATTTAGTGTTAATAATAAAAAATTGTATTCAGATTGTTTAAAAGTGTGGTTCTTTAAAACACCGAAACTTAAAACAATCAGCAGGGTCGATGGCGTGATCTAAAGAACACTACCTTATGTATTGCGAATACATTATATATATATATATCTACATATCTATAAGTCTAGTGTAAGCAAGTTTTTATGGAAAGATATGAACCAATAATGCAGCAAAAGCCTTCCTTTATGGAAATACCCTTAAATAATAAATTAAAAAAAAAAAACTTTAATAAAGCCATGACCAAAAAAACTTAAAATGAATAAAAAGGAAATAAAATAAGGCTCGTTTACACAACACAGTTTTTGTTTTTTTATCGTCAAATTGAGTGATTGGTTCAGTCGATCGTATTATGTACGCAATAGTACGAAAATTATAATGATTGGATGTAACAATCGCTTTTTAATGTGTATTTTAAAATGAATTTGGTGATACACTTTATATATATAATGTATGTCAGGTTCAAATAAATAAAAAAACTTTACTCGGAAACTTAAATCGGCCCTGCCTTTTTTTTTCTGTACTACATTTGCTTATCTATAATGTTTCTTGCGTGCTCTTGCGTACTTTTTCTTTTTTTCTTTCGTCTTTCTTTCCTCTACTAATAAAGGCTTTCTTTTCTTTCACTTGTTAGTCACCCTTAAAGAAAAAAAAAAAAAAAGAAAAAAAAAAAACTTGGAAGTCAGTATATGATAAATAAACCTTGTATGTATCTTTTTTCTTTCTAGTTTATCATCATCACCGTCAAGTGATTAATAAAAATTATTATATTAGCTTCTTCCGCGACTTCATGGTTACCAATCCATAATAACTTAGATTCACTTAACCAAGTTATGGATTCTGTATCCGTTCTTTCAGATGCCGAGCTCCAAAAGGAGCTTGCAATCTTTGCAAACGCACAATTCACCTATGATGTAGCTCCAGGCGCAGCAATCGATTTTGATGAAAATGAGCTAACAACAACATCTCAAAAAAAGCCTTTTAGAAGAGACTCAAAGCAGCCCAATATGCACTCTCTTTTAAACGTTAAATTAGCTTCACTTGTGGATAATAATTATCACACTACCATGACACCTGGTATGTTTAACTTATCGTTACTGTTTCATTATTAAAATTTTCTGTATTTATTCACACGTTTTTTTTTTTCTTTCTGTTTCGTAGATGCCATCGAAAGTTATTATGACCAGTCGCCTGACTGCTCACCACCAAATGGTTATCATTCACCTAACCCTTCTCCACCCAACGGATTTCATTCACCTAATCCTACTCCGCCTAACGGTTATCATGCAAACTCGCCTACCATATTTAATGGTATTCAAGGCATTGTTAACCCTCCCATTACTTTTTATGGTGAAGACACTATCATGGGCTACGATGAAGATCAATTTATGAAAACAATGAGAATTTTAACCACCAGTAGTTACAATGAACTTCCATCGTACGACCCCATGGACAAACATTCATCAATTCTGGAAAATAAGAAACCTACTGCTATCAAAAAGAAACGTAATAATAGTATTAGTTCTACTATTAAAAAACTCTCTCCTCCTCCTGCTCCTAAAGAACTTTCTATGATTGATAGTGAAGACGAAGATGATGAATCTAATGAAGGTGATGATGGTAAAAAACAGTTTCCTCCTTTAACAAAAGAAGATAAACGTCGTCGTAATACTGCCGCTAGTGCTCGTTTCAGAGTCAAAAAGAAGATGCGTGAGCAAGCTCTTCAACAGACTGCTGATGAAATGACAGAAAAAGCTAAAGCATTTGAAAATAGAGTTCATGAACTTGAACGTGAAGTAAAATGGTTAAAGGCTCTCATTGTTGAAAAGAAAGATAGCCCCTTGGAACAGATGATAATGCAACAAGGGCATCATCATCAACAATCTGATGTTGGGCACCGGCAGTATAGTTCTGGACCTGTCAATTACCATCGATCTTCTGTACCGACTATGAATAACAATTATATAGCACAAGGCCGAGTTAAAATACAGCATCAACAACATATTTAATGTAGAAAATGAAGCTTACTTTATACATGTATACTGTTTATGTACGTCTATAATCGCTACCTTTTTTTTTTCTTTCGGTATATCTATCCTTTTTTTATTCATTTTTTTTTTCTTTTAATGTGAAATACGCTCTTCTTTTTCTTTTTGATAAAACTAGAAACAATAGTTTTTTTTTTATTGTTTCTTTTTTTTTTATATTATTTTATATGTATCTCTTTATATATATATATATATATATTAATGTGTTGAACTTTTATTTATATTTGGTTGTAACACTTTTTTTTTCTCTTTATCTATACTTATTATTTATATGCGCTCTCAAACTATTATTATATATAAATATACTCTCTGTTTCACCCTTTCCCCTACTTTTTTTCAAATATGAATTATTAATTAGTACTTTTTTGAAAGAGTTAAAATAGTTTAGTGTTATCAATAAATAAAGACTACATGTATTATAATATAGTTTACAGACGGGTTCCAGTAAAATCAAGTTTTGACCCGTAAAAATTAAAAAAAAAAAAAAAAATAGATCATCTTAGGTTTTCCAATTGCTTGCACCAACAGAATGACAACGAAATTATGCAATTTTCTGTTTCTATTTTGGTCTGACACACGTGCGTTTAAAAATATATCAAAAAAAAAAGCAAAGTTTTTTTAACAGCATATTAATAAAAAAAACGTAAAAGACCTCTCTTTTTTTTTTTTACATAATCATCTCCTTCAGTAACTTGTTTTGATTGGATTATTCTTTGTATACCCCAAATCAACAAAGCACGCAATCTTATCTCGGGATGACATAAAAACTAATGCTGTGCAAATATAAATGTAAACTTTAATACTTTTATATATATAGCTGTAAGCCTTTATTTTATTACATAAGGTGCTTTGTTGATTCTTATTCTGCTACATAATGTGCTTTGTTGGTTCTTTTTCTTAACCGTGTAAGTAACTATGGCGTATGGCATCTATATTTTGTGTTGTACATGCTTTTTTTTTTTGTGCAGAATGGTACTTGCTGAGAGTCTTATTAGATCTACAAAACACTAGATACTTTAAGAAGAGTAAATCTTTTGCGACGAAAAACGTCTTACGGGTATCGTGTTTTTAAAAAATAAAATGTATGTATCGTATGTTTTTTTGAACAAGTGTCGCGCTTTTTAAAAACAAACAGCGCCGTGCTTTTTTTTAAAAAAAAAGAGAGATGCTGCATACAATGGTCACAGCGTCAACGAATGGTTTTTATTTTCTTAAAAAACGACAGCTTATAATTTCCATGACTTTATTAACTAACATAAATCAAAATCGCTCATTTGGATCAGCTTTAGGAAGGTACGGTAGGTAGGTCTGCATCCTTTACTGATATTAATCTTAAAACTTACCCAAAGTTTGAAGAGTAACCATTTGCCTAACTACGATAATATGAAGTAAAATAATAAAAGCGTTTATTTCACATGGAAATTGTCAAAACTTTACTAAATTATAATACGCTTTGATCACGCGGGAGATATAAACATGTCCCAGTTGAGCTTCTGGAGATTCCATTAGGCGTAACGATCGCCTGGTACTTTGGAGCATGTAGTTTATATTGATAATGTAAATGTGTTAATTATATATATATATTGTAGGATATATTAAAAGTTAGGAAAACATGCCGAAATGGTCTCTCGGTTTTTTACGGACTCTTCAGCGGGTTCCAGTGTACCACCGATAAACCCCACCACGTCAGAATAGTTCGAACCTATATACAGTCGTTCCAACGCCAAAGGGCGGTTTTAATTTTTCCAGAAGACGGTTTTGCTTCATCTAATGGGCGGTTTGATTTTTCCCAAAGGACGGTTTTTATTTATATTTGGAAAAGGTTGTGAACCGGGTTGTGAACCGGGTTGTGAACCGGGTTGTGAACCGGGTTCAGTAAAAAACCAGCTTCAACTAGCTTCAGAATTAAACAATTAATCTGCTTTTTCATTCCAACATCAGATGAACATAACTCGCGATCAAGCCATCTGTAGGTTTTTTTGTGAAGATTACAGCAAGGAAAATGCAGCAAGATTGTCAAAAAAGATCGAAGAATTCGGCTCTTTCGATGTGTGTTATGAAAATGATCCTAAGCAACCTGTTCTGGTGCATTTGAGTGTGATTCGGAACGATCCCACAACTTTTAAACGTTATTTAACTGAATACTCAGCTGTGGACCTTAAGGAAGCAGCAGAAGCAAAATCTGAACTTAGTGAGCACTGAAAGATTATATGTTATTCCTCATATTTTGACACTAAAATTTTAATTTAGTTTCAGAACGACAAGTAATCATGTTTCTAAATGAAGTTTATAAAACTACCGATCCTCAAAATGAAGCTGTCTATTGCCTTCAAGAAGTTGAAAACAAAGAAGTTTATGAGTCAGTTATTTCGAAAACTGAATGCATGAGCAAGAAGTCTGAAATAGCATTTGCAACTTGGTGTTCTAAAAGAAAAGTTAGCTTTATGGGTGTGCCATTTACTAGGAAGAGGAGTAGAGGGTCGAATAAGCGCTATAGGAAACTTTATGTAATGAAAAATGAATTTAGAGGTAATATACTATTGGAGTTTCTAAGAAATGCCATTATTTATTCTCTATTGTTAGAGGGTATTATAAAATCCATCACTACTTCTATTCCGCGCTGATATATACAAGCTATATATCCATACTTTTGATTACAATTAAGGACTGCTTTATGCCTTTTTGACAGACTCAATTATTATTCACATAACAATTAAGGTCCTGCAAATTTACTATTAAAGAATATTGGTGATACAAAACAATGGAAAATCATATTTTCCCAGGCACAAAATACATAAGGGATTATTATTTTATCAAAGCGTATAAACTCTTATATTTCCCACGATGGGATCACTAACTGCTCTAATACACAATCCACACAAAACCCTTAAACGGGTTATCCAATATAATCTTATGAATACAAACTGTCATTGAAATAACTTATTCTCTTCCATATAAATATCCATTCTTTTTTCAAAACAAGACTTTTATCAAACTTTGCTTGACTCTTTAACAATATATCACACGCTATCAAAACTACATAAGCCTTTTAAAAAAACAAGGATGCACCATCATTGGGTATGCTAGGAAGTCTATTGGTAGCAATGATGAAGAAAACAGAAAAAGGCTTTTAAATAGCATGGTGCAGTGCTTAAAAGAAAGACCTTTATGTGACATAGTCTTTGTGTCATGGTCTTGTTCGGCCGCCGCTAATTTCGCCTCAAAAGATATGAATGTCAACACTGATTTGCTAAATGAATTGATAGGTGTAGATGGAGATACTCAATGTATTTGTTAACATGTGAATGATTATCAACAACAAGACTAATACTAATATTTTTCTTAGCGATGATTTATTATATCAATTCATCTGAAACAGACATTTGCCTTGTAGCCATATATTTCGCAGGACTGTCTACAAACATAGGTGATTTACAAACCTTTTTTAAGTAAGTTAAATCGCATACAAACAAACCAGCTTTAGTCACACTTCTAACACATCTTTGCTAGTATTCATAAAAAACTAACGACAGTTATAATTAACACATTACTTTATGACAGCAAATTCCACGAATTCAAGAGAGAGGCTGTTTTGAATGATCCAACAATTTTATCGTCTTTTGATTGTAGATCAAAACCAGTTCAAAGATCCAAAAAAGTCTAAATACTTAACTGTTGTCCTATATTTATCATTAAGCTTGGCAGATATTTATGTACTAGCCGAGTTTTATTCATACCAAAAACATCATCCTATTCAAAATTTGCATATTTTTATAGATCTTTTATGACTTTAAGCTAAATACCGTCCCTATTGGGTCAATAATAAATTGGATAATAATTATTGGTAATCCTTAACTCTGGGTCGTGAAAAAAAAAGGTTCCACTTTGTGTCTTCAAAGTACAGGTTTGTTATAATGGGAAAAATCAAACCGCCCATTAGATGAATCAAAACCGTCTTCTGGAAAAATTTATCCGCCGCATCTTTTTTTTTAAAAAACCGCCCTTTGGCGTTGGAACGACTGTATGTATAACTAAAGTAAATTTTCATTGCACATTTAGAAATGTTTTTATATTTACATTTTTTAGTGATTACCTTCGAGAATCGTATCAAGTTCAAGATATTCAAATGTCTCAGGTTAAACATAAGCCTTTTGCGGTATCGGTAGCGAATAGCTCCTATCATGAAAGAGGATAGTTACGGTTCCTAAGATAGTCTTATTTATTTTAAAAAAAATGGCGCAATATCTTTGTATTTATGAGGAAATGACAGGTGTTTAAGCATGATGGCCAGTGCGTAAATACGAGTAAACGAAAATGCCACTTTGTTTCTTTTCTGAAATAAATCCTGTCATTAAATCGCTACTGTCTCCATTTCATCATACGTAAATCTAAAATGAGTTAAGCATGATTTACCAGATAAAGCCGTTTAATTAAGACGTTGTTGGCGAGGGTAGATCATATAAAAATTATGTATTACAAAAAAGTAGTATTTAAATAAATATTTGAAAGAAAAATAGTTTGATCATTATGTATTTTGATTATATTATATAATGCCGCGAAATTTTCTCCCAAAGATTTTAATTTTAGCTCTCTTTTTTCTCGCGACCAAAAAAAATGCAAACAAACGAAGAGAGAAATCGTAAAATTGCCAACGTATTAGAGACTTACTTTAGTGATGCTTGCTTATTATGGGATAAAGTCATGTTGAATAAAGTAGTTTCTGATCCAGAAGGAAGTAAGTTAAACTCAAAACGCATAATAATAATCTAAATAACCCCAAAAAAAATTAGTGGTATCGTTTGAATCTCTTTCCAAGTTACCAAAGTTTAAATCACTAAATGCAACACCGGACGAGATCAAAACCAATGCGCTTGAACACTCTTTATCCAGATTGAAACTTGATTCTGATCAAACCAAGATTGCAAGAATCAAGCCTTACATTGTAAATAAAAAGGAAGAGCTAGACGATTGGTCCATTTACGTTGAAGGGCTAGTAAAACCCTATGATAATGAGCATACTATTACTGCTTTATTTAATTCACTTATTGGACACGTTTCATTCTTTCGTATACCACCCAACCAACAAAACAAGACAACTTTTTTAAGTTACTGTTTTATAGAATTTGATAATCGCGAACATGTTGATAAAGCAGTAAAGTTACTGAACCGATTCGATGGTGCGACTTCAGATTTAGAAATAGCAGATGAACTTAATTTACGCGTTATGTCAAAGTAAGGCGTACAATATATAATCTGAATATGTATGTACTAATTTTTTTTTTGTGTAGGTTGAATTTGAATAAATATAAGGATGAATATGTCGAGTTACTGACAACACGTAAACGGGAAATAAAACAATTATGGGATGATTTTTATGAGAAATATCCAGAGGGTGAATACGTACCGGAAAAGAAGGCGAAAAGGATGTTTGAAGAAGGGTTGGTCGTGTTTGTTGATGGACTTCATCCTCAATGTGCCAAAACAGCTGCAACTACTTTATTACAAACTTCGGGTGTCGAGATTGCGTTTATGCATAATAAGAAGAAAGGATTAGCTACTACACATATTCGTTTAAAGTCTCCAGAGGATGCCAAGAAAATATGCGAGTATTTTGATAAGCACCCAGCAGTACAAGAAACTGCAAAAGATACAACCGGTAAAGGACAAGAAACAAAAACATTTGACTGTTTAAAACTTCGATTATTAAAAGGTAAAAAAAAAAAAAAAGGTATTTACATGTATGTTGTTATACTGACGACATATAAAAAAAAATAGGAACTGAAGAAGAGATTTATTGGGAAGACGAAGCAAAGCTACGACAATAAACTTTATATACTTTTTTTTTTTAAAAAAAAAAAAACTCCCCCATTTATCCGTCCTTGTCATAATACAAACTAAAAGCATCTAAAGAAGTTGTAATGACAGCAACCAAAATTTCCATTCCAATTAACCAAATAACAATCCACTCCAAATGTTCACCTATTGATATATGATTAATATGCGCGTATTGATTATTACATAATAAACTTACCATGGGAACTATTTAAATGATCTTTCAACATTTCTAAAAGATCACTAATAACTTCTACTCTTTGATTTAAAAGTTGTACACGTTGTGATATTTCTAAATAACCTCTGATGGCACTATATAGTGGCTCTAAAGTAGGTTCTGACCAAAAGATCTCTGGTGTATCCAAAATATTTGAAACCAAATTCACGTTAATACGCATAATAAACAAT
This sequence comes from Thamnidium elegans, assembly GCA_025201345.1. Lineage (NCBI taxonomy): Eukaryota > Fungi > Mucoromycota > Mucoromycetes > Mucorales > Mucoraceae > Thamnidium > Thamnidium elegans. The sequence continues at coordinate 2,081,830 of JAIXMG010000001.1, read as the reverse complement.
TGACCAATCTTTTTGGTAATAGCAGTTCTACACGCACAAAAAAAAAAAAAAAAAAAAAAAAAAAAAAAGGTAAGAACGTGTTTAGTTAATTTTATGCTTTTTTTTTATGCGGCAGTACCTTGACATAGGGATATTTCCGCTTTCTGCCATCACTTGAGGAATATATTTGGTTTCGTTAATTGTGTCATCGATTAATCTTTCAAATAACGTCATTTTGACACTTTGTGCGATGGCATGTGCAATTGTTAATTTGATAAGATAATTTGATGGGTGTCTTAACGTAATAATATCATTATAAATGCTATGTAAATAAATGAATAGTTAGAAAATATATATAATGTATAATACAAGAAATTAATACCGAGGTTGATAAGCTTCGTTATAATAATAATTGAATTCTTCAGTTTCGACATCATCGGGTTCTATAATAATAATACGCGTCAGTAACTTATGAAATAAATAAAAAGACGATGTTTTCTACCTAATTTTTCTTCTTCAAATGGTTCAAGTAATTTTAATATTCTCTGTTCTTCTCTTATAGTCATACCCCAAAATACGCAAACACCATAATCAAACAAGAAAATTTCAGGTAATACTTGTACACTAGACGCATGAGTTGTTTCTGATGGTTGCTGAGGTGGAGCAAGTGGATATGTAAATGCATAAGGTGTATATAAACATTCATCAAATCTTTTCGGAGCTGTTCCATTTGTCCTTTTTTTAGACTGAAGGTATTTAATCAATGCATCCATACGATAAGCCCTGTAACAACAATTAACATATATATATATATATGTATACAAATAAATAAATAAACTTACGAAGCGGTACAATATGCTGTCATTCTAGATAATTCACTTCTATCCATTTTATTCAACATTTCAGCTTCTTGTCTAGCCATGCCGTGAGGAATTTTGGCAATCTGAGTATATACATCAGCTTCAGGTTCTTCTTCTTCTAACCATGGTTGGTCTTCGGGGAACAACTTTAACTTTTGAGAAATTTTTGTTGTTCGCATAGGAAGTTTTGGTTTGTTTGCTCTCTTTTGTTGTTGTTGTTGCTCAGCAAACGTGTTATAATGAGGAACTGAACGAGAAGCAGTAGGTTTAACAGGTGGACTATTACTCGTTGGGATACTTCTTCCTGTTAAAAGAGGTGCATTTAATTCATCTTCATCTTCTCTTCTACTACCAAGCGTCCTTTGTTGCTGGTGCATATTTTTTTATTTTATATATATATGTACGTCGGGAAAAAAAAAAAAAAAAAACTAGTATATATTTTTATTTAAAAAGTTGGCTTTTTGTCTCAGATAATTTAAACAGTCATTCAAAACCCTAAAACAACACATTGATGATCTTATGAAACGTAAAACCAGTTAAAGCAATAAACGTCATGACAGTAGCATGTAAATCAATATCCATTGCCTTCAAGGTAGAGATATGTCTAGATACTTCAAATCGATGATGAGCAATACCTTCATGAGAAGCAAACATATGCTCCTCTAAAATGGAAGTAATCAGTAATCAAGGAAACCGAGTAGCATATATATATATATATATATGTATATAGATATGTTTACGTACCAACTAAATCTGCTGCAAATGTCTTTCTTTTTGTACCAATTTGTGCCAAAACTTTCATACGTGATACATTATGTGCTACATGGCCTTGAGGGTCCAACAGTAATTCATCTAATTTATGTTTTACTAACTCAAATGTACTGGTATCTCTATCGTAAACTCTAGCTACTCCTGCAATGGTTAAAGCACGTCCAACCAATCTTTGATCTCCAAAGTAAGGGTTGATTAATAAAGGTACACCATTAAACGTAGCTTCGTTTGCACTTTCTGCTCCACCGTGACTCACAAACAGGGCTGTAGAAGGGTGTGACAAGATGGCAAATTGACTAGCCCAAGTAGGCATAAAGATATGATCTAACTCTAAAGGAGATTGAACCACTTTACCCAAAAATCTCCAACTACTGACATTTTTCTTTTGAATCAACCCAACATGTTTCTTTAAACCAACCCAAATAATACCGTCCAATTGATTTCGGTTGACTTGATCTAACAGAGCACTTAATAAAATCTCGATTTCTCTCTTGTTCGGTACGGCTATTTGACCAAACGCAACGTAAGCAACACGTTTATGAGCATCTAAATAACCTTTTTCTTCCGAACTTAATTCCTTTTGTCGTTCACTCAAGACGGGACCAATCATGTGTGTTAACGGGCTCAAGATTTGAGAAGGTTGGAATCCGAAATATGAATTGATCAACTTGAGTGCGTTATCCCATTTTTTAAATCGGTCCAAGCCCAAACCGGGTATACCAAACTGACCCCGAAGTTGGTCCAGTTCCATCATTTCCGGGTATAAATGATAGACAGTTTTAATCAAATCAATATACTTGTGGTGAAACCTTTCCCACATGGTCATACTTTGAGAGGTCGCATGAGGTGTCGTGCCTAAACTATTGATATAAGGTACAGACATATCTTGATGAAGAATACCGGTACATGTAATAGCAAACGGTATATTTAATTCGACTGCAGTATCTATACAGGGATCATTAAATGCATCACAGATAAATAAATCAGGCACTTGTTGTGTAGTAAATAATTGTTGGTAGTATTTCATATCGTTGGTATAAGCATTATTTAAGAATTTTCGGACCACTTTGGCAATTTGATAAAAATTGAGAGTTTCTACTTTACCCAATACATCAGTGTAAACGGGCGGGCCTGTTGAAACTGCTTTGATTTTAGGGAAAGGATCAGCTAAAGCTAATTGGTCGTCACGCGTAACGTAGGTAACATTGTGTCCGCGATCGGCTAATAATCTTCCAATTTCCAATACCCATTTTGTATGCTTTAATATGTATCAGTTGAATATTTAACTTGTAAAAAAGATATATATGTATATATGTATATATATAAGTATATAAAGTAACTTACTGAAGAACCACCAATGGAAGTGGCGATGAAGACACTTTTAGGTACGGCATTGTAAGATAACTGATTTGAACCTAGATCAAAGTAAGTCGTTGAGGATACAACAGAAGCAGTAACTAAAAGGGTAGATACGATTGAGATCAACATGATTAATTTTTCATTTCACAAGAAAAAAAGGTTAATTTGGTTCTTCTTTCATATCTGCTATTTATACCAAAAAAAAAAATATATGCGGGAATAGTAAAAGGCATTAATTTTGTCATCATGCCGATTATTTTTTCTACTCATCAATTTATTTTATTTGTTATATATATTTAAAAAATAGGAGAAGAATAGGGTTCCGATTTACACTGCTCTTCTTGCTTCTCTTTCTCTAATCTTCTTTTCTTTGGCTCTAGAAACTAATTCAAGTAAAGTCTTTCCGTTTTGTGCTCTTGGGTTGTCTCTTTCATTTAAAAAGTACGCCATCGTGCCAACTGCTAAAGAAAAAACAATATCGCCGGACCTATATTCAATAAGTAAGTCTCTATTTTTTATTATTGTTAAAATATCTTTATATATATATATTACCTGGAAATAAGGTATTCGTAACGCATTGGTGCCGACATGTTATTTTAAAAAAAAGCAATAAAAAAAAAAGCTTCGATTCCAGGGTCAGTAAACTAGAAAAATAAAAAAAAGTCGGTGTTTTAACATCAAATAAACTGCTTCTTTCAATTTAATAAATAAAGGCAAACAGAAGGGCATTGATATGGTGATATTCCGTAATGGCGTAGCCATTATTATCACTAAATAACGGCTCTTCCGTCATTTAGTTTATCATGATATTTTAAGGAGCAACCAAAAAGTATAGTTATGCTCCAATCAAATGGTTTGCTTGATTACGGGCCAAAACTGACGTGACGGCCTTTACTTCGATTTACTTGCTCTCTTTACCACCCACACTTATACCTTTTTATCCTTATAAAACTTTATATTAACAAACAAAGTATAAATTTTCGAATTAAACTTTTTTATAAATTATAAATATGCTATAAAATGCAACCTCTTTTAATAATTGGTGTTTCCTATGGTAACTTAGTTTTGTATAGAAACCTGTCAAGTCCGTGACTGTCTATAGCCTAGAGTGGCGGGGAAAGATTTTTACCTAGAACCTTTTTTTTTTTTTTTTTTTTTTTCTTTCTTTGCAAAAAAAGCGATTGAAAACTATTTTTAAAATATATATAAAAAATGTCAGATCAAGAAATTGCCTCACCTTCTTCAGGTCTCTTTACCTGTCTTTCTTGCCAAGTTGCCTTTCAAACACCTGAAAGTCAACGTAACCATTACCGTTCCGAATGGCATAGATATAACTTGAAGAGAAAAGTAGTTAATCTTCCCTGTGTCACCTTGGAACAATTCAGCTCCAAGACAGAAGGTAAAAGAAATATAGATCTCGGGGTTTTACATTTAATCAGATCGCTAACCATCGAACCTTATAATAGCTCGTGAAACCAAGGAAGCTGAAGTAAAGAAAGAGCTTACTACTACTAACCAGTTCTGTGGTACCTGTAGAAAGTCTTTTGGTTCAATCAACCAATACCAAAACCATATGCAATCCAAAAAGCATCAAGAAGTACTTGCCAAGCAAGCTTTAAAGAAGAAAAATGATGAGGAAAGCAAGCCTGCTGAAGAAACTGAGCCTGTTGTCGAGAATAAAATTGTTGAGGCACCTAAAGTTGACTTAAGAGTCACTGAAGAAACTACTGAAGAAGAAATGATGGCCATGATTGATGAGAAAATTAAGGCTGCCCCTCGTTTAGAAGAAACTGATTGTCTTTTCTGTCCTCATCAAGCAGAGACATTTGAAGATAATATGGCACATATGACCACCACACATAGTCTTTTCATTCCTGATATCGAGTTTTTAGTCGATTTAAGAGGTCTTATTCGTTATTTAGGTGAAAAGATTAGTGTTGGTAATGTTTGTATTTTCTGTAACGGTAAGGGTAGAGGATTAAGAACTATTGATGCCGTTAGAAAGCATATGGTAAAGTCAATTTTTTTTTATTGTATTATAAGAGTATATAACTAAAAAAGGGTAAAATTTAGAATGATAAGGGACATTGTAAGATTGCATATGAAGATGATAATGATGCGGCTGAATTGGTTGATTTCTATGATTTCTCTTCTTCTTATCCTCAAATTGAAGGTGAAGATGTTGATATTGATGCCGAATTAGAAGCATTGACTGCTTCATTAACTTTAGCCGATGATGAGTTAAGTTTGGTATTACCTAACGGTTCAATTATCGGTAACCGTCACATGAAGCGTTATTATGATCAAAAGATGAAGCCTGAAGAAACCAGAGACTCCATCTTGATTAACAAGCTTATTGGCCAATACTCTGAAGCTCCTGCTTTCGAATCTATGCGTAACTCTCAAAACAACAGATTATTACTTACTAATGGTCGCCATGGTATGCGTCCTACCGAAGCCTTCAAGGATCTTCGTACTAGACACGAATATACTACAAAGGTCGGTATGAACCAAAACAGATTGCAAAAGCATTTAAGAATCCAAATTATTTAGATATTTCTCTCTCTCTCTCTCTCTCTCTCTTCTCTTCTCTTTTTTTTTATCATAAAAATAAACTATACATTTTACAACTTGTACATTATTACAAACTAAACTTGATATTTTTATTACCATGTGTGTGTGTGTCTTTTTTTGCGAACAAATGTTTACTGTAACACCAAATTATATGCAAAATAAAAAAATTAACGAAATTCAAACTTTCCAAACGCGCGCTCATGAACATGATTTAACGTTAACTCTTGAAACCAGTCTTTATGATTACGGAAAAAGTAAAAACCTTTAATTTGGTTTGTAGATCTTTGATAGCAGATATAATAAAAGCCTGCAAAACTTGCTCCATGAATTGTACTCACACGGTGATCAGGTACCAGAAATACTTCCTTCCATCGCATATATATAAAGTCACAGTCGTCAGTTGGTTGATAAACGAAATCATCATTGTTAAATATATCAACATAAGGTTTAAACGATGGGAATTTTTTCTATTATTTTTCTTTTCTTTTTAGTAACTTACAAGGAGAAAAAAAAAAGGGGGAGGGGAGGGGGACACTTACCCAGTGTAAAAGATCACTCTTTTGATCTGCTTGCCATTTCCTGGTATGGAAAGAGTACTTGGGTCCCATTATCTCTGCCTCGAAAAAAGTCTAAATATAAAAGAGAGTCATGAGGTTGAATCCAGTAACATAAATCCCTAATATTTACAGTAAGTTCGGGAAACTCGCTAGTTAAGCCTTTTATTTCAAGGTAACCATTTAAAGTACTTTCTTTCATATCAACATGCTTTTTTTTAAAAAAAAAAAGATAAAGGGGTTTTTAATATGCAAGTTAAAACAAATAAAAATAAAAAACTTACAAGTAATTCTACATGAACTTCATAACTTGCCGGGCCACACTTTTGAGTTCCATAAAATTTAGAACCAGCATAAAGTCCACTGATTGAAACCGGGCAAAGTCTATGCTCACTCAAGTTTACTACTTTATCTTCGTCTTCATGTCTAGCATGAAGTAAAAGCGCCTTCTTCTTTTTTAGTTCGGTATATGATTTTTTGTTGTCATTAGATGAATCAGTCTCTATGGTATCTTGTTTCTTGTTGTCTTGGTCATTCAATATCGTTGTTTCGCTCACCACTAATTTACACTTTACTACTTCATCCAATCCTTGATGAGTAGAGGCGGATGATGAAACAGAAGGTATTGGCATTACAAATATATTTTAAACTTGTGAATTTAATAAAAAGAAAAAAAGAAGAAAAAACCGTTGTACACCCCTCATCGATTTTGAATTAACATCACCCCTCAGCTTATTATGGCAATCTATACACGAAAAAAAAATTAGGCTCATTAATTGGTCAGGTGAGGTCTTTTTTCGTAATGCAAACATGCAAAAAAAAAAAAAGGGAACTTGAAATAAGAGTCACTTTATTTTTTAAAAAAAAAAACTTTCTTTTACATTGTACGATAACACAATGGATAATTCGCAAGTAAAAAGAAGAAGAAAAAAAAGTAATTGACATCTTTTTTAAAAAGACTAAAAGTGTCTCTTTGTAGAAGTTAATGGCTGCTGTTTGGCAATCGGTTCGCACAATTGTTGAAGAAGAAGGTTTTTTTTTAAAAAAAAAAAATCAGGACTGGATAACTTTTTTTTTAACAATAAATATATGGTAGCTAACAAGTTGGGAAAGGAAGTATCACCTACTTTTACGTCTTCTTTAGCAGAAGTGGTATACTCTCAAATGGGTAAGGGATTTTTTTTTCTTTTTATGCGCAGTAAAAAAAAAACTAAAACGATATAAAAAAAAAAGGTATAATGGCAACTGATTTAGAAGCATTTGCAAGGTAAAAATTATCCAGGCAGAAAAAAAAATAGAGTGAGGTAAACTGACATAGAGTAGTCATGGTAAGCGTGCTGGTATTTCGATGGAAGATGTCAAGGTAACACCAATAGAAAATTTATTTATGTAATGGGCTATTTCTTTAAAAATGTTTTTTTTATAGTTATGTGCACGACGTAATGATAGTTTGGTATGAACTAAACTGAAAATAGGCTAAATAACAGACTAAATATTTTTATTTTTCCTTTTAGCACGAACTTTTACGTGAAGCCGCAAAAGAATTAAAAAAATAAAAGCTTTTTGTTAGATAAAATATACAAATCTTTATTTTATTTTATTTTACAAGAGATTACGATTACTATCGTGTTGTTGATCGTTATTAATATGCATCATTTGTGATCGAAGTTCATCAGCGTGAGTACAGCCAGACGCATTTACGTCTCCAATCGTACTTACACCCGGGAATAAACCAGTAACAGCATCTGAAAAAGCAGTGGGATGATGTTGTTCAGCAGAAGACCTACGTCTTGGCTTTTCTTGTCGAATTTTCTCTTCTTCTTCTTCTTCTTCTTTATTGTTTTCAATAGATGACGCAGAGCTACGACGATGACGACGTTCTTCAACTACGTCCTTTACAAATCCTGCTACATCCTTTACGTATCCTACTACTCCAAGTTTCTCGGGTGAAAGACTGTGTTGGGCCAACTTGTTTTCGTGGTGTTGAGGACTGCTTGTGCGAATAACGTGTTTACGTTCATATGGTTTGTTTTCTGGCGCTACAGCCATATTAACTGGAATATGTTTGGGAATATCACTATTCATTTTATTTTATTTATGTTATTAAAAGTTAAAAGAAAAAACCCCCGGTTTTATTTTCCCTCTTTTTTATAAAAAAGAAAATTCATGCAGAAATGAAAAAAAAACTAAAAATGACGACATCAACGAAAAGAAGGGTTAAAGGTTTCGGTGTGTGTATGGGGGTCTTTAACCAGTTTTGGGTTACTTCGAGATCTCATATACTCATTACAATGTATACCAAATATCCAGCTTAGCCAGAAAAAAAAAAAGACAATAATATGTAGTCCATTAATAAATCGCTTTCATAAAAATACAGTAGCGGTAAGATCTAAGAGTGGAGAAATCCATCCTTAAATTGAACATACCCTTATATCGAACAGTGGGCGAAATAATTATATCAAGCAATAAAAATACTGCAGCTTAAAAAAATCACTCACCGCTAATTTTACCCGCTATAACAAATAATGGTTCTTAATTTATTAAAAAACAGAAAAAGCTTTTTGGACCCAAGTTGTATAATACAAAATAGTTGCTTTAAATATATTTTTGATAAAAAAATTAAAAACGTACTTTTTTCATTTTTGGGGGTCAACCCCTTTTGTTTTTTGGCCAAAAATTACGGATGTTTCGCGATTTCTCTGGATCCACTTTGTCTTTTGTTATGGGCAAATCATTGGCAATAAAATACTTGTTTATACGCTTCTAATCCATCTTAATGTATATTTCTAATGCAAAAACTGAAAGAGTGATCACTGTTTAAAAATTACTTTTTTTTTATCACGTGCACTCACCTATTTGCTTTATTTTCATGATTACATCGAATTCAGTTTGCTACTACTATTATTAAATGTAACAAAGATTAAAGATCTTTAATAGTTCGTTTTTATTTATTTATAGATAAAAGTGCTACATCCAAAACTGAGAGAGTGAATACGCTTTTAATAAAACGCAAGCTTAACGTCCGCTTAGCTAAAGCGTCAAGTAAAAAAAAAAAAAGGCCTTTAAACAGTAATTACTCGTTCATTATCTTTAGTAATAATATCATTTTTAATGTATTAGAAGCGCCTGAAAGAGTATACTATCACCGTTGTTTTTCTATAAAGATACATAAATTTGATCCGAAAAACAAAAGGGCTTGACCCCCCCCCCCTATCACTCTTTAATAATTATAAAAAAAAGGTGAAAAATATAGAACAAACAGTTTTCAATGTTTGATATAAAAGATATCTTCCTAATGACTAACTTTTACTGTGAAATCTGGGGCAAAAGAATAGTTTCCAGACTTTTAATTCTACAAAGAAAACATTTTATTTCAGTCATAGTTAAAATGACCTTTTTTGGAAGTGATGCCTAAACATTCATGTAAAAAACGAGTGTATTAAAAGATAATGGACGAACAATGGTGGGTTATAATAATATAAATAAGTCTTGAACCCGCTACAAAAAATATGCCGTGTATCTTTTTCTGCAAGAGCTCAAACATTAGAAGTATTTTAAAATAGTGCAGAGCTATGTATTAAAATGACACATAATTAATTACTTTGTATGATTTATTTAATTATACTCTCTCTATCGTTTCAATTATTATACACTCTTCAAGACTAGAAACTTTCATATACACATCTCAAAGTTAGTTGAAAACTTTTTTTTTTATTATTGCTTATAAATTTATTTTATATGTTTAGTATTTTTGCAAAATTAGATTCCACTCTCAAATTGAATAATGGCAATAGTGGTGGTAAAGCGGGGGATTGAAGATATCCTGGAGAAATCCACCCTTAAATAGAGCCGCTACTGTATCCGTAATACAGTCTTTACGCCTATCACCAATTTAAATACTTCAACGTGCCCGCCAAACTTAACTTTTTTTTTTTTCTGGGGTCCGTTATCAGGTAACAAGCTTGACAGATATTCGTATAGTTTAAAAGTTGACAGTGATTTTTTTTCGATCAACTTATAAACATGAATATATATATATATATATAAATATATATATGTGGTGTGCGTCTGTGATATTTACGTCATGATTATAATAAGGATACGAAAAAGAAAAAAAAAACAATTGCAAAAAAAGAAAGAAAAAACATTAAAAGGAGATGTTAATATACAGATGGAACGAGTATTAAATAGATAAAAGAAAAAAAATGGCAAATATACACTGTATATACTAGAATAAGTATCACTTGACATAATATTTATAAAAAAAAAAAAAACTGGGTTTTCACCGATCTATTATTTTGATTGATGTCTTTTGAGAAATTCGATTTGATATTTCAGGTGTAACACTCACTCTCTAAATCCTTGTACTGGGTTTCCCATCTCATTTTCCAAAAATGAGCGTAATTTTTCCAAAAATAGGCACTGAATTTTTCCAAAACTTTTTTTAATTTTTCCAAAACCTGTTACTATTTGTACAAAAAATAAACTTAATTAACAATGAACATTGACATGTTTATGAACAAAATATATATACTAGAGGAGAATGAAATGGTTACTGAAGAGGTATATGTTAACTTATATCAAAAGCACAGAGAACCTGCCGAAGTAGACATTTGTACGGCAAAAAGAAAATAGGCTTTAAGTTCTTGTAAAAAATAAAAAAAAAGTTTTGGAAAAATTCAGCGCCTATTTTTGGAAAAAATTGTAGCCACTTTTGGAAAATGAGGTGGGAAACCCAGTATTTGTGGACAAAAACGTTTTATATGTCTGTGCTACTATTGATAGTTTTTTTTATATTTCTTTGGTAAGATCGCTTTTTTTTTTCCTATCTGGTCCCTCAACCATTTGCTCAAGTTGTAAGAATTAGAGTATTTGTAGCTATTTCTCTTTTCTTGCTTTCACTTGTCGTCGGATTTAAGGGAAAGAGGGAAGAAGGAAAAAGAAAAACCAGTGGTGTATCATCCCCTCCTTTATTTTTAGGGTAAAATAGGTATGATAAAAATTGTAACAATAAGATAGACAACAGGTGATAATAATTACCTCCCTGTTATCCTTAAAACTCAACACAATGTACCGTCTTTTTTTTTTTTTTCCCTTCAATCGAGTTTCTTTATCACTTATACTTTTATTCACCATATAAAGAAGAAAGAAACACGATGCCCCCATTTTCAAGGGAAAAAAAGAAAAGAAAAAAAAGCTCGTGACAAAGTACAAGAAAGTAATACATACTAAAAAAGAAATAGAGAGCTGTAAATGGAACTATTACATGAAATAATAATGTTACAATAAAGGAAGAAATGATGTTACTGTATTCGATCAATAGGATACACAAGTCTAACGTCGATTCATCTAGTGCCAATTTCATCATATTATAAATTAGATGTATCAAATAAGGTAGTATTTTATATATAAAGAGATGTATTTCAATATAATTTATAAAATGGTGTTTTTATATATATATGATAATGGGAAGAAGATGTAAAAAGTACAAAATTGATTACAGTTAATTAAACTTTGAATAAAAATAGTATAAATAATAATTTTTTTTGGATTTTCTTAAACCAAAAATAAGGTAACAAAGAAAGATGCAAATACAAGAGAAGAGGCACCAAGTGCATTAGCAGCATTTTGACCAGTAGCAACTTGTGCTTCATGAGGTTGAGTAGCAGAAGGAGCAGCAGGTGCAACAGGTGCAGAGGTAGCAGAAGGAATGATGGAAGAGCTAGCAGTAGTATTGATAGGGACAGTAACGTTACCTTCTTTATAAGAAGCAACACCTGCACATTGACCGACAGTTACTACGGTGTATGCTTTCTATTTTGTTTTAGTTAGTATAGTAGATTGAGATTTAAAAGATGTAAAACCTACTTGAAGACCTGGCAAGTTTCTGATAGCAGCATCAATAGTGACCTTTTGAATATCATGTTCTAATGAAAGACCACCGGTAGAAGAAGTATTGGCTTCAGCAATCCATTCAGTAAAGTTACCATCAATCCATTCAGATTTGAAACCAGGTGCATTTTCAGCAAGCTATTTTAGTCAGGTTAATAAAGTTATATGGGGCTTTTTTTTTTTTTTTTTTTTTTTTCTTTTTTTTTTTTTTTTTTTTTTATAATATTTACCATCCAATCGTTGGTGTCATGATCCCAAATGACAGCTAAAAATAATTAAGTAAAATAGTAATTATAATTTGTGTGTGTGTTACTTACAAGTAAAACCAAGGGCAGTACCAATATCTCTAACACGGTCATCAATATCACCGTAAGGCTACAAAAAAAAAATCATGTTAGTACATTATGCATATTTTTTAAATATGTACTATACAACATACAGGTCTGAATAAACGAGGAGATACACCAGTAACTTCCTTGATAGCCAATTCAGTCCACTTTAATTCAGCAATGATTTGTTCATTAGAGAGAGTGGTCATAAAACTGTGAGTCCAGGTATGAATAGCAAGTTCATGACCTTCGTCAAAAGCACGCTTCACAATTTGAGGATGTTTAATCACATTGGCACCAATCATGAATAAAGTAGCCTTTTGGTTGGTAGTCTTTAAGAAGTCATACAAGATGGGAGAGAACTCAGAAGGTCCATCATCAAATGTAAGACCCCATTGACCTTTAGGACAATCACCAATACTGGATCCCATACAGCCTGACATGGCCCAATCACAGTATTTGTCTTCGCCGTTTACATTGGGACCTATCAATGTGTTATAAATGAAGTTAGTACTGTTTATTTATTAAATAAAGTTTTATTTTATTTTTATTTTGATTTGTTTACCATCATCACCGTTACTCTTTAATACAGGAGCATTAGTAATATTGGCATTCTTAATTAATTCGACCCATTCAGGCTTGGGCACAGGCTTAGAACCAGCCGCGGGATAAGATTGTGTGTTGGCAGTAGAGGTTGTATTCGTGGTAGAAGCACTACTTTGAGCTTGAATGACCGAGATAAAGGTCAATAAAGTTGCAACTGAAGTAATCAATTTCATTTTATATATACGAAAAAAAAAGAGAGAGAGAGAGAAAAAGTGTGATTTAAGGAAACAAAAGAGAGGGGGTAAAAATAAAAGGTATTTATAGGCAAAAAAAAAAAAAAATGGTTGTTGATTTAACGACAATAAGGGGGTACACCAAAATATAAAAGCGAGAAGAAAATTCTATTTTATTTAGGGTTCTGCCTGCTTTTTTTTTTTTATAGTTAAGATACTAGTAACAAAAACAATGGGGGATTATTTTTATCTTTTTTGGGTGCCCTAAAATAAAAATTAAGGCTCGGTTAATGTATTAATAATTATAATGATAATAATAATGATTTAAATCAAGAAAAAAAGGGCGGTATTATCTTTTGTCTTATTATGAATCACATATATATGTTTGTATAATACATACATAAATACTTACATCTATTATTATATATTTCTAAATTTGAATGTTTTTTTTGTTGTGTACAGCCCGGGTAAAGTGCACCCAGCAAAAAAAATAATGTATGTAGCACAGTAAAATTAAACCCCCGATTTATTTTGACAATTGATAAGAGAATAATAAAGAATAACATTACCAATTAAAATAAAACTCACATGTCTTGACTATACTAGAACAATATTGGTTCTTTAAACAACAATGTGTACTTACAAATAGGGGTGCGAAGAAAAAAAAACTATAGGTAATAGGTTTTAATTTTAAAAAAGAAAAAAGTTATTTTGGGCTCAATCATGTTGTGTATTGTGTTGTGTAATCTACATGAGTGATGTACCACTTGCAGAAATCTGGTGGTACGTCTTATTCTCACACCTATAAACAGGTTTCACGCTGAAAAAAAAAAAAAAAAAAAAAAAAAGTTCTATGAATACATCGAGTACAAACGGGGCTATGTTGAACGGTTACCAAGCCAAAAGGATATAATATATAAAACTATATGTTTGAACCACTCAAATCTACAGATAAAACCACTCATATTTTGCATATATTTTTAGGGTTCTTCCATATATAAAAGGCAATACATCTAAATGCGGACGATTACCGACCCAACAAACTGAATATCTTTGTTATGATTATAATGTATAGTGTGGCTGAATAACAAAGCAACAAAAAGTGATGTATATACACTCTTTAACCACCTGTCAATATTTTCGCTCTTGGCTCATTTTACAATATTTAGCATATACATTACGTGAATACTAGAAAGAAAAAAAAAGAACATAAAGTATTCTATAAAAACGGATCAAAAGTGTTAAAATCTGCAGGGTGAGCGCGTACCGAGTTGTAATACATTACAATAACAAATAACACACATTATCGGCAAAAAAAAACATCTGTTACCTTAACAACCAAGACGATAGTAAAAAAAAAAAAAAAAAAAAAAAGTGACATCATTATCACTTGTAGTTATACTGTATCCACGATATGTATATATTAAATATACAAACGGCATTAACTCTCTAGTTGGGATTGTATATTCTCCTTTTTTGTGCCTGTTGTTTATAGAAAAATATGTAATAACTATTTTTTTTTTTTTTTTAATATGCTAACGCTCTTTTTTTTGTTTAAATAAAATATACCGATCATAAACATTTCTTAAAAAGAAAAAAAAAGGGAAAAAAAAAAGGATTTCATTTATTATTTTGATTTTAACCTGTATCAAAATGTAATTGAATTATAAGGGATAAAGGAGAATTAAGGTACAAGTCGTTATACAATCGTAATACGTTTCGCGTTTAAAAAAGTACGATTTTGCTGGGTAAAAAAAAAAAAGTAGTCAACAAGAATCGGGTCCAAATGTTACAAAGGGCAAATTTACAAGTTTTTTATTTTATTGCGAGCACATATTTTGATGATAGCATCCGTTTATTCAAGTTGTTAAAAATATATTTGGCGGCAAAATGAACCCATTTATTGTTAACATCACCAAATAGTACCCCTTGTAATATTTGATGGCATTGTCTTTTTTTTTTTTTTTTTTTTTTTTTTTTTTTTTTTTTTTTTTTTTTTTTTTTTTCCAGGCCAAACGTATGATCTCTCAATTCGTTTCTGCAGAAAGAGGACTTTTAAAACGGACAAAAGTACACTTAGAAAGCGCTTTTCATTGTCACCTTTAAAAAGAGCGACAGAAAATACCCGAGAAAATGGGATGGATGCCCGTACTTGATGACACGGTTTTATGCTGCGAGAATTCTATAAAAAAAAAAGATATTCCCTGTCACGCTCAACCTTAAGAACAACTAAGGGCGCATATGTTTGTTCCCAAAGTATATTAATATATATATAGTGATGACGAACTCTACTACTATATTTAAGATAGGATAGGTAGTTATCTTGCGGCTTAAATGGGAGGCAAGTTCTAGTAATTTTTTTTATTTAAAAAACGCGAAAGCAATGTATATGTAAAAAAAAAAAAGGATTGTATACAAAAAAAAAATAGGGTATAATAATTTAACTATTATTGGGTTTAAACCCTAGGAATGAAATTTGAATAATTTACATTCATTGCCGTAGCTGCAGCAACAGTGGCAACTGCAGAAGCTGCTGCCGCAGAAGAAGGACGATAATAAGACGAAGAAGACCAGCTCAGGACCGAATGATTATATAACTTTTTTTTGGTCTTTGGTTCAACCGGAAAATGATCTGCTGATCTTTTATTGAGTCGCATAATGGGTGCCATCAGTACTGGTCTGGCCATTAACTGTGACATCCAATGTTGACATTGAGAACTCCAAGAAAAGAATTGTATATGGTGAACACATGTTCTGTATTGTAGCGCTGATAAAAATTCCATTTCCATGATATTTAATTCGTGTAATGGTACGCTAGATACTTCTGACCAAGTCTATTATAAGATGTTAGCTATTGTTGTTATTGCTGGGTAAAAAAATAAAAATAAAAAAAGTATACCTTATTCGTAAATGTATTGTCATCTAGAAATTTGTTTGCTAGTATAAGTGCAGTAGTAAATAATCTTACTTCTGATCCAATCGAACCTCTAATAGCTGGATATGCAAATCTTAGTCTATAAATGTAGAACAATGCGACCAATATACATGGACTAGATATTTGTGTAGCCTTAATGATATTTTGACAAAATATTCTAAACAAGTTTGAACGTTCCGTTGTCATAAAAGCTGATCCTGTCCAAATCTTTGGGACCATGTGTGCTACAAATTCGGATAATTGAATAGTATTTGTACAAGTAAGAATAGACATTTTTTTTTTTTTAAAAATACAAAAAAAGGAAGAAAAGAAAAAAAAAAAAGAGAGAAGGAAAAAAAAAAATATTATTTAAATATGCTATAATATTGCATTTAAGCTTATAATATATGTTATTGTTATTGTTGTTGCAATATTCCGAATTCGATACCCTTTGTCTCCCTTTCCGTCATTTCACCCTTTTTTATATATATATAAACTGAGTTTACATTCTTTCAAAAAAAAAAAAAAAAAAAAAAAAAATTTTTTTCAGAGTATTTTTATTATTGTAATGAATAGAAATGTTGACATTGTTGAAGCGGTTTTAAAAAAGTACAGAGCATTACCAAAAGGAGGTAAACCTCTTATTCATGAGAAAAAAGCGGAATGGACAGTATTAGCTTCTATTGTAATGAGTAAGTTTTTTTTTTTTTTTTTTTATTATATACATATATATATATATATTTTTGACGTGTTTTATAGTTGATGATAGGCAAGAAATTCAAGTTATATCCATCGGGTAGGGGATATTTTACACATCGAGTTTATGTTCCACTGTGTGTTTATTTTAATATTTAATATATGCAGAACTGGACTTAAATGCTTACCTTTTAGTAAAATTTGCAAGACGGGTGATGTATTAAATGATTCTCATGCAGAAATAATTGCGCGTAGAGGATTTATAAAGTATGTAAAAAAAAAAAAAAAAAAAGTATAATATATTCCTAAATTAAATTTCATAAAAGGTATTTACTAGCACAAGCTAAAATTGCAAAATGTGATTCAAATGTACCTTGTCCTTTTTATTTCAAGGATGGTATTTTAATTCAACATACGGGATATTCATTTCATATGTATATTACTCAATCACCTTGTAAGTCTTTTATATATATATATAAAGTGTTGTACAGTAATAACTTGACTTTACAAAAAAAAAAAAAAAAAAAAAATAGGTGGTGACGCTTCCATGTCTGCTTTAGCTCAAGTTCAAACACCCGAATCACTCACTAGTTTTGAATCAGGCTCCAATAAAAAGAGAAAATCTATAGAGCCATTTTTAATCGAAAATATTTATGCAAATAAAAGGCAAAAAATGATGAATGAAGAACCTCAGTTATTTCAAAGAGGTCGATTTAAATTTGATGAAATTGGCATTTTAAGAACTAAACCAGGTCCAGTACACACCAATACACTTGTTGTTTGATTATTTACTATTATTATTATTATTATTATAGGCCGACTTGATTCCGAACCTACACTTTGTATGTCATGCAGGTAATATATATATATATTATATTCTCTCTCTTTTTCTTCTTTTTATTTACATGTATATATATAAAAAAAAGTGACAAGTTGGCAAGATGGAATGTATTAGGCTTACAATCAGCTTTACTTTCTTCATTATATAATCCAGTCTATCTTAATTCAATTATTGTAGGTGACATGTTTGATAAAGAAGCATTGGAAAGAGCACTTTACAAGAGAATGGATAAAATCAAAGGTAACACACACAAAACCAAACAAAAACAAAAAGGTGTGAATTAATCAAAAAAGAGTTGTAGATCAATTAATTTTACCTTATAAACTAAATCAACCAATTATATCCAGTACAAACATTATGTTTGAATCATCTAAAACTTACTTGGAATCAACAAACAAATTTGATAACATTATTTCATGCTCTACATCACTTTGTTGGATAACAGGCATGTCAAATAAAGCAGAGGTGTTGGTGAATGGCAGAAAGCAAGGTGCACCTAAGGGGAAACCAACAAATGAAAAAACAAGACCAAGTATTTGTAAAAAGAGTTTATTCACTGACGCCAGTAAATTAATTGAGTTCGATAAAGACTTAAACTATCATCAATTAAAACAAGTTCAATCTATAAACTATCAAACTGCTAAAAACTGTTTATTAGACAATGTATTTCAAAACTGGATTCAAACACCAAAAGAATATGAAGACTTTTTATTACTCTAATAATATATTTGTTTGTTGTTTACGGGTAAAATTTAATATCCCCTTAAAGCGTAACTGATGCACTTTTTCTCCCTCTTTTTTACCGCCTTTTTCTCCTTATTTACCTTCTCCTTAAAAAAAAAAACGTCTTTTTTCTTTTTTTACAAGTCTCTCTCTCTTCTCTCTTTCTATTTAACATCCTTTTTTTTTTACTGGTTCCTATTTATCAAATAGAATAAAAAAAAAAAAAGGGGAAAACTTAAATCCATTCCATTCGTTATAATAATTCTTTTTTTATTGTTTTTTTCTTTCTTTGTCGTATGGATAACAACTTGGATTTAGAAGGTCAAACTGCACCCGAATCTACTCGTGGATTCTTTGGTTTACCAGAAGTAAAATATAAACTAAACAACTAAAATAAATAATATGCTTAACCTTTTTATAAATCAGAACACTCTAGTAAAAAGAAACGACTGGATAGAAAAGCAAAGACGTTCCACCGATATAAATTCTCGTACAAGTAAGGGGTTAAACACTACACAACAACGAGGACTTCATACAGTCAACGAAGAAGATTATTATCATCATCATCATCAACAACAACAACAACAACAACAACAACAACAACAACAACAACAACAACAACAACAACAACAAAGAAAAAGCTTTCATCGTGATTCAATAAACTCTATTGACTCCACCTTATTTCAAAGAAAGCAACGATCATCCGTGACCCACTTTAACAACTTTCCTTTATCAAAGCGACCCGATGACGAAAACCAAAGATCAAGAGCAGATGTCTTGGCTGAAACAGAAGCTAAATTAAGTGGTCATAACAGGTACACTCAACTAGATACGGTTGTACGTGCAGAAGAAAAGCAAAATCGTAGGTTATCTGAGCCCAATACTAGGATCCATCATCACCAGTATATAAACCAAGAGTACGATCAGCGTCAGTCGTCGTTTCAGCCCAATAAGCGCATGTCCTTTCAACAAGTGGTTGATCATCATCAGACAGTAGTAGACTTGGATAAAAGAAATTCTCGTCAAGATTGGAGAGCACCTCCTCCACCACCAACCAATAACAACTCTAGACCCAATTCAACCGTAGGCGTCTTGAACAATCATCGATTCTCTACTGGCTCCTCTATCTTTGAAAACCAGAACAACAACAACAACAATACTGGACATCAAAGAAAACCCTTGTTTGCTTCTCATTTACCCTTTTCATCTGTCGTGCCTCACTTAAAATCCAACGTCTTGGTGAGCGGTCTGCTCCGTGTCAATAAACGGAACCGATCAGACGCCTATGTGTTTTGCGAAGACATCAATGCAGATATTTATATTTGCGGCTCGCGTGACCGGAATCGTGCCTTAGAAGGTGATCATGTTGCCATTCGCTTGATCGAGGTAGACCAAGTCATGTTGGAAAAACACGAAAAGGAAGAAGCCAAACTAGCTCGAAATAATGGAAACCCCGTCGTAAGGAAACCAGATGAAGAAGACGAAAAGGAAATCATATTTGGAGGTGAAGAAGATGTTGATTTGGTTACACCAAGGTTTTGCGGTGTAGTGGTAGCTATTTTAGATCGTGCTCAAAAGCAAGTTTTCTCAGGGTAAAAAGTTTATTGTTATTAGTGCGTTTTATCATTTTTGTTTGCTCATGTTATTATAAATATATACACAGTACGTTGGGTTTGACTCGTCCAAGTAATAAGAGGTCAAGAGCAGGTAGTGTAGCAGCTGAAGATCAACGCGATAGTCAAGTACCCCGTATCATTTGGTTTAAACCAACCGATAAACGTGTACCTTTAATCGCCATCCCTGTTGAACAAGCTCCTGCTGGATTTATTGAAAACAGTGACGCATTTGAGAATAGGCTCTTTTTGGTATAAATAAGTAAACAAAAAACTAGTACACACAATTTTATTAATTTTATATATATTTAGGGCTCAATAAAACGTTGGCCAATTACTTCGTTACATCCTTTCGGTGTACTTGAAAATGAATTAGGACCCGTGCAAGATACTCGAGTGCAACTGCGAGCCATTCTAGCCGACAACTATTTCACGATGCAGCCTTACCCTGAACTGTTTATTCGAAGCATCCCCACCAATCTATTGAACCCTAGTTCTATTCAACGCGAGATCAGTTCCAACTTGCGTCGTGATTTACGTAGCGCGATGCAGTGTATCACCATTGTAGACGACGAAGGAGGCTTCTTGGAAAACGCTTTATCGGTGACGACCGTAAACGACCATACGTACGAAGTCGCGTTGCATGTTGCGGATGTCACCGCTTTTATAGGTGCCGATTCGGCCCTTGATAAAGAAGCGAGGTCCAGAGGCGTCGATGTCTACCAGACCATGTCGGAAAACGTACCCCTTTGGCCAGATTACCTAAGACAAGAATGCATTGATTTCGTGCAGGGTCTCGACCGACTTGCCTTTTCTGTTATTTGGACCATCAATAAAACGGGTGAAGTATGTGACACCTGGTTTGGAAAGACTGTGATAAAGTAAGTGGGATGCATAGTAATAATAATAATAATAAAAAAAAAAAATCCTAATTTTTTTTTTTTTTGGGTTACTTATAAACTTTGTAGTTCCAATGCAGTATTAACACAAAAAGAATTACAAGATATGATTGATAGCGACACAGAATCTGACCTAACCACTATCACCTCCAACATCCAAACGCTGTACTCTATTGCTCAAACCTTAGTTCACTCTCGCTCACAACACGTTTTATTCTTAAAGCCGCCTAGTCTTGATATCCGATTCAGCGAGACCTCGACACCGGCTACCATCTGCGCCAAAACCCAAACCAGTTCTGAAATTATCCTAAAAGAGTTTCAAATACTAGCAAACACACAAGTTGCGCAAAAGATCTCTAGCCATTTCCCAGACCACGCCCTGCTGAGGTCGCAAGCGGCGCCCAACGACCGTAAATTACGAGGTTTGACCAGGTACTTGCACGAGCTGGGTTATACGATTGAACCTGAATCCCCTAGCAAGCTTCAAAAATCCATTGACCGCATTGAAAACTTGGATGCTAAATCGGTGATTGAAACCTTGGTGATGAAATCCATGAGCCAAGAGAAATACTTTTGTACAGGCGCGTTTGATATATCTCGGTATCATCATTATGCGCTCAATACACCGTTGTATACTCATTTCACCTGTCCCTCAAAGAGATACGCAGATGTAATCGTGCATCGTCAGTTAGAAGCTGCTCTGCTAGGCTCACAGTTCTTTTTTATGGAACCAGAGATCGTTCAAAAGACAGCTCAGCATTGTAACGTCAAGACCAGAGCGTCTCAAAACGCAGAGGAACAAACCCAGCACATGTTTTCTTCTTATTATTTGGCAAATAACTCTAACACGGTCACGAGCCGTATCGAAGATGCTATTGTGGTTGGTGTCCAAGAAGGCGCATTTGATGTCATTGTGCCTCATTTAGGACTCGAGAGAAGAATTCATACCATCAATTTACCGTTAAAATCAGATACATTTAGCATGTTGGAAAATGTACTTCACTTGGTTTGGGTTCAAGGAGAGGCCACAGTCGATGCTCATGTGGAAAGGTCGGTTTCTACTGAAGATGAAGAAGAGGATGATATTATCTTGGTAGATGTAGAGACATACAATGTGGTCGAACAGGTCAATCGGTTATCTATTACATCAGCCGAACAAGAAAAGAAGAATCGCAGAAGATCTACTTCCATTCGTGCCATTGAAGGCGAGGATGCTTGGGTCACTCAAAAGGAATGCACGTTTCCTAGTGAATGTCGTCAATTGATTCGTCCGTTTGACTTTGTCAAGGTTGTTATTACTGCTGACCCTATTCGTAGTCCTCCTTTAATCAGAGTATTAGCTGCAAACCCATTTGTAACAATAAAGTAGTTTATTTTTTTTATTTTTTTTTTTTTAATAAAAAACAAATACAAAAAAAAAAAAGATGATAATAATGATAAATAATTGTTTTAAATAAGTCTATAATAAAATCTACCATCCTTCCCACTCATCATCAGAGTCCTTCTTTTGTACTTTCTTTACGGTAGAAGCTTCTCTCAAAGGAGTTCTAGTTCTAGCAGGAGCTTGCGAAGGAGATTGACTGCGAGGAGCCTGTTGTTGTAAAGAAGAAATGGTCGAGTTGAAGAAATCATCATTGACATCGTTATTGGTATGATTAGAAGAGCTGTAATTGCTTCTTAAACTACCGGTGCTGCTACTTCTACTGTTTTGGTTAAACGAATCGTTCACCAAATTTCTTGTTTTATCGCTAAAGGTTTGGACATAACCAGTAACGTTGTTTCTGAAATTAGGGTCGTTCCATTGTGTCTGAGCAGGTTTAATATAATTATCATTGGTATAACGACCTAATTGTCCAGCTCCTTGTGTTGCGACCTTGACACCTTCGACTGCTACTTTACCTAATTCTTCCATACCCATTGATAAAAGTGACCATCCTTTAGTTAGTGCTTGCATAGGGTCATTTATAATATCATCAATACCAGGTGTTGTATTTCTAGAATTGGAGTGACTTTCAACTAATAATTATAATCAATATATATATATATATTTATACAAGTCTATTTTTGTTATACGTTACAAGCTGGGTTTCCAAATCCTGTAAATTTACCACCTTGATTAGGAGGAAGCGCACTAAAAATATATAAATATTAGAAACAATATATATAAAAAAAAAAAAGTCAAATAATACTTACGCATCTCTAGTGTCATTTGCTTGACCTAAAGTAGCAAAATAACTTTCGTTTCTCTCTTTATCACTTACTAATCCACCAGCAGATGCATTATTATCGCTGTAGCCTAAAGCAGGTGAGTTACGTCCTGACGAGTTATTACTACGTTGGCTGCCTAAAGATCGAGTAGCAGCAGTAGCTCTTTTAGGTGAGGCAGTAATTGCTGCAGCAGTAGATGCTGAAGCTGTCCAAGTTTTACCCTCTGCTTCAGCAGCCAACTACAAAAATTATTTTTTTTTAGAAAAAAATCGTTATCCGTAAAAATTTCCATATATCACCTTTTCACGGTATAAGGCTGCAAATCTACTGCTGTATTTTTGTAAAGGAGCCATATTAGGAGAATAATCAGGTTGAGATTCGAAAAAGTCTCTAGCATTCTTGTTGCCACCAATCTAAAAAAATAAAAAACCCTTCTTTTTTAACATCTGTAATACATTTGTAATATACAAAAAAAAAAAAAAAAAAAAAAAAAAAAAAAAGATGAAAAAAAAAAAAACTTACATCCATTTTCTTCAACTGATCATCAAACCACTTGTCCATACTAATAGAACGAACAAAACTATATACAGCCGAGTTAAACAGCAATTTTAAACATTACAACCATTTTCTTTCATCTCGTACCTAATATGTACACCAAACGATCTATGTACACCCGAACAATCTAAACAAATAAAAATACCATGGCTTACACTGGCCCATTGAGGATTAGGTGCGGGACAATCGAAACAAGTACGGTTCTCAGGTCTTCTTTGAATTTCGTATAGTTTTTGCTTATACTCGGCCATTATATATATATATATATATTATTTTTTTTTCGGTTTTTTTTTTTCGAGTTTTTTTGAAAGGAAAAAAAAAAGGGGGGGTTGGAATTCGTCTGGTTCAAATCAAGCCCAAAAATTAAATCTTGCATCAAAAAAAAAAAAAAAAATGATTGTCACGTTCTTTGGTACCTTTTTGGCTGACAATGTGGAAGGCTGTTATCTTATTGTTTTGACGGTATTATCAGGCTCGGCTTTGCAATTTAACGCTTCTTTTTTTTTTTAATAGGCTGTACTTTTTCTACTACTTAATTGAAAAGAAAAAAAAGCGAGTAACACTAAATGCTCCCTAGAAAAGGCGGCACAGTTAGTATACGAAATGAAACATTGACATTTATGTCTTACCCGAGAACCACTACGTTGGTTGCCGACCAACTCTTACATTAAATAAGGCTGATTTTTTAATGATGTAATCTTCAGTGCTTATTCGACTCCAAATAGCAAGGTACTTAGACCAACGACGCCAATAGCAAGGGCCGATAATATATCCCTTGACTTGCTAACTAGCCCATTTATAGCGCACAGAAACATAAAGAGGGTTAGTGCTTCAAAATGATCCTTTGGAAGTCCTAAAGTGTTTTTTTTATTGTGAAATGTAAAATAGAAAGTCTTTTGGAAAATTAACTAAAAAAAAAAAAAGTAAATACTTATATTCTTTGTCTTGGGGGATGTTGGTAAGGATGTCTTGTGTTTTCTATCTTTGAAGTAATGGTTTTAACGTCCTGACTCAAGGAGTGTATGATCGCGATTGTTTTTATTTGTTGAGGTCTTTTATTTGAGCACCAAGGATAGCGTAAGCTTGTTTCGAGGACTCAGATAAGGTGTCCAGTTGTAATTGCTCTCGTTATTGTAGAACTGCGCGTAAGTCATCAGAACCCTCTTCAATAACTAGATTGGAAATATCATCAGAGAAATCCTATTTGATAGATTTCCTGTCCGTGTTGTGGTACTCTACATGCTTTACAATCCAGCAAACAACGTCGGGATCTATTCTTTCTTTTATGGCCACATTCATATCACTAGGATTGCGGTTCAAGTACTTCCAATTATATGTAGCCAGGACACTCTCATTGGCGGGTGCCTTCTTCGTAAGACGTATTGTACAGTCACACTATATTAAAGGTTTACGACGCGTCTTCTTTTAGTAAGAGTGGAAGATTCTTCTTGTCCATCAACCGACTTAGTTGTACGGGCCTTACCCCTGCGAGTACAGGTGAAAATAGCTTTAAGGCTAACAATAGTAACGCCTACACCTTCATTGATATTGACAGTATCTTTTTTTAATCAGTTGCAGTGTGTCTTAGGGCCATTATCGCACCATTGGTCAAATTCCATTTCGTTTGAGAAAGACATGTGCACAATGGCTGTAAAATCATTGTTAATATCCAATGTTATTGACATTTTTTTTATTACAGTATTTTTTTTTCTTCTTCTTCTGAAAAGCGTAGCTCTCATTTTTTAGGGAGCATTTAGGACAGACGCAAAAAAAAGCTGTATCTGAGAACCAAATGCTAAAATTAAATTATGACACGGGAGAAGTGTGCTTCTTAAGAGCCTATACGTGACGCTAATGTCGATAAGCTGCATATTTTTAATGTACACACAGACTAGAAACATAGTTTGAGTATATAATCTTTCATATAAAAATAAAAGAAACATCGTACCTTGTCACTGCTTATTCTACAAAAAAAAGAAAAAGACATTTATAGTTTGCATAATAGCCTCTACTTTTAACCAATCACTATATATTTGCATTATTATTATTTTTTCCTTTTTCATTTTGTTTGTACAAAAAGTCTATTGTATATAACAAGTTTTATTATGAGGTAATCAGAAAGAAGTACTTTTTTTTTTTTTTTTTTTTTTTTGTTAGATTTCTTCAGGTTTAGGAGACCCATTTCCAGCGAACAGCGGAAAAGCTTCGCATACACCATTATAACAATAGTTAGATCTACAACATCCAACATCCCATTCGTTATTACAACTTGTACCCCGACTAAAACATATTGCCATGACGTGATATTTGAGCACTGTCGCCATCAAAATAGCTGTAATAATCAAGTGATATTTCATTTTTTTAAAAAATAAAGATAAATGAGCGAAAGAAAGGAAAATAAAAGAAATCGATTATAATTACCATATAAACCATGTGATTAAATGCATAGAAAGATGCACGATTAAATACTGTAACAAGCAGCAAAAGGGAGGGGGGTAATATATTTATAGCGTATAAACAGACATCAACACTGGTATTACAATAAACATTCCTTGGCGTAGGTAAGAAAATAACAACATGAATAACCCTTTTTCTTGAATATTTTCCCTTCCCTGATTGAATTTTAGTTATACAGTGAGAACGGTAAATTTTGTCACTTTGAGAAAATTGAATGGCACTACGCCAAAAAATGATTGTCCCTTTATGTCCTTTTGAAATAAGAGAAATGCCACAATAAGTTTTATTGGTATAGTGCTGTTCGTGGTAGCCGATAAATGAAAGATAGATAAAGAAATACACCTTCCCTTCTCATTTGGTTTGAAACAAGGCACAAGCTAGGAATGATATAGATGGCAGTATGAGCGAGTACAGGGATGATTTCCACAAAAAAAAAAAGATTGTAAAATAAGATATTGTTGTCCAGTATAGTAAACCACAGTATTTAAAAGACTCCAATAGCTCTAATAAATAAGATGGATATGCCAAAAAAAAAAAGTTATTAGAGCATCCGCAGCGGTTGCACTAGAATAGTCACTTTTCTCAAAGTGACAAAATTTACCGTTATCACTGTACGGAAGACTGTTTTTCTTACTATTGCACAAAAAAAAAAAAAAAAAAAAAAAATATGTTTACTTGTTTATTTATATTGTATCACTACCCATTTTCTTTTCTTTTTTCCTCTAAAAAATGACCGAGTATCCTATTCATCCAATTTACAAAGAGTATTGTGATAAAAATGGAAACGACTTTAATAAGGTCTTTAAAGAAATGCAAGGCGTTACTGAAGAAGAAAAATATCAGATAATTCTAAAGATTCGTGCTAGAGCTACTAAGCCAAGTCATAATCATCGTACAGTACGTTATCAACAAGAGGTATGCGGATCCGATGGTATCAAAGTCAACACCACTGTCTTTAGACCTTTCGGTTCTGAGCATGATATCTTACCTGTAGTTCTATTTTGGTAAACGAGAACACAATATACCTTTTATATTATATTTTCTAAATATACATATATGTGTGTAGTCATGGCGGAGGATGGGTGTTTGGTAATGTGGATACTTATACATATTTTATCAACGACGTACGTATTTGTTATTAAAAGGCGCAAGAAAAAATGATTTTAATAAAGAGTTTTAAGCTATGCATCCAAGCACATGTTGCAGTGATGGCAGTAGACTATACCCTTTCTCCCGAACGACAGTTTCCCGTTGCAAACACTCAAGCATTTTTGACTTTATGTTGGTTAAGTGAAAATGCAAGATCCATTTTCACTGATCCAGAAAATATTTATGTTATGGGAGATTCTGCCGGGGGTAATATGGCTACGGTAGTTTCAAGCAAGTATTTTATATATGTGTATACATGTATGCGCAAACAGAAGTTTAACCTTTTTTTCTATTTAGTGATGGCAAAAAATTCCGGAAAACAAGTGATAAAAGCGCAAGTACTTATTTATCCATTGGTTAGTTTAGGAGATACATCGTATGATTCCTATCAAAAGTATGGTCACGGTGATTTACCCCTTTCGGCTGAGATGACAAAGTTTTCGGCCTGCATGTACTTACCAAAAGGCGCACAGGAGTGCCACAATTTGTATATGAGCCCTATTGTTGCTACAAAGAAAGAACTGGAAGGTCTTCCAGATGCTTTGATTTTAACTAGTGAGTGTGATATACTTTGTGACGAAGGAGAAGCGTACGCTGCAAAACTGCTACAAGCAGGTGTAAACACTATCGGTGTTCGTATCCTCGGCACTGTCCATGAATTTATCTCTTTACCCGTTCCTGAAACACCTCAATACAAATTAGCCGTACAAACTATCACAATTTTTTTAAATGATCAAAAAATGAAATAAAAAGAGATATATATTTATTTATTTTAGGAAATAGAGAGAGAGAGAGAGAGAGAGAGAGAGAGAGATAGGAGAAATAAAAAAAAATTAAACAGAAGCTGTTGTAGGATTTCTCTTGAAAGTATTAGCTACAAGTGTCCACTTGAACAAAACTGTAACGGTTAATTCATATAACCCGACCAAGAAAATAATGGGAGAGTAACAGATATACCAAAGTACTTGATGTGTCTTTTCAACCCACAAGTTACAAGATTGACGCTTAAAGACAACGAGTGTGATCCAGTTAATAATACCAAATAACAAATCAATGGGAACACTAGGGATAAATACACCAAGTGCAGGGCTAATAGTCAAACAGCGAGAAACAACCCAGTCGCGTCTAATGGTATCGATACGGCCATGGATATCCAAGAAAGTGCTCAAGAAAGAGGCTGTTAAAAGAGATCCAAGAATAATTACTGTCAAGAACAAGTAAACAGCAAGTAAAATGGCTCCAATAATGTTTTGATAAGAAATTGTGCTACCGATGTATGGGGCACTAAAAAATTATAAAAATTTTGGTTAGAATCAAATATATATATATATAAATATATGCGTGTAACTTACTGAAGTGCACCAAATACTAAATAACGCAACATAGTGACGGGACTGATATCGTCAAACTGTAATGCAGCAAGAGCGACCCAGAAGCCTAAAAGAACGAACAAACCAAGACCAAAGATCCAAAGACTGTTAACAAAGCATTGGTGCAAGATATAATTGACTTTTGCAAGACCCCAACAAAGATTAGAAGCAGACGCAAACAAGCGGAAGAACATAAGAGGAGTAGCTAAAATAACCAAAGCATAAGAAAGAATCAAGAAGAAAGCTTCAACCTCGATATTATTAACAGCGACAAGAGCAAAGATACGAATAATAACAGCACTAGCTAATAAGGAAACAGTAAGAAGAGAGACGTAGGATGATACTTTGCGGAGGTAAGTGCGAGGTTGTGATAGTAACTTGTAATACTCTAAAAGTAAATCATATGTAACAAACGTAAAATAGGCGTACTCGAAGGCATAAGGAATATCAGAGGTATATTCTTGGTTAGTGACGGTAGCCAAATGCAAGATGAGGTAAGATAACATGATAAAGAAACCAACTAAGGTTTGGTATCGGACACTTGCCCAGCGAGCCATAAAGTCAGCAAAAGTATGACAAATAACATACCAACCAAAGTGTTTGGGCTCTTCTTGCTTTGGTGGAAGAACGCCATTTACGGCAGGATATTTTAACCAAATGTTACTAGGATGGTTCGGGTCTTGACGCCAGTTGGGTCCTGATTTCCAAAGATCCTTTTTTTTTTAAAAAAAAAAGGAGTTAAAAATACAGTTTTTTTTTTTTTTCTTTCTTTGTATCTTACCTCAATCACAAGTTGTACTCGAGCATCACTTAAAAGTATCTCACTATTGTTTTCAGCAGCCAATTCCAAAGCTTAAAAAAAATATTGCATATTATGTAAATATAAATACATACAAATAAACAACACAAAAAAAAATAGGTTAAAAAAGAGGCTAACATACCTGACTTTCCATTCATCCACTTGGTGGTAAGCATCTCATATAACACAACATGTGAAACAGACTTGTCTTGCGCTTTTAAACCAAAAGTTAATGTAGAGAGAGCAAGTGCCTGCAAGGAGACATCAGTTTCAGTCGAGAAGCCGGATGATTGCCGACGTTCGTGTAACAAAGCCAAAACGGCACAGACGGATGCGTTCTTAGCCACTTCAAATACACTCTCAGCAGTAGAAGGAATTGGTTTAAATTTTTTTTCCTCTTGTTTTTTGACCTGTTGTACAACCGTAGCACCACCGTTACCATTTTGATATCCATGATTGGTTGGAGCAGATGTGGTAGTAGTCGTTGTTGTGACAGTATTGGGACCAGGGCTAGTAGCAGCAGGAGGAAGTAAACTAGCTGAAGAGTTGTTGTTACTTCCAGTAGCCCAACCATGTTTTTCTTTCCAGTTAGATGTTGCAAACCTTAATGCGTCTACTGCATAATCACGCTTTCTCAACGACTTCTTTCCATCTGCATTTTTATTCTTATCATGATCAATCGACCAATCAGTTAACTTTCTTTTCAACGCGAATCTTACGCTATCATCATCACTATCACTATCACTACTGCTACTTGAATCGTGCTTATTCAAGTTTTCTATTTGATATGGCAAAGGAGCAGTTTGCTTAAATGCTGGAGGTTGCATGTGTTGTTGAGTCTGATCTTCTAATTGTTGCTTTTGTTGTTGGTATTCTTGATATAACTTTTGGTATTGGTCATGTTGGATCTGTTGACGGTCCTTGATCTTACGCTTCTTTTCTTCTTGAATGACACGCTCTTGTTGGTTAATCTTGATCTCGGTGAAAACAAGAATATCTTGAATCTTTTCAGTCAACTGCTGTGTAGGGATAGTAGGTTGACCGGCTCGGATAACGTCTTCATATTCACGTAAGGTAGTAATAGATACGCCACCACCGTGGATTAAACCAGTAGTAGTTACCACTTCCTCGCTAGACATTGTGATTACTGTCTGCTTGGTGGTGGTAGCCTCACGAGCATTATAGTTTGCAGTAGATGTGTTCAAGAGACGCGTATTCTCCGTGGTATTCACCTGGCTGTTACTAGGAACAGGTGAAGATGGGATACTATCAGACATGATAAGAAAAAAAAAAGAAGTGATATAAAGAAAAGAGAGAAAAAAACAAAAAAAAAAAATGTGGAAGTATAAGATTATTTTTTATTTTTATATGTAAACACAAAAAAAAAAAAAAAAACTTTAAAAAAAAATGTTGTGGAACCAAAGGCTTTTTCTTTTTGTTTGTTTCTTATTGTCATAGTTCGGGTTTATACATGGAAAAGGATATACGTATTTTATAATAGAAAACAAATACTAGAAAAGTATCTTTTCCATGCATCTTAATCGCGTTTTTTTTTTATATCGTTCGCTTCCTTAAAAAAAAAAAAGAAAGCTCGGATCCTATTTCGAGTTTGGCCGTGAAGTCACCTCATTCACGTGATGTCCCTACTCAATCGTGTAACCCAAGCCGCGTCAAAAACCTAGTTTTATCCGGTGCATTCCCCCCCCCCCCTTATACAGTTGGGGTTCTGTTATAAGACTAAGATATTATATTTTCATTGTGTTATTTTAACCTTTACGTAATTGTTCTTTTTTCTAGAAAAAAGGTACCAGGACAAATTTTCTATAAGAAGGTAGTTTTTTTTTTGTCATATTAAGTTAATTCCTACGGTTCTAAAATTGGGAAGGAT
This sequence comes from Thamnidium elegans, assembly GCA_025201345.1. Lineage (NCBI taxonomy): Eukaryota > Fungi > Mucoromycota > Mucoromycetes > Mucorales > Mucoraceae > Thamnidium > Thamnidium elegans. The sequence continues at coordinate 2,050,621 of JAIXMG010000001.1, read as the reverse complement.
ATAATACAAAACCAGATGTGCCGCAAGAATAGTCCAAGGCCAACTATTTCCTGTTGTTTGGAAGGACTATAATGCCCCGCCGCGGCAAACTTTTATTATTCGGCTGTAGCGTTCAACCTATATAAAGCACAGTGAGGTAACGGCTTAAAAATTAGTTTATCACATTTTTGCAGTATTTATATGTTATATATCTGAATTTATACAAAAAACAATAGAGTATTAAATATATGATAAAGCGAAAGTAGTTTTTATTTATTTATTATGTATTAGTTTAAACTTCGCTACAGTTTTTTTCTGACAAAGACTCCCTGGCAATCTTCTTGTGTTTACACGAAGAGGGAGAAATGCTAGGACTGACTGGCCTTTTAGAATTATGATTTTACAACAGCGATATAGAGAAAGGAATCATTGCTGGTTGTGATGGTTGTGACTGTGACTGTGATGTTGGTGCTATTGCGGGAAATCCTTTTTGTAGAGTCGCAAACCTTGAAGCGAGGTGTAATGGAACAGCATCATTGACGCAGACAGGTGGTCTATTAGCAGGAGAAATTGTAGTTTTACCGAAGTAATTCCAATATTTGCGATAACAGAGTTTTAAAAGATGCTACTGTCTTGTTTTTGATTGTGGAACGTCTTAAGATGACTAATAGTCTTATAAAAAATGTCTTGTGTATTTGAGCCACTAAACCATTTATTAAAGAAAATATTCCAATCGGGTTCTGCATTTTTTAAATGGCTTCTCTTGTTGGCACCAAGAAAAATCTCATCGCACAGTTCTCTTTCTGCGTCAATGTGTACAGGCAGTACTGCATACTTTACCCGCTGTCTGTATAACAAGTACATATATCAATTTATTATTAACTCAAATCATACTCATTGTTCGTATAGTTTAATTACCTGTACTAAGTCATTTTTGATTTAAAGATATGAACGTTTCGGGAGGCAGCATAAACTAAACACTCGTGTTCTTGATAGTAAATGCAAGCAAATGGAGTCACCCTACGTATACCGCTGCAAGTATTGATGGTGCGACTATCGGTTGCGAGAGGGACAGACATTTTCATAGCAGAACTAGTACTTTTTTGATGAAATTGGGTTTATTCCAATAGTCTCGTCTGGCGTTCTAAATTGGAAAAGACACAATACCAATTTTGTTGTTCCATGAGCATACCCAGAGCTGACTTAATTTGGGAAACTCAGGTATAGTTGAAGAGCAACAGTCGCCTGTGGCATCCAAGGACTATAATGGCTACGATTACCTCTCCAAGACGAGTATCTTCCTTTTTTTTAACAAAGGTGGTTCCAAAAATAGCTTTATTGAGGACAATTTGCTGATAATAATATTTTTCGCCATCAACTTCGTTTTGGTGAAAAGTTCACGAAAACATCTGTTTTTTTACGCAAGACGTACCTGGTTGATTTCGAAAATATATACAATGGTAGTTGCTCTGGATAAAAGGGTATTCAAAATAACTGCCATTAGATCTACACTCCGGAAGAAATAAGAGAGAGCCTACTGACGATTGCATCAATAATTTTAAAAGAGACATTAAACTCTTAACGTGCATCTACTTTATAATAAACTCTACTAACTCCAATTTTTCGTATTTTTTATTTTCTATAATACTCGACGGCAAAACACTTTTAACATAAATTAATTGCAGTTTAACATTATAAATAAGATTACAAAGAGATATGCCGAAGTTTTTTTTTGTCTTTGCGGTTTTTTTCGTGAAAAATATCGATTTGAAGTTTGGCTCTTTAGGCAGAGAAGTCTACAAATGACCTCCCCAAATTAGTATTACGGCCCAATAATATCACATACCTGCGTTTAAATATACAGTAATAAATTTATCTATGCAACATAAACATTTAAGTGTAGAGAAACGTCAAAGTTTTTACGTTGAAAGAAATTTCAACTACCCCGAGCTACAAAAGCTTAGATTTAGCAAAATTTCCAGGGCTGATAAAGTTGTGAAATTTGATGCAATTATGAAAAACGTTCATCCCGTAAGTTTATAATTATCCATTCTTAGATTTCAAATTATATATATATAGAAATTTTCGTTTAACTCGTTTGATTTATTTAAAAAATAGAATAACGAGATAAAAACATATTTCATAGGTATTAAAGAAATATTAACGCAAAGAAATTTGTTCGGCGGTCAAAACAGATATTGCAACAATGTAGAAATTTCTAACCATGAATGCTGTGCGGTTCATTTGCTTGGCAGCCAGCCTGTTTTCATAGAGCAAAAATCAACCTTGGCTGAAGCTATTGAAGAAGCAGGTCATATTTTCGAACTTTACCCTCGGTATCATTGTAAATGTAACCCCATCGAACGTTTCTGGGGAGCCAGCAAAAAAATAGCGAGACGGAATTGTAACTACAATTTCCGCTCTCTCGATAACAACATCAATAGTTTTCTTGATAGCGTGAACCAACCTGGAGAGATCCTTTTGCAAATCCGTCGTTACTTCAACAAAAGCTTCCGGTACATTGAAGCTTACATTAACGAAAAAGATGTTGCTGAGGCATTTTCTCTCGTAAAAGAGTTCTCAAAGCTTCAAAAATCACACAGAAAGCTCCGCGAAAATCAATAATTCACATAAAAAAATAAAAATAAAAAAAGGCAGTTTTAAACGCCAATATCCATATTAGGAGTTGGAATTGTAATTCCAAAAAGTTTATTATAAAGTAGATGCCCGTTATACTTTTCTCTTTCTTTTTTTTTTTTACCTAAATATCTTAATGCGTCCTATTATCTATCCTGAAACAGAAGAACTAATTCGAAATAAAAAGCAACAGAAGTTTCAGGTACGTGTTGAAGAGGAAAGGCAATCTAGCAATAGAAGAAGAGGTAACATTGAACTATAACAGTTTCTGTGAATTTTATTGATCATATTGATAACTTTATCTAACTGCTATATTGACTCAGATAAAAGAAAAAAAGACACACCAGAGGAGAAAAAAGCCAAGGCGGATGCAAGAAAAAGAAGAAGAATAGAACAGGATTCTTCATCTTCTGGACCTGTTTGCAAGTCCTGTGGCCAACCTGGTCATACTACTTCTGCTTCTCGTTTATGTCCCAACCGTGAATATACTATTAAAGAAAGATTAGGAATGGCTTTCCCTACTTCTTATCAATTGTATACCGTTTCTATAACGCTTAAATCATTCATCAGGCAAGATGAAGGGAATCCGAACAAACTATTAGAATATCAAGAGAGAATAATTACACAGTCTTCATTTTTACGAGAGGTTGTTTATAAAGCACAGCTTTTAGTTAATTATTATATTTTAAATAATGCAAACAACAATGTCGAGTATCTCTCAAATGATATATTTGAAAAAAACTTCTGGTACAGAGTTTGTAGATTAATTTATGGGAAAATCACCATTGAAGAACTACAAAACTTTTATCCAAGACTTCCTGGCATTCAAGAAGCCTATAACCATTTACAAGCGTTAGAAAATGTCAATCTTTTAGTTGAAAGAGAAGGTCTAGTAGGGTATGGCCAAATTGTTTCGTCTGCTTGTGATACTGTAGCTACTGCCTATAACAACTTCTACGTGGAAAATTATGAAACGTATATTGGAAACTATTTTATATACAGACTAAAACAGGAGTATACTGTAAGTATTAACAAAAATACTAGTTTACATAACTATTATACTCATGAAATTTATTTATAAGAATATTAAAATGCCACTTGTAAAAAAGATTGTATATGATTATGTCTTAGATGAAGTCTTAAAGAACGACACAAGGTCAGATATGCCAGAAGATTTTATTACACAAGATGGTCTTAATAGTGCACCAAATCTACAGGCATTTTTAAACGATATCATTCAGCCAGTTAGAAACAGAGCACCTGGCTCCCACTTTCAAGAGAAGAAGTGACCAAAAACCCGTTCATTGTTCTATCGATAATGACTTATATTATCGAATTCTATGAGCAGGTCAATATACAACTTCAGGAAAATGCGCAGCCAGAACAGTCAGAAGAGCTACTAGAACAAACAACAGAGCAACCGCCGGCTCAAACGGTTGAGTTAGTCCGTCCTCAGACACAAATGCGACAACCCCAGAGGCCTCGCTTGTTTTCTCTTTTTCCAAATCCTAGTCTTAAATGGCGGTTCATAAAGATTGATGGTCAAAATTTGTCAACTCTTTTCCCTGATACACGGCTTCAAAGAGAAGAAAACGAAACAAATTTCGCATTCGCTACACGTTGCTTTTTCAATTCTTTCGATTTTACCAAGCTGAAAATCAGAAAGTAAGTTTTTTTTAATCCCCCCTCTCCCAATTAAGATCATTATTAATATTTATTACAATAGCTTGACAAAATTACAAGAATTACCAAGACAGAAAAGACGGATGTTCTTGAACAGTATATACACTGATGGATATACCTGTAGAATTTCTTTTGCAAGGAGTGTCCCAGAAACCCTTGAAGAAGATAAAGTCAATCTTGAAATCGCAGATTTCAACGCAGACGAAATTGAAAACTTTTTCCGTCCTTGTTTTCTAGACCCTGGCCGTAAGAATGCATATGTGGCATATTATGGAAATGAACAGGTCAGGTCTCTGACAGTAAATGAATACTATTGCTCTTCTGGATCTGTAAATCGAGCAAGAAAACAAGATACCTTCAAAATCGAACAAGGCATAAAGGATCTAGAGACTCAAATCCCGACGACTAAAACTTCTTCTGTTGATTCTTACATCAACCACCTAACATATGTACTGACTCATTTGAGGCGTTTTTTTAATTTTTATGACTTCAGAACAGCTTCAATTAAATGGAACAATTATTATGGAAGGCAATGTGCCCTCGAAGAAGCTTGCAATATTCTGATTAATGGTGGGAAAAAATATAACCCCAATCGAAGAAAGAAAACAAAATCAAATAGACGGAAACGAAAAAAAATGGTCAACCGACGAACTCTCGATTCTCGCAATCTACCAATAGAAATAAAGTAATAGTATATTTTCCAAGTATATGATCATCTTACTAACATCCATTTATATTTTAGACGGACTAACCACAAAAGTCATTTCGTTGAAGGGGACAGAACAAAGATGCCTTTGGTGATTTTCGGTGATGGTTTAAAAGGGAGTAGCCATATGAAGTACAAAGGACGACGAGTTGGCGTTTCTGATGTCATCTATAAGAATTTAAAAAGAAGGCAAAACCTCGGGGAGGTGTTATTGCTTGATATAAATGAGTTCCGGACCATTTCTGTAAGTCATTACAATACAATTAAGCGCTTATTAAGTCAATTAATTATCCTTCTATAAAATAGGTCTGTCCAAATTGCAAAGAAATGAAGCTTAGAACTCATAAAGTTGACGACAAATCATTCTTTGATTTATTGATCTGCAACGATTGTAATATATTTTGGAATAGAGATATCCTCGCTGCAAAAAATATGATGTTCATCGCACGCCAGATCTGGGCTGGTATGGACCGACCAACAATTTTTACACGTCAAAATTGACAACGCGCCACATAGAACGTGGTTTTTTCGCGTCTTCGGACAAAAAACTTAAAGATTGCTACAGGTAAGAGAGTATATAAATACATGACTAATAGAAACTTGATATATACTAACACTCAATATGCCCTATTTTTGAATCTGTATTCTGTTTTCCTATTGCTGTCCCATATTCCCTTCTGCATCTCATATTCCCTTCTGTGTCCCAATTTTGTAACCTTGTCCCAATCTAATTTGGAAATGACCAAAAATTTATTTACTTTGTCCAAAAAAAGGTAAGAGTATATAACCCGTAAAAAATGACCGTTATATAAAACAAATTCGATTTTAAAATAGATGCACTGTAGAGATACTATATTTATGGGCCAAAACGGCTGGAAAAGTGTCTTTTCGAACGAGTGGAAGCTGGAATATGACACCTTAATCGTATCCATTACACCAATGTTTTTCACTGCAGCAATAATTTGATGAACTATAATAACAGCTTTCATTTAAATAAAAAATCATCCCGATCAATATATTTATTGCCTTTAACATTATTGTCTTCTTCCGTATCGGTACAAAAAATATTTACAATATTTTAAGGTCTTACTCGTTTATACTCGTTTAAAATAATTTGTTGTGTGTCTCTTCAGCAAAAGAATCCTACGTCGTTTTTACTTTGGTTTGATACGGTTTAATTTTACGCAAATTGTTTAAAAAAAGAGTGAAAATCGGTGTACTTATTTTCCCTAAGAAGATGATTTGCTTGCTATAGCGGTAGTTCATTAGTTTCCATGGTGATATCAAAGTTGAATAAAACAGAACCAGTTCGCTTTAGAAAATCCGGTTTAATCACACGTTTCCTTTTACGACCAAATTTGGGCCAATTCCCCAAAGTTGGATTTAATTAGGTACCTTTGGCCCCTGAATTTTTTTCCGAGCAAACATTTTAGATGCCATAACGAAACATGAACAATTAGAATACAAAGCAAATATATTTGTCATCGTTCTTGTATTCTATCTTTATTTATAGCATAAATCAAGAAAAACAGAGCCATTGAATTCCTGAGAAGAATGTAACCTGAGCGTCAAAGCTATAAGCTGCTATCGTGCAGTGAAAAACACTAAATTTATTCCGGAAGCTTGTGCCAAGTTTGTGGAGGAATGGGTGAAGCAAAAATGTATGGTCTACATAAAAAATTGTGTCTTCCTTGATAAATCAGACTTCGATATAAACATGCTTCAATTGAAAGCTTGGTTAAAGCGTGGAACTCACGAAAAGTAAAATCACTTTGTCAGAGCAGCTTTTCACACTTTCATTGGTGTGATGCTGACATTTGGTGCGAACGTAAGTATACATGATCCTGGAAACTCTAGAAGGGGCGGAGGGAGCACAAAAAGGAAAGCACCGGAGATGTATTATACACCGTATCCATAGGAACTAGATAATATTCTGTTTCGCATTCTTATAATGAAGTGAAATGATAACAAGTAGTTACTCCTTTTTTCTTTCTTTGATATTAACTTGCGTATATAATATAATTAAACTTTAACTCTTCTGGCTTCTCTGACTCTGATTCAATCTCTGGTTCCTCTGGTTCTTATTCAACATCTGATTCAATACCTTCTGATAATGAAGGAATGGAAAGAGTAATGGCTCAAGCAATTAATTTGGCATTTGACAAGTAAATCACAATCATAACTTTATCACTAATTAATGTTTTAATCGGAAAGAGGAGTAATAAATGTACTGATTTGAACAATTAGGCACCCTTATCCAAGAAGAATGGGCTAGACGTTTGTTTAAAATTTACAAGCAGTATGCCCGAAAGATGTACAGCTGTAAAAAAAAAAAAAAAAAAAAAAAAAAAAAGCCAATAATGGACGTACACCAAGTATTAAAACTTAAATAAAACTTAACACTCATTTAGTGGTATATTTAAGTAGCTTATATTTAAAATTTGAAGTTATTTGGTTCAAGTTTTATTATCAAGTTTCTGAATTCAAAGATACTATATCATATAGATATGTTTTTGTTTGTAGAAAGTGATAATTACGATTTGATTGGAGTAACATGACTAAAACGTGGATTGAAAAATTTAATCGTCATATTTCTATTGTCTAAAAAAGCAAAATAAAAAATAAATAAAAAGCAAAATAAAAACATTAGTGTATCTCAAAAAACCGTCATATATATTTTAAAAATCAAAGCATTCTTTTATTTAGTGTATTAGTGCTACTTGAGAAAAATGGAAGAGGTAGTTTTCTATGAAATGTTGCCTAATTACGTAGTCTAATTCAGATCAGGTCAACATTCTCTTTTAAGCATTGGAAAATTTTACTTGGTCGCAGTTCTTGTAACACCAAGGCTAACTTAAGTAAAAAAGATCGTCATTTTAGTTGACGTCAGTAATGATGCTTATTTTAGACGCTAAACCTATACGGTTTACCGTCACATGTATCAAATGCAATGGTATAAATATAAGGCATCAAAAAGAATAATTTCGTTTTTATTAATAAACAAACTTTAATAACTAAAATAAAAATATGGGAAACACTGCTAGCACAACTTCAAGAAAACATCAAAAGAGAGCTGCTCCTAGAAAGGTCAAGCACTCAAAAAAGAGGTAATATTAAACTTTTCACGATAAAATACTTAATGCTAAACAAATCATAATATAGTCCTGCCACTACAAATAACACAATGCGTGGTATTAAAGCAATGATGACTCCAGCCACTACCAAAAAGGCTCCTCGTAAAAGAACTAAGAAGCCTGTGAAAAAAAATGATACTTCTTCTATGGTTAAGAGATACGGTCCAGTTGCATGGTCAAAAGCTAAAGCCTCTGGTGTAGGCCCTTTCAAAAATAAGCGTGCCCCACCTTCAACAAAAGCTGGCCTATTCAGTAAAGTTGCCGCTAACAAGCTTAAACACTAAATGTATAAATATCAACCTCACATAATATCCGCTACTATATATATATTAATTTAAACAAATAAACTTACCTGTATAAAGATAACTAAAAAAAAGTATAGTTAATATATTTGAAAGATATGTACAATAGTAATACTCGACTTATTAAATGCTTATTCGATATAAGATTTCGTGCGCCATTACTTGTAATATACAGTTTTTTCTTAATATTTTAGATAATGAACTATATTTTTAAATATGGGGCATAGGAATTTTTTACTTGTATCGAACTCATAGAAAGCCAAAAATGACATATGAATATTTACAATCTCTGGCCCAGCATTTATAAATTAAGCGCACATGGCTGCGATTACTGCTGTTTAGTTATCGTCTAACTGTCAAAACATTGCTTTCTCGAACTACTAAACACCATGTTCTAATTGAGTTTGTGGTTTCTGATATATCAAAGCTAAGACAGATTACCACGTAATTTTAAAACAAGAAACGGTTTTTTTTTAAAAAAAAGGAGAAATATGCGCACCTACTTCAAAAACAATTTCTCCAGTGCCTATATACAAATATTTCCAATTAACTGTTTGTCAAGTCCAGTTCCTGTTTTTTTTTTATAAATTATGCTTTAATAGTGTCTCATTATTCTATTCTTAGAGTCGACCCTGCTGTAGGGTATTATCTGGACTTAACAATAATTTTTGGGAGTATATAAAGAGTCTTTGCCTTCTCGTAATGAGTAAAATAATACTGTTTTGAAAGAAAAAAAGACGTTGTTTTCATAAAAAACGCTACGAGTGGCATTAAATGTATATTCTTTAACTACTGCAATTCGACATCGATAATTATCAGCTGTGATTTACATTTAAATAGAGTTATATCATTTTGGGAAGGGGAGATATTGACATACAGGTCAGTAAAAGAAACAGTTATGTATCAAAGAATAAAGTAAATATGTCACTATAGTTTATTATTAGAGAGTAATAAGATTTATTACGAATTAGTCGATATTAAATGAATATAACCGTTGAGGTAGTACTTATATTAATGTAGGTTAGACGAAACATTCCGCTTTCTCGTTTTTATGACATATTTTTTCTGTATCACACGTTCTCTTATGTATAACTTTTTTTTTACTTTGGTAATAAATAAGATTAAAATATACTACTTGGTTTTCTTAAGTATCCCTCTATAATACCTCTCTGATGAACTCCCATTTGTTTAAATACATCACTTGGAGCATACTAAGCCTGGGATTAATTACTGATATTTTATTACCATAAGTCATATAAACTTCATTTAATTTATTCTTTGTGAATCTATTTGTATACCCCCACTCTCTTTGAACTTATATAATCCCTTTGTAATTAATACATTGCTTGACTTTTACTTTATCGAAGACTAGTCGTTGAATAACTCCTTTCATAAATATGTAATAACATATAAGTTTTTTAATCAGTTTACTACTAAACAGTCTGGTGCTCACTACCTTATTACTCTTACTATTTTATTATCTGTTGTTTTTACACTTTTAATAATCTCCCCCAAAATTTACACTTTTAAGCTGTATCACCACGTATCGTATATTATTGAAGAGCCTGGTCCAACATTTATGATTATTATCAAGGCGTTTCCCTATCAAAATAATAGATACTAAGTTCCAATTGAGTCGATATTATATAGTGTTTCAATGTTAAGACTGATTACCCGCAATTTTTTTCAGCGTATAAAAATGGTGACTATTTCAGTTTCAAATACCGGGCATTACACATTCTCATTTTATGGGGCAAAAAGTGAAAAACTGGCTTTTTATCTTTTTCTATCTATCTTAACATGGCTAAAGGTATTGTTGTCCACAATTTAAAAAAGGCAAGACAAAAAAAAATAACAAATTTTCTTAGTATCTCCTAGTACCGAAAGAAAAGCACGTAAAGGACCTTCTGGTCTTTTGAAGCTTTATTTGATCTCGTACAATGTCGCTTCTCTTGCTGGTTGGGCTTACGTTCTTTTGTTAGCCATTCAACAACTCATTACTGCTCAAGATTATAAGAATGTCTTTGAAGCTACATGGCCTGTATTGATTGTTGTTCAATCAACTGCTTTATTCGAGGTATGTGCAGAAATGGCAAAAAAGAAAAAAGAAACACAAAATACTAACGTATTTCGGTTACATAGATTGTACATGCTTTGTTGGGTAAGTTTATATGTTTAACCTTAAAGTTTTGTGTTTCATATTAATACTTTATATGTAGGTTGGGTAAGAACACCTATCTTGACCACTGTTATGCAAGTCGCTTCCAGAATCTTCTTAATTTGGGCTGTCAACTACCCTTTCCCTCAAATTCACTCTCACTGGTCTTACACTACTATGGTCGTTTCTTGGTGTATTGCTGAAATTGTTCGTTATTCTTACTATGCTACCAACTTGGCCTCATCTGTTCCTTCTTTCATTACATGGGCTCGTTATACATTCTTCTTAGTCTTATATCCTACAGGTATCTCGTCTGAATTGATGATGACTTATCAAGCTTTACCTTACATTAAAGCTCAATGGGGAGATATGTATTACTATGCTTATATTGCTGTTCTTGCTTTATACTTACCTGGTGCTCCCGTTTTATTCAACCATATGAGAATTCAACGTAACAAATATTTTAAAGAATCTGCCGCAAAGAAAACGCAATAAAAACCATACAAAATTGAATAGTTGTAAAACAAAATAAATAAAATTATAAAAAAAAATATATACGCGTATAAAAAAAAATCTATTATCTAACTTGGTGGTGGACCTAAACTTGCCATCTTTTTATCACGATTGGCTTTACGATTATGATTACCCAATTGTGCCTTGTTTTTAACCTTGTCTGAACGATCTTTAGAACCAGAGGCAGGTTTTTTGCTATCTTTTTTCGATGGATCCTTTGGTCCTTGTTTTGGCTTATCAGGGCCCTTTGGTCCTTGCTTTGATTTTTCTGTGCTCTTTGGTCCTTGCTTTGGATTTTCTGAACTCTTTGGAGCTTGATTTGATTTTTCTGAGTTCTTTGGTGCTTGCTTTTGCTTTTCTGAATTCTTTGGTGCTTGATTTTGCTTTTCTGATCCTTTTGGTCCTTTATTCGACTTTTCTGAGCCCTTTGGTTGGTTACGTGATCCCGATTCAGACTTCTCAGCCTTGGTGTGAGTATTACTTTCCACTGCTTGTTTATTTCTAACAATATCGACAGCATCATCGCTTTCCAATACTGTTGGTAATCCCGCATCGTTTATATCGTCGTAGGTATCATCGTACTCATCATCATACATATCAATTACAAGTTTTAATACATTCTTCTTTTCCTCTTGAATAAACGTCTTGTCCTCCAATAACGCATCTGCATTGGCTTTGTCTTTTTTACCTTCATATACTTTGGATGTATCCACAGTACGATGAGTGAAAATATCAAATTCATCGTTGTCATAAATATTATGCCTAGATTTCAATACATTCTCCTTAATACGGTTATCTTCAGCATAACCTTCACTTTCCAGATGGATCAATTCAGATACTGTTTCAGTAGCACTCATAAATGGTTTTCTTTCCATTGATCTGTCTAATCCAGATACAGACACAGGTAATTTATCTTCTAACAATTGCATAATAACTACTTCGACATCGTTATTATTTGCTTCTAAGCAAGCTTCAATAAATCCATCACCTAAATCAGGGAATAAATCATGTACTTGTGAAATTTTGGAGGTTGTTTCAACATCTTGGAACACAGAACCAGAATGATTTGTTTTTCGATTCTCTTTTTGTGCGTTATACTTATCTCCCCAACTGCCAGTACCATCATTTGAATCGCGTACTTGTTCCATTGATAATATTAAAAATTCAATTCTTTCCTCGGCACCATCACATTTATTTTGGTTAATGAATTCGAGTTTTTCAGTAATACAAAATTCGACTTCCCAATCCATAATAAGTGGTCCATCAATAAATGCGTTTCGAGATGATTCAAGTCCACTATTCTCTAAATATCCTAATAACTTGTCGGTCATCCAACTTATGGTGCTATCGAAAGATGTTTTTGTATCGTGCTCAATTAATTGATGGTGATCGACAACGGAAGATGTATATCCGAGCGGTATAAAGAATTGCATATCGGCAAAAGAATTGAAGGTGGATACCAGCGAAAGTTTAATAATATAAGCATGACTTTCCAACGAGCTATCATTTTCAACAGCATTTTTCAAACTAGGAATTAAATCTCGGTAGCAGTTAATTAATACCTCGTCTAAAGTATCAAACGAGCTCTTTACAACGCTGAGATGGATAGTAGATGATAATAAAGCATCTAAAACATGCACCAAAACGTATACACGATCCAATACGTCAGCAGTAAGAGGTTTGGTATTGGAAAGTAGGTCGGGCATGGATTGAACTGAATCGATAAGTGATCCGATAGTCGAAACCAAGTTTCTCTCCAAAGTTTCTGAGTTGTTTACAGTATCGTTCATAATGCGACGAACTTGCTCTATATTTGATTCACCATACACAATAACAAAACTACAGAGTCTTTCAATATCCAAAAGTTCGGTTGAAAAGGGTCCGACAGAGAGTCTAGAATATAAGAGAAATATATGCTTGATTAAATTTGTATCGACTGGTTGACTCTCATTGTCCATTTGTTCGTTCAAAACTTGATCAATAAAAGAAGGTAAAGTGGTGTTTGACAACACTTCGCTTCGAAACTTGTCTTGCGGCATATTGAGTAGCTCAGTCAAGTTGAAGATCCAAGAGTGAAGCGCTATTTGCCATTGCGTTTCATTGATTCCTTGAGTACCAGAAGGAATGAATGGGATGAATTCTAACATCTAGAGAGTATACTTTTTTCTTAAAAATAAAAAAATAAAACTTACTTTCTTGTCTAGTTTTTATAACAAGAACTGCGGTTCGCGGTGATTAAAGCATGCGAATGACGTCGAAATAGGGATGCGTTCCTCCAGAAAGTCACGAATTTAAGTGACCAAGCTACGTACGTCTCTGTATTCTCGAGTAAAAAGAATAAATATAAATATAATAAGCAACTATATCAACAGTTTAAATATCTGAGAAAAAGTGTTTAAAATATCAAGAAATTTTAATAACGATAATTAAAACCGTCTTAACGTTGTAATTCGTATTACCACTTACTTAGAGACGTTTCATGTTAATACTAACAGTAATGGAGAATTAGTTATTAATATTTTCTTGCCATACACCCTATCACACATCTGAAAAAAGAAAAGAAAAACTAACTAGGGTTACACTCTTAGATCCGAAACGAGGATATTCATTTTAGATATATGAGGATAGTCTCTTTTTGCTGCGGTAAACGTTTCGCTTAGGTGGTAACACAGTAAAAATGTACCAGGTAGGGAAATGGTCTTTTAATACTTAACTATTGAACAAAGATGAAGAGTTGCAATAAACAGAAGAAAACAAGCTATACTGTTTCTTTTAACTCGAAAGTAGTGTTTTAACATCCGCTACTTAAAGATTGTCTGCATTATACATATCTATTGTTCGCATTAGGAAAGCAAAAGGCAAGTCTCAAGCTATATACTATTTTTATTTGTGAGATATTAAATACTTTTATGAATTAATAATGCCTATCGAATCAAGAAGCTGTGGACATAAGCGTGTTTGTCTAAGTAAGACTAACTTGTGCTCCTGATTAGACTTTTGAGAGATAGGGAGAGATTCAACCTTTCTGGCATACAAATAAAAGATTGAGGAGACATAGATATGTTAGTACCTTACATAATCAAATATACATTTCATACTTCCTAACTACAAATTTGTTTAAAGTAACTATGGTAAAGACGTAATAGACAAACCTTCTGGGCAGATGGTTAACCTTACTTTTTTTGGTGATAACATTTAAACGCAGCCAAAATACGAGCGTTTTGTCGCCATTATTTACCGGACCAACTGAAGTGTACACACTTTTTCTCTTTTTTATTTAATAGAGCACACTTTTCTTTTTATTCGAAGAACACGACAAAAACTATATAATGCCCGTAAGAAAGAAGAGCACTACTCACTAGCCATTTTAAGATGGCTTTACCTTGATGAGTATTAAGTATGCCTTTTTTTTTTCTCACTTTTACTTTTATGTGTATTCTAGGCATATCATTCACAATTCAACGATGGAGACTACCAATCTGTTGGTAATATGTTTTTATTACCTATTAAGACAAAGTTCAGAGGAAATGCACCTTATGGTAAGGAGTTTATTAGGAAAGATGAAGTACTAAATGCCATTTCTGTAGCTGATGCCAATGCCGAGGATATTATTGATGAAGCCCTTGATTTGTTTCGCGCCAATTGTCTTTTCCGTAACTTTGAAATTAAAGGCAATGCTGACCGTGTACTTATCTACTTGATTTTATTCATTTCACAATGTCTTGGTACTATAAACAAGTCTACACCCCAAGGAGAAGCCCTTAAATCTTTGAATACTTTAGCTGTATCCAATTTTTCTATTCCAAGCGATCCTGGGTTTCCTTTAAATGCCATGTATCAAGGTCCTACTGACAAATTCCAAGCTGGTAAGTTATCATTATATTAAGGAGTAGATGAGAATATTGATGTATGGGCTCTTTTTTTTTATTGTTGTAGACCAAATGAAGCAATATTTCCAACAACTTCGCCAAGAATTAGTCGTTCGATTGGTAGATAGAATTTATATTGACGGACAACCAAGTAAATGGTGGATGTGTTTCTCCAAGAGAAAGTTTATGAACCTTAGTCTTTAAAAAAAGAAATGATAGTTTTATATTATCCATATATGCTGCAACTATTCAAAATAAAAAACACAGAATGAAAGTCAGAAGTTTTTTTTTTCAAGAGGCTTAACATTCAACTGACGTCGGATAATGGCTATTATATCTCCTCGGAGAGGGGATCCTATAGGAAAACGAGAGATTCGTAAAATATTGTAAATCCTTAAGTCTGTAGAGCGACGACGCCATTGAGCGAAGCGAGGTTATGTGACTAATACAAATATACTTTATTTTCGTAGAGAAAAATGAGTGAATTTTTGGAATATAGTTTTTGGAATAAAAGTATGCTAGCTTACAGTTCAAAGCTATATATATAAAGGGCTTACTGGAAGTAAATATGAGTTATCCAATTGTTATGAAGGATATAAGTATAGAAAATGATTTATGCTCTCCTAAATCCTTCTGGGCAATTATTGTTGTTTTGAGCCATATAAGAAAAATAGAACGCATATTCATGCCATATGGTCTCTATTCCACTAGGTATCACAGGTTGAGCATTTGAATACAGGGTGAATTTTTGAGCCAAATTTTTTTTTTCCGTTTGATGTTGTTCTAGTTTGACATCTAGAGTGTACTTGCGAAGTGAGATATTCATCAATCATTACGACATAAGTAGGTGTTTTTATTTTTGAGTAAATTTAATGAGTTTGACGACTTTCGTAATAGCAGATATATTTCCTTTCAAGTTACCAAACATGACAACATCAAAAACAAATACAAAGTTTGTTTCTTTTGACCATATTGAGGGGGAAGTTGCTTCCACTTTTTGTCGCTGTTTTCGATCATCGTATGGTTGGTAGGGTCATACTTTTTACTGCCTGTTAACTAATAAGCATTTGGATATTTCTGATAGCATTTGCTGTTTTTTAAATAAGTTTGCATTCCCCAATTCTCCGCAAAGCGATCTTTTTTTTTCAGAGTCGAGGGAAAAGAAACGCAGAGAATATTCTTGTACCGCTGCTACATAAAGTGATAGATGATTTGGGGACCTGAGAGAAGATAAAACCCGATATTGAAAAAAATTAATAATGCAGTTCATTTATACTCCATGCAGGTGAATCAAAAGTATATCAAGAGAGATTGTGTGTGTAATTTGTGTGTATTTTGTTTATTAATGAAAAGATAAATATATTTAACAATAAGAGAATGGTATTTCTAAGATAAACTATTAAATGGAGAAACTTACAAGGAAAATAAAAGGAAAGGGATAGGGGGACATCGCCTAACCGATTCAGACAGCAAGCTACTGTTGTCTTCAACTCAGGCTCATTTTGAAGCCAAATCTTCTTGCTCGCAAATAGAGGATCGGCTACGTTGTTTGACGTTAGATCTGAAATATATATATTGAAATGTAAAACTAAAACTTTATTTTAAATAATAGAAACCAACTGAATTTACGAGTTAGTACAGTTAATAAAATAAGGGTGTAATTCATACTGAATAGATTGTTGCCCTTTTTAGAAAGAGTAAAGAAGAAGGGAAGAAGAGAGTTGTATATAAAAAAAAAGAAAAATGAAAGAACCCCATATTCTATTGTTTCTTATGTTGTTGCCCACTCATATCGATACCTCGATTAGACCAAAATGATTTGCCGTAAGATATCAGCTTATAAGTTAAAAAACAAGCATTAGTAAACAGTGTACATGAGTATACATATAATATTGGATCTATTATTACCAGTTCATCGCCCTTTTTAATCTTTCTATTTCCTTTTACAAAGAGACCGACTTTTATATGCTTTGTTTTTTCATCCATATAATTCATGAAGCAAACATTAGGTTCAGGTCCACAACCGCGGAAATCATTACAAAACCTAGCTTCGTTACCACAGCGACCAGCATCAACGGATAAATCTGTACCGAAATTGAATACATAATCTGAAGTTGCTTCATAGCCATCCTTATATTCTACAATACCCAAATAATCGATAATCAATTGTCTCGGCTGTAATGTCTGCGCTGCAAATAGACCATATGCACCACAACAAGGGTGGTTTTTATCTGTCAACTTTCTAATTTTTATGTTACGTTTTTGTTCCTTAATAATGGGGAAAGTACCAGTAATATTGACATGTTCTTTCATAAAGTTAATGGTACGTCGAGGATCCTCCATTGATGGTTTTGATGGTTGAAATAATTCTCTTAATTCAGTAGGTACATTAGGTGACCAGTATAGTTTATCAATATATTTAGTTTCTGGTGTCCAACCTGGTGGTGGTGGCACTGTTTTTATATCACGGAGGGAACTCATTCACCTTTTAATAATTTTTGGAAAAAACAATTTTTTATCGAAAAGTTAGAATTATTTTCCTTTATCAGCAAATAATTTGCTTGTCTGAATTTAAAGCATATAGTCAGGTTTGTGGGTTTTGTCGAATGTCCCAAAATAATTGTCAGTTATCTTACAGTAATTCCATTATCGAGTTGAAAAAAAAACCAGAAAATAAGAGAATAAATTAGTAGATGTTTAGCATACCTTTTTTGGATGAAGCAAAAAATAAAATGAAGTATGAATCAAAATTAATTTTCAAATTAAACATTTTCTTATCTTAAAAAAATGATACAACTTACACTGTATGGACATTTGAAGGAGCCATATCAACCATTGATTGTATTTTGACGCTTAAAAGCATCAAGACGTTGATTGTTGTTCGTTGCAAGTAGCTTGTTGACGCTTCAATATAGTGCGTACTCTTTGTTTTGATTTTCCAGTGACAACATTATCAATATTTCAATTTTTGTATTTATTACATATTTGACTCGTCAAATACTCATCTGCCATACAAATCTCTAAATTATCTCCACAGTGCTTGTTTAAAACCTTCTTAATGAGACCGACTGGTCCTATTAAACCATATTTACCTGCTGTAAGTCGGTTCTTGATCTTGACTACCTTTTACGAAGATACTTTACGCATCCTGCGGCAATGGTCAGATCAAGTTATGTATTTGGAGCTGACTCGTTTTTTTCCGGGTTATAATGCTCATATATTCTTGGGGTTCAATACAATTGTAAGTATACATGAACAGGAGAGAGAGAGAGAGGCGCGGACAGAAGAGACAAGGACAAAAGAGTGGAAAGAGTTTTTTTTTTGTTATCATACACGTTTTTTGAAAAATAAAAGCAAAGTTTAGAAACAAAATATTGCCAGTTCCGTTGTAGAATATGATTTTATTAATGCTTGGATGGAGAGATAATACTAAAGGTTTTTCAGTCTAAAGAGAAGAAAGAAGGGGCGGGCGGGGCGGTATGGAGAATACCTGCTTGAAGAAAGGGTTCTTGCTTGAGTTTAAGGATTTTTTGGTATTTTCATAACTGATTCAGTTGTAAACGGATCAGAGAAAGTCGAGAGTAGCAGCAATAATCAAGAGCTGGGGTTCTTATAAGCTCATTTCAATTTCCATAATGGTTAGGGCAGGTTGGATAGTAGTTGACGAGACAGTAGTGACGACGGGATCAATATAATCTTGCTATATCGATTGTCACTTGCATAATTTTTGCGGGCAGGAAGATAAAAGGTGATAGCTTATATCTTGTATTCATTTATTATTCCACTTTTTTTTTTTAGGATACAGTTTTTTTTAAAGCAACTGCTGGGAATAAGCTAGCACAAGGCCATGAGATCTACTAAATTATTATAAGCTACTTTTTTACAGCTCTTATAAAGGCACGTGTATCACAAAAACGTCGCAGATTTGCTTTCTGTTTCGTTCTAATCTAGACTCACCTTACTCGTATGTTTGATAGCTTCATTTGCATTAATATTAAGTAGTTACACTTTTTTTTATGTTTATATAATAATCCGAATTCTCTTGTTGAATGTATACTTGTTCAATTCAATGGCAGAATTTAAAACATCGATCTTGCTTGAGCAATTCTTTTATGGTTTTCATATTAACTGTGACCTGATCTTTAATGATCAAGTTTATCGTCGCCCTGCGGGTTTGCAAAAAAAAAAAAAAAAAAAAAAAAAAAAAAAAAAAAAAAAAACTATAACGAAAAAAAAAACCTTGATTTTCCTATAGGATCCCCTCTTCGAGGGGATAATAATAGTCGGTTGGGGGAGTTTATGGAAGATCCGCTAGGCTTTCATTCTTTGAAGAATTGTAAGGTATAATAAATATCAAATGTTTTTTTTCACTGTATATGGACTTTTAACACTGAAATGCACACAAAAAAAAGTGATAAATATCAAATTATGCAACAAATCAATATGATCCTAAAATGCCTATAGAAATTAAATATGTGTACGCAGGGAAGTTTGGGTACTCCTACATTATATACAAGAAAGATGTAAATGATAAAGCATTTACAATGTACGTACTGTAATATATTTTGGTTTATGCGTGCCCTATATATATTTGTACGTAACGAAAACTATTAAAATAGAAGTTCTTTTAGGTTTCAAAAGGGTCCCACTATTCTTTATACATTTATATAGCTTAAACTTCTCGGTATAACTTATTACGTGTTTGCCAAGCCTGCACTTACGTAGTTTTACCAGCAATTTCTTTTTTTCGGATACTATTCTTTCATGATAAAACATTTAACTGGGGAAATTTTACTGGATGATTTTACATCCTGTAAATTGATAAAAAGTATGTTATATACTTACTTGTCTGGGCTTGTATTAATCTAGGGTACGTAGATAAAAAACATTGTATTTACAAAAAAAAAAAAAGGCCCGATTCTTTTAGAAATGATTGATTGTTCCTCATATCAAATCCTTTTGCTAAATATCTTTCTGGTTTTCTTGTTTCATATGATCAAGGTAAAGAGAAAATTTAACTAGAAGCTCAGTGCAATTGTATGAAAGACACGGTTTGATTAACTATCCATAGTTGTTTAACCAGACGAAAAGTGCATGATACGGAATTTTAATTCGAAACAAAAGTCACGTAAGTGGTTTTTTTTTCTCTTTTATTTTTTTGATACCCAGGGGGGCTAAAATAGTATACTCTTTCAACAACCATATAATAAAAACTAGCACAAGATGTTCATGCCTCAAGTAAGATGAAAAATAAAGTAACAATAAAAAAGAATAAATACTAAATTTAATATAGCAACCTCAACTTACACCCGAGCAAAAGGCTATGCTCCGTCAACGTACTGTCTCTACTGTCTCTAACTTCGCCCTTGTCGTTTTAGCGATTCGTGCTGGTAAGAAAGGAGTAAAAAAGGAAACATATATATGGGTGGCTAACCAAACTATTTTATTATATAGCTCCCTTTGCCCTTGAACAAGTCAAGAAATTATTGTAAAAAAGCGAAAAATTTAGGCAAAGAAAAAAATAACATATAAAAATTGTACACAAATAGATTCAGTATATACACACACATAACATGGGAAATATGCTTCTATCCATCTCTCCGACTCCAAAATAAAAATCATTTCAAGTTGACAAAAAAAAAAAATCACTCTTTTTTTCCTCCTTTATTATTTTTTATTTCTTTTTTTTTTTTTTTTTTTTTTTTTTTGTTGTTGTAAGTATTAGGAGAACTGACATAATAATTTTTCTTCTTTATTTCCTTTTATTTATTTCTTATTTATCGTATCATAAATGTTTTCAAAATCCAAGCGATTTCCCGAAGGTAGCCATAGTAACAAATTCATGAAATTACCTTCTTTTCTGACTTTTCCTCCCCCCGTTTACTTTTCAGCTGGCAAAGATTATGTACCTGGACCTGGTGAATATGATTTATCAGCCGAAGATAAAAACCGAAATAAAAGAATCGGTTTTATTACTCAAACTAATAGATTTCCCGATGGAACAGGTACAACAAAAGAATGATTAAAATATGTTGGTATGTTGTTTATTAAAATATTTAATATATAGTAGTTGATCCTTCTTTATCAAATGAAGGATCCACAACCAGTATGTCGAGTGATACAAGAGTGTCTTGTACTAGTTCAAACGATGATAGTACACCTTCGCCAACTAGAAAAAAAATACCAAATATTTTAGATACTTCAAATATTCAATTTGAAAAATATCGGAACACAATGCAAAAAGAAATGGAAGCACTTCAAATTAAATCTAAAAAATTAGAGTCAACAATTCAATCTTTAGAACTTGAAAAGAATGATGCAAAATCTATGCTTATAACTAAAGACTTGGAATTAGCCGATTTAAGATCAAAGAACGCTACTTTACACAAGACCGTATGTATACACATGTATATATATTTGTTTTTTTTTTTTTTAATTTATGTATATCTTATTATCATGTAGTTAAATCGCCCTTCTAAAGATATTCAGTTACAAAAAAAAATAGATCAACTAAAAGAGAATATCAGTGACTTAAAAATTGAACATGAAAATGAAATACAGGTTAAAAATCAAATGATTGAACAACTTGGTACTGAATCAAATAGGAGTGCTGGTATTATAGCAAACTTTGAAAAAGAACATGAGGCACTTGAAGCACAAATATCGACATTGTCGGTTCGATTATCGGAATCTAAAAATAGTGTGACCAAGAATGAAATACATATTGACCACTTACAACAAGAATTAAATAGCATAAAAAATACCAACATCACGTTAATGCAAGACCTGGAGACCAGTAGAAATGAAACACAAGATTTAAAAACAGTAAATAATGAACTGATGATTACATCACAAATGGAAAAAGATACTATAAAGCAATTAGAATCTCGTGTTTTAATCAAGGAAGAAGAAGTTGATGCTTTGCTTGAAACTATTCAAGACAAGAATTCTACTATCGATAAATTACAGTTAAAATTTAAACAATATCGTCACTGGGTTGATAATACTATCGTTCCTTATTTAACTTCACAAAGAAAATCTGTTCAAGATTATCATTATAAAGAATTAAATCAACTATTAACAGAGTTGCATGAAGCTAAAAAATTCATTAATACTCAAGCTCAACATTTAAATGGATTAAAATCTGATGTTCACTGGTTAAGTGTGCAAAACAGTCAATTAAATGAGATCATATTAAACATGAGTAAAGACCACACTGAACAATACACTATATATAAAAAATCACACATAATAGACGACGATATTTCATATTCAGTCTCTTCTTCAAGTAGATCCAGCCTTTCTTATCGCGATGAAGCTGATATAAATACTCCCTGTAAGTCTCTCTTTTTCTTTAAATAATAATAATAATAACACCTTTCATGTAGTAGATTCAAACATTATAGTACTAAACGATTCTGGATTTGGTCTTCTCGTCGATGAGGAAAAATAGTCTCTAATCTCATTTATTATACCACTTTTCAATACCCTTTTTTCTTCTTATATTCCCGTTTATTATTAAACTTGACACCAAAATGCGGAGCATCATGTTATTTTTTTTTATTTTATTTGTATACTTTATTTTTATCCTAGTGCGTTACACACGGCGTAGGCTCCAAATTAGAGTACTTGCCTGTTGACCGTTTCAAATGGCGGATTTCAAAAACCCAACTCTTGTGCCTCAAAAAAGGAATCAGCAGTTTTTAAAGATAGTTCAAGATTATAGCGTCTTATTTGTTTTGATGATGTATTTATGTGAATCGTTTTCTTTCTCACCTTAATTTATATTATTTCAAAAGCTGTTATTGTGTAGAGAGCGACTATTTTCATTGTTTGTCCTAAAACATGTGCTTTAACTTGAAAACGCTTATAAAAAGAACCATGATAAAAAATAATATGTGTGTAATTAATCGATAAGTCTAGTTAAAGATCATACATACATATAATTATTTTTTTCTCGACGGGACCGATTTAAACGGCCTTGACGATAGATATCATTTAGGTGCATTGCTTAATTTTGTATAGTATCATCGATCGTTGACATAAGCAGTAAAAACCATCGTAACACTGAGTTCGAGTTTAATCTAAAAGTAACGAAATAGTTAAACATTGAATATAATGAAGTGTATGTTCTATGTCTCACAAGTACCCCCTTATTACTAATAAATATCAATCGATAGTTATTTTTTGGCACCACTAAAACTCTGAACGTGATTTCATAATAAATATTATTTAATTTTTACTGTATTACATCTAAAGTGACAGAACACAGGTAGTGGTTCTAGAATCGAACTTTCACAGATGGCTACTTATAAATGATTTATATAACCTCCACAATGTCTTTATTTGACACACTGCTTGCAAGATATATGATACCACGCAAAGCCGTTCTCTCTTTTTTTTTTCTTCTATTTAACATTGTCCCTTAATTTTTTTTATACCAAAATAGTATAGTAAAAATTATGTAGAAAAAAAAAAATCCGCAGGCCTTGAGTAGTTTATGATTTAAGAGTGTCTTTTTAAGTAGTAGTATACTCGCATAATTCAATAAGAAACCTTTGACAGTTACAGGGTCAAAAGGTAGGAGCAAAATTGATCAATGTTTCTGTCAAATAGAGTTTATATACTCATTTAAAAAAACACATGTCTGGCCTTGTTTTTTTTCGGATGTCTGCTCCGAATATCTGAAGAAACCTAATTTTTTTTCTCTGTCTCTCTTTTAATACTTATTCTCTGATAAGTACACTTTTTTCTTTACAAATGAACGACTTCCTGGAGATTGTTGGATATAATTGAATACATTATTCTTTTCACTTATTTAAAGGGTTCAGGGAGTTGGATAATTTCTTAATAGTGCATATAATGTACTTGTTTCTATTCCGATTATTATTATTTTTTTTCTTTTTTTTTTCGAGTATCACATGTTGTGGTTACAAAGAACAACTTTCTTTCTTCGGAACTGCTCCTATTGTTTGGAATGATTCGAAAGGCTTCAGGTAACCTTGGGTATAAATCTTTGTCAGGCTTTAAAAGTATATTAATACCGGCTAGAAGTAGGAGGAGGAGGATAGTGGCTTCAGGGCTTTATTATGCAAGGAATCAGGCAACATATAAGACAAAGACAGGAGAGTATTACTTTGAAATGAGGATAATTGTGTTGACCCAATAATGTGTGCAAGAACTGGTTCTATCTATACCTTACTAGAAAGTAGGTCCACAGCACAGGGTTATATATCGGAACCTCAATATGTGCCAATAAATGTGATTTGTGAGTTTCAGTAGTTTCTACGAAACGAAATATAACAATGTAGTGTTCGTCAAAGCGAGCTCAACATCATATATTCGATCAATAATATATTATCTACAGCTAACAATTAATGATTATTTAGCTCAATCAACATAATATATGTATTTTTTTTTCTCGTCGTAATACCGTTTTGAAATTGTTATAATAAATTGTTTAAATTATTGTTACAGTATAACATAAAGGTCGCTTTGTAAAAGGACTCTACATTATTAATTTAGCTTACACCGAAAGCAAAGCTAATTACGCTCTTTTACTTGCTTCGAAGCAAAATTTACAGCAAGATAAAATCAAGCCCTGAGCATCTCAAAAAATGATAATAACTTCTCGATGTTTGATGGGACAAAAAGAAACCCCTGAAAGTTCCGCATTTAAATCGTTTCCATGCCAGGATTACTAACGTTAATTCTTTGCACTAAGTACGTGAATCCACACTCTATTCAAATTAATTCAAGCGTATCCTCTCTTTTTTAAAGTAGGCTTTCGGAAAACACTTTAAGCTCACTTTGCGTGATATACTAATTTCCACCAAAATTTAGTAAAAATTGTTGTATCTTTCTCGGCTGTTCTATTTCTACACAAATTCCATGTATTACGCGCTTGTTTCTAAGCATCCATTCACTACTCGTTGTGATGATATTAGGATAAGCTCGTGATGGAGGCGTAGGTGTAGCGGCAGTACTGGAGATATTCTTATTAACATGTGGTTAATATAGTAGTGTTAGAAGCTCGAGTATTGCTGATTTCAGAAACCGAATAATTGCCAAGGTTTATCGCCTTAAGAAGAGCAACTAACCAAAGTGTCATCAGATAATCTTGTCGAATGAATTGTAAATCGTACATTGTTTATAATAAGACCCCTTTCAATATAAGAGTTATAAAGAAACTGGTGTATTTATAATGGTCGAGAAATGAAGATATGAAGAACTAGAAAGAAAATAATGGTAAAGCTAGCAATTAAGTCAAGGATACATGGCAATTCTCCAAGATTCAATCATCTTGAAGTTTTAAGCGGAGTGACAACGCAGGATCCTTTGCGCAAGCCACATTGAATGACGCAACTAAAGTGCAATAAATCGTTTCGTACTCGATAAACATTTCACTGTCAACTCTTTTTTTTTTGTACAATCCTTTTTTTTTTTTAATAAACATAACGACAATTGAGTAGATTTCGATTGATTTAGATAGAGTTCAGCCTTCTGTATCAAATTCACGTTTAAAAAGAAAAAAACTCAACCAAAAAGAAAGAAATTAAAAAAAGCTTTGAAAATAGTTTATAATGGCTGAAAACTTTGCTAAAGCTAATCAATATCAATATGCTGCAACCTCTAGTTTGGTCTTGCAAGCCAATCGTAAAGGATTACCACGTAGAGATCAGGAACCTACTGGAGAACCCGATACGTTATGGGGAAAAATTGATCCCAAAGATTTCGGTTCTCGTGTAGAAAGAGAAGCACCAAAAGATATCGAACAAAAAAAGAAGAAGGCAGCTGCCAAACGATCTGAAGAGTCTAATGAAAAGAGACGTAGAAAAAAGGAAGAAACTGCCATTAGTAAAGCATATGGTTATTCATCTGTTCTTTCTGCTACAGAGGACTGGGAAGGTCTTAACTATAGACCACGTACAAAGGAAACACGCGAAGCTTATGAACATATTTTATCTTTTGTTTATGAACATTTGGGTGACCAAGCCCGTGATGTCATTAGAAGTGCTGCGGACGATGTATTGGAAACTTTAAAGACAGATACCCTCAAAGACTTCGACAAGAAGAAGGAAATTGAATCTGTTATTGGAAACATTAAATCTGAACATTTCGCACAACTTGTCAATTTATCTAAAAAGATTACTGATTACTCTGCTGATGGAGAGCCAATGGATGTTGATGAGAATGGTGATAAAATTGGTGAGATTGATGACGAACTTGGCGTCGCTGTTGTTTTTGATGACGACGATGACGAAGAAGAGGAAGATGATCAATACGAAATGAAGGATGAGGACGATGAGGCTGAGGAAGATGAAACCGCGGCCAATGTTGTTATCGAAGGCGAAGAAGAAGAAGCACAATCTTCTGACGAAGAAGATGGTTTTAAAACTGTTCTGCCTGGACAAGAAAAAAAGAAGAAGTCTGGTAGTAAGAAGACCACTTCTGTCGCTCAAGATAATGATTCTGTTTTCCCTCATGATATTGATGCATTCTGGCTTCAACGTCAAATTGCAGCTCAATATCCTGATGCTCATACCGCTCAAGAAAAGACTGTACAAGCTTTTGAAATTTTAGGTTCTGAAAATATCAATATTCGTGATTGTGAAAACGAATTGATGGGTTTGTTCGATTATGACAAGTTTGATCTTGTTCGTGTCCTTACAAAGAACCGCGATCTCATTTACTGGTGTACTCGTCTTGCTCGTCTTGATGGCGAGGAAAGAACTGCTCTTGAAAGTGAAATGCAAAGTAAGAATTTGGGTTGGATTTTAAGAAGTCTTAGTGGTGATCGTCAACGTCGTGGTGAGGCTCTTGAAAGAAAGGGTGTTGTTGATACTGCAATGGAAATTGATGAAAGTGCTTCTTCTGGACGTAGCCGTGGTCAATTACCTACTACTGCTACCATTGCACCTGGCACAACCGTTGCTCCTCGTCAAATCTTGGATTTAGATTCTCTTGCTTTTGAACAAGGATCTCATCTTATGTCTAATAAAAAGGTAAAGCTTCCTGATGGATCTTTCAAAAGATCTAAGAAGGGTTATGAGGAAATTCATGTACCTGCTCCCAAGCCTGTTGAATTCGCCGCTGGTGAAAAGCTTATTCCTATCAAGTCAATGCCTGATTGGGCTCAAGATGCCTTTGTTGGTCCTGAAACTTTGAATCGTGTCCAAAGTAGACTTTATCCTGCTGCTTTCGGAAGTGATGAGAATATTCTTTTATGTGCTCCTACTGGTGCTGGTAAGACTAATGTTGCTATGCTTACTATCTTGCATGAAATTGGTAAGAACCGTGATCCTGAGACTGGTTTAATTGATCTTGATGCTTTCAAAATCGTCTATATTGCTCCTATGAAGGCTTTGGTTGCAGAAATGGTTGGTAATTTCGGTCAACGTCTTAAGCCCTATGGTATCTCTGTTGCAGAATTAACTGGTGATCGTCAATTGACCAAGCAACAAATCTCTGAGACTCAAATCATTGTTACTACACCTGAAAAGTGGGATGTTATCACTCGTAAGGCTACTGACCGTAGTTATACTTCTTTAGTTCGTCTTATTATTATTGATGAAATTCATTTGTTGCATGATGATCGTGGTCCCGTTTTGGAAAGTATTATTTCTCGTACTATCCGTAATATGGAACAAACTCAAGAACTCGTTCGTCTTGTCGGTCTGTCTGCTACTTTACCCAATTATGTTGATGTAGCTGCTTTCTTGCGTGTTAATAACAAGACTGGTTTATTCCATTTTGATAGCTCTTATCGTCCTTGTCCTTTAAAGCAACAATTTATTGGTGTTACTGAAAAGAAGGCTATTAAGCGTTTCCAAACTATGAATGAAGTCTGTTATGAAAAAGTAATTGAACAAATTGATCAAAGAGAAGAGAATCAGGTAAAAAAAATTATATTGGTTATATACATATTTACAAGAAACTAATTATTTATAACATATAATAGGTTCTTGTATTCACTCACTCTCGTAAAGAGACAGCAAAGACAGCCAAGACTCTTCGTGATATGGCTTTGGATAAAGATACCATTACTCGTTTCTTGAAGCAAGATTCTGCTAGTCGTGAAATTTTGCAAACTGAAGCAGCTACTGTTAAGGATGCTAATCTTGCCGATCTCTTACCTTATGGTTTCGCTATTCATCATGCCGGTATGACACGTGCTGATCGTACTCTCGTTGAAGAATTGTTTGCTGATGGCCACATCAAGGTTCTTTGTTCTACTGCTACTCTTGCTTGGGGTGTTAATTTACCTGCACATGCTGTCATTATTAAGGGTACACAAATTTATTCTCCCGAGAAGGGTCGCTGGGTCGAACTTTCTCCTCAAGATGTTCTTCAAATGTTGGGTCGTGCTGGTCGTCCTCAATATGATACCTATGGTGAAGGTATCATTATTACAGCTCACTCTGAATTACAATACTACTTGTCACTTCTCAATACTCAACTTCCTATTGAATCTCAATTCATTTCTAGACTTTCTGATAATTTGAATGCTGAAATTGTTCTTGGTTCTATTAGAAATCGTGATGAAGCCGTTCAATGGTTAGGTTATACTTACCTGTACGTTCGTATGCTTCGTAATCCTTCTCTCTATAATGTCTCACAAGATGATCTTGAAGACGATCCTCATTTGGAACAAAAGCGTGTTGATTTGATTCATTCTGCTGCTACTGTTCTTGACAAGTGTAATTTGATCAAGTATGACAAGAAATCTGGTCGTTTCCAAGTAACTGAATTGGGTCGTATTGCTTCTCATTACTATGTTACTCACCATTCCATGTCTACTTATAACCAACATTTGCGTCCTATGATGAGCGAAATTGAGCTTTTCCGTGTATTTGCTCTTTCTGACGAATTCAAGTATATCCCTGTTCGTGAAGAAGAAAAGATGGAGTTACAAAAGTTATTGGAACGTGTTCCTGTTCCAGTCAAGGAAAGTTTAGAAGAGCCTACCGCCAAGATCAATGTCTTGTTACAAGCTTATATCTCTCAACTCAAATTGGAAGGTTTTGCTTTGGTCTCTGATATGGTTTATGTCACTCAAAGTGCTGGCCGTATTATTCGTGCCATGTTTGAAATTTGTTTAAAGCGTGGTTGGGCTCAACTGACCAAGAAAGCTTTGAACTTATGTAAGATGGTTGAGAAGCGTATGTGGTTACCTATGTCCCCTTTACGTCAATTCAAGGCTATGCCTCAAGATATTGTTCGTCGTTTAGAACGTAAGGAGTTCCCTTGGGAACGTTACTTTGATCTGAACCCTCAAGAACTTGGTGAATTAATTGGTCAACCTAAGGCTGGTCGTACTCTTCACAAGTTTGTTCATCAATTCCCCAAGTTAGATATTCAAGCTCATGTTCAACCTGTCACTCGTTCTTTGCTCAAGGTTGAGTTGACTATTACACCTGATTTCCAATGGGATGAAAAGGTCCATGGTCTTGCTGAAGCTTTCTGGATTTTGGTAGAAGATGTTGATGGTGAACATATCTTGCATCATGATTACTTTGTCTTGAAGCAACGTTATGCTGAAGAAGAACATTTGGTTTCATTCACTGTTCCCTTATTTGAACCTTTGCCTCCTAACTACTACGTTACCATTGTTGCTGATCGTTGGATGCATTGTGAAACCAAATTACCTGTTTCTTTCAAGCATTTGATTCTTCCTGAAAAGTATGCTCCTCATACCGAACTTCATGATCTTCAACCTTTACCTGTATCTGCTTTACGTAACTCTGAATACGAAAAGCTATACTCCGGTTGGATCAACCATTTCAACCCTGTTCAAACTCAAGTATTCAACGCTCTTTACACTACTGATGACAACACATTTATTGGTGCCCCTACTGGTTCTGGTAAGACTGTCTGTGCTGAATTTGCTCTTCTTCATTTATGGAGCAAGACTAGCGATTCTCGTGCTGTTTATGTTACACCTTTCCAAGAGCTTGTTGATCAACGTGTTGCTGAATGGACCGAAAAGTTTGGTAAGCTTGGTGGTGGTAAGGAAGTTGTTGCTTTAACTGGTGAAACTAGTGCTGATTTAAAATTGTTGGAACGTGGTAACATTATCTGTTGTACACCTACTCAATGGGATCTTATCTCTCGTCGTTGGAAGCAAAGAAAGAATGTTCAAAATGTTGACTTATTTATTGCTGATGAAATTCATATGATTGGTGGTGATCTCGGACCTACTTATGAGGTTATTGTTTCTAGAATGAGATACATGGCTTCTCAAACTCAAAAGCCTATTCGTATTGTTGCTTTAGGTACTTCCCTTGCTAATGCTCGTGATTTGGGTGAATGGATTGGTGCTACCTCTCATTCTGTCTTCAATTTCCATCCCTCCGTTCGTCCCGTTCCTTTGGAAATTCATATTCAAAGTTATAACGTTCCTCATTTTGCTTCTCTTATGATTGCTATGGCTAAGCCTACTTATCTTGCTATCACAACGCATGCCAACAATAAGCCTTCTATTGTGTTTGTTCCTTCTAGAAAGCAATGTAAGCTTACAGCTGTTGATTTAATCACTTACTGCGTTGCTGATGATAAGCCTTATCAATTCTTGCATTGTGAATTGAGTGAGATTCAATCTCTTTTGGATCGTGTTCAAGACAAATCTTTGGTTGAAACACTTCATCACGGTATTGGTTTCTATCATGAAGCACTCTCAAAGTCAGATAAGAAGATTGTAGAGCAACTTTATGAATCCGGTGCTATCAAGATTATTATTGCTTCTCGTGATACATGTTGGGCACTTCCTCTTCATTCCCATATGGTCGTTGTTATGGGTACTCAATACTTTGAAGGTAAAGAGCATCGTTATGCTGATTATCCTATTACCGATGTATTGCAAATGATGGGTCGTGCTTGTCGTCCTCTTGAAGACGAAACTGGTAAATGTGTACTTATGTGTCAAGGTAACAAGAAGGAGTTCTACAAGAAGTTCTTGTATGAAGCCTTACCTGTTGAATCTCATTTGGATCAATTCTTACATGATCATTTCAATGCTGAAATTGTTACCAAGACAATTGAAAACAAGCAAGATGCAGTTGATTATCTTACCTGGTCTTTCTTATATCGTCGTATGGCTCATAACCCTAACTATTATGGTTTACAAGGCACCTCTCATCGTCACTTATCTGATCACCTTTCCGAGCTTGTTGAAACTACACTTACTGATTTGGAAGATACCAAGTGTCTTACAATTGAAGACGAAATGGATATCAGTGCACTTAATTTGGGTATGATTGCTGCTTACTATAATATCAACTATACCACCGTCGATATGTTTAGTGTCAGTTTAAAGAACACTACCAAGCTTCGTGGTCTTTTGGAAATTGTATCATCTGCTACTGAATTTGACGGCATTCCTATTCGTCATCATGAAGAAAATGTTCTTAAGCGTATCTATGATCGTGTACCTGTCAAGTTGGCTAATCCTAAATTCAATACACCTAGAATCAAGACCAATATCTTATTACAGGCACATTTCTCTCGTGTTCAATTACCTCCTGATCTTCAAGCTGATCAAACCTTGATCATTGAGCGTGTCATTCCTCTTTTGCAAGCCTGCGTTGATGTTATCTCTTCCAATGGCTGGTTATCACCTGCTTTGGCTACTATGGAGTTATCACAAATGACAGTACAAGCCATGTGGGATCGCGACTCACCCCTCAAGCAAATCCCTTACTTTACCAACGAGATTATCAAGCGTTGTGAAGCACACGAAGTTGAATCTGTGTTTGATATTATGGAACTTGAAGATAATGTTCGTGATGACTGCCTTCGTTTGGATCAAAGAAAGATGCGTGAAGTTGCACGATTTGTCAACCGATACCCCAACATTGAAGTTGGTTTTGATGTGGCCGATAAGGAGAATGTCTCTGCTGGTGGACTTGTCAATGTTAGAGTTCAATTGGAACGTGAAGTTGATGAAGATGCAGCAGACGAAGATGTTGGACCTGTTATTGCACCATTCTTTCCCAAGGTTAAGGATGAAGGTTGGTGGATTATTGTTGGAGATTCTGAGACCAAGACCTTGTTGGCTATTAAGAGAGTTACTTTGCAACAAAAGTTGACTGTCAAGTTGGGTTTCAATGCTCCTGCTGCGGGCCAACATACACTCAAGGTTTACTTGATGTCTGACTCTTATAATGGTTGTGATCAAGAATTAGATATGGAATTAGATGTAGCTGAAGGTGAAGATAGTGATGAAGACGAGTCTATGGATGAGAACGAAGAATAAATCTTCTAAAAAAAAAATGTATACACTAAATAAAAAATTGTTCATATATTTGTTTTGTATAAATTTTTCGTATGCTTTTTTTTCTTGCATTAAAAAATGGTTGGATAGGTTTTACATCAATGAGTATTACTTATTAGGCGGCACATTAAAATTTGTTGGGGGGACTTGTAACGATCAACTCACGTCAAATTGCATTCATTCTTAAAAAGGCAAGACGTAAAAAAAATTAGGGTTTTTATTGTCCCCCTTTTTAACAGTTTGTTTTTTTTTAAAAAAAAACAAATTTTTGTTACAGAAAATTTAAACATACAAATGGAATTTTTTGTTTCTTAAGTATACGTACACAACGTAATATAAAAGTTAAAATAATGAGTTAATACAAAACTAATTCAAGCGTATGGTTTGCAGATTTTTTTATTTTTTTTCGAATTGAATTGGAGTTTAAAAACTTCAGAACACCAAAAAAAGAGTGTCACTTTACAAGTATATGTCAGTTTTATCTGTTTGTTTTTACAGCGAAGTTTGAACGTAATTGCACTTTTTATTGCGAACACAGCGTATTAATAGCTGTTATAAGGGTTATCATAAACTTTTTATAAATCTTGACGCAATATCTCTTTTTTTTTATGAGATAAGAAAGATATTTCTCTTTTATTGTCAGCCCGTTTTTTTTTTTTTTTTTAAAGTTTCAGTTTTTTTTTTTTTTTTTTTTTAAAAGCAAACCCTTTTTTTTTAAAGAAAAAAAAACTTGTACATAGTGAGAGAGTGAAAAAGATAAGATAAAAAGGGGGGTTTTTCATGAATAAAATAACCAAACCAGTTGATCCAACCCAAAGACATTTCCCGCACTCGGATTCCGATCTTTCGCTTCAACTTTCCGACGCCTCATCGCTTTCTTCAGATTCAGATCTATCCGATGCACAACAAAAGAAAAAGACCAGAAAGAAAAAGAAAATGTCAAAAAAGATAAATAAAAAAAAGAAAATGAAAGACGATACACAGTATTGTACTTGTCGTAAAGGATATGACGGAAAAGAATTTATGATTGAGTGCGACGGTTGTCAAGGTAAACCAAAAAAAAAAAAAAAGAAAACCTTTTTATATAATATTCTGACTTTTTTTTTATTATTATTAACATGTAGAATGGTTTCATGGTGCTTGTGTTGGACTTAAACCAAATTCTGTTACAGATCATTATTACTGTAAATCTTGTTTAAAAAAGAAACAGAAAAAAAAGTCAATCATCATATTACCTTTACCAAAACCTGAGATTGTCATGCCTGTCATATCAAAGTTATCTATCGATCAAGATGACGAAGACGAAGATCTTTGTCCAGTTTGTGACGGAGACTGTACGTGTGGTTCTGAAGAACATGTTCCTTCTTTACCTCCACCACCTCCTCCTCCACCAACGCCAACGCCAACACCTGTACCGCCACCACCACCAACACCACCTGTACAAGCAAAGCCCAAAATAGGTAATTAAGCCCTTTTTTTTTTTTAAAAAAAAAGTAACATTTGGTATTTACATATATTTTTTTTTTTTTTTTTTTTTTTTTGACGTAGTGATTAAAAAAAGCATATCAGCAACCAAAAGTAAAAAATCTAAAAAACCAAAGAAAACCATCTTGGCCAAACACAATATATCCAGTAGTGACGATGATAGTAGCAGTAGCAGTAGTGGTAGTGGTAGTGACGACAGTAGCGAAGAAGAAGTACAAACAAAACAACAAGAATCTAAAAAAAAATTAACGACAGCAGCACCAAGAAGAGGTAAAAGTACTACGTTATTAGCAAACATCATTCGTCAAAAGGCACCACATTATGCTTCTAAAGGAGGAAAGAAATCGGATTTTATTTCATCAAGTCAAAGTAATAAACTATCTTCAGACGAAGAAGAAGGGGAGGAGGATACGGATGAAGAAGTCGTAGTAGATGATTTAGATGATTTATTAGAGACCATGTCACCTTTATCTGAACATTCTTCAAACGAATCGAACCATTCCAGTGAAGAGTTTTTCACAGATGAGGATGTAGATATGGATGAGGATGTCGATATTGATTCTTCGTCTTTAAATATGTCACCATATCCTGAAAGTAGAGCGTCGTATTCCAGTGTACATATTGATTCTGGTGATGATGAAGATATTGAGAATGCAGAGACACAAGCAATTATTGCCGATATGACATTAGACAGTGACGAAGAAGACATGGATAGTGATGAGGGTATGTTTGTAGAAGACGAAGACGATGATGACGAAGAGGATGATGATAACGATGACCAAGACCACGAACAAAACAACATGATGTCGTTAGGATATTATACTTCTAATAACAATCATTGGTCTTCTGACGACGATGAAGATGAAGAGGAAGAAGAGTTTGATTATACGACTGCATTGCCCAACAATGAAGGAGAAAGGTCTATATATCACGTTTCAGAAGATTCAGACGAAGAAAAACAACAACATAACAATCCGCTTTTACCACTACTGGATAGTGAAGATAATCTCTATGATAGTATCGCAGCAGCTTTTATGCAATCGTTAGGGCCCATGTCAGATATGCAAGGAGGAGATACAACACACAGTGCTAATACGCCAGGAATAGGAGAAGAGTATCAATTATCACCTTTTGAACTTGCTCATGCCTTAAGTGCGCTCTCTGCAGAGACGGCGAGACAACATCAACAGAATTATCTAAGAAGACCCTCGCTGCCCAGCAATGCTGTATCAGCGGCGCAACGAAACCGGGGATCACAAGATTTTAATACTTCAGAGGCATTAAGAGCGTTATCAGCGCTTGCATCCGATGAATTATCAATGGTCCCTTTAGAGCCTATTGATGAAGAAGAAACAGAGCAAGAGGGTAAAGATGCGCCTACTACTACTACTACTAATAACACTACTACACCATCGTCATCATTATCATCGCCTCAAGATATATTACCAAATCAATTAGCACTTTCACTTTCAACCGATTTCAAACTTCAAGAACAAATTTTAGATATTCTTAAAGGAACCGAATCATCCAACGATAAAATCACACCACAAGCAAACCATACCACATCGTCATTATTAGAAAAAAAAGCATTATTACCCACATTAAACCCTTCACGTCAAATATTACCAAAGCCCTCTGGAAGTGGTCTTGGTAGTGCGTTTCCAACCATGGCGTTAGAACAGCAAATTCAAGATGCTCTACAGGATAATATAGAACAAAAGAGGAAGAATAGCTTAAATGAAGAGAATCAACATAAAAAGCGTAGATTATCGAGATCAAATTCTTTAGGAACCCTTCATCATCATTTACAACCGATGGAAACCAATTCCTTTTCAACGCCGGCTTCACCTGCTGCCATTATTGATGAATTGGAAGACTTGAAGGAAAAAGATGCTGCTGCTGCTGCTGCTGCTGCTGCAACGGCTGTATCCATGGATGATTTAGTAGATACTTCACAACTATATACTTCCTTATCAAGGTCTCCTTCTCCTGAAGTACAAGATGATCCTTATTCTCGAGACTTGAGTCGTTGGCAACGTATTCCCATTGGTGCTTTTCGCTTAATGCGATCAAAAAACAAATTATGGCTTGAACGATAAAATAAAAAATAAAATAAAAACATATAGAAATACACACTTTTTGCTTATAAATATAATAAAAAAATACAAATGTAAATAAAATTCCTTTTCTAGTAGTATATATATATTTTTTTTTATTGTTCATTATTTTTCTTTTCTTGTAATGCTTTTCTCCAACGATCTTCTCTATCTGATTTCATCTTTTCTAAGGCACTTCTTACTTCGTCAGATGTAGTGGGAGGTTTCTATTGGAAGAGGGGTAGGATTAATAAGTTTCTAGTGTATACATATATAAAGGGGGGATAGACTTACATAGGTAGTGTTGATATCAGGCCAAAATTTGATACCTTTGACATAATTATCATAAAACTCGGGTCCACCAAAGTAAAGCATAACGCCCACAGGGAAGAAGACGTAAACACCAAACTAGCGGGTTACTTGTTACTCTGCTGTCCTCTACTCTTATTTTATTTTTTAATAAAAATTTACCTTCATAACTTCTAATCGTGGTCCACCCATTTTAAATATATTATATATTCTTTTGCGTAGTAAAAAAAAAAGCAAGTAGGAAAAAGTGGTTCGGTTTATTTAAACCCGCAGGGGGCAACTGTCTGCATACCAAAAAAAGAAAGAAAAAAAAATAAAAGAGAAGCCAAAAAAGCAGTCCTTTCAAAGCAAGTTTTTCTTTATGCGGCATTCATTTGCATTAGAAACTATCAGCAAGATTTTTTTTTTTAAAAAAAAAAAGGATATATATATGAATTCGTTTGTTGTATGTTATCGTTGCTGTTAAGAACCACATCACTACGGTTATAAAAAAAATGTGTGTTTCCATGACAACTTTCTTAGTTACCAGTGACTGTGTAACGGTACTCCCCAATGTTTTTGGAAAAGCAGCAATTAAAAATGTTCACAAGTTGGCATCATGTAATTTTTATCAAGAATATGTTTGGCTAAACCTGTAAATGATCTACAAGACTATATATATATAAACATATCCTTGGTAAAGTTATGGTACCTAGTAATTATTTTTAAGGGATAAACCCAAACATGCTAAAATCCTTGACGTTTTTTTTTCAAATTCCGTTTTTCGAGGTGGGGACACCCGAAACTTAAAAACTCTGAGAAGTGAGAAACAGAGTAAATTATGTGTACCTCGGTTAACAATAAATAAAGGGTACTTCGGTAAATCGTAATATGAATTTACTATATACTTTTGTAAAAAAAATAAAAGGAGGAAGGATATTTAAAAGCCAACCTTTTTTACAATTAGAAAAATGCGGCTAATAAGTACGGGTTTGAATGTTTTTATTCATTGACTTTGTGCATAAAAGGCTGAGTAACGTGAAGAGAGTAGTAGATCAAATGATTCGACTCAGCAAAAAAAAAAAAAAAGTTCGACGCCTAAGAAAAAAAAAACTTGAGCGACGTAATGGTTTGTTACCTCAAAAAGTAAAATCAAACGTGCAAAACTAAAAAAAAAGAATTTTTTATTTTTTTTTAATGTTATTTGTTGTTATTTTGATGGACAATTGTCAAAAGAGTTTATTCGGGCGGGAAAAGGATCTACTCTGTGTGTGTGCGTGTGTGTGTTGTTTTTTTAGCTCGGCCAAAAATATACACGTATAAATAAAAAATAAAAAAAAGGAGGCAAAAATAAGACATATATAGAGGCTAAAACTTTGATTATTTAAAGTAACAAAGAAGGTATATAAATAGGAGTGAAAGAATACTTTAAAACAATAAGTGTACACATACACGTACATATTGTTATTTTCTAGTGCGACCTCAAGTATTATTATTATTATTTTTTTCCTTTTTCTCTCTCTTCTTCTTTTTACTTTTTATAAACACACATAAAAAAAAATGCCATTTCCATCTTCATTAAACCGAGATGACGACATTATGGAAGAAGTACCAGTAACAGCAACGCCTATTTTTGAAGGTCATCTCTCAGTTAAAGCCGATAAAAAGCAGTGGCAGTGGAGGCTATTTCGATTCGACGGGTCAAATTTCACCTGCTTATCTACTCGTAAAGTAAAATTACAACCAAATGATAACAATCTAGTTGTGCGTTCCAATTTGATAACCACACCAAAAGATAAGATTAAAAGACTTACTGTAGACGAAAATAAAATAGAATTGAAATACTATCAATTACCTGAATGGACAGTTGATGTTGTTAATATTTCTTCTATTTCTGTACTAAAAAGAGTCAAAAAAAATAATTTACTGTTAAATAATAATCCTTCGAAGTGCTTTTCAATTCGTACTTTTCAAGGCCAATGCTTTATTTTAAAAGCTCAAAAACAAAAAGATTTAGAACGTTGGTTATTTGTTCTAACTAAAATGTGGAAATTTACTCAAGCTGTAAAAGAACAAGTACAACAATTGTATGTTCAACAACAACAACAACAACAACAACAGCAGCAGCAACAACAACAGCAGCAGCAGCAACAACAACAAATTATACAACAACAAGAAGTAGAAGATGATAATATACCTCTAGCTCGTTCTACTTGTTATGATGCTAAATATAATAGAACTCCTACCTTATCAAGTGAAAAAATAAAGGTAATTGAAGAATGGAGAAAATCTCTAGCTGAATTAATGGCAAGTGATCCAAGTATAAAAGTAACAACTCCTCCACCTATTGAATCTATACCAGATGATGATACAATGAGTATATTTACAGATATTACTAGTGTTAGTAACAGACAAAAACCAAGTATAAAAAGAGTAAAAAGTAGATCAATAAGAAGAGCAAAAACAAATAGTATTTCACCACAACAACAACAACAACAACAACAATATCAACAACAACAACATCAACAACAACAACATCAGGAGATACCTTTGGAGGGGAGACCAGTCCCAACGTTAAGGAAGAGAAGATCAGACGATGTTCGTAACTGGATGAATAATAGTAAAAAAGGAATAGATATGATGAACTTTTTTCAAGATGTTGGTGCCAGTAGTCTTTATGATGAAGAAAATAATAGTCATGTTAACAATAATAATCCTATATTAAAATATCATACATCTATACGAGGTAAAAAATTAATTCATCATATGGTAAATCAACAAGAAGAATTACTACCAAAGAGAACAAGAAGAGCATCTATACCACTATTAACAAATGATATATTTAATCAACAATCTCCATTACAGTCATTATCTATGAAAAAGAACCAAGAAGAAGAAGAAATGAGTTTGGCTGATTTACAAAAATCGCTTCGTCAAGTTAGTTTACATCATAATAGATCCCCATCTGACTCCTCACTACATGACTTACAAAAGAGAAACTTGTATTACTATGACAATATCGTTGCTCCTGCCATACCACCATTTCATCAACCGCATCATTTCTTTAATTATGAATAAAAATACTTACCACTTTTTACTGCATAAATTTCAGTCACACACGCGTTTCTTTTTTTCTTCTTCTTTTGCACAATATAATAAAAAAAAATAATGAGTGTGCTGGGTAAAATAATAATACTGTATACACATATACACCACTTGAATAATAACAAACTAAAAAATATAGTCATTTATAGTTACAACCACTTTCTCTCAAGGCGCTGTATTTTACGCAGGAGAAACTTTATCTTGTACTATTTCATTTACTAATCCTATTCATAATATTAATGTAAAAACCTCTGTTTCAACACCAATACCTTTTACTAATACACCACAAACACGCTCTACGCCACCACCACCACCAGCATCACAAGCTAGATCAATTACTTCTTTTGCTTCTTCTACATTAGCCTTTTTAACTCGACAACCAGCAGCACAACCTTTACATACTCATCCAGATGATGAAACATCTATACCGATTGAACTTGATTCACCTACACCGCGATCAAGTATAGATACTTTTTTACACACAAGTCCCAGAAGTTCGCTTGATTCAACTACTTCATTTCGCTCCTCTGCTGCTCATAATAGACGAACATCTAATCTGTACAATTCTTCTCCTTTAAGACACTCTTCCACAGAGCACTTGTTGTGTGGGTTTGCTCAAGTCGTAGGTAGTTTTGTCGTCGATCCTAATTTGATTAATCTAAACGAGTTTGATCCCTTGAAACATTATACAATGTATAATCCACAAGGAGGGTTCGGAGGTGGAGGAGGGTCCATGGTAGCCAAGACTGATGCCTCACTAGGTAAGCCAAAAAAAAAGGGGGGGGGGCGGTGTACAGCTGAATGTATGTTATTAACTTTTGAGGGTAGATGCACGTACATTACCAGTATTTTCTACGCCGCCTTCTATTTTATTTGTGGATTTAGACTTGGCGCCTGGCGAAACTAAAAAATGTAAGTAACATCCACATACTAAAGAGAAAAAAGAGATTTAACGAAAAAAAAAAAAAAAAAAAAAAAAAAAAAAAAAAAAAAAAAAAAAAAAAAACTTGCAGTTTCATACAAGATCCAGTTACCTAATGATATACCACCTTCGCACCGAGGAAAAGCAATTCGATTTAATTATTACCTTGTGGTAGGTACACAAAAGGCATCTATTCTTAAACAACCTACACAAGGTCAAGTTGTACAGATAAGATTTCGAGTATTAAATCATGTATCTGAAGATGGATCGAGACCTGTTTACGATTTAATGAACCCAGTGATTCAGTATAAAGATGAAGCCATTGTGGATGAGTACGAAAAGAAGCTGAAAACGAAAAAAGCGAAACCAAAGGAACAGTTGCAGGAAAGACAGGCCTTTATGGAGTATGTGGATGAATTGTTTTTGAACCGTACCAAGATGCATGAGATTACGAGACGTGAGAGTGATGCCTATGAGGAAAGGGATACGGATGAACAATTTGTATTAGAAGGGTCTTGTTCACAGGTGGTATCACGTATTACGCATCGCAGTAGAAAAGGTATAATATATGTACATATTAGTTGTATTAAATAACTGTTAATATAATGATAATATAGCAATGTATGATATTTGTAAGAATAACCAACGCGTGGCTAAGCTTCACTTGATTAAAACGGCACATAGATTAGGGGAACCAGTGATTGGTATACTTGATTTTAGTGAAGCAATCTTATCTACATACAAGGTAATTTACGCACTAAGAAAAGGAAAAAGATCGAACGTTAAAATTATTTTGTAGATTTCTATCTTTTTAGAAAGCAGCGAATCAGTTGAACAATCTATTGCACTAAGATCATTACAACATATAAGCCGAGTATCAAGAAAGACACATTCTGATTTTCATTCATTTTGTCTAGATAATAAAAGGTTGTCGTTTTCACTACCAATACCAGCAACTGCCTCACCTGAATTCCAAACTACTGGGGGTCAGTATTATTCACACACAAAAAAAAAAGTTAATCTTTTAACTGATAAGATGTTATTTTTTTAGTGTCGCTCGAATACTTTTTAAAATTTGAATTTATTACGGGAATTGATGATCAAGCACCTTTTATTCCTATTCATACCGACGAAAAGCATCGTCATTTCCAATCTTTACAAGATATAGAAGTGAGTACATTTGACTGTCAAATACCTCTAACCGTATATGGCTCGCCTGGTGGTGTAGATAGAGCATTGTATGGTCGCCCTCATACATTTAGAGTTCAATAATAAATATATATTTTTTAAATCAACGCTGCAGAAACCAGTTGTGCATGGTGTCGTGTGTAACAATGATAGGTAAAAGTCACGCTTTTTTTTTTTTTTTTTTTATTGTATTCCAAAAAGGACTCCGCTATTTTTATTTCTTTTTTTCCCTTTTTTTTTTTTTTATTAAATGTATAATAGTATATTAACAGTTCAACGTGCACAGTATAATAGTTGGTGTAGTAATAATAACATTGATAATAATAAAAAGCTTACAGTTATGACTACTTTACAAGGCTGTCAAGCTCGTTCTTTTCCTTTACCACCGGAATTGTTGTTGGAAATATTTGGCTATTTACATGATTGTCAACCTGCTCTTCATTCTGCTTCTCTTGTCAGTAAGCAATGGCTTTACTGTGTAGCACCTATTTTATACTCTCGACCACAAATTAATGATACTTATCGTTGGGCAACATTTATTTTAACTCTAACAAGAGAAAGAATGTCCTTTTTTTATGGTGATCTCATTCGTTCTATTGACTTGTCATCGGGAAAGTCTATTGGTAAGTACAATATATATATATTCATTGTATATTATACTAGTTTTATATTCATGTATAAAAAGTAGAAGCAATGAAAGATCAAGAATTTTACAGGCGTTTATCCAACTCTACAGATGATCCATCTCA
This sequence comes from Thamnidium elegans, assembly GCA_025201345.1. Lineage (NCBI taxonomy): Eukaryota > Fungi > Mucoromycota > Mucoromycetes > Mucorales > Mucoraceae > Thamnidium > Thamnidium elegans. The sequence continues at coordinate 2,008,535 of JAIXMG010000001.1, read as the reverse complement.
TCGACCCATACATCTTGATAATAATAACAGAAGAACTCACATACGGTTAAATGGATCTATTCGATTTCAACAAGACCAGCAAGAGTATTTACTAAAAGGACTGCCATTTATTATTGTATCAACTTCATCACTTGTACAAATATCACATACCTGTAAAAATATTACCTGTTTAAATTTATCTTATACTAGTTTATTATATGATAGTTTAGTAGCTGAAACAGGAGAATACCTTTCCACTTTACAGCGTTATGCTGTTCAACCTGGATTAACACATATTCAAATACCGATAGAACAAGCGATTCAATCTATTGGTAAAGAATGTGTTCAATTACAACAGGTCAAGATTCAAAGATGTGAGTGGGTTACTGCTCATGTTATTTGGATGTTTGTTTACTACTGTAACAATTTAAAAAAGTTAGATGCTAGGCGCTCAACTAAATGTACTGTTAAAAGGTTAATTGCTGGTGTATTGGAAGATACTTGTTTACCACAACATCAACAAAATGATGATCCTTCAGTTACTAATTCTTCTGCTTCTTCTTCTTCAACAAATAATGATTATACGAATTTTTTTAACGAACAATCAAATACGGAAGAAGAAGAAGAAGAAGAAAATAATGTTACTGTTCATTTCCGGTTTAATGGTGAGTTTTATAAAAAAAAAATTTACTAGTTAATAATGTATATTAACAGCTTATAAAGAAGAAACGGGTTTATATGAACAAGTAGAAGATCCGACACAAGCAAGGATAACAGTGGTTAGACCTTATACGGAAGAAATGGAAAATGACGCATTTTGGTTTGTACCTTTCACGACAACAAATGAAGAAACTCGTCCGATTGGACAAAGACCTCCTTCACCTATGCATCCTTATCTCACTCAACTCAATGCCGTGGGAAACCAAAATAAATCGCTTAAAAATATTGTACATGACATTCTATTAGATGCTAAAGAATTGGGTGCAATTGATATAAACTGGTTACAAGACTATTAAAATAACTGTACGCACCTACAATCACACCCACACTTTATAATATATCCTCTTCTTTTGTATCTGTATATACCTTTTTTTCTTTCTTTTTTTCAAATAAACTTATATATTAACTATTATTATTATTGCATAAACATTCATTCTAAAATTTCCCACGATACCTACTATATATATATATATATATATATATATTTACTCGATAGAAATAAAGTAGTCTTTAATAAGAATAACTAAAAAAGGGTAAAACCTATTCATTACCATAACTATTAAGAATATTTAACACCGGCACGGATAAACGTGAAAAAAGTTGGATCCAATTTGTGTGAAAGTATATATCATTGACTTCATTGTACAAGCTATTTGATCTAATATCTTGTATTACTTCTTGCCAATTGGTGTCCGTATATTCCTTTAATCTTGAGCAGGTATATACTTGGAGTATAACAAAACCGCCGCTACCTTTAGCTTCTAGTATATTTCGAACCCTAAAGCCAACCTTGTCTAGTTCGTAATGTTTGGACAACTCAGCTGCTTCCATTCCTTCAAAATATGTTCCCTTCCTTTCATTTTCAGCAGTGAAATAGCGAATATGGTATAACAGAGCGCGCAAAGCTTGAATAATATTACCATATGCTAGTATACTATCCAGGTCTTGATAAACCTCCAAGGATTCACACATACTTTTTTCGATTAATTTTTCAATATTGTAGTTTAAACCAAATTTTATTTTATTTTTAATTCCACGCTCAAAAAGAGTAGTAATCACTTGTAAATCCTCACGTCGTAACGCAATAGCTGGTCGCGAGGGTGGTCCTATAACGTTACCAGGATAAAATTGTTCGTATAACCATTTTCTGTGAGCGTTACTTGGCGACTGAGGCATTTTCTAGAGAGAATAAAGTAAACAAGTAGTTAAAAAAAGAGAATGTGTCCTTTTTATATTCAAAAAGTAATGATATATTACGTTACTAATCTAACAGGTAACATACAGACTAAAAAAAAACTTTGTTGTTAATTTTGATAAAATAAGGAACTGCAACTTGTATTAATCAGTTAATATTCACTAAAGTACTTGAGGAAATACCACCTTTTTATGCACGTGTAAATCAAAAAAAAAAAAAAAAAAAAAAAAAAAAAAAAAAAAAAAAAAAAAAAACTGGTGTAAACAGCTTTATTAGGTGAAATATTACTATTTTGTAGTGGTACAAAAACATCTATCTGTATTGTTTTTGTAGTAGATTGTTGTAAATTTAGGTGATCATTCTTTCAAGGGGAAAGATATACATATATAATATATATTTAACAGTTATACGAGTAATCACAAACCCCAAACCCCAAGTCCAAATCAAATGAAAAATTACCCAGCGATCGCATGAAAACGCTTTTAAAGAAGTACCGATTTTCCTACAACCCGCGATTTGTCAAAAAGTATGTTTTATGGCAGACTGGTAGTACAAATAGGAAAAACGTAAAGGCGGCTCAAAACGTTTATTCCTACTGTCTTGTGCACTCTAAATTACTATAAAAGACATGTGTTACGTTGCTCCCATAGCATTTGTCAATTCAATCAGCCACTCTTTATTATAAAATGTCTCTGCCATTAAGGTTTCTAGCATACGTCAAAGCGTTATAGATTACCCATTTCTCCCTCGCACTTGTTTTTTTTTCCCCCGTTGAAACACGCATATATTAAAAAAAAAAAAAAAAAAAAAAAAGAAACCTAGTGCGTACCTAGATAAATAAAAATTACACAAGCGATAGCGTACACCGAGAATTATGTACCTGTTTAATAGACACTAAAACATAAGAAAAGTAGACGCTTTTTTTTTGTATATAAAATTTTCATGTTCCGTAGTAGAACGTAATGAATTAGCCAAGCGGATGATAAATACTTTCGAAGCAATGTTGTGCGAGTAAACCCGGTAAGATTTGCTCTAAAGTTTGTTTTTATCGCTAGACCATCTGATTATGTATTATATTTTACTTTAAAAAGCATGATTATCAACAACAACTACCGATAATAATAAAAAAAGAATCTATATCTGAACTTTAAATGCTTTTAGTAACTTGGAAGATTTTTTTTTTTTTTAGAAAGTGTCAAAAAACGAGTGACAATAAAACCCCTTATACGAAAGGATACAGAAGTAATCGTTAAAGCAAATTAATAGCCTGCAATTTCCTTTGAATCAAAGGGTTTATAAGTTTGATCCGAGAAGCTTATTCTTTATTTGTCTTTTTTTACATATTTATTGTTTTTATGTATCGGTTAAATTATCTAGACAGGAGTTAAACGATTTAAGCGGATACCAAATACTCTATTATTTTTTAAAAAGACATAAAAAGGACACTCTTTTAAAAAAAGTTTTTTTTTTTCTCGTTATATATTCTTTAACATTAATAATAATAAAAAATATGGAGAAGAAATCATCACCACTTCCTAACGAAATACTTGCGGAAGATGTCACACAAATGTCACCGAATTCTTCTTATGATGACTTGAATGATTTGACCTTGATACCCAACAATAATATTCACCATCAATTAGAAAAGGTCTGTACAACAAAAACTGAAAAGTATGATATGGAACATGGAGGATTAGAAGTTGTTGAGCCTATTCAAACAAGTAATAAAATACCTTGTCAAATTTAGACACATCTTCTGACCATCCTCCCTTTTTTTTTTTAAACATTTTTAGATATTACTATGGCTAGTGTCATTGAGTTACCCGATGAACATAACGCATTCTATAAAGGTATTCCTAACGGTGGTTATGGATGGTAAATATATATATATATATATAAAAGTAATATGTATACTGATCCCTTATATAATTTTTCTTGATCTAGGGTTGTTGCAATCGTAGGGTTTTTAATCAATTTTGTCATGTTTGGTACAGCGTCCATTTGGGGTAAATATTTTAATTCTCTCTTTAAATGTCAGCATTTTACTTATAATATATTTTTAGGCGTGTTTTCAAATGCATTCGCTACTACAGTTCTTAAAGATAAAGCATCTACGATCGAATTAATGGGTGTCGGTGCAACTTTAATTGTCTGTCTTAATGTATTTACACCACTGAACCCAATTATGGCTCCGTTGGGTGCTCGACCCACCATGATGATCGGCAGTACCTTGATGGCACTCGGTATTATCTTGGCTGGTTTCAGTACTGAAGTATGGCATCTTTATTTAAGTCAAGGTGTTTTATTTGGTATTGGCGCCTCTATTGTGTACATGTCTATTGTATCTGTTATTCCTCAATGGTTTACAACACGTCGTGGTACAGCTATGGGTATCAGTTCTGCTGGTTCTGGCTTTGGTGGGTTAGCGCTTAGCCCTATGGTCAGTTCTCTGGTAGAAAAGTACGGACTTCCTTGGACCTATCGTATTGTGGGTCTGATGGCATTTGGCATCGGTATGCTCGCTTCTTGTTTAATTCGTACTCGTCTTCCTCCTGGTCATGTTCACCAACCAAAGAAATCTCCTATTCGTCTTTCGCTTCTGAAAGATGCTAATTTCGTCATCATGTTGTTTGGTGTTGTTATTTCTCTTACTGGCTACTTGATTCCTTTATTTTATATGCCTAGTAAGTTTTACTTTATATATATATATATGTGTGTGTACACAATATTAATATTTTTTTTAGAGTACTGTGCTGCACATGGTATTAGCGCTATTCAATCATCTAATATTGTAGGTGTTGCATGTGCCATGAACGCTATCGGACGTCTTGTCTTGGGTTACTTTGCAGACCGTATTGGCCGCTTAAACATGTACGTGATGTCATCTACATTTGCAGGACTTATGTGTATGTTATTATGGCCCTTTGCAAAGACATATGAAACCATGATGGCGTTTGCTGTCTTGTTTGGTTTTACCTGTGGTATTTACTACGCACTTGCACCACCTATTACCGCAGCTGTCGTAGGCCCCGATAACATCTCAGCTGGTCTTTCCATCTTGTTCTTGGCGAGTGCTATTTCTGGTACTGGACCCCCCATTGCTTCTGCCATCCAGGAAGCTACACCAGGTGGTGGATACCTTGGTGTTCAAATGTTCTCTGGTTCAGTTTATATTTTTGGCTCTATTATATGTGTAGCTTTAAAATTAAAAATGACAGGTTCATTATTCTCAAACATGTAAAAAAAAAAGCATCTTTTATCATTATTTATTTTTTAATCCAATTCATCTTATTATAATATATCCCCCCTCTTTTACTTGTTATTCATAATTAACTCTCTTTTTTTGCATGTATTGTTTGTATTCTTAATAAAGTTTATTTCTTTTTTCACATAATTTGTACGCTTTAGCTTTAATTCGTACGCTTTAACTTTGTTTAAGTATACCTAATATATACAGAGTTGACTTTAGATATTGCATTTCCTTTTATTTTATGTACAGGGGCAAATGAGAGGAGTAGAAGGAGGGGGGGGGGTATTTGCTGTTAAATATACCCTTTATCAGCATGTCTATTATGAGCTTTTAAATCCAATACAACTTGGACACAGTCATGCCTAAAAGGATTAGTTTAACAGTCTAGTTAGCTGTATATATTTTTTATCTTAACAACTGCAGCAAAAGTGTTTTGGTACTGAACTTAATATGAGGACTCCTAAACGATAAGAAAATAAATAAATATTCTTTCCATTTAAATTGGTTAGCCGTGTACTTTATCAAAATAGTAGGAACACCCTCCGGTTTTTTTTTTTGGGAGTCATATTAATGCTCCTTTTTTATACTAGTTAGTTTGAATCCTATTATGATGTAACATTTTAACAGTGAAATATAAAAAGGGTTATCTACTTGGCAGTGTAGAAATTCGCGTCGCACAATGAAACCGTATATGCAATGGTTTTATCATCAGCTACCAAATAAAAAATAAATCCCATAGTATTTTTTGCTTATCCAATACCGTCAAAATAGTACCTCCATCTCGAGTTCTACAAGATAAACAGCGCATGTCTATTCGAGATACGAATACCAGCCTCAAAAAAAAAAAAAGGACGATATGCGTCCATCTCTGGTTTGTTAAATATACGCTCCTCACAATACATTGCCTATATATGCATCCGTCTCTTCTTGTTTATTAAACGATATAAAAAACACACAGAAATAAATGCTGGTGGGAGGGAGTGCGGGTTTTTATTAACAAGCGCATCCGGGATCTTGTTCTTGCCTTCCACTAGGTATTTGGATGGTATCTGGGAAGTCACTAAAATAGAAATGTATAAATACGTGTTTTTTTAAACATGTCATTATGCTTACATATCGACGTCAGTTTCTTGAGATAAAGCATTCTTTGCAATAGTTTGGAAAGCTTGTTCTACGTTAATAGCTTCTTTAGCAGAAGTTTCGAAATAGCTAAACGAGTCACTTTAGTATATACACATATAAACAAATAAAATTTAACGTACGGAACATTGCCCTTAGATTGACACCAAGCCATAGCACGCTTTTGGGAAACCATTCTTCTGCTCTCTTCGACATCAATTTTGTTACCCAAAAGTACAAATGGGAAACGATCAGGGTCTCTAGGAGAAGCTTGAACTAAAAATTCATCACGCCATTGATCTAGAAGAGATATATAAGTTTCTCTCTTTTTTTTTTAAAAAAAAAAAAAGTTGTATCTACCTAATGATTCAAAACTTCTGCTATTGTTAACATCGTATGCAAGTACGCAGCAATCTGCTCCTCGATAAAACGCAACGCCTAATGATTGAAAACGTTCCTGACCCGCTGTATCCCAAATCTTTTTTTTTTTTAGAAAAAATAACTATGTAGTGGGGGAGAGGCGTGTTATTTTATATCTTACCTGCATTGTAACTAAACGATCATCTACCAAGACTTCTTTGGTCAAGAAATCAGCACCGATGGTGGCTTTATATTGATTAGAGAACTTTTTATTTACATATTGATTCATCAATGAGGTCTTTCCGACACTAAATTTCGTAAGAAAGGGTAAGTTTGACGACATTTTTTTTTTAAAAAAAAATTGCTGTTACCCACTATCACCGAGAATAATAACCTAGTTTAAAGCTTTGATTAAAACTATGCAACCGCACACATAAAACCATAAAATACTTACCTTTAAAAGCACTTTCTTACGTCCAGAAGCCATTATCGAGATATTTTATAAAATAAAGAAAAAACAAAAAAAGAAAACAAAAAAAAACAAAAAAAAGAGAGAAAGAAAAATTTTTTTTCTTGTAACACATACACACACACACAACACTTGACCTGTTTAAACTTAAAACTAAACCCCTTATTTTATTCGCTATCACTGTCACTACTACTATTGTAATCACCTGCTTCCGTTCTTTGCATTGCTCTTTCAAATTGCTCCGCAAATTCCGCAATAGATTTGCCAGTGGATAAATCAATCACGTCTTTAGGGACCATATTAGTAGCAAATTTAGGTGCGTGACAAGCCCGAAAATTAGCTTCTGCTTGAGATTCTACAAGACGAATTTCAGATACACCCTTCTCGGTATCGACTATATATAGAAATCAGTAAATAGTTTTTTCTTGCATATTATATAAAAAACTTACAAGACATTAATTCATCCCAAGTAAAGAGTAAAGCATCTGTGGTAGTATTAAATGGATTAAAATCTACTAAATAAGCCTTGTTGTTATTGCGCTGAATATATACATCAAATACATCTAAACAATAAAATAAATAAAATTAGTGAGACATGTTTTCTTCTTCTATCTGCTATGATAATTAACCATTTACAATTTACACTCTCAAATCCATCTCGAATTGTATCTTCAAAAAACTCAAAAATAGTCTGCTCAATATCTTGTTGTATATCCTTTAAAAATGGGTAATAATTCAAATCCCTCTGTGAAATGCCAACAATTTCTTGATTCTTTACAAAGCATCTGAATTCCATAGAAGGTTGTAAATCGTACCATTTTCTTAATACAAGGTTATATTGAATTTTCTTATCTTCCATCATTTCTCTATCTGTACAGTTCTCATACGCGTGATTCAAGTCATGGTTAATAAAGTCTGAAGACTTTAATAATAAATAAACATCGAAAGGTGAAGTACATTTTAAAGATTGTGTTGCTGATATCCAAGCTGCATCCTATTTTATTAAAAAAAAAAAAAGGTTAACAATAACTTACAAAAGACTTTTTATAACTGTTATTACCCTAGGTGAAGTCCAGTTTAACTTTGGAAATACAGCTCCTTCAAATTCATATACTGTTTCTCTAATTTCGCTTTCTACTTGTGGAAAGTTTGGGATCTATATAAAAACTTATTTTAATCATACCTTTCAAATACAGTATTTAATAAATTTTACTTTGCTATCCACTTCGTCATTAGGAAACTCTGTAATTTCTTCGTCAGAATCTACTTCTTCAATTGTAGCAGCTCGAGGTTGACTAGTAACATAGTGTTAAATATACATGCGACTATATTTTCTTTCTCTTTACTGTACCCGTCTTCTGGCAAGTAAATGCCATCAGCATTCAAGTAATCAACGAACTCGTCAGTTAAAGGAATGATCTTTGACTTGAAAGTATGTGATTTGAATCGAGGGTACCAATTACTAAACGAACAATTATCAATATCTTGACAAGTAGTGGGTAAGTATTCTAATTTTTGTGCTTCGATTTTTTCGGTAGACATGATTCAAAGTGTCAAAAAATGAAAAAAATGTTTAAAAAAAAGTTGTTTTGGATAATTAAATATCCGGTAAACCTTTTCCCCTCTTTTATATTTTGCTGGATCGATAAGAATCAATGTCACCCTATCATTTATAGTAGCGGAACTCCAGTATAAATACTAATGGTACGTAGCGCATTTTTAGAACAATAAAAAGACGCGTTGACTTTACTGCCAACGATTGACCCATAACGAAAAAATAAAAATAAAAAAACTGACACGATTATCATACAAAACTACAACATTTTTTATTACATCACATCTTTTCATGTATTATTAATACAAAAAACGCATTATTAATTTGTTTACAAGTCCGCAAAGTTCTTTGGTATAGTTCCAGTAGGTTCTCCTTCAGGTGTCTATTACATATCGTTAGTCATACTTATATATCACCATGACTAATATACTTACTACATAGGAAGATGCTAAACCACCATCTACTCTAAAGTCAGTACCTGTCACAAACGAACTTTCGTCTGAAGCTAAAAAGAGTGCACCGTAAGCTTGTTCAATTGCTTCACCTACATATTTTTTATCGTAAATGGTTAGAACGCATGTAATAGATACTCAAATAAACCTTACCAAATCTTCCTTGAGGAACGTGAACTAAACGTCTCTGTTTCTTTTCCTCCGTATTCAAAAAGTCCATCAATAAAGGTGTACGGATAGGGCCAGGACAAAGTGAGTTGAAACGAATATTTTCCCGCGCATGGACCATAGCTAACTCGCGACTAATTTTTAAGATAAAAAATTTAAATTCTCTCTCTCTCTCTCTCTCTCTCTTTTCCTACTTACGTCATGGCTAATACAGCACCTTTGGAAGCAGTGTCTGTATAAATAATAATAATAAATAAAATGCACGAGATTCTTAAAGTTTGAAACACTTACAAGCTAACTGAGGTGTAGCAGCTCCCATTAAAGCTACAAAACTAGCAGTATTGATAATGGAACCACCACCACTTTTACGCATGGCAATAATAGCATGCTTACAACCATACCAAACACCTTTTACGTTAATATCCATAGTTAAATCCCTACACAATTATAAAAAATAAATAAATAAAAGTAAATAAATCGAAAACGAAACGCGTTTTAACTGATTTTTGCTTTGTTTACCAAATACGGTCTTCGGTATTGAGAGCATTGTCATCTTCAGGATGCATAATACCAGCATTATTAAACATGATATCAAGTTTACCTATACTTGGATATATAAGTTGATCTGCGTACATTATATAAAATTGTAGATTAAATAAAACTTCCACGTACCAAAAGTATCAACCGTCTTCTCAACCAAAGCTTTTACTTGATCTTCTTTAGATACATCTACCTTGAATGGAATAGCAGCATCAGCTCCAGCAAGTTCAATTATTTTAGCAACAGACTTCTTTACACCAGCTTCGTTCACATCAGCACAAACAACTTTTGCGCCTTCCTTGGCAAATAGAGCAGCAGTTTCAAAACCGATACCACTATATTTTTATAAAAAGAAAAGAGAACCCATGGTTTTACATAAATGGAACGTTTTAAAAAAGAAAAGGATATATATGTGTCCTTTCTTTTTTGTCTTACCCTGCAGCGCCAGTTACAATAGCTACCTTTCCTGAAAGTCTTCCACTAGTCATTTTATATTTTTTATATGTGTGTATAATAAAAGATAAAAAGAAGAAGAAAAAAAATACTGGCTTTTTTATTGTTAAAAAAAGGTGTGAGAAAAAAAAACTGCTTCCGATACTAAACAGTTCGCATAAAGTTTTTTAAGGCTCCGGCTATCTTAACGCTAAAAATATCGTATTATGCTATTGTAACAAACTCTGTACCCTTGGGAAATTAGTTTCCATAGCAACAACAAACAATAGAGTAAAATACGTTATTTTCGTAGTCTTACGTTTTTTATCATATTTTATACGTATATTTATATCATCATTTTATTACCATTAATTATAAACTTATTGTGTACCTGAATAAAATCATTACATATTTGACCCTGTAAATCATCTCGTGATGACAAAAAAAAAAAAAAAAAAAAAAAAAAAAAAAAACTTGGCATGAAATTCAACAACGTGGCTTCGATAAATAGAAAAACGTGTACCGCATGTAAGTCATACATGTCTATATCGCAAGTCTAGTACAATGATTCTTTTTAAAAGTCATAACCATGTACATTTATATGGTTGTTGTTAGAGTTTCAAAGATGATACACATACACATAAAAAAAAACACTTTTATCTTACATATATACATCACATACACACACACAAACATTCTTTACTTGTTTAACTAAAATATCGGTTAGTTAGTACGGATGTGTGACATAAAAATAAAGATTAAGTTGAGGTGTCTGTCCCTAAAACTCATGATCTTATACTGTATGACAACTGAAGGTCACCGTTTCTCATTTTATTTTATTTTTTCAGATGAAATAGACAATTAAACTTGATATATATATATATATAAAATAACACATTTCCCAACGAATTAATTAGTTACCCCATTATTATTTAAAAAAGAAAGTTCCTCAAGTGATCAATAAGAGATAAAGTAGTGCTAGGACCTGCAGCGAAAAGAAGAAGCTTATTTTTAAACATCTTTTAAACTTTAGTTTTTTTCTTTTTTTTAATAGTAAAAATGTACTTATTAGACGTAACTAGTAAAATGTTAACATACGACAAGAAGCAATTGTACCTACAGAAGTGATACAAAAAGTTGACATGTAAAACCCTCTTTTTTTTTATACTTTCATGTACAAAACTAAATAGGTTAAAATCATAATAATCTTCTTAAAGTAGATAAACTGTTCCAATCAGCCGTATATGATGACAAAATCAAAAAAAAAAAACCGTTACCAGGATTCAATCAGTTGATAACAATAGAAAATTCTCATGTACAGTAATTGGGGTAAAGATTTCAGGAGTGCCTCAGCGCACGTACTTAATTAATAAACAAAATACATATATATCCATAGAGCCCTGAGGATCGTCTATCCTATCATATCGAACTTCGATACTTACATTTAATTTTTTTAAAACAAGTATTAAACCCTTCATTTATGTACATATATAAACATCATATTTCTTTTGACCCTTTTTATTATTATTATTATTCTCTGTCTCTCTCTCTCTCTTTATTACAAATTCATTCAATATATATATATAGATAGATACAACATGTCTTTATCAATAGCAACAACAACAACAACATCATCATCATCATCATCCGATGGAAGTAAAATAGTCTGGGGCTTCATGTTTGAAAATACATTATTTACTGAATTTGAGCGTCGCAATCATCCAATAATTGAAGCAGCTTATCGTCAACGTAAAAAAAAACATAGTAGCCATCATATTACTATTGTTGATTCAAATTTACCAAAACCGGGAAAAGCAAAAGTTTATTTCGGTGTTGCTCAAAATCATCTTCGCATGCCAGGTACGCGCTATTACGTAAATAGACAAATAATTAGACCACCTCCTTCATCGCCCCCTTTCTCTGTACCTATGCTTATACCATCACCTACATCTACTACTTCATCATCTTCATCTTTTTCATCTTTGGATATGTCATTTGTAAGTCGTCAACCATTACAGCAACAACAAGAATTGCCTGGTCAACAAAATCAAATGTCACCTCAACAACATCAAATGTTGTCATACCAACAACGACAATCTCAATCACAATATGTACCTTCAAACTATTACCAATCACAACCATCTTTTTGTCAACAACAACAACAACAACGACAAGAACAACAAATATTCAATTCAAATACTTTGGCTCAAGTTTTTTCTGATGACTTTTCACTTTTAAATATAGACCAAAATATACTAAATCCATTCGTAAACTCTAACTTGAGTCATGCTGGCAGCGATGCACCAATGCTCTATTATGACACTAGCTTTTTTATTCCTGATTTTAATGCTTGGAATATCACTGGGGACCCAACTTGGTTCGATGATAATTTGGTATTAGGACCATCATCTTTTCAAGTCCCATGGCCTTCTCAAGTAGAAGCATTTGATAATAACCAACTAGATTTAACAAACATGTATATTTAACAAAAAATGCAGTTTCCAACTTTTATAGATTTTTCGATAGACTTCTCTTTTTTTTTTTTTTTTTTTTGTATATTTACGCTGCCTAGACATTTTTTTCACCCCTCCCCCCTTTTTTTCACTTTCTTTATTATATATTGTATATTATAACTTTGAATCAAATAAACACACTAAAATAAAAATAAAAAAAAGGGTTTCTTTTTACTTTTTTTTTTAAAAAAACCATGTAACTTTATTTAAACTTATCATTGGTAAAGCAGTAACGTGAACTCTACACGTAGATCTATATCAGTTGTGCGAGACTTAATCTATGTATACATAAACTTTCTTTATTGGGAAGTCCTATACAGTAAATGATTGGTGTTTAAGTTATATATGGATAAACCTGTTGGCTGATTTTATAAAAATCTATAACATATGTGTACGGAACCAAAGAAAAAAATATTGCTTAAATAGTAATGATGCAAGCTTAGGGAAGTTAAGAATACTGATATGCCTTTTTTAGGTTTCTAGTATTTCCATTATGTTCATTATATATGCACTTTCCCCATAAAAGAAAAAACAAGATTATTCTAGATTTTGTGTCCGATGAGAAGTTTTTCCTTTCCAGCGTGTAAAGTCTGGTATCTCTTGTGATAAAAATTATTGACTTTATTCTTTTATTAAGGCGCAGTTAATGTGCATCAATTAGTCATACTGGCAAAGGGTCTTTTTTTTTTTTTTTTTTTTCTTAAGAAACTTGGCGATATAATACAGTTACTTAATTCAGTTTTACCAATGAACTATATTCTTGCGTAAGTTCACTACAAAAAATATTAGTTAATATCCATGTTAGAATAAAACTCTTTGATTCCGCCTTAATATTCCTTTCTCAACACCTACACCTTCCAAAATCGATTGTAGGGCCCGCGGTCAATTTACACGGTCGATTAATAAAAAAACGTGTAAAGCATTACCTTTTATTTACTGTGGCTATCCCAGTTTTAAGTGAACTGTATCTGTTCACGCCAGCATATCACAGGAAAAGCTTCCTTTGGAAAAACGTAAGCATACTATATTTGCTTGTAAGTATACCAATTTATTGTTAAAAAGAAAAATATGATAAAATAGTTTATTATATACTCATTATACACTCGTATTTATACGTTAACTAATCTTCTTTATGTTAAAATACCTTTAATTGCTTACTGTTGGTAGCTACTTATTTTTTTGCATGAAATTGGAGATTTCGCCTTTTATTTAGCCTAAAAAAAAAAGTGCAGACTACACCATATCAAAATTCGTGCAATCTATAAGCTCATGGGGGGAGAGAGAAAAAAAGAGAACACATCCCGTGCGTTTAAGTAAATCAAGAGACGCAGTAACCGCAGTAGCACAAACAATTCAAACGAGAAAAATGCAATATAATTGAAATAAATAAAAATCATCATCTTAGTTCACTATCGGATGCTCTCCTCCCTTGTTTAACTTTTTGATTGGCTCCCCCTCACATTCCCTCCCCCTTTTTACTTCCACAAAAGAGACGCGTGCAAAAAAATAAAATAATAATAGGTAAGTCACGAGAAGTATAAAGTGGCTTAGTCCGAGATTTTTTTTTTCTGGGTGTTAGCCAAAAAAAAAATAAAGAAAAAAATATCCTGCTACTTTTGTTTCAAAAAAATACATAATTAAAAATGGCTAAAAAGAAGGGAGGAAAGAGAAAGGACGACTACTGGTAAAAAAAAAACATTAGCGTACCAAACACCTATGGCATTTATATATTTACCATGTGTATCATTATATATATATATATATTTTTTTTTTGTGTAGGGAGGAAGCTTATGGAGAAGACGCAGCTGCTACTGGTGCTGAACCTGCTCCTCAAGAAACCGAAGAAGACTTTGCTCAAAGAGCCACTGCCTTTAATGCTCTTGCTGATAATCAAGAAGACGAAGAAGAAGATGGGTAATTAAGAAAAAAAAAAAAAGAAAACCTTCATTATGCGCGTAAAAAAAAAGAAAAGAAAAGAAGTACTAAACCAGTTTCTTTAGTTTAATGGCCATGGTAAACAAGGCAGCTAAAAATAAGGTTAAGAAAGGAAAGAAGGGAAAGAAGCAAGTTACCGAGGAAGATATTCAGGAAGAAGAAGTTGCTGCTCCCGTTGCTGCTCCCGTTGCTGCTGCCGAAGAAAACGACGAACCCACTGAAGAAGTTGATGATTTTGATTGGGCTAACGACAATAAGAAGGGAAAGAAGGGAAAGAAGGGAAAGCCTACTGACTCTCCTGCTGAACCTGCCGCTGCTGCCCAAGATGCTGAGGACGTTGGTGAAATTCGTATTTTAACCAAGAAGGAAAAGGAAAAGTTAAAGAAGGAAAAGCTCAAGGAAGCTAAACGTTTGGCTGCTCTTGAAAAGAAGCAACAACAAGACGCCGAAGAAGCTGAATTCAACAAACTTTTAGGTTTGGAAGAAAAGGCTGAGAAAAACGACGCTGAAGCTGAAGCTGCTCCTGCTAAATCCAAGAAGCAATTGCTCAAGGAAAAGAAGGCCAAGAAAATGGCTGCTAAGGAAGTTGAACCTGAGGCTGCTGTTGAAGAACCTGTTGCCCCTGTTGCCGCTAAGGGTAAGAAGGCTAAGGGTGGTAACGTCGCCGCCTTGAGAGTAAGTATATGTACTTTTTTTTTAAAAAATTGGTATCTAATGTTTATGTCTGTAGAAAATGGTTGAAGCTCAACGTGCTCTCGAGGAAGCTGAACGTAAGCGTATCGAAGAGGAACAAAAGCGTATTGAAGAAGAGGAAAAGAGACTTGCCGAAGAAGAAGCTAAAAAGGAAGAAGCTCGTGCTATCAAGAGAGAAAAGGAGAGACTCAAGAAGGAAGAACTTCGTAGACAAGGTAAATTACTTACCAAGGCTCAAAAGGAAGCTCAACAAAAGGCTCAATTGCGTCATGCGCAATTACTTGCCTCTGGTCATATCCGTGTTCAAGCTTTAGAAGAATCTGATGATAAACCCAAGAAGGTTGTTTACGGTAATAAGAAGAAGAAGGGTCCTACCAAGGAAGAGCAAGAGAAGAAGAAGGCCGAAGCTGCTGAAAAGAAGCGTTTAGAAGAAGAGAAGAAACGTTTAGAAGAGGAAGCTAAGGCTGCTGCTGCTGAAGAATGTAAGTGTTGGATATTTGGATCCTTTTTTTTTTAAAAAAAAAACTAACATGTCAAAAAAAAATATGTATAGCCGAAGAGGATGATTGGGAGAAAGCTCTTGAAAGCAGCGACGAAGAAGAAAAGAAGGTCGACGAAGAAGAGGAGGAAGAGGACCTTGCAAGTGATTGGGATGCCTCCAGTGACGAAGAGGAAAAGAAGCCTGCTGCTAAGGCCGCTGCCCCTGCTAAGGCTGCTACCCCTGCTCCCGCTAAGGTCGCTGCTCCTGCCAAGAAGGCTGCTGCTCCCGCTAAGAAGGCTGCTGCTCCCGCTAAGAAGGCTGCTGCTCCTGCTAAGAAGGAAGAATCTGAAGATGAAGAATCTGAAGATGATTCTGAGGACGATTCTGACGACTCTGGTGACTCTGACGACTCTGATGATAGCTCCGACTACGATTCCGATGAAGATAGCTCTGATGAAGAACTTACTGCTACTCAACGTCTTGCCCTCCAAAAGAAGGAAGAAGCCGCTGCTCGTCGTATTCAACGTCAACAAGATGCCATGGCTAAGCGTTCCAAGGATGATTTGCGTTCTCCTATTTGTTGTATTCTCGGTCACGTAGATACTGGTAAGACCAAGTTACTCGATAAGATTCGTCAAACCAATGTACAAGAAGGTGAAGCTGGTGGTATTACTCAACAAATTGGTGCTACTTTCTTCCCTGCTGATGCAATTGAAAAGAAGACTGCTGTTCTTGGTGCTGATCGTGCTGAGAAGCTTAAGGTTCCCGGTATTTTAATTATTGATACACCAGGTCACGAATCTTTCACTAATTTGAGAAGTAGAGGTAGTTCCCTTTGTAACATTGCTATTTTGGTTGTTGATATTATGCACGGCCTCGAACCTCAAACTCTTGAATCTATTCGTTTGCTCCGTGATCGTAAGACCCCCTTCATTGTTGCTTTGAACAAGATTGATCGTCTTTTCGAATGGAAAGCTATTCCTGATAACTCTTTCCTTGATTCCCTTGCTAAACAAAAGCCTTCTGTTCAAGCTGAATTCGAAAAGCGTGTCTCTGAAACCATGCTTGCTTTCGCTGAACAAGGTCTTAATTCTCAACTCTACTACAAGAATAAGAATTTTGCCAAGTATGTTTCTTTGGTTCCTACCTCTGCTCATACCGGTGAAGGTATCCCTGATATGCTTAACTTGCTTATTAACTTGACTCAATCCCGTATGAGTGAGAAGCTCATGTATATTACTGAACTTGAATGTACTGTTCTTGAAGTTAAGGTCATTGAAGGTTTAGGTACTACTATTGATGTTGTTCTTGTCAATGGTTGGTTACATGAAGGTGACCGTATTGTAGTGTGTGGTTTGAACGGACCGATTGTGACGACAGTGCGTGCGCTTTTAACTCCTCAACCTATGCGTGAATTACGTATCAAATCACAATATGTTCATCATAAATCTGTCAAGGCTGCTTTAGGTATTAAAATCTCTGCTCCTGATCTTGAAAAGGCAATTGCTGGTTCACGTCTTTTGGTTGCTGGACCTGATGATGATATTGAAGATTTGAAGGAAGAAGTCATGTCAGATTTAACCAACTTGATGACATCTATTGATCGTACTGGTCATGGTGTTTGGGTTCAAGCCTCTACTTTAGGTGCTCTTGAAGCTTTATTAGAATTCTTAAAGACCTCCAAGATTCCTGTTTCTGGTATCAATATTGGTCCTGTACATAAAAAGGATGTCGTTAAAGCAAGTGTCATGCTTGAAAAGGCAAGAGAGTTTGCAGTCATGCTTTGTTTCGATGTTAAGGTTGATAAAGAAGCAGAAGAAATGGCAGAAGAGATGGGTATCCGTGTTTTCACTGCAGATATTATTTACCATTTGTTTGATCGTTTCCAAGAATACCATGCTTCTATTACTGAACAAAAGCGTAAGGATCAAGCCTCTTCAGCTGTTTTCCCTTGTGTATTGAAGATGATTCCTCGTGCTGTTATTAATAAGAAGGATCCTATTATTATTGGTGTTGATGTTATTGAAGGTACTCTTAGACTTGGTACACCTCTCTGTGTTATTAAAACCAACGCAGAAACACAAGCTCGTGAAATCATTACACTTGGTAAGGTCACTTCTATTGAACAAAACCATAAAACTATGGAACAAGTTAAGAAGGGTGGTGCAGGTGGTGGTGTTGCTATCAAGATTGAATGTGCTGTCTATGAAACACCAAAGACATATGGTCGTCATTTTGAAGATTCTGATGAATTATACTCCAAGGTTACTCGTCAATCTATTGATATCTTGAAGGAGTCTTTCCGTAATGATTTATCAAAGGAAGAATGGGCCCTTGTCGTCAAGCTCAAGAAAGTGTTGGGTGTTGATTAAATTTTTTGTTTTATAAATAATAAAAGTAAACTATGAACTTTTCAATATATTTTACGTATGTACCTTTCTTTTAATGTCGCGCTTTTTTTTTTTTTAAAAAAAAACGCGTAAAATATTTTGGTTTACTGAAAGTGCAACTGATTGTTTGACACTACTTATAATGTATATAGTGCCACATATCACTACAAAAGCTTGTTGGGCTTGGATAGAATATTCGGCAAGTCTCTTCCCTCGTTGTAGTTGGCTATATTAAATCAGGCTTTATCCTTGAGTGCAGAACCAAAGGGTTGAAAAAGCAGTGTCAACCACGACAAATGGAGAGCCTATAAACCAAGGAAATGTATTGTTTATTTTTTTAAGGAAAAAGACTCGCCAAAAAAAAAGCGAAATATTCATCATGGTTTATTATACAACTACTTGTTTGATATCCTCATATTCATACATTAGTTAATCAATTCTATTATACATGTGTGTGCTTATTACTTCAACTTGATTCACATAAGATTGCTTTTTATGCGAATAAAACCGTTGGGTGAACGTATGAAAAAGTAATACGTCTCATTCTTTTTACTGAGATTAAACGTGCCTTTTTTTTTAAAAAAAACAAAAAAATGGTTGCTGAGTAGAAAACTTATTTCTCTCTCTCTTTATCACAAGTATGGTAGGTTATACATTTTGGTCTCTTTTTTATACAAGTACGCTTTTAATTAAGGTTATATAACGAAAAAAAAAAAAAGGCGCCTCAAGAAGACCAAATCAATTTATTACAACATTCGGCTAGTATTTCTGCTGACCAGGATTTAGAATCTGGATTTAGACCTTCAAACCCATCCAGTAATGTTAACAATAACACACAATACCAAGAAGAAAGTAATGCTACTGGAAGATTAAGAGAATATTTTGAACAGTCAAGGTAATAGTTTATAATAGGGGATAAAATATGATTTATTAATACAGCAAAAAAAAAAAAAAAAAAAAAGTCATCCTATTGCAGCATTATTTTTCTTGTTATTTAGAGTAGGCGCATTGTTGACTTATTTATTAGGATCAATCTTTACAAATGATTTTACTTTGGTGTTCGTAATCACTATTTTACTCTTGGCTTTCGATTTTTGGACAGTGAAGAATATCTCTGGTAGATTATTAGTTGGTCTCCGTTGGTGGAATGAAATTCAACCTGACGGTACAAATAAATGGGTATTTGAAAGTGCAAGCGTAAGTTTATATAAATATGATAATATCAAGCTTTTCTTATATATTATATTTATTTAGCCAAGTAGAATCAATAATCCTGCCGATTCTAAACTCTTTTGGTGGATGTTATATGGTACTCCTGCCCTTTGGGCTTTATTTGCATTATCATGTATCTTTACCTTAAAATTCTCTTGGTTAATTATTGTTGGTGTTGCTCTCGCATTAAATTTGGCAAATGTCTATGGTTATTCTCAATGCGATAAAGATGCTAAAAAGAAATGGGCTACTGGTATGGCTACACGTTCTGCCCTTGGCTCATTAGGTAGTGGAGCAAGCGGGTTAGTTGGAAAAGCATTTACCTCTGGTATTGGAAAAGTTTTTAGTTCAAGATAAAATAATAAAACTACACGATATCTTTATTTATATTGAGCGTAAGGATCACTTCCTGCAATATTACGACGTTGACCAAAGCTCATACCGGACTATACATGTATTCAAAATATCAGTATTTTTTCTCTTTTTTTATATATATATATAGATATAGTCGAATCACTTACCTGATTTGCTCCTCCTGTATATCCATATTGATATGTGTTAAAAGTTGCATTGGCTGCATTGGCAGCGTCCTTTGAATAAGTACCCTTTTGTTGTTTATCAGCAAGTTTAGGTCCAAGATACTATTCATTGTTTTACATTAATACCTTTTTACATTCTATTTATTTTATACTCTATTACTTACGTTTGGTGAAGTACCAGCTTTATATCCATATCTTGATAATGCGAAAATCGAATCAATTACTTGTGTCATATTCTTCTTTTCATACAGGTCAATTGTTTGAAAAAGATCATGCTTTGGAACACCTAAAGCTTCTGCTCCTCTCAAAAATATGGAAATATTTTCCATCTATAAAGGTAATTGCTTAATACAAAAAAAAAAAGTAGATCTATAGTACCATTATATTTTTTTTACCTGTATGAATGGCATTCTCGATTGCTTGAATTTACCTTGTCCGGGTAATAATTTTCCAATAACTCTACATATTTATTTTACTGTTATTATTGTTGTTACATTGCCAAGTGAAATAACTTACTTGCATAAAACAGCACCGTCTTTTAAACTCTCGGCAAAATCGTCACTAGGAAGTGGTTCACCAATAAGTTCTTCCATCCATTTTCTAGCTTCTTGTTCACGTTCAACGGAATATTTAGAGTCTATTCTAGCTTGAATCTCTAAAAGCAGCTTTGAAAGTTTAATATATAATATAGTGAGCTTGTATAGTGTTTAAATAAACCTTTGTCGATTCCGTATAAAGGTGTTTCATCGTCCATTTTTATTTTATAAACAAGTTGTGAAAGAAAAAAAGTTTTTTTTTTTTGCATTTTGTTAGATTTATTTAATATGGCTGTTTTCGAGCCCAGTTTCACTGTCTTTTTTTAAAAGATTTGTGCATTAAAAACCCTTATCTTTGAAGTCAGAAATACAAAACGCTAGCGATTAATACCTATATTTTCTAATTTATAACACATTATGTAAGGATGTAGCCCGAGTCTAGAAGGCTGAAATCCTGTGTCTAGCGACTAAAAATAAAAACTGACATCTATTAATATCAAACAAAAAACAATAAAAAACATATGTTTATAGCTCTTCTTTAATTGTAAATTAGTTACCATAGACACGATTTTGGTTAATAGGTCTTTATATTAGACACTGGGGGATGTTAGTCACAAAACTAGGATTATGATCAAAGAACAAAAGGCAAATATACTTTTGAATCATTTAATTATTTAGTACAATAGCCAGTTTATTTATAAAGGGATATATCTCTTCAAGTGAGGATCAATTAATCAAAAGCCGTAACTAGTTTTTTTTGGCACCGATCGAATATGTAACTTTTCATTTGTATCTTCTTGTTTAATCTCTAGCTTTTTCAAATGACAAATTGAAGTCAAATGACGTCTATAACTTCGTCGATTCGGGTAGGTTTTATTTTGTACGGCCTAACCTATTTTCTCCAGCTGTACATATCCATATCGCGGTGTAACATACCCTGGATTAGGTATATAAATGCCATGGATTGCATACAAAAGGCCTTTATACGATCCTCTACTTCTGTATATTTTGTCACAGGCTGTACAATGGTTGCCTATTTCTTCAATAGCCGATATTTCATTACGATTGACATATTTTGTGAATGCTATTTCAGTGTGGGTCAAATACAATGAAATTGACAATAACACATAATATTCCACTAAAGCCTTAAATTGGTAGTGGAACCACTGTAACAGTTACCGATACATAATAAAGACAAATAATGATAATTTTTTTATTTATATACATACAAGAGATAACTTAGATACATAAATAATTTTTTTTTATGGTAGTAGATTATCTATGGGAAACTTCTGATCAATCATTTGAATCCAACTTATCATTTCTTGACGAGATCCCGACTGTAAGGTATATGCATTATTGTTGGTATAAAGAGCAAATACATTTGCTCGCTATAAAAAAAGGAAAGAAAAAAATTAATAAAACTGTAAAACAAAAGTAATGTCAATACTCTACTTGAATCATTTTTTCAAGTGCTTCATTATAATCAATGCGGACAGACCCAACATTAATTACGCCCTGTTCATCAGACTCAGACTCATTGGAATAAATAAAGATGTAAGGTCTACGAATAACAAACCATCGTTTAACCCATAAATCTTGTGCTGCATTTTCTTGATATAGTAAGTATCCTTTTTTAGATATACTTGCACTATTTAGAAAGAAACAATGAGAAAAAGATAAGCGCAAAAAAATAAATAAAAAACACTTACGATTGAGTAACAAATACTACCTCTGCTAGTAACTTTGATGCAAAAACTGGATCTTTAATTAAAGTTATAGCTGCTTCGGGTATGATGGGAGGATCTTGACTGATAACAATTTCTTTATCTGTACCCAACTTTAACACCCATAAATCAATTACCTTTTGTAATACACTCAATCTATCTTCTTCACTAGAATTCATGACTGCTGTAGAAGATGTAGAAGAAACAGATGACTTAGGTGATAATACATTACTTTCTTGCTGCTTTAAAGCCAAAATCTGTCTTGTAAACCCAACTTGTTGTTTACGATTAATAAATTCTTGTATCTGTTTAAAATCATTGACAAGTGAAACACCGCGTGGCCTCCAAGTGCCCAAAAACTCTTCTCCGTGTACATACTTGGACGCTGTATTTAAACGCCATAATTGACTTAATCGTCTTGTCATGGGAGGTTTCAAATGCACTAAGAAGACACCACTGTATTTACTAAGTTGTTTACCACCAGAATAAAGCAACTTTCTAAAACTACTAAATTTACTTCCACCAGTGGACCTATCTCTACCTTGAATTTGGAACTGAATATCCATATTGAAACCAATCGTCTTTTCACAACGTTCTGCTTCCACTTCCCATCTTAAATTTAATATCACTCGACTGTTGGGGTCGGTCAACCTGTTTAAAAAGATACATTCGTGTTGGGAACTATCCCAGGCACCTTGTGCTGTAATTCGACTAGTTCCATCCGAGTTATAATAGACTTGCTGTTGGTTTAAGAGTTTGATTGGTATGTTTTCTTGTGCTGGTGATTCCAAAATACGACCTTTACCATCCAATAGACGTACATGACCTACAGTGGCTTTTTTGATCTTAGTCCATTCAAACTGATGACCAGAGGTATGTGAGAGTGTAAAACAAATCCTTCGTTGAAGTCCCTGACGTAATGTAAAATAGCCTTTATCCATAGCATACTTTGATGTAAGTTGAACTGGTGTGTATTCTCCTGAAGGAGATAGTTCACGTACTTCAATCCATGCAACAACATCATGGCGTTCAGCGGTTAATAATTCCTCTTCCGATCGACGTTCTAAGGATCCGGCGGTGGAGTTACTGCTACTACCAGATTTGACAGAGGTACGATCAACTACAATTTTTTGTTGACTAGCTTGAAACAAATCGACAAGACGAGGTCTCTCTCTTAAATCATCCCATCTCTCTTGTTGTAAAAGTACACGCGATTGAGCTTGTCCATAGACTTCAAATGGAATAAAACCATTAGTAAGGATATCGAGCACTTGAGGGGTGACAATCAAAGATAAAGTTTGGCCATAATCAATTTTGAACGGGTTGTTTTCAAAGAAATTAGCAGGTTCAGTTGCAAAAATCTTTTCTGCAGGGGAATGAGAAGGAATGCCACCAAATGAAGAAAGTTTAAATTGAATATGAACGTCGGTAAATTCGGATTCACTTATACCACTACATTCTAATAATTTGATTCCAAACAAAAGGTTTTGACCTACTTTTAAAGTGGTATGGTCATCTACTTCTTCTTCTTCGTCTTCATCATCCATATCGTCTGAAGAATCATTTTCAGGGAACGAAGGTTGCAAGGGATGTCTTGAACTATCATTGTTACTATGTGTTGCAACCACTGATAGAGCAATAGGGGAAATTAAAATACGTAATTGACCTCTAATTTGACCTGTACTACGACAAATGATTTCACAAGTACTTTCATAGGCTTGTTGCGTAATCAAACATCTTACCGAAGTAGAAGCAACACCTACAAACGAATATTTGGGACAAGGGTTTTCAAAGAACGGATCTTCCCAATTAAAATGTTTTCGATACAGAGGACGATCAATGAAGTTGTACAAGTTTCGCATTTTATGAAGCCGTTGCTTTAGTTTTTCAAGTGACCAGACATAAATCACCTGGTTCTTTTTATCAATAACGCGTACACCAACACAAGGTTTTGGTGTTGATATCAACATGGTGTCTTCATCTGTTTCAAATTGGTGTAATGCAGAAGTTGGTTCCCAAAACGATAAATTGTTTGAGAATGGATCATCTTCAATCACTGCAAACTGATACAAAACTTCCTTATTTAATTCTCTGGATATAATATTAGCTTCCTTTAACATGACTGCATTAGTAAGTACTACTTCTGCCATATCTACAGTTCGTAACTGTTTCCATCTTGACAATACTTTTTGAATTAATTTCATTTGTCTTTCATTGTAAATAGGGCCACTACCGTTGGCCATAGACATTTGTTGTTGTGAGTACTGTCTTGACATACGATTGATCTTTGCTTCAAATATTCGTTTCTGTTGATCCAATTCTTTTTGCATGCGTTCTTTTTCCTGTTTTAATTTTTCTTCTAAAAGTATTTCAGAATGAGCCACTGTGATATCAGTACAGACACTTTCAGTACCATCCTCATGCATAATCAGAGAAGAGTTTCTAAAAGAGTCTCTGGTGGTGGAAGAGTCATCATCATCGTTATCAGCTCTGCTTTCAGATCGTGTACGTCTCGAGTTTCGAATCTTTGTGATATCATCGTACAGTTTTTCCAACTCCTCGTCTTTTAATCCACCAAAGTTTTCAGTTGCGTAGTAATTTAAAACGGCTTCGCGACGAGCATAATTCCAATCAATCACTTCAGATCCAATCATGGTATCGGAAGAAGGCGATTCGGGTCTACTGGTATCTTCTTCAACTGTAGATGTACCTTGCATACTATTTTCAATAGCTACTTTTTGAAGATCACGTTCTTTTCTTACTTCCTCCGGATTGTTAAATCGAAAAATGTGGTAGTATCCAAGAATAATACGAAATCCACTTTTCAGTTGCTTTGGTTTTGTGATACGCATACCGTTTACCATTGTCAGTGAATCAGTACCTGGATGTAAAGTAACTATACCATTTTTACTTTCAAACGAACAGTGTTCTTCTTGAATATTGGAACCACTTAATCGAATATCCGCTTGTACTTCACTTTCTTGTCTACCTAGCCTAGTAAACCCAGGTTTGATTTGATACATGAGACATTCGGACATCAGTGGATCTTCATTTAAATTAACAATAAACGGAATGGTCTTGGGCATATAAACGCCCATAGCATTTTTTTCAATAGTGATACCCAATTCTTTTAAAGCCTTTTCTCTTTCATACTGAATCTCTTCTGTCTTTTTTAACTTTTCTTCCCAACTTTCGTTTAAATTTGCTAATAACTTTTCTGAGCTTTGCAATTGTTCAATAATCTCTTCTTTAGACATTTTCTTTTTTTTACCAGTACTATCCATAATTTCTATTTCTGATAACGGTTTTTTTGAAGCAGCAGCAACAGCAGAAGTAGCAGCCTGTGCAGATCCACGTGATGTACTTGATGTAGGGTTAAGTCCAGTACTGCTGGAACTTTTGTAAGCACTAGTTGCAGTAAGTTGTTCTACTTCTTCTGGTGCAAATATACGTAATCTATCACGTAATTGTACCAATTCGTCCTTTAAATCTCGAATCAGTTTGGCGTTTGGATCTTCATTCACTATAGCTTTATTTTTAATCTTTTTCGCTTGATCGGCGTACCGAAGTGTACTGAGTGTTTCATCATAATCCGCTTGTGAAATAGCTGCAATCATTGCAGTTTTTGAGTTACCACCCAGAGAATCTTTTAACAGCCAAGTCAAGACCTGTATTAAATGTTTATAAATAACTTTATCCTCAAATATATAATATATACAGGAGGTTTACTTACGGAATCTCTGTACGGAATAAATACTTCCTTCTTTTTACCTCTCTTTCCTTCTTGCGCAGATTGTTCAGCTAACCCCGCAATAACTTTACCCAATGTAGTTAAAGACCGATTAATGTTTGCACCTTCTTTTAATCTGGCACCAGTAGCACCAGTACTATTCGCACGTTCACTACCAGCTAAATCTACCAAACTGATTCTAGCTACTTTTTCAGTTTCTAATTTCGTTAATTCGTCTAATCTTTTTTGAGTTAAAAACAGGGTAAATACAGCATGAGATCTAGAAGATGTTTCGTTCATGTTTGTGGCTGCAACAGTTCTTGCTTTGTTTCCTTCATCCATGAGATGATTAATATCGTCAAATGAAGTAACCACAAGTCTAGATAAATCCTCGACGTAAGGACCTAATGCTGGATGCTCACGTACTTTAAGATTACCCTTGTTTTTGGGGTTTAATAAATCATGAACTTTTTCATTGTAAATTTCGATATAGGATACTTCGACACCATATTTGAGATTTGGTTCTTGGTTTCGGTTTATTCTGTTGAATAGTTCCTCACATGTACGAGGAGTGATACCAATATCCTCACCATAACCCATCTTTTTTTTTATTGTTATTGTTGTTATAGTTATTGTTGTTATAGTTTTTGTTGTTATAGTTTTTGTTGTTATAATTATTGGTTAGTAACCAGCAGAATATAATAATATAAAAATGGTAATTACATATTTACCATTGAATAAGATTTACCGGAACCAGTTTGGCCATCTTTTTTTTGTTTTTGTTTTTGTTAATAAAAAAAATATATATAGGAACATTACAGATAAAAGAAGTAACTTACAAGCAAAGATACAACAATTGTAACCATCAAAAGCATGGTCTAATAACTCTTCACCCATATCATTGTATACAGTTTGTTGATCGGCATAAGAAGGGTCATTTTTATCGGCAGACCAATAGGATTTATCAAAAGTGAATGCCTTTACATCTTCCGATTCTTTTCCTGTCCTTTGATCAGGTGGTCGACTAATAATTGTTTGATCACCATCCATACGAATTAAACCAACAGCACCGCGAGCGATTTCTATACAGTATTAATTTTTTTTTTTTTTTTGACTGTCTTGTTATCACATGCTTATATATTACCTCTGGCATTCATTGGACGACAACGAACAACTACTTTAATATTTCCTCCACTCATTATTATTATTCTGTATTTTTTCGTTTAGTATTTTTTTTATGCATAAAAAAAAAAACGAAAGTTAATGTTCTAGTACCAATTAATAAAATGAACGTTTCAGATGTTATTTTTCTTCCTTCTTATTTTTGTACCAAGATGATGACAATGTACCAATGAGCTTATTTTCAAATGAAAAGGTACAAACCTTTTTTTTAAAAAAAAATAACAAAAGAAAAAGAAAAAAAAAAAAAGGGGGAAAAAATATTTTTCTCAACTCCGGGTTGTTAACCTTTCAAAAATTGCATTATGACGTTTCACAAGTCTTTTTGGTATTTGAGGCCAAATTAAAAAAAAAAAAAAAGCACAACATAAGGTATTGGCTTAAAAAAGTATATCAACAGAGATACGGCATCGTCATATTTGGTAATGGTTAGCAATACTATATAAAACGAGCCCGTACTTGAAATAAGCACGGTGAAGATACAAGTGTTTAACTTCTCTACGAAAAACAAAAGATGACAAAACAAGGACAAGTCCCTTTTGATGTTAGTAGAACAACAATACCGTACGTCACGAACATGAAACACTTTGCTCCTGCCCGTCATTTAAAGCTCTCTGTTCTCTGTTGTTTTCTGCTCCTCTTTTTTTTTTTTTCTTTTACCCCTTCTTTTTCTTTCTTTCTTTCTTTTTTTATTATTATTATTATTATGCTTTCAACAAAAGATGAAGCTCCAATCGTAAAAACTACTCCTAAAATTGACTTGACTTTATTTACTACAGGTGATGGTACTGTTGTTAGTACAAAAGAAAGAATTATAAAAGGTAAAAATAAAATAAAAATGTTTTCGTGATACTTGTTTTAACTAAAAAAACAAAAAATAATGATAGAGGTGCCGGCACCAGCAGTTCATTTACCTACTGAAGAGCAATTCTGGAGTGAAGAAAGACCAGGTTTCCCAGATATAAACTTCTTAAAGGACCATTTTTATCGCGAAGGAAGACTGACAGAAAGCCAAGCATTATATATTCTTCAAAGAGGAAGAGATATATTAAAGTTGGAAAGCAATTTGTTGGAAATTCCTGCTCCGGTTACAGTATGTGGTGATATACATGGACAATACTATGATCTTATGAAACTATTTGAGGTAGGTGGTGATCCAGCCAATACTACCTATCTCTTTTTGGGTGATTATGTTGATAGAGGTTATTTTTCTATTGAGGTTTGTTTGTTTGTTTTTTTTATTTTTTTATTATTTTTAAATCACTAAAACTACAATAGTGTGTACTTTATCTATGGAGTTTAAAGATTTGGTATCCAAATACCTTCTTTTTATTAAGAGGAAATCATGAATGTAGACATTTAACAACTCATTTTACATTTAAAACTGAGTGTAGACATAAATACACCGAACGTGTTTATGACGCTTGTATCGAATCATTCTGTTCTTTACCTTTGGGTGCAGTCATGAATAGGCAATTCTTATGTATTCACGGTGGTTTATCCCCAGAGTTAAATACATTGGCTGATTTCGATACGGTAAAAGAGAAAATATCTTTCGTGTACGACTTTTTTTTTTATTACTAAACCTCTTTTAATTATTTATTAGATTGATAGGTTTCAAGATCCTCCTACTCATGGATTAATGTGTGATTTGTTATGGGCTGATCCATTAGAAGAGTTTGGAGAGGAAACTACACCAGATTTATTTGTAGATAATCGTGTGAGAGGATGCTCTTATTTCTTTACTTATCCTGCTGTTTGTGCCTTTTTACAAAGAAATAATCTGTTATCTATTATCAGAGCTCATGAAGCTCAAGATGCTGGGTAAACGTAGTGATCAAAAAATAAAAATAAAATATAAAATGCTCATTTTTTTTTTAATATTATGTAGATACCGTATGTATAGACGGAACAATACAACATCTTTTCCTGCGGTAATGACGATATTCTCAGCACCTAACTATTTGGACGTGTATAATAACAAGGCCGCTATTCTCAAGTATGAAGATAATGTAATGAACATTAGACAATTTAATGCTACACCTCACCCTTACTGGTTACCTCAATTTATGGACGTAGTCGAATGGAGTTTACCATTTGTTGGTGAAAAGATTACAAACATGCTGCTTGCTATTTTAAATATCTGTAGTGAAGAAGAACTGTTGGATGGTGTTAAAGCAGAAAATAAAAAACCAAAGGTGATTATGGATGCTACTGCTGCTGAAGAAGCTGAACTTCGTAAGATGGTCATTCGAAACAAGATTTTGGCAATCGGTAAAATATCTCGAGTCTATTCTGTGTTACGTGAAAATTCTGAACGTATCACCGAGTTAAAGTCTTTATCTCCAAGCGGAAGATTACCTTTGGGAACCTTGGCGTTAGGTGTTGAAGGCATCAAATCAGGTAAGTTTTAAATACCTTATTATATAATTTTTTTTTTATCTAAACTTTATAATAGCTATTACCTCTTTTGAGGAAGCAAAGAGGGCAGATTTGGAAAATGAGAGATTGCCTCCCTCTGGAGAGTTAAGAGATGCCATGATTAAAGAAGAGACTGATATAAAGATAAGAAATGCCGTTGAAGAAGAGGATAGTCATTTGAATGAAGTCGCTGATGTTATCATGGAAGATATCTAATAAAATTTAATTTTTTTTTACTTATTTGCCTTATTTTTTGACGGGTTTTGAGTATCAAGGATGGGATCCTTTTGCTAAAATATCAACAAATATTTTTTGGGAATTTCTCGATGCTTGATTCTATTTGCACGGTCGATCCAAAAAAGTATGATGTATTACTTTTTTGTTTAACTACTTTCATGTGCACGTTAGTTTCATAAAATGGGTCTTGCAGCATGAATCTAGTTAAACAATAAGTATATAAAAATGATTAACTGACGTATTTATATAGGCAATAAGACAGAAAAAGATTTCCAATATCCTGATTGTTGCAGTTATTATTTAACGCCAATGGGTTCAGAAAACATCAATTATCAATGTAGGCCGGTTATGGCGAAGTTTAGTCGATGGAAACCCATCACGCTGTCTGTACATAATTGCCAGTATTATTTTTTATCCTCTACTTTATTAGGCTTTAACGCCAACAAGATCTCTAATATGCGGATAAAGGTTTTTTTCATATTAGCGTATCTTTCTTCATAAAATAACAAGAAAAAAATCGAGTGGCATAACCTCTTTCTGCGATAAGATATATTACGTTTCACTAGGTTTATTTGTTAAGTATACCTGTTCTTGGTTTCTTTTTGTGCATCCTTTGTTACCTAGTTATTTAAAGCTACAATGGTAAATAAAAAGCAATGCAGTTTTACAAGTAATGTAATGAAAAGTAAACAGTTTTAGGAATGCTTACCAGTTATATAATAATATTGTCAATAAAAAAAAGGGATGCTTTTGATTAAACAAACACATTTAGTATGTTGATACCAGACAGCATTTCGTTTACAACAACAACAACAACAACAACAAAAGGAATGCGTAAGATCCGTAATTTTTTGTCGGCTATATCTTCAATTAAAACTAATGTGAGTACAAGACAATAGTGTAAATTCAATGTTGCAAGTGGTGGATAAGATTAAGAAAAGAAAAGGAAAGTAAAAGAAAAGAAAAGAAAAGAAAGATATGTATTTGAATTTGTTTGGGTTTAAAAATAGGGGTCGCTATGTTTAGAATAAGGTACAAAGAAAATGTAACTGTCAATTACAGAGTATAATAACAAAAGATAATTAAAAGAATATAAACTATAAGGCCGTACCCGAGAGAAGTACATTTTATAATTTTTTATTAAATAAAAGATAATATAATGAAAAGATCCAGCACCTCATTTACATGTACGCATTGCATAATTATAACTGTCAAGCATTATGCCAAATGTTAAACCAAATAAGCCAAGCATATTATAATTTACTGTAAAAATAACAGTAAGCTTTATTAAGAATGTTGCAGATAGATGATTAAAAGGAAGAAAAAAAAAACATTACGGTAATGTTTACATTTAATGAGAATTAGGGCAGACATTATCTTTCTCTTTTTAAGAAGTCTTCTCTTTTTTATAATGCCTTATCTTTTTTTTTTATATTGCATTATCTTTTTTTAAGACACTCTTTTTTAAAACGCTTTCTCATTCTCTTTTTTAAGACACTCATTTTTAGAACAGTCATTTTTAGGACACTCATTTTTAAGACACTCATTTTTAAAGACATTCATTTTTATTTATAGCTTTTTTTTTTCGTTTTTTTTTTTTTTGGCCCTTTGGGTTGGGTTGCTAAATAAGAAAAAGTTAGAAATCAACTCTTTTTTATTTGCAGCAGAATGTTTTTATGATACTTTCCTTCTCTCCTCGTATCACTCCAACTTTCTACCAGCCAGTGCTTATGGTACCATTTGCGCCATGCAATTTTTTTTTTTTGGGGTTTACAGATTTGACCCATCTGCAGGGCTTTTTTCCAAAAGAGACAACTTGTGAATTTACATCCCCACCCCGCGGTAAGAGAAAGCGGAATGGGGATGTAAACCCACAACCTGCCTCTCCGGAAAAAAAAACCACCACGGATGAGTCAAACTGCAAACACACAAAAAAAAAGATTACAAGGCGCAAATGGTACCATAAGCACTACTATTACAGAAAAAAAGACTTGATCAGAGTCCCAAAAACTGTAATAATAGTTAGTAAATATCTGGCCAGTTACCTTTTGTAGTTGTGAAGAAAAAAAAAAGAAAAAAAAAAAAAAAAAAAAGAGAAAAAAAACAAAAAAGGAAAAAAAAAAAACGGGTCAATTTATACCCGTGATTTGTTGCCATAGCTTGTGTGACGTGTGGCATTTTTTGTGTGACCTTTTTTTGTGTGGCCTTTTTTTGTGTGGCCTTTTTTTGTGTGGCCTTTTTTTGTGTGATCTTTTTTTGTAGTGTTGCCTAGTTACAGTGAAGCTGGTTGATATATACCAGTTATATATCTAACCTTTTGATTACTATTCAAGGTCTATTTTGGATTTTATTTGACAAACTTAATTATTTACCTGTGCAATAATTAAAGTACTTATTTATTTGTGGTACAGCAGGAAAATCACTATTTTCCCTTTTATACAAACGTCAGGCACAGATTATTTATGCACCAATAATCACAATAATCTATAAGCGGTTATCTTTAACACAATTAATTCAACTTTCATTGAATTCAAATCTCACTTTCATATAAAATAGCTATCCTTTTTCAAATTATTAAAAACCACCTTATTTTAGACTTTTAATGAATTTTATAACAATATATCACTAATTGTCGCATATCTTCTATACCTGCTTTTGTCCCTCTCTCTTTCTAATAAAATATAACATAATAATGAATACTTTTTTTTTATGAAGATGGACAGGAAAACATTTTTAATGAAAAAGAAAAAGTTTACGATCCGATGGAGGATATTTTAACATATATCGGTGATCCCAACCTAGTTCTTGAAACAATAACTAGTCGACAAAATTACTTGAGCGTTAAGCGCCCCCCAAAAAAAATTGTTGAAGGGTTCTCAGTTAAAACGCAGTCAAAACCTAGTAAGTTAAAGCCATCAATGGAGTCATACAATAGTTACAGCGACTTCACCAGAGAAACGTTTATAGACCGTATGCTCGAAAATCCTCAAGAGCGTGGAACTGGTGGCCAAAGTTGCAAGAGACTTAAATATTAATTACCGCACTGCGTTAAGATGGTGGAAGTATTACCGAAGGGACAGAAGAGATTGTGTATAAAAAGTCTGGACAAAACAGTGGTCCGAAAAGCTCATTTACAACCGAGCATAACGAGCTACTTGGTAATGACCCTGTTATATTCAGAAAAAAAAAAAAGAACTGCAACCGAGATTAGCACAGAGGATCCAGAAGTTGACGACGATCCTGCCGATAATAAGCCAACACCAAAAGGCACGCCTACTGCTCATTTTATCAAGTTTATGAACGAACTTCTTAGTTTTATGAATCTTGATGAAACTTTTAAGGGAAGTTACACCGTTATGGATAATGCTTTTACTCATAAATCCAAGCCGATGTTACGGAAAATTGAAAGTACAGGCTACAAAATCATGTATCTATCTCCGTATTCACCTGAATTGGACCCCATTGAACAATTTTGGGCAATGGTTAAAGGGAAAATGAAGCGTGATCGGCTTATGAGTGAATAAAAGTTATCTAATAGGATTGGCGATGTCTGTAATGATGTACTCATCAGTGACCTTCATAGCTTTTATAGTCACTCTAAACGCCAAATCATTAAATGCTAAAATAAAACATCGTTCTAATATACACATGTCTCTTTTTTATTTTTTAAACGACAAACATCGACGAATATCCCTTTGGTCGTAGTAGTAGTAGTAGTCGTAGTCCAAATAGACTTTTATTTGTTTGATTTTGACAGCGTACTATTTGTCCCTTTAATGGTGAACTCTTTATATGAAAAAGTTCAATTATGCTGAACTTAAGAATCTGACAGATAAATATCGTAAGAGAAAAATGGGATTTACCTTCTCATCTTGACGACTGAGAGCCTTTTTCTTCGCTTCTTGCAGAATCGAACAGTCTTTCATGATATGTCCAGCTTTATCACATACATTACAAGTAACCTTACGGCCCCTACTAGAGTCTCGACGACCTTTTTTAGATTGTGCGTTCATATCAACGTCCATAGGAGACCAATCCACACTCGGTATTGCCAGTGCCTTTCTTTTCTTTTTCATTTTAATCAGTAAACACTCCTGAAACAGATTTTTTTATAAGCTGCCATAGTAAAATTTTATACCTAAAAAAAGAAGAAAAAAAAGACTAATTAAATTGAAATTATTACGTCAATAGCTTTATACTTAAAAGGTCTTTATAAAGAAAAAGAAACGCGTTATATTTTTACACACAAAAGATCGAAAAGATCGGGTTCGTACGATCTGTTCTAATAAAGTACTTGCATTGAAGTATCAAAAAAAAAAAAAAAACGAAAATTTGAACCACAATTTGAGTTGTCATCGTTTTTGGTCGCCTATATAAGAGGTGAAAATGATTTCAAATAGTGAGGAAGGATAGACAACGACATGTAGGATATCTAGACCCTAGCAACTGCACTAGTTGTCCGTGGACTTAATGTGCACGAATCTAGGCCTGACATCAGTACTAGATGTACTTCCTCTCTTTTTGATATTAACTATATATATATATTTGCATGACCATTTCTGTGTGTTGTTTACGTCCAAGAATATTGTACTGTTACGAATCGAAGAATATCGTACCAGTTTAAAGCCCTATTTTAAACCTTTACCTGAACAAGTATTATTTTTACTCCGTTTATTATCACATCACTTTTCAATAAGTCTCTTTTATTTTCTTCTGTTACACATTTTCATTACTTTTAATTCCAGAACCAAAATTACCCCTTTTTCTTTTAGTGTAATTATTCTTTCAGATTATTACTTACTTTTTATTCTTAATCTTAGTTTCTGTTACACTTTCTAGTCATTTAACCTTTATTATCCTTTTTATATCATACTTCTACACTATTATTCAAAGTTTATCCTTCATTTAACATCAGATATGTTACTCCATCTACTTGTTTTTATTTTACAATACCTTTTAGTTCTTTCTGATTGTAAAAACATCAATTTATTTATATTATTAGTCAACTAGAACAAAAATATCTCATTTAACTTGGAAAGTTTATCCATTACAACCATCTTAGAGTCAAAAGTAACATATTTATTCCTAATATCAAAGATATTTTACAAGATTCAAAGGATGTCCTGACCGACACCTTTGAATATAAATACCACATAAATTTACTTATTAAATAAAGATCATCTTATTTTTTACCTATATTTTATACTCTATATTTTCAGTTTCTTACTTATAAAGATCCCTTGAATTATATTCTTTTATTATATAATTCTCTGTAAAACATATTATCTTTTTATTTTATTTCTCTACGTATTATATCTTTATATAATACATTCTCTTAGTTGGACAACTATAAACCTGGTGCTCACTTTCAATTTATTGAACTTATAAAACAATATCTTTTATTTTATACCTTACTTATTATCTATATTACAAGTAACCAATACTCCATTTGTAACAGTACTTCTTTAAGATCCAATTTTCACATTTTACCTGATCACTTCGTTTATTATGTAATTTTATTATTTTTCATCCTGTTATACATTTTCGTTGCATTTATTTTCATTGGCTTTTCAACGATTCTTATACTTTATCCTTATTACAATTTTATTAGTTTACTTATAACACTACTAGATCTCTTTAATTTTTATTTTATAATTACATTTAGTTGTTTTTGACTGTAAAAAGAACACCTTATGTCGTTAAGCCTAGGTATGAATAGAGATCATTGACATTCTTTTTCCATAGGCGGTGAATCTTATATTTGAACTGATACTAGTTTTTTGACCTGTCTACCACAGGTACATTTAGTCTGAAATAAATATGACTTTATGAAATTGACATGTAAACGTATCGAATTAATATGAGAGCATAAAACAAGCCTATTTTTAAACAGTGATCACTCTTTCAATTTTTGCATTAGAAAAATAAATTAAAATGGATTAGAAGCGTATAAACAAGTACTTTACTGTCAATAATTTGCCTATAACAAAAGGCAAAGTGGATCGAGAGAAATTGCAAAACATCCGTGATTTTTGGCCAAAAAACAAAAGGGGGCTGACCCCAAAAATGAAAAACAAAAAAGTATGTACGTTTTTAATTTTTTTTATCAAAGATATATTTAAAACAACTATTTTGTATTATATAACTTGGATCCAAAAAGTTTTCTCTGTTTCTTCATAAATTAAGAACCATTTTTTATTATAACTGCTAAAATTAGAAGTGATTTCTTATGTGAGCGATGTTTTAAACTGCGGTATCTCAATGAGCTTTTTAACAGTGATTTTCAACTGATCTTTTTTCTTTGGTACAATTGCTCTTCCTACTTCTCCTTTTGTCCCTTAGGAATTGTTTTATTGCTATTAAATTTTTATAACTAACTCGATCAGTGCGGCGCGTTTAGTACCAGTGCAGTATCTTTATTACTGTGTATATAAATATACCGTCCGGTGTTCGATTCATAAGTGGATTTCTTCCGCCTTTAGATAGAACTGCTACTGGAAATTTCGCAAAAGCTAAATTTTCACTAACCGCAGTGGATGCTCTTAATTAGAATATCTTTTTGCTTAAATATAGTTCCGATTGAATAGAAAAACTATTTCTGTATAGCTGAATGTGAGGAAGCGAAAGAAAGTATAAAATCTAAACATAAAGAAATGCTAACGCTTAAATTGACAGGTCCATTTTCTTAATAGCTGAGTTGTAAAAGCAATTCTTGTCGACGTCACTTTTATATCTCGTCTGTTTTTTTCGTAGCGGGAGTTTGAGCCTGGCCTAAAAAAAACATTTCAAAATTGGTCCCTCTTTTTTTTTTGTATATTGTAGTGAATTTCATTAAAATACAACAAAACACCCTACTCGTAAGTACTTGAATCCCGTTTAATTAGAATCTTATACTATGTATGAAATTAAAAACTGATCTCTTTAAATCCTTCTTTTTTTTATATTTTTGATTCAACTCTTTACAACATAATATCGAATTTTTCTTATTATTATTATTACAACTTATCAACACGAATATTCAACTTTTTTAAAACAATACAACAACTCACTTTATTTTAATGGATATTTATTGATATATTTAATTCAACATGGAATAGTCTTTTTTTTTTTATAAATTCACATCAAAATAATGCCTGTTAAAGATTTCAACGCCCCTTATCCTGTCATTGACACCGATCCTCACTTCAACCGTGTTGTCCGTTACATGAGACCTTCAGATTATGCTGCTTGGGCTGCCGGTACTGCCGCTGCTCCTGCTTTGTTATTGGGAATGGGTAAGAAGAAATCTGTCAAAAATTATGCGAGGATTCTAATAGACAATTGAACATAGAGAAAATGGATCCCGTTGGTCCCCTCCGTAACATGCGTCTTCCCCTCCGTTTAGCTACCGTTTTTGGTGCTTTCGGTGGTTTCTTGTATGCTTACCAAAACAGTTCTCGTAAGTGTAGAATTCATAAATATGAAATAATACAAAGAGTTAAAAAATAGTTTGATGTAGTCCGTTTCTGGGGTTGGACTGAAAATGCTGCTGAGGTTGCTAAAGATCATGCTGAATTGAGCCAACTTGCAAAGGAAGGAAAGGCTTTGTACGGTGAAAGCTATATGCCCGAGCATGTTCAAAATGCTTCTGCTAGAAACACTAGATTCGCACAATTGAAATTCTGTAAGTCCCAATTATTTTCTCCGTTTAACACGGTTAATACTTTATTAATTTTCTTTTTATAGCTGCTTTCCCATGGTTCAACTTTGCCAACCATAACAACCATGGTGTCGATACCTCAAAGTACACCGAATCCTCTTAAAAAAATCATAATATCAGTATAAAAAAATAAAAATCAATCTGTTTTCTTTTATCAATTATTTTAGACGCAGTCGAGATGTGTGAGAGGGTTATTATTATTTATTGGAAAAAAAGTAATTACATAAAAGGAATGGAATGGGTAAAAAACTATTACAATAACAAAAAAAAATGGGTTTGTGTATTATTATGGAAGGATTATTTAATCTAGTAGTGAAAGAAATTGTAGAAAAGGAAGGAATTTCTTTGGTGAAAATTTGCATGTTTTTTTTTGGTTTTGTTATGTTGTGGTGATAGTGGCGCGGCTTTTGCGTTTGCGGTATTGATGTCGATGATTATGATCTTTTTCTAATTTGGATACGTGATGTTTACCGTTACAACACATACGTACATCTTCTAGCGCTTCGTCATCATCGTAATCTAAATCGGTATGGTCATCAGAGGTAACCATGGATGGTGCTGAGGATGGATGTTGGAATATATCGTGAAGGCGACGGAAACTCGGTCTATTCAATAAAGATCCACTTCCGCTGGATACAGATCGATTGTTGGGGTTTTCGGATTTCTTGGTATCATTTAATAATGCCAATCCCTTACCTGATCCGTCTCTAGCAAGTAAATGCGTAATAGCCTATAGGTAAGAAAATAATAAGTCTGTTTGTTCGTACACATATAGTACACTATAATATCCTTACCTCTAGCCAAAGTTCATGCTTTTCCATAGTAGGTGCAGTCAATTTGATTTGACGATGACTTGTTTGTATTAAAAGACTTTGATTGGGTGTACCGTCAGTGGCATTGGAATAATCAGGTACAGATGTAATATTTTCGATCAATGCTAAAATAAAATAAAATATTAGGTGTCATTTTTTTACAATAAAATTAAACTTTATCAACTTACCACTCTTTGCTTTGGTTTCATTACCATTAACACCAGGAGCAGCTGTAGACCAGTATAATGTACGAGTGTAAGGATGAATCCAGAAATATCTTTGATGTCTTCTTTCAGATAAACCACCACCAACAGCTTTTCTTGTATACTTGTAAAGCCAATCACCAATCATGGTTTGCGTGATCAAATTGATTACAGTAGGATCAGTGGTTCCAGTGCTACGAGTGACAGCATCATACTGAGAAGAGTTGATGGAACGAAGTTGCTCATTTGTATTATTAGTAGAAACACTAGAAACACTAATGGAACCTCTCTTTGATCCAAGGTTGCTTTGTTGTTGTTGTTGAAGTACAGCAGAACGTTGAAGATCATCATGACTACGAGGAGAAAGACTCTCTAAATCAGAATATTCCATAGGTTGTTTCCCTTTACTACGAACAGAAATAGGTGACATGGATCTGGCTTCAGTGAAAGTTGAAGAAAGACTGGCCTTGTTTAATAATTCTCTGGGAGGAGGATTAGAAGGACGTTGGGGAACATCCGCGGCAGTAATTTCACACTCCTCGGGTTCCTCAGGTTCTTGAGCAAATACCAATGAAGGTCCAACAGTCAATTCAGGTCGTTCTTGTTTGATTTCCTTCTGCAAAGGTTCCAAGTTCTTAAATGACTCAAGTGGACGAGTATCGAGTGAGCTTGTATCAAGTCGACTTGTATCAATAATGGGTAACCCGGAACGGTCACGACGGCGTTGAGCATTTTCATCGTAGGGTAAAGAGGTAATAATATCTTCTTCCCTAGGGCAATGAACTAATACATTACCGTAATCCCCGTCATTATTGTGTTGGTCATCAATATCTCTCATGCCAGATTCAGAATCCGCGTTATTATTGTTGAGACTCATATCACAAGTGTGACGTTTTCTATCTTCCAGTAAATCACTGTTAACATTGTCCTTCTTGTTCTTGAAGGCATTTGCAAGTGCCAAAGCAACAGCGGTAGCAATAAGGGAATCGGTTTCTGACTTGCTAAACATTTTTTCTTTAGGAGAAACATTACCAAGTTCTTGAACATCATCTTTACTAGGAGCAGCATTATTAAATCCCTGAACATTGTCTTTATCATCAGAAGCAATATGATCATAGTTATCTAGCGCAGCTAAAGTGGTAGACTTGTCAGTAAATTCATCATCATGATTGGTCTCGGAAGAAATGGGTCCATTCAAAGTATCAAAATCGTGATCAACAAGAGATGCATCTTTGTTATCTTTAGTGAGTGCATTATTTGCAAGAGTAGCAGCAGTAGCGGCACCAATGGCCATCATTTCTCTATTATTAGAAACACCTTCTCGTTCAGAAGCATTTAATTCAGATTCAAAAGAACCAGGCATTAATTTGATTTCCTTGGAACGAGATGCAGGTTTGGCATTATTGAACATAGTACTGTCAATAGTACGTCTGCTGGATGGCTTTGAATTGGCATCAAAGAATTCATCTTCACTTTCAGAGAATGTACGAGATGAAACAGGTGGCAAAGGAATAGGAATAATAGTAGAACCTTGTGTGATTTCTTCACATTGGACACCAATATCATTTGATTCAATTTGATGCTGAGCATATGCATCTAAAGTTGAAGGCTCATCACTCTGTATGCCACATTCGGAAGTTTCAGCTACATTGGATTGTGTACTATTATCAACACCTGAAATATCATACTGTGTCTCCTGATCCACTAATAATAATAAAATTAATTAATATAACATATTCTTTTTTTTAAAAAAAAATCTATTAATAAAATACTTACCAAGGGTTGTACATTCGTATTGAGCATCGGAATCCTTTGTTTCGACACCTTCTGATTGAATAAATGCATCTACTGCATCAACAGAAATGCTTTGTACACCCGAATCTACACTTTCAACATATTCAATTTGTGTTTCTTGGTCGATAACGGAGGGACCCTCGAACTGGGTGAATGTATCGATAGCAGCCTCTATAGAAGCTAATCGAGATGCAGCAATAGCACTGGCGGTGGCAACGGCAGCAGCCTCAGCAGCGGCAATAGCAACAGAAGGATCTTCTTTAATTTCATCAGACTGAGTACATGTATCAACAGCAGCTTCTAAAGAAGCAGTGCGAGAGGCAGCGATGGCAGATGCAATGGCGCTAGCAGCAATTGAAGGATCTTCAGGATCACATTGCGTAGATGTATTAATAGCTTCCTCTAATGAAGCAGCACGTAACGCAGCTGCAGCTGCGGAAACCTTGGCCTCAAAAATAGAAGCATCCTCGACTTCCGATTGGGTTGATGTATCAATAGCCAATTCTAATGATTTAGAGCGCGATTCAGCAATACCAACGGCAACGGCGGCGGCAGTAGCGGCAGCAGCGGCAGCAGCAGCATCAAGTGCAATAGATGGATCCTCAACAGGTTCTTCAGATTGTGTTGATGCGTTGACTGCAGATTCTAATACTTTGGAACGGTACTCAGCAATGCCAGCGGCAACGGCGGCAGCTGTAGCGACGGAGGAGGCTTCCGCGGCAGCAATAGCAACAGATGGGTCTTCAAAAATTTCATCACATTGAGTATATGTTTCTACAGCAGACTCTAAAGCCTTGGAACGGTACTCTGCAATACCAGCAGCAACTGCAGCGGCAGTAGCAGTGGCAGTAGCAGCAGCAATGGCTTCGGCAATAGATGGGTCTTCTTCAAATTCTTCAGATTGAGTGGAAGTATCAACGGCGGCTTCTAATGCCTTAGAGCGAGACTCTGCAATACCAGCAGCAACTGCAGCGGCAGTAGCAGCGGCGGAGGCTTCGGCAGCAGCAAGAGCAATAGAAGGATCTTCAACAGGCTCATCATATTGAGTGGAACAATCGATAGAAGATTCTAAGGCTTCAGCACGAGCAGCAGAAATAGCAGCAGCAGTGGCGGCAAGAGCAATAGAGAGATCTTCGGGTTCAGATTGAATAGCACAATCAACAGAGGACGCTAAAGCATTGGCACGGTATTCTTCAATACCAGCAGCAACTGCAGCGGCAGTAGCAGCGGCGGAGGCTTCGGCGGCAGCAAGAGCAATAGAAGGATCTTCAACTGGCTCATCACATTGAGTAGATGTTTCTACGGCAGATTCAAGGGCCTTGGCACGAGATGCAGCAATAAGTGCTTCTGTTTCAGCAAGCAAAATTTTCGCATCGAATTGAGTAGATCCGTCAACAGCAGATTCCAAAGCTTTTGCACGAGAAGCAGCGATCAGAGCTTCAGTATCGGCAAGAGCAATTTCAGAATCAAATTGAGTAGATCCATCTACAGCAGCTTCGAGCGCCTTGGTGCGTGATTCAGCAATAAGAGCCTCAGTATCAGCAAGAGCAATTTCTGAATCAAATTGAGTTGAACAATCAACAGCGGCTTCTAAAGCCTCAGAACGAGAAGCAGCGATAGCCGCAGCAATAGCCGCAGCAGTAGCAGCAAGAGCAATTGTTGGGTCCTCAGGTTCGACATTCATAGAAGGTTGAGATACCATATCTAATTTAATAATGGTAGGGGCAACTGAAATAGTAGCAGTGGCTTCTTCTTGTAATGAAAGTGGCTC
The DNA here is from genome assembly GCA_025201345.1 of Thamnidium elegans. Taxonomy (NCBI): domain Eukaryota; kingdom Fungi; phylum Mucoromycota; class Mucoromycetes; order Mucorales; family Mucoraceae; genus Thamnidium; species Thamnidium elegans. Next base: position 1,966,424 of record JAIXMG010000001.1, on the reverse strand, counting down.
AGTTTGAATAGAAATTTCATGAACTTCAAGTTGAGATTCTGTTTGAGTAGAGATTTCGATACCGGCTTTCTTTTTTAATGCTTCGATACCGAGAGCAGCACCAGCACCAGCGATTAAACCGCCGGCCATGTGGTTTAAGGACATTTCGTCCCCTTTAGGAGATTTTTGTGACATGGCTCTACCTAATTCATCTCCAAGAGACCCAGTGACTTGAGGTGACTCGACCTGAGAATTTTCTAAAACAGATGTAGGTAACATGAAATCATCCAAGGGTTCTGTATTAACCTGAGCATCGATCATGATGGGTTTATGATCCTGCAATTGACTTTGAGATAGCTCTGAAGACAATGGAGTAAACATATGTTTTTTTTTACTACTTACATTTTCAAAACCTGCATCACTTTCTTCAAAACTATCAACGTCTTCGCTGTCTTCAGACATGGAAGCATATGAATAAACAGAGTCGTCACCTACAGGACCAAGATGAGGAGGTTTTAATTTACTACGACCAGCAGTACTGTTCTTTTTAACACGTCGACGCGTTGTAGATGAAGTTGATGCCTTGTGTGATCGTCGACTAGGTAATCCATCTTCTCTTGAAAATACGTTTGAAGTAGAGTTACCACGTGCGGGACCAGCATCTACCCACATACGAGGGTCATTTTGTAATTGTTCAATCGTTTCTTGTGAATCCGCTAAAAGTTTCTTAAATTCGAATTTTTCGGTTTTTTCTTTATGAAGATTGGATCGTAAGTTTGAAACCATACGATGTGCATGAGCTAAAGAAGTCTTTAGGGTTTCTACTTCCATAGCTTGGTTACGAGTTGGTGTTTGCTTTGGTGAAGAAGGTGGTGAAGAAGAAGGCGATGTATCGTTTTTAACAGCAAGTACACTAGTTGTTTGATCATCTGTAGCTTCGCTAGAGTGTGTAGTTGGCTCCGGTTCAGATACAACGTGCTTGTGAATACGAGATTGAGCTTTGGCAATTGCCAACTCTGAAGTTAAAGCTTCGATTTGCTTAGATTGATCTGTTTTTTCACGTTGGATTGCTGCAGCGTGACGACGAATAGAAGACATGTCTTGTTCATGACGTTGTTTCATGTTATCAATAGAATGTGTTAACTTTTCTTCTTTATCACGTAGTTGCTCAATTTCTGTCCTTAGTGTATTGACTTGCTTGGCTAATTTATTTTGTTCTACATTAGCTTTACTCAGATTTTGCTGAAGTTCAGTTACACTAATAGTTAATTCTTGTTTCGCTAATTCAAGGTTCCAAGTTTCTTCTTTTAGTTTTTCTATATTGAAAAAAAAAAGTATACTTAGTTTTTCTTTTGTTCTTTTGGTAGTAATATAAAAATAAATAAAAAACAAACCTTCATTTTCTTCTCTTTGACGCATTTGTTTTGCCATAGCTTCGGCAGCTCTTTCTAAATCAGCCTTTTGATTTTCAAGCGTTCTTAACTTTTCCTCCTTCTCTTGTAATAAAGCCTGCATCTTTCTAACCTCTAGTAATAACCCCTGACCAATTTCTGTAGCAAATTCGATATCGGTGTTCCTACGGTCAGTATTCGGTATCTTTGAACGGCGCTTAGTTGGAGTTGAACCAGTAGGTGGCGGAGGTAAAGGTAATAAGGATGTAGAATCATGACCATGCGTTGGAGGTAAAAGTGTAGAAGCTGATGGACTAGGTAAAGGGTCTAAACCTGCAGCTGAACGTGTATTCAGTAGCTATATAACAACAACAATAATAATAATAGTAATAGTAATAATATAAAAAAAGGAGTTTAATAAGGTAACGAACCATAAAGTATAAAAGGAGTTTTACCTTCTCTTTATTACGCATAGAAGACATACCAGGTGATAATGGATGAGATCTATAAGAAGCTGGGTCTCTTTCAAGAGACCTTAACCTATCCACAGAAATAGGTTGTACTTCATCCGTTGAACTAGAATCTATCTCTTTAATTCGATCTTGAAGCTGACTAACTTGTCTTGCTAATACATTTTTTCCAATTCCGCTACTTGATTCCTGCAATTGCTTTTGCTTTTCTACTAGTTGTTGCTCTAGCTCCTGTCTCAGCTGAGAAGTTTTATTATTCTGACGAATTGAAACAGATGTAGAAGATGAAGGTGTTGGTAAGACAGGATGAGGGGTATTACCTGATGTAGGTGACGATAAGGAGTGTTTTGGGGGAGGTGAACTCATTTAGTTATTAATATTGTGTATAAATTAAGGAATGTATGTATATAATGTTGTTTCTATAGTTGGTACTTTTTTTTTTTTGTTTCAAATAATAAAGAAGCAAAATATTAAAAAAAAAAGGTTTACTGTACAATTGCTAAACTCAATTGAGACATGTATAAATTATATAGGTATTTTTTTTTTGTTTCTTTTCTTTCCTTTTTTCTTTTTCCTTTTACTATAAAAAGATAGGAAAAAAAAAAAGAGAAAAAGAGAAAGAGCAAAAAAGGGAAGGAAGGGATAAGAGGGAAAAATATGACGAAAAATAATTATAATATATAAATAATAAGGTGGTGGTTTGCACCGTGACTAGTTTAATTACTGCTTGCTGGCAATTTGGTTCGTATCACGCTTAAAATAAAACCCAACCTCGTTCTACTATATATCACCTTTACTCTTTTTTTATTATTTTTTAACATGTCTTTTAGTACTACATTTAAGCTGTAACTATATTTAAATTTGCCTTATCAACCCTTTTTTTTTAATTCAATTTATTTATGTATCTTAGCAACAATGGGGTCATTATGCCAGCTGTAGGGCTTGGTAGTTGGCAATCAAAGCCAAATGAAGTCTATGATGCCGTATTAATCGCAATCAAAGCAGGGTAAAATATCTTTGTTTATTTATATCTCGTTATCTTTCTTAATTATAAACCCAATAAATAGGTATAGACACATTGATACAGCATATGTTTGTAAGTATAAATATATCAATAAATCTCGTGTATTTCTTTCGAGAATGGAAAATATAATAATTATACGTAGACCGAAATGAAAAGGAGGTTGGACTGGCGATTAAAAACAGTGGTGTCCCTCGAGAGGAATTATTCGTAACTACAAAACTGTAAGTTAAGTTTATATAAACATATTAATCCCTATTTGTTAACTCCTTATGTATGTATATATAGTTGGAATACTAGTCATCGGCCTGACCTTGTTGAAAGCGCTATGAATGCTTCTCTTGAAAATCTTCAATTAGACTACGTTGATTTATATCTTATGCACTGGTATATTATGACATTAAATAACCTAACGATCTTAAACTAAATAATAATCATCACAGGCCAGTTGCTTTCAAAGCATCCAAATCTAATTTTCCTAAAGATGAAAATAGTAATATTATTTTGGACCCTACCATGGATTATATTCATACATATTCTGTAAGTATTCACACTGACAAATCTTGATTGCCTTTATAAGATCAAACACACACTTATCGTTACACACAATCTCAATAGGCGATGGAGAAATTAGTTGAATTACGTAAAGCCCGTGCCATAGGTGTCAGTAACTTTAATATTGAAAAATTAGATCGTCTGTTGAAAAATTGTAAACTTCCTCCTGCTGTCAACCAGGTACATTATTAATTGTATTTGTTTAATTAAATTCTGACAGTTTATTTTATTAAAATAGGTTGAATTACACCCCTATTTCTCTCAACCTGATTTAGTAGATTTTTGTCAAAAGAATGGTGTCCACGGTAACATTTTTTTTTTTTTTTTTTTTGTGATGTTATCTCTAACACTCCTTTAAAGTCATGGCATATTCTCCTTTAGGTAGTACTGGCTCCCCTGTAATGGAAGAACCAATTGTGGTAAGTATAGTATTTATATAATAGTTAAACCACGTTTATTGATATTTTATACATTTAGCTTGATATTGCCGAGCGTAATAACGCTACTCCTGCTCAAGTACTTTTATCTTGGGGTATTCGTCGTGGTTGTTCTGTTATTCCTAAATCTGTAACACCTTCTCGTATTATTTCAAACTTTCAAGTAATTGAATTAACTGAACGAGATTTTAATGCTCTCCAAACCATGACAAAAACAAACGTACCACAACGCTTACTTGATCCATCGTCCATTTGGGGTGTAGACATTTATGGTTCAGTCAACAAGTCCAACTTATAAATAAATTAAGTGTAGCAAAAAGTCTATTTTTTTTTATTATTAAATTATATTACAAAAGGGATAAGTGAGCTTCTTTTTTGTTTTTGTTTTGTTTTGTTCTAACAACATCTTGATTTCAGCCTCTCACGAATTCTGTTGTCAAGCCATAATCTACCAGATTTATCAGATTTACACTCTTTTAGGAAATCTGAAATTAGAGCCTCGACCTTTTCTCTTCTATTAACTATAGACCATGCATCCATCAATACAGTATAAGTAACGGTATTAGGCTGATGGCGAATACTCTTTTTCATTAATTCGAATATTTTTTCAGCAGTTTCAGGCATTCTATGTTTTCCACAAGCATCAATTAAAATAGTATATGTATAGGCATTGGGTTCGACTGATTGAGCCAACATATCCCGATGAATTTTGAGTGCACCCTCGATTCCAATAGATTCGGCCTGCATTTTCAACAGGATGGTATAAAGTGCCGCATCAGTTTTGATACCAGCCATTGCAGCTTGGTGAGCGATTTGAATTACAGCTTCGGGCATATTGGGGTACTCTGCATGTTGTTTTGAAAGAGATTTTAATATACAGGATATAACTACTTGATTAGGTTGCACGTTTAAGTTTAACATGGTTTGGAACCATCCAAGTACAGATTTGATATCGTTTTTTCTTGATGATGCTTCAATAAGAGCACTAAAAGTATAAACGTTGGGTTGAATACCATTTTGAATCATATGTTCATAATAATAAATGCATGTTTTAAGATGATTTGTATTAGCACGAATAAGTTCTGTGTATGTAGCTGTATCTGGTTTCACTCCCAACTGATTCATTGACTCAAATATGTAACTAGCTCTATCCACTGATCCTTGAGCTGCAAATATTTGCAAAATTGCATTAAATGATTTAGTTGTGGGTCGTGTTTCTACTAGTAATTGTTCAAATAACTTCAAGGACTCGTGGTAGTTCTTTTGCCGCCTGTACGCATTCATCAAATTCACAAATACCATTTCATTTACATCTATCTTATTCGCATACTTGGTTTTTATTGTATCTAACACCTGACGTGCTTTTGATATATCCTGATTTCCAAGTATCCTCCATATTAATTCATCTAGTGCATCTGCTCGAATCGATTGTTTCTTTTTCATAATACCCATTACAAATTCGTCAATTAAATCGTGTGCTGTTTGTTTACTCCTTTCATATCCATAACAGATATATGCAATACGTAAAACATCCGATGCAGACATATACCGACTATCATATTCACTCGTCCCTGCTCCATGTAAAGCAATCAATTGCAATCGCGACTTGAGTTGATTTCTGTCTAAGTTTTTATCCTTCATTATAAATAACATAAATTTGATACAAGTATTTCTAGGTAATTTTTCTATTGTGGTGCCAGATATCTTATGAATCCGACTATAAAACAAGTGCCACGCTTCTCTTTGATCCTGTACTCGAATTGCTCGTAAAAGTTGTTTATGGCTTGAAATAGGTATTTCTTGTATTGACGATAAAAATAACGAGGTCGAATTATTTTTTTCTACATAATCCAGTAATTGATCAAGTTGACGTTGACGAAGTTTAGTTGCTTGTTTGGCTCCACCTGCTAATCGCTTACAAAAATTTAATAGTGCATATAAGGAACAACACATTGTAAAGGGGACCTCTTGTTTCGAAGCTAGTGTGGAAAATAAGGACCAAGCTTTATCTGCATTTCGAGTTTGAATGGCAAGATCTAGATCGGCTAAAACGACTGTATCTGATAAATTAAATAAGTTGAGCGAGCCCTGTAACCTTGTCGAATTTGTTGGGGTTGTCATTTTCTTTACGCCTGTCACTTGCGTCGCTGGTAGGCTCGAGTTTTCTATCGTTGCCACCGAGGTGGACATGCTTCTAATTAATGTCGATCGTCTATGATGGGGTATGTGTTTTGGTGGGTCTAGTGGGAAAGTATGAACCAAGGCCCTTAAATGTGAATTTCGTCTACATGTCGTTGGTATCACTGACCCACTATCTACAGTTGTACTTAGAAATCTAGACGCATGGTTTAAATGAGTCGTAGACTTACGCATAGTACTATAATTTTTTTTTGTGGGTAAAAAAAAAAAAAAAAAAAAAAAAAATACAAATATTTTTTGAAGTCTTTTTAGTGGAAACTTTCTTTTTATATCACTTGAAGGCCTTGTTACGCCTTGTTATTTAATTTTCGGGATTGAAAGACCAGAATTTTTGCTAGGCACAAAAATGAAGGACTGTATATTGTGACTGTCCGATGACGCGCCGTCTGCGAAATATCCTTAAATTAAAGAAGTCACATAACAGTTGATTATCTCAAATAATGTACCTTTTTTTGCTTTTGCTATTCGAATTATAATCGGTTAATATACATATTAAAAGCTTATTTTCGGATAAATAAAAGAAAAACTACTTTAGTTTATATTTCTTTTCTTTACATTATTATCTGTTAGCTAATGAAGGAGATATTTTTATGCGTCATGGCGTACATTGATCGAGATATATATTTTAACAATATATATGCTCTATGACGTCCATTACAACGGTTAACTATGGCTCCTAATTAGACATGCGCACACAAAAATTCATAGTAAAAAAAGAGATAAGAAAGATTCATTTTATTCAACTCCTTACAGTGTTTATATTTAAGAATTAAACTGACCTTGCCTAAATTGGGGTTCAAGGGGGAAGGTAACGTATTTTAAGAGTTACTTGTGATACGAAATTGGGTAAATGTATGTGAAAATAATACATATCTTGGTTGAAATTCCTGGTTTCCATCTCTGTATACGCGTAACACAAAAAGGATTGTAGTGACTGTTGATATCTGCTTAAACGCCTGTTGGCCGTGAACTAGGCAATTGAATTATCCCACGGTCTTGAAATATACAAATAGAGCAGCTTCTCTCTTTTTTATCTCTTTATTTTTATCAACACTTTTTTTTTTCTTTCTCTTTCAAACCTCCTTAAAAATGACCACTGAAATCGTATCTACCTTGACAGATAACTCTTTGCCTACTAACCCCAAATGTCTTTGGACTCCTTCAAACCCTCAAGATACTCAAATGGAGAAATTCAGAGTTCTTATGCAAACCAAATATCAAGATTTGAAACTGGGTATGAAATACAGTCTTTTTTTTTTTTTTTTTTTATGTTTGAAAACGTACCGAGAAACCTAACTCTATATATTAGATAATTATCAAGCTCTTTGGAAATGGTCTGTTCAAAAGCCAGATATTTTCTGGTCTGAAGTCTGGGACTTTACAAACATTATTGCTTCCAAGAAAGGTTCTCATGTTTTGGATACAACTGAATTAATGGATAATATTCCCGTTTGGTTTAAAGACGCTCGCCTTAATTTAGCTGAAAATATGTTGTGGGCTAAAAAGGATTCTGAAAAGGTAGCTATTATTGCCACAGGTGAAGGTCATGGTAGACGCTTCATTACTTATGGACAACTTTATAAAGATGTTTTAAAGTTTGCTGAAGCTTTGAAATCATTGGGTGTTGAAAAGGGCGATCGTGTCGCTGCATACATTCCTAATTGTGCTGAGGCTATTATCGCCATGTTGGCCACTACCAGTATTGGCGCTATCTGGAGGTAAAAAAAAAAAAAAAAAAAAAAAGGATATAAAGAATATTGTATTAAATCATAGTTTTTTTTTTTTCGCGGTAGTTCTACTTCACCCGATTTTGGAACCACAGTAAGTACAAAAAAAAAAAAAAATTATGACACACCCGTGGGAAAAAATTGACTCACTTCGACAATTTAATAGGGTGTCCTTGATCGGTTTGCTCAGATCCAACCCAAGGTATTGATTTCTGTAAACTCTGTTATCTATAACGGTAAAACATTAAACCACATTCCTAAACTCGAAACAGTCGTTAAAGGTAAATATATCTTATCTAAGTGAATTACACAGCCTAATATAGTTTATTATAGGTCTTCCTTGTATCAAGAAGGTAGTTATCATTCCCTTCGTTGGTGAATTAGAATTAGAAAAGTATAATATTCCTTCTAGTGTCTCTTGGTTCGACTTTTTACAGACTGTTCCCGAATCCAAGTTACCTTCTGAGATCGAATTCGCTCAATTACCTTTCAATCATCCTGCATTTATCATGTTCAGTTCTGGTACTACTGGTTTGCCCAAGTGCATTGTTCATTCAGGTGCCGGTCTTTTACTTCAATTGAAGAAAGAGCATATTATCCATGGTGATATGGGACCTGATGATGTCTTCTTTTATTATACCACTACTGGTTGGATGATGTGGAACTGGCTTGTCAGTGGATTAAGTGTTGGTGCTACTATTGTTCTTTGGGATGGTAGTCCATTCAAGCCTGCTCCCACCTCTTTATGGGAGCTTGTTGACGAATTAAAGGTCACTCACTTCGGTACATCTGCCAAGTATATTCAATCAGTTCAAGAAGCCAATGTTCATCCTAGTAAGTTTTTTTATTATTGCTGGGGGATTTTTTTTTTCTTGAAGCGCGTACTTATTTTATTTTTTAAATAGTGGAAATTTGCAAGTTGGATACACTTAAGGCTCTTTACTCTACTGGTTCTCCTTTAAAGCCCGAGAGTTACGACTTCGTATATCAGCATATCAAGAAGGATATTATGTTGGGTAGTATTACTGGAGGTACAGATATCTGTTCCCTCTTTGCTGGCCATAATGCTGCTCTTCCCGTTTACCGCGGTGAAATCCAATCTATCTGCCTTGGTATGAACATCCAATCTTGGGCCGATGCTAACAAGCCCGTATTCGCTGAGCCTGCTGATTTAGTCTGTGTTACTCCCTTCCCCTGTATGCCTGTAGAGATGTATGGTGATGGTCCTGCCAGATCCAAGTATAAGAGTGCTTACTTTGATGTATACCCTAATATTTGGTATCATGGTGACTTTGTTTGGATCAATCCCAATACTGGTGGCGTTGTTATGCTGGGTAGATCAGATGGTACACTCAACCCTAACGGTGTTCGATTTGGTAGTGCCGAAATTTATAACGTTGTAGACAAGTTAAATATCGAAAACGGTATTGAAGATACTTTGTGTGTCGGTCAAAAGATTAAGAATGAAGACGACGAACGTGTCATTTTATTCTTAAAGATGAAGGATAGCAAGGCAAAGGTTACTGATGAGTTGGTAAAGAAAATCAAGACTACTATTCGTGCCGAATTAACTCCTAGACATGTACCTGCATTTGTACTTGCTATTTCCGACATTCCTGTAAGTAAACAATTACAATTTGTAAGTGAGTTAAACACTAAATTTTATTTTCTATTTTATAGTATACCATCAACGGAAAAAAGGTCGAGGTTGCTGTAAAGAAGATTCTTTCTGGACAAAAGGTTACTGCTACTGGTACTTTAGTTAACCCTGAAAGTCTCGATCTTTATTATAATATCCCTGAGTTGGTGCAATAAGTTTCCAGCTTTCTTTGTTATTGTTTTTTTTTCTATGTATTTATTATTAGATGATCGTTTGTAACTTAATAAACATTTCCCTCCCCTTATTTCAAACGATGCTATATATCCTTTTTTTCTTCTTTCTTATTTATAGCGGCGGCCGATAGGTAGAGATTATATATGTTACAGAATATTAGAAATAAAAAGCAAGGTATATCTTCTGATAGGACACGCCGTTGTTTTTTTTTCTCCAAACATATTGTGGCACTGTAGCACAAACGTTTTGTTATTGTCGTGCAAAATGAAAAAAATGGAAAGCGTGATTTGGTTTTGAGATCAGCACAAATTGGTTCGCTTGAATTCTGAACTCATGCGAACTGGTACCGTGAGTACTGGTTCTATCTTCGTGGTGATATTTAAACTACATGATATGATGTATAAGTATACATTACAACGACAAAGAAATTATACGGGCAAATAATACAAATTAACACAATTTATAATTCTGCTTATCTTGAATCAATCTGATTTCTTTCCAAAAAAAAAAAAAAAAAAAAAAAGTGTCTCTAGACGTCGTCATTAGTCTCGATCGCATTATGCATCCCCGCAACAGAGCGCCTACAACTATAAAAAGTCAGATCGTCGCAACACCATTTACAATAACAGGTTTTTTACATGTAAAAACGACTTTTTTTTAGTATCGCGAGAAAGGAAATTGTGATATAAATATCAAGATGATAAAATAAATCCTTTTTATCGTAGTTGAATAAACCTCCATTTTATCATAGTTAAATAAGCCCCCTTTTTTATCACGATTAAATCACCTATTTATTCCATCTTTTTTTTTCCTTTCCTTTTTTTTTAACAATGAATTCATATACAAGCAAGTGCCTTTTATATTATCAAATGTCTAAATATTCCCTTATGGTATGATGGCATCGATGTAAGAGTTTCCCTAAATTGGCACGGGTGGTATAAATGGCGGTGTGCCAAGAATTAACCAATTTATTAGATGTGATCAAGACCGTTTTTGAATTGCTTTTGCACTTTGAAAAAAAAAATCGTATTAGGCTTTATTTGTTACCTCTATCACCATTGATAGGTTTTTGACCCACCCATAATAAAAATAAAAAAAGGTGCAAGAACAGTGCAAGAGCGGGCTTAACCACCTCTACTGTACATTTATTTCCATCATAAGAATAACTAACTTGATATTCGCAAAATAGAATAATTCATTATCTGTCTCTAATATGTAAAAGTTTTTAAAATCTTTAAACCCTTTTGATCCAAAAAACAACCAAGGAAGAAGATATATAAATATCTATAAGTGTATGTAAGCATTTGTAGCAGGATGGTTTAATGTCCCTTTTTCTAACATACTATGTAGTGTTGAAATGCATCTGCATAAGTATATTTTTATGTCTCAAAAATGTTAGATTATATTCCGAACAAGACTTTCATTGCTAAGTTTTGGTCTTATGTGTTTGAGGAAGCTTTTAGTAATAGTGAGCTATGCCTAAACTGGTAAGTCAAAATTGAAGATGATGAAAGAATGCATAGCCATTACATTATAGAATTTACTTTGTTTAGGGGTGATATTATGCCCACAAAAGCAAAGAAGGAGCAAAAAATTGACATGAAAATTGACCTTCGTATCTTGTATTGCTCAAATACAAAACGATATGATATCAGCGTTGGCGAGTTTGCCAAGAAGTCAATCAGAAGCAAGCTCTACAACAATAAACTAAAGCACGCTGCAATATCGAAGTATCACTTAAATAATATTTTTCTCTCTGCCCCCCCCCCCCCTCAGCAGCATTAGTCCCACTGGACCAGATCATAGGTTTCGATTGCCACTTGTGTGTCCTAAGACAAGTTGAAGACTTTTATATCTTGGAAGCCGTTGATACCATCGCCTTCCCCGCTACACACAAATCTATTAAAGATAATGGCATCGAGAAGTTGATGAACTGCCTAGAAATGGCCAAGGTAAAACATTTGGCTTCTAGACTATAATCGAATGTTTATCCACTTTAATTTATTTTCATAGAGCCTGTGCCTGTCTCTCAAGAAGGTCATAAAAGAAAATAGTCTTAGCAAGTCAGCCGGAAAGATGGGCAACAACCTCGCACAAAAAGAAGAGAAAGAAAGATCGGCCATTCGTGCCATGATTTGGCCTTCCCAAGATGAGGATGACTAAGAGCATGACGGTGAAGAAGAAGATAACGATGATGGGGAGGATAAAGAAGAGGATGATGATAAAGAAGATCTAGCTCGTTTTAGATACTGAAATAATAAACCTTTATGTGTATTCTTTTAAATTTCATGTTGATTTAGCTGTATAATGTAGCTATTTGATGTGATCAAGCATATACAAATATATATTCTCATATATATTTACGCATACATGATTATCTCACACGTCTTTATCCCTTTATGACTAATTCGTATTTATTTTAACTGAGCCTTACCGACATTGTCCAGTAATAACTGCTGTCTGAGTAATGATTAGAGGATTGACGATAATAACATATCTTGACCGAAGACTAGGTTAGATAAGCACGGCTTGAAGCTATATAAGGAAACTGTGGCACTTATTGTGATACAGCACACTACCAGAATTGTACTTAAACTCAGATATAAAAAAGCTATATAAACCTACACCTTTTTTATTTAATAAAATGATAATTCCTATTTTGCGTAGCTCATCATCCATATCGCAACAGTTTGATGTTTCTAGATAGAAATCAATGCTTGCTACTACTTTGTTTTAGCGCTGTCAATATCTAAGCACTAGTAATGATTTTTTTCTTTACCTTCAATAGTAGCTTGAATATGATAAAAAAAAAGCCATCTTCAAATGTCATCTATAAGAACTGAAACCTCTGTAATATTGAGGTTGGCAGAGCAATCAAAACGAATACACCATTCCTGCGGCTTAAGTTGATTTAGTTAAACGCGCTTTATCAAAGCCAGTCTACTACACACTATAGTAGACAACGTATCTAGCGGTGTTTAATGAAAAGACCATCATCTTAAAAATCTACCGACTTTGACACAGGCACAGGGCAAGCATACTTTACAGAATGAGCGTACTAAACACAATGTTTAACACAAATTTAGACCTTCGACTCGATATTAAGCTCCTGTCAATGGCCACAGAACTTAAATGAATACGCCCTCGATTCTTGAAGTATGCTCGGATCGCACTCTAAAGATTGAGAACTACGGTTCAGTTAGTAAGTGCTGCTGGAAGATTTTGTTAGTAAGCGCTTACATTGTCTCCTTTTAATCTTTTAAGTCAGAGTGAAGCGATGCCGAAAAAAAGCATTCCTCTTTTTTTCTCGCATTGCTATTAGCAACTGGCTTCTATTGTATACAACGTCGTTAATAACGCGTAAAATATTACTTAAAGTGCGATTCAATAAACACTTGGGAAAGACGTTGACAGAATGCTGGATACAGTCTCTCAGCGCTTTTTTTTTTAGATACGATGTTACATGTCTCAGAGATTATAGTATGAAGGTCTTCATTGCCACTAAGCTTACTACGTTTAACCTTGTTTTTCACAACTGCTCAAAACTGTCCGATTGTATTTAATTTAGGCGAGTAAGGAGGGAGATAAATGCATTTATATTTTCTGCTGGGAGAAATCCAGGGACAATAGAGTCATTTTGATATCTGAAACCAAAGTAGTGGGCCATAAGAATTCAAATATAATATCTTGCCAAATTCACTCTTTTGTTGGACAGGTACATAGCAAATGGTGGGCAAGATAGCTTCTTCACTGAGAGACAACACTCATGCAAGATAAAATTATTGACTGTAATTTCTTTAAGCTAAAGCTCTCAAAACCTCTGGCTAGATTTTCGACAGCTTCTTCCGTTGCAAAAGGGGTTTTCTTCATACAGTTTAAAGATGTGGCGTTTTTGTTCCTCTTGAAGTTGGCTACGAGGGCGGCTAACAGTGTTGGCCCTCTTCTCGTAAATTTTCCATCCAGGCTCAATTTTTATTATTTTGGCCCTGAGCAGTTCGTTCAGAAACACCAACCAATCTTCGAGACTTTGCAGCCGAGAAAAACTTTATATTTGAACTGTACAAAAACGGTGTTTTTTGTTCATCTGTATAGTTTTGGTAGGTATTGCCTTCAGCCTTCATCTTTTCGACTTTTTTTTTTTTTGGCAATATCTAGTCGCCATTCGCTTTTCTGAAGTCTCATCTTCAGGGTCAAGCTCAATAGGAGTGATGGGTTGAAAAGGTTTATAATTTGTCAAGTCAGTTAAGTCTTTCAAATGAAACTCATGTCCTTCTTCAGTGATGTAGTCCATGGCTTCGATCTCATCCTTTGTGGTAATCGAGCCTCGATTATCTTCCACAAAATAGTGAAGTTTATTGCTCATGCTGAAAGTAAAGAATCTGAAAGAAACGCTGATTGGCATTTTGTAGGCCGCCATTTGAATCTTTAAATCGGCCAATTGAGGCCGTAAGCACTGTATGGAGTTAATTTGCGTCTTTTTCAGGATAATACGTATACTCAGAGTAGAAATGAAACATCTGAAATAAAAATAACATTTTTTTTAATTTTAACGTCAATAATTTAGGTTTGTAGACGGTGCCTATTCTGATATCCTCAATGGGATAACATTTGATCGCGTTCTTCTATCCGATTTAAAAAATTGAAGCACGTAATAAGTTATTGATTTTTGAAAGTAATAAGCCCGGAAAAAGAGTTGCTGAAAAGAGACTATTGTAATAGACACTTTGTTAAATCGTTGTTGGTTGGTTCAACGAATTTGTACCACATCGGGAAGGGTACAATCCTGATTTATGTGAACCTGTGTTGGCGAGCGTTTTGATCCCCACATGATCTTTCATGATTTCATGACTCTTTTTTTTTTACAACAAAACAAATACTGAGCTTCTAACCAAAGTCATAAGATATAAAAAGCCTTTTTTTTACAAGCCCGGAAAAAAGTTATGGTATAAGTATTAAACAAGTTTTTACATTTAAAGAAACTATATTGTTTATATATCTGTCTTTACCCACGTTGTCCTTTTTTCTCTCTTTTTTCTTTTCGATAAATTATACATTGAAAAAAAACTTTTGTTTTACTTATAAAAATAAAAAAATAGACATAAATTGTAATCTTTAAGAAGTAGAGACACTTATTAACAGTACATAGATATAAAATGTCACATTTCCAACAAGTATATACAGCGCAACCTTCTCCTGCGGTAATGATGAGCTCTCCCCAACCTTATGGCTATAACTATTCCCAACATCCAAGCAGTAAAGTATATTGATGCATACTTTTTAAAATGAAAATCAGATTTTAATAATGCAATTTTTTTCTAATAATTAGTGCAGTCCTATTATCCTCAAGCTCACCCAATGCAACAACCATCGGGTTTTATGCCTCAGAACCAAGGGCATGGAGGTAGCGGCTGTGTTGAATGTTGCTTTGCGTTATTGTAAGTTAGTTATTGCAGGAAGTTTTATTAATGAAAATTAATCACCCTTTCCTCATAGATGTATCGGTGCATGTACCTACTGCTGTACTCAAGGGTGCTGCCCAGACGATGGAGGCTTTTGCTGTGGAGGAGGATATAATGATCCTAATGATTGCGGATGCTGCTAGCATACGTATCTAACGATGCAATATTATCACTTTCTTTCCGTGTACTATTAATATATAAAACATAATTTTTGCGAGGTGCAACACTTGTTGGCATCGGCACTATACAAAAATAAGCTGCATAATACAATATGACAATTACATCTGCCGATAAATACCTCTAAAAATAAAGATCAACTTTTTTTGTTAAGGATTTCTTGATAAATCCAGGTTACGTGTTTATATATATATATCGTTGATATTAGTCATATTATATGTTTAAAGATGTATTCATTATACATGTGTTATATGTATTCTGGGAAACACAAAGACAAATTCACACTATGGTTAGTTTATTTATAAAAAAAATATCAGGTTAAAAGTGAGACGTGCGACTTGGCTCCAAGTGTCAATTTAAGATACGTAATCGGTGTCTTAAGCTGCTGGGTACATGTGATACTTTATTTACAGACTGTCGTGTAACTGTATTTCCCCCCAAGATAAAAACGTTTTGCTCTTTTTTTTTTATTCGCTTTTTTTTTTATTTCTCTCCAAAAAAAAATTTTAACAATGAAACATTTATCTACTCTCCGTGAAAAGGGTCATGTCGAAGTGGGACTTCAACGCCAGTCTTCACCAATTAAAATTTACTATGAAATGCATGGTAATGGCCCTGAAAACGTATTACTCGTAATGGGTAAAGTATAAAGACTTTGACTGAATTTTCAAAATAACTTGTCATTAATGTTAATATTAGGCTTAAGTTCGGCGTGTAGTGCCTGGGATTTACAGGTACCGATGATATTCTACACTTTAAAATTCGTTCGGAGTTGACTTTTTTTTTTTTTTTTTTGCAACTAGACAAAGTACTTGGCAGAAACCGGCAAATACACTGTGATTGTATTTGATAATAGAGGAATGGGTTTCTCAGGTATAAATAAATTATGCTTATCTCATAATATATATTTTTCATACTAATTAATAATACCATATGATAGATTCTCCTATCGGGATTTATTCGTAAGTTGTCATTTCATTTTACCCAATTTAGGAAACTAAAAAATACTTTTTTCTAATATTTATATATCTACAGTACCTCCCAAATGGCTATTGACGCCCTCGAATTACTAGACCATTTTGGATGGAATAATAATGTGCATCTTGTAGGTATCTCTATGGGTGGTATGATTTCGCTCGAAATGGCTGATGCTGAACCCTTAAGGTTCCAGTCTTTAACTCTAACAAGTACCACCTCAAAAAGAAACATACCTACTGTAAGTATATACATGTTCAATTCACATAGAGAAAAAATTCTGATTAACCTATTTAATTTTAGTGGGCTGCTATATCTACTCTCTCGAAGATTGCGCTCTTTTACCGCGATCCTAAAGACCAATTGAACGCTGCCATTGATTTAGTATTCCCCCCTGACTGGCTTTCACAAAAACCAGTTTCAATTTCAGAGCATGCTACAAACAGAGAACTTGCTACTCACGGACTTATTGGTCATTTCGCACGCTCTCGTCGCCAGCCTTTACACGGAAATATTGGCCAAGCAATAGCCTGTCTTCGCCATAATGTATCAGATGATAGACTATTGAATATAAGGGCCAGTGGTTTACCCATTATGATTGTTACAGGCACTTATGACAATTTAGTACGACCTGAATATTCATACCATATGAAGAAAGTTTTTGCAGAAGACGCAAGGTTCGAGTTGTTTGAAGGAAGTGGTCATGCTATTCCCGAAGAACAACCTGATCGATATAACAACCTATTAATTGATCATTTTACCATTGCTAATAATAATAATAAAAGACCAACAGCCAAGCTTTAATGCTAGGTACTGTTTTAAAAACAAAGCTTTCCTCCTCTGTTTGATATAATTTGATTGGATAAAATATATCATATGCACCGTACCCTCTTAAAAAAAATACAACAGTTCTAGTCTCAATAGGTCTCTTTTTTCTCTTTTTTTTTTAAAAAGAAAATAGAAACTAATGTTCGCTGTCAATAAATATATATGTATATGTATATATTGTAATGTTTCAGTTCTTTCCAAGCATTGATTCGACTTGATCACCAGAAGTTTCTGTCTTCAAAATATACGCAGCCGCACTCGATGATAGATCAATAATTTTCATTTTACTGACTCCACTTGATATACACAATTAGTTATGTAAACGAACGAAGATATTAACGCTAAGAAACACTTGCTCATCAGACGCGATAATTGCTGTCCCTTTTTACAAACAAAACAATTATCCACATGATATAAACTTATATTATAAAGTTTCTTCGTCTTTGTGCTTATCTTTATTAGTTTGTTACTTTGGCCTGTCAACAGGTCTGCGTAACGATGATTAGTTGCACTTTCAGAATCATCAAAATAATCTATAGTCGATGGTTGGTTCAGTGATATTTAGGACATAATACAACCGATCTTTATATTTGTAAGGGATTCTTGATACACAATCAATTTACACGGTCGATTAAAAAAATGTAAGGCATCTACCTTTTATTTTTTTACTGTGGTTATACCAGTTTTAAGCGAGCGGTTTCCGTTTTTACCAGCATACCACAGGAAAAATCTTCCTTTGAAAAAATGCGCACATGGTATATAAATATATTTTCGCTTATATATGAATTCATTTTTAAAAGAAAAAGGAACAAATGATAAAAAGTCTATTTTATTATAAATTATATACTTAAATACTACACATGTATTTATACGAAAGAGAAACTCGTTTTCATATACTTTTTTAATTCTTTTTTATGAATAAACAAAATAAAACGTCATAATTTTTTGGATCGACCGTGTAAACTGACTGTGTATCAAGATTTCCTCTTGTTTTTTGTGTGTGCTACTCAAGTATTTTTTTTTTTTTTTTTTGGTTTTAATATGTCAGCAATTTGATCAGCTTATTAAATTAGGAGTTGCTTTTCTATTCTCAGTTGATTTAAACATTTTGAAACACATAATTTCTCACTCGAATTCATGCAATTTAAAGAATATATGCAAAACAGACGAAGATTTTAAGGATACAAAATATATCGTTTTACAAACAATATGGTACGGATGCACCGTAAGAAAACTATTTACGATTAACGTAGATAGAGTAACATTAGCTAGTCCTTTATATCTTATAACGTAGCTAGTGCCTCATGCTATGAAAAAACAACAGTTACACTAATATAGTTTTCAAAACTAGACGCATATATATTGATTTTCGTATGACATTAATGCATTAGTATTTTAGTAAATAAATTATGCTTTACCCAACTTGCGCATTTAAAATGTGGCGTTCATATTGTCACAGCTAAAATAGAATATGCTGTGTACTACTTCAATTTAGATATAAATTACTTTAAAATATAAACTCAATAAAAGGTCATCTTTTTACCACTATATATTTACAACTAAAAGTATTGTCTATTAAAATAACTCTGACAATTGGTAGCACCAGTAGTTAAAAACACAAATTAACTAAGTATTGTGAATGTCATCAGACGACTGTATTCAGAAAGAAATACTGGATCATCCGACACACATCATTCAAGAAATAATTAAATCAGCAAAAAGAAAGTTAAAACCAGAAGAGCAAAAGGAATTAGTGGAATTTATAACATCCAGAGGAATTTTAATAGATACACCAAAAACATACATAAATTATACAAAATCAGAAAAAGTAACAATATATCAAGGATCAAGAACATTAATAGATCAATTCAAAGTATATAAAAATAAAAATAAAAACACTGTAATAGAAGAAGATATTGAAATGAATACAGAAAATAATTCAACAACAACAAGTAATAAAACTTTCTCTGAAGAAGAAGTTTTACGTTTAATTTCTGCAGCTATACAACAACAGCAGCAACAACCACAACAACATCAACAACAATTCAGTAATCAAGTACGAATTCCTACCCCCTCTACATATGATGGTAGTAGAGATATTACAAAAATAAATAATTGGTACACTTCGGTGGAACATTATTTAAGTTTTTATAATTTTGAAAGAGCGCGTTGGGTATCCTATGCGATATCATTATTAACAGATCATGCTCGATTATGGTACTACCGTATGGCACAACGATCTTCTCACGATTTATCCGACTGGGAAGTATTTAAAATTAGTATGGATATGGAATTCAAACCAAAGTATACATTACAATCAACAAGAGATAGATTATTTGAGTTAAAACAAACTTCATCTGTACAACATTACATTAAAGAATTTCAAGATGTATTACTCGAATTAGATATCACAGAAGATGAAGCTATGGATAAGTTTGCAAGAGGATTGAAAGATCGTGCTAGGGCACATATATTACTAAAAGACCCCATTGATTTAGAAAGTATGTTTCATTGTGCACGAACGTTTGAATCTGCCACACAATATGGTAAATCAACAAATAGTTTTAACCCAACAACATCAGCTATCGATGATCCCATGGATTTATCGGTTATTGAAATTAAAAAACAAAATCAACTACTTCTAAATTTATTAAAGCAACAACAAGGTTCTAACAACAATAGTTCTGGACAAAGAAGTAATAATAACTGTTTTTATTGCGATAAGATTGGACATAAAAAGGCTGAATGTAGAAATAAAAAATGGGATGAGGATAGAGGTATTTTTCAATCTAAACGAAATAATCGTAATGACTATCGTACACAAAAACCTCGCAATAATTATAATAGTAATACTACTAATAATTACAGCACTAATAATAATAATAACTACCGAAAACCTAACAATTTTCGTCAGCAGATCAACGCATTATTAGATAGTTATGATCCATTAAGCAATAACACAAATAGTTATCAAACTAATACTAACAATGATAACGATAATAAAAACCTAATTGATCTATCATCTTGTGATAATCAAGACTACTACTCTTATCCTATATTGTCACCTAACATTGCGCCGGAAACACATACTTTGTCATCTGCTGAAAAGTCATTTTTAAACAATGTTGATAATTCATCCAATGCGTTACCTTTATACAAAACTATGGTGGGTGGATCTAATTTCAAAATATTAATCGACAGTGGTGCCAGTACAAATTATGTACATCCTAAATTACTTTCGCACGCTTTGACAGAAAGGGAAGTTGTCAATCAGGCAGTAGAAACTGCAGATGGTAACAAGACGAACATAAACAAAAAAATTACTTTTAGATTATTTTTAGGAAATAACCATGAACACCAAGAAGTAATCACTGCATATGTTTTTGAATCAAAATTTGATATTATCCTCGGTCGTAACTGGTTGAAAGAAACTAAGCCTAAACCTGACTGGTTTGATGACACATGGGAAGTTACTGATAAAAATACAACTATTGTCACCAAAATATATCCTGTATCACCACCAAAAGCATTACATAATATCAATACAATTAATCCACAATTAAAAACAAAGGAGACAACTAATATTGATTATCTAGCATCAGCTACGCAAGTAGCTAGATGGCTTAAAAAAGACCAAATAACTGAATGTTTTGTAGTAAATTTTATAGATGAAAGTACAGGTAACCACGCAACAATTACACCAATATCACCTATTGATATGAAAGACATTCAACTTGATAAAGAATGGAAAGAAGAATTTGCAAAATTATTTCCTTATGCATTCAAAGGCGAAATAACTGAATTACCACCGAATAGACATACCAGAGATATAATTGTAACTGACCCTAAAGACGCTCCTCCTATTTTTCACCAACCGTATCGAATGAGTCCTCTAGAATTAGCGGAACTCAAAAAGCAATTAATGGATTTAGAAGAAAAAGGGTTGATAGTACCAACTGCATCACCTTATGGGTTCCCTATTTTATTTGTTCGAAAAGCAGGATCAAATAACGCTGATGGAACACCAAAATTAAGAATGTGTTGTGATTTTCGCAGTATTAACAAAATTACCATTGCTCAAAGAATACCAATACCAAGAATAGATGAGTGTCTGGATCAATTGCATAACAGTACTTGTTTCTCACAAATTGATTTAATTGGAGCTTTTAATCAAGTTCGTTTATCTGAATCAGATTCAATGAAAGCAACAATATCGCATCGTTTCGGTCAGCATAGATTTTTAGTTGCCCCTTTTGGATTAAAGAATTCTGGTCCATATTTTCAAGATGTCATCAACAAAGTTCTGAAGTCATTCGTAGATAAATTTGTAATAATATATGTTGATGATTTATTAGTATATTCAAAAAATGAAAGTGAACACAAAGAGCATGTAAAACAGGTTTTACAAAAACTTGATGAAGCTAAATTTGTTATAAATATAAAGAAATCACATTTCAATATGAAAGAACTGACATTTTTAGGTTATCATATATCAAAAAATGGTATCTCTCCTTCGCAACAAAAAACAGAAGCTATTAGTTTATGGCCTATTCCCACTAATGTTCAACAAGTACGTCAATTCCTTGGGCTTACCCAATATTATCGCAGATTCATTCCAAAGTTTGCGCATATTGCGTCTCCCCTTACAGATTTAACGGCGGGTACTGGTTATAAAACACGTGCTATAGAATGGACACCACAATGTCAAAATGCTTTCGATTTATTAAAACAAAAATTGTCCTCTGCTCCAATATTACTTACTCCAGATATGAACAAACCATTCCGAATTGAATGTGATAGCTCTGATTTTGCGGCAGGTGCGGTGTTACTTCAACAAGATCAAGATAATAATTGGAAACCATTGGCTTTTGAAAGTAAAAGATATAGTAAAGAAGAAAGAGTATACCCTGCTCAGGAACGTGAAATGTTAGCCATTCTGATTGCATTAAGAAAATGGAGATGTTTCATTGATGGTAAAGATTATGTTGTATATACTGACCATCTCCCACTTAAATATTACAGAGATCAAAAACATCCAGTACCTCGTTTAGTACGATGGATGTCAGAAATAGAATTATATAACCCTAATATTCAATATAAACCTGGTAAAGAGAATATTATACCCGATTTATTATCTCGTCGCGATGGACCCGATTGCGATCCTGCATCCACATCAGTACAACCAAAATATTTATATAACTCTGAAATTAATAATAACAATAATAATACTAAACATTCTTTAAGTAAACCAGTTCAGTCAATCAGGGATGACCCTATTCAAGACTGGCCCTTACAATATTTTCGTAATGAAAACCAATGGCCTCAACTACTACAGAAAGAACTCCAACAAAACAAAGAAAAATTTATAGTCAAAAATCAACATATATATAAACTAGTCAAAAATTCAAAAACAAATGAAAGCATGGAATTAAAGTTTATACCTTTTCATCAACGTGCTGATTTTATTAACAATTTCCACATAGCATACGGTCATCTTAGTCAACTGTCAATATACCACCAATTAAAAAATAGAATTTGGTGGCCGGGTATACAACAAGATATAATTGAATACTTGAAATCCTGTGCTCAATGTCAACTCGCAAGTCGTTCGGAAAAGAATATTCACCATTCACCAATGAAACCTCTTGATATTCCTCCTGCTTTTTCGCGTTGGCATCTTGATTTTATAGGAGAATTACCAACAACAAAAAATGAAAATAGATGGATACTTGTGGCTGTTGATTATTCGACTAATTGGCCTATTATACGTGCATTAAAAAATGCAACTGGTGATGAAATCGTACGATTTATATATGAAGAAATTGTACTAAAATTTGGTAACCCCGTAGAGATCTTTACAGATAGAGGTGCCAACTTTATGTCTAAAGTATTGAAGCAATACATGAATAAAATCAGGTCAAAGCATACCTTTACGAGTGCTTTTCATCCAAGAAGTAATTCAAAGTGTGAAAGACTTAACCAAGTAATCAAGAATATGTTAAAGAAGTATGTTAATGGTGATGTTCATAGCTGGGACGAATATATTGATACAGTTACGTTTGCTTGCCGTATTCGAAAACATACTACAACGGGATATAGTCCATTTTTCCTCGTATATGGTACTCAGCCAAGGATTCCTGGAGACTTTCATAGACCTTATATGAATGATATAACCGAATTTGATGCCAACCTGATAACTGAAGATGCTTTAACTCGTATTCGTAACCTTAGAGAAGCTAGATTCTTAGCAGAAGAAAATTTACGGAACCAAGGCATAAAGGATAAGGAAAGATGGGATAAAATAATAAAGGGTAAAGAAACACAAGTATTTAGTAAAAACAATTTTGTACTATTACGACATGAATCTAAAAAAGGTCTGGAATACAACTGGATGGGACCTTATCAAATTATTAACTGCAATCTGGATTTCAATGTCTACCAGATCAAAGAATTAGAAGGAAAAGTTTATAACTCATGGGTACATACAGACCGATTAAAACCAATATCAATCAATAATAACAACTTAACAACTAGTTGGTATATTCCACGTATTGCAAGAGCACAATAACAATGAAACAACTATAAAAAAAAAAAAAAAAAAAAAATCAAAAATTCAATTCAGTCAAATTAATTCAATCAAACAGCAATTTATTATCAAAACAATACTTAAAGATTCTTTACTCTTCGTTATATTATCACTCTAACCTAATCTTTTGTATTTTTTTTCCTCTGTTATTCAATACTTGACTTTAGACTAGTAAAACTTTAGGGAGGGGATATTGTCACAGCTAAAATAGAATAAGCTGTGTACTACTTCAATTTAGATATAAATTACTTTAAAATATAAACTCAATAAAAGGTCATCTTTTTACCACTATATATTTACAACTAAAAGTATTGTCTATTAAAATAACTCTGACAATATATAAACATTCGATTTATACCAATAAAGTATATCGCAACTAAAAATAAACATGCTAGGGGAGATAACAGTATACTTAATAACTGACGATTTTCCTTTTATCTCTTTACTTCGAGATATTATTTCCTTTTGGTACAATAGGCACGAAGCATAACCTAACAAATACATAAACAAGGCATAGAAAACAAATTCGCTATCTTTCAAAAAGAATAATTCAATATAAAACGTTTGCTTATCTCTCTCTTCTCTTCACCTAAACTAAAGTTAAATAGAAATGATATTTAAAAGCTTAGGGAAAAGTTGTATGTAACAAGTGGATTCCACGGACTTATAAATTCAACCTTATTTTCCCATTCCTTTTTTTTGGAAGTATGGTAAATGATTTATTTTGATTAACCTTTATTATATTGGTGGTGTACAAATAATACCTATAACATGTGAATAAACGCCTCCTTATTTTACGGAGTTAAAATAAGTAAATCCATATTTATAGCTCTTTATCTGAGCGAAAGAAATTTGTAAGAGTCAAACAACATACCATTGTGGAATAATGCCGCTAGTTCTAGAAAAAAATCTAATAAAATATAACTAGAACTTTGCAAGATACACGCTACTCTGGAAAAAGATCTTGAAAACTGTATAGCCGAGTACATATTATACCTCAATATATTCTTTGGTCTGATCCGATAATTAAGCCATAATAAAGTTTCACAGAGTTAGTATCGCCTCCTCTCACTCTAACTTTCCCAATAAATATGCTCTTTTAGTTCTCCCTGGGAGCTATTCCAAGATAACTGTTGTAAATTTAGGATACTTGTATATCCGTTTGTATCGATATAACCTTATCATGAATTGGAAAAGTTATAACATATATAAGTACATTTTAAAGTAAGTTTGTATCATATCAGTAGTCGCTTATATACGGAAGGGAAGTAAATAATAGAAAAAAAGTATCATTGTTAAAGAGGAAAAAAGACAAGATTATTAACTATCATTAAAACTTGAAATTAAGTGATCATTGTTAAAAGCTAATAAACAGGATTTACTTATATTTAAATGTATGCAGGCGGGTTTTTTTTTACGTTTGGTTAATTTGTGAGAATAAAAATCCCAGTATTTGATATACCGGATGTAAACATGCGATAAGACAAATCTAGAGGCTGTATTTGAATACGAATGTTATATAAACTTTTTCTTTTTCTTTCTTTTTCATCTTACTTTTTAAAACAAAAAATAAAATAACAAATGCCCAAATCAATTTCTGTTCTAATTGTCGGCGGTGGTATTGGTGGACTATCTGCTGCTATCGCATTACAACGTTCTGGTCATAGGATAACAGTGTTAGAGGGCGCCAAAGAGTTTTCCGAGATCGGTGCTGGTATTCAAGTACCTCCCAATACAGCATGCATACTAGATGCTTGGGGACTTTTAGACAAACTGAAAGAAAATGCAGTTTGCCCTAGTTCTATAATTATGAGAAGGTATGCCAATGGTGAGATTATATGTGCTGCTCAATTAAAACCTGACATGACTGATAAATACAAATACCCGTAAAGTATAATAATGTCTTATAGTATATCTTTTTTTTTTTAACCAGTCTAATATAGATACCTGTTGATTCATCGAGCCGATTACGTAAAATTGTTATACGATGCTGCTGTTGATTTAGGTGTAAAGGTTATAGTTAATGCTAGAGTACAATCAGTCGACGAAGAAACTAATAGTGTCATTTTATACAATGGAAAATCGTTTCAATCCGACCTGGTCATTGGTGCTGACGGTATTCGCTCTAAGGTACGCCGTGTAGTTATTGGAGACAATGAAATTGCGCCCTATTCTACTAATTGCGCTTTTCGTGCTACTGTATCCACTGAGGTCATGAGATCTGACCCAGAAATTTCGCGCTTTATGAACGATGTTAGTTCCAATTTTTGGATCGGCCCCAAACGACATGTAGTCGGATATCCAATAAAAGATGGGACATTATACAATCTGGTTATGATCCTTCCCGGTGTCGCTGCTGCAGATAAATGGAACGAGTTTGGCGACTTGAACGAAATGAAAGAAAGTTATAATGATTTTGATCCTGTTCTTAAAAAAATATTGAGTTACGTTACAAGCTGTCGAAAATGGGCATTAGCAGAGCTTCCCTCTATTGCTCAATGGGTAAGCCGAAGCGGAACTATTGCATTAGTAGGTGATGCTGCACATGCAATGCTTCCGTGTCTTGCGCAGGTAAATAATGCATGTGATCAGCGTTTTGATTATATAATTTAAAGTTAGTTTGTTTTATTTATATTAGGGAGCTGCGCAGGCAATTGAAGATAGCGCTACTCTTGGTATCCTTTTATCTAATATTAATTCGTTAGAAGATATCCCTAGTATTCTTCGAATTTATGAAAGAATCCGCCGTCCGCGTACACAAATTATACAAAAACAATCATTTGAAAACTGCAATAGTTGGCATTTACCAGATGGTCCAGAACAAAGAGCTCGCGATGAGGCCATGTCAAAAGCGGATGCTTTCAGGAGATCCGAAACTAAAGTTGAAGGCGTAAAAAGCCCTCTCCAATGGTCAGATAAAGATTTTCAACCATGGCTTTATGGTCATAATGCTATTTCGGTAGCTAAAAATGTGTTACAAGAAATCATCGAGAATCCATCTTCTCTTGAAGAAAGACCAAATCTTTAAATATTACACTTTGTAGTGTATCCATTATACCTATACAAACGTTTTTTTAAAGAAAATAGTATAACACACACCCCCTCCTCCTCCGCTTAGTTGTATATGATTACATAATAAAACTTTTTTTCTTCTTCATTAATGCATATGTGTAAATTGACAGTTTTTTTTTTAAAGAACTCAGAAGCCTTTGTATGGCGAAATTTTGTCTTAGAAGAAAAACTCAAAAACAATATTAGTAACCAGATGTACGCTATATATCCAAAATCGCTACAATACATGATGCACAGCTTTGCTTTTTAGTATTTTATACCCCATTTATCTCATTGTGTAATAATAACTATATTTAACTCTAAAATATTTCACAAAGTGTATAAAAACACTCAATAAACCCCCACCTATTTATAGTTAACATAAAAAAGCTTACTTTTATTATGAAAAGATACACTGGGTTTTAGTTTATTCGCGGTATACCAAGATTTCGTTAAAAAACAGTATACAAATTTGGAACTTGAAAATTCTAAGTATTTGTGGTTTTAGATCTCACTAGGAGAGACTGGCTCTAAGTAAGTAGTCCGTATTGAAAAAAACTAAGGAGAACAGATACCTTTTAATTTTCGGATAAACCATTGCACTTTCATGAAAATATGTTTACATTATTAGATAAAAAAAGTTGAAAAAAAAATAACAGAAAGAGAGCAAATTAAATGTTTATAACAAGTATATACCGTTTTAGATGATACATATCCGGGCCTTGCTTATTTTAAAACAGTGAACTTGTTGCATGAATCAAATTGGAACAACAAGAGTGTAAAAATGATTAACTAACGTATAGATCGAGCACATATAAAACGAATTGTAGTATAAATACTTCATGGTATTATCGAACCAAGTTTTTGAGACATCTGAATATACTAAATTTAGCGTCAAATTATGTCTAAGGCCAAGCCCGTCTTCCTGTTTATGCTTATCCTTAGATACGATCATATTGTATATGTTAATAACGAATTTTAATGATAGCCCTTTCGATTTATTTTCTAAAGAAGGAGAATTGATATCAAGTTTACCTTCTGCCATTAAAGATAAGCAGCTGTATTTGGATCAATTTTTGATATTAAGAGTATCAAGGAATATTGTAACTCCAAAGGCTTAACATTCATACATAGAATTTTGATTCGACCCAGGCCTGTTACATGTGTCATTAATGGTAGTACTCCCAATATTACACCTAGTATCGAGGAACCCCCCCAAAAAAAAGCCTGGCAAGACAGCTAATCACCAACAAAAAATAAAAAAGTTGGAAAAAACCGCCGAAGAATTAAATAAGCAACTACAAGATCGAAAGAATAGCTTTAATCTAGAAGAAGCGGATTGTCATATAAGAAACTTAAAGAAGGAGCGAAATTCGTCATCGCATGAAGGCCAAAGAAATGTGATGGCTGCTGAAATAAAGATCATGAAACAAAGGCGGTGGACTGATTTCAAACATATAGAAATATTGCGTCGTGAAATTAAAGAAGCAAGAAGGAAAGCTTATTTTTTTCGAATAACGACTTTAGCCGATAATGTTCAAGACGTGTCTCAAAATCATGAAGCATCCGATGATTTTATAGATAGTTTATTGACGAATATAAACGATTTAAAGCTTAGCAGAACAGATTATGATTTGCAAACAATATCGGTTACAGTGGGAGTATCTCTGAAAATGTTCAATGCTCATTTAAATTTATACAATGAGTTCAACCCAGAACATCCATTGTAAGTATAAATCATTTCAAATAATTATGGGCTTTATTATGTATATCGTTACTTATAAATGTCAAACTAAACATTTAGGCCTATAAAACACCAGCTTGATACACCCTTTCTGGTTTTACCAAAAGCTCATAAACTGACATCAAAGAGTATAAACTACTTGCTTAAAAAACCAAATGTCATATAAACTTGAACGAAGAAAAAAGAAAACGGTTAGTATAAGGCAACATAGGTACATAAATATTAAGAGTAAATTGTAACTAACTCTATCTTCTACATTTATAGCAACTGGGGAAAGACGTTTCTACGATCGAAATGAATTTGTCAAAGCTTTCAAAACCTGCCAGCTCGAAAGAGATCGATATAAAGAAGCAGTATAATGTAAGTTAATACTACATATTATATCACATTATATTAGACAGAAAATCAAACATGCATTAAACTGTATATAGTATCATGCGAGAGAAAGGAATAGATTGCGTTAATTTTACAATTTTGGGGTCTCGTCTAGAGAAAGAAGAACCACTGAGCTTTTTACAAGAAGAACTAAAGATCGTGTAGCCGCCAAAGAGCGCAGATTTGTAAAAGGAAAATCAAAAAAAGCTATTCCTATGATGGCTATCAATAATGCTGGTACTGGGGTTGGTAATTGTATTAAAGGTTATGATAGACGAGGGGGGAAATGGCTAGCGAATTTACACAACAGATATGTGCCAATAATCATGACAGATGAGCATATGACATCCCAATTATGCCTGTATTGTTATTTCCCCATCGTTCATCCTCGAACATTGGATAATAAAAGAATCCTTGGAGCTTCTCGTTGTTTAAATCCTGATTGTCCCGCATTCAAACATGGAAGAGCAACCAATAATCGTGATGTTATGTCTGCTGCAGCAATAGGAATATCCGCAATTACGAAAGTTTTATATAATCAAAACTTTCCTCCCTTATCTAAACATTAACAACATTTATATCTTTTTTGCTCCTGGCCGCCTGAAAAACACACGCTTTAAAGCGGTGGCGCGCCAGATTGTGCTTCGCCGCCTGTGCGGTTTGAATACTTCGGGTAAAGTAGAAATATTTTAAAGGACTTAAATTTTAAAACTAGCATTTTTTTATTTCTTTTTTGGGATCTAGAATATTGTTACTATTCAGTATGTTGTTAGTTATTGTCTAGGCTGAAAATAGTTAGAATTACGGCCGTTTTGATAAAAACTGCAAATAAAAACATGATTAACTACTCTTCCTGCTTTCAAGGATGCTTTTTCGAAACCAAAAAAGGTCCTATAACAAATTCTGTAATTTACTTAACTTATATTAGAATATATAGGTGTTTATAAATTTAATTTCAGTTCGTGGAGCTTACCAATATAAACTCCCAGTTCTTGACCTCATGTACATATATATCTATTATAAAAGGAAATAAAGCGATTTGACCTGATCTTGTGGCCAATGTTTCTTATAAATCATTTTTCATAGTTCTTTTTATTAATCCGATCGATTATATTATCAAGTCAATAAGTTTGAAGTATATGGCATTGTAATATTAACTATACATTATTACATATGCGGATATAAGAAAAACCATATCTCTGACCAATGTATGTATATAGGGGAGAAAATAATACTACTTTTAGGTAAAAGTAACAGAGGAGGTTTAGTAGAAAGCTCTCCAGATAGTATACCTATAAGATATGATGATTTACATAGCAGCCGAAAGAGCTAGTGTTTACTAAATTAAAAATAATTTTTATAAGATACATAATGGAAGCTGTTAAAATAAAAAAATAAAAATAGCGTAACATAGCAAGAAATAGATTAATAATACTCTTTGAAGTAAGTAGTAATATTTTATTTGTAACAAGGATCAGATATTTAGTTGATGTAACCACTGAACCCATGAAATTATTTTGAGTAGTTGACCGAGAATTATACTTATAATGTATAATAATCAGTTCAGTATTCTTGTAAACAGAATTCCAATCGAAAATCATAATTTGCGGCATTTACAACAGTTCCCAGCCCATTTATTTAAATCGAACATATAAAGATTAAATTCTAAAAAGGACACATGATAAAGAACTTTCTTATTCTCCAACTGTCAAAGGTACATGATATATCACCAGACAACCATGCTTGCAATTATAAAACGCCTGTATTAAAAATTATAGCTCTCTTTTTAAAAACAATAAGAAACATCTTTACAAAAAAAAAAAAAAAAAAAAGGATACGCAAGACAATTACATAAAACGCTTTTGAAACACCAGAGAAAATATAGAACTTTCTTTTATTGAAAAAAAAAAAGAGTTAAAGAACAACACGTCATGCGTTCATCATATACGTTAGAATGTGATAAGATAAGTGGTATACATCAGGAATAAATATTTGTATTTGTCGTAACCAAAATGAATTCTGCTCATGTCATTTGATAAGGTACACGCTTCTTTCGTTCACATGCATATAATATATAAATTATGCCCCAGGTTATATGTAACTGTTTAGGGTAAAGTTCCAATGTCAGGTACACTGATTATATGTTATTTTATTTTATGATATACTTAGTTAAAAAATCCATTTTCTCTAAAGATTGATTTAAGATTTGTATTGAAGATTCTGTGCATAAAATATAGTGTTAAATTTTTACTCCAATTTATATGCATCACCAGTCTCCAAAAAAGATTACAGCAAGAGCACATTAAAATGACGTACCTTAATAGCCTTGCACTTTTATTCCGCTTATCCGTATACACACTATGCATTACAAACTATCATAATTTTGATTATAAGCTATACTTGCAAAGTGCTGCAAAAGAAAATAAAAATTAAGAAAAGTATTTTATTGAATAAATAATGCAAATGCGATTCTAAAAC
This sequence comes from Thamnidium elegans, assembly GCA_025201345.1. Lineage (NCBI taxonomy): Eukaryota > Fungi > Mucoromycota > Mucoromycetes > Mucorales > Mucoraceae > Thamnidium > Thamnidium elegans. Next base: position 1,935,138 of record JAIXMG010000001.1, on the reverse strand, counting down.
GAATAGTAGCCAGATGAGTAATTTAGGGAGCGATGACTAAGCCTTCTAGTTCAGCAATCATTGCCTTATCATCTTGCTTCTCTATGTTTTTCAAAGCGGATTGAATAGATTGTTTCATTTGTGGCTCAAATGCTTGCTCAGGTACACCCATCTTTCCTAACCTGTAATAAAATGCTAATGCCTTTAATTCTTGGTCCTTGCTTAAGTAAGAGGTGATAATGGTCGTGATAGCGCCCTTTGCTTTATCCCAGCTTGTCTTTGGTGGTGCCTTTTTAATAAGATGAATTAAAAGGTGCTCAGCTTTATGGGTATCTGTTTCTGCTAGTAATTTAGCAGCCTTCATCCAAACCAGATATTGAGGCAATTGCAGTGGTTGTTGTGCATGTACCATATAATCTTGTGATAACTGAATAATGGGTTTCGTTTCTTGAGGCTTTGATAACAAGTGTTCTAAATACATGGCGTATAAAGTATTACTAGGCTTGATGATATCTACATGCAACATAATATCACGCCATAAAAAGTCAATGGCATGTGAATCACCCGCCGCCTTGTAATACTTTAACATGATATTGCAGTCAAATTCATTTCGCGTCCCCAGTAAAGACAAGCGTCGCATTTGGTCAACAAGCATCTTTGCCTGAGTTAATTGATTTTTTTTCAAGTGAGCTTGAATAAGGTAGGTAAATGTTCGAGCCGTAGGTACAAGACCGCGGTCTTGCAAACTGCGCAACACTTGCTCAGCGTGCTCTAACGAGTTGCTCCATAAATATGACCGAATTAAACGGTTATAGATAGCAACCGTATTTAAATTAGCATGGTCCATTTCTAATTCAAGTTGTCGTAATTTGGTAATATCTTTTTGCTTTCCAGCTGCGTCAAGATCGATTTTTAATTGTTCCATTCGAGCAATTGATAACATGCCGATTTTGGTCACCTTGTTGGTAGGTTTCGCAGTCAAAAGTGCGTGTTCAATAATATGACTATATGTCTGCGTACTTTTATTCGACTGTTCAACAAGTTTCTCACGAAAGGAACTTGTGATGCCTAGATATAGTTTCTTTTCTTCGGCTGGACTGAGGAATCGCGTAAACCAACTGGTTGCTCTACTGCTATAGGATGATCTACTCGTCAGGCAGACTGCATTTTTTGTTGTTCTTGTGGCTGTTGTTCGTAATATGTTTTGAGCCATTAGAAAAGAAAGGAGATTTGTTTTAGTGTAAGTTATTGTTCAAATAAAAAAAAAAGATTAAATCTCGTACTATTTACAAAAATATGAGCGTGAGATGACGTCGGCGTTAGGTATGATAACGGGGCTGATTGGTTAAGTCAGTTTGTGCAATGTAAAAAGTTACGCTCTGGGGTTCATGCAAAAAAATGTCAAAACTGAATTCTAGAATTCAGTTCACTTTTATTTTTAATTTAAAAATTAACACTAAAAAAACATAAAAAAAAACAAAGTATAACTATATATCTGCAATCGTTTTATTAGGTAATACTCTTTTATGGATCTTCAAGGGTTCAGTTTGCATCGATATAAAATATGTATTTGATCGACTACATATTTGACAGCAAATTAATATCTATGGCAACATCAAGAGGTTTTTTTTTTCGCGAATAAAATTAGTTGCCTAGGTTACGTTCTTTTGAAAAATATTTACTGAATCATAAGCGCTAGTGAAAACTTTGAATAAATTGTTTTTGCTGGTACTAAAATAATGTATCGCATACAAGAAAAATAAATTACTGCATACCATAAACCTTCTAAAAAAAGCCTCCGATATCTAGGTTAGATAAGATCTGTAAAAAAATGCCCTTAAAAAAAAGTACGAAGCTACGTTTTGTCAATCATTATCTTCCAACGACTTTACTGCATCGGACTGTAGCTTTTAATAAATATTATGGGTTATTTGTTTTGACAGCACATGAACTTTGAAAACGAAAAGGATAAAGAGCAATTAAAAAAAAAAAACGTGAGCTGACTTTATTCCTTTTTATGTTTAGATCCGATAAATAGATCAATGCAAAATACAAAATAGTTTTTTATTAAAAAAGCGTAACTCTCTTTTTATTAAAATAGGAGCGGATAAAGACTTTCCTTGTGAATGCAAATGCTGTGTTCCTATATAGGAATTGGGTCATTTTTCGTCACTTTATTTCGCATCTCATCTCATTTCCAGTCCCGAATAAGAAATGATAAAAAAGGCGATCATGGAAGATGTGTCATAATTTCTAAAGTCACACCTAGAAATATAAATAAAAAATCTATTTTTTTTTTTTTGTTGTTGCTGGTTAAATTTCCATATTTTTTTCTATTACAAAAACTATGTCTACTTACGCTCTTAACTTTGGTGCTGGCCCAGCTAAAATGTAATATATCATCAAATTGTAGAATATAAAAAGAAGAAAGATACTAACAACAGAAAAATAAAATAAAAATAAATAATTTTCGTAGTCCTCAAGCTGTTTTATTAAAGGCGCAAAAGGAATTCCTTAATGTTCACGGAACTGGCATGTCCGTTATGGAATTGTCACATCGTTCTAAACCTTTCGGTGCTATTCTCGAAAAGACTAAAAAAGATTTAACTGAGTTAATGAAGATTCCTTCCAACTATACTATTCTCTTTATGCAAGGTGGTGCCACCACCGAATTTGCCTCTGTCTTTTATAACTTGGTTGCAACCAAACAACAAGAATTAAAACAAGCCGGTAAAGAAGGTGAGGAAATTGTTGTAGATTATCTTGTTACTGGTGCTTGGTCTTCCAAAGCAGCACAAGAAGCTGAACGTTTAATTCCTACCGTGATTGGTAACCCTGTTCGCGTCAACCGCGCTGTCAATGTAAAGCAAAGCAACGGTAAATTTGGTGTAATTCCTCCTGCTTCCGAATGGAAATTGACAGATGCCAAAAAGCATAATGTGGCTTACGTTTATTATTGTGATAATGAAACTGTACACGGTGTTGAATTTCAATCAATTCCTCAAATTGATGCATCCGTTCCTCTTGTGACAGATGTTTCTTCTAATTTCTTGTCACGTCCTATTGATGTATCCAAATTTGGTATTGTTTATGGAGGAGCACAAAAGAATTTGGGACCTGCAGGTGTTACTATTGTTGTTGTTCGTAATGATTTATTAGTCGATTTAAATGTTGGACCTATTCGTCCATTGATGCTTGATTTTAAAACAGCAGCCGATAATGATTCTATGTATAACACACCTCCTACATTCGCTATTTATATGGTCGGATTAACTTTAGAATGGTTGAAAGAACAAGGTGGATTAGATGGCATTCAAAAGGCCAATAACCGTAAATCAGAAAAGCTTTACAAGGTCATTGATGATTCTAAAATTTATACCTCACCTGTTGCAAAGGATTGCAGAAGTCATATGAATGTTGTTTTCAATTTAACAACAGAGGAGTTGGAAAAAGAATTTTTAAAGGGAGCCGAAGAAAAAAATATGCATCAACTCAAGGGACATCGCTCAGTTGGTAAATGTCTTAAATATATATATATATATATATATATATGATTTGATATATTAACAATTCTTTATATTATTGTAGGTGGTGTACGTGCTTCTATTTACAATGCTTTGCCTGAAGAAGATGTTGACGCTTTAATCGAATACATGCTTGAATTTGAAAAGAAACATTAAACTAAATAAAATAAAATTTTATATATATCATCCAAAGGGATCATACTAAAACGCATGAAACTATAATTGACAAGTAGGTCACGATACAAATGATATAATGCATCATGTATGATGATTGGTGAAAACTTATTTGTTACAGTACATTACACCAATCAAACAGAAAAGATAAAAAGATTAGAACCTTTTTGTATCACAGACCCTATCAACCTTATAAACTCACCCCCTCCCCCTCCCCCTTTTTCTTTTTCCTTTTTTTTTCCTCTCTTTTTTTTTTCTTTTTAAAAATAACACAAAAAAAAACAAGTAAATGATTGACCATCGTTAATGAATTGACATTAACAATAAAATAATTAGTATAGGGTTACTATGGGAACAAGTAACTTTTCGAATAAAGGCAGCAGTTAGTTTTTTTTTAAAAAAAAATTAATATATCAAAAAGAAAAAAAATTGATTTAATTGATTCAAAGTAGGACATAGTACATCATTAGTTTCAACCGTTGATACTGTAATTGATACCAGTGTTACAATAAAGTAGTATACTAGACTTTGTTCTACTACAAAACAAATATAGCTAACCACACCCTTCCCTTATTTTTTTTCCTGTAAAAGAGATGATTTTATGCCAACTGCAGAAGGGCTAATTAGATTTCGAGAATTACACAATCAAGAATTAAATCAAGTTTGCAATAAGGAGTTTCAAAACGAAATTACAAAATTTCCTCAAGAATCTTTACACAGTTTTCGATTCTCGAGTGCAAGACATGGTACCTTACCTGGGCACCATCAAATCAAGCCATTGTTGGATCGTAAACCAAGGACAGTAGGCAGTCCTATACCCACTTGTCATTTTCGTAAATTGTCTCAATCATCACCAAAATCGTCTTGTTCCACCACGAGTTCTTCTTCTACCATCATAAATACCCTTTTAGAAGATGATGAAGAAGATGAAGATATAGATATACACGTACCTCATTTACATAATAGGCTGAAACAACAGCACCAAGCCATTTTGACTACTTATGATGACTGGCGTATTATACTAACCAATAGTGTAGCTCAGGATGTGCTTGTCAGTCACTTGCACCCTCAAATGAATCAGCAACAACAAATGTTACTTGTAGGTAAATCCGTAATGGATTTAATCGAACCTACTTACCGGAATAGGTTAAGAACTATCATTGTGAAACGAAGAAATGAGTTCATACACGCCCAGCATGTTGGCGGTATGGTACTTGTGTGCGGCAATGTGGTAACGTTTTATATATTTGTATATAATTAGAATCTATTGTAACCAAAGAATATTTTTTATATAAACGTATATTACAAATAGATACCAATTGTAAAATTAGATGGTACCACATCGTCTTGTTCTCTCTGGTTAAAAGAAAAATTAAATGAATCCGGTTCTTCTGTATTTATTTGGATTTTTGAAGAAGTATATGAAAGTTCAATTTCATTAACCGTGACAAATGAGGTATGCAAAAAAAAAAAAAAAAAAAAAAAAAAAAAAAAAAAAAAAAAAATGATATCCCGGTTACTTTATGTATAATATATATATGTATACCTTTTTATTATTTTCTGTTTGAGTAACGTAATCCAAAAATGTAGGGTATCATTCGTTCAGTAGTGGATGAAGAAAGTGTGACAGACTTGTACGATTATAATGCAAAAGACCTTTTGGGAAAATCGTTGACAATCCTTGTACCCTCACTCGATAGGGATGATTGGAAGGAAGACATGAGTAGACTGCGGTTCTTCGGTAGTGCAACCAAACGTGGAGCACAGTTTCCAATTATAGCACGTACTGAGAAAAACACAGTCCGGATTACATCTATTCCAGTGATCGCTGGTCTCATGACAGTCAATAAGAATGGTATAATTGAAGGTTGCAACGATATATTTGTGAAATATTTGTTCGGCTTTTCTCAACAAGACCTTTTACAAAAAAACATTTCCATTTTACTTCCTCAATTTACAACTTTACTTTATAATTTAAAAAGAGACGATTTACTACAACCCGGGTTAATTATGAATAATATCATTTGTAGAAAGTTATTAATTCAAGATACGCATACACTTCCACTACAGAATAAACGGTTAACTCATACCCCCAATAATCAACCACTACCTGTCTTGACCGCTATTCATAGAGACGGTTCTCCGTTTGAAGTTCAACTGCAATTAAAATTAGTTGAGTCAGATGAAGAAGAATTCGCTCTTTGGATTTCTTTTGATAGAGAAATAGTGTTCAATAGGTTCGGTCACCACCACCTTTTATCTACGCCTCAAAAATTAATAAAACAACAAACTACACCACCGCCACCTGCTCCGAAACCGACTATACCAGAGAAACCTACAGAGAAACAAGAAATAAATTATTCTGCTCAAACCAATGCTACCACCATTGATGATTATACCATTCTCAGTAGTCTTGGTCAAGGTGCGTACGGTCTAGTAAAATTGGCCGTAAAAAAGAATGATCCAACTCAGGTAATTTTCCTTTTATGGTTTATCTTTATTTTATAATTTATTTATATATACGTTACAGAAAAAAGTTGTGATCAAGTATGTTATCAAATCGCGTATTCTAGTCGACTGTTGGACAAGAGACCGGAAACTCGGAACTGTGCCCGTTGAAATACATATATTACATAGTCTGAGAAAAACTCCTCATGAGAATTTAGGTGATATGTGTAAGTACTATTATAAAAATTTTCTTTTTTTGTAAAACCAATAATAACTAAAAAATATATATATATAGTGGATTATTTTGAAGATGCTGATCATTATTATATTGTAATGGGTTTACATGGAGCCGGTATGGACTTATTTGATTACATTGAATTAAATAACCATATTGAAGAACCAGCCATTCAGCACATGTTTAAGCAAATTTCGCTTGGTGTGCGACACTTGCACGATAACAAGATTGTACACCGAGATATCAAGGACGAAAATGTTGTACTAGACCAAAGCACAGGCGGCCTAAGATTAATTGACTTTGGTAGTGCGGCCTACTTAAAACCTGGAAGGAAATATGAAACCTTTGTAGGCACGTTAGATTACGCCGCCCCCGAAATATTGCGTGGAAATACCTATTCGGGTAAACCCCAGGACGTTTGGGCTCTCGGCATTTTATTGTTCACTCTTGTGTACCGAGAAAATCCCTTTTATGATATTGATGAAATTATGGGTCGAGAATTACGAATACCGTTTGTACTCTCTGAAGGTAAAATTATGAGGTCTTTTGGTGTAACTTCTTTCTAAACGCCCCCCCCCCTTTTTTTAATAGGTTCAGTTGATCTTATCAGTAAAATGCTGGAACGTGATGTGGATAAAAGAATTAATATACATCAAGTGCTGGCTCATCCTTGGTTAAATTGTTAAATAACTTTTTTGTATTTTGTATGTAGATTTGTTTATAAATATATAAATATATATTTTTTTGTGTATAATAAAAAACATTTTTATTTTTTATTGTTCTAATGGTATATATACAAGCTTTTTTTTTTAATACACTTTTTTTTTAGAACCCTTTACCGACACCAGTATGATCGGTAATGCTCTTCATAATACCCTCTTCTTCACATAATTCGGGGTGAATATACAACAATGTCTTGGGTTTAGCTGTCTTGGCTCCAATACGACCAGTAGCAAGTGTAGGATCAGTAACCATCCAACTAGTGAAAATACGACTGGCAGGTCCAAGTGCATCCAAAGGAACAGTAGTTGCATGATCTCTAGCAGTGAATGAAAGTGTATGGATAGTTAATTCTTTAGGTAATTCGTCTTCCTTGGTGTTGCTGGGCATGGTGATTTTGGTGACATAAGGTGACATAACCCATTGAATCAAACCGGTGGAAGCGGAACTAGTAACAATAGCTAAAAAAAAAAAAAAAATTAGTATATGACAGTTATAATTTTGTGTGTGTGTGTGTTCTTACCTGCACCGGCAAGTGCAGCTTTAGCAACAAAAGGGACAGGAACATCGATAGCAAAGATAAAGGGAGAGATACCGAAACCAAGACCAAGAGAAGTGATAGAGAACAACTTCAACTTTTTGGCTACATTAGCAAGGGGACCATTATAAATAGTGACAGGTTCAACCTTTTCAGAAGTCAAACTTCTTTTAGCGAAAGCTTTTTGGGTGCTGTATAAACTTTGACGAGCAAAAGCTCCTCTTAATCCAGTTTGACTAGTAACTCTCAACATGTTGAAATATACAGAAAAAATAATTTTTAAAAAAAAAGAAAAATCAGTTTTCTCGTAAAAGCTAGGGTGTTCGGGCTATCAATTGTGACCCTTTTTACATTTTGGTTCCTGGTTGTCATGGAAACTTTTGTTGTTGCCATATTATGCTTATGTAATGCAAGTTTGCTACAATCCATGAACACTTTACGCTGAGTAAAAAACTTTTTTTTTTTTTTAGAGACGGTGTATGAATTGTGATTTTTAGTTTTTTTTTTTTCTTCTTCCTCATTTCACTTACAATATGAGTGCAAGTAAGTTTTCGAACGTAAAGGACATGAGAGGCCCTGAAAAAAGAATATAACCCTTCTCCTTGTTATTAGTCAAGTGCCCCCCTGGGATTAAAGTTTTTAATAAGATTGCCGATTTCAGGCAATGGCGCCGTAGTCTTTTATTAGAACAAAAGACACTTGGGTATGTACCTACTATGGGCGCTCTTCACCAAGGCCACCTTGCTTTAGGTAAATATAATAGAGAGAATAATAAAGAGGATACCAACCTATTTTGTGTGTGTTTACAGTGACAGCTGCCAAGAAACGTTGTGATCATGTTGCGCTTACTGTATTCGTAAACCCTGCTCAATTTGCACCTACTGAAGACTTGAGCACTTATCCTCGTACTTTACAAAGTGATTTAGAGAAGTTGGCTAGTTTAGGTCCCGGCGTGACTTCAGCCGTCCTTGTACCCCAAGTTCATGAAATGTACCCCGCTGGTATTGAATTAGATGTTTCTAAGCAAAAAGGTACATTTGTTGAAGTTTTGGGTCTCTCTCAGCAATTGGAAGGAACAACACGTCCCAATTTTTTCCGTGGTGTAGCGACGGTCGTTTCAAAATTCCTGAATATCGTAAGTTAGCTTAGTTTTAGAGGGAGACGAAAAAAAAAAGAAGATACCAATCAATTATTTTAGGTTCAACCTGAACATGCCTTTTTCGGACAAAAAGATAGTAAGTAAAAAAAAATAAAAAAAAAATGTGACGATATCAATAAGAGAGCTAATGCACGCACTTAGTTCAACAATGCTTTGTTATTCGTGATATGATTCGGGATCTTCACATCCCTACCAAGATGCATATATGTCCTACTGTAAGAGAGGAAAGCGGATTAGCATTATCTTCTCGTAATGTTTTCTTGTCTCCATCTCAAAAGAAGTATGCGCTTGTGTTATCTCAGTCTTTAAAGCATATGGAAAGTTTATATCGATCGGGTACGCGTGATGCATCCACACTTTTACAAGCTGGTATACATTTGATCGAAAATGCACGTAAACAAGTACAAGAAACTGAAGATTGGGAACTTAAGTTGGATTATGTTTCGATTAATTCAGCCAAGGACCTTAATGAGATAAAGGGAGATGTTCCTAAAGAAGATGGTTGTGTGATTAGTATGGCTGTTTACGTTGGAAAGACACGTCTCATCGATAACATTTGCTTGGACGTAGAGTTAGATGATTAAAGAGGAGATATTAAAATATATAGATGTATTTTTTTTAATCACCTTATTTTTAAAGAAAAAACTAATACAAAAGGAATTAAATAATAAATATTTATATAGTACTAAAGAAACTATTATTATTATTGTTGCTATAATTTCCATAAAGTAACTTTTTTTAAAAAAAAATTTTTTTCAGCTACATGTAATACATTCTTGTTGAACATTATTTTCAGGTCTTGTACGACGACTTGTTTTGTTCTTGTTCTAAAAGGTCCAACTCCGAATTGTAAAGTTTAATGCTAGATGATCCCCCGCTGAGAAAAAAGATGTCGTACCCCCTTTTTTTTTCTTTTAAATATCCTTTTTTTTTTGTTTTTTGTTTTTCTTTCTCTTTTTTCTTTTTCTTTTTCTTTATATTACTTATAAATATTATGTCAACACAATTTACACAATTTTACTTTCCAAATAAAAGCCTTTCAAACCAACACATGATCAGCAAACTCAACCATGAAATTATTTTGGTATGAACGGACCAATAAAATAAACACTTTGTACAAAGTTTTTTTTTTTTCTTAACTTTTTTTTTTTTTTTTTTTTTTTTTTTTTTTTTTTTTTCAGGACAAGGTTTCTAGTTTATTCACAAATGTCGATTATTTAACACAGGTCGAATTTCATGCAGTAACCGAAATTTGCTCCTTGCCAAGGTATATGAACCTTGCATTATTCCGAGCCACGCAAGATCAACCGAGCGATTGTATCACATTAGAACAATTTGAAGAGTAAAAGAAAAAAAAAAAAAAAAAAAAAAAAAAAAAAAAAACTGACTTATACTCTTAATAGTAACTGGACTTTCTTAACAAAAGATTACGATTATAATGATACCGATTCACTTATTTACTACATTTTAAAAAAACCAGAATTTAACTGTATCACTCCTGATGATTTTTTACCCGTTCTGGAAGATATTGTATTAAATCACCCTGCATTACAATTCCTAGAGAACAATATTACGTTTCAAGAAAGATACAGTAAGATAAAATTATATATAAAGAAGAAGCTTATACTAATATTTTTCTCATTTATAGTTGAAACTGTCATTTGTAGAATATTTTATGACGCACATTGTCCTACGGGAAAATTATCACTAAAACAATTTCATAAATCTGATTTCGCATCCGTCTTGCGATCTTTAGATCCTTCTATTGATTTATACGCTGTAAGTAAAAAAAAAAAAAGAAAAAAAAAAGCCTATTTTATTTATATTATAAACATATTGTACTAACTTTTTTTTATTAAGATTCATAATGTATTTTCTTATAAACAATTTTATGTTTTATACTGCAAACTGTGGGCCCTGGATACAGATCATGATTTAGCTTTAACAGAAACAGATTTAAATAACTATAATATGGGTACCTTAACTGGTTTAACCATTGAAAGAATTATGGAAAATGGTCGGATCATGGCATTTACGGATACGCCGAGAGTAATTATTTCGGACCATGACTCAGCACAAGATCATCCAGCTCCGTACTTGACCTACTTTGATTTTATTTGTAAGTTTGATTCATAATATTTATGCTTTTAGCTTATGTCACCTTACATATTTGAAAAATGTAAATCGACTAACAACTTTTTTTTTTTTTTTTTTTGTTTTTTTTTTTTGTTTAGGGTTCTTTTTATCAGAAGTAGATAAGAGTACACCTTTAGCAATAGAATATTGGTAATATAAAATAATAATAGTAATAATAACAATAAAACTTACAAAAAGAAACTTAGGTTTCGATGCTTAGATGTCGATGGTGATGAGGTTTTATCCGCATATGAACTTAGTAAATTCTGGCAAGATCAAGACACAAAGTAAAAATTGCATAATAAAGTCTAAATCACGTTTCTAACTTCTTTATATAGACAAAATTTCTTTGGTAATCCACAAGTAGATGGAACAATTCAGTTTGAAGATATTATACGCCAAATGTAAGCCTCTTTTTCCAAATACAATATTATTATTTTTAATAGTAACCTTTCTTTATATATATATTTAGGAACGACTTGATTCAACCTCGTATACCCGGTCAATTCTCATTAAAAGATTTAAAAAAGAACGGCTACTTGGCCGAAAGGTTTTTTGATACATTTATCAATTATGATAGATTTCAAGTTCATGAAGCACACCAAGAGGGATCAGTTCGTGAACAAAAAATGTATGAACAAGAAAATGATGAAGACTCACTTTATGAACCTATTGTACTTCGCGATGATTTAGGTTTTCCTGTGTTATGGTATGTCTTTTTTTTTTTTTTTTTTTTCTTTTTTTTGGTGTGAATTTATAAACCTTATTCTCATGCGTTTTTATTATATAGTAACTGGACTGATTATGCCGATATTGAATATAATCGTATTATATCAGAAGAAAACTATGTAAACTCATTAGATGAACAAGATGATATTCTTTGTAGAGAAGAGTATGAAGAACCACAAGAATATGAAGAAAATGATGAAATTAGTCATTCTAGTGACGATGGATTAAGCGACTCCTTATCTGTTACCTCAAGTAATTCATTCCGTTCAGAAATTCAAACTCCAGATTTACATGACCCGGATTATATAAACTCCACTGTACCTGAATCTAGTGAACCTGAAAAACAAGATACAGAGGACGAAACTTGTGAAAGAACATTAAGTCACCCTACCTCATATAACTCAAAAACTAAATATTATGAAAACACACAAGAGCATACCACGTTGGATTGTTTGCACCAACATATTACGAATTAATTTCCTGTACTAGAATCCCAAATTAAAAAAAAAAGAAAAAAAAAGAAGCACCCTTCTCCATATTCCCCCAAACCAAACACAATAAAACCTGTATTTTAGCCTGCAAATATATTGTATAAGAAAACTAATTTGACGGCTGTCACGAATCTGCTAATTATTGTTTATATAACATGTGTTTAATTTTAATCTATTATCAGCTCACACACATAACTCAAAATATTAAAATATTGACAAGTGCGTGGAGTATGAAATTATTAAATTAACATCTTGGTAAACTCGCATTACTTCTCCGAAGCTGCTCGATTTAGTTGTTTCTACAAGAAGAGTAATGCCGATGTCGTGACAGTAACAGATTTAAATTTATTGTTTATTTGTTTGTTGTTCAAAAGGAACAACTACTCCCTATCTATGTATAAAACCCGACTTCCCTAAATCATATGTACAAGTTTTTTTTTTTTTTTTTTTAAGACTTGTCAATAATCCTGCGAGCAATAAAGAAAATATGGCTAAATTTAGCGTGTAATAGTTGCAGCAAGTCACTTGTCTCTTACATTTATATTAGGAGTTAGGTATCCATGTACTTAGTAATTGACCACATTTTGTACATTAAGTTTAGTGACGTCGTAATATAGAAACATACGTGTATTTTGTTACTGGTTTAAACAATTAAGAACAGATTTTAATTCTATTTACAACTTGGTGTTCGGATATAGCCAGTACGTATACTACTAAATAACTATGCGAAAACCCTTTGATTATTATGTAATAAAACTCTTTGTCAGCCAATATTTTTCTCTGTCTAAAACATTCATTTTTTCTACCTGAAAATCATTTGTTATTATTGATCACTAAAGCTACTACGCCTATTATTACTCTATTCGCAAATTTGTATTACCTAGCGAAAAGTAGAGCACGGCTAATATGTATTGTTCTTCATTTTTTTTTCTTCTTTATCTAATTATAAATTACCAACGCTCCTGCAAGTTTATCGATGCGAATTGTACGAAAGAAACTCCTTTTTTTTTTTCTAGGGAAGCAAGCTTCCGATAATGTATAGAGTACGAAGTCTAGAACTTGAGGGAACACAAGAATACGCAACTGTAATAGTTCAAACTTCTCTAATTAAACGTCTTAAGACTACATATATTGTAAAACTACAAAGAATAACAACAATCCTAAAAAATTAAATAAATTTTACCCCTGAAAAAAAAAACTGTCAAGCAACTGCAAATTTTTGCCATTAGTCATACGTTATACCATATATATTTAAACATATATCGCGACTCTATCACTTCCAATTAGACAAAGAAAAATGGTAAGATAAGTTTACTTTTATTATAAACTTTATAAATAAATCTGTAATTTCATTATTACTGATTCATAATATTTATCACGCTAAAGTTTTTTTTTTTTTTTTTTTTTTTTTTTTTTTTTTTTTTTTTTTTTTTTAAGTTCGAATGTGCCTCAATAAATAAGATTCGCGTCACAAAGAAAAATAGTGCACATCTTTCTATGTTTGATAAAGAAAAATAACATCATAGTTCTTGGTAGAGATATGTATTCATCATAAATACTGAAACGTTCCCACCCTTTTTGTCATCTACAACGGTGCATCTACTTTTTTTCTTATCCGGTTACACTTGAGAGGTCTGAGAACTTTTTAGAATAGTATAGTGTGTACTTATTAAATATAGAATATTCTCAGTTACACATTATTAAAGTAGTACTACAGGAGCACGCACCCTAAGTAACTAAACCATAAATAATTAAATATTGACCAGATAAAAGGCTCTTCTTTGTATATAAATATATATAGTGGGTACTTGCAGCGCCTTGATCCATAAATTTATTTAAAGTTTCCTATAGTGATAATTTTCGGATGAACCATTTTTATTCTATTTCTCGCACAGCCTTTTTTAAAATTATGGTCCCTCCCCCTTTTATTGTATATTCGTCACAAAAGCTAAATATTCTAAATGATGGCATTTTTGTTTGTGTGACAAGAGATATCTTCTCTATTATAGCCACAAGCAAAAAGTGTTTGTATACTTTTAGACCATGCGTCTTATGTACGTAAAAAAAAAAGTAATTAAAATAGACCTCGATTCGTAATGTTATTATATAAAAAAGAAAAAAAAGAAAGAAGCTGTTTCAGTGGCAAGGTATATTTATTGGGTCAATGCATAAAAAAAAATTCTAGAAGTGCATTAATGATCGAATGTTTCTAAAGCATTTTTCTTTCCTTTCGTTACGTCTTTCTTGATTGGAGGCTTTTTTTTAGTTTTGTACTGCAAATAAATACAAAAAAAAAATAAGTTGTTCATTCTAAAAATAAGATAATAGTTACTATGTAATAGATTAGAAAGGGGACAGAACACGACAGCTTATTTGAACACATGGTTGTCATGCTTCTACTCCGTTTTTTCTTTATTGTTGTTGCTGTTGTTATTTAACAACACATGACATACACACAAGTTAATTCTTGGCATTCATTTAATAGCTCTAAAAAGATTATGTGCGTAATATCTATTTCCTCGTTATACTTGAGCGAGGTCAGTGATAGACATACATACCTGGTAAAAGGCGCACGTTACACGAATTACCTGTCTATCACTTGTCTTGTCAACTTACAGTGTCAATCATAAAAAAAAAACCTGTCAAGTCACTTCAACTAGTGGCGTATTTATCCTTAACACTTAAAGCGATACACTATTTTAGCGGACAATATCCTTTCAAAGTTTTAATTAATTTCAACAATTACATACATAAATCTTTCATTGTCGCTAGTTACTTTTAGTTCAATTGGATAAAATCATCAATATATAATGAAATATTACTAAATAGAAAAAAAGGTATATACATAAATATATATATAAACCACATTCCTCAACGTATAATTTATAGAAACTTAATCAACCCAATATGAAACTTTCAACTATCTTCCTGGCCGCACTTTCTCTCTCTCTCGTATTCATTACTGAAGGTGCCACCCACGATTCCTGTAGTTGTATTAAATTACCAAAAGCTTCCATATGTCCAGGCGGTACGTACCAGTTCGATAGTATGGGAAGACACGGAGCTTGTGAAAGAAAAGAAGTGACAGATGATGGCACCTGTCAATGTTTTAATTGTAATACTTGTCAGCTCATAGACTCGTTGGCTTGGAAAAGAAAAAAGAGAACAATTTATCAATCATAATAGAGATTATCTACTTTTTTTTAAAAAATAAATCACAACAAATACATTGTTTATTTCAATAATTAACAGACTTTAACAATACCAAAAGAGTATCTCTTTGACTCTGAAGGGGGTTTTTTTTCTTCTTCTCATTTCTTTTCTTCAAAATTGATTATCAGCAATATTTTTTTTTTCAACGTGCCTGCCAAGCTTGAATCTTTCGAATTTTAACTTTTTTTTTTTTATTATTTTATTAGCTAAAAAAGTTATTATCATATTTTTAAATAGTTGTATAGTTTATATTTATTTTAAATCAATTAGAGGGTTACTAAGTCATCTAAGGTATTATTAAATTAGCATACACAAAAATAAAAAAATATTAGCAGTTATATATTATACCTGTAGTTTGTGCGACCACTGATAATTCAGGAAACAAATTTGCATAACTTGCAGGATCCGCTAAACTCTCAGCAACCTTTGTTTTTTGTTTTCCATTTAAATCAGCTTTCCATAATTGAACGATTTCCGAAATCTTTTGAGGACAATAGGTTCTAGCGAATAATGCAGCTTCAGGAAGTCTATCTGTTTTGATCAATAATTCTAAAAGCTCTTCAATTGCTTGCAAATTCATCAAAGCTGAGAACGCAATATTATGCTTTCCTTCTTCGACTATAGCTATGTATTAGTACTGATCGTTTTTTTTTTTAAAAAAATACATATGTATATAATTTGGGGTTCACTTTACTTGATTTATCCGCAACATAACGAAGACCATCTCTATTGCCAGAAGAGAGATAAAACAACAACAAACCATTCAAATCATTAGAGTTCTTTAAACATTTCTCTGCCAATTTGAATTTGAAATCAGATGTAGCTCTATCGCCCAAGGTTCTCCACTTGACGACACTATTGCTTCTTTCTGCAATCTCAGTAGCAATATCTAATTTTCCGAGTTGAATTGACAAATCGAATTTTTGATCATCGTCAGATGTAATATCCAAAGCAAGTTCCTTCAAGTTTTGTGATTCGAGGAAACGAGCAATACGACTTAATTGGGATTTGGGAATACTTTCTATTAAACTGTGAGCTTCTTCAAGATCTCCACGCAAAACTGCTGTTTGGTATTGGATAACTGCTAATGAAAGAGAATAGCTGGAAATATTCACATCCTATTAAAATCAATCAGTACATTTTGTAGCTAAAATACCCTGTCGTATAAAATATCTTACTCTGTCCGCAAGATAAATTCGACTATCTCTGGGAGAATATCCCAATAAATACATTTGCCTAATACAGAAAAATCCCGTAATTAGATTAAGCTTCTTTTTCAAAAATAAATAAATAAATCTAAAACCTACTTGTCAGAGTGACTAATGGTATATACTTGACTGCCGACAAGGTAATTTAATCGATTGGATCCATTAGTATAAATGAAACAATCACCAGCCCAAGAACCAGTTTTTACGCTTTCAGAGATTTCAGTAATAAATTCAAAGGCCTCTTCAACACCTTCCTCTCCTGTATTTCCACCATTTTCCAAGAATGTCGTATATGCTGCAGGGTTATATCTCAACACATAGAAAGAATCCTCACACACAATAGCGATGAGATCTCCAGCATCAGACCAAATGACCTATTATATAATATAGGTAAATTCCCTCCTCATCATTTTATCAAACCTAATAAAAAAAAATTTAACTTACATCTTTACATTCAACGTCAATACGACGAACAAGTACACCAGTCTCCCAATCATAAAAGTTTAAGAATCCATTTGATCTTACACCAAGTAATCCACCACCAAAGATACCTTCAGCAGCATAAGAAAGCTTTGGTAAAAACCCAGCTCTTTCTTTAAAGTTCTTGAACACTTTGACACGACTGGTAGATTCACGTACAGCATAGGTATTTGAATCAGTTGCCCAAACACACTCCAACCCACTTCCAAAAGTTTTATTTCTCCAGGCTAAAGCTGTATAGATAATAAACTCACCGTCACCACAAACAGATACAAATCTACCGTTAGGTGAGTGTTTAAGCGTTTGAGGATACACTTCACAGCTTCCTAAATCTTTAATAGGTAATGCTAATCTATCTCCATCCTTAATATCATCATCTACAATATATATATATATATATATATAAAAGTTAGGCTTAAATATATATATATATTTTTTTCTCTTTTATGCTTCTTACCAACACTGGTTTTGACATTAGCCGTTTGAATTTCAGCGTTTTTGGCCCAAATGATTTTTCCAGATGCGTCCATTGAGACAACAGGTTCTTCACGACCCAAGCGAATGACAACTGAACCTTCATCAAAGCCAAGCGCAATATTATTTCCGTCCTTTTGACAAGAGATACACCAAGAACGTTCTAATCCATAATCTAAGGTGTTCTCTAATCTATAAGTATCCGAGTTCCATAAACATACTGTGCCATCTTCTGATCCAGATAAAATAATAGGTAATTCAGGGTGGAATACTGCAAAATTAACATTTTGACGATGAGCATTTAATGTTTGAACGCAATTTTTGTTTTGATAATCCCAAATTCTGACAGTACTGTTTTTTGTTTTTAGTATCTATATAAATTATGCACACACACACACACACACACACGTATAAACTTACTTGTCATCAGCACAGGAGGCTAAATAAGGTTTGTCACCGCCGTGATAATAATCAACAAAATTAACACCACGTTCATGTCCCTCCAACACAAAATTAGATCGATTTGATCCTAAAGACCAAATACGAATAGTTCCATCTAAACTTGCAGATGCAAATGTGTTTGTATCCTTTGGATTAAATGCAACATGCATTACAAAATGATCGTGACCTTGGAATACTTGGACACACTTCCAAGACTTTTCCCAATCCCATAAACGAATAGTCATATCATCAGAACAAGACAATACTAAGGGTTTGGTGGGATGCACAGCTAAATTACGAATATAATCCGGATGGCCTTCAAAACTAGCCACTTTCTCGTGTGTGTTGTAATTAAAGACTCGGATTTGTGCATCGTCGGAACCAGTTACAAACCAATTCTTTCGTGCGATAAATCGAGCAGCTCTTACTATATAATACTATATATTAGACCAACTTGGTATTTTGGGAAAATTTTATTTTTATTTTTACCTGGTGATTCTGATACTTCAAATGTCTTTACGATTTGCTATTATTTTAAGATTATATAAGTAACAAATCAAAGAATTTCATGTGCTCCACAAAAAAGTTGGTACCTGAGTTTCATAATTATAAATATTAACGTGTCCACTGTATAAACTAGACAACAACCATGGTTCAGTAGGATGAATATCTACACTCTTTACTCTAGCAGAGCGAGATAATAGTTTACGCTATATTTTATTTATTAGTTCTTGGTCATCTCGAAAAAAAACAAAAAACCTTGTTCTTTACCTTGACATCAATTTTCATACCCTGTCGTTTTTTTTTTTTTTTTTTTAATAAAATATATATTAGTTTTATAGATTGGATTACAGAGATGTTTTTATATATTTAAATAAAAAAGTTTTTACCATTGTGTCGAGATGATGATGAAATAAAAAAAAAGAATAATATACTTTTTTCGTTTTTTTACCTTTTTTTTTTGTGCGTCATCAGAATTATTTAATTTATGGCTGCACTTCAAACACGTTTGTACAACTTGACATGTTAATGCATTTGAACCAAAAAGACCATTTTTTGTTAACAGATAAAAGAAACGAGAATTCACTCTTTAACCGTAATAGTCTTTCGTAACGCATATCTTTTTTTATGACTATATTTTATGAAAGTTTTTTGTAAGACAAAGGTTCGCGTTCCAATAAATGGATGGCTGCTTTTTTAAATATATACATATATATATCCCTTTCCCATTTTTTTTTTTGTAACAAGTTGACAGTATCAATTGACATTTTCCTCTAAAGAAGAAAACCTAAAACATGGTTGTCAAAAGTGGAGACATGTATTAAGATATGCTTTCTCGTTAGCCAATATTTCGGGTTAACAGAAAAATGAAATCAGAGTAATTACAACCAAATAATCTATTGAAGGCATACGAAGGAAACCAATTTGTAGTACAAGGCTCAAACAGTTGGTATCCGATGTTTACAAGTTAGCGTTGAACACCTACTCTTTCACAAAATATGTACTATTTAAAGGGATACCGACAGTGTTTAAATAGATTTCACATAATTGTAATAAACTTGATGGGATGGAATGTCTATTAATTTATATCCGTATTTATATTAGATATTGTATGCTATGACGGTAGTATGATGATGATAATTATAAGTAGGATCTATTACACGTGTTGGTTAATTTATCCAAAGACACCACGCACAAATAAAGATATAGCTTGTTCGCTTCACATTATAAGGGTATTGAATAATATTCTGTTTATTAGCAATGCAACAGACACTCACAAAGTGTACTAAGAAAAAAAAAATGAAATATCATATTTTCATTTGATAGTGCGTTAAGAATTGTCCAAAAAAAAAAAAAAAAAAAAAAAATTCCGTAGTAAAAGCTAAGGACACCCAGGATATACGCGCCCTTTAGGTAGGATATATAAGCCAATTAACGATATAAAATGAACCTCCTTTTTTTTTTTTTTTTTTTTTTTTTTTTTTTTTTTTTTTTACCATTCTTTCTATTACAACATTTAATCATGGAAAACGGTAAAAAATGGTTTCATAGCGGTAAAAAAAAAAAAGCGAATAACAGCATATGACGATATATGACGATGTAATACAATATTCACTCTTTAAAAATTAGACAATCGAGAGCTTCATCTTTTATTTGAACCACTATCGTTAAATGAAAGTACTGAATTAGCTACAGCGTATATACTGATTGCAATTATGTGTGCGTTAGAAAGAGGGATTACATACTCGTTAGATAATAGGTTCAATAAACCAAGTGAGGAGCTGATAAATAGTTCAATCGGTGAACGTATCTATTATATTGTTATTCGTACAGTCTTGTATGGTATTGCTACAACATTGAGGCTTTTGTATATGCTTGTAGTCATGTATTTTAATACGGGCCTGTTCATAACTGTGGTATGTGTATACATATCGTTTTACATAATAAGTTATATAAATATATATTTATTTCTGTCGTGTTAGGTATCTTCTCTTACTCTATCTCAGTTAGTGGTTGAATTAATTAAATCAAGTAGTACTAATAAAACGTAGGTTGAGGCAAAACTACTTATTGTACACTAGGACTAATTGTTTTTTTTTATAATAGTGGTTCGTTAAAAAAGCTTCGGAATAAAGGATATAGCGACCTATCGATAATTGCTCAAACTGGTGATATGGATGACGATGAAGAAGATGAACATGATAGAGGAGCGCAAATAAAGGAGTATAATATACCAAAGATAGTTATAAGCAGTGAATCATAATGTGTACCTTTTTTTTAAAAAAATAAAATTACATTCTTTCTGTCAAAATTAAGTTTTTGGACCAATCATCTTACGTTAGCGGAAACGTTTTTTTTACTTGACATCAGGGTTTATAAGTATAACCTTTTTAACTAGTTTTTTTTTTTTTTTTTTTTTTTTTTTTTTTTTTTTTTTTTTTTTAGACTTTAATGTAATATCAAGCATTGGTTTTATTAACCGTTTTATTTTGTAAAAGTAAAAAAAAACATCTTTTTTTTTTTTTTTTTTTTTTTTGGCGGATATGTTTTTTTTTTCATTGGCTAAATTATAAATGGAGAAAAATTTCTTTTTCAGGTTTTCTTTTAAACAAAAACGAAAATGTTAAAATTAGTGTCTAGATCGTTATTGATTCCGAGGTTAAATGCTCAACAACAAAATATATCGCTGTTATGTAAGCGCGTTGCTTTATTGAATTTGACACCTCGGTTATTTTATAATACAGCAGTGAAGCCAAATGTGAAGAATCCCAAACTTGAAATACCAGAGAACAACGAAAAATTCCACGCCAACTTGAGTCCTTCTGAATTACTTCGTAAAGAAGCTTTAAAAATCGAAGTAGCTTCTTCTTTACGCCCACGTTGTCTTTGGTTAGAAGAAGAAGATAAAAAATTATTACGACTTGTTGAAGAGCATGGTAAACGTTGGACCTTTATTTCCAAATTCTTTATTGACAGGCCTGCCAGTACTTTAATGAACCGTTACAGTTTACTAACCGACGAAAAGGGAAGAGGACCATGGTCCGAAGAAGAACTTAAGGTGTTGAGAGAATCGGCTAAAGGTAAAAGCCCAGACGAAGTTGATAATTGGGAAGAGATTCGAAAAGCTTTACCTAATCGTCCCATGTTTTTGATTAAACAAAAATACATTTATTCTTTAAACCCTGCAACCAAATTTGGACGCTGGACACAAGAAGAATCAGCAAAATTGGAACAATTGATCAGTCGATATGGTGAAAATAATTTAGACAAGGTGGCTATAATGATGGGTTCTAGAACTAGAAGACAGTGTTTGGAACGCTGGCGTTGGCAAATGACTTCGAATAAAAAAGGTCGCTTCTCGCCTGACGAAGATGAAAAGATCTTGGAGGCAGTTTCAAAATATGGTGAAAATTTTGCTGTTGTTGCTAAAGTTATTGGTAGTGATCGTACCGCACGTCACATCTCACAACATTACAGAAATATTTTGGCTCCCAATATCGATAGGTCTCCTTGGACCCCCGAAGAACAACATCAAGTATATGAAGTTTGTACAAAATATAATGGTAATATGATCGAAACAAAAAAGGAATTAGGCTCAAGAAGAGCTATTAGAGATATGTGGAATCATTATGTAACTGAAAGGAAATTACAAAACAAAGATACAAAAACGAAATAAAGAACATTTTTTATTATTTCATTAATATATATAAGGTATAACTGCTTTTCTTGATTTGGGGTAATCTTTAAAGGTATCTTTATACCATCCATGTGTACGTATAGCTCTAGGAAACAAATTGGATACCGTTGCCATAACAAAAATATAGGCAGGTAAACTAGAATGAGCTGCAATGGCATATCCAATCCATTCCATAGATTCACTAAAGTAATTCGGACAACTAATATAATTGTACAACCCACCGTATGGAATTGAATACCTCTTCTTTTTATCACTCGTGTTTTTATCAATTGACTTTTTGCGTAACTTGAAAAGCAACGTATCATGGTAAATATTTGATACAAATCCAGCAGCCCATAACCCAATACCAAACCAAAACTTGAATTGATAGACGGAGTTACTATGACGACCAACCCATATACCATTTGTATAACCATTAAGACCATTAAAAACAACTGCGGATACAACAGCGAGTATGTGAATTGGGGCCATAGATGTAGCACGTAACGGATAAATGATACTTCTATTTACGTAATGTACTAACCACGCTGATGTTAAAATCATTTGGAAGGGGGTCCAGGTTGGTCTTGTGAGAATAACAGACGAGAGAAATAAGAGTGGGGATACAGCTTCCATTATAAACCAGCTCGCTTTACCGGGCAAGCTGAAGTTAGCACCGAGTGTACCCGCAAATCTACCTAATAATGCTAATTTTAGTAAAAAAAAAAAAAAAAAGTTGCTGGTATTAAAGTTGTGTACCGTAAGGTGCGTCAATAAAAAATAAAACTGGTGCCATGACAAAGGGAAGTGCACTATATACACCAACTACAGTGTTATAAGTAGATGTTTTTAGCCAATACTGTACGACCGTATTCATGTATATATATATTTTTTGTAAAAGAAC
Organism: Thamnidium elegans; assembly: GCA_025201345.1. NCBI lineage: Eukaryota > Fungi > Mucoromycota > Mucoromycetes > Mucorales > Mucoraceae > Thamnidium > Thamnidium elegans. Next base: position 1,912,108 of record JAIXMG010000001.1, on the reverse strand, counting down.
TAGGGAAAAGAAGAGGAAAAGAGAAACAGAAGAATACTTACAATCTAATTTTAGTTAAAACCAGTCACTGTCGTGGTTTTTTTTTTTTTTTTTTTTTTTTTTGGAAAACTATTTAATGCGATCCCAAATAGGTTGTTGTACTTGCACTTTTATCTTCTTCTTTTTTTTTTCTCTTTTGTAAACCATCTGACAATAAAATAAAAACGAGAATGTTTCTAGGTCATAAAGTACTTTCTAGTACGCGTTTATTACCTACTGTAAGAAGCGTCCGTCATCTCTCGCACGGAACTTGTGCTAGTGTTTTTAACACCAAACCAGTCCTTACACGGCCTTCGGTTTATACTAGACCCCAATACACTAAACTTGCGCCCCTTTTTTTGGGAGGTATCCGACAACATGGATCGCACGGACACCATCATCACGACGCCGATCTTATCAATTCGTTAAAGTCTTCCAGTAAAAGAGGCACAAGAATTACAGTAATTGGGTTGGCTTCGAACGTTGGTTTAACTATAACAAAAGGTGTAGCAGGTTGGTATGTAAATAAAAAAAAACTGTGTTATCTTGATTAAATAACTAAAACGATAATTTTTTTAGGGTAATGAATTCTGCTTCATTATTAGCTGAAGCATTCCATTCTTTTAGTGGTAAAATAACAAACATTGTTTTTTTTGGTAGTAATAATTAATCCACAACTTGTGTGTCTTAGATTTATTAAGTGATTTTGTTACGCTTTATACATTTAAAATGTCTCGAAAACCCGCGGACAGTATTTACCCGTACGGATATGGTACGATGTTTTTTTTGAAATTAGCGTAATACAAGGCTAACTTGATTATTATTATTATTTGCAGGTAAATTCGAAACAGTTGGATCAGTAACAGTTTCGTCATTGTTATTAGTAGGTGCAGTTGGAATTGGTTGGCACTCATTTGATTTATTATTGCAGACACTTCAAACTTCTTCTTTATTTGTATCCGATACGACTGCAACTGTAGCAGCTGTCACAACTACAAACGCAGCAGAATCTGCTCCTTCCCTCACTACACAAGGACACGGTGGAGTTTTGGATCCTAATGCCGCTTGGTTTGCTTTAGCTAGTGTTATTATTAAGGAATGGTTATACAGAGCGAGTAAGTATTATTAATTGGCTATTTTTTCATTTTTTTAACTCATTATTATTATAGCTATTAAAGTCGGTGTTTCGGAGAGAAGTGAAGTATTGATAGCTAATGCATGGTAAAAAAAAAATATAGTTACAATACCGAAGAGGTCAATTATACTGACAAAAATAGAATATTAGGCATCATCGATCCGACGCTTATTCCAGTGCAGTAGCGTTAGTGGCAATTGTTGGTAGCTACGCGGGTATGCCAGTTTTGGATCCATTGGGTGGTATAGTTGTATCTATGATGCTTGTTAAAAGCAGTGTTGGTATACTTGGATCGTCAATTAAAGAGTTAATGGATAAGGGAATCACACCAGAGGAACTAAATTCGATTACATCGGCTATTGATCAAGTAAAAGACACCGAATTAGATTTAATTGACTTTCATTCAGTTCGTGGACGTAAACAAGGACCATTTAATCAGGTTGACCTGGTATTACGGTTAAATTCTACCATGACCATGCGTAAGGCTCATCAATTAGAAGAACAAGTTCGGTCTTCGGTTAAAAGTAATTGTGAAAATGTTCAAAATGTTCTGATATATTTAGAAGACGCTTCTTTAAAAAAAGAAGATCATCATCATCATCATCATCATCATCATCATCACCGTTAGATTTCTTGATAGACTACTCTAAAGCTCCTTACCCCCCTCACTCTTATTTATTAATTTTGTTTATTTCACTTGTACTCATTTTTTTCTTATCTATTTTTCCTTCGTATACCATCAATCTTATATTATATTACACTTGCACTATGATATGAAGGACAAAAAAAAAAAAAAAGGAATAAAAATACAGCAAGTTCATCCCTCCTGTACTATATACATATATTCAAACTGTCGCCGGTAGCTAGTCTTTTTATAATTTGTAATCTTCATAAATGTGGGCTAGTTCTTTTATAGGCATCCTAAAAGTGTCATAATTACAATTGACCGTGTATCAAGAATTTCCCCTAAATTAACGTGTATAGAAAAAGACATTTCATATTTCTCCAAATTTAGTCATAAAAAGAAAAATAAAATAGATAAATATTAGAATTTTGAGTTGTGCTTTTAATGAAAATAAAGAATAATAAAAGAGTAAATTAATTTCTGACTGTACAAATATTCTAACCCTTCAAGTAATTTGTATGTGCACTTTTTTTATATATGTTAAAATGAAAAATATATCTTTTTTTAATTCTTCTTGGACTTCTCAGCAACGGCAGGAGCAGCAGCAGTATCGGCAGCAGCGTCAGCAGGAGCATCAGTGTTACCACCGAACATACCAGTGATAGCAGCCAATGGGTTTTCAGCAACGAAAGGTCTGGCAAGACCACCTTCAGGTGCATCACCCCACAAATGAATCAAAGCTTCCTTATGAGTAAGCAAATTCTTGATGGGCATAATAGATTGCATCAAGAGAGGTTGAGTAAACTTGAATTGGAAATGCATAACAGAGATAATAAGGACAGAGGTCATGGTAGATTGAATGAATTGCTTGACTTGATCAACATCATAATCTCTAACAGTAGTAGTAATAGTTTCGGGAGCGGAACCACCACCAGTTAAACTAGACTTGGCGGGTGCGTTATATGTCAAAACAGTAGTATCTATAAAAACTCCATTAATATGACGCATTACGAAAAAAAAAAATTGCAATAGAAAAAAAAAAATTCTTTGACTTTCTAATCTCATCCATGAGAAAAAAAAAAAAAAAAGTGCAAAAAGAAAGAATAACGTGTACACGTTTTAACTTTTCTTTTGTAAGAAACCACACGCACGCGCACACACATAAACACACACACACACACAAAGTGTATTGAGATAACTTACCGTTCTTCTTTCTGATGAGAGTAATCAAACCATATGCTAAGGCAACAACAAGAACTTGAGCACTGAAATAACCAATTCTGGCATAAGTTAAAACATTAGGATCCTCCCAATCGATTTTCTTTGCTAATTGCATGGAGACCAAAAGGAAACCCATGTTAAACATGGGGTTGGTAAGAATACTAGGTGAGCCCATTGTTTTTGATGTTTATGAAAAAAAAAGATGATGAAAATATAAAAAAAAAAAATTGTAAAAGTTTAAATTTATAGTGAAAAAGTAAAGCTTTATTTTGATTGGTATATGATTCAAGCACAGAAAGAAAAAAAAAAACTACCTTATCTACTACTTTGATTTTTGATACAATTACCCAGCGTGATATATATAAAAAAAGATTTTAAATGGTTGATAGTAAAACCTGAGCTCATGTTGTCCTTAATATTAATGACATGATTTTAGCCGTTGCTTTCCATTGTACCACATACACATATACACGCATATAAATCATTTATTTTTTAACAAATAATTGTTAAACCACTTTAGCCGAATACTCATTTTTTTTTAAATGTATTAAATACCTTTCAAATTGATCGGCCGAAAAAGTTTAAATCATGGTTGTCAGGTCAATCATTAGTTTATAGGTATACATTTTTAGTTTGTAGATAACCATGGCAATTTAATTCTTTTTTTTTTTTTCAATCTCGTGTAAAATACTCGTTTTTAACCAAAGAAATTCATGATTACAAATAGGTTCCAGTATTTCGAGCAGATATTTTTATTTTGTTTTGCTTACTATACTCTAATATCAATCATAACGTGCAAACATCATCTTTATTTAAAAAATAAGTTTTTAATAAAAAACAATAATGGAAATTGTGGACTCTTTTGAACACTGGGTTCCAAAATACTTTTTGGTATTATCCAGTCAAAATCTGGGGAAGATGCAGCATGTGGACAAGCGCACAGATTGACACGTATTGGTTTTTTATGTAAATGGATTTTTTGGCGACCCGAGTTTGATTACGACTTACCGAAACTGCTAGAATATTTCTAATGTTTTAAAATTGAATATGCCATACATACTTAAAAGTTGGGCCATTTAATATATTTTTCTTTACAAAATCTAAAGCTTCGGCGTATACATATATACATATAAAGTAAAGATATTATTATATGGTATATAAGGCGATTGTCGTGCGTACCTTATTATTGTTCTTTTTTGTATAGCCGCACGGCGCACAAAAAAAATTAATTATTTCCATTGCAACACACACTTGTAGCGGCCAATCATAAGTCTAAAACTGCCGTAGACAGAACTTTGAAATGACATAATGCTATTTTTGAATAAAATTAGATACTACTACTCTTATTTTTTATAAAGATAACCCAGAAGTGTCTACGACAATGAATATATTTTTTACTTACAATGTATTTAACCATTTCTAAAAAAGGGATTTTTTTTTACCAGAATAACTGTAGAAGTATGCCGTTCACGTTTTTTTTAAAGTAGAATAAGGGGGTACATATTGGTTTAAAAACATAAGCCAATAATATTCAATCGAGCAACCAGATTCATGCAAAAAAAAAAAAGAAAAAAAAAAGTGCCCTACAATAAACAAGGCTATTTTATCATAAAATCCATTCTATAATTTTTATTTGTTTTTATAAGCAGTAAAAATCATAACGGGAAACGCTTTTTGTTTGTTCTTTTTGTTGTTCTTTTTGTCGTTCTTCTTTTTTATACCCGACATAAGTGAAGCTGCCAGATCTACCAAGATTTTTTTTTGTCTGTAGGGGAGTTCCTCTGTTTTTACTTAAAGTCCTTTAAAAGTTGCAATGAGGGATTCTTTTCGATCTGCCTCTCCAATTCACTCTAGTTGGCATGAAATATTTTAAATGCTTAGCTTATACAGACCTTTCTCAATCGTTATTCAACATTTACTTTTTTTTTAGCGATTTTCATAACGAATGCTGGACGTCACATAGAATAATAAAAAAGGACTTGTGCTCAAAACAAAAAAAGGATATGTAGCATTGCCACTACCTGGGGGCCCTTAATTGTTAACTTTTATTTTTTACCATTTCTTTGATTTATAACAACACACTTCCTAAATCTACGATTATAAAATTATTTGCAACTCGAATAAAGATATTGTGATATATTTCAGACGTGTAGGACAGGACAGGACAAACTAACTATAATGGCTTAAATATATAAGCGCTGAAACCGCTCATAAGTAAAATAAATATAATGAAAAAATTATATGGTTATGAACAAGTCGATTACGAAAGATAGTAATATTTAAAAGATATTTGTTTATTACACGCTAAAAAATTTGATCTATGAAAGAAAAAAAAATTGTTTGGAGTTAAACTAACGTAGATAAAATAATAGTTACCTACATTTAAAATATGTAGTATAGTATAAAAGATAAAAGTAGTAGTGGTAGCAGTGCCTACATTAAATATATGTAGTATAATAAAAGATAAAAAGAATAGTAACAATGCTTACATATGAGGATATGTAGTAAAATATAAAGGATAAATGTAATAGTAACGTATGAAAAGAGGTCTAAAGTGACGAAAAGTGGTAGATAATTCAGGATAATAATAGATATGGAATAGCGTAACAGTAAAGAATAAATTTGGTAAAATGTAGGTGACAGCACCAAGAAAGATAATTTAAATAAATAAATAGTAGAAGAGCTACGTACTTGAGGAGTATGGAAAATTCAGTGCGTAACAATAGATAAACACTATTCTTTGACGTAAACAACACACAGAAATGGTCATACAAAAAAAAAAAAAATAGTTAAAATCAAAAAGAGAGGAAGTACATCTAGTACTGATGTCAGGCCTAGATTCGCGCACATTAAGTCCACGGACAACTAGTGCAGTTGCTAGGGTCTAGGTATCCTACATGTCGTTGTCTATCCTTCCTCACTATTTGAAATCATTTTCACCTCTTTTATAGGCGACCAAAAACAATGACAACTCAAATTGTGGTTCAATTTTTTTTTTTCCTTTTTTTTTTGATACTTCAATGCAAGTATTTTATTAGAACAGATCGTACGAACCCGATCTTTTCGATCTTTTGTGTGTAAATATATAACGCGTTTCTTTTTCGTTATAAAGACCTTTTGAGTATAAAGCTATTGACGTAATAATTGCAATTTAATTGGTCTTTTTTTTTCTTTTTTTGGATTAGGTCTAAAATTTTACTATGGCAGCTTATAAAAAAAAAATCTGTTTCAGGTGTTTACTGATTAAAAAGAAAAATAAAAGAAAGGTACTGGCGATACCGAGTGTAGATTGGTCTCCTATGGACGTTGATGTGAACGCATAATTTAAAAAAGGTCGTCAAGACTCGCAAGATCACTTGTAGTGTATGTGATAAAGTTGACCATGTCATGAAGGACTGTTGGATTCTACAAGAAGCGAAGAAGAAGGCTCTCGGCCGTCAAGATAAGAAGGTAAATCCCATTTTTCTCTTAAGATATCTGTCAGATTTTTAAGTTTAACATAATTGAACTTTTTCGTATAAAGAGTTACATCATTAAAGGGACAAATAGTACGCTGTCAAAATCAAACAAATACAAGTCTATTTGAATTACGATTACTACTACTACGACCAAAGGGATATTCGTAGATGTTTGTCATTTAAAAGATAAAAAAGAAACATTTGCATACTAGAACAGTGTTTTATTATAGCATTTAATGATTTGGCGTTTAGAGTGACTACAAACGCTATGAAGATCACTCTTGCAACCTTGAGGATTTTCGAACATACGGTCTATAAACGTTTCTCTGGTGAAGTCGTTGTAATTGTTGTATAACTTCACTGATGGTTTTAACTTACCAGGTTTTGACTGCTTTTTAAGTGAGAACCCTTCAGCATTTTTTTTTGGGGGGGGGGGTGCTTAACGCTCAAGTAAGTTTGTCGACTAGTTATTGTTTCAAGAACTACGTTGGGATCATCAATATATGTTAAAACATCCTCCATCGGATCGTAAACTTTTTCTTCTTCATTAAAAATGTCTCCCTGTCCATCTTCATAAAAAAAAAGTATTCGTTATTATGTTATATTTTATTAGAAAGAGAGAGGGACAGAACCAGGTATAGAAGATATGCGACAATTAGTGGTATATTGTTATAAAATTCGTTAAAAGTCTAAAATAAGATGGTTTTTAATAATTTGAAAAAGGATAGTTATTTTATATGAGATTTGAATTCAATGACAGTTGAATTGATTGTGTTAAAGATAACCGCTTATAGATTATTGTGATTATTGGCGCATAAATAATCAGTGCCTGATGTTTGTATAAAAGGGAAAATAGTGATTTTCCTGCTGTACCACAAATAAATAAGTACTTTAATTATTGCACAGATAAATAATTAAGTTTGTCAAATAAAATCTAAAGTAGACCTTGAATAGTAATCAAAAAGTTAGATATATAGCTGGTATATACCAATTACCATTTAAATTTCTAAATCAACCAGCTTCACTGTAACTAGGCAACACTACAAAAAAAGGCCGCACAAAAAAAGGTCACACAAAAAATGCCATACGTCACACAAATCATGGCAACGAATCACGGGTATAAATTGACCCGTTTTTTTTTTTTCCTTTTTTGTTTTTTTCTCTTTTTTTTTTTTTTTCTCTTTTTTTTTCTTCACAACTACAAAAGGTAACTGGCCAGACATTTACTAACTATTATTACAGTTTTTGGGACTCTGATCAAGTCTTTTTTCTGTAATAGTAGTGCTTATGGTACCATTTGCGCCTTGTAATCTTTTTTTTTGCGTGTTTGCAGTTTGACTCATCCGTGGTGGTTTTTTTCCGGAGAGGCAGGTTGTGGGTTTACATCCCCATTCCGCTTTCTCTTACCGCGGGGTGGGGATGTAAATTCACAAGTTGTCTCTTTTGGAAAAAAGCCCTGCAGATGGGTCAAATCTGTAAACCCCAAAAAAAAAAAATTGCATGGCGCAAATGGTACCATAAGCACTGGCTGGTAGAAAGTTGGAGTGATACGAGGAGAGAAGGAAAGTATCATAAAAACATTCTGCTGCAAATAAAAAAGAGTTGATTTCTAACTTTTTCTTATTTAGCAACCCAACCCAAAGGGCCAAAAAAAAATAAAAACGAAAAAAAAAGCTATAAATAAAAATGAGTGTCTTTAAAAATGAGTATCTTTAAAAATGAGTGTCTTTAAAAATGAGTGTCTTTAAAAATGAGTGTCTTTAAAAATGAGTGTCTTTAAAAATGAGTGTCCTAAAAAGAGAATGAGAAAGCGTTTTAAAAAAGAATGTCTTAAAAAAAGAGAATGCATTATAAAAAAAAAAAAAGAAGGCATTATAAAAAAGAAAAGGCTTCTTAAAAAGGGAGATAATGTCTGCCCTAATTCTCATTAAATGTAAACATTACCTTAATGTTTTTTTCTTCCTTTTAATAATCTATCTGCAACATTCTTAATAAAGCTTGCTGTTATTTTTACAGTAAAATATAATATGTTTGGCTTAGTTGGTTTAACATTTGGCATAATGCTTGACAGTTGTAATTATGCAATGCGTACATGTAAATGAGATGCTGGATCTTCTCATTATATTACCTTTTATTTAATAAAAAATTATAAAGTGTACTTCTCTCGGGTACGGCCTTATAGTTTATATTCTTTTAATTATATTTCTGTTATTATACTCTGTAATTGACAGTTGCATTTTCTTTGTACTACAACGACCCCTATTTTAAAACTCAAACAAATGCAAATACAATTCCTTTTACTTCTTTTATATCTTTCTTTCTTTCTTTTACTTTTACTTTTACTTTCCTTTTCTTTTCTTAATCTTATCCGCCACTTGCGACATGTATTTTTATTTTATTTATGTATTTTGTTTTTTCTTTTGACATTGAGCATGTAGCAACGAAATGTGCCATATTATCCAAGTCAGTTACAAAAACGTAGTAACAATAAAACACTCCAAAGGGACAAGAGCAAAATAATTGAAGGAAGAGAGCAATTGTTATTGCTAAAAAAAAAGCTCATTGAGATACTGCAGTTTAAAACATCGCTCACATAAGAAATCACTGCTAATTTTACCAGCTATAACAAATAATGGCTCTTAATTTATTAAAAAACAGAAAAAGCTTTTTGGACCCAAGTTGTATAATACAAAATAGTTGTCTTAAATATATCTTTGATAAAAAAAATTAGAAACGTACTTTTTTTTTTTTTTTTCGTTTTTCATTTTTGAGAGTCAACCCCTTTTGTTTTTTGGCCAAAAATCATGGATGTTTTGCGATTTCTCTGTCTCTTGTTTGGGCAAATCGTTGACAATAAGATACTTATTTATACGCTTCTAATCCATCTTAATTTATATTTCTAATTCAAAAATTGAAAGAGTGATCACTGTTTAAAAATAACTTTTTTTGGACAAAAAAAACCGCACTTTTTTTAACAAGAGACAAAAACCAACTCATGCCTACCCAATGTTTGAGACCTTCATTAAAATCTGTCCAAAGCCCCTGAGTATACTGATAAAACTTTTGCTATAGGTGGTCGCTGTTTACTCCGTCACGATACCTTTGATTACGTGTCAGAACTCGCCAGAGAAATTAAAATCGATGCGTAAGTTTCTTTATAATTAATAATTATTTTATTAGCAACTGTGTCTTCCTTTTTTTAAACAAAAACTAGCTATGTTAACTATTTTATAAATCTTGTAAAAAGGTTGCTTTTTTACAAGGTCGTACCAATTATTGCATTTGATGGTTTGGACTTAAATACATATAAAAAAAAGCTACAACTGAAGCCCGTGCAGCATAAATAACTTTATATAGAAAACATTTTTCTTTAGGAAGTGGACCAACTTAAGGTTCAACATATCATTTCGTCTTATGAAGCAGAGCCTCAACTAACTTATTTATTAAAATCTGGTTAGGTTGAAACCGTCATCTCAGAGGAATCTAATTTATTGACTTTTGGTTGCCCAAATATTATTTTGGGGATAAACCAAAGCGGCAAAGATGTTCAACTCAAGCGAAAAGACATATTGATCGATTAATGGGAATCACCGATTCCAACAAATTTAGACATATGTCTATTCTTTCCGGATGTGATTATGTTTGTTCTTTACCAGACATCAACCCACGAAAGGTTCAAGTAATTGTCATGGTCCAAAAACTGTTAGCGGAATTATGCATACAATTCAAAATCGCTATAACAAACAAACTGCTGAAGGTTACAGAGAAAAATTTATGAAGGCAGATGCCGCTTACTTGTATTCATTTTTGACCCTAGTTCAAAAACTTTCACTCGTTTAAATCCTTTACCTAAAGGTGTCAAGATTGATCACTTGTCGGGACTGGGTGTGTCGCCTCAAAATTGTAAAATAGACATACTCAAGTCCAACAATGCGATCTTTCTTGACTATGCACATATCTCAAGGGAGGCTAATAAAGAAAACAAGAAACCCTTTCACTTCCTCTCCTTCTGTTGTAGTTACCTCCTTTCCCTCGTTTTCATCCCCGTTTCGCTCCCTCTCAAATATAAAAAATCTTCCTTTTCATCGTCCCTTCTTATCTTCTAAATCCTAAAAGCGCAAGTCACCTTAGGATGATAGCTCAAGACGGGGGAAACATCAAAAATAAAAATAAATAAAGACCCGTGTCGAGACAAAAAGTGATTTATTTTAAAAATACTAACAATAAAAAAAATAATCAGTAAAACAGCCAAATAATCAAACTTAAGAAACCTACCAAACTTGCAGCAAATACAATATCACGCTTAATATCCTGTTCTGCCTGTTCCATCTTTTTGTAAAGACTTGTATCACCTACCATACGGGCAGCACCCATTACTTCACGACATGTTTCATCTAATCTACTGATACAACGAACAATAGAACCTTCCAAAACATCTGTCAAATCCGTAATATGTTTAAAGGGCTTCATGTATGTTTATATTAGTATATGTTTTGTTTTATCTTGAAATAATGATGGTTACATACCAAACCTCTAGCCCACTCATAAACAACTTCAACTAATCCAAATTTAAGGTTATTGGCATAATCTTCAACAGAAATAGCTAATCCACAATCCGCTTGCAATTGCGCAATCTTACGAGCGTAAGTCAATACGACTTCCTTACCCTTCATAAGCTTAGGTGTCAATCTAGGTTCACTGGCGTTACGTTCTTGGAATACGAAACAAGAAAGAATAGCAACTACTTCAGCGGGTTCGTAATCGGCAAATACGTTATCCAATACCAACTCGGTCAACAACAATTCATCAGCAGAATTAATTTCACAAGCAACACGGCCCTTTAATTGAACAGTACCTTGCTCATCAATGTAATTTAATTGTTTCAAAACATCAATACGTTGATGGTAATCAGGTAACAGTTCCAAATTTTGATCGGAAATTGTCATGTTGAGCAAATCAATTTGGCTAGATAATCGCTTATGTGCATGAATAAGGCCATACTATTATTATCATTTAAAAAAAGAATACGTTAGTTATTCGTAAACGCGCAAACATATATATAAGTATAATTTACATGTTCATCAAGTTCAGGACATTTAGTACATTGAAATTCAGTACGAAGGTTTCTTGTTAATCTAATCTTGGAGCGCAACATTTCTTGGAACTCCATATCCTTAATCTTACTCCAATCGTATTCAACTAACCCTCCCTTTTTAGCATCCAAACCAAACGATTCGAGTTCTTGAGCAATACGGACAGTCTCCATAGGATCTGTACCAGCCATAACAGAATCAACATTGGTTTTGATAGAAAGTCGAGTGATAAACAGGATATCGGGAGCACCGACGGTGACAATTTCAGTCTTTGTATTTCCGTCTTCTGGTACACAAATTGCGGTAATAGGAAGAGGGGTTGTCTCATCCAAGTTTGTTGTGCTAGTGGCTTCAAGATCCTTGGGTATAAGAACAAAACAGTAGAATGATCGATGCTGCGAGTTGACAGTACTAACAGGCAAAGGCTTCAAAATGATGGCCGGTGCATTGCGATAGACATTGGTATTAATAATAACGAAACGACCTGTACTTAAAGCCCTGTTACCGGCTGGTGTCATGGTAATAAATTGTGTCATCATAAGACGATTCAAGTGTACAACCTCTCCACAGATATCGTAGAATTTTTCGAGGTCGGGTTCACAAATAGCACAATCCAATTGGCGCAATGCACTACGCTTCTTTTCATTTTCATCAACTAATCGTTTTGTATCAGGTAATAGTTGCTGACTACTGTTCTCGGAGAAACTACGTTTGATCATTTCTTCTACTTTGAGTGCTTCTACGCGAAGCAAGTTTAAAATCATATTGTAAGTCAATCTGAATTGAGATTCAAGTTTGGTGGGTTTGCCTAACAACATGGTGGATAAACAAGATACCTCGGGTGGCTCGTCTCCACCAGCGGCAATAATAACAACACCAGTACTGTCTAAACCACGACGACCTGCACGGCCTGACATTTGTGTGTACTCACCAGGAAGCAAGTCCCGGAAATTACGACCGTCATGCTTACGGATACCGGAGAACACAACACAACGAGCAGGCATGTTTACACCCATAGCAAATGTCTCGGTAGCAAACAATACTTTAACAAGACCTCTTGCAAATAAAATTTCGACCATTTCCTTGATAATAGGTAAGAGACCACCATGATGAACAGCAATACCACGACTTAACAAATCTCTCATTCTCAAAATTTGAGGCAAAAGTTTATCAGTTCCACGAAGTCGAACTAAACTACGTTCAATAAAGACATGAATTTCACTCTTTTCTAAACTAGTACAAAGATCGGTCTTGGATAATCCAGTAGCATACTCTTCACAACGACGCTTGGAAAAGGTAAAAATAACAACAGGTAATAAGCTTTTGGCTTTTAACATACCAATCAGATGCACAAACAAATTACGATCCTAGAAAAGAAATTGAGTTATTGTTTTATTTTATTTCATGCAATGTTCGTACTAACCGTTTGCATGCCTGATTGATAACTTCGTGTCATTGTTCTAGGTCCTCCACGTGTGACAGCACCACCACGACCGCCACGTCCACCACGCGTGTTAGTGTTTCCAAGTGACTTATCTACTTGTTCCTTACGTTTCATCATAGCTTCCTTAGCCTTATTATAGCTATAATGTTTGTATTAGTACAAATGCAGGAAATCGCTCTTTTCTTTTAAAAAAAAGTTTTACCCAATCGTGTTCAATTTGTTTTCATTTGCACCAACAATCTTGTAAATATCTTTGTTTGCATAGATATAATGCTCTAAAGGCACTGGTCTCTTTAAAGTACTGATTACATAAATGTCCTTCTTTTTGGTGCGCCTGTTAATGCATATTATGAGTATTCAGAATTTATGGGTTATCACACACATAAACAACTTTACCCAACCCAACCTGCGAATTCCTTAGTATTGGGAACCGTGGCTGATAATAAAATAATACTAACATGTGCAGGTAACATGATAATGACTTCTTCCCAAACAACACCTCTCTGCATAAGTGAAAAGAAACATATACAATTGTCATTAATCGTTTAATTTTTTTTTTTTAAAAAGAAAAACAAATTTACCTCTAAATCGTTCACATAATGGACTTCATCAAAAATAACAAATTCGACGTCTCGAATAAGATCTGCGCCTCGATACAGCATACTTCTTAAAATTTCAGTAGTCATTACTAAACAACTTGCTTCGGGTCGTATTTGTACATCACCAGTCAAGATACCGACGTCTTCTCCAAAAGTATGTTTGAAATCTCGGAACTTTTGGTTACTTAATGCTTTGATAGGTGATGTATAAATAGCTTTAGTCATGTGCTTTGTCGCAAGTGCAATTGCATAATCGGCAACTACAGTTTTACCAGCAGAAGTGTGAGCTGCGATAAAGACAGAGTCTCCAATTTCCAAGTGATATACGGCTTGCTTTTGAAATACATCGAGTTCAAATGGGAACTTTTTATACATATGTATTAGTATTTACAGATGTGTCTAACATTAAATTAAAGCATTACCTGTAAAGCCATCTCTGGCACCAATTCATAAAAGTTATCAAAGGGTTCATTGACGTTGATTTCGTGAGCCCATTCGCGGCGTTTCAATGCTTCGTTGGTAGTTGTTAATTTCTTTGGTGCCAAGCTCTTTGGTGGTGGTAAAGTTGAAGGCAAGTATGCGTCTACCTCTTGATCAACTAAAAATTCGTCGTGAGATTGTCTTCCAAGTTAATATTGGGATGTATGAGTTAAATTTTACCTGAAGTTTCTTCTTTAGGTTCTTCGTTCGTAACAATATTTTCAGGTTTGGTTACTTTGACATTTAAAAAGTCAAACGTATCATCAATAGGGGCCATCATATCTTCAATGTTAAATACTGTATTGTTCTTGTTGACAATGGTTGATTCCTTTTCGGTCTCGTTGTCTATAAACATATCCATCATTACTCGTTACCTTTCATTATATATCATGCGATAATAATTTTACCTTCAAACTTTAATCCTCTATCCAATCCAGGAGCGATAGCAGATGAGTCTAAATATGATGTTAAAAAAATGTTGTCAATTGATCTAAATAATCAATACAAATGTACCTTCAAAACTAAAGAAATCAATATCGACATCCAAATCAAGAGTCTCGTCCAAATCCTCTACAACTACTTCCTTATCCAGACCTCCAGGTGCAAAAGGAAATTGTGCGGCAGAGCCTCGAACAAAGTTTTTTGTCGATCCAAATGCTCTCGAAAAACTGGTCGAGTTATTTGAAGCCAAATTAGGATCGTCAACTATGACTTCCTTAAATCCAACAATATCTCCATCGCAGCCGCTACGCGCTACTATAATATTGGTACGAGGCTTTGTTAATTGAGTATAAGCGTTGGTAGCATAATTGGGTAATTCTTCCCAATGTCTATTCAATAAAAACGAAAAAGATTAACAAGAATAAAAATAAAAAAAAATAAGCTTTCATGTATTACTCTTGACATTTGTTTAACCAAGAAGTTGGAAAACTTTTTTGAGGTGTAAGAAATTTCTCTTCTAATTCATGCTTAACATCTTCCACAGTTGGTTTTTTAATCGAAGGGATCTACTTTGACATGGTTAAGCGGATGCATTATACTTTTTTTTTATACATAGAGCTTCATACCGTTGTTTGAGAACTTCTTAAGTGAGAAAATATCTCTTCTAATGTCTCGTTTGTTACTAGACAGTACGAATATAATTAATAATCTTTTAACTGAATCTATTACACTTAATTAACTTTATTACATTGAGTCTCCATAATATGACAAAGACTGGACGCGAAACCCAATACTTTTTTTTTAAAAAAAAAAACTCGTCTATTAATGGCATTCAGCCAATAGGATTTATTTTTTTACAATAGGTTAGGACACTTGAATTCTGTCGCTGTCAACAGGACAATAAATCTTTTTAAGTATGTCAGTTATTTATCGATAAAAAACAACCTTTGAATGTATTACCTGTTCGCTAGGACTATATGTCAATGTTGAAGGTTTGAGATCTTTTCTTAAAAAGTATTGATTCCAAACAAGCTATAATCATTCTATAAGCTAATATTTATGTTTATTAAAAAAAACAAGTTTTACCTTTGCAAACCATTGGTGGCCGAGAAGAGACGGATGAAAACAATCGATATTACTAAAAAAAAAATTACTCGTTTAGCGATATAAAGAGAGCTGTTCAAAAAAAACACACTTACCTAAAGGCGCCTACTGGAAGAGAAGCGATATCTATGGGTATAGGTGTATAAATGACACCAAAATTGCTACCAGGTTTTGCAGCATATTTAGTAGCGATTTCTTGCATTCTTACATTATATTCTGTAAAAACAAAATAAAGAGTTGGCATATGTTCTTTAGACTATACCCATATGCATTCAAGATTAGTTTACCGTTTACAAGTCTGTTCATATGATCTAAACCACCTGATTCTTGAAAGCAATCACATGGCTTTAATAAAACTCGGTTATCACAGTACTCTGGATCTTTTGCATATACATCATATATATCAGCCAAATTAAACATCCCCACTATATATATTATTTGAGTCATAATGTTATTTTTTTGGTCATGTAAAAAAAAAACTTACTTAAATTGACGAGAACGTTAGGAACTTCGGCTTGTATACGTTGAACAGCCCGTTCTAAGTAAGTAAAATAAGCGTCTCCCGTAGTTTCATTAGCAAATTCTCGGTTACAGGACCTACAAATATCATTACCTACATACTTGTTAGTATTACTTTTCGGACATCCATAGTTTTAATAACTTACTTCCAATTTGGATTGTAATCATTTTCCAGTCAGACATTACTTTAGGGTCTACCATAGTTTCATCATCCAAATCTATAGAAGTTTTTTTTTTTTTTTTTTTTTTTTAGTATCAAATAAGAGTAAGCTGTCAAATTTACTTACGGTCGATAAGGTAATTTAACTCGTCGTCTAAATTGAGAGCCATAGCACCTACCTGTGCAGCATTTAAATAATCCGTGTCTAAATTATCTATTAAAAAAAAGGAAGTCAATTTACATATAGAAAATATTATTCTTGAGCTGACATACAAGCAAGTCGTTGGCGTCCTCGAAGATACCCCAAAATACGCGTTCCGGCGGATGGACCGTCGATTAATTGATTATAGTGTCTTATAAAGTTAGCTATACTAACAGCCCCTTCATCGGCACCCATAAGATAACTTAAACCACGGTACTCAGTTAACGTGTTCTTATTAAGGAAGCCCAATATTCCAGAAGAAATTGGTTTCATACCATAACCAGCTAGTATACTATAAATATAGATGAGAGGATGCGTAGATTTTTTTTTTTTTTTTTTTTTTTTTTTTTTGGTTATTACCTATCGCCTAATGCTCCTAAAATTTTGATGTCATCTGCTCGTAAATCAGTTACATCGTTGGGGGGAGAGGTTCTAGCAGTTAATGCAGGACACTCAGATATGCTTGTGACGTTCAATGCCATGACAGATACGACACTAGTTGCGAGTACAATCAGTTTAACAAACATTCACTTCGTTTTTCTTTTTAAATAAAAAATAAAAGAAAGAAAAAAAAAGTTTATTAGGCTGATTCACCTCGTTTATAAAAATATTAAATTTCTAACTGTGCCTCTTGTTATTCGTCTCTAGGAATGTTATCAAAAACAATATAGAAAAAGCCACATATCGTATAGATTTACGCAATAAAAGAAATCTTACTGACCATACCGTTTTCGAAAAAAGAAAGACGTAATGCGTTAATTGTGAGCCACTAGAGGGGCTGAAGCAGCTAAAATAAAACATGTATGCTGTGTATAAACATGCATTTTTTAAAGTCTTTTTTTTTTTTTTTTCCTTTGTTATTATTCTTATTAGAGTGCTCATGTGTATAATATCACGGCCATTTAATGATAAAAATTAAAAGCGCCCCAAAAATAATTAAGGGCCAGCGTGCGCGCATACATGCAAGCAATTCACACGGCCTTTCCTGGTTTTTTTTTTCCAGTTAGAATGACTAAACCAACTTTACACTTTGCTCTACTTGTATGTGATACACCCTTACCTGAGGTTATTGAGAAGTACGGGGACTATACTAAACAGTACCCTGCTATATTTGAAAAAGCTAGTGCCAATGCAAATGTAAACCTTGTTTGGGACTTTTTCGATGTTGTGGATGCACAAGTTTACCCATCTTTACAAGACATTAGCGATAAAAAGTACGATGCTATTGTACTGACCGGTTCCAAGTATAACGCTCACGATGATACTCCATGGATTCTCAAGTTGATAGAATTCTTACAAGTTGTACAAAATGAGCCTTATATCGGTCTTGTCAAGTTAGTTGGTATCTGCTTTGGTCACCAAGTTATTTTGCGTTCCGCTGGAGGCGTTACAGAACGAAACGCCAAGGGCTGGGAAGTTGGCTTTACTGAAATGCAATTAAACCAAAAGGGAAAGGATTTATTCAAGACTGAAAAGACAAAATTGGTAAATATTTAAAGAATATACATAAATATGTTCATATTTAGTAACTTGCAAAAAAAAAAAAAATGAACTTGCATAGAGAATCAACCAGCTTCATAGAGACCATGTATCTGTATTACCTAAAGGATTTGTTTGTTTAGCCTCTACAGAAAATACAGCTAATCATGCCACGGTATCAGAGAATGGACAATGTATCACTGTACAAGGACATCCCGAATTCAATCGAGATACTATGAAAATTATTATCGAAAAAAGAACTGAAAGTGGTGTCTTACAAAAGGAACAATCCGCTCAATGGTTAAACAGATTAAAGAGCGAAGGACCAGAAATGGAAGATGTTTGGTTAGTAGAAAAGTTTATTGAGTTTATTATTTTATGAATAAATGCATTCAATTAAGAATGGTAATTGATTTACTTGGGATTGTAATTTCTCTGAAGAAATGATAATACGATCTTCAAGTAATAGCTTTGATAAAAGAGGAATAAACGTGAAGGATGAAAGATCTAGTGTTTGATGGTCAAGTAAAAGTGTTTGATCAAACTTGATTCTAGTTTCTAAATCCAAAATGAAAGTTTAGGTTTCTTATTTCATAATACAAACAAATAAACAAAGAATCACTTACTTTGATCTTGGTATCTATGTTTTCTATCTGAGTCAATTTCAATCAATTTATCTAAAGTAACGATAATTTCATTGTATAAATCGACTTGTCCAGTACGTAATAAGAGTTGATTTAAAAAGTGTGCTAGTGTTTGTAATGCCCCTAACATAAATAATTATAATGATTAAACATGTATGTATGCACGCATGTTTTAGACTATTTACATGCACTATCGGGTTCCAGCTCTAATAATTCTCGAACTGTTTCTATTTCGTCTTTTACTAATTGAATTCTATCTAATGTATACCAGCTCGTTTGATCATTTAAAGCTGGATCTTTATACATTTTTGTTGAAGGAGGCACCCAAACGTTCTTCAAATTGTTCTTTAATGATTCTACTCGTTTAAAAACCCCTGATTGACATATATATATATTTAGTATGTCTACAAGTTAAATTTAACGTGTATTTTTTTTTTTTTTTTTTTTTTTTTTTACCTTCTCCTTTATCCATCTCTGTTATATTCATATCCCATTGCTTGCAAGGAACTTTTTTTGAACTAGAACTAGGTAAAATAGTTGAAGCAGCATCGAAAATAATATTTTTAGCAGCGATATTATTATCCAATAAAAAGAGCCAAATAGATGCATTCCCACTGTCTTCACATAATGGATATAATTTACCCAATAATGGTTGATTATTTGCATCAAAAAGCTGAGGCACCTGCATGAATTTAATCATATCATTAAATCCTAAAATAACCAGAGGCGTATCCTTTAATTGATAGGCCCCTAACAGTTCAACCTCCTCGGGTGCGCGGCCTAATAACCACCAATAATATAACCATGCCGATTGATCCTCGGGATCCGTGTATATTGCTGCTTTCACTAAATCCAATTCTACAAATTATAAGTCCCCTGATTTTGTATCCTATTTTTTTTATTATTAATCTATAGCCTACCATTTACTGCTACTTTATTCTTTTCTTCAGTTGACATGGATACTACAATGTCTGGTAGTAATTTTGATCGTTGATGCCAAGCAGAATAATTACTAAAGCTTTGATTGATTTTACGAGTTGTAAACTCATATTCTTGCTTCACAATATCTGCAATTTTTGTTTCGTCTTGCACTTTCTTTACAAGATGACTTACAACAAATCGACGATAATCCCAACCATGAACTAACGATAATTTGATATTTTAGAATTTATACACATGTACTAAATATTTATACTTACAGTTACGTGCGTCCATAGTCAGCATTTTATCAACAAGACCAAGTTCCGCCTTCCAGTCTGGTAGAGGCATAGTTTGCAAGCACCAAATACGGTGGTTCCATAACCAGTACGATTTTGGATTGATTTTAATCAACTGTAAAAAGAAGACGAGTTCGTTTTGATATAATTTTTGTTCTTTTTCTGCATCTTTTGAAACCTGATCCAAGATGAGAATACGTCTGTAATTCCAAATGGTATAATAATCGGGATTCGATTGCAAGATTTTTGTTGTCAAGTTAAAAGCATCAGCATCGTATTGTTTGTCTTTCATCTAATTTCAATACCTTTTTTTGTAAGTTGTTTTTCCTTCTTTTTTTTTTCTTTCTGTAATTGATTTTTTTTTTTACCTTGGTTCTACAGTCTTGAACTAGTTGATTATATTCTTTAATCTTTCCAGCTTCTCTTAACTTTCTAGCTTTTACTATCTCCTCTGTAGTTTTTTCACGTTTTCTACCATGCTTTTTT
Organism: Thamnidium elegans; assembly: GCA_025201345.1. Taxonomy (NCBI): domain Eukaryota; kingdom Fungi; phylum Mucoromycota; class Mucoromycetes; order Mucorales; family Mucoraceae; genus Thamnidium; species Thamnidium elegans. The sequence continues at coordinate 1,891,783 of JAIXMG010000001.1, read as the reverse complement.
TTTAGGGGGAGGGGGAGGGGATTAGTTGGCAAGTATGATGACAATCGTGTAAACTTACAACATCACTCATTTTCTCACAAGGGGTAAGAGGAATAAAAAAGAAGGGGAGGACAAAAAAAAAAAAAAAAAAAAAAAGGTCAGTTGAATTTGTAAGTATTCACGTATTTGAACGTCAGAAAGTTTTAGGTTGAACAACAACACACAGTACAATAACGCGTGATATAAAGGCTAAAAAAAACAAACATATATATTATAATTTATACATGTTTGGTAAATAAATAATACTGATTGATCAGTTGAATACTCTGTGCATTGCAGACGATTTTAAATATTCCACACTACTAAATAATAATAATAAAAATAATAATAAAAGATCGAACACAAAGTTTATATGTATAAAAATATATGCTGTAAAAATATACATGCTCTTATTATAAGCATCAATTATAAAGCTAGAAAGAAGAAAAAAAAGAAAAGAAAAAGGTATAGTTGACAGCGGTATATGTGTAATTAATTTGTTGTCAACTTTATTGTACATATAATATATTTATATATATATATATATATATATATATATACGTATAAAGGGATATTATAAATAAGGCAAATGTAAGAATTTTTCAGTATACATAAAATAAAAAGAAGGCTGTTGTCCTTGTGATAACCCTACATAACGATGCATTTTATAATAATATAACTCGATTTTTAGATGAATATAATACGTAATTGTGCAATTTTATAAACTGTTTGAGCATTGTTCTTTTTTTTTTTATTATTTATGATAATAATAACTTAAATATTTATTCTAGGAGAAATAACAGCCCTTTAAGATTTGGCGGCAGATCATTACCGTTTTTATCTGGTTCAACTCCTATACATGCATTTCTCCTCCCCTTTTATAAAAAGGGAGCTGATATCTAATTTATTCGCGTTCTTTCTCTTTTTCTTGTTCTAATCAACTCTTTGTATTATTATTATTATTATTATTCCCCTTTTTATTATTATACTATATGCCTGGTAAACATTTTTTTTTTTTTTTTTTTTTTTTTTTTTTTTTTTACATGTAGTATTTTGTATCTTACTAATAAAAAAAAAATAATTAAATAGGTGTTATGGATATTAAACACTTGTTATGCCACCCTTGTGATCCTTATTCTTCTCTATTAGAAAAGAAACAAGACGAAAACTTACAAATAAACACAAATATACTTTATGAACAAGTTGAATTTTGGAGACATAGTCGCTCAAATAGCACCCAAAGCATTAGCAGCTGTAGTAGTCAAAGTAGCGTCTATCATTCTCCTTCTCCTTCTCCATCGCCAGTAGTTAAACATCGTCGCCGTGTAAATAGCGAAGTGTGTAGGCGTACTGTAAGTAGTGGGGATTTTATTATTACTTCACCTCAACAATTATACCACCAAAATAATCGACGCAACAGATCAAATTCGACCAGTTATATACAAACTCGAACTCCGTGGTCACCAGAAGAAGATGGACTTTTACGAAAAGGTTATGAACAAGGTTTATCTTGGGCAATGATTTCTTGCACTTATTTACCTCATCGCTCAAGAGGTTGTTGTTGGGGTAGGTTTAAAACTTTACAAAGCAAAAATGTAATGGAGGTCTATCATCAAAGAATATGTCAAAGACCTTGGAAGATTTCTAGCCCCAAAGGTGACAAAAAAAAAGTATAAAAAAAACCCCCTTATTTTACATATAAAAAAAAAAAAACGAAAAATCAAGAAAAATCAAGAAAAAAAAAAAAGAAAAAAAAAAGAAAAAAAAAAAGAAAGAATTAGCACACATAATATTTCTACATTATGATATATACAAAGTATTACACTCATTTTATATTTATTTCTCATACATCATCATCATCATCATCATTATCATCACTATTATTCTTATACCTCTTCCTTATGTATATTATGCACTATTATTTTTTTTCAAACATGTCATTACGATGATTTTTTATGCAATGGCCTATTTATACTATGTCTCTTCTTCTTCTTTTTTTTTTTTTTGCCCAAAATTTTCTTTAGTAAATTATTATATTGCTTCTAATCTAACGCTTCTTAAATCAAAGAATACTATAAATGGATTACTTTCACAGTGAAAAACTATATTTTTAAAATGTGGCGTACAGGGGAACCTACAGTCAATAGTCGCTGTTTTAATGTGATGTCTCAGAAACTCTCTTTATCCTACTGGTCACTTGACCTAAATATTGAGATTAAGTATCTTGTCCAAAACTGCATTAACAGAATAAAAATTAAAATTAAAATTAAAATTCAGACAGGATAAAAAGCTGGATTTTTACAGTGGGATAAAGCTGCTTACAAGTTGTATTTGAGAAGATTTTCTAGTTTTTCAAATAATGGTTATATTGAATCACTAGTTTTTTTTGTACCTTACAGTAGACTAGAGTAAATTAGAATAAAAGGCTTGAACAGAGGATCCGAAGACCTTGTCAATCCTCCATAACTTCGTAGCCGAATACCCGATAAATCGCGTAATTAACGCGTACAAATATTTAAAAAGAAGAATCGGAATACAGGTACTAGCGGACGCTAACATTACAGCTATATAGATTGATTTCGAATACACGTATATAATGGAATTCATAAGTATGAATGTAGCAGATTATTCATACTAATATGAAACACAACCGGGCATAATCTGAAAAAGGCAAGCCAGCTGCTGTGAAAACATCACAGAACAATATAGTTTTTTTTTTTTTTTTTTTTTTTTTTTTTTTTTTGAGTTAAATAGGATTGAGCTACCCTACTTCTTGACAGGACATAAGAGTAGAAGAATGAGATCAGTTTATGATAGTATCTCCTTTATTATCACTATCATTACTTATGTTTGTAGCTACATAGAAATCGTAAGCCATTGTATATTTAATTTTGCTATCGTAAACTACATAAACCACACTAATGAGATGACAAACATTGTATTTAAATGCGAATATAAAACATTTTTTTTTCAAAGAAAAAAGATCATAAAAGAGTACGGTGTAGTAATAATTCAGATTATTCTAGTTTATGCAGATTACTTAAAACATTGGGGGAAAATAAAAAAAAAAACCAAAACGTTCATCTTCAAGAGATATTTATGATCTCAAAGTATCGAAGCATTTTCTCTTCAAAAGAAAATATATAAACACTCATTAATGTTTATTTGTTCTGTGTTATCAATGGCTTTATTCTTATAAATAAATAAAAAGACGAAGTATAAACAATAGTTACTTGGACTGTCAATTACAATGTGGAGTATGCATCCCGTACCTAGTTCAGCTTTAAATTAGATGAATGTCTTCTTGTTTGTTAAAAAAATTATTAAGGGAATAAGCAAAAATAAACAGACCACTTATATGAATCTTTATAAAATAATATAATACCAAGTACATACTATATATTAAAATCAATCGTCGTAAGCCAAAAAAAAAAAAAAAAAAAAAAAAAAAAAAAAAAAAAAAAAAAAAAAAAAGTGAAAAATCAACCTTAAATGCGGTTTCTAGGGACCTTATAATTTCTCTACTTTCCTTGTACAAGTGTTTAAAGAATCCCAGGTTCCCTTATGCAGTAAAATCAATCAAGTTTCACGGTTTTTTTTTTAGCTAAAAAAACCTTCTTTGTATGTAGGGATAAAATGTACATAATCTTTTTTTTTTAAGAACTTTGAACTAGTGAAATCAATTCTAGAAGTTTCCCGAGTATTTAGTACACTGGTTTTTAGCATGTATTATTTGTAGTGATGGATACAATTGTCATGCCTAAAGAGGAAATGCCTATAACGATTTAGTTGCATCGATACCTCTCATCAATTGATACCTTATGTAATTTTTATATAGTTTAAAAAGATAATTATAAACAAAGTAAACAATGAATTAGATTTTCCCACCAGTACTACGTTCGTAAATATATACATATATAATTTCCATGGTATTCACGTAATTTTCACAGGCAATGGCCACAAAATTTTTAAAGCACGTGTCCTAACTGTGTGCATGCACAATATGAGCGGTAAATATTGCCACTTTGAGAAATTAAATGTCCATTAACTACTAAAAATCAAATTGACCAAAAAAAAAAGAAGATATAAACTTCTTAAAACGTCAATACCGATTAACTTCTTCTCTTTTTTAAAAAACGAATAATGATAACTATTTTCTTTTACGAAGATGGGCAGGAAAATGTCTACACCGAAAAAGGAATAAAAGTGTTTGATCCCTATGGAGGATATTTTAACACAGGTCATAGATCCTAACATTGTCCCGGGCTATTACCATCCAAGGTGCCTATTCAGTAACCCGCAAATATATCGAAGATAACAATGTAAAAAAAAAAAAGCGATAATATAAAGATGAAGACTATCACTAAAGCGAACTTAAAGCGGACTACTTGTGATATTGACAGAGTAAATATCAAAAATAAAAAATAAAAAACAGAAAAGTTTATCAGACCGAAAGACATTATTCTTTTATAATTAGAAGATGTAAGCCTTTTTATAGACTTTAGGGATAAATAAGATGGTCTCAGCATGACATGATTGTAAGTTTGAAAAGAACATATAGATATATAACTCTTTTATGGATGAGCGCAATGATTATAGATTAATCACAACAACAAATCTGATTATAAAAAATGTATCATTGTATCATTTTTAGCTGCTACATTATGCTTTGTTATATACATATTTATTAATTAATTGTTATAAAGTAATACGAAGGGTTCAAAGTAATAAGTATACCTGTATATAATTTTATGCAAGTTGATAATGGGTATCACACTTGTATAAAATTATGTCTAAATTATATTGCTCTAATATTACTTGGATATATCACTACTACCTACAATGATTACAACGATATGGCAAGAGAGAAGTTCATAGATCGAATGCTCGAACTTCCTGAGAAAAAGGAAGGATACCTTGATCCTCGAAACTCGTACTGCCCGACGATGGTAGGAGCGTTACTAAGAAACAAAAGAAGTGCCATACAAACTATCAGAGATGAGCACTGGCCATAAAAGACCCTTCACATTTGAACACAAGGGATACATTCGAAATCTATTTGACGAGGACTCTCAGCTTTACACTGAAGATATTACTGACAATTTTTCTAAAACGGTTTATTGGGCTTTACACTTCAGATGCAACTTAACCATCATTTTAGGAACAATATGCTCGTGGTCGTTAAGACACGTACATTTGAACCTGAAGTTAGGAACTCTGCGGATAGTCTACAAACAAGATATGGATGGTTTATGAAATAGAAATACTCTGATTTAGATTTTACAAAAAACTATGTTTTTATTGATGAAGCTGGATTTCATATTAATTTGACGAACAACTAAGCCAGATCTGACATTAGAACGCCCGCCATAGTAAAGACACAAAAAAGTAAAGCCCCATCACATACAATCATTGATGCTATACACGCATCTAGTATTATTCATGTAGTAATAAAGAAGCTTCAAATGAAAGAAATGGCAACCACGCCAAAAAAAAAAAAAAAAAAAAAAAAAAAAGTGAATAAAGGTAAAAAGCGCACTCCAGATGAGTTGATTGTAGTAGAGGAACCTATAATAGAGCTCGTATATGTTAATGAGGATAAAGCTCAAGAAGCCTCACCACTTATACCAAAAGGAACGATAACTGCGCATTTTATCAAGTTTATGAATAATATTCATAATGTCATGGATCTTGATAATAACTTAAAGGGCACTTATTTAGTTATGGACAACTGTACTATCCATAAATCAAAACCGATGATTAGGGAGATTGAAATTCGCGGCTATAAGGTGATGTATTTGTCTCCATATTCATTAGATCAGAAAATCAACTCATGACAAACAGCATTTTTGTTACCTTTGGCGATATAAATCTCACTTCAAATTTTGCAGTGGTTCAGAAGTAAAAAAAAAAAAAAAAAAAAAAAATCCCTCTACAGTATTTGCGCTACTCTTGATTTTTAGGTCTTGTCAAATAGGTTTTGGCTTCAAACCTGTTCCGGAACAGCGCGACTTGGGCAGAAGAAATTTACCTTGTAACCTAAACAAACCTCAATCGCAACTCTTTCACGGAATAGACTTTTCCGATATATAAACACATATCAATGTAACAAAGATACTTTACATCAAAAATTTTCTGTTAGTGATTCTTTATAGATATAGAATAAAAAAACTTGAATATTCTTTCATGATCGATACCACATTACAAAAAAAAATCTGATTCCTGATTTCAAAGCGGTACTGGAATTTCCATGAAACACTGCAGGAATGAAATAAAGCTGAGTTTTCTTTATTGGCTGTTTAAACTGAAGGAAACCCTAGAAAGAAGTTTTTATGTATTGTTTTAAGATGAAATAAAAATTGAATAGTTCTCCCTCTCCCTTTAATTATTTTGTGTAAAGGGATTAAGTAGACTTATGACAATACTTATCGCAATATTTTGATCTGTTTTAATGTATGTTACTGTTTGGTCACAGATCAACAAATATAGCCCGTGCGCCGAAAAAATTCACTACAAGTGAGTAGTGCATACACTTTTAATTGAATTGGCGCGATACCTTTTTTTTTTTCAAAGAACGATTTCGTAGAGATGTTTTACTCGAGCATAACATAAGGGCCAGTTTAACCTAAAAGTAAAAACCACATATACTTAAAAACAAGTATAATCACTACCAAGGCTTTTTAATATATATAAAAATAATAGCCCTCTTTTTTTTTTTTTTTTTTGAAAGATCTATAACTGTAACCCAAAACAAGCAGAGTAAAATGTCCGCAATAAGTAAGTTGCAGATTACTAAGAAGAAGAAGAAAAAAAAAAGAGGCAAATAACAATGTTTAATAATATGAATCATTCTGATTATATGGTTTTTTAAGCACTTCATCTCTTGATTAAAACGATATACATTAGGCCCCCGACTACTTTTTTGCTTAGCAGTAGGCTTTTGTACTCTTATGTCGTCATTTTAGCATAAGCGATTAAAGTTTTTTCATTTATTTAACCCTAAACGTCTTTATATTGCAACTGCATTTAAAGAAATGGTACAAAGCGTGATGTCGCGTGATTTAAGTTTCGAACACACTGGTGATAACTACAATATATCCAACACATCTTTTAGAGTTGCAATCAGTAGATCCAAAACTGATATCTTTTTTTTTTCAAATCAGAGAATGTGACGATTGATTTTAAGTTTTCGGCTGTGACTTGGCAGATAATGCCAATGAAGCACACACACAAACACAAAATAGGTTTCTCTTTTTAAAGTTAGAGGAACTTTTTTTTTGTTACTATTACATTTTTCTTCTTCTTCTTCTAGTTGTATAATATAATATCGGATTATATAATGAGTGTAAGTAACTTTTTATGCACTCGTTACCTTTAACTAAATATCATATGTATCTTTATACATAAAAACAATACCATATGAAGAACCACCATGAGAATAAAATAAAGGAATTACGAGCCAAAATTGTTCAGAACGAGAGAATGCGTGATAAGGCTTACCAGTTGAAACCTTTATTAACTGATCGCAATGCGCTTTCTCAGTGTGACACTGAAATTAAAGAATGTCAAAAATACATTGAATATTTTAATGACGAACTCGCCAAAATGGAATCGCGAAAAGACTCGGATAGCAGTTTACATGATACAACATATAAACCCGATCACCATAATACCCCGCATGAGGTTGGACATAATGAAGGTCGTGACATTAAGAAATATTCGACATTAGGTATACAAATATATATATATATATATATATATATTTGGAATTAATAACTAAGCATCTAAAAAAAAACTTCCTTAGATTTATTAACTACTGAAACTTTATACAACAAGTCCAAAGTTTCTCTTAAATTACATGAATTGGAGTATAAACTTGACGTCGAAAATAAAGTATTGGCTGGTATCAAAACAATGGCCGACGTACTTGATAGAGACCCTTCTCTTAGTGACCGAAAAAGAAGACATGAATTACAAGGCCAAATGTATGAAAGTATCGAAAAATTAAACTTGCTTACCAAGGCTTTAAGAAAATATAAAAGTCTTTATATTGGTGAAGGAGACGATGATGATGATTACGGTAATATATATATATATATATATCGAAAAAACCTGTTTTTTATACAGCGTATATTTAACATTTATACCTGTAGAATTAGAAACACCTCCCTCGGCACGTATGCCACCTGGCTTTAGAAGACCTGTGACAGGATTATTACAACTTCAGCTTGTACAAGCACGCGGATTAGCTCATGCGCCTACTAGAATGTTCAAAGCTCCAGATACGATTGTATTTGTAAAGATTGATGGTAATATTGTTTATCGATCTAAATTATCTCGTAGTGATAAATGGATGGACATGTGTGAAACACATGTCAATAAAGCAACCGAAGTCGAGATCTCAATTTACGATCAAGAAGCCGAACGTAGTTTACCTATTGGTATTTTCTGGTTAAAAATTACTGATATCGCTGAAGGTTTACGTAAAAAGAAGATTCAACAAGAAAGTGAGCCTGGTTGGGTTCCTGCTGATGTATATCAAAAGCAAGAGGAAGGCGTCGTTACTGCTGCCAGCTTAAGCCAACCTCAAATTCAACAAACTAGTCGTGTCGAGTCTACGCAAGAAGGTTTACAAGCTTGGTTCGATGTGGAGCCTTCGGGTGAAATGTTACTTCGTGTTAACTTCGGTATACTAAAATATAACATTATGTCATTTGGTTACACTTTGTATTAACCTCTATTTTTTTTCTTTCTTTTAGTTCGTGAGGCAGCTAATCGTCGTCCGTTTGATAAGTTGGGTCGTGCTGGCGCTGTAAGACAAAGACGTGAAGAAGTACATGAAATGAATGGGCATCAATTCTTTGAAAAGAAATTTTACAATATTATGCGTTGTGCACTTTGTGGCGAATTTATGGTAAACAGTGGTTACCAATGTGAAGGTAATATTATTTTAAATTTTGGCATGTCTTTTTTTTTTTTTTTTCTAATTTGTGATTTCGTAGATTGTGAATACACTTGTCACAGAAAGTGTTATACAAAAGTGGTTACAAAGTGTATCTCAAAGGCAAATGCTGATAAGGATGCTGATGAGGATAGACTTAACCATAGAATTCCTCATCGATTTGAACCAATTACCAATATTGGCGCTAATTGGTGCTGTCATTGTGGTTACATGCTTCCACTTGGATCAAAGGGTGCAAAAAAGTGCTCAGGTAAAAGATGTTTATGTACAAGATATTTTTATATGTACTAAAATTTAAATTGTAGAGTGTGCAATCACTTGTCATACAAAATGTCAGCACTTTATCCCCGATTTTTGCGGGTTGTCAATGGAAATGGCTAATCAAATGTTGTCTGAAATTAAAGCAGCCAATAAAAGAAAAACAATGGACGGATCGGTCACTCCATCTACCTCTTCCACTACTAATCTCAAACCAGGCCGTGTATCAAAACACGAAGTTGAAACTAAATTAAGCGACCACATGTCTCAAGTGTCACTAAATCAACAGAAGCCATTGCCTATCCCTTCACCAACGCAACAACAGCCTATTTACATACCTACCTCACCTTATCAGCCTTCGCCATCCAGTCCTGTCAATCGTGTTCAAACGGTTACACCACCCATTTTACCTACGCATGGTCAGGCTTACCATCCTCAACAATATCCTGTGCAAAGTAACGACCCCCGTTATCAGCAACAACAACTTCAACAACAGCAACAGCAACAGCAACAGTTCGATCCTCGTTATCAACCACGTATTCGTCCTCAAATTCCTTATATTCCACCTGTACGCCCTGTATGTAACTTGCCCTCTCAAGCTCAAATTGATCTTGCAAATAGAGTAAGTAATTGTATTTAGAATACATTTACTGATGATTAACATCTTTTTTTATATTGTTTAGCCTCCATCAAAGCCTGCTACTCGTCCTACCGAGAGACGCGTAACTTTGAACGATTTCAACTTTTTGTTTGTCCTTGGTAAAGGTAACTTTGGTAAAGTTATGTTGGCAGAAGATAAATATGATAAAAAATTGTATGCTGTTAAAGTATTGAAGAAACGATTTATTATTGATAATGATGAAATTGAAAGGTAAAAAAAAAAACGTTACATTTGTTTTTGAGAGGTAACTAACTTTATTGTATAGTGTTCGTTCCGAGAAACGTATCTTCCAAGCTGCCAATAGAGAAAAGCATCCTTTCTTAATTGGACTTCAATCATGTTTCCAAACCGAATCCAGAGTTTACTTTGTAATGGAGTACGTTAGTGGAGGAGATTTGATGTGGCATATTCAACGAGAACCATTTTCAGAAAGAAGAGCTAAATTCTATGCATGCGAAGTTCTTTTGGCATTAGAGTACTTCCATAGCCAAGGTATTATTTATCGTGATTTGAAATTAGATAATATTATGCTTGGTTTGGATGGACATATCAAGGTGGCAGATTATGGTCTTTGTAAAGAAAACATGTGGCAAGATAATACGACTGGAACTTTCTGTGGAACACCTGAATTTATGGCACCCGAAATCTTATTGGAACAAAAGTATGGTCGTGCGGTTGATTGGTGGGCCTTTGGCGTATTGGTTTATGAAATGTTGCTTGGTCAATCACCTTTCCGTGGTGAAGATGAAGATGAGATATTCGATGCTATTTTGGAAGACGAAATTCTTTATCCTGTAAATATGTCTAGGGATTCTGTTTCCATCTGCCAAAGGGTAAAATTATATCAATTATGTCAGTATATGTTTTTTTATTAATCCTTTTTTTTTTTTTTTTTTTTTTTTTTTTGGATAGTTATTAACGCGTGATCCCAAGAAGAGATTAGGTGCCGGTCCATCTGACGCAGCAGAGATTAAAGAACATCCATTTTTCAGAGGTGTTAATTGGGACGATATGCTTGCTAAACGGGTTCCTCCTCCTTTCTGTCCTTCTATCAGTGGACCCTTAGATACTTCTAACTTTGATGAGGAATTCACTCGTGAAAGACCTGCTTTAACGCCAATTAACAGTGTATTAAATCGTGTAGAGCAACAAGAGTTCCAGAATTTCTCCTATGTAGCTGACTGGACTCAAAGCTACTCCTAACTGGTAGTGTAAATAGTACATTTTCTTTTTAAATTGTAATGATAGTATTATTTTTTACAAGTACAGAGTATAACAAATAAATTCAGTGTTTATCTCAATTAATAAATGGTCCGTCCACTGATCGGATGTGTATATATTTGGTAATGGTCAACTGGAACGTATTAAGTCCTAACGAGAATTACTTTTTTTTTTTTTTTTTCAATAAACCAAATCCAATGTTTAAAAAGGTTATAAAAGTGCATGAGAAAAAGTTTATCTCTTCAAATGTTTAAGCCTGGTGGTATGTTAAACCATCCATGAAATAAAATAAGGGTAAGCTAATGCCAAAAAAAAAAAAATATGTTACAGATATTCTAGTTAACACATATTATTGTAATCCTCACTATTTGTTTATTTTTACATTAAATTTGATAAAGTTGTATGAATCATTGGACATCAAAAATATTTTAGCGACAAGCCAATCTTCTTTACCATTATAAAAAATGGCTTCTTTTTATACAACATATTTACGGCAAACAAGAGCTATTAATAATGAAACCAATCCACCGATCAATGCATCTAACCAAATAGGTTGCGTACGTCCGGTAACCGAAACATTACGGATATGTTCATCTAACTGCTCTGTTATTTCGATCTCTTGATTTACGGCAAGTTGAGGTACCGTGGTAACATTAGCCTCCGTTGTAACATTTTCACTCCTATTTTCAATCTTTGCAGATGTATCATCTGCTTCAACAGTCTCTACTAGTGCTTTATCTTCTTCGACGCATTTACTACTTTCAGCCTTTTCTTTTACTTCCATTGGTTTATAAGTCATCATAAATTCAGGTAACTCTTCTTTCTTGATCGTAGATGTATCAGGCGGTGTATCTGATAAAGCATCCTTCATTTCTACCTGACAAACTGGACAAATCCAATCTATCGATCTAGTAAATATCTTTAGTTTTATTGTTCCAAAAACAATATATATACATAAAGGGCCCTCTTACTTTTTTGCTAATCTTTTACGTTCCTCTTTTGTATAATCTAAACCACCGATAGCCCCTCTGGCTTCGGTTGGGAAAAATCCTATTACCGCTAATAAAACTGTACGAACTACCAAACACATAAGCTAAGATGAAGATATATATAATCTACTTACTTACTTCCCCAAGCAGGTTGCCAAAACTCTGGATGAAATCCAGTGATACTAAGACATATTTTGGTGTTGAGTTCAAAACGTCCATTTGGCTATTTATATAAAAAATAGTCAGTAACTTTGCAATATTCCATTAAATATAATTATATTACTGTCAAAAAAATAAGTTCTGGTGGTTTAAATGGATACTCGTTTGGTAAAATAATACGACCATGATACCTATAAAACTATATTTTTCAACACTAAAAACATACTAAGAAAAAGTGATACTTTTTACCTTCCCTCTTCAAAGTCCGTGTCTTTTGGTCCTCGCACTGTAAAGTGCCACTCAAATATATTATCCTACATATATAAAAATCAGTATATAGCCTAAAATAACGTTATTAACGAAAAAAGGAGGAGCTAATTTACTTCTAATGGATGAGCATCATATTCATACGTATTTTCTTGAGCAAGTTCTCTCGCTTCTCGCATAATTCTTTTAACACCTAAATAAATGAACAATATATTAACTCGCTGTTCTTTTTTAAACTGTGTTGAAATTCTTGCCTGGGTTTTTTAAATTATATTTGGATTCGTTGCTCATAATGGTAGATTGATTTCTAAGGTAGTCAAGAAGTGTGGGTTATTTTTATTTTTTTCTCTGTATTTGACCCTATCTCAACAGTCTAAAAACAGACTGTTGTGTGACTTGATGTGGCATAAGCTCAGCGAATTGGTTCACTCCAGCGCATTACTATCAATTTGGTATATATCTTAACTTGATCGTTTTTGTTCATGTATATCAGTAGTCCAAACATTTTCTTCGTATTTGAGCCTTACACATATATAGAAAAAGAAGAAATAACCTGGAATCACGAGTTAATATACACTTTTTAATGTCATTTGTAGTTTTTAAATGTTTGGGTAATAAATATTAAGCTGTGTTCCCAGTGCATTTGGTCTAAAACCTGGGAAGTAAAAGATGTCTATGAGAAATCCTTTTTTTTTTTCGATGACGATTTTTTTATACAATTCTTTTTAGAAATACATACATACGTAGTATATCTTCAAATAGTATTGATGTACTGTTAGTGTAAACTATTTAGAGTAAGTTCTAGTCATACATATCAGGCCTTTGAAAACAATTAGCAGACATTAATTTCATAGAAAAACACTTTCCAGCTAATTTTTTCCCGCCCTATTACAAAAAAGCAATTATTACATGACTATTCACACGGATTCGTTTTATTTCCATACTTGAATTTCTTTTTAATTTTAAAGCAATATTAAATGAAATAAAAGAATGGTATAAGTCGGCGTTTTGATCGGGTGCCGTGTGCCTGGAATTACAATACCTTGTACAACAACAAAAAAAATTTGGATGCCGAGATATCTATCATATAAATAGATAAATTTTCTGTAATTAAACACCCCCTACTTTTATTTTTTCTTCTTCTCCCTCTTCTTTCGGATGGTCTCTTGGTCCACTATAACAACTATTGTCCTTGGACTTTTATCAACCGTCTCTATGACGTCTGGTTCTCCTATCGATAAACGTGCAGGCACCGCTTACAACTACTGGGAAACGAAGGCTTGGGGTGTTAATCTCGGTAACTGGCTCGTTCTCGAAAGGTGGATGGACCCTTCTATTTTTACAAAGTATGCGCCTGATGCTCAAGACGAATGGAATTTCTGTAAACAAGCTTCTAACCCTACCAAGGCCTTACAAGATCATTGGAACAGTTGGGTTACTGAAGACGATTTCAAACGTCTGCAAGAGATTAAGGCAAACCATGTTCGTATTCCAGTCGGATACTGGGCCTTTATTCAAACTGATGCTGGCGAACCTTACGTTACTACCGGTCAAAAGCAACAACTTGAGCGTATTCTGGGTTACTGCAACAAGTACGGTCTTTATGCTATTATTGATTTACATGGTTTACCTGGTTCTCAAAACGGTGAGATGCACTCTGGCCACACTACCAAAATTGATTTTTACTCTTCTTACAACATTCAACGTTCTTTAAAGACTGTACAGGCTGTAGTCGATTGGATGAACGGTCTTGATAACAAATTAAAGAACAGAATTTCTGCTATTGAATCTGCTAACGAACCGCGTGTCAATGGCAACGATCAATTACAGATTCTCAAGAACTATTATCAAAAGGCTTACAATATCATCGCTAGGTCTACATTTAAAGTTCCCATGATGTTTCATGATGGTTTTCTGGGGCTGGATGCATGGAAAGGTTTCTTACAATCTCAAAATGCTGTTATTGATCTTCATCCTTACTACGCTTTTCCTCCTAATAAAAATCAAGATTCTATTGTTAAGGGTATCTGTAATTCCAAGTCGTCTACTTCTTCTTTCCATTTGCCTGTCTTCTTTGGAGAATGGTCATTAGCTTCGGGTGTTCAAGGTACCGACCCATGGTTTAGAAAAATGATGGATACTCAAATTTCGGTTTACAAGGGAAGTGGTGCTGGCGGTACCTTCTGGTCTCTTAAAAACAAGATTAATTCTAGAGAATGGTCTTTGCAACAGCTTCAAAATGAAGGTATTGTCAATAACGGTACTTTTACTTTTCATTCCAACGCTCAATGCTAAAACGAATACGAGTCACTTCGATATACTTTTATCTTTGTTAATTATTTTAAAAAGCTGTGCTTTTACTATATCCATTAAATAAAGAACTCGTCATACTTGAACCCTTTTTTTTGCATTGTTACACCTTTTTTTTTTCTTACGAATGATCCTCGTGAAACATGGTATTAGCACTTTTTTTTCATTGTTAATTATCTTCTATAAATATATGCGTAGGTTTAAACTTTTTTTCTCCTAACTCTAAAAATAAAGTAAAAAAGCCCATGGTTCCTTATATATACCTCGGCTAGCCATCTCAAAATGCAACACATATGCGTACACACTCTCTCTATCTATCTATTTATCTCTTCCTTTTTCGCAGGCCTAATTCGTTTAACCGTTGAGATCAATACCAAAATAACTATGTTCAACTTTTTCATTGATCAAACGTATATAAAGGTGCAAGTTGGTTATCGGTGTTTGTTAGTAATATTTATAAATATATATATTATATTAAGAGCTGAAACATAACAAGTGAAAAATAGAATTCAGAAAAAAGGTACTCTTGAAAATTCTGCAATTTAAAAAAAAAAATCTAGGCTACTTGGTAGAATTTTCTTTATCGAATCATTTTTTAAATACATCTACTAGTAGCGCACCTTTTGTTCAATCGCGAACGGAATTGGGCCCGGAATGTTTTAGATACTTTGTTAGATAAAATGCGTAAAAGATTTACAAAAGTGTAAAATATATATATATGTACCCAGTTTGATTTATGACACAAAAAAAAGAAAAAGTGAGATTCAGCGGAACTCACCGTTGTAAATTTCCGCTCTTTCAACATTCTAATACTTTTCTCCAGTCAAAGGGGAAAAAAAATTCCGGGTCACCGAAGTTGTTTCTCAACCATAACAAAAAAAGTACGTGGTATAAAAAAATTTGAAGCATTCTTTAAACATACGCATTTAATAATTGAAATACCCGACTTGGCTTAAAGTAAAATATATAATGTATAAAATAATTTTTATTGAAAAAAAAAAAAGATATAATACAAACAAGAAAAAAGTAGAAAGTATGTATATACAGAAAAAAAGTGTGTGTGTATATGTTAAATTAGTATATTAGAAGGATAAAGAGAGAGAGAGAGAATGTAAGGAATGAATAAATTGTAGTTTTGTTTAGTTTTAGAAATATATATATACATATACAAAGCGTATATCTCTTAACGACAGAGTTGATCGTACGGAATTCGAGTTCCCATCATAAACTCCATATCCATTTCGGCTCGAGGTAAATTATTCCATAACATAATTTGCTTGTTTCTATCGTGTCTTTCTGCAGGCTGACATGCACTTGAGTGAAACATCCAGAAATGTCCATTGTTACATGCATCCAAACATTGAGAACATGGTGACACGACATGATATCCAATGACATTACCACTACAAACATGTGTAAGTAATTTAATTTATGTGTATATTGCTTTTCTTACCATTCTAAACATGCTACATCGCGGATTCGGCAATGACACGATCTTGTTAGATAATCTTTTTCCAAGACGTGGATACTAAAAAAAAAAAAAAAAAAGTTATAATCTTACTTATTTTTTATTTTTTTTTATGATGATTTGCGTTGTTTACCTTTGTGAAGGAGTGTCTGTACTATATAATTCGATGGTTGTATCAGCTAATAAAATTGCCTTCATACCTCGCGCGCATACAGTTGTTGAACAATGCCTACAATCTAATTTATAAACTGGTTTTACAGGTGTTACTAAACCAGGATGATCACCAATATATTGAGATGCGCGAACATGTTGTTGCGAAGATCTTCGTTGTGACTGAACCACAGAAGGCGGTGTTATATTTGGAAATGTAAATCTTTGAAATGAGGACCTTCTTTGTTCCTCGTTAGATAATCTTCTTGCACTATCATTATAAGCTGAAGAATTTCTAGGACGAGGAAGTCGGACACGAGCTGATTCCATAATTTTTCTTTTTTTAAATAAAATAAAATAAATAAAAAATGTAAATAAAAAGAAAGTCTTCTTTTTATACTTCCATAAAAAAAAAACGCATTTTTTTTTTTTTTTTGTCTCCTTTTTGTTTGTCCTTTTAATGATTAAAAGGAAAAAAAAAAAAAAAAGTAGGAAAAAAAATAACAATGGCAATTATAAAAGCTTATTAGTTCCGACCTATTAAGGCTGAAACGTTACTGAAATGTCGGAGACAATCTCCCCATCGTCAAAAATTATATCTCGGTTTTAACTTCAACATATGGCATTTATGCAAGACCGAGATATTACGAAGCTATCGCGATACTTCCAAGTCTAAATTATCTCTTTTTTTTTTTTTTTTTTTTTTTTTTTTTTTGGTATTAATCGGATATTATCTAATTATTTATTTACATAAAAAATACTATATAATAAATATAGTTTCTCATTTTAATTATTAGCGGGGGTACTGGTGAAATTAAGATTAGTAAGTAAGGTGTGTTGTATTTAAGCAAAAGGGAAAAAAATAATATATCCTCCCACGAGTTATGAAGATATATTAATAAAGTTATGTTCTCGTTACACGTTGGAGCAAAAAAAAAAAAGAGTGAGAGAGAGATTAAGTAAAATTTCCTTCGAGGTATGTGCGCACTCGTATGTAAGCTAGCGGGAGTGAAGAGCGCATACGAGTGAAATAGGTCGGATAATATTATTACAATATAAAAGTGGTAGTGTATATGAGACGAAGTAACTACCGATGTGACATTGGATAATCCGATTCCGAATAATTACTTGGTAACTTTACGGGTAGTTTTGAATTCTGATGATGAAAATCTACCAAAGTAGTTGCGGTAGAAGCAAAAGTCAATATAGAACCAGGTGTAGCAGGAGCTGATCTACCACTTCCAATTGTGTTATTACTAGGTTTTGTTTTTAATGGTTGTAATGGAGTAATATCTACTTTTAATCTATCACCGTACGTACTTTCGATTGTATTATTACGATATAGGTCGGTTGAAGCTGTCCAAACTGATTCCATTGAATTAGGGCGATTTAATGAAGTAGAAGATGAAAACACAGTTTTTTCAATAGTTGCTTCATCATCATTCATATATTTCGTACTGATAGGAAAATCTAATCCGGTACCGGACATTGATCCCGGTAAAAACCAAAATATAGGCCATCGACCTAATACTGATTGTAAATTCTTGTAGATCCCTTGATCATAAGGACATTTAACCTATTTTTAATAAATTTAGTAAAAATCTAATTATATCAAGTATTTTATAATACATTACATTTTGAATTTTTCCCATTCCTTTTATAGTAAGCGATCGACCCTTTTCCCAACCTTCAATAGTTGTTGTGTTGGTCGTGATACAATAAATATGGTATGATGTTAATATGCCAACTGTCACCATGACAACCGCTGAAGAGATAAGATTGATAGAAAGAAAACTAGCTTCTAATGCAGTTGGTCTGATATTGCTCTATGCATAAAAAAAAGCAATTTATTAAAAAAATGTACTCGATATATAATTATATATATATATACTTACATTACGCATATCCCCTACAAGTTGAGACAACCTGCAGCAAAGGAGGGTAAATAGATAAATTGTACTTATATCCACGTAAACAAGGAATCGAATAAAATGACAATAATTTAAAAAACCAACACAATTATTGACCCAAGGACAATGGTGATCCATTTTTAAAACACAAGTATTACATGAAGAACAGTGATGAGTTCTTGGTGGTTTATAATTACTACATGTTTTACAAAATCTCGGTGTATGTGTCGATTTCTTTACTTCTATATATGCTTGTTGTCTTGGTATCTAATGAAAAAAAAAATTATATCTTATTAATCATCAAACAAACAAAAAAATGGGACTTTTTAAAAAAAAAATTATATAAATTACCCATCGTGGAGGTACTGAGCCAGGGCTTGTTTTACAAGTTAAATAATAATTTATCAGTATCATAATTACAAAAAAGTTTAAAGGCACAAGTATAAAGATATTTTTTAAATTTAATCCTCCAAGATAAGGCCAAATAACAAATACTTGTGAAGTATAAGCAAAGAATAATATCGCCAAAGTGACCGACGTTATTGTAAAAGGTCCTTTTATATTTTCCCAACTTAAAGTGTTCATTAATATGTGAATGAGTGAATGAGAAAATTAAAAAAAGGAAAAAGAAATAGAAGAAGATAAAAAAAAAAGCGCTCCAAATGCCCTCTTATTTCATATTATATTTTGTATCACTTTGGTACCACGAGGGTAGTCTATTTATTTAGGAGATTCGGGATGAACCCATTTATACTAGCAAGCTTATTCAGTCTCTCACCCACTAGTGTTTTCCCTCTCTCTCTCTCTCCCCTTAGGTTTTTACTTTTGACCAGTGGTTTTTTCCTTGTCAAAATAAATATAGTTAGCTGTATCATCACTACTGAAAAAAAAAAAAATTAAAAAAAAATTGATTAAGACGGTACTGCATCTAAACAAGGCAAGAAATTATATAATGCCTTGTGTCGCACAAAATGAGAAAAATTAAAAACTTGCGTCTTTCATTACTGCATGATAAATAATAATAAACAAACGTTGTCAAAAAGGTAAGTTACACCCCGTTAAAGCTTCAACTTGTTCTCCTTCTTTTTTTTCTTCTCCTTTATTATCAAGTATTTATTTATATTATTCATCTGAAGCAATTGCAAAAATTAATTTGTATTCAACAATCTCTTCAAGCTGTGATTCAGTCAATTTACTTCCTTTTGTAATAGAATCCAAAGCGAGTTGCACTACTTCTTTCTCGCTATTAATAGAATCCATCCATTTCATATACTCTTCTCTTGACAAGTCATATAGGGTATTAGGTAACTGTAAAGCCTTTTGTTGTTGTTGTGAACGAACAATTAGGTGATGGATTAAAATTAACTTTGATATACCAGCTGTGTGATGAGCTGCAGTTAATTGCGCGGAATCTAGAAATAACAATGGTCTAATACAGTAGATTAGTATTCAACACACGTATAATTATACAAAAATAAAAATAATACCTAAATGCTCTTAGGGCTCTATATTCATCTCCTACTTCTTCTATTCTTGCTCCATATTCACTCATAAATTGACTAATGGTAAATTCAAGTTCGGCCATATCACCTGCTAACTTTAATTTGCCTGCTTCACTCAAGGGACGCACCAAACTTGCTTGAAATATAAATACGTGTAATACATATTTACTAATCTGTCTTGCCCTATTAAAAGAATATTATATTAGTACGCACAAAAAAAAAAAGAGGGGGGGAGGGAGAGGTATATATTGTTATTCTTACCAAGTTTTAGGTTCTGCACCACAAGAGAGATTTTGAAGAATAGCAGTATGATAATATCTTACATGTCTTGCTAATTCTTTCATATAGCTACTAGAATCATCTTCTGGATCAAAGTTACGTCTAATTTTACCAGAGAAATCTTCATTATGGATCTTTAACAAGACACTAATCGAATCCTTCTTTATGGATTCAACAAGACGATTACCAATATTCATCATAAGTACATGACAGTCCTTTTTAAATCAAAAATTTGTTAGTGCTGAATGATTTCCATTTACTCTGGCTTTTTTTTTTTTTTTTTAAGTTACATCTGCTCCCTTCTTGACAATATCAACTGTCTTTTCTGGATACTCTTCTAATATTTTCCAAGTTGATTGATGCATGTAATAAAGTATATTTGCAATTTCAATATTCATATTTAAATAATTGACAATCGTATTGTTAGAACTATTTGTATAAATAGGTTGTTCATTTGATGGAAGCTATAACATACAAAAAATAAGTTTTTTTCTTTCATAAGTATATGTATGTGTATGCAATTTACCAAATTTTCACATTTTACACAAAACATGCTTAATGCTTTTACTGAATTCTTTGCTACAGCTTGAGATAAATTTGGTTCAAAAGAAGCAGTTTCCAACTCACTAAAATAGATAATACTTAGTGTATACATAAAAAAAAAAAAAAAAAAAAAAAAAAAAGGAATACATTACTGTCCAATAATACGAGTAATATTCAATACGTTGTTTCTGCTAGGAGGTGACTTTGATAAACTACCATAGGTAGGAAAGGTAGAATTGACTGCATCGTACATACGCTGTAAAGATTTTGATAAGAAGCTTGTCTGAAAAGTTTGAAAACTTCGAAGCATAATGACATATTCAGGTGTCTGAGAATAATCTGATAATAATGTACCATTATGCATAGCTACTCGAGAAAAGAAATCATGTAATAGCTTTAATAGCTTTGGGTAATCACCCACTAATACCGTTTGAAGAAAGTTAGATACTTTGGTTGCTTCTTTTAACTCCTTTTCGAAACTAGCTGATAGTATTCTCCAAAAATAACTAACTAAACTATTGGCATCTAATGTCTAGAATAATAAAAGCTTTAAATTTTCGTTTTGTTTGAACTGTATAAAATCTCTCTTTATATACCTTGGCTACTTCTTCTAAAAATGATACATGTGTTAATGCATCCTTTTTAATTTCTAAGACCTTTTCTAAACTATACACTTTGATACAGTGATCACTCATATTTTTCATTAAAGATTCCATACGATTCCAAATAGCAGTTGTCCATTGTTTTTGATTATTTCCAATCAAAGGTTCGTGATTCATTCTACGTATATTAGGCGAACTAGTGTTATTTGACAACTCCTTTTGTAAAGACTGCATATCCACTACACGTTTAATCTCTTTAATTAAATTATTCAGCATAGTTTGTGTAATATCCTGTACGCGATCACCCATTTGTTTCAAATTATAAAATACTTGTAAACCAGCTGCCATCTTGGCCTGATTTTGTGTCTCGATACCTTCTTTTAATAATATATGCGCTTCATCCTCTACACGATCTCTAGACTTTTCAATAAACTTTAATTCACATGTAACAATATCAATCCCTTCAAAATCTGATTCCTTCATAATCGTCTCTAATTCATAAATCGTTAAAGCGGCTGTCGAGATATCTCGTTCAAGATTATCAGGAGCCAACTGTACTTCTAAACGTCTCTTGAGTAAAATAAAACGGTGTAGTTTACGCAACAGCTCACACGTTGTTTGCATATTTTCTAATTGCGTCGCATAAATGACTAGTTGATTATAAGGATCTCTAATCTTGTGTGCTAATCTATTTTATAAATCTATTAGTTTTTACACTACATAATAGTGTATGCTTTTTTTTTCTCTCGTTACGCTTGTAGTGATTCATTCAATCCATGAATATTTAATTGTACCGTATTTAATACACTTTCCAACTCTTTAATTCCTGTCACTTGGCTTAGCAGTACCTCATAGTTGGTAACTACCTAAAGTAGCAAGTTATTATCATTCTTATATATTCTTTGTGATAGTTTTTACCTGCTCTTGAATTTGTTTATTAACAATATCAATACTAAAAGCTAATTTCGATAACTCGGTATGAATATCGATAGCATCACTTGATGCAGTTGATTCAGTTATAATAGAAGTTGTATACTTTGTAGCGTCAAAGTCATCTGCCAAGAAAGTATCGTAATCTACAGTCTGAGTATTAGTTTTTGTCGGTTTAAGCGCACATTTTATGTGTGAATGTACCTATATACTTATCTGTAGTTGACATGGTATGAATAAAGTGAAAAGACAATAAACACGAATAATAATTTTAGAGAAAAGTAGTACCTGTAATACAAAGACTAAATACACCACACTTTTGAAAAAAAGTAAGAAATATATGATGATACAACAAACTTATTTCTTGTAAACATCATTAAGATAAGTTATACACAATAAAAATAAGATTATACTTATACAATAGTATACGTATTCCGTATAAATCAAAGCCTTCTTTAAACCATTTTGGCTTGCTTGCTCATATTTTGAAGTCCGTTTTCCATTCAAACAAAAAGATTTTTTCGACTTTCTTTTTTTTTTTACTTTTTAAATAATTCATAGATTTCAATGGATCGTAAACGTGTTAATGGACCAGAGGCTAGTGTTGTACCTCTCTCAAAGAACGCCAATCAAGAACCTACACCAATCTTGAATAAAGAAAATAAGAGATTAGACAATCGTGGTATTGAAGATATTAGACCTATTTGTAAGTTTTTTTATATTATGATTATGGATCCAAATGACAACTTCTTATCAAAAAAGAAAACTAAATTACTTGTATAGTCTTAAAGACAGGACTTGTCACACAAGCTAGTGGATCAGCATATATTGAAGTAGGAAATACAAAGGTTACTTGTGCTGTGTAAGTTGTATTATACGCTATAAAAAAAAAGACTTCATATTACTTACAAGGTTTTATATATATATATGTATATAGTTATGGTCCCAGACAATTAAAGAAGGCAGCTTTTTCACGTAACGGTACTTTGAATTGTGATTTTAAGTTTGCTACATTTTCTTGTACCAAAAGAAGAGGACAGATGAGGGATGCTGAGGAGAAGGAATTTTCGCAGGTATTAGTTCAAGCTCTTTCACCAGCTGTCAGACTTGAATTATTACCCAAATCAGCTGTAGATATTTATGTCAGTGTACTTGAAAATGATGGAACTAGTTCATGTCTTGCTGCTGCTATTATTGCATCTAGTGTCGCTTTAGCTGATGCTGGTATCGAAATGTTGGATCAAGTCACTGCTTGTTCTACTGTTTTTACAAAGAGCCAACATATTTTAATGGATGGCACTGAAAAGGAAGAAGCTCAAAAGGAAGGTTCTTTGGTTTTATCATACATGCCTTCTTTAAACGAAGTCACTCATATCCTTCAAGCTGGTCAATCCGATAGTGCCGTTACATCTAAAGCCATTGAACAGTGTGTAGATGGTTGCTCAAAGATTTATAGTGTCATGTCGACTTCTTTATTACAATCTGTGGAAGTAAAGGCTTAAATAAAACAATAATAATGTAAATAAATATATAAAAAAAAGGTTTATTTTTCTAAAATATCTAAAGTATCTCTGAAATTGGCGGTATCAACATGCTCAATTTCTCTATGACGCCAAGCTTCAATTCTCTTAAAGGCAGTAAGCATAATTTGACATATATCACCATGAGCAACTAAAATAATAATCTTGCCTTCATGCTCATTTTCGAGCTTTTGAATAAATCGCGTAGCTCTATCACATACTTGGCTTGGTGACTCTACAAACTTTTTACTATTTTCTCCGTGTGTAGACGATTTATCATCTTCCCAACAAAGATTATAGTTATCGTCTGATGTCATATCATAATCACCATAGTATCTCTCTCTTAATTCCATTTCACGAATAGGTCCGGCAATTTTACCATTAAGTGCTGTTTGATTAAGAACGTTTTGAATGATTTCTGCAGTTTCAATTGTTCTCTTAAAAGGTGAACAATAAATAATCACCTCCTTATCAGTTTCTTGGGTAGGGAAAAGATGTTCGGAAAGTTTAGTGGCAGACTATATATATACATATACATATATGTATTAGTATAAGAATTGTTGGTATAAAACACGTACATAAACTTACCTCCTTTACTTGGATTTTACCTTTCTCGTGTAAACCATATCCAGTATTTAAAGGCCCACCTGAAGGGGGGATGGCAATAGCTGGATTAGAACAGATTAACTTTTCTTCATTTGCTAAAGAGTGTCCATGTCTTTGAATAATGTAATGATTCTTGAGTGTTTGAGGCAAGTGGTTATAAAGTGGTTGAGACATGTCGAAAGATGAAAAGGTAATTTTTTTTTTTTTTTTTTTTTTCAGTCAAACCCCACTTTATAATAGCATGTAGTTGAATCTCAGATAAAAAACTCATTGATCAGCACAAACTACACTAAAAAAAATGTTTATAACTTGGTCCCTTGCCAATTGATTGTTATCTCCATCTATCGCAATCATAAATTATTGACATCATCATATGCATTATATTATTTTTTATATATACTCCTACTAGCATATTATCTACATGTTGACTTGAAGGATAGAATCGATTATATCTTACAGTCTATCTCCCAATATGACGTAGTGATATCTGTAAAAATGGGAGATCAACAGAGCCAAGATGTACTATAATGTAAAGATCGAATTGGTCGTTTTGATATTTCATACGGAGACTGAGTATTTGTAAACTAATCACTTCAATTATACGTCAGTTCTATTTTTTTTTTTTTTTGTTGGGGCTGATACTGGGTATGCCAAGTTATTAGATAGATTGTTTCTTGGATTTTTATTAACGTTACAGCTTTTTTTTTTTTTTTTTTTAAAGTTTATGAGATGCAACTTCCGAAGGAGTAAATAAGCCCTCTACCTATTGTCAAAAATAAGTAATGCAAAAAATAAAGTTAGTATTTAACCCACAGTGAACAGTGCTTTTAGGGTATTTTCCCTCGTTACTTGTATCTCTCTGACATCTTCAAGAGTAAACCTACCGTATTTTCTGAGCTGTTCCTCTCAAAAATTAACTTCCTTAGACCGCTGGAAAAAAAAAAAGTATTACCGAAAAAAGAAAAGATTGATTTTATTTAAAATATTAAAGATAATAAGAGACACATTAGCCACTTTTTATATGTAAAAAAGTGTTTCCAGAACTAACCGCGAGGAGGTTCATCTCTGTGTAGTTCCTTCTTTTTTTATAGTAAAAGAGAATCTTCTCGCAGCCTGAACTCATTGGAACTAGGCAGCCTGAACTCATTGGAACTAGGGGCGTCGAAGAAACAAAAACCGAAGTAAACCACCGGACGATCTACTCTATTTGGTCACAGCTAAAATGTGGGGAACCCTATCTTATAGTTTCGCCAACCAGACAGAGATCAAAATGCGTTGACGGTCCATGTTTAGCTTTAGAAATCACCCAAAGCTATGAAACACTAGCATTGCCGAATCTATCCGCCTGAGGCTTCAACCGTTGTCTCAGTAGTAATTGCGCACTACCTTTTGCACTAATCGTGGGATAGCAATAACTGTTGAGGGCTAATGCATCACAAATCTGTGTTGTTGTGAGTGATGTTACCCGCTAATGCCCCCTAGTCGAACGTCGCTCCCCTTGTGACAGTTCACCGCTCGGTCCTTACGTCGAGGTGTGTGCTAATCCCTAGGTAGTCACCCTAATAGGAAGTCCTCTTCGAAGAGATTTATTACCTAAGGCCCAAACTGTGTTGGCATATATTCAGTTATACGGCAATCATGAATCACCTTGTAGAGGGTATACTTGAAATATAAGCAAGAAACAAAGAAGGGAAGAAAAGAAAACAAACCACTGAAACTTTTTTATGGTTAGTACAAGCCACATTAGCTATTTTTCTTACTTGCTGCGCATCTTTTATTTATTTGTTTATGCTTGTGAATGCACAAAAAGAAAACAAAACTTCATATAAAAGAGAGCATACTCTTCAAATGTATTCATGTAAAACTATCTTTTTTTTCAAAAGGAGATTTAACTGGCTTGGTTTCACAGTAATGAAGTGTTCCCTCCGTCTCGGACGGGTCTGAAACTCAAATGGATACTTAAAAAAGAGCAAAAAAACTATTGTAAAAAATATGATGTACTATTTTATATACTTCAGGTATGAGTTCGTCGAATAAAAGCTTTTTGTATTAGCTTACTTCGATTCTATTTGCGAAAGCAACTCTTAAAAAAAATGGATTTGTATACTGATCCGAGCATTTTGGCTCCATCCATGCATTACATAATTATTTCTGCGATTTTTCTCCTTTCATATTAACAATATTCTTAATAAAGCTTATCGTCCTTTAACAGTAGTATGTAGTAAGCAAAAGCTTTATCCCAAAGCTTTTTTTTTAGTAAGAACATAATAATTAATTAAGTGTGGTAGTTTTTGCAGACGCTTTTCTTTCAGACAACAGCCTTTTTTTATTGGTGTGTGCCTTCAAAAAATCGTGGTGGGTGAGAATTTATCATTCTTTTTTTTTCTTTCTCGCAAATGACTTCTAGAAACACCTTACCAACGGAGATCCTCCTCAACATATTCGCCTATACTAGTATTCGCTCTTTAATACACTGTCAACAAGTATGCAAGGAGTGGAAATATCCGGCACGAGTGGTATTTTACAAACATATCAAATTTCTCAACTCAACGCAAGTCGAATGCTTCAACCATTCCAATAAGCTCGATCCATCACTAGGCAAACTAGTGAGGTCAATCGACTTTAGTTCGTTGCTCATTAATTCAGCGCTTGATGCAATGAGAAAGTCTCTTTTCACTAATATAGCCAGATCTTGTCCTCATGTAGAGCGAATACTAGTAGACTATCCCAGCAAAGACTTTTGGGACCTGACTTATTTCTTGTGTCTAAAGTACTGGTCTCGCCTATCATACTTGCCAAAGACCAAAAGAAGTTATCCTGATTATCTTCGTACGGCCATGGTTTGTTGTCAAACACTGGAAAGACTTGAAGTGGTACCGCAGTATTTTGAGAGTCGGAGCAGACACTGGACAGAATTAGCAAATGCGATATTCAAACCGTTCCAAAAAGTACATACTTTGCGTTTTATCTTGTACAGCTACGCGGATATTATTTATACGTTTGATTCTTTATTGGATCAGTTTAAAAATATCACTAAACTCAATTTAACTTATGAAGGCATATATCGTCGTGTACAAGGAGATGATCATGTTGTATTGGATTTTACTGGTATTGTACCTATACGTACTTTGGAGCGATTAACTATAAATAAAGGACGTATGAATGGCAATACCATAAACTACCTTTTAAAGAAATTCCCCAACTTGCAAAGAATCAAAATGAACTTGGGCTATTATCATTCAGAATACACCGATAACGAGATTGTTCATGTTTTCGACTATGTGATGCAAATGACAAACATAACCATACAGCTAGTAACTGTTAGAGATCTTGATGTATTACGTTTATTTGTTGCACGTGTAGGATCTTCGCCTATTGCCCTAACTGTTACTTACGAAGGCACACGACATGTCTTTGGCACCTTTCAAAGTCGAATACAGTTAATGCACAATAAACTATATACGGCTGCTGCTGGTACCGATACCGATATTACTATACCAAATGAACCAGCCCATATAAGTATTGAAACAGATCGTAATCCTTTTACAGATGTAGATGTCTATCAAAAAAACTTACAAGAAGTTATTGGCGATCAATTAAGTTTTTTACATATTGATTTGCAAGGAGATACTCGATTTGAAGCTGAATCTGATTTTACGTATCTAAATGATGTGTTTCAGTATTGTACTTTATTAAAAACATTGGTTTATACAGCTAGATATTTGGAACAAAGCACACAAATGAATACAAGTATTCGTCATTTAGTACTGATTGGAATCAAATTATCGAATGTAATATTCCCGCAATTATCTGAAAATTTACCTAGCTTGCAACAGTTTAAATTAATTGATTGTGAGATATTGGAAGAAAATATCATTGACATGTCTGAGACATCCTTTCAGGTTTTTCATTTGAGCGATTCTAGCAAGGAAATTCGTTACATTACTGTTGATGTACTCACTAGTACAGATGTGTATCGTTTTGAATGTAAAAGAAACAAAGGTTATTCGATTACAAGTGTCAAACAAATGTGTATTACTTTAAGATGCAAATCTATACAATATATCGATATTGAATGTGATGGATTAAAAATTAAGGGATTTATTTAAATATACATGTATTTTTTTTTTATTATCATTATTTATTTGTCTTTTATTATTATTATTATTTTTGCATTACATCAAATTACATGATTCACTTAGATGATGGTTGAGATGGTGATGATGTGTACGATGTTTACGCTTTTGTTTTGAATCTTTACAGTGACAGTCTTGCTCTTCTGTATCAGTTTCATAAGTAGAGATAGAAGTAATTGATTTTGAATCAACGTCTTTTCTTTCTATTTCATCTATCGAAAGTTCATGACGACATGTTTTGTCGAGTTCATAAAATATCATATAAGCATTTTCAGCTAAATCGGTAAATATCGAACCAGCGTTTTTATCTTGAATTACAGTTACTCTACTCTCACTATTCAAATCGTCAAATTTTAACCAGTATGGTTCATCCACATCTGCTCGCGCATATGATATATAATGTCCACTGCATGGTGAATCTCCTTTATGACATACAGCGCTTCTAAAATGAAGAGTCCAGTTGATTAAATGACCACAAGTGGGACACATTGGGTCGTCTACATTTTGGTTCACAAATTTGTTAAAATCGATGGTTACTGGAATCTCTACATGTTTTTTAATTTTAGTTGATCCGCCAAGACTGTCATATCTATATCGTTTTAAGACAATTGGTAATATCATGTGTGTATCAGGAAATGACGAATCCAATTGCGTTTTAATCGAATCACCTTGTTCATTAGTAGCACTATAAAAAGGCAATAACTCCAATACTTGCCAAGCTGTAACAGTGATATCTTCTTGTCCTTCCGGTTGTTGCGGCAGAGGTAATTTTTTGGGGGTATCCTTTTCCTTATCCATAACGGGTGACATTATCACACTCTCAGATATGTTGTTAAAATCTATATTACGTCTTACACCTGTGATGACACTATTATAGAAATAGTCTAACAATATATCTTGTAGTTGAATATTTCCTACGTCATCTGGAATAGACAATGCTAGTGCTCTATCTGTCATGACTCGATCATCATCTGTGTCTTTATTGGCACCATGGAATAATCTAATTTGAAACTACACACAAAGATTTTTTTTTTCGCGAGTGAGTACACTATATGTTTATAAATGTATACATTTTTTTTTAAAAAAAAAAACTTACAGGCAAGTAAGGTAATTCAAACATTTCAGTAATAAACATGAACAATTCACTAGCGTCTTCTTGACTCCAATTGCCTAGATAATCTTGACCATGCCAACTAGCGTCTTGTAATACTTTTCTAAACCAATGAACGTAATCGGCATGAACTAAATGGCCTTTACGAAGTTTATTAACGAATAGTCTCAAGACAGTTTGTAACTTTATCTTTTCTTCATGTTCTGGAGAAATATCATAAGTTAATAAAGGGTCGAAAGTTGTATTGAAAATATACATTGCGAATAAAAGAGCGTCAATGTAACAACTTGTTCCACCATCGTTTTCAGAACCTAATAACTTTTGAGTATCCTTTGGTGGTTCTATCAATATACCGTGTGAAGCTTCTTCATAATCAGCCAAATCAGATAAAGCCTTTTTATATTCCCACTGATTACTTTCAAGTATATTTTCAAATAATTCATGTTCTAAACTGACAGAAAAATGTGTTGATGCATATGTGGCTAATGAATTAATTTTTTCGGTCTGTTCGCTTGTACGCTTTACTTTATCGTCTTTTGTTGAATTCTTTTTCGATTTATTAGAGTGTGGAAATATTAATTTCCAGAATTTATCTCGTTTTCTATGTGCTTTTTTCTTTTTTTCTTCTTTTATTATAAAGTCTTCCATTTTTTTGTTGTCGAAAGAAAGAAGGCTATTTTATTTTTATTTTTTTTAGTAGGGATTTTATGCTGGGAATGAAAAAAGTAAGTCATTTACTGGAAAGTATACAGTCAAAAATGTTACGCACGTGCTCTATCAGTGTAAAAGCAATCGGGTATAAAATAAATCACTATGGCTAGCACCATAAAACTATAAAGTGAATATTATATATGCATTCTCAAGCTTTCTGACAAGTACAAACGATAATATTTTTTTGGTAAAAATAATACACGAAAATACATTGTCCGCAAAATTGGACGGAAGGAATAGAGGACACCGTGACAGGTGAGTTATCCAGAATATTTTTCGTTTCAATCAAGAGATTACAATGATCCTGGTAGAGTTTTGCTTCGGTAGGGGATCCCTTTGCTACTCATACACACATCGACTCATATTCATTCTGATGGCTATCGATTGCGGCACGCATGTCATCCATATACGTACTATAATCGGTCCGAACAAAACCACTCTCACCCCCTAAAAATATATGAATTGCATGAAATGAAATCCTCTTCTCTCAAGAATAATGTCCTTACCGTTTCGACCTCGTGTCACTATTATGAACAAGACGTTCTAGTATTTGAGACCACAATTTAACAAGGTAGGCTTGTTCATTCTTTGGGATTTTATCATCGAATATATCTTTATGTTGAACTGTGTAATTATATACGCATATGTAAATAAAACAAAATCAATTTCATCATAACTGTTATGACTATAAAGGTATTTGAATGATAAATTTGCGGGTTTCTTTACTTTTTTTTTTTTTTTTTTTTTTTTTTTTTGGCAATGCAATTTCCTCTAGTTGTTTGGTAGGTGCACAAATTTGGTTTAAAAGATCCCATTTTTCTTTCTTGTAGAGGGAAGATTGGCCGTTAGGAAAGGTTCGTACTTTCTCGTAATCAGCCTTGACCTTTTTTTTTTATCAAATTGCTCTGATAGATTCATGATGCACATGCTAGGTTATTTACATGCTTAAAAAAGAACATAAGACGTATTATTTTTTGTGTATTTTTGATTGCTCTAAGAATAACTGCATCAGTTTAAATGAAAAAACAGGATAGAAAAGAGTGATAAAATGGGAGTCTATCAACTCATGTAATCTTTTTATTCGTCGTACTGTATTTATACTAACTACGGTTTGTTTTATATTTACTCATATTTATACGTTAGTTAATCAATGGCGGAAATAATGTTTGTATAGGTGAATACTCAATCCGTGTAAACGAATAAGAGACATGCGATAAAACCAGCTAATTTCCTGATGAACTTGTTGATGTATTAATGCTTTTTTTTTTTGTTTTGTGTTGTTGATCCTTCGAGCATTCTATTATTATCAAAAAAAAAATATGTCACCCTGAATAGCATCGCATGAATGCAAAGACTGTATGTGTTTGCATTTTCTTTTATTAAATAACTCAGAGTATCTCATAAATTTAACGATTTTTGAAATAAATAATAACGGGTACTGTTGCATGGCTGTAATACACACTATTTTCAAATCAAAAATGTCTACTTAACTATAACTATAATAATATATAGTATTCAAGGTGAAACCTATTTGGTAGTCTTAATAACTAAATGTAAAAAGAAAATAGAAAATCTATGTAGCTTTATTTACAATATCTACTGTATAAAAAAAGAAAAGCTTCGACGCCCGCAAATCGTTCAACGGAGATCAAATCTAGAAGCTTAAATTATTTTCGCTTTTTGTTGTGAAAATAAGTATGCAATTGATTCAGGGCAGTGTTGTTGTTTTGTTTTGTCTGACCGCGGATCCCTTTTAATTCGGTAGGGTCCCCTTTTTTTAATATCATAGTACCCTTAATAATTGCTTATCAATTGCTTTCTTTTATATTCTACAATTAGCCGATTTTTGGATGATAGGTAAAAAGGTTCTATCTCCATTCATAGATTTTTTAAAAAAAAAAAAATGGTAGTACTAAAACAAACTCGATTTCAAACTTTGGTAGTATATTTTAAAGCGTATTACAAAAGCCACACGCTTTTTTTTTTTACCCCACTTGTTTTTTTAAATAACATTACAAGAAAAGAAAAAATAAAGGTTTGAAAACCCGGGGCACGATTGGCACAGACTGTATAAGTATAAATTATCTTTCTGATTTTTATAGTTACTTGATGTATTAATTTTCTACAAAAAAAAAATACCATAACTACATTTCCTCGTTTTTGGGGAAAAGGTAACTGATGTAAATAAAAATAGAAAGCGATCGATACCATATTGGATTGGTTCTCATAGAACACATATATATAAATAAACTAAAACTTATACCAAATGATAAAAACAAAAAGGAATCTAAACGCTGAAATTGCTATATCAGCTTATTAGATACGTCTGCAACACAGAATGGCTTATACGTAGGTCGCACCCGCTCTTTACTCTCGCTACTATGTATATCTATCTTTAGTACAGTTAGACAACGATAAAAGAGTTTAAATTAAAAAAAAAGGTATAATATAACTGACGTATATTAAACAATGGTTTTCATTTGGTACCTAATTGATTCGCGTCTGCAACTTATATCACACAGAAAGTTGTTCTATTAAAAATATACCTGCATTGCCAACCTTTTGATGTATATTAAGTTAATAGGAACTCCCCTTTTTCGGCAGTTGAAGTATGGTATTTTCCGCTGCTCATATTGATCCCCCTCCCCGCTTTTTTTTTTTTTTACGAAAAGACCTCCCGCTGATTGAAATCTACCATTTGGAGAACATAAGCACAGTAAATGGGATTTTTTCTTGTATGTATACATAAATCGCTTTTTTTTGTTAACCTTTTTTTTTAAAAAAAAAAGGGGGAGGGGGGAATATTCGGTAAAAAATAAAGCGTGTTTTAGCTTGGAAAATACGACTAGCTTTCAAAGACATAAAAGTCAAATTGGGCTTAGAAGATATGCTTTTTTTTTTAACAATGTTATATATTTAGAAACTAAAGTAGACAACATAATGCTACCCATGTTTATGAATCATCCATAATGATACATTTGCTTTTAAATTTATAACATATTTGATCGCTTCCCGCTTTTTTTTTTATATATTTAAAGAATGGAATGTATTTTTTTTTCCAAGTGGGAAAAAAATATATCTAACGCCTACGTTACTCAAACTCTAGAACATGATGTCATGTGGATACTTGTTCTTTATCTCTCTTTTTACAATAGAAAGTATTAATAACAGGAATTAAAAAGAAAAAAAAAAGAATAGGAAGCTATTATAAATTTTGCTCGTCTCATTTTAATAAGCAAATATATATATATATATATTTTTAAAAAAAAGAATTAGTTAACGTTTTGGTCATAGGGAACAAAAGAGACACCAACATGCTGGGATATAATACTGATCAGATGACAGTAACAAAGTAGATAAAAAAGGTATGTCATCAGACTAAATGGTTTGACACATTATAATATCATCATACTAGATTATATGCGAATGAATCAATATGCTCTAGCATCATGCATTATGAATTAGAAGGAGGAAAGGGGGTGATGAATTCATAAAAAAAAAAATACGTATAGTTTTTTATTTAAAGTTACGTTAGTAACAGAAATAATAGAAGAACTGCTGTTCATATGTATAGTTTCAAGGTCAATGTGATTGGTGTGCGCTATAAGAACGTGTGGTGTAATCCGTAGTCATTCGTGTCTAGGAAAATTATGACTCTTTAGGAACATGTAACACTATACAACAAACAAGAGAGAAGCCATCGATATATTTATAATTACAAAGTAAAATAGCCTAAAAGCTTTTTCCTCGAATTTTTTTGCATATCTATATTAAGTCCCTTATACTAATATAGTCATAGTTTTTTTTTATCATCATTGTATTCTTTTTCGGAACGGTCATGTACCCGTTATTTATTTTTATTTTCTCTCCGCTAAAATATTTTTTTTTTCGCCTAAAGTTTAGGTTTGAACCGAAGTCGTAAAAAAAAAAAAAAGAGATTCCCCTTCTTTTTTTGTCATACGACATGATAGATATCTTGTTCTGCTAAAGAGCTAGTAATAGTATCATCTTCTTGAAACACTTATATAACTATTATCTTTGTATGTAAATTATTTGTTTTTGTTGTTGTTGTTGTTCTCATTACGAGTTGAACACAAGAAAATAAATAAACACTAAAACACGATTTGGCACATGAAAACAAAAAAGAGTACATATATTATATTATAAATAAGTTAATATTTTAATAAGTGTATGTATATAAGTGGTTAAATATAAATGAATGAAGAAAAATGAAAGACCAAAAAAAAAAAAAGAGGTGGTATTTGGTGATAAGTGAAGGTAAAAGAAGAAGAAAAGGGGGGATAATATATATATATATATACAACGACATATTCAAATGTTAGGATTAATATTTTTTGAAGTTTTTTTTTTCTTTTTTTTTTTTTTTTTTTTTTTTTTTTTTTTTTTTTTTTTTTTTTTTTTTTTTTTTTGTGACAAAAAGGTAATAGAATGAACTATCCTTTTTTTTTTTTTACAAGCACGTCATTTATGAGCTAGTCTTTTTCTCTTCATCTTTGACTTCAAAGGAAGGTGCAACTTTGCTGTTATAACTAGGTGGTGTTGTAAGTGAAGGCCATTTATTATTGGTGGCATTATTGTGTGTAGGCGCAGGACACGAAGGTTGGTCAGACTGCAGAGAGTTTACAAATAAATATACATTAAAAAAAACAGTTTATATATATATATAGAATGTTACCTTTTCTTCTAAGTGAGTTTCGTTATTTTGTGAGATATGAATGAAATGAGTTCCTTGTCCTTTAGGAACACGTTGAGCGACACCGTTAGCATCTAAAGTAACTTCATGTACGGTTTCCTAAAAAAAAAAAAAAGAAGTGATATTAGTATAAATGACAGTACAATGATGAATTGTATATCCTTTAATACCTTTTCAAAATGCGATATACAACAACCCATTTTTTAAAATATTTTTTAGTAGCGTGATAATTAGAAAAAAAAAAGTAATAGAAAAGGAAAAAGAAAAACTCAATTTTTGGCATGCGACATTTATATATATATATATATTTTTTTTTTTTTTTTTGCATTTATTCGTTTCATAGTTCGGCCCCGGATCCATTTCTAAAAGGCTAAAAAAAAAAAAGAAAGTGGTTGTTACACGATTACACAAGAAAGGTGTATGTCGGCGCGATATTAGACCGCAAACTAACGTTACCCCTAATATTTCCAAAAGAGATCAGCTGTAAAAAACAAGCTATTTTTTATTTATAATAATAAATCAAGCTGGTAAACTATCTTCACTTTCACTCCATGCATTCAAGTCCATCTATACATTGTATTTATATTTTTTTTTTAAAATTCATGTATTCATGCATTTATACATATTAAAAAAAAAGGAATTTTACCTCTTCCGCAGTTTTAATCCAATCATCATCATCATCTTGCTTCGGAGGTTCCCAACTTAGTATTTCACTGGCGCTTGAACCACTATAAAATTCTTGATAGGCTTCTCTTTTTTCAATACAAGAGACTCTACCATAATGACCTTTTAATTTTCGAACAAGTACACCATCAAGCAATCGATAAACTAATATCTTTCGATCATCACTAGGTACATATAAGAGTGGAGGCCATACGTCTGGACCTGATATTGTAGGTTCTAATGACAGTTGAAATCGGTTTCTCCAATTGGATCCATAGTTGACAAATGTATTGTGTCCCGTCTCTGTATCCCATAACCGGATCTTTTCATCAAGTCCGAGTGACACTAAATATCTACCATCATTTGTCAGAGATAATCCATTCACGCCTTTACCATGTGCTGTATTGGTATCTGCCAAGGGATCAACTATTTTTTTTTATTTTTTTTTTAAGGGCGTTCAATATTAAATTATAGGAGGTTTTATAATATATACTTTACGGGCGTTATTTTGATCAAGAGACATTAAACAAGATGAAGCACGTCGAATATCCCAAACACGAATTGTATGATCATTACTACACACCAAAAAAAAAAAAGTTAAATGACGATGTGATTATTACATTGATAACAGTTTACCCTCCAGAGTACAAGATATAGTCTTGATTGGGTGACCATATACAAGATAAAACCGATCCAGAGTGACCCATTAACGAGTGAGTAAAGGCACCACTGTTCAAGTCACACAACCTTATCCTGGGTTCTGAAGCTGCACCTATTACATGTATTTAATTAATTTATTGTCGTATCCGACCAAAAAAAAAAACTTACTTGCAACAAGAGAATGAGGAGCAATTGGAGACATTGACTGTTGATTTACTCTACACTCAAAATCATATTGATACGCAATTGACATTGTATTGGTATCCCATACTTTTATTGTCTTGTCATAACTTGAAGTAACAAACATGCCTGTATCAAATGGATACCAGGTTACCGAGGTGACGGCATATTGATGTCGATCCGCTCTGTAGGACTGAATTTTTTTAATTACTTGTAACACTTTTTATTGGTCTTTTTTTTTATTGTTATAATTATTAACCTGGAAATACTAGCAATAGGTTCTTTTTGAACATGCTCCGAATCAAGATCAAATATATGAACTTTACCATCACCACCGCCCGACAACAAACTATAATTTGGTTTGTACAAGAAAGGAAGGAAGGAACTTCTTTTTTTTTTTAAAAAAAAAATAACTTACTATTTTTGTTCAGTTGTTTCTACCTTTAACGTATTAACTCCACCTATTATTATTATTGTTGTCATTATGCTGCGGAAACATACATTTGTAAAAAAAAAAAAGGGGGGGGGGAAAGAGGAATCTATAGATTACCACGATGAGAAAGTGCAATCTCTTTCGATTGACTTGGTTGTAAATTATATGCGCGTCTGGTTATTTCTTCTCTTTCCAGTTTTAAAGGCTTTATCAAGCCATATTGTCTTTGCTTTATAATATTATGCATTTTTTTTTTAAAAAAACAGTATGTGTACACAGAAAGAAAAAAAAAAAGGCGGATATTTAATGAAACAAGCATTTATTATTATTATTATTATTATTATTATTATTATTACTCCAATTCAATCTCTTCAACTTGGAAATTATGAGTTTCTCCTTTGATATCGGCAACACCACTTACTAATTGATAGGTTTTATCTTCATCGGTAACTAAACGACCATCAATATAGCTTTCATCTAAAGTAGTCTTCTTCTTTTCCTGCACTGGTACAGAGGGCTGTTCTTCCTTTAATATTTGAGATTCTAAAAATTCACGAATAGCAGTAAAGTAACCTGGCTGCATGCAAGTGTCATTATGCATACCATTAGGAAATCCTACCCAAGTTTTATTTCCTCTAGTTTCACTTAATTCATTCAATGCAACCATATGAGAAGGTGGCACCAATTCATCTTTTGCTCCCGCCAAGAATAAAATCGGTATATTGACGATTTGTTGAATACTCTTCTCACTTGGCCATTGCTGATGACATAAAAATGTAAAATGCTTTAAGAAAGGCATTACACTAGGAATTAATTTAGGCTACAAAAAAAAAAAAAACTTGTTTAGTATATAAATATATCAATAATAGTTATAAAAACATTTACCAAGCTTAAAAACGTATTTTCAATCATTAATCCAGAAAACGAATCTTCGTTACGAGAAACTAAATCAATAGCAACAGCACCACCAATGGATTGACCATAAGCAATTAATGGTGTATCTTTCAATATATCATGTTCTCTTACAAAATCTAATATGGTTTGTGCATCAATTCTTAAACCCTTTTCATTTGGTGTACCTTCACTTTTGCCGTATCCTCTATACGATAACATGACTACATTACAGTCAAATCTATCATATAAAACTTTGGCAATAGGTAAACGATGACCCTATATAAATACAAACAAATAAGTTTTCTCCTTTTATCCCCATCTCCTTTTACACATATAAAATATATATATATATATATATTCGGATTCATTCTCCTTACCATATTACCAGCATTAGCCTATATGTATTTTTTTTTTTTAAAGTTAATAAAGTGATATATAAGGTTTGTGGTTATTGCTTACATGGAAATAAAGAATAGTGGGTGTCTTTTTGGCTTTATTGGTATCTTGTTGTAAAATGATATAACTCTTTATTAACACTTTATCTTTGGTTATTAAATCTTGTTCGGTATATTGCATTCCAAAATCAGAAGGTTTTGCTACCTTTTTATATTTATTTTAGTTGTTTATTCTTCTTCATCATTTTGACTTGTAACTTACCTCTTGACGTGAACCTTCAGGAAAGGAAGCAGGGTAAATGAGTTTACATTGATACATGTATAATAGAATAACTCCAGTTAAGCCTGTAATGCCTGTGAAGGTTAAAGCATAATGAAGCCATTGAGGTACGTTTTGTTTTAAAAAAGAGTCGGACATCTCGTTAAGAGAAAAGAAAAGAAAAAAAGGGAAAAAATAAAAATGATTTATTTATTTTACAGTCCCCTCCAAAGCTTTTTTTTTTTATTTAAAAATACTGACAGTTAATTCACTTTCATTATCATCAGAACTTGTTAAACCTTCTAATTTTTGGTAAACAAGTTGTAATACAGCTTGTTCATCTGCATCAGATCTGACTTGAATCTCTATCGTACCTACACATTTACCATATGTTGTTTGCCAAAAATGAACTCGATCTACGTGAAGAATATTTGGATCTTGTTGAATCTAATATCATTTTTTTTTTTTTAATTGTAAAATTATTGGTGCCGTAATTCATTTTATTTACCTCTCGAAGACGATTCTCTACTCCATTTTGAACTGTATTAGGTGTTGTTTGTAATAATACCTTGGCTAAAGCTTTGGCTGTAGGGTATCCTAAATAAAACATAACCACAGATTCCGATAGTGCTAAAAAGTTATCAACAAATGGTGTAGCTATTCCAAACATGTAAGTAACCAAAATCACCGAACCGCATAATGCAATCGACAAAGAATAAACATTAGAAAGTAGAGCATGAATAGGATTTCCTCTGGCTCTATTAATCACATTATAAGAGAACCCTTGTACTGTCGTTGGTCTTCTTCTTAAATCTATTTGATATAGTTACAACCTATATTTTCTTGATTTTTTTTTTAAAAAAATAAAATAAAAAAAAAAACTTTTATCTTACATCGAACAAAATTATCGTGGTTTCTTAGCGTTATACAAGAAAGGCATGTAGCTGTAAGTGCAAACCCAACAAGAAAAAACATACCCAAACTAATCTTCAAATGATGACTATTATAACGTTAAAATTTACAAAAAAACAAAAAAAACAAAAAAAAAAAGAAAAGAAAAAGTATATCTTACTCTTTACGAACTTCTGATTTGCCATGATGCTCTTTCAACAAGAAATGCTCCAAAGATTCTTTCGTATTATGCATTGTAGCAAACATAAGGTAAATAGTAGTACCTAACGCGAACACGATTTCATATCGATGTGCACTACATATAAACTATTTAGTATACAGTATGAAATAATATTCCATTAAAAAGGAGGTTTTACCCATAAGGACGCTTTGTATTTGAAATGCCAAATGCAGAATTAGTCTTAAGTACACTTGATACAAACGAATTGAGGACTCCCAAGGCATCAAATATGACAAGATAGGAAAACCCAACAAGACCTACATTATTCTTTTTTTTTAATATCCTGTTTCCCCAGATTATACAACAAAAACTTACTTAAACTTTCTCGACTGGTTCCCATACAGTATAACCAAACTCCAATACCACTGTGGACCAAGAACCATGTAAAGATTGTTTTCTGAACAGGTGAAAGTTGTGAAAATATTTCTATCCACGAAGGTAAAGGACGTGTGTATACGGGAGTATAGTTATGTTGGGGCGCGTGGCTGTGGCCGTGGTGGTCATGGCCGTGGTCATGGTGAGCGTTGTCATGGTGACTATGGTCGTGTTGGGAATGGTCGTGTTGAGAATGGTTATGCTGAGAATGGTCGTGTTGGGAATGGTCGTGGTGAGCGTGATCATGATGAGCGTGAACGTGATATACTTGGTTATCGCCTTGATAGATATGATCATGACTATTATTATCATGAGATTGAACAAGTAAATTAGGCGGTGTGCCATGCTGACCTGATCCATAAGGATTCAAATTGGCATTTGTGGTGACAGAAGGTGCTTTTTCTCCGTTATCATGATGAGTAGGTTGAAGATGGTCGTGGTGTCTTTGAGCGTATAAAGGAGCTGAGGACTGTATTGTAATACCTGCCTTTCTAGGTATAGAACCTTCAAGTGGTTTTTCTTGCGTCATGGATGTTTGATGAAATGGTTTACTAGATTGCATAAAGGAAACAATTTATTACCCTCTGATTTTTTTTAAGGATAACAGACCATTATAAACGTCACACGTAGGCAAAATACATATTTTATTTTTCAGGCCCAGGAAGGCAACAACGTAATCCCTATCCATTCTGCATAAATAGGACTGACAGGTTTCTTTTGGTCCAAGGTTGTGTGAGAGTGGTAACAGCTTTTTTTTGTCTTTGTTTCATTGAGTTAGTTTACATATTAAATTGTGTTTGAGAGCTACAATATCCAAAAGTTTACTAGACACAATTTTAATTTACATCTTTCTTTTTTAAATGCTTATCAAAATAAATGACAGTGTTTTGTGCCTGAAGAAGATATCGTAATACTTTTCATCAGAGCGTAAAATTTTTTCTTTTATTTCTATTCGAGCTTAGATCAGAGAAAATATACGTCTTGCGCCGAGTTATTCATCTCAGACACGTAAATTAATAACAGTGGCGAAACTCTGTGAATGTTTACGCAATAAGATGTCAAATTAAGTGAAACAAACTTGTAGCTATAAATAAGTGGTGCAAATAAATAAGATAAAAAACGTTAAATAGAACAATGGGTGACTTTTTTGTTTTAGTAACACAGCTTGAATGGAATACTAAATATACCTTCTTTTTTATATCGTATGTTACATTTTTTTTTAACAATAAATATCTCATGTTTCTTTAGTTTTTAATCTAACCATCATTTTCGTAAATATATGCTTTATAATAAATACTCTGTTATAAATATTTTCTTTGATTGTGAAACTGAATTTTCCTATCAAGTTTTTTTTTTTTTTTT
The DNA here is from genome assembly GCA_025201345.1 of Thamnidium elegans. NCBI lineage: Eukaryota > Fungi > Mucoromycota > Mucoromycetes > Mucorales > Mucoraceae > Thamnidium > Thamnidium elegans. The sequence continues at coordinate 1,850,403 of JAIXMG010000001.1, read as the reverse complement.
GGTGTTTGGAAAACCTACGCAACATTTTCCAGTTTATTCAAAAATCGTAATTGTTACTTTCTTTTTTCGTATTTGCGATTCCTACAAAAACAAAAAGATAGGACAACATTTACGTGACGAATCGATCCCTTATTTGAAGAACATTGATAAATGGTAAATATTGCCGCTTTGCGAAAATTAAATGTCCGTAACTAAAAAATAAAATTCACTTTGCCACGACTTCTACTTTAGAATATCAACAACTGTTTGAAACATATGCCGCTCACTGTCCTTGACAATAAGGGAAAGTAGAGCAAGTACCACTTGATCCTGAAAAATGATTGGAATCCTTTGTTGATGAAGTTTTCAAGTTGTTACAAGAAGGCGAAATCTCATTATTCCCATGAGTTATTGAAGTTAATGACTGTGTACATAGTTCCATATTCGCGTGAAATATCAAGAAGAAGGAGATACAATAGCGTTGAAACTTGAAATTAAGACATTTCTAAAGTTCAAATGACATAAAGGTACATAGAATATATAATTATCTTTATATTTAAACCCTCGAATACTTATTATAAGGTCTAGATTTCATTCACATTTCGGTTTTTTTTTAAAAAAAGATATGATATATACACAATCTCCAATGGTTATTTGAACTTGGTCCATTTAGTTGTAAACAACACCCCCTCTTAGCCCCTTGCTTATCCTTGGTATACTCGCATACTAGTTCAATCTGAGATGGTCATACAGACCACAATAATCAATATTCGAACACGACATATCAATCATAATTTTTAAGGAATAAATTAGCAGTATATGTTTTATTATTAAAGACGAAAAAAAAAAAGCTACACGCACATATATAACTATTACGCCGATTACATAATTAACACCCTTTATGATGAGGATCGTCCATAAGTGTAGTATTAAATTGTACGGAAATAGGAACAACAATATCAGATTGTTCAGGTCCTAATGGGACTACTACAGCGTGATTTTTTGTACCGTTGATAGGTAGAATAACTGATAAAACCTCATGGTACTGCGATTGAAATATTAAGGAAAACGACCATTCGGTAGGCAAATAACGTCTGAAAAAGTGACAATTGGGTAACTTCCATCTATGGCTATAATCTTGATTCTTTACAAGGTCTACATAGGGATCAGTATTTAACCCATTTAATGCTAAAAATTCGATAGTTTTGTTCTTTTTATCAGTCCAGCGAAGTATCATGTCTAATGAGTCGGGATAGTTGACCCTTTCGTTTTGATGTGTTCCATCTTTTTATAGAGAATTGTTAATATTTTCTCTGTAATATATATATATGTGTGTGTATATACTCACTTTTAGGTGTACCGTGAATTGTGTATTGTACTATTACTAGTTGTCCTGGAGACATAACTTGATTCGCTTTTGGATGAGCAATAGACACAATATTATTTGTGGTGACATTTTCAGCGCCATCAACTAATAATGAGCAAGTGGCAAATACTATTCCCACTAGAACGTATTTTAAATTATACATTTGTTTTGTATTAAAAAAAAAAAAAAAAAAAAAAAAAAAGGTGAAAAGGAAGTAATATTCCTTATTCTAAAAATAATTTTAAAAACATACGATTAAGGGGAGGGGTTTTTTTTTTAAAAAAAAAAAGGTGGTTTCTAAGTAAGCAGTCTATGATAACACATTGATATACATAAAAAATAGGAGACATTTTATTTTTGTTGTGCCATATTTAATAGGATACTTGTGTTGGCAATAAGGTAAGTTTACTGTATCACTATAATAAGTAGACGTATTTTCTTGGTTAATACGCTTTATAAGCCGATCCAACAAGGTTGTCAAACCAAGAGCTCGGAATGAGACTAACTAAATAGTTTTAGTTAATAAAACGAGTTCCATTCAAACGATAACCTGCCCTGATAGGACAGTCATCACAGTAGGAACATTTTGATGAAGGATTTGGCTTTCATCTCATGCAAAGGTTATATCCAGTTATGACTTAAGCGTAAGAGTTCTCAACTGTATGTAACCAGCATTTAATACTTTTCACAGGTTTATACTCTATGACCTGGACATTCAGAAGCCAGAGGATTGATCATGACAAAATACATGTTCATAGCATTTTGTGATTATAGTATGTAGAGGAACAATAAAGAAAAATAATAATAAAAAAAAAGTCTAGCGATGTTTGGCAACTACACATAAAAAAAAAGTGACACTTTAGAAAATGTTAATTATATTTTAATGATGGCAGGCTATATTTTTTTTTATGAACACATTCTTAAATATTGGTTATAATAATTCATTTCCACGTTTACACTTTCATGTAAGGCGGCGACCTTATTGGATAAAGCTAAAAAGGCTTGATTTTGAGCACGCATAATATCAGCAACATCTAATATCAAATAAGTTAATTATCAGGTACAAAATAAGAAATGTCAAAAAAAAAATACCTTGGGGTGATTGCATTCTATTATGAGCCCAAGATTGAGCTGTTCTTTCAATCTCCCAAATACACTTTTTATATTCCTCCAAACGTCTATCCAATTGCTTAGCAAGTAAAGAAAAGTAACTAAAAATAAAAAATAAAAAGTTGTTAGGAATTGAACCAAAACCAAATCTTAATAGTAACTTACTCATCATCTTCTGAATGTCCAAATAACCATCTGGCATTATCACCAGGATGTTTACAAGCTTCTATAACAGCACAACCCTCGTTTGCATGTCTTATTTGATTCTTGACACCTTCATAGAAAGACTTTGTTGATTCCATTTGATTCTTTAATGTACATGTAAGGGCTTCCAATTGCTTCAAAAATATAAATGTATATTAATATTCATTATTCTATTATATATATTATCTCTACTTTTTTTTTTATATATATTTACCTGTGACAATGCTTCTGTATCCTTTGAAGATTTCTCCATTGCCTCCAAATGTTTGGGTACTTTTTGATTTCCAATATATTCACAGCGTTGAGCTTCCAAACGTACATATTTTTCTAATTCATCCAATTCCTTTTGTGCTTGTTCAGGTAACTCTGAAAAACGAGTAGAAGGTAAAATGTTGTCAATACGGAAACTGGTATGAGATACAATTTGATTTTGTCTATAATAATAACAAAAAAACTTGTCAAGATTTTTTTTTTTAAAAAAAAAACCAGGTATTTAAATATAAAACTTACTGTAATGCTGCTAATGCGGGTGTAATTAAAGAAACATACATTTGGTGGGGTGGTTGAGCTTCTACTTTACGTAAATCTTCCAAGATTTTACTGAACGAGAAAACATTGGGCTTGTTAGGATCAGCTGCGGGAATAGTGAGTGCTGATGTAGTTGTGGGAGTGGCTCCGGCGCCAAACAATAAGGGTGCACTGGTCACAGTACCTGCTTTCTTGCCATCTTTATCTGAAGTAACTGTACCTAACGAAAAGAGAGAAGATGTAGGTGCAGATGGAGCAGCAGTGGAAGTACTTGATGCGGTAGTTGTAGTAGATGTTGATGTGCTAGCTGCTGGTGTAGAAGCGGCATCTGTAGAAGGACCACCGAAACTAATTGTTGGAGTAGATGATGCAGCGCCTGTAGTTTTTGGTGTACTGAATGAGAAAGGACTTGTGGTTGAAGTAGGTGCAGTAGTAGCTGGTTTATCGGCTGTGCTCGTAGTGGTGCTGGTAGTAGAGGGAGCGGTTGAGATAGAAGATAAGCCGAAACTAAGAGTAGGTGTAGAAGTAGTAGCTGGCTTTGTGGTATCAGCAGGCTTCCCAAATAACAATCCAGTGGATGAAGCTGCAGGTGTGGAAGTAACAATAGCAGGTGTTGTTCCAAATGATAATCCACTCGTAGGTGCTGGTGTAGACGGTTTTTCAGCAGTTGTAGTAGTTGAGTTTGCTGTAGTAGAAGGGGTAATGGTTGAGGCTCCAAATACAAATGAAGGTGTATTAATTGAAGTAGCAGGTTTTGATGCTGGTGTTCCAAATGAAAACGCAGAGGTAGGTGCTGAAGTTGGAATTGAACTAGTACCAGCGCTAACGACTGAGCCAAAAGTAAATCCAGCTGATGGAGTACTAGTAGGAACGCTAGTTGTAGTGATGCTGGTTGCAGCAGTAGTAGCAGCAGTCGTAGCAGGTGTTCCGAATGATATTCCACTTGGTGTACTAGAAGTGTTAGTTGCAGAAGTAGCAGGTGTTCCAAATGAAATTTTACTTGGTGTAGAAGTATTAGTTCCGGCAGCAGGAGGAGCTCCGAATGAAATTCCACTCGGTGCACTTGGTGCACTAGGGGTGTTAGTTGTAGTAGCAGGAGTACTGAACGATAGATTAGATGATTGACTTCCTGTTGATCCAAACGAAAGCTGACTGGTTAAACCAGACGTCGCAGCATTTGCGCCAAATGTAAAAGATTGACTGGTAGAAGCTGGACCACCGAAAGCTGAATCGGAAGCAGCACGTCTGATAGGGTTACGTTCAGGAGCACTCAAATCCAATTCAGACTGACCTCTTTTTGTGTTGAAGGGAGAGTTGGTAGTAGTTGAAGCAGAATTAAAATTAAAAGCATTAGTTGGGGTCGAAGAAGTAGCTGCTGAATCGCCAAATGAAAATGATTGAGATGTGTTTGAACCAAAGTTGGTACCAGTTTGTGCAGGACTACCAGGAGTACTACTAAATCCACCGGGCGAAGCTAAAGGGCTACCTGGTTGACTACCGGAGAAGTTAAAAACGAAATTAGGCACATTACCACCATCACTCTTTTTTGATCTTGAGAATTTCTTGTTACTGTTTAGAATTATTGTTAACGCTTTTTTATTTTACACGCTTTTTTTTTATATTGTTTATTTTATGTATAGAATAAAAAAAAAAGGGTGGAGATTGCAGTTCATTAGTTTACCTCATATTTCAAGTACGTTTAACTTTAGATATGTTCCAATAAAAATAATTCAAAGATATATATGTGTAAACAATAAAGTGAAAAAAATCAAAAAGACGCGCTATTCATCAAATTTTGACTGTTATTTCCGACAACCTGCAAAAAAAAAAAAATGTGACTTCTTTGACAGAAAGGTATGGAAGTCAATGCTGTAGAAAAAGACGTGTTCAGGTACTAAACCACCACTAGAAAGAGATAATACTCTTTCTATACATACCATGGTGTTAACATAGTAGTATTGAACCTTTGGCGAGGTCGATAGTCTGAGGGTTCAATTTTGACTAGTATTATACTTGATTTTACTGATTTAATAAGTACCTCGTCTATCAGCATTACCAGTGCATTTTTGTATTTAAATGTATCACATTTTCTTTCTTTAGAATTATAACTTCACTTTGCACGAATTACACTCTTTGTATTACTATTTATTGCATGATAACAAAAAAAAAATACCAGTGAGACATGACCATACAAAATTCTGGACGAGTTACAGCTTGCGCTAACAAGTATTTGCCCTGACGATACATTCAAGCGAAAAACGTACTATGTAACATTTGTAATCATACATCGTAAGTCCAATTTCTTTTTAACCACAAAAAAAACCCCCCTTTTTTTTTCTAAATTCGTTTTCTTTATTTAATACTCTCTCTGAAAAAAAAAATCAGTGTTCTATTGCATTAACCACTCTCTAGCTTTTTTCGACTTCTTTTCCTTCTTCATCTTTTTAAAGTATTCAACTTCTTTACGAGTCAATTGCTTCTTTTTACCTACTCTACCATCAGCAGTGTATTCTCTTTGCATGTTTCTTTCTTCTGTATATCTATCAACGTCAAAATAAAATTGCATTTGTCTAGTAGCCCGATTTTCTATCGTAAGGTTATCTGGATTTAATCGACTGGCGTCTTCTTGAGTTGTAAATCTACCTGTTCTAGAATTAAAATGCGCAGTTGTGGCATATGAGGCTTCAGATGGTTCAAAATATTGATCATAGCTCTGATAACTAGGCGAACGACTTGGCTCTTCTCCGTCCAGTTGTTTTTTGACGTCTGTATCGATTCTATCTAATAAAAAATCCAGTGGATTACTTGGTTCCATTACTGCTGGTGTTGCTACACTATAGTCTGCGATGGGTTGTTCTGGATTAATCCAGGTTGTTTCGTTTGTTTCTGTATTCCACCAATAATAAGCTTGAGCATTGTCGTCCCAAACTGCTGTCCATAAACTCGAACTCTCTGGATTAGATGTATCCTCTTTATCCTCAGTTGATTTATCTTTGCTATTATCGCTTGATTTATCTTCAACTTGTTTAGTTTCTTGAAAATCCTCTTTCGATTCAATCGTTTCTTTAGGTGAGCTCATGGATTATACTTTGATCTTGTAATAATAGTTGTAAGAAATGAGCATAAGCAAAAAAGTTAGGACTATCATTAAAATAAGAAACAAAAAAATACATTTATTTGATTGGACACCTCTCTAGATGACGTAAGATTTACTTATTTCGCCTTCGAATAAGCTGGGTTAAAAAAAGAGACAAGCAGGTTCCCACTTGGTACCGTCTTTAGCATTAGAATATTTGATAATATATTGGTATTAAATAATAGGAACCACCATTCTACTGGGAATGGGTTGGTAAGTTTTAATAGAGTAAGTGTTAGATGATTGATACATTTTTAAATAAAAAAATAAAGCGCGACGTTATTTTTTTCTAGGCGATTTTTTTTATTCATCCTAAAAATTACTTGTTTTTAAAAGTTGATCCTAACCGCGTTGCTCTTACTTTTCAGAAACAACAAACCATGAAGTTCGATCAAAAAAATATTTCGGCCTCTAAAACTGCAAAGTATTTCATTATGCAGAAATTTACTGAAGGATATGAGTGCACATTATGTACAAAGTCATAAAAGTGTTGGAAGTAATATAGATAACTACCGTCTCTTTTTTCAATTAATAAAATAGCATTTTTAGTTTTTAAGGCTTTATAGCATATATCACTGTTAATGGCGATCCTGAAAGTAGTTAAACCATTACGAGGTGTCACACAAAGTAAATCTTTCGTTCTACTTTCGTATAGTTATTCAAAATTATCAACTATACGTCTCTTGTTACTATTACTGCGCTCAAAAATATGTGATGGTGGACCCTTTCACGGTTTATATGTTTTTCAAGGTTGGTATGTTCTTCAAGACCGGTGTTCATTCAAGATCCACAAGATTTCCTCCCCTCTTATCATTCTTTGAAGAAAGTTTTTTTAAGCATGTGGTTCTTTTGGTTATGGTTTAACTTGGTACTTCTTCAAGATTGCTGCCATACTCAAAACATCTGGTGTTTTTATTTCCCCTATCAAGGCTGGTACATTTAAATGACAATCTGTTAGTCCACACTGAACTAAACACGATTTATATCGCTTGCTTTAAGGTGCTTGTCTTTGGGATGCTTTAAGGACGCGTAAGTGATTTATCATTCTGATAAATCTAACATATATTACTATACGTATCATTAAAATTACCAAATGATCGCATATGATAAGTAGGTAACTGGTTCCAGACTGATCTTTTAGCAGTATTTTGTTTATCTTGCAGGCCGGCCAGTGCAAATGTCTTTAAACATTAAAGTACTGTGTACGCTGGACTTCTGGCTTGGATACGGATGCTTCTAAAGAAAGTGATGTCGAGGTTATTTTAATTGCTGCACCAAACACAGTTTCCTCTGCCGAGGATTTAGTTTATTACCGGTAAAAAAAAAATCCCTTATCATTTGTCTTTTACTGCAAAAAGGTATGCAAATTTATTTTAAATTAATAGTGGAAACACTGTAAAAGGTTATTAGAATGTCAAATGCACATACACTTTAAACTTTGATACCATTGTTTATTTTTATAATGATAAATTTACAAAAGGAGAGTAGGTTTTTTTTTATTGTTGTTTTTTTTTGTTATTATTGAGAGAAAGGGTTTTCAATTTCCTCCATACCATCGAAAGGTGAAATAAGAATAACAGCAGTTCCACGAAGTACTGATAAACCTAATTGTCTAGTCTTTTCGGTGATATATCCAGTCTCTAAATCTATTTGAACAAAAAAGATATATGGTCAACATTTACTTTCTCTTCGTAAAGCACTCTACCCGTTATATTTTTTTTTTTACCTTTTTGATATTCAATTGTATTATCCAAGACCAAGTTTAATAAAGGATCATAACCCATCAATGTACCAACAACTAATAAAAGAATTGTCAATACATATTATTCTTTCTATCCCTCTGTTTTAATTTTTTTTTCTTTTTCAAAGCATGTACCTTCTCTTCCACCGTTGAATCGGACGCGAATCTTTTTTTCCATATATTTACTTAAATCTAAGATAGATTCCTTCTTGGGTTTATCTTGTTGATTATGATATCCACCGCGTCCTCCTCTTCCTCCTCGATTGCCGCCTCTACCTCCACGTTCGCCTCTGTTATTATAGTGACCGCGACCCTATAATAATAATAATAATCTAGATTAAAATCTAGAAATGGATCTTTGCGATTGTATGTACTTACTCTTTCAGACATAGTTTATAACTTAATATTTATAACAAGTTAGTACCAGCAACATCTCATCTAACAAAACTTTGGCTTACCTTTTTGATCGTTTATTTAAAAAGAATTATTTTCAAAAAATAAAAGGGAGAAAAGAAACTTAAAAAAAGCTATCGGAAAAGTCTGGTAATGACGTAGACATTTTTTTTTTTTTTTGGCTGTATTAAGGAGTAGTATCTATTGGTACAGTCAGTACGGTTGGTTTTGTCGGTTTTTGAAAAATGATTGTAGAATAAAATCTACTTAAGTATAACGATCAATCACAATAGTGTGATCACTATTGCAAAAGACTATAAATAAGAAATCATAGCTAGCAATCCCTTTTACCGGGATTGATTTTTATAATTAAAATAAGGAATAAACGTTATTAGACTTTTAATCTTATTCACCTGTTTTTATTAATTTTTCTGTGTTAAATCAAAAGTATTTCTCCACAATCCTGAATAACGTTGGAATTACTTATTACCCTATGCCCAAAACTAACAAACAGAGAAAACTCAATAGCGATGCGCAATGATGCGTGGAAAATAGTAAAAATCTTACGCTAAAAAAGTTTGTTGAACAACACGGTTTGCTTGAACGACAGTACGTCCAAACTAGATACAGGAATATAATAAGAAGAAAAAAAACAAATTGCTAAGCGATCTTGAAACTTGGAAAAAGACTGAAGATTGCCAACTCTTCTTGGCTAAGTAGAAAGCGCAGAAAAACTGAGTTGGCTGCCCATAATGGGGCAGCCGAATATATCTGCCAAGCTGCGTCAGAAGAAGTGACCACTGTGTGTGGAGAGGCAAATGCTTCTGATAATGCAAGTATTGGAGACAGTAGTTCAGTCACCAGTTCCGAGGAGGATTTAGAAACACTCGGCGATGAGGAAGGTACGCATTGCTTGCAGAATAATGTGGATGTAGCCAGACTTTTCGATGAATATAAAAACAAAGCGAAAGATATGTCTACCGGTGATTTATTGAATATCCACGAGTTGCTGACGCTCACAGATATCTTACTATCAAGTCCAAAACAAAGCAGCACCTTACTATTGGATGCCTTTTCTGAACAATCTATCGATACAATATACGAAACACTTCTTAACAAAATTAAAGCCAACACTAAGGATTTGGACGATAATGCATTCTTTATACTTTATTTTAACGGTTTTCTTAGGGACCACCGGTCTATACATAGGGAAGCTTAGGAACCGGTACCCGGTGGTCCGAAAGAATTTAAATTTGTAAAAAAAAAATATAAGGAAAGTACTAAGGGAGATAGAACTAACTGCATAATACATGTTTTAAAATAAAATAAAAAATATATGGAAAAAAATGTAGCTTATTTAGAAAAATAAAGCGTATGTTGATAAAAAAAAATGTTATTGTTCTTCGTCTGAGGATTGGATTTCGACGAGCTCATGTTTTTTCGCATCAAAAGTCCCGTCTCAATCATCAAATTCGTATCAGATGTCAGATCTAACGTTTCTTCCTTGATGCCTTCGTAAACGAATCCAAATGAATCATTGGGAGCAAGCTTTAAAACCTCTGACTTTTCACTCTTTGCAACCACAGGAGATTTTTATTTAGTCGTCATTTTCAATGCTTTGTGCTTGCCATAAACCAGTTGATTGCGTCTGAAGGCAAACTTTCTTACGAAATCCTTTTTAAATGACCTAAGTCTAATCGGTTTTCTTGGACGACCATGAGGTCTTACATTGTTATTACCTGGAAGACTTATCGAAATCTCAGCCATATTGGTTGAATCGAAATCAGTTATCTGTAGGATCTTATCCAATGCACTCATCAATTGAACCATTTTTTTTATAGTCCTGGTTAAAATAGCGGAACACTTTCTCGAGCTTTGAGATATGCTTCATCCAAGGTTCTTGCATAGAACCAGTTTCGTTTTTGTTAATCAAATCAATCTCATCACGAAAGTCTTGTGCCTTAAACCACCATCTTGTCGGAATATCACTCAACGTAACAGATTTTAATCCGTCTAATTGATGGTAACAAGGAAGGTCGTAAACGATACGAGACTGACAATTGCAAGAAGCGGCAATATCAGTGGCATCTCTTAGAAGCTCACATCTAAGCGATACAAGAGCATGATGAGTAACATCTCCTATCAAATACTTTAGGCGAAGATCTCTAACAACTAACACGTCTATCATGTTCATTTCTTTCAATTAGATAGCATTATATCCCCTTTCAAAATTAAGCAAGTTACTGCATATCGTATCAAATGGCAAATCCAAAAGTTGAAGAGAAAACACTCCTTTTTTCATGATAGCATGACCACTTTCTGCAATCACCAATTAAAACATATTTTCAAAAGCGTAATCTTTAAGAACGGTTGCTGCCATTTATTTTGTAGCATTTTCGGTAAAGTCATTGAGATTTTAAAAAGTTCGATACTTATGTTATTAAATAAGAAAAGAAAGACCATTATTATTTTGACACTTTTCAAGGACAAGTCTTTCAGACCACCTGGTGCCCGACCCTAAACTTCCCTACGTACAGACCGGTGGTCCCTAAGAAAACCGTTAATTTTGATTATTCTTCATTGCTTAGAAAGCTGATAACTAGAAAACTACGGTTTAGTTACCTAGGTTGGTTTTTGTTGCAAAAATCCCCCTTATGGGAAAATGGGGTACAGGAAGACAAGATTTATAATTAAATGGTACCAATACCCATACACCATTAAATACGACAAGATATATATATATATATATATATATATATGCTGTTTAGCTTTAAGATACATATAATAACTAACTATTTCTGTTTTTCCAATGTTGATATAGTATTTTTGGTTAACTTTTATTATTATTTACACTGTAATCTCGTCATGCTGCAAGTTCCCTTAATTCAAATACATGGTTTATGTTATAAAGAATACTTTATACTGTTACAGATATGCTCATGCTAATATCAATTTTAAACAACTGTCAGGAATTATTTTTTTACACTCATCGTAAGTGCTAGTATTATAAACTAGTTGACGCTTACATGTAGTAGAATATCTGATTTTAAGAAAAAAAATCTGGCTTGCCTTTTTTGTAACATTAATATCTAGGTGTGTATAATATTATCATATCCGCGCAGGTACGCTAACACTCGGTTTGGAATATAAAACATTAATAATATGAGGAAATTCATTTCCGAGTAGACCTTTTTATCAAAGAAAAATAAATTAGGTGTGCATTAAATCTATTCAAAGAGTATTACCGAGCAAAAAAAAAGTACGTAATTAACTTGATCGATAGAAACTTGCATTCTCCTCCTTCAAATACTCCTTTATTTAAATACGATACTTATTAACAAGTTCTGATACTATTAAGCCCTTCAATACTAGTTATGGAGTTTGGTTATGTAAGTATATCAAAATCTAACGCGATTCTGAAAAGAAAAATGTCGTATAAATAAAATAACTGAAAGAGAGTATCAAGAGTTTACAATTCTAATATGGATATACTATGTCAAAAAGAAACTACTTTGATTTTTCGGTACGACCTGAGCCTAAATATTGTCACAATTTTTTATAATTATACCACTTTTTTTTACTTGTTAAATATAATGAATAATGTAAGCAAAAGTTTAACATGAGAATAAATTAGTTCACTTATGCCTCTCTCTTACTTACTTACTTAGAATATAACACCCAAACGCACGAGTAGTTTACAGCATGCGAATAAAAGGTCTTCAGTGGGTTCATTACTTGATCGTACTCGAAGTGTAATTTCCAAAAGAGCTTCACAACCCCAAGAGCAACCTTCTATAGGTGGACTTCATTCAATTTATGACGAAGATGAAGACGATACAGGCGAACCTATACCAAAAGCACCTCGTTTGACATCAGAGCATTTCAGCAGATACGAAATCATGACAGAATTGTAAAGTCCTATATACATGTATAAACGTGGATTACTATAACAACTTACTAACTACTTTAACTTAGTATCAATTTAAGAAACCCAAACCATTGCCCTTTGGGAGTTTATGTCATGCCTTCTGCTGATGATCTATATGTTTGGTATGGTGTTTTATTTGTTCATAAAGGGTTTTATAAATCGGGTACCTTTAAGTTTCGGTTATCGATCCCTCAAAACTACCCTAATCAACCACCGTCCATTACGTTTTTGACAGACATGTTTCATCCGTTGGTTGACGTCAATGGCAACGTATCGATTTCTCAACAATTCCCAATTTGGAGACCTTATCAAGATTATATCTTTCATATACTTCACTATTTAAAAAATATGTTTAAAAAGGTTGTATTAGATGGATTAAATGACAAGTATTGCTTTAATAAGGAAGCATATCGATTATACCGTACAGATATTAATGTGTTTGGTAAACTTGCTCAACAATGTGCTCAGTTGTCCATTACCGAGTCTTATTTATTTGATCATTTCCCTGATAATAATATGATTCGATTTTCGCCACTGAGCGAAGCAAAGTTTGGTAAAAAAAAAAAAAAAGTGATTCAATTAATGCGTTACTAATATGGATACACATATATATTTTAGACGAATTAAAAGCACAAATACTTCATAGTGCAGTCGTAAGTAATTCATAATTCTTTCACTTTATAGAGTTATAACCTGACTTTTTTTATTATTATTATAGAACCCTAACCCTTCTAATGATGATGATCAATAATAATAATGTGTACTATTAAAAACCTGTAATTTTATAATATGAATAAAAAATAAAAAAAAATAAAAAAAACTACTTATTCTTCCTTTGATATTCCTTCGGATACACGGGTAACAATCTTATTTTTCGATAAATGAGGGAATAAATCACCCCACATTGCTTTTCTTGCGTCTCTATAAGGTATTTTACCTTGTGATTTAGGAATAACCATACGTTGAATTTCACCAGTTGTTGAGCAAGTATCCATAACAATGTGCCCATTTTTCTTTAAAGGTGGTTGAACTAATCTAGGCCAATGATAAGCTTGACTTTCGATAGAGGTTGATTTGGTCGGTCTCTCGCCTCTTCGTAAAACTACATAAGAGTATTTGGAATCTTCTGTATTAAATTTGGAATGTTTCGTCTTCATTAAAAAGGAAGGACGTTGTACTCTTTGTGAAAAATGACACCACAGGTCATTCGGTTTAGCTTCAGGTGAGAATAACAAAGGGCATGCTTTATCATGGGGACACTTTTTTAAATAATATTTAGTATACATTTCGTCATATTGTTTATAATATGAAATATGATGGTACTTACGGGTGCAACAACATGAGCATTCGTTCCTTCCATATCTAAAATCCACTGTCTGGCTCTTACTATATTAGAAAATCCAACAGGTGTTCCTCTATCAATTAACACAAGCATATCACCTGTTTGCTCCCATAATTGTTCGACAGTAGATTTTTGAAGCGCTGCGGAAGAGATATCACCAAGTGTAAAAGAGCTTACGACCAAATCAGTTTTTGGTGCCTATAGGATACAAATTTAGCAATGGTACAAGCACACATATACTACTATCGTGTCTACCTTTGGATCTACTGATAAGAAACGTTTAAATTCTACCGGTGTACTATCTTCTAACTTGATTGACTCTAATATATATATAAAGGATGTTTAGTATTTTGTAATGCTAATCTTTATATATATGTATACATATATATACATACCCTCGATTTGCTCTGCTACTCTCAACATATCCTCGGAAAGATCTACACCTACACACTTCTCTAATTTGAAATGTTCTTTTGCAGCCCTAAATTTTATCATTAGTCTTGTAACTTACAACTGTAACCAAAGTAACTTACCAAATAGCTGTACCAGGTCCAGTACCAAAATCAAGCATGGATCGTGGTCTAAAATCGCTTACTCTATTAGAAATTTCCTTCATGACATTGGTTACTGCGGCATAAGTCGATGGTAATACACCTGCAGCATATGCAACGGATTCACGGGGACCATATGATACTTTATGTGGCTCAACAACTGACGCAGTGGCTTTACGAATCTTCTTTGCACTTCTAGTTCCGTCAAAGTCATCGGTTTCATTTGGTATTCTGGCGGTTGATCTTAAAGCATCGTACAATCGAAGTGCGTCAGTTCTGATCAATCGTTTGTCTTGACCTGTCATTCAATTTTGGGTAAGTTATTGGGCTTAAATGTTGTCTTATTTGAATTACCTTCTACTAGATCCTGAATGCCCTTCATTAGGGGTTTAGGGAGTTCTACACAACCGATTCTTTTACTTCCAAAGGCTGCTTCCTCTGATCCTCTAACATAATGCTCTGAATTGATATTGATCTCTTCTACAATTATCTCACTTTAGGAGGAAAAGGCATTGAGTTAAGAATACGATCTAGATCTAACTTTGTTTATTTATTTACCTTTCAGTAACTTGGTCTAGTGATTGTATTTGTTTTTCACTAAGGAATAGGGCCTTTTGTGTAGAGTAACTTCTAGTTGTTATCCTCTTTAATAATTGTCTACAAGCCATACTTTTTTTTCTCTGGAATATCTATATAATGTAAGCTGGTAAAAATAAAAAAATAAATAAAGAAAATCAGCCTCACTAAATGTGGATTTTTCGGCATTTTAAGAAGCAGCCAACCGTTAAAGAAGAATCAACCAACCATTAAAGATGAGGCGAAGTCATATTCTATGCCTATTTCAGAAGCTTTAATTTCTTAGTATGTATATAGTAATATGGTAAAAGTACTCTTAGAAGTATAAAGAATAGTTAATTTTACATTAGTAGTGAAGAATATATACTGCAGAATTAAAAACAAATGGTTTCTTTCTTTTCGAGTATAAATAAAACTACGCCGTTGTTTGTTACGATACTTTTAATAGATGTAGTCAATGTTTCTTTTTTCTTTGATTAGTAATTTTTATTGTTCACTACTACGTAATAAGCTTCTTTTTTTTTTTTTTTACTATATTTAATATATGTAAGCTAATACTTTTCTGAGGTGTCTCTATATCACGTTCGAAATAATAACATCTGTCATACTACCGTATGGCGAAGCGTGTACTTCAGATGCCGATGAAACTATAGACGAAAAGTGCCACATTTCAGGAAAAAGAAATACATTTAATAAGCATGATTCGTTGTATATATTGCTCCCCTGAGTATAGTTGATACATGAATACTATTTAAAAGTGTTCTCGTGGAAAAATTTAATTAAATTGTTTTGCGTATTTATGTAAAAGGAGATACATCATCCTGTTCCTGTATGTAACACCGTGCAACCCTATGATATTGTCTAAATAGAAATATATTTCCTTTTATTTTTTTTTTTCTTTTTCTTCCTTTTTCACTCACAAAGTTTAAATTACAATATGTTTAAAGATGAGTATGATTATGTTGTTGGCATCGGTACGTTCATTTAGCTTGCGTCCTACACTGATCTAACTAAAATAATATAAAAACTAGACTTTGGTACAACATACTCCTGCTGTTGCTTTGCCCTTGTAGAGGATGACTCTCAATCAATAGAAATTATTCGTAACTGGTAATTAAGAAAGGAGATGCTTCGATTTTTTTAATATTGAACATTCGATTTTTTTTATTTTTTTTTAGGCCTAGACAGTCTGCACTGATAACCACAGTACCGACTACTATAACGTATTCAAAAAGAACCGGACAGCCTATTGGTATAGGAAATGTACCGGAGACTCCATTATCTGTTCTACAAAAGGAACTTCCTCATAGTCTCAATACGAATTTTCCTACAGGTCGAAAAGACCCAAAGGATTATGTAGCTGATTTTTTAAAGATTTTTAATGATCACATTTTAAAAAAGATAAAGCAGAGCGCTAATAACCCCAACCTTAAACCAAGAATTAGATACTGCTTTACACTGCAGCATCCTGGTGAACCCAATTATAAAAAGAACTTTATTGCTTCAATCGTCAGAGCTGGTTTATACAATGAAAATGATAGAGATGATAAGCTTGTATTTTTGGATTCTTATACCGCTATGGCCAAATACTTTTTGAAAACTAGGGAAGGACTTAATTTAAGGGATAAGTTTATTGTTTGCGATGCAGATGACTACTATTTAACAATAAAGACAATAGAAGTTATCAGTAATGGAAGAAATAAAGACGTCAAGGAACTTAAGCTTAATCTTACAGACAATGAGTTAGGTGGTAATCAATTGGACATTTATTTTAAAGAATATATTTCAGTCATTGCACGCCAGCATGATGATTATAAAGACATGGAAAAAGCTAATTTTGACGCTGTCGTTGAAAGCATGGTTCAAAACTTTGTAAAAAATATTAAGGTACCGTTTTAAAAATAGAGTTTGTAATTGCTTTAGCCAAAACTAAAAAAAAAAATTGTGCTCCTTAGTATAAAGATTTTGGTAAGAAACAAGAAATATATATAGCAAAGCCAGCTTCTCCATTCAAGAAATCAAAAGACCCTTATTTGACACTAAATACGGATGACTTAAAGAAGAATGTTTATGACAAAGTGATTGATCAAATTTGTAAGCATGTATTAAAAGTGTGCCATGAGCAAGAACCCAAAGCGTTCTTTTTGTTTGGAAAGTTTTCAAACTCTGATTATCTGTACGAAAGACTAAAGACGGTTGTAGATGAGATCATTGTTATTCCAGAAAAAGATGTATCCGCTGCTCAAGGATCTGTATTTCATGGACTTAATGAACCATTAAGTATTCAAAGAATGATGCCTATACACGAAGGAATTAACCAATTAGCTGGAAAGGAAGACCTCTCTTATTATGACTTTAACTACTCCAGCTACACTCATGTGATTGGTATAGGTATGTATACCGTTTTTTTTTATATAGATGTACCATGGGCTTTTAACGTATATTTGTTTGTTGTTTTTAAGACTTTGGTACGAGCTTTTCAAAATGGTACTATCAGTCGTCAACTCCCAGCACACCGGTCGAGTTTGAGTAAATTTTAGAGATCAGAACTTAAAAGATGTGTATACCTAACATCTCCTCCCACTTCTGTAGTAAACCACTTATGCAAATTCCTTCGTTTTCACTCTACGATCAAAGACTTCACGAACAAAAACTATGGGGAACAGAGGCATACAAAAATTATTACAGTCCCGAAAATTCTGGAAAACTTCTTGCTCGTTTCAAGTTATTATTAAATGAAATTACGAATGAAAATTTTGACGAGTTGATTGCTGTAAAATATATTGCCAGTTATCTTAAAGCTTTACATACAAAGATTTTAGAAACTATGAAAACGCTAATTGGCGACGGACCTTCCAAATTTCGCTATTGTCTTACTGTACCGACAATTTGGAGCGATAGGACCAAAAAATATATGCGTGACGCGGCTGTCATGGCTGAGATCATTCATGACTATGATCATCCTTGTAGGCTGATGCTTGTAAACGAGCCGGAGGCGGCCGCTATGTTTTATACAAAGTCTCCAGACTTTGTGAAGCGGTTCCAAGACAAGACACAAATGCGTGCATTAGTATGTGACGCCGGCGGCGGAACGGTTGATATGGCAACATACGACCTTTTTAAAGTTTCTGAAGGATACGCAATTGACGAAGTAACACCTGGATCAGGTGGTATATGCGGTGCCTCATTCTTGGATGACCGTTTCAGGAAGCTTGTTGCCCGAAAGTGTTACGACATGGATTATCGAGTATCAGATTACGCACTAGAGCAAATGGTGAACCAATTCGCCACTAAAATTAAAGTAAGTTACGCACTTTTTTTTTTCTATAAAAATCAACAAACAAACAATACTAAACTAATATTTTCTATAAAGGATCGTTTCATGGCGAGCGATAAAAATGATATTGAAATAGATATACCAGATGAAAAAGCTAAGGAAAAGGGTTTAAAGTTAGAGGTAACTCCAAATGAACTTTCAGCCCAAGTTTTTGAACCTGTAACGGACGATGTACTAAAGCTGATCAAAGACCAACATAAAATTTCTGCTCGAATCAAAGAGAATGTGAATGTATTGGACGTCATTATTTTGACAGGTGGTTTAGGACAGTCTAGATATCTTCAAAAGAAAGTACGAGATATGTATCCCAAGATCCCCGTTTATTCCCCAGAACAATATGATCAATCTGTAGTTCGAGGTGCTGTCGCACTTGCATTAAACCCTAATGCGATCACGCAAAGAATTATACGTAAATCATACGGTGTCGAGGTTATGTTGCCCTTTAACTCTGTAACAGATCCTGCTATGAACAAATTCAAAACGATAAAGGGTAAGGAATATACTAAATTCAAATACGACAACTTTGCTTGTATGCATTCCTCAGTTAGAACATACGATTATTTGGAGAAGCAATACTATGTAGAATATCCCAACAATACGTATGCAGGTACAATTCTCATAATAATCATGTATACATACATATCGTTTCTTAAAATAATTCTAAACCGCTTTTTGTTTTGTTTTTCGTTTAGCTATTTATGCTTCTGATTACCAAAAAGATCACGAGTTATATAACGTCAGAGATCCTAGAGCTGAAGAGATATTCAAGTTTAATATTGAGATGCCAAAAGATAGTAAAAGAAACGACGGTGATGTGGTGCCGCTGACGATTCGTATGTTTTTGGGACAAACAGAGATTAAGATTGATACTATTTTTGAAGGTGAAACAACAAGACAATCCTTTATCTTCCATGCCTCTAATTCTGAACATCGTGAAGAAACGGAAAAATTACACCGAAAAGTCAACCCACTGCCTTCAGTACCAAAACTAATGGAAAAAAAGCCGCAGTAGGTAAACCTGTGTCTACGCAATTTTCACTATAGCTAACATGTTTATTTTATTGTAGGAGGGCAGCATCAATATTTTCAATCTTCAAACGTAATAATAAAAATTAGTCGCTTTCGAGCTTTTTTTTTTTTTTTCTCCTTTCTTTCCCCTTCTTATAAATAAAACAAGCCTCGGATTTTCTTTTTATATTTAAAGTTGCACTGTCAAGCCTCATTTCTCGAACGGATCAAAAAAACCTTGATCAAGCCAATGCACTGTTTTTTTTAAATAGAAGCTTAATTTTAAGAGATACGAAATATTTAAGGTTGGCCTATACTTACGCAAGTATTTATGGGCGCGACATTAAAGATAATTCCTCGGTACACAACTGGGAATAGATAGACTTTTATATTGAACATTGAACTCTGGGAATTTATAAAGTGGCCATTTAGTGTACTTGTAGAACATTAGATATATTTCCTTTTAGTATCACACGTCTCATCTGGGTACCGCAATAATCTGCGGCACAGTTGTTTTTTTCTTTTTCTTGCTTTTTTTCTTATATTTTTTTTTTTAAAAAAAAAATGTAGATTAGATGGTAGGGCGAAGATTTTTCCAAACATTATTAAATAGAAAAACAAGTACGTGAAAGATAGAAATCTACCTTGTATAGAAATCATTACACTAACTATTACGGTGACTTTATAGAGCCAGTTACGTCTAATGGTGATGATGTAACAGGCTCGCCCAAAGAAGGTTGGGTGAACCATATCGGCCAGTGCGACATTTTCGTTGGTATTAGTAAGCGCTAGTTTATTCTATCGAGAAAAAAAACAGTATATTGTTTTTATTGACGCTGTATAGATTTTGGTATTACCTATTCTGGATGTTCATACGCTCGTCGAGTTGATGAGCAAAGTGATCCACCCACAATCAAACCTGTTAAAACAAACTGGTAACTGGAACCCCCCTTCTCCCCTCCCCATATTACATCTTGTTTCTCATTCGATTTTTTTTTCTCTTTTTAGGCCAAACCAAGAACATATTAGTTTTGAAAAAAGCCCCTACCAACATTATATATGACAAAAAAATCAGGTCTATTACAAAAGAATAGGACCAAACAGCCAAAGACGCCTATCCAAAGCCTCACAATGTTTTACTTGGTTACTTTAAATTATTTTTATCACCTACCGATGTCAACAAACAATACAGAATAGAAAATAATGAAATCAGGCAAATTACAGAGGACTTTCCTATGGATGGAACAATTGTAGTAGAAATCATTGGCAATTATTTGAGTTTATTTAAAGACTATGTTGAAAAACATATTAAAGAAGCTGAAAAAGCTAACCAGCTTACTTTTTTATATATACTTACTGTTCCTGCCATGTGGGACGCCAGAGCAAAAGAACTTATGACACAGGCTGCTATTCATGGTGGTTTGGTCAAGAACAATCAGCGTCAAAATATGCTAATGATCACTGAACCAGAAGCTGCTGCATTAAGTTGTGAAATGAGCTACAAATACCATAACAAAGGTGCTACTGCTAATTTTATTGTATGTGATGCTGGTGGAGGCACAGTTGATTTGGTTACATTTCGTTTAGAAAAAGATGATAATGAGAACGACGTTATTTTCCAACTTGGCGATGGTGAAGGCGATACGTGTGGTTCTACCTATATTGATGATGAATTTAAAGAATACTTGGTGAACTTTTATAGGCCTGTTGGTCTTGATATGCCTAACAATTCGGCTGATTTTAACCAGCCTATGAAGACATTTATTAACGAGTTGAAGGTAAACTTCTCCTCCCACTGTATTCGTATATATATATGCGGTACTAACAGCATATTCTCATAGCCTAAATTTGAGCCCTATGATGGAAACGATTCGCATGTTATAGTTAATTTAGGAAGACCAATACCTTCCGGCTACGATAAAAAGGGGCAAGTAATAAATGGAAAACGGTTAAAAATCCGTCGAAAGGATATGCAGGAAAAAATATTTGACCCAACTATCGACCGCGTTGAAGAATTAATAAAAACGCAAATTGGCAAGCTGGAAAAGGGAAAGATTGATGTAATCATATTAGTAGGTGGTTTCTCAAAAAACTCTTACTTGAGGCAAAGGTTAACTAGAACATTCCTACCAATTAAAATTGTTATTCCCGACAATGCTGTTACCTCTATTTCGGAAGGAGCGGTGTCGTATGCCCTAAAGCCTAGAATGATAATAACCTAAGATAAAAAAAAAAGGATGCTGGTAATTCTCATTTTATATATTTGTACCTTTGATATTACGTGACATAAATTATAAAAAGAAATAACGACAAACAAATATTTAATAAAACAATAATTTCTTTTAAAAAGATGTACAAAATACAGGGGAGTGATAAAAGTAATTTATTACCACATTTATGACAACGGCGTAAAAAAAAAATGTACCGTATAAACAGTTACACCAGCCTTTTTTTTTAAAAAAAAACTATGGCGACTTTGCGTTTAATTCAAATAAGGTTTGGTTTTTGTGTAAAGATACTCAGCCATTAAATTCAAAGTCTAATGTCTTGTGCATTTATTTCAAACTCAACTTATCTTGTCCACTTTCTTTTCGAATATTTTCCCTCTGCTGCTTGTTTATTAATTTTCACTTTTCTATTAATTGCTAAGCTCAATCGCCTTGTCGATCTCGCAACAGCTATGGTACTAATCACACGTGAACAAGCCATTTGCATGTTCTACCATCAGCCATACAACAAGTAAAAAGCTGAAGAATTACTGAAAGCGATCGAGAACATACACACTGAAATCTGCTACAGACACGATCCTGTGGTATTTAATCATAAAAACTAACGCAAGATATCACTCCAAATATATCTGAGGTGGTTACACAACAACCTCAGTTAGGTATCGCTTACTACCCTGGTTCTTAAACCTACTATAAAAAGGATATTTTACGAGGCAACCTTTTGTTCTCTATCTTGTTTTTTAGAAGTCATTTTTTAATTAATAAAGATCCAAAAGAAGTTTCATCTTATTTACTGCCGTCTCTTTTTATTTTATAATTCGATACTAAATATCTCAGATCCTACGAAACCATTTTTGCTATATAAAAATAGCGTATTCATGGACCCCATAAACAACCACACATACATGAATGAAATTGAAGCAACTGATGTCAGGCAAATTAACAAAAGAGAAATTGGTTAGTTGTTACATTTTTTATGTTCAGTAATATAAGTACTCATACTGTTTTTCTTTAGTTTCCCCTGCACAATTGATCAGTTTCTTAAATATTACAATGTTACCGTCGGATCCAAAGAATGAAGAGATTTATGTTTGCAGAAGCTTAAGTATGAATGACATTCTTAGCATAGTGTGGAAGCATTCAAATATTTTAAACGACATGAACGTACAAGGCTTAAGTAAATGGTGTGGAGCGAGAAAGTTGGAGCTAATGAAAGCCACAATTAAAAGAAAGCAAGATGAATTCAACCGCAAAATCTCAACTCGTATTCTGTATGTAGTAAAGGATCAATACATCGGTAAGATATAATATACGGAAACTGTTATCGTTTCCATAACTAATCTGTTTCTTAGAGTCTATTATTAAAGATGTTGTTGAAACATTACCTCGGCACCAAGAAAGCATCAGAAACCTTAAAGAAAATGGACATGAAATTATTGGATATATAAGAAAGTCAACCGGTGAAAAAGACGATAGTACACGCATTCGCCTGTTAAACCAAATGAGTACAAATCTCAAGGAAAGATCCCTTGTAACAAAAGTGTTTGCAAGTGCTTCCTGTGACGCAAACCAACCTTTGCTTGCTAGAGACTTAAAAAAGAATACTGATATGTTGTCAAAGATAACTGCAGATGGAGGCATGCAAGGTGAGAAAAAGGAGATTTTTTTTATTACTTATTATAACCATATTACATTTCGATTCACTAGATCTGTTGACATATATTCGTACCAGGGATAAGGTATGCATTGTAGTAATTGACTTTGCAGGGTTAACAACGAATAGTAAAGATTTGGAACAATTTTTAAGGTAAAAGCTCAAAATATAAAAATAACATCATATAAAGCTCATTACTAACTATTCGTATTAGGAACAACCCAAATATTGTCAAGCTAATTGTCGACAAACTCCCACACACTAATTCGATACATGTTTATAATTCTGATGAGCTTTTAAACGATCAAAACAAGCTTCAAGAGTTTAAATGTAGAAACAATACCTTATTTCAAAGATCATTAAAATGATTTTCTTTATTTATTATTAAAGAGTTTATTCAAAACAATTTTATGCCATTAGGCATTGAAATAAAACTAAGTGAATTGGAGTGACTAATTCACATGTAAATCCTTTTTCAGTAAAGAAGGATATCGATGGTATTCAAAAGTATTTATACTTTTAGTTGAGTCCACTTGGGTATTTCGGTAGCTGAATCGAAGTCAATTATCTTCCATCTGTTCTTCAGACTCATCGTCAATAATATAATAGTCGCTTGGAGGTATATAGCTAATATAGTCCATGCTAATTTCTAAAAGATTTGGTACAAAAAAAAAAAGCAAACGTATAAAAAATCTTGTCATTTAATACCAAAAAAAAAGTAACCCGTCCCAAAAATGAAGTGTACCAAATTTATTCTGAAGTCGTACCAAAAAAAAATCAACCGTACCAATTAAGACTAAAATCCTGTACGATTTTTTTTTATTTTAACTCCCCCTTCCCCCTTTTTCCCATCGTTATCTTTTTTTAAATATATACAATATATATGTTTCCATCAAATTTTGAAAAGTATCTTTTTGTTGTTGGAATAGGTTACGTCAAATCTTTTTTTAAAAAGAAGGGGGAAGTCACGTAAAATGATTTATTAACCGTGTTTTTTTTCGTTTTATCCATTATAGAGTTCGGCGGCATCACGTCGAGTGTTTCAGTGGCTCATAAAAACGATGCTTTTAAAATACACACGATTGATAACTGGTAAATAGATTGTTTGTACTGATTAAATCGTATTGTATTCAGCTATTTGATTAGGACCGAAAATACCAAAAAACCATGTACGCAAGTCCCTACCTCCATTCTCTATAAACACGGTAAAATTGACCACGAAGACAGTATGATCTGGGGCCTCGAGATATCAGAGCCTACTGTTTCAGAAGGAGACGTCTATATAAAACGCATTAAAGAGTACATATGCGGTACCGACCGTACTCTTGAGGAATTAGAACAAGCAGGTTTAACTATTGAAAAAGTGGTTACGGATTATTTAAAAAAGTTACACGGTGCAGCAATTGAGAAAATATCAGAACAAAAAATAATTAATCACACACCATTTAAAGTTGAGGACTGTCGTTATTGTATCGCATGTCCTTTGCCGCAACGTGACCTGATGACTTATTGTTTTATCGAGGCTGGTATTATAACTAAAGAAGAAGCAGAATACAGATTGATGTTTGTGACTGAATCGGAAGCGGCTGCGTATAATTGTCTTGGGTGGGATCGTAAATTAAGTAAAACAGAAGGTGGTAAACATTACTTGGTGTGTGATATTGGTCATACTACATTTGGTATCTCTAAAATAAATGTTAGTGTTACTGAGTCTCTTAGTACTGTATCACTTCTTTCTGAGTACGCTGGGCAAGGCTCAATGTGTTTAGAAAACAATTTAAGAAACTATTTGGTAGAGAATGCACATGACCTTAAAATCAATAGACCTACAATTGAAGCAGCAGTTCTTGAATTTACAGAATCAATAAAGGTAAATATAATCAAAATACACAAAAAGATACATTTTTCCTAATTATGTAAATACTTTAGTTCCATTTTGTTTTACCCAATGAAGATACACATAAGGATGATATTGAAAGTCTAGAGATAAAGTATCACGCCACCACATCACCTTTTAAAACCACAGATGTAGGAGGTGTAAACCCAATTCAAATTTCACTTCTTCAATTGAGCCAAGAGGTCTTTTTTCCATTTATCAATCATGTTATCAACAGTATTTTAGAAGTCGATCAAGAGGAATGTGAAAGTGTATTCTTGACCGGTAAATTTGGCTCTGATTATAATCTCATTGATGCCTTGACCAGCGCGTCGGGTGGATTATTCCAAAAGCGTCATATCGTCATTGATCATATGTCTCTAGATGCTGTTTCTCGCGGTGCTACGGCGTTTGCCTTAAGAATTAACGAATCGCAAATTCCGTTTTCTCATGAGGATTCGGTCGTGACGGAGAGAGGAAAAAAACCAGAAACTGTTAAAAAGTGTGATTTTATTGTTGGTATTGGTATGTACATTTTTATTTTTTCATTATAATCAATTACTTGACATTTGTGTATGTTTAGATTTTGGTACTACACATTCTGGATGTTCGTATGTTGGTTTTGAAGAGAAAACAAAGTCGATAAGATCGCTTACATCATGGTAAAAAAAAAAAAAAAAAAAAGAAAGAAAAGTTATATAGTCCATGAGTTTAATTGACTTTTTATATAAAATAAGGCCAAAACAAGATCTTAAAAAGTATGCCAAAGCACCTACACTACTCGTTTACAACACAAAATCACAAAAAGTAACAAGCAAATGGGGTCAAAAAGCCAAAGAGCATCAGCTTCGATATTCTGAAAGATTATTAGAAAACTTTAAATTATTCTTATCACCTGAATCTGTCAAAGAATATTACGGTGAAGTAAATGAGAACATTATTAAAATTCGAGAAAGTTTTACAACAGAAGACGTGGAAGCAATTGATTTGATTGCAGAATATTTAAAGTTATTTAAAACATATATTGATGCACAAATCAGAGACAAAGAAGCACCCAAGTGGCTTGGGATTTTCCCTGAAAGGTTGGTATTTAGTTATGTGATTACGGTACCTGCCATGTGGGATCGAGAAGCCAAAGATACGATGGTGTTGGCTGCTATTAAGGCTGGTTTAATAGAACAAGGACAACATGATAAATTGTTAATTATTACTGAGCCTGAAGCAGCTGCGTTAGCGTGTGAAAGATATTACCAGGACTATAGAAAAGACGGAGCCTTTAATTTTGTTGTTTGTGATGCAGGAGGAGGAACAGTCGATTTAGTTACTTTTTGTTTAAAGAATAATGAAGAAGGGTCTGAAGTTATTTATCAGATTGGAAAAGGTGAAGGAGATACATGTGGTTCTGTGTACCTTGAACGTAATTTTAGAAAGTACATGAAAGCGTTTTATGCTGGTCTTGGGTATGATTTAGGTGATGATGTTGATTTTTCAAAGACTGCAAATAGTTTTATGAAGATAAAAGTAAATACACATATACAAAAAAAAAGGGGGGGGGGAGGGATAGGTTTGATATCAATATTGATCTTTTTTTATTTTTGGTAGCATGATTTTAACCCTAGTGATACCACTGATCGTTATTACAACGTGATTTTACCTGCGCCTACTTACGGTGCTCAACCAATCACAGGAAGAACCAAAATCCAAGGCAACGTTTTAAAGATCCATTGTAAAGAATTAGAAGAAATGATATTCCGTCCAGTGGTATGCAAGATCGAAGAACTTATCGATCGACAGATTAAAGCGATGAAAGGAGAAGAAGTTCATGTCATTTTGCTTGTGGGAGGTTTCTCTCAATGCAAGTACTTGCAAAAAACATTGATTAACAAGTATAAATTACATGGTATTAGAGTGGTTGTTCCCAAAAATGCAGTTACTGCCATTTCGGAAGGGGCCGTGTCTTACGCCCAAAGACCTCGCATGATTTCAAATAAGGTGGTTGGGTTGTCTTATGCCCTGGAGGTACAGGCACCTTTTATTAAGAAAGCAGGACAATCTCTTTTGCAAAGAGAAACATTCATTGCTAACGATGGTCGAGAATATTTCAAGTCTCAGTTAGAATATTTTGTAAAGAAGAATGAGGAAGCTGATGAAGGAAAAACGCATGTTTATGAAAAGCTTGTATTTATTGAATACCCAAAAAATGCAGTGATTGGTAATTTTTTTTTTGTTTTTTTTTTGTTTCTGCAAATACTAAATTTGTTTTTATGTTTAGCCATTTTTTCGTGCGATTATAGCGACGTAACTGAACCGGAATGGAAGCGTGTAAATAAGAATCATACAAAGGTCCTAGAAGTTCGGTTTAATATGCCTTACTTACCTGAAGCAGAAGAAAATGATATTATACAATTTAAGGTTGCTTTACAGTTGAACCAAATTGGTGGTATCAATGTGATCATTGAATGTCTCGCTAACGGAAACTCCGGGCCCGTATTAGATACTGAAATTTCTGGTCAAGAAACCTTTCAATATATTCGTAAGAGTGATCCTGTCTATGTCAAGACGAAACTTCGTTCTGCTCTTTATATTCTTCCCAACTTGTCATAAATAAAAACTATTTTTTTTTTACATTATAAACGGTCACCATCAGTAGCTTTCCTGCTACCCAAAAATAATAATAATAATAATAAAAAATAAAAAAAAAATAAAAAAAGTTTTTTCTCCCTTTGTGAGTACACATATAAAAATGAGTGATTTAAACGTACGTAAATAATAATAAAGTATTGGATCTATGTAAATTTAACATTGTATGTAGAACTTTGAAGATGCCGAAGACGATTACGTACCCTACGTTCCCGTAAAGCAAAGACGATTAGAAAAACTTCATAAATATGCAACACAACGTAGAAATATAGATTCTCATAATGATGAAGACAATGAAGAGGAAGATGTTATTGTCGCTGGACCTAAAGCAAACGTTAGTTTATTGGATCAAACGGTTAAGCAAAAGCTGGCTAATTTACTTCCAGGTAAACTTTTGATAGAAAGAAATAATGTATATATATATATATATATATTTTTAGCTTTTCGTTAAACCTGAAAATTACATGTATATAGAAAAAACCGAGGAAGAAAAGAGGTTAGAGGAGGAAAAAAGGATTGAAGAAGCACAAGCACGTCATAAAGCACTTGTGTCAGTACAAGACGCAGCTATGGGTACTCAATATACAGAACCTATCGAAACTTCGTAAGTAAGCCCCCTCCCCTTTTGTTTGTGTGGGTAATTATGCAATTTATTTATTATTGTTATTTTTTTCAGTTGGGATCCACCTCACTATATTCGTGAATTATCCGAAGAAGAAAATCAAGCGGTACGCGATAGATATCACATTTTAGTAGAAGGCGCAGACCCCGTGCCACCTATTAAACATTTTAGAGTAAGTGTGGGAGAAAGAGTGCGTGTTTATGATAAATAGCTTATATAAATATTTAGGATATGAAATTCCCAGCAGCAATTTTAAAATTCTTGAAAGACAAAAAGATTGATTCACCTACACCTATTCAGTTACAAGGTTTACCCGTCGCGTAAATATATAAGACTGTTGTATTTGTTTGATAGTGTACATATTAAAAGTTGTTTTGTAGATTAAAGGGTCGTGACATGATTGGCATTGCGTTTACAGGTTCAGGTAAAACGTTAACTTTTTCCTTGCCTTTGGTCATGTTTGCGTTAGAGGCTGAAACAAGGTTGCCCCTTATCCAAGGTGAAGGACCTATTGGAATGATTATTTGTCCTTCTGTAAGTTATATATACATTTATACATATAAGGTATTTTATTTAAAATTTATTTGTGTAGCGTGAATTGGCAAGGCAAACATTTGACGGACTTAATGAAATGGCTGAAGCACTTAAACAAGGGGGCTATCCAGAGTTAAGATCTTTACTTTGTATCGGCGGTATTAATATGAGGGACCAAGCCGACGTGCTTCAAAGGTAGTACAGAATATTTTAAGTAGAGAAAAGTAAACGAAATAACCTTATATTTAGGGGTATTCACATGGTGGTGGCCACACCTGGTAGATTGATGGATTTACTTAGTAAAAAAAAGTTTAACTTGGATAACTGTAAATTCTTGTGCATGGATGAGGCAGATAGAATGATCGATATGGGATTTGAAGATGACGTTAGAAATATTATGTCATATTTCAAGGTTTGAGAGAAAAATACAAAATTACTTAATATAGTCTAGTTAAATTAACAACAAAAATTAGAGTCAACGTCAAACATTATTATTTTCTGCAACAATGCCTAAAAAGATTCAAGACTTTGCCTTATCTGCACTAGTTAAACCACTTGTGGTAAACGTAGGTAGAGCTGGTGCTGCTAATTTAGATGTTATTCAAGAAGTCGAGTATGTTAAACAAGAAGCTAAAATGGTCTATTTATTGGAATGTTTACAAAAGACCCCACCTCCTGTACCGTAATACAAAACATGATGTCATTTACTTTATTACTCAACTGCCTTTTTTTTTTTTTTTTTTTTTCAATCGATCACTCTTTTTTTTAGGTCCTTGTTTTTGCTGAAAATAAAAATGACGTTGATGATATTCATGAATACTTTTTATTAAAAGGTGTTGAAACTGTAGCTATTCATGGTGGCAAAAGTAAGTTTTTTTTTAAATAAAAAACTAGTAAAAAAAAGTATTCTAATTTTGTTATATATAGCCCAAGAGGAGCGTGAATATGCCATTCAATCATTCAAGGATTATAGAAAGGATGTTTTAGTAGCTACTGATGTTGCTTCTAAAGGTCTTGATTTCCCAGAAATTAAACATGTTATCAACTATGATATGCCAAAGGAAATTGAAGATTATGGTACGATATTTTTCTTTTTTTTTTAAAAAAAAAAATGATGATAATAATAATAATAATTTACTTAGTTCATCGTATTGGTCGTACTGGTCGTAGTGGAAAGACAGGTGTGGCAACAACATTTATTAATCAACATTGTTCAGAACAAATTCGATTAGATTTAAAACATTTGTTAAGAGAAGCAAAGCAACGTATTCCACCTTTTCTTGCGGCTATGGAAGATCCTACAGATAAGTATGGTGGATTATCTGGTGGTTGTTCATTCTGTGGTGGTCTTGGTCATAGAATTAATGATTGTCCCAAGTTGGAACAACAAAGAAGACAACAAATGAATTCTATTATGAGTAGTCGAAACGCTGGCGGTGGATCCTTTTAAAAAAAAAAGTGTCTAGACTTTATTTAGTAATTAAAAGATCAACTGATCCACAACTTCAATGACGAATCTAGTTTTTTTTTTTTTTTTTTTTTTTTTTTAAGATGACCTCGAACTTTCTCGAAATTAACTGGGTGCTTCTATTACTTTAAAAGGAAACTTCTTGTAAAAAAAAGGAAACTTTTTTTTTTAATAAAAGACTATTATTTTTTTTTTTTTCTTTCCTTCTTTTTTCTTTTTTTAAAAATACTTCTTTTTAAAAAACTTCTTTTTCTTTAAAACATTTCTTTTTCTTTAAAATACTTGTTCTTTTTTTCTTGTACACGCACACACACTTTCATATTAAAAAAGCAAGAGAACTTACTTATTAAATAATCTTGTAAAAAAAAAAAAAAAAAAAAAAATAAAAACAGTGAAAAATTAACCCTTTTTCTTTTTTTATTTGTGGGTTTTTTTTTTTTTTTTCGTTTTTGGTTTATATAGAAATCGTATGAAATTATGGATTCATTTACAACAAACGCTAAATCAAAAGAAAGACTTTCATTTACTTACCAAAATTTGGGTAACGTTACGGACTTCTTGAAAGAATTGAATTTACAACAGTATGTAACAGCTTTTATTGATGAAGGCTTTGAGTCCTTACCTGCAGTAAGTTTTCTGTCCGGTCCCCCCCAATCCTACATACTTTCCTCTTCTCCCCCCCCCCTCCGAGTTAATTAAATCTCAGTCACTTAAAATTTTTTCTGTCCAATCATAGATTAGAGAAATTACTGAGGAGGACTTAATTGCATTAAATGTGAAGCGAGGTCATAGAAGGGTAAAATATACTAGCTTGTATTTTATTTTATTTTAGTCTATTTCTCTTGAATACTAAATATATTAAATCTAGGTTATTCAAAGAGGAATAGCTACTCTAAATGGTATACCAAAAAATCAACCCTTAATCGTTATTGCTCCTGCTTCATCTTTTACACTTTGTCCCGATATAGTTCATACCAGTAAGTATTTTTATTTTTATTTTTTAGTCTCTTTTTTTCTTTTAATTCCGCGTACTAATCTTTAATTCTCAGAATCCGTTGATAATAATAGCAGTGAAGGCTCTGCTTATACCAATAGTGGTTATGGCTCCATGGGTTCACCAAGACACATTAGTTCCACTGCACAAAAGTATGATTCATCAAATAGTAGTCAATACGCTAGTAATCCACAACATACCCATCATGATTTGATAATTGATCCTCAATCAGAAACACAACCATCAAACAATGATACTGCTAGTAAAAATATGGTATCAGCAATCGAAGGATCTCGATCTTCATTCTCTTCTAATGATGATGATGAAAATGATGCTGACGGTAATATGGATTTACCAATAAAACGAAAATATAGGCGACACCCTAAGCCAGATAAAAACGCCCCGATTAAACCTCCTTCCGCTTACATCATGTTTTCAAACGATGCTCGTGCTCAATTAAAAGATCACAATATGTCATTTGTGGAAATAGCTAAATTAGTTGGAGATCAGTGGAAGAATTTGAATGTCAATTTAAAGCATCAATATGAACGAACTGCCATGCGTGCTAAAGATGAGTATATCGATGCATTAAACGCCTACCGACAAACCAATGAATACAAGGTAAACATTTATATAAGCTCACGGACCCTTTTTTTTTTTTTTGCTTACTGTTTTTTTTTATAGAACTATCAAACTTATTTAAATAATTTTAAATCAGAACAAGACGCAACAAACAGAAAAATTGCTAGGTTACGTAAAAAGGCTAAACGTGATTCTCCTGGAAGGTATGTTCAATTATTTTTTTTAAAAAAAAAAACACACACACACATAAAAAAGGCATATTATTGGGCGTACTCGACAAAACCACTGTATATTAAAAAAAAAAAAAAATCCATATATAATAGTGGTAGTATGGCCGATAGTAGCTCTAATACAGAAACAAATAATATTAAAACTCGAAGAAGTGATGCTAGTTTAGGCTCTTCCCATTCTACCGATGCAGACAATCCGCGTAGCTCTAGTTCCAGTGGTTCTTCTGATATTTATAAGGTTCATTTGAAAAATAATCCTCCAAACAAGAATAATAATAGTAGTAGCACTGATGAAGGATCGACAGCAAGGAATAGCAACTCTCCTGATGATAATATGCCAACTTCTCAAGAGATGGAAGAAGATAATAACGGTGACGAATGTTATTCACCGCAGCAAAACCCTCCTCCTTTCGTGAGTGATAGTATGGTAGAATCTAATTATCATAGGTTACCTTTTACTGACAAAACTGCTGCAACTTAATTTTACAAACAAACTATGTCTATGCAAATCTTTTTTTTTTCTCTTTTTTATAAGTAAAAAATAACCCAAACACCAAACAAAAAGTATTTTATACACACAACTTTTTTTTTTCTCTTTCTCTCTTCCTCTCTCTCTCCAACTGTAAATTTTTCCTCATCGCCGTGTATGTCTTAACCCTCTCCCTCTTTCTTTTTAATATTCCTCCCCTCATTCATTGTAAAATAAACACCTTCGGATGATAGTAATTCGATCATACTACATGACGCTAATAACATACCACTAGTCTATACTCAGAACCAAGTTCTCATGTGACTTATGACCCTCAATTGCTAACATATCTTCATCCCATCCCCGGCCCGGAAACACGACCGAAAAGAAACCATTTCTCAAAAAGATCTGCATATTGTATGTGGCACTGGTCGGTAATCTCTGGGTTATTTTAATACGATCTATATTCTCTTTAAGCAGACAAATTTGATGCAAAAAAAAAAAAAAAAAAAAAAAGGTACATTTTATCTAAGGGTGATCTCACGTAACTTTTTTTCTTGTCGCTTGTAGTTTGTCCCCCCTCAGTTACTCTCACATT
This sequence comes from Thamnidium elegans, assembly GCA_025201345.1. Lineage (NCBI taxonomy): Eukaryota > Fungi > Mucoromycota > Mucoromycetes > Mucorales > Mucoraceae > Thamnidium > Thamnidium elegans. Next base: position 1,817,309 of record JAIXMG010000001.1, on the reverse strand, counting down.
ATCTATACACCAGCGTCAGTCTGAGCAGAAAAAAAAATTGTCACGAGGACCAAATATACGAGTTTACTTAATGAGACGAGCTATCTCACTGAATGAAGCGGAAAAATACTAGATACTAAATTCATGACGGCAATTATATTACGCTGCAATAAAAAGCACATTTCCTTTAAATTTCCTCTTCAAAACTAGTTTAATCATTACTCTTTTTCTTTTTTTCTATATTTATCTTTTTATATTTATACACAACACAAAAAAAAAAAAACTTGACAGACGGCCCTTTCCCTCCTTTTATTAATGACAACACTTTTCAATATATTACTTTTATTATTTGCGATAACAACCAATGCTTATCGAATAGGAACGGGAATATCAGACATTACCGGTCCAGTAACTCAAGTCATGATGATGGGATACGCAGAACTTGGACAAACCGGTCAAGGTATCTTACAACGGATCTGGTCCAGAGCTTTTATTGTTGAAGATTCAGAGACGCAGCAACGTATCGTATATGTCAATACGGATACACAGTCCATGGGTGACATTATTAAAAAGCGAGTAGTAGAGCAACTTCAAGCATTATACGGCAATGCAATGTATTCCGAAAGAAACGTTATGATTTCAAGTACACATTCCCATAGTGGTATGGGAGGCTATTTACAATACAGTAAGTTAACTATTTAAAAAATTATAATTTACTATTTAATAAGAAAAAAAAAAAGCTCTGTATGAAATATCCGTTTTGGGATGGATTGAAGAAACTGCGCAACCAATGGTACAAGGTATTCTGCAGTCCATCATAAACGCACATGATAACCTGGAAGAAGGATCACTTGCTCTTTCCGAGGGCGAATTATTAAATTCAAATATCAACAGATCTCCACAGGCTTATTTATTAAATCCAATTGAAGAAAGGTCATTGTATCAACATAACGTTGATAAAACTATGACCGTATTAAGTTTCAAAAATAAACAAGGGCATGATCTTGGATTAGTGAGCTGGTAAAAAAAAAAAAAAAAAAAAAAAAAAAAAAAAAAAAAAAAAAAAAAAAAAAAAAAAGTCATGCTTTATACATGTCCTTTGCTTTAATGTTTTGTTATATATTTTTTTAAAAAAAAAGGTTTCCTGTACACGGTGTATCAATCAATAATACTAATCGACTTATTAATGGCGATAATAAAGGGTACGCTGCTTATTTGACAGAGAAAAAAATAAATGGTGAAAACATAATTTCAGGCCGCGGAAAATTTGTAGCTGCTTTCAGTCAAAGTAATGAAGGTGATGTGAGCCCGAATACAATGGGATCGTACTGTACAGGTACTGATATACCTTGTGACGGCACGCGAGACTCGAAATGTCCCAGTGGTAGTACATGTAATGGCAGGTAATACAAAACCGCACACTGTTTTCAAAAATTTGATTCTAATCATGAGTGCCCATTTAGAGGTCCAGGATGGGATATAGGAGGTATCGAATCAAACAGAATCATTGGCAAAAACCAAGCGTTAAAAGCTTTGGAACTGCACAAGTTTGCTTCTACTCCGGTAAATGGAACTGTTGACTTTGTTCAACGTTATTGGGATATCACAAAAGCAACTGTGATAAACGAACATGGTGATCAAACAAAACTTTGTGCTCCGGCTATGGTAATAATATACTCTTTAAGACGAATCATCATACTGATCACTAGTTTTTTTTTTCTTACAAAAAAAAAAGGGTTATGCATTCGGTAAGAAAGAAAAAAATAGACGCCACGTTTGTTTTATTAAATTGCATCACTTTTTTTTTTTTTTTTTTTTTTTAGCTGCTGGTACAACGGATGGACCTGCTTTACACGGATTCTATCAAAACACAACAAAAGGCACATTTATTTGGGACATTATAAAAAACGTAGTTAAAAAGCCTACAGTAAATCAAACACAATGTCAAGCACCGAAACCAATTTTATTAGATACGGGTGAAATGACTTCATGGCATTCATGGCAGCCAGAAATCATCGACATACAGTTATTTCGTATCGGTAACGTTTTTATCTATGCAGTACCTTCCGAGTTTACAACCATGAGTGGCAGAAGGCTTCGAAATGCAATTAAACACGCATTGATTAAGAGTCACTTGGGAAATCATGACACCGTAGTCATTCATGCGGGTCCTGCCAATGGCTATGCAGTATGTATTATCTGCCCGTTTTATATAACGTCTGTGCATATCGTAATTTTTTTTTTTTGTATAGTCTTATTGTACAACTTTTGAAGAGTACCAGAATCAAAGATACGAGGGTGCATCGGTAAGATAAAAAAAAAGTTATTTTAATCATTTTTGAAATGTCACTAAAAAAAAAAGGTGGGTACTTGCATATGTATAGACACCTTATGGTCCTTATACATTACAAGCTTATATCAAGGCATTTGAGGAACTTGTATATATGATGGCTAACCCTAACAACCATAGCATTGTGTCTGAAGAGTTACCAGACTTTACCAAGAAATCATTCAACTTGACACCACTTTATCGATCTGATCAACCTCATTTATTTAGATCGTTTGGTGATGTCTTGAGAGACGTTTCATCGAATCGTTATGTGAAAGGAGATACGCCTCTTGTTGTTTCTGCCCTCTTTGTAGCCGCTAATCCGCGTAACAACCCCATGTTGAACAAAACTTATCTTACTGTAGAAAAAAGGTTGGGACCAAATCAGTGGAAAGTTATACGGACAGATAACGATTATGATACAAGGTAATATATATATATACAATTTTTTTTTTAAAAAAAAAAGATATAATAGATCATTAATTTTGGAATAGATTTATTTGGAAATACAAGAGATTGATTTTAGGCATGTCGGAGGCAACTGTAGAATGGCATATTGCGAGTGATGTCGAACCTGGTACATACAGGTTAGGATATACAGGAAACAGTATCGCACCATTTAGCAAGTAAGTTAAATATTTTTTTTTCAGAGTAAATACTAATTTTTTCACTTGTTAGAAAATTGACTCCACATCAAGGATACTCTAGTGAGTTTGTAATTTCAAATTAAATCTTTTTTTTTATTATTATTACAAGCGGTATGATTCATCATACATATTACACACTGTACATTTTATATATCTCCCCCTCTATATATTACTCAAATACACAGCTATATATATATATATAAATCATTTTCAATATCAATAAATAGGCTTTTTTTTTTATGTGTGTGTCTACTGTAAATCAACAATAATGCGCGGTTAACTAACTCATTTAACAAAATTGAAATAATTATAAGGCAAAATCGATTTGAAAACGACAGAGAACATATATCTCCCCTTTATTTTAATTCAACTTTATAATTAAATATTCATTAGGAATCCTTTTTTTTTTTTTTTCTTTACATACTTGACAGAAATGTAGATAATTTAATTCCTTAAGTCATGAAAGATATTGTAAAGACATTATATTTTGATACATTTTGGTAAACCAGGATAAATATATATTTATTGTCATACCTACGCACTGAAAAAAAAAAAAATAGTTACACTTGAACGCATGGACCAGTATTTATTCCAAGCGCTGATAATGTTTCAAAAAGTAATTTATGTAAATTAAAAACAACATCGCATTGTCTTTTTGGGTCTTTTTGAAAAACAACCAATTTCTATTAAAGGTAAGATTGTGTAGGAACAATAGACTGAAAAATAAAGTTAACAAAAAAAATATTACGTATTTATCCACGTAAAGCTCTTTAGTCAAAGGCAACAATACTAAGGTACCATAATAAAGTGTGTGAGGCTAAATAGTGAATGCCCTTTTCGAAACATTCATTCTTTGTAAAACGCGCTATTTATTTACGTGATTACCATTTTTTTATTTTATTTTTCTATTTTAGTATGCGAGAACTTTACAAACTTTTGATTTCTTCCCTTTTTTTTTAGTTTCAAACCATCAAAATACACACGGCTGTACCAGACTCTTTAATATTCGTAATTTAGTACTTTTTATTTTTTTTTACCTGTGACATCATGTCACACGCTACTAGAATGTGAAAAATACTATTCCTCGATAGTTACTGAGTTTACGGCAAAAGAAACATAACATTTACACAAATGACGTACCGAAAAAAAAAAGGGTAGTTACGTTATATCATTTACAGCTAGGTTTTAAATAGATGAACAATGTAGTAAATATCTGCAGTATTACCGTTTTAAGTGATTCCAAGGTTGAAAATTCGACGTACGATATGCATAATTCGTGATGCAACTAATACTGTACGAAAAAAAAGGAGGGGAGGGAGGATAAATGAACGCGACATGTTATGTATGTAGTAAATATGTTATTTTATTATGACATTAATATATGAGCGTGTGAGATAGAGAAATATATATATATATATTATATTTAAAGAGTTAAACCACCTTTGTACTTTGCATAACCCAATACAACACATACACCAACAACGAGACCTATTATAACAAACAAAAAGGGTCCATGTTAACACTAATTTTCCTTATTAACCTTATAAAATACTTTACCTTGATAGAAACCGATAGCACTAGGAGAAGTTAAAGCGTTTTCAGCCTTTTGAACTCTGGGACCAGATCTTTTCTTAAAGTCTTCGAATTCAGCCTTTACTTTAGATAATTCTTCTTGAGCAGTAGCAGATACTTTATCATAGGTTTGGTTAATCTTCTTTTCATTTTCAGCAACAGCTTCATTGAACTTCTTTTCGGTTTGTTGAATATTGGCACTATTAGACATTTTTTTTTTTTTCTAAATTATAAAAAACAAAAAGTAGAAAGAAGAAGTGTTTCATAAAAACTATCCTTTCTTTTTTTTATACAGTTTCGATTAGTCGCGCATAACCATGATGTCAACAAAAACCAGGATGAAATCATGGTTCTCCACACTATGTGATATCACCACCACGTTCTTTGTGTTACAACCATCTGATTACTCAGTAAGTCAAAAAAAAAACCAGCTCTCGTTAAAAATTTAGACGTTATCCGTCTTATTTTTTATGTATAATAAAAAAAAATATAAATGTAGTAATTGTGTGAAAGGGTGTGTGTGTGTGAGCGTATGCGGGTTGTGAGTGAGCGTGTGTATTTAGAAGAAAGTAATATACAAAAGAAAGTAGGATAAGGAAAAGGCATATATTGATTAATTTAATCCATTTCGTAGTCGAGTTTATTGATTCCAAAGACTCGAACTTTATGCATAACAGGTAACTTTGCAATCAAGACAACTAAAAGTGCTGTGAAATTGATACCGAAAAGAAAGACATCATAGTGTGTATAATGTGTACTCAATAAAAACCTATTCAACATTGTTTAGTCTCTCTCTCTTTCTTTATCTCTCCTTCTCTCTTTTTTTCTCTCTCTCTCTCTCTCTCTCTTTCTCTTTTATATATAATATACGTACAACACAATAGGTACTGCAGTCAAGAATTTACGAGTAGCTGTGAATTGTACCCCACCATCAATCTGCTCCCACAATGTCAATCCGTCGTATGCCCCTTGATTATTCTCAAATGGAATACCTTGAACCCAATGAAACATAATATAATGACCCTATAATGATATATATATATATATATATATATATATGTATAAGATTCCTTCTTCTTTTTTTTTTTCACTCGGTCAAATATAACTGTATAACTTACGCAATTAAAAGTCAAGTTCGTTAAAGTCCAACTTGCTTCAGGTGTAATAAAAGGTATAACTGTAAATAATGCTTTTAATGCAACAACAACAAAGATTGTCGTTGACCACGCGCCTAGAATAATAAAATAATTTCAGAGATCTACTTTGCAACTTTTTTTATTTATTATTTTACCTTTATAATTAACCCAAGAAGAGTTGAAATTAGGCATGGAGCTTTGATCAAGAGCAGTATAAGCTTTATTCTCTTTTCTGGTAGTCATTGCTTTGCTATTAAAACCAAAAATTTAGAAGAGAGGGAGAGAGGAATATAAAAAGAGGAAATATTTCGGGCTGCAACAACCAACAAACCATTTGTTGGCGAAAACTTGAATCTACCAATCACAATGCATTATTCATATGTTCGCTCTTTTAAATTTGTAAAGTGAAATCAATGCTCTCGCTGAAAAAAAAAAAAAAAAAACTTCTTAATTATAAAGATTGTATGGTAAAATATGCTTCTGATTATATCTTTTTTTTTTTCTTTAGCAAATACTTTACAATAATAATAATAAAAAACTATAGTATTTCATCTTGATCATCACACCACATGAGTACTGTTTTATTTAAAGGTAATGTGACAAGTATACTTTACAGATAAAATAACCAGTAAAAGAAAGCCACAAGAAATACAATCCAAATAATGGGGAATATGTACGAAAAGAACTTGGTTTAATTCCATCGCAAGGTACACTACAATTTGATCCATTACTCACTGCAGTGCTATTTTGCTGTTGTAAAGAAGAGTAAATTTGTTACGCAGCATAAGAATATCTTGCAGAAAAAAGAATCATGCGAATCATACCCTTCGTTTACTAAGGCTTAAGTTGTAATGCGACATTATGGCTACGGCTTAAAACTTACTGTATGTTTGACATGTGGCATAATTTGTGCACAAAAAATGGGCAAAGTAAATAAACATTTAAGCCGTACGTAGACTAATTTTTTATGTGTATTAGTGCGTTGATTATACTAAGTAAAAAAAAAAAATAAAAAAAAGGGGCGTTTGGTGTGGCCAAGATCGACTTAGGAGAGACAAACGACATTGGTTTCTTAAATTAGCCTTTCCTCCGACTACAAGTAAATATTTTGTTTATCATAAAAATAAAAAAAGCCAAAGTGTGGCACTTACACAGTAACAACAAAATGAGAATATTCTTCAAAGATGAAAATGTTCAGAAAATTCCATCTATTGTAAGATAATCTACATTTTGTGACACACAGAAAAAAAAATAGTGTGAGAGAATAGGAATACTACATTGATAGTAAATCGCCCTTTATCTTGGTCGTGGTTGTACCCCAAGAGTATAATACCGACACTAACCGTTTCCCCCCTCCCTCATTTAGAAAGCCTCCCTTACCTTCTATTTATCTGATAACACTATATACTTGATTACAACCGGAAATTATGTACCTTTTTTAGTTGTAGCCTTGTAGAAACTTTAAACCCCATCCTGAAACATAATAATAGAAGAAATATGTATGTATGTTTTCTTTTTATATATAAGAAATGAGTGCAGTTTATTAACACAAATAATACGCTTTTTTCTTCCCACTAACCTCTCTTTCTAACGCAATTGCTGATAACTGTAGTACATTCTCACAAGTTCTAAGCTCGCGGAGTACAATGTAAGAGTGTATATTACATTCAGCTTTTGATCAAGGAAGGCTTGGTGACTAATATATTTAACTTGGGTACATGCAAGTAATGATTACCTAGAAAAAAAAAAAAATCTTATTTATAGAATTAAGCCTAATATTTTTGAAAGGTTATTTTGAAAAGCGCGGGTTTGGATAATAAAGGGGATAACCTATTACGATAAACTAGATTAGTACAGTTCTTTTCATCCTTCACTGTCACTAAACTAGTTTAATACAGAGTATAAAATAAGAGTTCAAATGGTTAGGCGGGAGATCAGGCTGCTCTTATTTCCATCATTATGTTCTAACTAATAAATTTGAACATCTTTTACTGGGATGGCTCACCTGATGTATGGGGACAAGATACAATGTATAATTAAAAAAGCGCCCGAGCACTGAACACATGCTCTTTATCTCTGGTAAAAAAAAAAAGCGCAGGGTACTATTGTAGTGTATACAATAAAATGTTAAATGTTAAAGAATAGATTTAAAAAAAACGGCTTAGCTAAACATTTCATGTTTTTTTTCAAGTTCAAAATAAATACATTGTATCTATGTATATATATACTCAAGGGTAACAACAATGAGGAATTGCAGATATGACGTAATAACGTTTTTTGTATTGGTGATTTTTGTATTTTATTATAAATATTAAGAAAAAGAAAGATGTGATGTATTATATTACATTGAATATGAAGGGGTTTGAGGGAAGTTTACTTTGTTGGGAAGAGGGGGGAGGGGAAATGAGTTTTACAGTAAGGGAAAAGGTATATAATTTTTTTATAGTTCAACTTTATCATCTTCTGGTGTAGGAATACCATGAACTAGGTGATGAGAATAGTTTTGGGATTTAGTCTTTTTGATTGGATGAGAGATATTTGTAATTGGAGATTCTTCGAATACACGCTTCTTATTAATTGTAGTAGTGGTAGTAGTAGTAGTAGCAGAGATTGGAATGGCTTCTTTTAATTGAGATTCGAACTTTTGATATAATTCAGTTGATACATATAATCTATAATCAAGCATTTCCAAAAGAGCTCTTTCAGCTTGATTAATTTCTTTTACAGGTAATTTACTAATCTTTGCCCAACTCGCATTGGTAAATGTATTGTCGTACAAATATTTGTGAGCGCAAATTAAAGCAGCTAAGAACATGCGTCTACCACATTTAACAATAGGATCGAATTCGCTACGTTTGTTGATATGAGGTCTAATTCTGAAAAGGTAAAAAATTGCTAATTGAAGGGTAGAGCGAGTAGCTCTTGATCGTTTTAAAAGGTGTCGAACAAATGCGTGTGTATTTACAACTGGTTGACCTTCTTTAGTAGTCGAAATTTCCATTGGCCAAGAGGTACGAATAGTGAGAGTGGTAATATCTAAAATAATAATTAGTACATACATTATATGTAACTTTTTTTTTGTATTTGTATTTACCGACTAATGTATCTACATAAATTTTTTGGTATTCGTTTTGGTTAATGGGTGCGGATACAGTGGGTGCGGGTACATTGAGTGTGGGTTGTTGATTCATCGACATGCCTACTATATAGCGATAATAGTTTTCCAAACAGTTGTTGTCATTATTTTTAGGAAGGATAAAGCTATTATAGTTAGACATGAAGAGAAGAACGATAAAAAAGAAAAAAAAAAAAAAAAAGAGCGAAAAAAGAAAGTAATTTCAGTTATTTATAGTATTTTGAGAATAGGCGGTACTTCAAAAAACAAAGCCGACTTTCTATTTTATTTTTGTAAGTGTAGGCTGATCTCTAACAAATGACTCACTACAGTTACCCCCCCTCTCTTTTAATTGGGAAATAAAAAAAGCTGACACTTTTTACGTTCAACTGACTCATTAAGATTATCTGGTTTTTTTTTAACCTCCTCTCCCTTATTTTATTTATTTTACCCTTTTTAATTATTAAAATGTATTATTATTTTAAATAAATAAATAAAATAAAAAACTAACTGATTATTATAGCTTATCAAAGCTAAGCAAAATATATAGTAAAAATAGGCAATATCCGTGTGAACCAATACGCACTTTTTATTGGAATAGAAATTGCGAATATCAAAGCTTTCGAACCAATAGGAAAAATTTTTTCGGTCGTAAAAAATGTCGCAGTATGCTCCCAGTCTAAACCAATCAAAGTAACTGTATAATACGTTTTTATCTCTCTTTCTCTAGTAAAGTAACCATGGGAATGAACCCTTAATGAAAAAAAAAAAAAAAATGTTTGAGATTCTTTAACGAAAAAAAGTATATTAATCATATATATACATATATATATATATTTACAGAGATTAACTCTTTTATTTGATCAATTGTTACATACTTGAGAAAAATTTCTATATTATCCGTTTGTTCCATTATACTATATGATTAACCAATCACGCACCACTTACTGCTATGATGCACAAATACGCTCACTTTAGCCAATATATGCATACAGTGCGCTCACGGTACCCAGTTTGCGTGATTTCAAAATCATCTTTCATTTCCTTGCTACTTCAAAAAAAGATGTTGTCCACCTTGGCGTGCTTGTATACTGAATGACGACAACGAATAGCGTTCATTCGAATGCTTAGCTGTACTCGAAATAACTTAAACGGAGTGCAATCCTTAATTATCTGAGTAAAGCTGCGCGCGTAGCATAATTTCATTTTTGAAAAAATAAGTTCTACGCGTTTAATGTACTTTGCAATTTTAAAAATGATAGGGATTAAACGCTTTGAGATTAACATTCGGCCTCAAGTACCTAACATACTAAAATACAGCAAAAAAAAAAAAAAAAAAAAAAAAAGGCAGTAGCAACATTAATATATCAAGATGATCTGATACTTTTTAGATAAAAAAAAAAAAAACTCGTCAATTGGGCGACAACATTGAGATGAAGATTCCTGATACACGACTCATTTATGCAAACCCATCTTATTCACTTATCTTTATGAAACAATTATTATGGATGGCGTTCATTTTTTTTTTTTATCAAGTTCATAATACCATCATTGGACAATGTTTCAGGAATCAATTTAATGCGAAGAGTTTCTTTATGTAAGGGTGACACTAAATCACACTTTGAAACCTTAATTCTGAGATGAACCTTAGACATTCATATTAAATATTTTATAAAAATAAGTACTGATTCATTAAGCAGTAGCTCAAAGAAAGAAAAATATGTTTACATACCAGTTAATAAGGTCGATACTCCTTGTACATATTACAAGCTTTTCTTATTTACTCGATCAGTATAAAGCTTTTTTTTTTTTATTTTCTCGCAGAAACTTTTTTTTTGGGTTGGGCTCTGCGCTGTAAGTGGTGTAAATCCCGAATTCGCTGTTATCCACTTATTTTATCCTAATTCCGGAAACCATTTTTGGGGGCTATGTACTACTGTACATTAATTACTACTTTTCTTTTTTTCTCGAGCATATTAATGCAATCGCCTAAATAAAAAAATAAAAACTGTGCCTCATCAACGTTCCAATTAGGCTCTTTTTTTTCTTTTCTTTTTTTTTTTACCAGTAACTACGGAACAATTTATCATTCTTCATTAGAGTACACGTAGCAACTATTTTAAGTTTTTTTTTTTTGAGTGACATGGAACCCCATGGTCATATACACTCCTTTCAATACGATTGATGATCTACTTTGATTTAAAGTCAGGCATGGATACCACACATTGTTTTCGATAGTCACGAGGCAAAACTTTTTTTTTTTTTGTCGCTTTTTCTATTTTACCACTTCTTTTACTGCGACGTTAAAAACCATGTCCTCCTCACTTAAAAAGACACCTTGTAACGGTAATACTATTTGATTTGTCTAGACTCTCTTTTTTTTTTCCCCGCTGACTTTATTACTTTATTTAGGTTGCCGTGAGCGTAAACGTAAATGTTCATATGAACAACCCTGTGCTAGGTATACTAACGCCTTTTTTTTTTCTCTCAAAACGCATAATGTACTCAAAAAATATTTATAATGTAGATGTATAAAGTTTCATCTGGAATGTGTTTATACAGTCATGACCTCACCAGCAGATATCGAATACTTGCAAGAGCTAGAATATATCAAACAAATCGAAAGTATGCAGCAAGAAATATCAACTATGGAGAACGAAATGCGTACATTGAAACTAGCAAGTGCACAGACTCCTCCGGCTGCGGTCGAGTCAAAGAATAGTACAGCCAACGATTCATATGTGTATCATGATTACCCCTCACCTGTTTCGATGAATATACCAGACCATGTGAAACCGCCTCGATATTATTATCGTCCACTTCACGATCATCGTCACTTTATTACCAATCACCAACAATATGATCATTGGCTTGACGAAGGATCTTGTAGTCATGAGTCAGAAAGAGCCATTGCCAAAAGAAAATCAATTAAAGCCACCATATCCAAACCAAAAGAAAGTGAACCGTGGACATTAACAGTAAAAAATGGAAATATGTCTATTGAAACGCACATTAAATCTTATGATGATTTGATGGGTCACTTTAAAGGTATGGTATCTACCTGTTTATATCAAGAATCTACATCAAAGTTACCTTTCCCGTTATCAAATGAAATATTTGCTACAAAGAGTTCGATTGAAAAAGCATTTTCTATATTTATTTGGAGAAAGTACGGTAAATCAAGATTTAAAAGCTTGACAAAATATACGCCCGTGATATTACATTATGATCCTGCGGATCCATTAGTAAAGCTTGAACCAACAGAAAATATTGCAAATATGACGATGCGATTGGTTTTTACTTATATTCAATGCCTTCATCTCAAAACACTTTATCTTCATGTACCATCTTTTGTAAGATTATTTATGATAGATGAGAATCATTTCATGAAATCACCTGGTGTGATGGCCTTATGCGGTCTTATCTGTCATCAACCATGTAAACACCTTCTTGATATTATACCTTTGGATGCATTAAACGATTACGGACATTATTATTTTGAACAAGCGAGAGAGTTAATTACAGATCAATTTGACCAAGCTAACCTGGATACGATGATGGCTTATACGTTTATGAGTGTATTTCAAATCAAGACCAATAATGACAACGAAGCAGAAAAATATCTATCGATTGCAGAACGCATTTACAATATTCTATTACCGCAGTATAAATTTAAAGATGGTGTACCACAGTCAGATGAATCAATCTTATTTGCACGCTTATACCGTTGTTTGTACCATGCAAGATCCGTTATTCATCTACATACATTGATGAATCAAATGTTTAAAACTAGATCTTCAAGGCCGAAAATCTTTCATTTATTAGAAACTTTAAATGACACGGATATACAAATTTATACAGCTACAGATGATTCTTTAAAAGAAATCCAGTTTATTAAAATGAAGTGGTATCTTTATAAATTACGTGAATCTATTAAAGAAGGAGGTCGATACATTTCAGCACAGGATTTACCGTCTTACGTGGGTGAATTCAGTCATCAGGTTGAGATGGCAATGAGGCATTGGTATAGAAACATTTTGCCACCGGATTTTCAACTTAAATTACCCCTTTTTCAAGATGATACGTCTGATATTGAATTCTTTACTAATCTTGAATTGGAATGTGGGGATTCTCCTATACCGTTACTACTTAGATTATCACTTTATAATGAATATTTAATCGTATCTAAATCTTATTTACCAAAGGATCCTGATCATGATAATTTAACTACGGATAAATTACTAGAACACTATAAAACAATGAGACAATCTCCTCGCAGTAAACCTTCAGTTCAAGATACTCCTCATCATTGGTTAAAAATAGTAGACAAGATTAAACACTTTAGAAAGCTTCATGATGGTAACTCAACAGAGATGGACGATGATTATATAAAGAAAATGATACAAGCTATTGATCCTTCAAAACTTAATTTTAATGTACTTCAATCTGCACATACATCCATACAAATTGCCCTTAATACTGTTCGTTTGGTTCAATTTTTACTATCAAGAGATTATTCATGCTTTCTAGATTTAAGATGGATTATGAACTCATGGGAAATATTACTTCGTGCCGCAAGATTCAAATACCAACAACCTGGAGATGGTGAAGTTACACTAGACAAAATTCGTGCGAATCTGATTCTGTGTTTAAATATCATTCGAGATCAACTTAAATTATCACGTCGTGACTCTTCCGGTTCTTTAGTAGATGTTTTAGAGCAAGAGTTTAACAGCTTATTTTAGCTTATATATATATACATACAACATCTACATCTTTTATTATTTTATTTTATTTTTGCAAGTATAGTAATTTTTTTTATTTATTCATCTTTTAATAAATTCAATCACTGTTCCTTTTGTTTCAGTTCTTCCTGTCCATGACCAAACATTTGTTGATACCTCAATCTTTTCTTTTACATCACCGCCTTTTAATTGGTAGCTTTTGACTAATTGATATAAAACAGTGACTAATAACGCCTCACTTGCTTTACTACCTAAACAAGCACGACGTCCTGCTCCAAAAGCTAAATTATCCTTGACTACTTTTCTACCTGTTTGACCAAATTCCAATAAAGTTGTCATTTTCTTTTCAGATTTGAAGTATCTCTTGGGATCAAATGTTTCGGCGTTTGGGTAATATTCGTTGTTGGTATGAATAGCATCCACGTTCACCACAATCTCAGAAGCCTCATCAATACGGTAAGGTTTCTCATCCACCACCAATTCATAGTCCGCGCGTGGACTATAAGCGAGTAAACGATGAGGGGTATCAACACGAAGACTCTCACGAACAAAGGCAAGCGCCAATGATTGGTCTTCAGTTTCGAGTTCTTGTAATAGCTCACGTTGAAGTTCAGGTTCAGTAGCTAATCGTTGAACCAAAGTAAAGATGGTGCTAGACAAATATGTATAAGCATGAAGCGTAATATGAACCAAATTAACCAATACTTCGTCTTTGGTTAATTGAACGGGTTCAGGATCATTCTTGGATGGTTCAATGTATAATAAACTTTTAGCAATAGCTTGTATCTTTTCATCCGAGTTCTTGAACAGCTCTCTGTTTTCAAATGTAGGATCAAACCACGGTAAGAAAATTTCCAAGATACTATTACGCGCCTTCATCATACTACTATCCATTTTAAATAAATGTACAACATCTAAAAATGAATTAAAAGAAGGGAAGAATTGTCCAATACGGTTGTACTTGCTGGTTTGTTTGGCTTCTAATTCATGACCCTTTTGGATAATCATCAACATGGATTCAGGGTCACGTGGTACTGTGTCAGTATCGCCCAAGACGATAGTTAATGCAGTATCCATAGCTATCATCTCCACCAATTGGCGCAACTGCTTTGCGCTCAAAGACTTATCCTCTCTTAATGACTCACCAATACCAAACGATAATTTGTTTGCTTGTGACTTGAAATGGTTTACAAACTGATCAAAGTACATTGGTCCAACCACAATATAAATGGCACGTCTTAATCGAGCCCAGTAAGTAGAAAAGGAAGCAGTATAAACAGTTTTACAGTGATCGGTTACCATTTTCTCTTGTGTATCTGATGGTGTTTTGGAAGAGTTGAATTGTTCCTTTTCGATTAAACATTCATGAACCAACTTGACATTGTTCAAAACAGTGATTTGCTTACGACCGATCTTTACAGAGAAAAAGTCGCCTACTTCTTTGGACCACCTTGTCAGCGCATGATATGTATCTCGATTAAATATTTCGTAGCCATTGGTAATCCACGGTAGACCTTGTGGACTGGGTGCCCAAGGACTCTTGGGTGTACCGTCCGGTTTCTTGTTGACCCAAATAAGCGATTGGCCTATTTGAGTGAGGATATATGTAAATGCGATCGTAACAATATAAGAAACTACAGATCCCATTTTGATTATTATTATTATAAAAAGAAAGGTAATGTAAAAAAAAAAAACAAATCAAAAGGTTTTTTGAAACCAGAATTTTGCAAAAAAAAAATATCGAATTAGGATAGAATGTACATAAATGGAAGTTTAAGCCAATTTACCTTATCTATTTGTGAAACGATTTTTTTTCTTGTGATTTATTTTATTACTATGTTAAGTTATTCAAGTGAATTTAAAAAATCATATGTTCGTGGTATTCTTATTTGAGAAGGGGAAAAAATATTTTTATACGTGTACCAATTGTAATGAATGATAATAAGAAACAAAGCAGCAGTAACGCTTTGACTTTTTGGGATCGTAAAAAAAAAGCTTAAATATTTGTAATCTACTCTTTTTTTTAAAAAAAAAAATCACGCGTAAAGAGAAGAGTATGTAATAATAAAACAAAAGATAAAGAAAAATAGAAATTATCCCCTTTCTAAGACTTCAGTACAGAATAGATAGGCGTGAAGATAAAAATGGAATTCAAATATTTTACTTGAACAAACCTTTCTTTTCTTTTGAAGTAAACATTGACGACATATGCATATTTGATCCCTAAAAAGAAATCCACTACCTTAAAATACCTACGTAAAAAGGGGAATATCATATCTCTAATGTTAATTTATTTAAAGATATATTATACACCACGAGTAAAAAATAAATATGCTTTTTAATTTGAATAATAACTTTATTATTATTTATTTTTACTATTTTTGCTGTTTGTTTGGTAATTTCACCTTTCAAATCATTTTTCATAATGGTCAAAGCAATTTTGTCAATATTAAGGTGACCAGCAAATAAATAACATTTTAATAGCTTTGAAACAAAATAGTTGTATATGTTTACTTGTCAATTTTTTTTTTGAGTGCTTGAACCTTTTAAAAGAGGAGCATCTTGTATTACGTGGTCTAAAGTAACTTTCGCCTATCTTGAAAAATTAGGGTGTATACTTTTGGCCGATATTTTGCGGGCTGTAATAAGAAAATCATATTCGTTTGTAGTGGCATTACATTATTATAAGAAAATAAAAGTGTCAAGTAAAAAAGAAGAAGGTGTAAGTGTCTTTTAAAGGGCGTACATTTACTACAGTTCGAAACATCTATTTGTATAAAATCATTGTTAAAAAGAAAAAGAAAAAAAAAGATAGACAGGTTAATTTATCATTTGTAAAAGATGACAGTTTATTTTCCCTGCTATCGACGACTACTTTTTATATTTGCCATTAGGGGATTTCCGCTTTTTTTTTTAAAAAAAAGTTAACTTAGTTAAGCATATAAACTGTCTTTTATATAATAGCCCTGTAACATCGTACGGCAAGGCGAAAGAAAAAAAAGGTCCAAGTTGCACATGTAAAAAATCAGTGTCATGCATATTTGCTTAACTAAGTACGCCAACAAAAAAATTATAAAAACGCGTCACAAACTGTTTATTTTTCGCAGTATTTTTTTGTTTTCCCTTCTTCATTTGACTTTTTTTTTTTCAACGATCTATATACCAACAATGTCCGGCACAACACCACCACCAAAAAATGATCAAAGTATTGCTGGGAATATATCCAGTGTCAAAGAAAAAATAATAACTACCAGTAAACTATTAAAAGTCTTAACACGTTCAAAAAAAGGTTAGCAGTAAGATACATGTTTTTTTAAAAAAAAACGTTATGCTGAAAACCGTGTTTATTTTAGACATTGAATCCAAAGCAGACGAGAATACTGATTTACGGGCAAAGATATTGTCATTAGAAGAAAAACTTTCTTCAAAGAAAGACGAAATTGTAAGTTTAATGAATGGAAATGAATATTTAAAGATAAAATTCTTATCACTTAAGCAGGAATACAAATTACACAGCGACGCCGAACAAAATGCACAAACGATCAAGACTTTACAAGAAAAACTCGCAATTTTGGAAAATAAAAATTCAATAACAGAAAAAGCTCTCACAAGTAACAAGGTAAATAAGTTTTGTTTTTTTGCGATCATTGAGTTATTTTGTGTCTAATTTTTTTTTTTTTTTTTTGATCAGATGTACACTCAACAGCTGGAGGCTGAGTGTGAAACCTTAAAACAAGAAAAAGCAGAGACCGGAAGCAGTAAGCTCCGACAAGACCTTATGAAGAAGACACAAGAAGCCAAAAACTTAAGTAATCAAGTAAAGGAGTCGAGAAAACAAGTAGAAGACTTGAATAAGAAGGTAGAAGACTTGAATAAGAAAGTAGAAGAATTTGAGACCGAGAATGAAAGATTGGATATGGAAAATATGGCGCTCAAGATGGAGTTCGAAGAGAAAGAGGAGGAGCCCGACCTTTCTTTAAAAGTGGAAGAATTACAAAATCTGTTAAACAACGCTAATAAGGCTTTGTCCGAGAAATCATCTGCTAATGCTATTAGTCCTGTTTTTATGAACAAAATCAAAAAGCTCAAGGCCGACCATACCTTTTTAAGGAACGAGAACAAGTATTTGAAAGAACAAATTAAAAGAAAGGACATAATATTATCAAAACATCAAAATCTTGAAGATCTGTTACGAAGTTCGTCTGAAGACGATTATGAAGATGTAGATGTAGACTTTGATTTGAACCCTTCTAGTAATAGCTCTAATAATACCACAACAGAAAGACAACTGAACAAAAGCGCTACATCCCCACTAACAAGACGTTCATCTTCCAAATGTTCTGACTATTCGATGGGTGAAAGCTACCTATCTCCTGCCAGAAGAACTTCCTTCACTGATAAAAATTCTTCACCATCACAGCGAAGAACTTCATCCTCTTCTGGTTCAAAGAGCTCGACATCATCAGCTTTCCGAAGCTCCCTCACCAAGCCAAAAATTGCGATGAATGATTCTTATGTCATCGATCTTGACCCGCCTAGTACTGGTAACGAACCACCCGCCAACATTGGACCTACTGAACGTCTTCCTGCTTCGAGCGCTTTGAAAGAAAAATCTATAACACCCGCAAAGGGAAACAAGGCGGAATCTGTTAACCGTACCACTTCTATCACTACAGGAAAAGCAGCATTCCGCACGGCGGGATTAGAAGTACCGGCTCCTAAGATCTCTGTACCTGTCACGACCACAGGTGTCAAGCAAAAAAAACCAAAAAGCAAATTAGCCAAGTTTGTCAATAGTCGTAACCCTTCAAAAGTTATCGACAGTAGACCTCTTATTAGCCATACCACTCCCAAGAAGCGAGCATTATCACCTGAAAAACCGGTATCAGTAGAATCGCCAACTAGCGGACCAGCAAATGAAAGATCTGTAGCCTTAGGAGTACTTACGAAGCCAGCAATCGGTGCCCCATTACCTGTACAGTCCTCACGCTCTCTCGCATCGGCTTCAAGTACATCAGAGGCCTTGATTGTAGAAGAGCCCGCTCCTAAAAAGATAAAATTAGCTACGTACTATGCTGATGTTGTAAAGAGATGGGTCAGTACGAAATACGTGGTCTCTAGCGATGACTTTGACGAGAAAAAAGTCAATGAGTGTTTGGAAGAAATTAAACTAAATTATACAAGTATGAAGTCGGCATCAGATCCGGACTCAAAGGGTGATGTTCGCTATGGTATTGATAGTAGTTTCTGGATTGAAGTCCCCGGCAAGATCGATGGCAGGGAGAAAGCGTACGCTTTGTTACTATCTTTAGCTGCACATAGAAAGGTAAAACGAACGCATAAGTAAAAAAAAAGGAAGTATCTAATTTTCCTCCTTTTTTTTTAGCCTGAATATCTCGACCATATTTATAATAGTTTGTACAACGAGTTAAAAGCTTCACTGAAGTCTAAAAGACCAGACACTAGCTGCGCGTAAATATATATAATTGGAATAATTTATTAACATCTAACACTTAGCAATACTCATATTTTTTTATATATAGTCGTTATTCTCGCTTGCTTTGTACAATTTGTAAATCAACAAGTGCCTTGGAACGCATCCGTACAGTTTGTTACGATATTATTCGTCATTCTGCCTGCCCCAAAAATTCGATTATTTGTCTGTATAATATTGCTTCTGGATGGAAGGATGTCCTCACCGTGACAAACAAAAATAATACGATCATGGATGCTTTACAGGTTTGTTGTCATGTAATTGCGCACGATAATAAAACACCGGCAAATGTAAGTAAAAAAAAAAAAAAAAAAAAAAAAAAACTTTTTCACTAATCATTTTATATTTGCATACAGATTAAGATTATGTATGAAAAAATGGCTCTTACTTGTAACTGGCCAAACTCCACCGAAACTGTTTCTTTGGAAGTAACTACGCAAAAGGTGTTTGAAGAGTTGTTACAACTCCAAAATGAGGAAAATAAAGGTAAGGTGTAGTTTTTTTTATTTATTTATTTAATAAAGAAAAAAAGTTTGTTTAATAATCTATTTTTTGGTAGTCATTTCAAGAAGAAAGTGTTTTCAGATACTCAAGTCTTTCGAGTTAATTTTTTATACGATGGACTGTTGGAAGAAATTATATAATAACTTCATCTTGGAAAAAATGTGGCCTCTTTTGTCGAATGATAATTTAAGTGAAATGGCTCTTGAAATAATGGGTAAGTTTCTCCTTCTTTTTTTTTTTTATGCAGTATTAATATTCCATTATCATTTAGCAACTTTGGGAACATTTGGTCTCTCTGTTGATCCTACAAAAAGTGACAAACCCGGTGTACAACAATTGTTTGATTTAATGATGCAAGTCTTTACAGTGGATACCGGTATGTGTTTATTTTAATTCTTTGGTATGTTAAAAACTTACGCATTTTTTATTAGCCTTGAGTGGAATTCAAACAGCTGCTTTGAAAGGCGCGTATATGTTGAGTATTCACGACATTGACCGTTTAACCAAGGTCAAAAACTGTGCAAAAAGCATCGTAAGCTAATTTTGTCGTAATGAGTCACAAGAAATAATAAGTAGACCGTGTATTAGTATTGTTCATTCTTTTTTTTTTTATATTGAATTTTGCTACCTTGTATATATTTTTTATTTTAAAAATAAAAATCCCCCTTCAGTGTAAAGCAAAACCACTTTATTAAAACTCTCCCTCTTTTTTTTTTCTTTGTGCGAATTAATGATTTTTTATTATATTTTTTGTTTAATGAAAACAACAACTCCTATTTATCCAATCAATGGATCATCAGGTCGTTCATTCGGTCCAGCTGGTCCATCTCGGTCAGGCTCATCATGAAACATTAAATCCCGGTTTATTCTTAACGCTGGTGAAGGTGTAAGTACTGGCATAGGACGAGTGTTCCACTTTTTCGCATCAATCAAAACTAGGAAAAGAAAGATGAACAATACACACACGGCAGAAACTATAACAACAACAGCAAAAACTTAGTATATATAAAATCATACGATAAAAAAAAACTTACTTAGAGTGTACCAATAATCTCTTTTATCTGTAGGAATTTCAACACACTTTATAGTTGCAGTTACTTTTTCCGGAGCATCCTTATCAACAACATAGAATATTTTAAGCGCAAAATCAAGGACACGCTTGGAGGCACTAAGATTATTGACAGAGACATCACATACAGTTCGGTTCACGATTGGGAAAAAGTAGTTTACAAGAAACATGACTATGGTGCCTATTATCTTGACTGGAGAACTGATAATGTATCCGAATAATTTTCTAAAAAACTCCAAAAAGCGACCGTACCCAGTGAGGCAATGACCGTTTTTGTTGCAGGGAAGAGCAGCAGTTTCGTTACCCATATAAGTGGTATAGTCACTAGAAAAGGTAGGAATCTCGGTGGATGAATCAAAGAAAGTAGATGTTTCTATAAATAAAGAAGATCTGGTAGTGGACGATGATGATTCGAAAGGATAAGGAGTAGAAACCAAAGGGCTTGTCGTTGAATTCCAAAAGTCATTAACTAAATTGGGGGGGGGGGAAAAATGAAGAAATTGCATGTTTCGTTAAGTTTTAATAAAAGAAGGTAACATAAAAAATAAAATCATGATTTACCTTCTGTTGCGAATGCTCTGTAATAAGTTGCAATTACTTCCATTGTTTAATAAAGTTTTTTATATTTTAAAAATGTAATTTATAAAAAGGTATTGACCTTTATATTTATATATATATTATTTGCTCATTGTTACTGATGTATCCATTATAGCAATCTTTAGCAAAAAAAAAATCTTCTCTTCTTTCGATTGCAAAAAAAATCAATTGGTTCTATATTTAAAATAAACAACCAGTATCTCTCGAAACAATAGACAATTAGAAGGCATTAAACGTGGTCCAACCATTTCCTTTACTTTTAAAGGTTTGTAGTCTGAAACATAAAAGACCTGAGAAAAGAGCATGTTCATCGATGAAGCTACTTGTTTATGCAACTTTTTTTTTTTTGCCATATTTAAAAAGTATAGCCGGCATATGTGCTGGGGGGTGGATAGACCTACCAGCGAAAAATAAATAGAAACTCGCTTATTTCTGCCCTTTTCATCTTTTTATTGTTTCTTTTAAAAGGAAAAGTTTATATTTATACCACTGAATCAACCACAATAACCCCCTTTTTTACAGGGACATTTTCTATATTTTGATAAGGTTTCTTCCTCCCCCCCCCCCAAATTCAATCAACTGCGTGTGACTGTAAACCAATTACAAGTGTATGGAGAAGGGCCGAAACGGGATTAAAAGCGCTTACTGAATAAAAAAGAAAATTAGTCCCTCCTTCTCTTATTTTTTATTTTACGAGAAACACAAATACAAAATGTCAACACAACGTACAATGACCACTACCGTCAACACTTTGATGAGACAGTTAAAAGGTTTAAACATTAGTTAAAGTTGTATTTAAGATGAAGCTAATAATTTTTTTAAATAGATAATCCTGTTAACTGGGCTTTAATAGCTGTAAGATAGAAAAAAAACAACTTTTTTACAAGTAGAAACTAACTAATATGTACATAGATACTTGCTTATGTTGTTCGTTCTTATGCTAGTTCTAGTAAACCAATGATTCAAGAAGCAAAACATCCCGAAGTCATAGTATTTAAGAATTATACACCTATCGACCTTTTACCCTTTGATGGTCATGGTAAAGAAGGACGTATTTTAATGGCTGTCAATGGATCTATTTACGATGTTACTAGAGGCAGAAATTTTTATGGACCTGGTAATATATATATATAAAACTGCTAGAATATAACTATGGATTAATAATGCAAAATATTAGGTGGACCTTATGCTAATTTTGCCGGACATGATGCTTCTCGTGGATTAGCCAATAATTCATTTGACCGTGATATGTTAACAGACCCTAAAGAAGCAATTGATAAATTAGAGGATCTTACAACAGAAGAATGGGAATCTCTAAGGGAGTGGGAACAACACTTTGCATCCAAATATCTTTTTGTAGGCAAATTAGTTGAAAACCAATAAACGATGACGATTACCTTGTGACCCTTTTATAAAAAAATAAATATTTGCATCATGAGTTTGTCAAGATTTTCATTTTAAACATGTCAATCACGCCTTTTTTTTATTTTTCTCTTTTCTTTTCTTCCCTTTAAATTTTTATTTTTATTTGAAAATGTCACTTGGTAACTATGCAACGCCCCCTTTTTTTTAATTGCGTTATTTTACTTATGTGACCCATAGTTACAAAGCTACCAGATGAATTACAGATTAAAATTCTTAAAGAATTACCAGTACAAGATCTTTTAAAATCAACTATGGTATGATATGTATATATATATATATATATATATAACGTATTCTATTATATAACGTATTCTATTATATAATAATAATAATAAATAGGTTTGTCTCAAGTGGAATAAACTTGTATACGACGGTTCTTTGTGGACAACATTAAATGTAACACCATTTTATAAAACGATTCCAACTGAACATATTTTAAAATTGATTAAATGTTCTTCTCACTTCTTAAAAACTGCCAATTTTAGGTAATCATTATTTTCATGTAAATAATATTTACTAATCACAAATCAATAATAATAATAGAGGTTGTATTCAGCTGACAGGGCACAGTTTAAGGGTTTTGGCTGAAAATTGTCCTAATATTCAAGTATTAATTATAAAAGATTGTAGAGGTTTATCGGCATCTAGTATTGGTTATTGCTTGCAGAAATCGAATGAATTAAAAGTACTAGATGTATCAGGTCTAGACACGATAAAGATGACCACTCTATTAGGCTTATCTTTAGACAAGTTACAAAAACTAAATATGAGCTGGTGTAGAAACATTACTGGACCTGGTATCGTATCTATGATCACAACTTGTTCCAACATTCAATATTTAAAATTAAATGGTTGCCCACAATTGGACCATATCACAATGGCATCTTTAGGTTCTTGTTTACCTCATTTAAGTCACCTTTCTTTAGCTGCCTGCACAAGTTTAGTCGATACCGCATTATTATCTTTTTTGAAATCATATTCTCACAACAAGTTGACTCATTTAAACTTATCAAGTTGTGCTAGATTAACTGATGCTTCCTTAAGAAATTTAGCTATTTACTCTTCCACTCTATCTCATCTTGAATTAGCTGGTTGTGTCCTATTAACCGATCAAGGTTTCGGTTTTTTATCTCCAAGGTTAAGGACACTGGTTTATTTAGACTTGGAAGATGTACATCAAATTACAGGCGCTACAGTTAAATCTATCGCTAAACATCAACCACACTTAGAAAGCTTTTGCTTATCAAATTGCACACAGATTTCAGATGATTCTATAAAATACTTAGTACTACAAGGGATATGCCATAGGTTACAACATATCGAACTCGATAATTGTAATATTACAGATCAAGTGCTAAATACAATTGCAATCTATCTAGAACAACAACAAAAACGAAAAATGTCAACTGATTCTAATTCAAGCTTTTTTTCTTTTACCAATAGAAGAATTAGTGTCGAAGTATTAGACTGTTCAAGTATTACCGAATCTGGTGTTAAAGAGGCCTTGGCAAAAGCTAGCCCAATGTTAACCATCAAAAGCTTTTATTCATTTCAACAAGAAAATATCGATATTTCTAATCGTTATAGTAACGGTAGATATGCTACAGGCAGACGGGGTCACGCTGCAGGTCAGCATCAATCCTCGGCTAATTGTATTATTCTTTAAAACACCTACAAATAAAAAATAAATAAAAGAACCTGCGTGCGTGCCTGCCTGCGTATGTGTGTGTGTGTGCGATATCATAACAAAAAAAAAGAGTTTTTTATTATTATTATTAAACGAAATATAATTTAACAACATCCACCAGAGGAGTTGTTCTTTGAAGATGAAGATTGGTCCAATCTAACTTCTTCTCTTTGACGAGTTTGTTGAGCTTGTTGAGTATCAATTAATCTCTTTTTAATGTCCCTATTACAAACAAAAAAAGGAAGGAGAATGAATAACATTGTCCTTTATAAATGAATATATAAAAAAGTATATTTACCTTGCTAAATCAAAGAAAGCTTCCTCAACACCAATATTTGCTTTTGCACTAGTTTCCATGAATCGAATACCCAACTCATTTGCTAAAGTTTCACCTTGCTCTTTTGAAATGACCTATTAAATGCTACGTTAGATTATATGATTTTGACTTGTAATAATATAAAGACCTTACTCTTTTATCTTCCATATCACACTTGTTACCAATCAAAATTTTATTGACACCTTCACTGGCATGTTGTTCAATATTAGAGAACCAATTTCTAACGTCTACGATAAAATAAAAACATTTTTTTAACTCGCAAAATACATAAAAAAACAAAAAAGTTTAATACTTCATCTTACTTCCAAAAGATCTTTCATCTGTTGTATCATAAACCAATAGAATACCCATCGCACCACGATAATAAGCTGATGATAAAGTCGTTAGAAAAAAAAAAAAAAGGGAAAAGTAAATATTTTAAACTTACCTGTTGTAATAGTACGGAATCTCTCTTGTCCGGCAGTATCCCAAATCTGTAACTTGATACGCTTACCATCAAGCTCAATAGTACGAATCTTGAAATCAATACCAATTGTTGTAATGAACGAAGGAGTAAAAGAGTCATCCGAAAAACGAAGTAATAAGCAACTCTTGCCAACGCCTGAAAATATACTTTTTCAGTTTTTTTTTTTTTTTTTTTTTTTTTTTTTTTTTTTATTGTTTGTTTCCATCTTACCAGAATCACCAATGAGTAAAAGTTTAATCAAGTAATCGTATGAAGCACTTTTAGCTGTGGTCATTATTATTAATAGAAAAAAGTATGTATGTAAAAGAAGAAGAAAAAGGACAAAAAAAACAGAAAATGCACTTTCACGCTGTGAAATGGAAAATAGGCGTCACGTGTATTGTGTAATATCATTCATTTTAATTTCTTTGTAAGTTTCTGTCATTTATGATGAACACTAGTCTCCTGGATACATAAGAGAAGCCCATATGTAAGTAAATTGTTTAATCGTAATCAAAAACTATAATTTATAGGAGTCTTCTACTATAATCGGTTTTCTTACTTTTTTTCTACATAGTTGCATTGTTCTTTCTTTATTGTTACATACGACTTTCAACGATAAATCTGTTGCTTCAGTTTTCTCGAAAAGATGTAATAACAACAATAAATTATGAAAACCCAAAATCCCGGATCTTGGCTGAAAATTAGGTTTAAAAGAATAGTTCTTGGCTTGACCAATCAAGTGCAGTTTAAAATTTGCTTCATAGATACACTAAACAAAATATTTTCTGAGCCATTATTTATTACATTATTGTTAACAGACACAGCGATACAGGATACTACTAATTCTCAGTAGATAAGCCATTTATTGTTGAACCTGATTTGCGCCAAAGATTTTAACTACTGGAAGTATTACGCTTTGGTATATTCTGTATTATTTGTATCTTATATAATGCATCGTATTTGAAGCGAAGCTAGTAACTATTAGAAATGGCATCTAATAGCAAAGTCTCTAGAATAGCCGCCATTTGGGCTAGCTTTGCTAGCAAGTCTCGTTCACAAGAAATTGGTAATTCAGAAATGACCAACTTAATTCGCGTTTTGAACAATTTATATGTTTGGTTTGTGAAGTATACTCTTGTTAGAGGTAAATATTATAAGAAATTGTGAATGTAGAGTGTTAAAATTTGTTTGCAAGATTTTATAATGGCGCCAGCTCGCGTAATGGGGTCCCTTCAACTATAGCAAATGAAAATATATACCTGGTTATGGGAAATATGCGGAATCATGAGTTCTTCCTAAACGTTCTAGCAACATCTTGTGAGTATTCTGTCGCTTAGTATGGAATAGGCTGCTTCCATTATACGTATTGATTATAATCAGGTAGCCGGCTTGCGATATATTCAGCTGCAGTTCTAGATCCATCTTGTTATTACTTTCAAATAAAAATTATGTTTTCCAATGTTAACGAAAAAAAGCGACATAATGTGATATAAGCTACATTTTATTTCGATGTAATTATATAATCATAAAAAATTATGAGCACGAAGCATATTTAATCAGTATATAATAGTTAGCTTGATAATTTCATACACTAAAAAAAATTATTCGTCTCATATTTTGGTGGGTACCACATATCTATAACCTTACTTTGCAATTGTCCTCAGTAAATCTTTGGGATGTTATTTTTTTATTGTTTTTTCTTCTTCTAGAACTAACGACCATATTATCAAACTTTTTCAGATCCATTACAAGCTTCCAAAAAAAAAATTAAAAAATAAGTACGTGAAAAATTTACTTTTTTTATACCTTTTATGTAAAACGTATAAACCACCAGAAGATAAAGTTACGTTGTAAACTGCTGCATCGAGGCCCATTACAATAACGAACGGAGAACTTATTTTGACAGTGTTCAAATTTAAATTTAATTTTTCAGCATCCTTTAAGCTCGAATTCAAATTGAGCTTGCACGCTAAAAGGCTTTTTAGTTTGTTCTTGTAGAACTTGCTTTCTTCTACCGACTTGGAAAATTCTCCAATCGCAGTATCTGCAGTCTTATTTTGAAAAGATAATGTACTAACAATAAGCCTCAAGTTCAATTTCGTTCTGAATGGATTTTTGCTGTTGTCCCGGATTTTATCCCCCAATGCAATATTATACCAGTCTCTCGAAAAATGAATTCTAGTACAAGACTCTATAGTTTAATGATGTAGTCGGCTTCTGATAAATAATTAGACTCAATTTCAGATTTTTTTTTCTCGGGCTACTTGCAATTTCTCCCAGATCTACTTTGCTTTTATTTGTGAAAAAGACAATGATAATAAAGTACTATTTGAGACTCTTTTAGTTCATTTAAAGTTATATTTTTACTAAAAGCACTGAACGAGTAATTACCGTTCGAGAATGTTATTTTTTCATTAAAATTTGAGTCGAGCCGACCTTTTTCAATACGTGTTTTCTCGCTCAGTTTTGGTTGTAGCACTTTCATTTATAAATAAATAATCAAGGGTTTCCAAAGATCTGTAATCGTTGCTATAACCAAAAATAGTCGTAAAAAATACATTTTACGTAACCATGTAAATGAAAAAATCGAGAAAAATAGTTACATAAAAAACGCGTGTAATTTTTTCGGAAAAAAAGTTATTTTTAAACTGATTACTCTTTCAATTTTTGAACTAAAAATTTGATTTGAAATGGATTAGATGCGTTTAAACGAGTACTTTGCTATCCTTGTTTTTTGTACAATAAAGGCAAATTGGATCCATAGTAATTGTAAAAAAAAACGGGTAATTTTTGGCCAAAAAACAAAAGAGGTTGACCCCAAAAATGAAAAACGAAAAAAAACAAAAGAGTACGTTTTAAATTTTTTAATCGAAGATATATTTAAAACAACTATTTTGTATTATACAACTTGGGTCCAAAAAGCTTTTTCTGCTTTTTAATAAATTAAGAACCATTATTTGTTATAGCTGGTAAAATTAGCAGTGATTTCTTACGTGAGCGATGTTTTAAACTGCGGTATCTCAGTGAGCTTCTTTTTTTTTAACTCTTGTCCCTTTGGAGTGTTTTATTGTTACTACGTTTTTATAACTGACTTGGATAATATGGCACATTTCGTTGCTACATGCTCAATGTCAAAAGAAAAAACAAAATACATAAATAAAATAAAAATACATGTCGCAAGTGGCGGATAAGATTAAGAAAAGAAAAGGAAAGTAAAAGTAAAAGTAAAAGAAAGAAAGAAAGATATAAAAGAAGTAAAAGGAATTGTATTTGCATTTGTTTGAGTTTTAAAATAGGGGTCGTTGTAGTACAAAGAAAATGCAACTGTCAATTACAGAGTATAATAACAAAAAGATAGTTAAAAGAATATAAACTATAAGACCGTACCCGAGAGAAGTACACTTTATAATTTTTTATTAAATAAAAGATAATATAATGAGAAGATTCAGCACCCCATTTACATGTACGCATTGCATAATTACAACTGTCAAGCATTATGCCAAATGTTAAACCAACTAAGCCAAACATATTATATTTTACTGTAAAAATAACAGCAAGCTTTATTAAGAATGTTGCAGATAGATTATTAAAAGGAAGAAAAAAAACATTAAGGTAATGTTTACATTTAATGAGAATTAGGGCAGACATTATCTTTCCCTTTTTAAGAAGCCTTTTCTTTTTTATAATGCCTTCTCTTTTTTTTTATAATGCATTCTCTTTTTTTAAGACATTCTTTTTTAAAACGCTTTCTCATTCTCTTTTTAGGACACTCATTTTTAGGATACTCATTTTTAGGACACTCATTTTTAGGACACTCATTTTTAAAGACACTCATTTTTAAGGCACTCATTTTTAAGGCACTCATTTTTATTTATAGCTTTTTTTTTTCGTTTTTTTTTTTTTTTTTTTTTGGCCCTTTGGGTTGGGTTGCTAAATAAGAAAAAGTTAGAAATCAACTCTTTTTTATTTGCAGCAGAATGTTTTTATGATACTTTCCTTCTCTCCTCGTATCACTCCAACTTTCTACCAGCCAGTGCTTATGGTACCATTTGCGCCATGCAATTTTTTTTTTTGAGGATTTACAGATTTGACCCATCTGCAGGGCTTTTTTCCAAAAGAGACAACTTGTGAATTTACATCCCCACCCCGCGGTAAGAGAAAGCGGAATGGGGATGTAAACCCACAATCTGCCTCTCCGGAAAAAAACCACCACGGATTAGTCAAACTGCAAACACACAAAAAAAAAGATTACAAGGCGCAAATGGTACCATAAGCACTACTATTACAGAAAAAAGACTTGATCAGAGTCCCAAAAACTGTAATAATAGTTAGTAAATATCTGGCCAGTTACCTTTTGTAGTTGTGAAAAAAAAACAAAAAAGGAAAAAAAAAAACGGGTCAATTTATACCCGTGATTCGTTGGCATGATTTGTGTGACGTGTGGCATTTTTTGTGTGATCTTTTTTTGTGTGGCCTTTTTTTGTAGTGTTGCCTAGTTACAGTGAAGCTGGCTGATATATACCAGCTATATATCTAACCTTTTGATTACTATTCAAGGTTTAGTTTGGATTTTATTTGACAAACTTAATTATTTACCTGTGTAATAATTAAAGTATTTATTTATTTGTGGTACAGCAGGAAAATCACCACTTTCCCTTTTATACAAATGTCAGGCACAGATTATTTATGCACAAATAATCACAATAAACTATAAGAGGTTATCTTTAACACAATCAATTCAACTGTCATTGAATTCAAATCTCACTTCATATAAAATAACTATCCTTTTTCAAATTATTAAAAACCATCTTATTTTAGACTTTTAACGAATTTTATAACAATATACCACTAATTGTCGCATATCTTCTATATCTGGTTTTGTCCCTCTCTCTTTCTAATAAAATATAACATAATAATGAATACTTTTTTTTTATGAAGATGGACAGGGAGACATTTTTAATGAAAAAGAAAAAGTTTACGATCCGATGGAGGATATTTTAACATATATCGATGATCCCAACCTAGTTCTTGAAACAATAACTAGTCGACAAACTTACTTGAGCGTTAAGCGCCCCAAAAAAAAATGCTGAAGGGTTCTCACTTAAAAAGCAGTCAAAACCTGGTAAGTTAAAACCATCAGTGAAGTTATACAACAATTACAACGAGTTCACCAGAGAAACGTTTATAGACCGTATGCTCGAAAATCCTCAAGGTTGCAAGAGACTTAAATATTAATTATTGCACTGCGTTAAGATGGTGGAAGTATTACCGAAGGGACAGAAGAGGTTGCGTATAAAAATATGAACAGAACAGTGGTCCGAAAAGCTCATTTACAACCGAGCATAACGAGCTACTTCGTAATGACGCCGTGTTACATTCAGAAAAAAAGAGAACTGCGACCGAGATTAGTACAGAGGATCCAGAAGTTGACGACGATCCTGCCAGTAATAAGCAAACACCAAAAGGTACGACTACTGCTCATTTTATCAAGTTTATGAACGAGCTTCTTAGTGTAATGGATCTCAATGAAACTTTTAAGGGAAGCTATACCGTTATGGATTATGCTTATATTCATAAATCCAAGCCGATGTTACGGAAAATAGAAAGTAAAGGCCACAAAGTCATGTATCTACCTCCTTATTCACCTGAATTGAACCCCATTGAACAATTTTGGGTAATAGTTAAAGGGAAAATGAAGCGTGATCAGCTTATGAGGGAAGAAAAGTTATCTAATGGGATTGGCGATGTCTGTAATGATGTACTCATCAGTGATCTTCATAGCGTTTGTAGTCACTCTAAACGCCAAATCATTAAATGCTATAATAAAACACTGTTCTAGTATGCAAATGTTTCTTTTTTATTTTTTAAATGACAAACATCTACGAATATCCCTTTGGTCGTAGTAGTAGTAATCGTAATTCAAATAGACTTGTATTTGTTTGATTTTGACAGCGTACTATTTGTCCCTTTAATGATGTAACTCTTTATATGAAAAAGTTCAATTATGCTAAACTTAAAAATCTGACAGATATCTTAAGAGAAAAATGGGATTTACCTTCTTATCTTGACGACCGAGAGCCTTCTTCCTCGCTTCTTGTAGAACCCAACAGTCCTTCATGACATGGTCAACTTTATCACATACACTACAAGTGACCTTGCGAGACTTGACGACCTTTTTTAAATTATGCGTTCACATCAACGTCCATAGGAGACCAATCTACACTCGGTATCGCCAGTACCTTCCTTTTATTTTTCTTTTTAATCAGTAAACACCTGAAACAGATTTTTTTTTATAAGCTGCCATAGTAAAATTTTAGACCTAATCCAAAAAAAGAAAAAGAAGACCAATTAAATTGCAATTATTACGTCAATAGCTTTATACTCAAAAGGTCTTTATAACGAAAAAGAAACGCGTTATATATTTACACACAAAAGATCGAAAATATCGGGTTCGTACGATCTGTTCTAATAAAATACTTGCATTGAAGTATAAAAAAAAAAAAAGGAAAAAAAAATTTTTTTTGAACCACAATTTGAGTTGTCATTGTTTTTGGTCGCCTATATAAGAGGTGAAAATGATTTCAAATAGTGAGGAAGGATAGACAACGACATGTAGGATACCTAGACCCTAGCAACTGCACTAGTTGTCCGTGGACTTAATGTGCGCGAATCTAGGCCTGACATCAGTACTAGACGTACTTCCTCTCTTTTTGATTTTAACTATTTTTTTTTTTTTTTTTTTTGTATGACCATTTCTGTGTGTTGTTTACGTCAAAGAATAGTGTTTATCTATTGTTACGCACTGAATTTTCCATACTCCTCAAGTACATAGCTCTTCTACTATTTATTTTACTTTTCTTTATTATAAACCTTTCGGTTTATAATATCTTTTACAGTTGGACAACTTAAAACTTGGTGCTCACTATACTTTTACTGAACTTTTATAACAGCCTTACTGTTTATTTAATTTCTATCTCATTCTTCATTTTTATTACTACTACAAATAACTCAATTTGTAACACTACCTTTTAACCTTTTAATTATACTGTTGGTTCTATCTTAGAACTCATAGTAACAAAAGAGTTATAACCACAAGTCGAGACACGACACTTCTTTAAGACCCAATTTTCACATTTTACCTGATCACTCCAAGTATTATGTAATTTTATTATTTTTCATTCTGTTATACACATTTTCGTCTCTACTTTTTTCGGTTAACCACTATCATAAAGTCCAGCACCAGTCTTTAATCGAAAGAAAGAAGTCTATTGCCTTTGACTTTTTGAACTCTGTACATTAAGAAACGTTTGAAAAAAAGAGTGATATTATTAGCTACAAATATATTAAATCAAGATGTTTATAATTACCATTTCATAAACGAGGATTTCCTGTCAAACTACTTAGACTAATAACGCAAAGAGCTTCATGCATCAAGTTAAGCCATGAAAAATCAATCATAGATATCCCATCTTTTAGTAATGCCAATTTTGTCGGGGCAAAATTTTCTGGAAAAAAACATCCAAACAGTGAGGGTCAAATACATTTGGTCTATTGGTAATCCCTAAAAAAAAACGATAGATGGTTTGACCAGCCCGTGGGCTTACCTCCTCAACCGGTATATCTTTATCGCAATCATAAAATACCAAGTAAAAAAGTAAAGTAAAAAAAAATAAAGAAAAAAGAGATGAGAAAAAGGAACTACTCAAGTTTTAAAAGCTGATAAAAAAGGGCAAGATAAAAAAAGCTTAAGGTAATTATTTATTTATACATGAAAAAGGGAGCTTTTAGCTATGATATTAATGTATGATATTTATTTATGACATATAATTTGTGATATATATATATTTATGATTCTTATTATACATGTACAAGAGGATAATCTAAGAACTCCACTTATCACGAATGCTGGAAGTCCATTCAGCAGCGCCTTCAAAGCCATTTCTACCGTGTTGATAATCCGAGAAAGCTTGATAGATTTCTTGTTGTGTGTTCATAACGAAAGGACCATGTTGAACGATAGGTTCATTGATAGGTTTACCAGCAATGATAACGAAATGTGCATCATCTGAAAGAGATTCGACAGGAATATAGGTGCCTAAGTTGTTACTCAATACAAGTGTGTGATGGGCGTCAGAGACGTGTTCTTGACTTCCAAACTTTGCTGATCCAGCTAATGTATAAATAAAACCAGTATAATTTTCAGGAATTTCTTGTTCGATCTTCTTTCCCTTTGCTAATCTTACGTCGATATACATGGTGGGTGTACGAGTGACAACAGGACTGGTAGTTCCATACGATGCACCAGCAATTACCTTAATATCTACACCGGGTTCAGGTGAAACATGAGCGACCTCTTCCTTGGGAAGTTCTTGATAGTTAGGTTCAGCCATCTTATCCTTACTAGCCAAGTTTACCCAAAGTTGAAGTCCATGATTACGTTTATCGTTGGCAGGAATTTCAGAGTGAACAATACCACGACCAGCAGACATCCATTGTAAATCACCAGGACCAATACGACCTTTATGGCCCTTGAAGTCCTCATGTAAAAACTCTCCTTCCAGCATATATGTTACGGTTTCGAAACCACGATGAGGGTGATCGGGAAATCCAGCTGGTGCACGTACATCAAATTCATCCAACATTAAAAATGGATCTAAATTACGGAGTGCATAACTTCCAATACTACGAAAGACTATTTTAAATAAAGAAAAGCAGGATTAATACCTTATTTTTTTTAAAAAAAAACGATGAATATTATCTTACCTCTTGCACCATCACCTTCGCTTTGTTCTCTTGAAAGAACGGATTTAGTAATACTTCTAGCGATACGAGCAGCCATCTTTTGTTATTTCTTGTGTTAATATAAGTTTTTAAGTTAAATAAAGAAAGTGAGAAAAAATAATTTTATGTCGCGTTTTTATACTAAAATGGTTATGCCTGCTATTTTAGTCATTTATTACAAAAAATTCCTCTCGAAATTTCTAGTGACACAAGCAGCTTATTAATGACCATTTATGGAATTCCGTTGACTGTCTTTTAAAATTTAATTACAAAACCGTGACCTGGTGTTAATCAGCAATAAGTCAGCAAAAGCATTCAAAAATGTTAAACACTCCATGAATTTTGGTAGTCACGCCAATCTTAAGTCTGTAAAAAAAAAAAAAAAAAGTTTTAGTACTTCCCCATTACTTTGCAATAAAATATGTTGAGCTTACTACTATGAGAGTTAACGAAATCGAGTAGTGACCCGTTACTGCCCAATCATTCTCTTTCGTTTAGGCAGGAAGGGGTAGAAATATTAAAATCAGTGCTGTATTGACTGATACTAGTGGAAAATGCAGGGAATGTTTGTTGGAAAAAGAGTTGTGCTATGCCTACTAACTCTATTGCTAATGCTGAGAGTGTATCTCGGGACATGATATATTTCTTGTTACTGATAGAGAAAAAAAGTAATATATTAGAAGTTAAAGATTAATTATATGATCTACCTATTTGATTAAACTTATTTTAAAAGTATAAAGCAGCAAATAAGCGATCGCATAAACGAGAAAGTGGGTTTACAATAATTTTTTATTTATTTACAAAACAAAAGGGACGAAGGAGAGATAATACTTGTAAGAGTTATATCCCTACAATTGACTACCAAGAGATGATTTGACCGTCAGAATCAATAAGAGCACCACTTTGTTCAGCAGACACGTTGTCAAAGACCTTCAACATATCCGAAATAGAATCACATGCTTCAATTGGAGCTTCCTCACCACCCATATCAGTTTTAACCCAACCGGGATTAGCAGCATATACAATAAAGTTTTCACAGGCGAGTTTATTGGAAAATATCTTTGTAAGCATATCAAGAGCACATTTGGAAACCAAGTAAGTAGCGTCGGTACAATCAGGTCTCCAAGGTGAAAAACTAGAGATAGATCCCAAAAGAGAAGATATGTTTAAAACCTTTTTAGGTCTTTCTTGACCACGTTTACGAAGTAAAGGTAAGAAGGCTTGTGTTATATTAGAAACTGCAACGACGTTAGTGTTAAAGACCTCGAGATATTCTTCGCCTGGACTATTATTATTGTATAAACAGATACTATGTTAGATTGATTCGATTTTTTTTTTGTAAGAGGGGAGCGTGCTTACGTATTTAAGATATCGCATTCTCTGTCGCCAATGATACCAGCGTTATTAATTAAACAATCAATGCCTTCAGATGCTGCTTCATTAACCTCTTTAGCAGCATTCTAAATAAAATAAAAAGAACTGGTATATTAGATATACATGTGTATATATTAACTTTTTTTTTTGTAGCTTGATGGATTCCTTATTAAGCACATCTAATTTGAACGCAAAAACCTTCTTGCTATCAACCAGTTTTTGAAGGTTTTCGGACGCATCAGGGTTACGAGCTAAAGAAATGACAGTATGTCCTTGAGCAGATACTTGTTTTATAAATTCAAAGCCTAATCTACGGGAGGCACCGGTAATAACGTAAGTACAAGTCATTGTATATATATATTAAGAAAAAAAAAAAGAGCAGATGAAAAATAAAGTTACTTCTATTTTATATTAAAATATTTTCTGGTTCGCGGACAAATCATTCTCGTCTGTTGCCATAAAAAAAAAGGGTACAACAGTAATTATATTAGGAGCCAAATTGCAAAAATTCCTTGGGTTAACTATTACATGTAGAAATTCCTAAATAAGATTTTTTTTTGTGTGGGTTCAAAATGACCGATCACTTTCATTAGAGACTCTAGACTGGGTAGTTCAAATAACAAAAAAAAAAAAAAAAAAAAAAAAAAGAGAGAAGTACTAGTATTTTATTTTTAAATCCTTAAAAAAAGCTGTAGCCGAGTTAAATAGAATAAGGTAAAGATCTATTATCCAATCCGGCTAAAATATTTTGAAGGGTCATGCCGGCCATATTTTCTCTTGTTTCGTAGGTGGCACTACCGACATGAGGAAGAATCACGCAATTGGGAAAAGTGTACAACTTGTGAGTAGGAGGCAAAGGTTCAGGTGTAGTTACATCTAAGCCAACTGCACCAATCAAGTTTTCATCTAAAGCACGAACTAACAAAAAAAGAGATGTTAATATTTAAAAATCAAATGATTAGATACAGGTCTCACCCAAGTCATCTTGATGTACAATACCACCTCGAGCAGAATTGATAAATACCTAGAAAAAAATTTTGGCTCTAAGTATCAAAGTATATATTCATATATATATATATATATTAGTTCTTTACCACAGATTTTTTCATTTTAGAAAATGCTTCATAATTAAACAAATTTTCAGTATCTTTAGTTAGAGCACAACAAACCACAATAACATCAGATTCTTGCAACAAGGTACCAAAGGAAACAAATTCAGCGTTTAATTTAGCTTGAGCGCTAGGTTTTTCAGTACGACCCGAGTAGATGATACGACCTACATTAAAAGCCTTTAAACGTTCACCTACAGCTTCACCAATACGACCTAATCCAACAATACCCAATGTCTTGTTTGTAAATTGAGAACCACATAACCAAGTAGGAGCCCATTTTCCCCACTTAAAAAAATATATATGTTTTTAGAAAACTGCTTATTTTTATGTTATAAAATTCACTGGTGTACCTGACCATTTTCAGCGGCACGAATACTTTCTTTGATCCTTCGCGAGGCACCTAAAGCCAATAAGACGGTAAGATCAGCAGTAGCATCGGTTAGTACGTCAGGTGTATATCCTAACGCAATATTTCTAGATTTGACGGCATTTACATCAATATGATCATATCCTACACTCATGGTAGCAATTACTCTTAATTGAGGACCTGCGGTTTATATAATAACCGTGCGTTTTAGAAAAATATACATAGTTTTTTTTACGTGTAATTTTACTTACCAGCTGCATCCAATAATTCGTTATCAATTTTTTCTGTTAATAAGCAAAACAATGCATCGACGCCTACATATAAATTACATAATCAATGCACTGTTACGAGAATAAAACAAAAAAAAAGGTACCTTTTATTTTTTCAAGTAATACGTCTCTAGGAATGCAACAATCTTGTTGCCATTGAAACAAGTCAAAGTCTTGCTCTAATAAATGAGCTTGAGTTTGAGGAGGCAAGATTCGAGTGACTAATACTTTTGGGGCCATTGCTCTTTTATGAGAAAATAAAGATAGAAAAGTATATTTACACCTTCTTTTTTTTCCCCCTTCTTGTGGGAGCATTGGGACTATTTTTTAATAAAAAAGGAAAAGTATCCTTTGTCGTTACACCGTATTTGACAAAAAAAGCTTCTAAAGCGTGTGTATTTTTTTTTATAAGGCACAAAATGAAGTGTTTTCGTTATCGAGCGCGTCTATATAGACATCCACACTGGTAAAGCTACGACTAGTATGTGCAGATAGGATATTCAATCATTCCAAAAGATCAAACATAAATATTGGTACTTTAAAACATTCGTATTTGATAAAGAGTGGAAAAAAAAAGGAAAAAATAAGTACACGCCTTTACTAACTTTATCGATTTCTCATTCAATCACATTCTCTTAATTAAGCATAGCTATTTTTAAAAGTAATGAAGCGCTTAATCAACCTCTTAAAATATACCGCATATGTATATAAGTACTAGCATAAACCATTATTTAACAGGAAGCAAGCAAGATATATGATTATATCCGTCTTTGTTTATACGCCGAGAATAAGCAGCAGTACATAAAATACAGGTCTCAAAAGTGGCTATTTTCTGATAAAACTCACTGTATAAACCCGCCTTGATCATTGAAACAAAGGGAAAAAAAGATAAAGAACTGTGATTTGTACCGAATTCAATGCCAGAAATGGGTTTTCATTTTTACCCTTTTCATGTTTGATAAAAGAGATGGAGGGACCCCCTTTCCTTTACCCCTGCTCCAGTGATGGATTTGAAAACTAAATGGTCAATACACTATAACAATAGGTTTAGTTGTTAGTATAGTAAGGTACCTGCGAGTGTGAACTTATGTATATATTTTTTTATTTTTTATTATTTATTGTTCTATATATTTTACTATGGTTGTTCAGCTTTGGGTTTAGGTTGCTCTGTTGCTTCATAATTTGGATGTTGTTGTTGTTGCTGAGCGAATTGCTGTAATTGCATTTGATACTGCTGTACTTGATCCGTAGCAAACTATAAATTTAAACCCATTAATAATATTGATTTTAATCAGTTAAAAAACGATAATTACCTGGTTTAATTGAGAATAGTAATTGGGGTCAATTGGAGGAGCAGCGTACTGAGGTTGATAATAAGCTGCTGCTGCTGCTGCTGCTGCGGCTGCGTTATTTGTAGCATATGTAGTTTGATCATAAACTGGGTTCGTTGCCTTTGTAGCTTCTTCTCTTGGCACAATATCAATCAAGAAATCACACATGTCTGTTTTAGAAATAGCTGTTGCGATATCTGATCTTTGTAAAGTACGACGTTTGTTTTCCTCTGCGTGAACCCTTTTTTTTTTAAGAAAGATTAAATAATATTTTTTTTTCCTTCTCTATTTTTCTTACCAAGCTCTTTTTGTTAATTCAGTAATAAATATTTCACATCCTTTAGCAAATAAAATTGGAGCCTAAACAAAAATAAAAAAAAATAAGCCAATAATATTAAAACACTATGCAAAAAAAAACACCCTTTTTTTTTTATCCTGTACCTCTGCACTAATCATCTAAATGAGAAAAAGCTGTCAGTATATACGTATATATATATATAAAGCACACGTTTTTACCTTTACATCTTGGTCAGTTTTCATTACTTTTTTAATACGAGCTAATGGTAAAGGATGGTTCTTAAAATCAGAGTCAAAAGTATCGGCATTATGCATTTCTTCTTGCCAAAATTTTCCCAAATCAAATACAGGTTGACCACCTGGAGCAGTAGCGTTTATTTGTTGTTGTTGGTAATGTTGTTGTTGTAGCTGTTGTTGTTGTTGTTGTTGTTGTGGAGGAGGAGGCGGAGGTTGAACATTATGATGCTGGTCTTTATGTTGTTGTTGCGCTGACATGCTTCCTGATTTTTTTTTGGTGTGTATCTGTGTATGTGTTTGTGTATGTTTGTGTGTTCAAGCTTTATTTTTGTACGCGGTATTTTTTACTGTGTGAAAAAAAGAGAAGAAAAAAAAGAGAAATAAAAAATGACGTTTTACTCAAAAGCCACTTTTTTTTAATTATCCGATCGTATTTTTGAGAATCTCTATTCCTACTTACTTAAAACAGGGCAGTCACAAGATCAAATTTTACCGCGCAGAAGATCTCAAGAGTTGCTCAAAAGACAAATGAGCGATGTAACCGTAAGCTCCAGCTCAAAGAGATTAAAAACTATTACCTTACGAGATTACTTTAATCAATCTATGAGTAATAATCTTGATACAATGGAGGATTTGTGGAAACAAAACAAAGGAGATGCAGAAAAGTTCAAGAAATAAATCGATAAATTGAAATCAAACGCTGATAATCCTAGAGCATTGCCCTCCGGGATTCTAGCCAATGCAGTAGATTTAGCAAGCCGTGATAGAACTAAAATGACTAAGAATACGGATGATAATGAAGAACAAATGAATAAAGTTTCATGGAAGGATTTTTTTTCAAGGCAATAACAACGCAGTTGTTGAAAGAGTCAAGGCTGCTCAGTAGACTTCTGATGCCCCATACACTGTCCTTTTTGCTTCCTCCGGAGACGATGATATGCCCAGCATAACTGGTGGTCCCAATGTTGAGTCTGTTGTAGAGCAAGATGCCGGCAAAGACTATAGAACACGCTCTATATCTATCAATAGAATTCTTAGGTCTGATATTGATGAATCTACAAGAAAGTCATCTCTACTAAGCTCATTGATATCATGGAGAGAAGTACAGAATACTTGTTGAAATACCAGATGGCTCTTCACTTATTGATGCTGAAATTCTGTGAAGGAATTCTTACTGTTGAAAACAATATTCCTGTATTTCGTGAAATGCAAGGTTTTGACATTTCACAAGTATTACCGGGAAACTATATTGAAAGTGAGTGGTGTTATGTAACGCACTCTGCTTTGCCCTTACCCTCATTCTTCTTTGATTTTGAGGACCTGACCAAAGAGTTCGATCTTTTATTCTACGAGAGCCATTTATCACTAGTACACCCGAGTATCTATCTTTCCCCTGGTAGAGAAGCCAAAAGACAGCAATATATGAAGCCACAAGACAAGGGAAAAGGAAAAGAGAGAAGGACGCCGTTACCTTCAGCACCTGATCTATCAACCACAACGAAGACGGTGTCAACGACAACTAAACCTTTCGCACGAAATGCTTTCCATAATATCAAACGTGGTAACTCTTCGAGAATTAAAAACTATCTGAAGAGGAAGGAGTGGGATCCTGCCAACACCAAGTGGTATAAAAAGATCTATCACTGCAATTACATGAATCGACAAATGTTACAGTCTTATAAAACTTCGGTTAGTTGTATAATGCGTTTTAAGAAATCCCTATTCTAACTTTTATTGCCAAATAGAAGCATAATGCCAAGAGGTCGTCTGTAGACGATGATCAAAGCGAAGTTACTACAGTGACAAATGCGATAGAGGAGGAGGAGGATGAAGAATCCAAAGAGGAAGCAGCTACTGACCTTACTAAACAAAGATTAAGAATATTGAAAGCTTTATACAGAAATCTCATTCTTGACGACAATATTACGGAATACAATGAAGAACATATCAAGGAGCTCTTAGAATGTGTCCTTCATCTCGTCAATCTTATCAAGCCATATATACCAAAGAAATAGGATTGGGATACGATTTCAAGAGTCTTGCCTTTCTGTATTTTAGCCAATGATGTTCTCGCTTTCACTGGTTACAGCAAGTTTCAAAGAAAGCTATTTCCAGATCTTAAGTTCTCAAACAAATACCTAATGTCATTAAATGCCACTGCGCTCTATCACATCTTGGATAGAAATCCTAACCGCTATATAATGACTAGCTATGATGGTTCCCCTTTGGTATCAGCAATAAAGGCAAATCAGAATAAGAATACTGTATACAGTTCTATATTTGATTTTTCTGCTATACAACAAGTATGCCAGTCGCATAGTTTGACTTTTGCTCAACACATGGCAGTCGAAGCATTTAAAAAGGCCAATTACGGCAAACAAATCACGGAGAAGGAGAAGACCTGGGTACTGGATGTAAAGAACGATGTACTTTTTAATGAGATATAAAATATAGAGATTGCAAGAAGGGGACCTTATAAAAATTCACAGATAATTAGTAGTATTTAACAAGGAACTTGAAGATGATATAGACATCAACGAGGATGTAACCTTTTCGGGTACAGATAATGGATTAGTGACAATGACAGAAACAGTACCATTCGGGATAAATAGATACAAATTTCATTTAGATCTGTTCCATCATCAAAATTTAGACCCGGAAGAGCAGAAAGAGCTCTTAAAAAGACGCTCCAATCAATAATCTTTGCTTTTGTTATCTGCTTCATTCAAGACGAAATCAGATGACATTGATTTTTGCTGTGGTTATAGAGATGCAAGATTAAAGCTAGACAGAAGGAAGAGAAGGTATGAGGCGGGCTGAAAACCGAATGAGAGAAAATTCGTTAAAAGATGCAGCTAACATCAAAGAATGGTTCCAAAGATTTCAACTTCATAAATCGAACGCTGGCGCACTTCGTAATTTTTACGATAGCCCTTCAAGAAGAGCTCAGACACGACATATCGAGAATAGAAATAAATCGTCTAAAGATACTTTATGTTCTAATGAAAGACGATTTGTAGTCAGTTCAAAGGGTTCGTTCAAAATTTTTTCATTGTTAGCAATATTAACAATTATTTCAATCTATAGAAAATAGCTCGGAAAGACGCCCAAAACCAATAACTTTCATTGGCGATTCTGGTCTTGGGGTTGGCTCCAAAATCGAGAGATTTAGAGGTAGTACACATGCATTCATTACAAGTGACTACATGAACTCGCAAACCTGTATGTTCTGTTTCTGTAAATTGGCTCATCCTTCCGTCCGAAAGACCGTAGATAGAAAATTGATGTCAAGAGAAAACCGTGGTGTTTATATGCTACAGAGATAAATAACTAATTTGGGACTCCTTTAGTTTATGGTTATTTTGATATTTCGGAGTTATGTGACTTGTTCCTTACTTTTTTTTAAAAAAAAACGCCCTCCCCGGGATAACAATCTGTCAGGGATACTTTTTTTTTCTCTCTAGTATACACTCTTTTTTTTTTGTTTAATCGAGATGCCATTCTACGAACTTGTTTGTATTGCACGTCATAACATTGTCGAGGTACGATTGAGGATATTCAGCAAAAAAAAAAAAAGTTTTTTAATTGACGTTTTATTTTTTTTCATTAGAGCAATTTAAAGGATCTCTTAAAGAGTTCAGCAAAGCAAGTTCTTAACCGTGGTGGCGTTGTTCGTGGTTTTGACAACTGGGGCGATATGAAGATTCCTCATAGAATTAAGAGACATCAAGAATATTTTACCGATGGAAGGTAAAAAATAATAATAATAATTGGTATAGAAGAGGAAAAAAAACTGTCGCTGACAATTTTTAAAATTAGATATTGGGCTATGCATTTTGATGCTAATCCTCTTATTGTTCAAGAACTTGGAAAGAAACTTTTAGTTGATACTCGTGTTTTGCGTCACACATTTATTAAGCTTGGTGATAAACTTGAAAATGTTGTTGAAAGACCTGACAAGACATAAAAAGAAAAAAGCAACAACAACTTATCACCCCCCCCCCCACACACACACACACACCACCTTCTTTTTGTAAATAGAGCGAATAAATAAAGCGTAAATAAAAAAATATGTGTACTTTTTGTTCGCACACAAAATAGAGAAAGCCTTTTAGATTTCGTGTAACTAGATGGAATGACGTTGGATTCATTGCAGTCATTGGCT
Source organism: Thamnidium elegans (assembly GCA_025201345.1). NCBI lineage: Eukaryota > Fungi > Mucoromycota > Mucoromycetes > Mucorales > Mucoraceae > Thamnidium > Thamnidium elegans. The sequence continues at coordinate 1,774,292 of JAIXMG010000001.1, read as the reverse complement.
GCTTTGTGTTAGTGTCACACGATTTATAAACTATTCAAACTCATTTTTTTTTCCCTTTTCTCTCTTTCTCCCCTTCTCTCTTTAGCCTGTACATAAATAGAAAAAAAAATGCATGGCAACAGTATAACATCTATTGAAAATAATGAAGCTAAACGGTGGTTAATAATTGGAGCTCACCAAGCTGGAGCTACCGATAAGAAAATAGCTCGCATGTGTGGAGTTAACCAACCTAGTGTACGTCGCATCATTTTAAATTTCCAAAAAACAGGTTCACCCTCCATTCCCAGAAAAATGAGCAGAAAAGGTACAACTTGTCTTTATATATATATATATATATATATATGCTATATATATCAACTGCTTTACTAACCCCCAAAAAAAACAATAGAAAAGTTAAAACCAGTAGTTGAATATGATGGTGAAGGAAATTTGATAGATAGCGAGGATGAATTATCAGTAAGTAAAAAAATAAAATAAAAAAAAATACCCTTTATTCTAACAAACCAAAAAAGAAACCTACACCTGCACCTACATTAAAAGAAAAGATTAAAGCCAGAAGACCATCTGCAAAAGATTTAATAGCCTATGTATTAAACAAGGCACAGCAACCTGAGAAAGAAGTATGAATATAAAATTAAATCTCCTTTACAAAAAAATAAATAAATAACACACAAATATAATGATTAGGAAGCATTATTCGTGCAACATGATAAATGGCGTCTACCTACTCCACCACGCGATACGTCTCAACAACAACGACAACAGGAATCAAGTTACACTGAAAGCATGGATATTGATAGGGATTTAATACATTCTCCACCATTAAGTGATTCTTCTCCACAGCAAAATTATGATATCATCAAAGGTTATGAAACTTGGACAATAGAAGATGACAAGATACTGATGGCTCATGTATTGACTCGATTAAGCGGCTGCAGATGGCAAGAAGCAGCATTAAAATTACGTGGTAGACATTCTGCTAGCGTATGTGAAAAAAGGTGGCAAGTATTAAGAGATTTAATGATACGTGGTGCAAATAAATCTGGTACCCAAGGGTGGTAGTTTTTTATTATATTTTATTTTAATAAATTACATTATGTCAATAATATCATTTACAAAGAATGGTACTATTTTAGGTATCATATTTAATTCAGGTTTATCTAGTCCTTTATGAGATACATGACTACCGCTACTTTTACTACTTCTTCTGGAAGGTATAGTAGATAAGTCATCATCATCATAACCTTCATCTTCACTACTACTACTACTATCGTGCGTTTGACTATATTCAAACTCTTCAAAGTCTTCTAATACACCCATCATTTCACTACTTTTAGGTATATAGTTAAATATTTCATCTCTTTGTTGTTGTTGCACCATCAATTTACGACGAGTCCTTTCAAAATGATACATCTTTTGTCTGTATCTATAGTCACAAATTGAATTGATTTCATCTTCTAATAATTTTAAATCCGTACTGGACTCATAACCAGCTCTTTCTATGCAGTAATTCATATCGATCTTTCCAGGTATACCATGCGCAAAAAAGGTAAATAATTTATCTACATATTGAATTAACTCATCAAATACTTTAGATGCTTCTTGACTGTGTACATTATGTACAAAATCATAAAAATGTTGTTCATGTCTCTCGACGAGATCAATAAATAACTGAATGGTATCGGATACATTGTAACCTTCTTTGTCTTGTTTAATAACTTGAATCAAATCGTCTAAAAACGTGGACACATGACGTATGGTGGTACCAATATCTGCCGCCTTATATACTTCAGCCAATGGTTGATAAAACACGGCTATAAATTCTTTTAGTAATTCACCAGTGACACCTTGAAATACTAGATTCATCATGAGTTCTTGTTCATACTGACGTGCGTATAATTCCCATAATTGAATAGTTCTCTTTAATAGTCTTTTACTAGCAATTATACGAGTCTTTTGTTCATCATTAAGAACAGGTTCAATAACATCGTTTTCAAGTAATGAAAGTACTTCCATCATATCAGATTCTTGGTCTCTGAATTTATCGTTTTCCGGTACAATAGTTCGAACTGCATGGTATAGTTTAGTACACACCATCTTGTCTTGAATTTTGGTTTCAAGTAATTCAATGTCTTTTTGAAACGATTTTGATTCTTCATTCATATTAGAAATGATGATTCTGTGTGTATATTATATTAGCTACTCATTTAACTTTATATATATATATCCGATATTTACCTTTGAAATAAACTTCTACCACCAAATGGTTGTGCTAAAAATAGATCAAGAATACCTTTCACCATAGACATTGGGTTAGAGAACTTGAGGATAACGGCCATAGTTCTGTAAGGAATTAAACCATGAGTACGACATAAATTATTCAAGTTCTCAGAAGCGATATCAGAAGTTACAAATTGTTTATGTAAAGCAAAAGCGAAACTATATATAAGAATGTTAATAAAATATACTACTAAACTACCACTTGATTTAAAACTTTACTTGATACGTCCCCACTCAAATACTTTTTTTAAAGATAACGGTAAATCCTTTAAATCTTTTGTTGATTTAATAACTTCAAATACATGTATTAATCCACCTGGTTCAATAATTTGCTTCTTTAATACATCAAGTGTCTCTGTTAATTCAAATACTCTTCTATCCAACTCTTGTTTAAACTTTTGTTGTTCCATTAACCTCTCTTGATCAAACCTTTCACGTTGTAAACAATCCTTTTCTTCTTCCACTGTAAACGTAATTGGATTTTGTGACAAGAATAATGTTACAGGCTGTGACATAGAAATCAAATGTTGTGATTTACTCATATTTTCTTTTTCTCCTACAATTTGATGTAACCAAGCACGTAACAATAATCGATCATTTTCACGATATCCATGCTGATGAGTAGTATTAGCAGATTTAGAAGGCACAGGAGGTATATCGAAATTTTTAAACTCTTGCTTTAATTCATCACGAAGTCGTCTAAAATCGCCATGACGTCTTGCTACATAAATAGCTTCCTTTTGATTCGGTAAATAGGTCTCCATCAAAAACTCTGCATGTGATAATTCACGTAACGTCTTTTTTTCTTTAATCTCTCTTACAGTAACAATATTTACAGTTAAACAAGATTTATGTTGTTGTTCCGGCTGTTGTAGTTGATCTTGTCCTTCTGTCATCTGAGGTAAATTGGTCACTCGAATACTTTCTTCATTACCTTGAAATGTCTTGATACTAGCACAAAATGCAAACACAAGAGACTTTTGAACCTTGTGTTTAATAGCTTTTCTTTGTAAGGAACCTTCTGTATCACGAGGAGCAAAATACGAATCCAGTTGCACTTTATTAAATTCGTTTAAAAACACTTTACATTTGGTCCAAAAGTTGGTATCACATGTATGTTTGAGCAAAGGAAATTCAATCACGATATTAGTAAAGATGTAACGAAGGAAAGGAAACTCTCGTTTGATCTCCTCTTCTGTAATATCAAGTAGTGTCGAGATATCGGCACTTGTAATAAGTTTATTAATTTCACTATCTAGTTGGTAAGAGATTAACTCTCTTTTAAAGTAGTGCAGTTGTTTCGGTGTAAAATCCATTTTTTGATAATAAAAAAAGAAAAAGAAAAAGAAAAAGTAAAAAACTGTTTGTTTTTTTATAAACTTGCTGTCTCAGGGCAAATGACGTCGAAACAAACAGCGCCGCTCAAACAATGAAATCATGCTGATGTGAGTGGTTGTTGCGGGGGTATACAAAGTAATACAAAAAAAAACAGCTTGTGATTGTCAAGAAGCATAGACAAAAAAAAAAAAAACAGCAGCGATAAAAGTTACTTCTAGCAGCATTAAAATAAAATAAAAGAATTGCTAGTACAATCCTCCCCTTTATACTGCTACCAAAGCCCAAAACTTTAATCTATCTGTGCGCACATAACCTGTAACGCCTCAAAATAATTAGAGTTGCCAAGTGTAACAAACGTCACAAACGTAAATAAACGCTTAATATTTTCGTTTGTCGTGTCCTTGACAGCAAGGGAAAAAATTATCGATTTACTATCCTTTTTGATAGACATAATACAATATTTACTCTAACCCTACAGTTATAAATGGATCTCATTGCATCCGTAACTATGCAATGCAAGTCATTTTGAAACCCCAATTACTATGTCACTTGGTGATAAAAAACCCCCCAGTTGGTTGCGACTGCAAAAGACGATTTTTTTTTATAGCTTATAAAACCTATGTGGAGCTACCTTTTTTTGTTTTTGCTTTTGTTTCAGTACAGTGTAAAGTACAGCTGGAAGGAGGAGGTTATTCCGGTATGAGAACCTTTATTCCACTACATCACCATTTCATACACGGTTTCTCTTTTCTGAAGAGAATTTGATTTTTACAGCTGAAAAAAAGGTCTTCACTAAATCCATAAAGTGATGCGATTGCCGTATAAACAAAAGTGATTTATGCGAGCGTTCATTAAATAAAAAAAAGCCACAGAAATTTCATGTTTCTTATCGGAGAGAACAACTGAATTTTTTTTTCTTTTTTTTTTCTTCTTCATACAACACAATATACTATGGTTGATTTTTATAGATCGGTAAAGTAACAAAATACAGATCTCGATAAAAAGACTACTTAAACTAACATATTACCAATATAGCGCAAGAAGCGTAACTTTGAAAACAAGGAAGCTTCTGGACCTGACTATGGAAAGGAAAGACCTGCTAAACGATATATGCCAACACAAGACGTCAAAAAATCCAAAGAGATTTTATCTTGTAAACCTAGAAAGTATACCACCAGTTTAGCTATTCCTAGTAGTATTATTGATAGTGCACCTACTATTGAAATGAAGACTATTCTCGCCGGACAGGTAAAAATACATAAATATATATACAAGTATAATATATCTAAAATGTGTGTATAGATCGCAAGAGCTCTTGTTATTTTCGCAGTGGATGAAATTGTTGTTTATGAAGATAAAGTTCAAACTACACAATCCAAGATCAATCCCAACTTATTTCTTGCTCGCGTATTTCAATATATGGAAACACCTCAATACCTTCGTAAGCAATTGGTACCTATCAGTCCCGATTTAAAGTTCGCAGGTTTATTACCTCCTTTGGACGTACCTCATCATCCTGGTATGGAAGAAATTACAAACTATCGTGAAGGTGTTACATTAGATAAAACAGGTGAAACAGATAGTACCTTGGTAGATATCGGATTGTTTAGACGTGCTCGTATTGATCGTGCTGTACAAGCTGGTGTACGTGTCACTGTCGAGTTAAGTGAAGCTATCTCTGCTGCTGATACTCGTAAAGGACAAAAGCCTATTGCTGCTAAAGTAGTCAGCCCTAAAGTCCCTCGTGAAAAGAACGGTCTTTATTGGGGTTACAATATTCGTTTGGCTTCTTCATTTTCTCGTGTCATGACTGAGTGTCCTTATGAAGATGGATATGATTATTCCATTGGTGTCAGTGATCGTGACGGAGAAGATATGTATAACTGTGATATTGAAAATAAGATTAAGCCATTCGAGTAAGTTTTTGCTATTTATGACACAGAAAAAAAAAAAAAAAAAAAAAAACTAAACAATGAAAAAATAGACATTTATTGATCGCTTTCGGTGGACCTGTGGGCGGATTACAAGAAGCTATTGAAGCAGATCAAGATTTAAAGGTTGGAGGAGAAGACGCAGCAGAATTATTTGATTTATTTATTGATCCTAATGCAAAGAGTGGTACAAGAACTGTTCGTTTAGAAGAATCCATGATGATGGTCATGTCTGTATTAAAACCCGTTATTATGAACAAAGGAAAATAAATAAATAAATAAATTGTATTATATTATCATTTTAAACGGTTGATTCACCTAATTCATCAAATGAAGATAATAATGGTAACAACATTAAATCAACATTTTCATAAGCTACGTTACAACACATTGAAATTAAACGTTTATACTCTTGATGACGTTGAGTAGGCGTTTGTAATCGAAGTTTCATTAATCTATCTGTGAATGATTTTCTATTTTCTTGCAACTGCTTTAGCTGAGCAGCCAATTGTTGAGCGTCTAATTGTTCTGTATCTGTTTCTTCTTTTTCATGTTGAGATATTAACAAAGAAATATATTCCTTTTGTATTTGTAATGATTGTTTTTTTAATAAGCTAGATAATCGATCTGCTTCATTTTCAATTGAATTTAAACGAATAGGATCAAACTGAATCTGATCAAACGTATGTTGTGTACCTAACAATCTCTTTTTAGCTGTTTGTAATTCATTTTTCTTTTCTTTAATCAAGTGATCCTTTTGTATTAGTTCGCGTTCATAGTTTCCAGTAAAGTTATCAAATAACTGAGAAATAACAGGTGGTTGTGATCGGTCACTGATAATGATCTTTTTACATAAAGATTCTACTGTAGCTCTTAATCTTGACCTAGCAGGTAAATCAGTTCTAGCAGAACTAGCGGTTGGATAATTATTTATACTATCGAGTTCATGATGTGACGTAGTAGGCGAATGATGAATAGGTGGTTGAAATCGATTATTTCTTTCTACTTCAGACAGATAATCTTGCGCCGTCATACCTTCTTCATTTGATATCTCTGTACTTGCTCCAGCCTCCATCAATAACCGTACCAATTTCTTATTACCAATTCTAGCAGCAATTGATAACGCCGTATCACCATATACATCTTGCACATTTAGTATAGAGATTAATTCAGATTGATTACCAGATAATGTCTCAATTAAGCACTCCATATAGTATCTTGAAGCGTGTACTTTTCCTTTCCAACTAGCAGTAGAGGACACATGATGAAATACAGTTTGATCCTTTTTATCGATATTAAATATAGTCTTTTTCAACATTTCAATCAAATACAAGAACGATTTGGAGTCGAAATTATTGGTAAATAATACAGATCGCATTAAAGCAGTTTGGCCTTTATAATTAACACGATAGATATCAGCGCCCAATTCAATCAAGATATTAACAAGCTTTAACCTTCCCATAGCAGCAGCCCAATGCAAACTAGTATGTCCCTCATCGTCAATAATCACATTGACATCAAGATCAGCAGGAGGCCTTAATAAAATAGCAGGTATACCAGAATCGTCAGAAATAAAATACTGAAGTAATTTTTGGGCATAAGTGCCATCTAAATCATCTTGATCTGATTCTTCCAACATGAATCTATTCCTCTTTCTATCCAAACTGAAATCATATAAACTAAAACCAGACACATCGCCATCGTTTTCTTCCAATGGCAGTGTCATTCTTTCTTCTCGTTTTGCACTGGCCTTTTTCCGTTTCGGTTCACTGTTACGTATCTTTCGCGGACGAGTAGAGGCGGCCGTCACATGCTTTGGTGCCAAGGGAGGACTCTCGTCTCCTCTAATAAAATCAAAGATAGGACGTAACACGTTATCCACATGATAATGCTCTGCTAAAGCAACACCTTTCTCAAACGGAACCCACGTTCCTATCCTAAAATACTCAATACAAATGTTTTATCTAACAAAAAGTGTGCGTGTAATATAGTAGAAGCACATCAATTTGGGGTGCAACTTTTACCTTGGTATTTTCCATATCCACCTTGTACTTTTTCATGTTGTCCGGTTTGCACTTCTTTTTCTAAAATGCGAGTTCTTTGTGGTTTATCAAATTCGGCTACTTTTAGTATCTGCGTCGCGTTTAAGTAAGAGTCATTTCTTCTTCTCATAACTGCTACATTGTTACAGGTCATTTCATACACTGGTACACCAGAGTAAGTTGCTTTATAGATTTGTGCCATGTTTTTTTTTTTACTTTATTAAAAAAAAAAAAGAAGAGGAAAAAAAAAACTTTTTTAATTTCGTAGACAGCCAAAATAGTATGTAATAAGGGTAGCACGTGCATTTTCATTTACTTATTATTTTTTTCTCCCCCCCCCCCTTTTTTTTTTCTTCTTCTTTCTTCTTCTTTATACACAAATAAAAAAAGAAAATGTCATCTAGTTCTGGTATTGAAGTTCCTGCTACAAGTAACAGTACAGGAAAACCAAAGCAAGTTAAACTTGTCTTATTAGGTATTAAAAAAAATAAAACCTTACGACTTCTTTTTTTTTTTTTTTTTTTTTTTTTGTATACTAATACTACTATTTAAAAAAAAAGGTGAATCAGCAGTCGGTAAATCTAGTCTTGTACTTCGATTCGTTAACCGAGATTATGTTGAGAACAGAGAACCAACTATTGGAGGTACTACAACACATAATAATATTTAGAATAGTTACTTATATATTATTATTATTTTTTTTGGTAGCTGCCTTTTTAACACAAAAGTGTGCCACTGATGATAGAACGATCAAGTTTGAAATTTGGGATACAGCAGGTCAAGAACGTTTTCACTCACTTGCTCCCATGTATTATCGTAATTCTCAAGCAGCTATTGTTGTTTACGATATTACCAAAGCCGTAAGTTGAATATCAAATACATTTATTATTTTTTACTCATATTTCTTTTTTTTTAGTCTACACTTGATAAGGCTAAATCTTGGGTTAAAGAATTACAAAGACAAGCTAACACAGATATTGTGATTGCACTTGTTGGTAACAAACTTGATTTAGCAAAGGATGATGTAGAGGGACAAGAAGAACAAGGAGAAAGTACTGAAGAGAACGAAAGACAAGTGCCTAAAGAGGATGCACAAGCTTATGCAGATGAAGCCGGTCTTTTGTTTTTTGAAACTAGTGCTAAATCTGCTTATAACGTTGATACTTTATTTGCCGCTATTGCAAAGAAAATTCCTTTGGAAAATATGCATTCATCTGGTAGTAGAGGTACTGGTAGAAACCCAACTGGTCTTAACCATGGTGTTAATTTGATGCAACAATCTTCCAATAACTCTAGCTCTTGCGCTTGCTAAAGAAAAAAAAATCACACACCTTTTCTCTCATTTATTTCAATACCCTCCTTTTCTTTTTTTCTATTTTAACTCCTAAAAAAAAACATATATTAAAAAACGTGTTTCTTCTCAATTTTCTTTCTAATGCGTATATTTTGGCTTAATACAGAATCTACTGAATCTCCAATGACTTTACTTTACTCTAACAACACGCCTACTCGACAACTTTTATTTCCACCCGAAATCGTGAAAAAGATTATAGATTATCTACCACGTTCCAGTTTACCTTCCATTAGCCATGTTAGTCAATTATGGTACGCCACAACCATGCCCATCCTGTACAAGCATATTTATATTCGTACTTTACCTCATTGGATAGCATTGGTAAAAACAGTCTCTAACCCTCAATTTCAGTTTGGTTCACACATTACTTCCCTTGTTTTAAAACCTTCCCCAAAACTTATTTCTGCGCAATTGACAAGTTACTTGAATCAAACTGTGGTTGCCAACGACGATCAGTTACAACCGAGTACACGAGGATATGTACGACTTGAGCGTGTCAATTTTAATTTGACAGGTTTAGAAGGTATCGATACACCAATGTCGGACCAACAACAACAACAACAACAACAACAAGCACATGAAAATTATTTAGAAATGGATGATACTGAAAAGGAATACGAGTGGTTAACTCTAGTCACTACAGATCAAATGGTATCTGTGTTATCTCAGTGTCCTGGTTTAGAGTACTTGTATATCTCTGGTTGTGAAAACTTACAAGATGATGTATTAGTTCAATTGGCAAATGCCAAAAAGAAATATCCAAATCATGCTAGACCTTTAAAGGGCATTTGGATTAGTTTATTAAGAGACTTAACCCCAGTTGCGATAGAAAGTTTAATGCGGTTTGAAAAAACGCAGTTTGGTACTTCTAATTTACGCCACTTAGATCTTGGATACAATATGAATATGTCACAGCAGAGTTTAGAAAAGTTGATTGTGTACTGGGGAAGGACATTGACACATATACGGTTGGATACCATTTACGAAGTTTCAGATCAGGTTGTTACGGCCATTGCAACACACTGTACCAAATTGAAGCTATTACACGTCAGTAGATGTTGGAATATTACCAATAGCTCTATGCGGTTACTATCGTCTAGTTGTAAGCAATTACGATATGTATCTTTGGCATTTTTAAACCAAGTAGATGAAAATGGTATACGGCACTTGGTTCAATCATTACCAGATTTACAATGGTTAAATATTACAGGATGTGGCATCAATCCTTTATTTAAACCACTGGTATTGGAAAGTTTTGCAAACTATAGAAGACAGCATGCTTTAAAGCCTATTTATATGCAAGATGGCAGCGTAAATTTGATTTAAAGTTATAAAATAAACTCATATACTTTATTCAAGTTCCGTACTTTTTAAAAAAAAAAAATTGTATTCACCCAGCGTGTTTTATTATTTATTCCTTTTTTTTCTTCTCTTCTTCATCTAATAACAATTTTATTTTGAATCATGGCTTCTGCTAGTAAGTAGATAAAAGATGTAATGTATTGCATGTTAAAACTAGATGAACTTATTTTATGTGTCTGTGTAGTTTTTATTTTGGACCTTAAGGGAAAGGTTCTTATTTCTCGTAATTATCGAGGTGACATTCCTATGAGCGCTGTAGAAAAGTTTATGCCCTTGGTAAAAATAAATAAAACGAGAGGGAGAGAGCGAGAGATGAAAAAAAAGTTACATCGTTACTAAAACACGTACACATTTTTTTTTAAAAAAAACATTAGATTTCGGAGGCAGAAGATGAGACAATTCCTTTACCTTGTTTCACTCACGAAGGTATCAGTTACTTGTACCTCAAGCACAGCAACCTCTACTGTAAGTTAATATTCTACTATATATATATATATATATATATATATAACTTACACACTAACTAAAAAAAAAAAAAAAAAAAAAAAAAAAGTATTGGCGTTGACTAGAAAGAATACAAATGCAGCATCTATTATGCTTTATCTTCATAAACTTACCGAAGTGTTTACGGAATACTTTAAAGAACTTGAAGAAGAATCAATCCGAGATAACTTTGTTATAGTATATGAACTTTTAGATGAAATGATGGATTTTGGGTACCCTCAGACAACCGAAACAAAGATTTTACAAGAATATATTACACAGGATGCTCACAAGTTGGAAGTTCAAGTACGTCCTCCTATGGCCGTTACTAACGCTGTCTCTTGGCGTTCAGAAGGTATCAAGTATAAAAAGAATGAAGTCTTTTTAGATGTTATAGAAAGTGTCAATTTATTGGTAAGTAGCGTATATATTGTTGCTCGTGCTAAGAAAAAGGTATATTGACTGTGTTGTGTTGTAGGTCAATTCAAATGGTAATGTATTAAGAAGTGAAGTATTGGGTTCAGTTAAAATGAGATGTTATTTATCTGGTATGCCTGAACTTCGATTGGGTTTAAATGATAAAGTCATGTTTGAAGCTACTGGCCGAGGTAAAAAAAAAAAAAATTGTGTGGTAATTGCATAAATTTAAAATTAAGCCTGTAATTTTTTTTTTTTTTTTTAGCAAATGCTTCAGCAAAGGCAATTGAAATGGAAGACGTCAAATTTCATCAGTGTGTTCGATTATCTCGATTTGAGAATGACCGTACCATTAGTTACATCCCACCCGATGGAGATTTTGAATTGATGAGTTATCGTCTTCAGACCAGCGTAAAGCCATTAGTTTGGGTAGAGGCAGTAGTTGAAACATATTCAGGATCCCGAGTTGAGTACCTTGTCAAGGCTAAAGCTCAATTTAAGCGTAAGAGTACAGCAAATAATGTCGAGATTGAAATACCTGTACCTGATGATGCCGATACACCTAAATTTAAGTGCAGTAATGGTAATGTGTCTTATAAACCAGAGAGATCTTGTTTGGTTTGGAAAATTAAACAGTTCCAAGGTGGAAAAGAGTTTATTATGAGAGCTCATTTCGGTTTACCATCTGTCCAAGCAGGTAATTTTTTTTATTTTTTTTTTTACTGTTTTTTTTATTTTTTTTTCTGTTGCTAAAAATCAATTTATATAGCTGAGGATACGGAAAAGAAACCACCAATCAATATTAAATTTGAAATTCCTTACTTTACTGTTTCGGGTATTCAAGTGAGATACTTGAAGATTGTCGAAAAGAGTGGATACCAAGCATTACCTTGGGTTAGATACATTACGCAAAACGGAGGTTTGTTTTTAAGAGGAAAAAAAAAACTTAAATGGTTCCATTCCTTACTTACCCGAAAAAAAAAAAACACCGTTTATTATTTTAGATTATCAAATGAGAATGCCTGAATCAATCAAAGCTACCAAACATGCGGCCGCCAACGATTATTAGATACCTTTTTTTATCACGTTTTTATACAATATTTTTTTTTTCCAAGATTTTTTTGAATAAATGTTGACATTCTAATCATGACTTTATCTGCATGTTAACAAAGGAAAAAAAAAAAAAAAAAAGTCACCTATATCCCATTATAAAAACCCTATCGATTTTAGGAAATTGATTTTCTTTTTTTCTTTTATTTATTTACATAAATATGACAGATACAGATAATTCTTCGCGGTCTAGTTTACAAGACTTGGAAAATAAATTAGAGATAGCTCACGGACCAAATAAACGGAAACGATGGATTTGGGTAATTGGGATTGTGATCATCGCATCTGTAATCATAGTAGCTATTGCTGTACCTATTTCCATCCATCGTGAGCATAATGGCAAAGCTGCAGACGCCTTACCATCTGCCATAACTACAAAAACAATCAAACAAACAATTGCTGTGACAACATCATCTATTTTAAACCAAGTCAATCAAAACGAAGAAATAAAAGCTGTTTCATTAATTACTGCAGATCAATCACTGATTCATCCACCCGTTTATTCCCATACTGTATCTCCTTATGCCAACTTGACTCGATTAAAAATTTATACTCCTCCAGCACAGGCTCGTGTATTTGTTATGGGCGATATTCACGGCTGTTTAGATGAAATGAATCGGTTATTGAATTTGATTGGGTTCAACATGCAAAACGATGTGCTGATATTAACGGGTGATTTGGTATTTAGAGGCCCTGATTCTCTTGGGGTGATTCGAAGAGCAAAAGAATTAAATGCGTTATGTGTGCGTGGTAACCATGACGACAAAGTAATTCGATTAAAAGGATATATAGATAAATTCGGTATCGATTCCATGTCACCAAAAGATGAAATTATGCCAGAAGGTGATGTAGGAGATCCATTGAAATTTGGTAATAAGCACATTGAAATTGCAAGGTTTGTTTGTATCTATTTTAGGATGACAGTTTTTTTTTTTTTCTTTTTTTTTTGTACATGTAAATTTAACCCCCTTGCATGTGTAGAAGAATGAACGTGGATGATTATAAATATTTGGCTGGCTGTCCATTAATATTAGATATACCTGCGCTTGAGGCACGTGTGGTTCATGGTGGTTTGGACCCATATATTTCTCTGATGGATAATGATCCTTGGTCAGTAATGAACATGAGAGATATGGATAGCGATCATCATCCTTCTAAAGCGAAACTAAGTAAAAACTCCCCTTCTTCTGACAATGTTCATTGGACTACAGCCTACCATAGCTATAGAACAAACAATCGAACCGTCTTTTATGGTCATGATGCTTCTCGTGGTATCGATTTAGGATCTAAAACAATCGGTTTGGATAGTGGTTGTATCTACGGTAGGAAATTATCTACTATAGAAATAAATACTCGGAAATTGTACCAAATCGATTGTCAAGGTAAAGATGATGAAGATAATGATTAGACGGCGCCTTAATTCGGCATGATTTTTTTTTTATTACTTTCGTTAAATAAATAAGCGTGTGATATCTCAAGTTAGATAATGAGAACTTTTTATGACGTTCCATTTAAAAGTTATTTATAAATTAGTATGGTAGATGTTCTCAAGAGGGTATCTGTTAATAGATAGCTTTATTTCTTTTTAATGATCTCAGTCATCGTGTGTCTTGTACAATTCCAGTTATCAAAGAATTACTGCTATTCCTGAATCCACCCCATATTGGTTCTCCTCTCTTTAATAAAGACAAAAGTACCTGGATTTTTACGCCCAAACAGATACTACGTATATTGGTATAATTTATCTTGTTTCTACCGTCTAAGGCTAGAGAAGAAGGAACAGATTTAAAGAGAATATCCTAGCTAATTTACTTTTTACTGTCAACGTTATTTTAATAGAAAAATTGTTATTTTGAATCAATACTACATATTCAACTAATGTCAATAACATGAATTCGTTTTAATACTTTTTTTTTAACTATAAAATACAAGATAACGCCAGTGTTTCTACAACGATGAAGAGAGTACATTTAGTTTTGGGCATGATAAGTAACTAAGAATTTGCGAATGTAGGGTCTTTTAAAAATCGAATTTAATACATAATGAACAATAAAACCCTATTGTTTCTAAGCAATTATTGTAGGTTAATAGAGAGATTAGAGAAGGAGTTTACTGCACACACACACACGCACACAGAAATAATGCTTTATTGATGAGTGAAAAGGTAAGACAAGAGTGTATAATTTAAGAAAGTTTGAGTAGTACGTCTAAAAAAGCTTTTTACTTCATGTTGTGTAACAAGACTTCCGCTTCATTTTTGAGTGCAAAGGAATATACGATTATCTTTACGAACTTCTGCCTAAAAAAAAGGGCAGGTTACAGTGACATTTCTTCTAGTTGATAGTTCATTTATTAGCATGTGACTTGAAAATACTGACAGTGGTTTCCCATACAAACCCCCCCCCTTTTTTTTTTGTCGTTAAATCAATGATGACATCTGTCGAAAATTTCATTCCTGTTGGATATACCGAAACGAGTACCAACATGATCGAACCGGACCGTCTTCTACTGATAAAGAAAAAACTAAAGTGGGTCGTTCTAACAATAGCAAGAACAAAAAAAAAAAGAATCTGAAAAGACGAACATGATTTTAGACTCTTGATAAATGCATTCAAAAAATTCAAGGCAGACACTTCGAAAAAAAAAAGCACTTGATACTTCTTTAAAAAAACTTTTATATTCTTTTTTTTTTCACAAAAAAAAGAAAATATCCTCCTCTCCATTTAATAGAGCATTTTACTTATAATTATTTTTTAATAAAAAAAAAGGTATTCACTACAAACATAACTTTCGTACCTTTCAAAGACGTTTTTCGTTACGTGCAAGCGGGTAATAAAATACAAATCCCTCTGATTGGCCAAATGCAAAAATCAGAGGATTTTTGCATTTTTTTTTTCGCTTACTTGAATAAGTGTTATTTTTTTTCTTATCGCACACACACACACACACACACACACACACACACACCAAATGACTTTACCATCTAATAAAAAAAAGTGTTCAACAACAGATAAAGAACTATTACCTCAACCACATAATAGTAACCATATCAGTACGGGGCCTTTAAGAGACAAACTGTTGACGAATTCCTCTTACCTGGCCGCCGAAATCCCATTAAAACTTGGTCATTTTATGTCCAATCTATGGACCTCTGGTTCAGATGCACCTAATTCTCTACGAGAAAATCAACAAGATATTATTTGGTTATTAGGTAAAGCATACTATACCAAACCCTTAGATGGTATTCAAAAGGCTATATTGGAAGCACAGAAGGATGAAATGTTTAAACCTATTATCCAGCAAAATATGTATATTGAGAACGGTGGTGGTGGATCTTTACTATGGCCAGCTGATTTCTATGATGATTTTGTGTCCCGATTATGGATGACCTATCGTCACAATTACCCTCCTATTCGTCCTTCTAATCACAAGACGGATATTGGGTGGGGTTGTATGTTGCGAAGTGGTCAAAGTCTTTTGGCAAATACTTTATTGATTCATTTCTTGTCAAGAGATTGGAGAAGACAAAAGCAAGATCAAAATTCGTATAAACAGTATATCAAAGTAAATTTTTAAACCAGTAACGTTTTTTTTTTTTATTGGTGTATTTAACAGCTGCGGTTTTTTTTTTTTTTTTTTT
Source organism: Thamnidium elegans (assembly GCA_025201345.1). Classification (NCBI taxonomy): domain Eukaryota; kingdom Fungi; phylum Mucoromycota; class Mucoromycetes; order Mucorales; family Mucoraceae; genus Thamnidium; species Thamnidium elegans. The sequence continues at coordinate 1,758,335 of JAIXMG010000001.1, read as the reverse complement.
TTTTAGATTTTACATTGGTTTTTAGACGAATTATCTCCTAGAGCTCCATTCTCTATTCATAGAATTGCTTTGTTAGGTAAACAATTAGGTAAAAATATAGGAGAATGGTTTGGTCCAAGTAATATCAGTCAGGTTATACAGTGAGTTTATTATTCACGGTGAAAAAAAAAGTAAACGTACCCACTCAATTCCCCTCCTCCTTTTTTTTAGAGCGCTTGTATCTGATTTCTCACCTGCCAATTTAGCCATCTATAATGCTACAGACGGAGTTATTTATAGAGACGACGTACAAGACGTAGCTACGGGAAAGAAACCGAGAGGAGACTTCAGTTACTTGAGTGCACGAGTGTCATTTGACGAAACCGAGCGACAAGAGGCCAAAAAACTATATGAAGCTAGTAATACGGGCAACAATGACGATGCAGAAAATATAAATCAAGAAACCCCATTTAAACCCGTGTTAATATTAGTAGCGTTACGATTGGGTATTGAATCACTTCATCCTAGTTACTATCCTGCATTAAAAGCATGTTTTGAAATACCTACATTTGTTGGCATTGCAGGTGGAAGACCCAACTCGTCACTTTATTTTATTGGACTGCAAGGAGATGATTTAATCTATTTGGACCCGCATTTCTCAAGGTGCGCGTTAGAGACAAAGGCGTTATCTCAGTATTCAAAAGACGAGTTTAATACCTATCACTGTACTGAGCCGAGAAGAATCAATATTTCTAGTTTGGATCCCTCCATGTTGTTGGGTTTTTACTGTAGAACTTTAGCGGATTTTGATCTTTTATGTAATCAACTTGATCTAGTAAGTTTTGTGCAGAATCTTTTTTTTTTCTTTTTTCTTAAGCATTTTTAATTATCAATTAGATATCTCAAAAGCATAGTGCTATTGTTACAGTTCAACAAAGTGCACCAGAATACGATGAAGATGTTCGCAGTGAAAATGATTTTGGGATTTTGAGTGATGAAAATGAAGAATTAAATGATGATTCGGATGATAATTCGATCTTTTAAGTCTCTTTTTTTTTCTGCTACTTATATAAAATATTAAAGGTTCATTGTAACATTATGTAATTGAATAATTTTAATCAGGGGTTATTGTTACTCGTATTTAATGCAAAAAAAAAAAAAAAAGCGTTGCTTAGATAATTTTACGACAGAAACCTAAAAATGGGATACCAAAAATGACAGCTTTTTCAAGGAACTACATTACGTTTTTTTTTTTTTGGGATCCAGATTTTTTTTTTTTTGGTATGCAATCGGAAGGTTTTTTGCGCTGCTTTAATATACTTTTTTTTTTTTTGTGAGAGCTCATTATCATTACGAATTAGAAAGAAAGAACAATAAAGAGCTCAGCACAACTGCTTTTGAATTATTATTATTTTAGCCGCAATTCTATTTTTTTTTTTTTTCTGAATAATAATAATACTTGAAACCAAATCAAGGAACAGATTTAAAAAAAAAAAACCAAGCTAGTTATACATGGACTAATTACAAAAAGAAAAAAAAACTCTTTTTTACGTTTATATACGAGAAAGAAAAAAAAAAAAAAAAAGCTATGAACCATGCGTTTAAATTAAACAGGCGATAAAAATATTAGATGCAGATCCTGACATTTTTTTCTAATCGGACCTAACAAGTTTGCGTTTAAACCTTGGCACAGTACACAACAGACAAAAAAAATTGTGGCTGTTTTGTACGGTAACACTGGGACCAATAATGCATCTTGTTTACAACAAAATATTAAAAAAACGCATATGATACAGGATATATCTTGGACTGTGAAACTATACTACTCTTTAAAGGTAAAAGTCCTTTTTTTTTTCGAAACAAAATAAAATGGCTGAAGATTTTATATGATACTAAAACAGAATAAAAAAAAAAAAAAAGTTGGCGGGGCCCTAACTGAAAAAGAATAAACAAAAAAAAAGAGAGAAAATACACACATCTAAACAAAAGCTTTTTTTTTTTTTTTTTTTTTTTTTTACTAACGGTATATATGCAATCCTTATCATTGTCAGTGCATGTCTCTTCTTTATTTGAGCGCATGGACACTTTACCTTCTCAATTTACTTTAGTTACAAGTTTTCCGTAACTGAACATTGAAAGTCAGGAACAAAACTAAAATACACACATAATACTAGTACAAACAACAACTACTATAACAAAGTATATACATTTATATATTTCGAAAATAAAAATTATCCCCTGTTTCTCTTGACTCTATTAGTTTGTACACACTTTGAATATAACAAAACTTTTTACTTTAAAAAAAAAATCATTGAGATACACAATACTATCATTAATGGTAACAAAAAACCAAAATTTAGGCGCCTCTTTTTTTATTGATTTAAAGTTATAAACTGAGGCTTTTGTTTTCTCTTTGATTTTTACTTGATTGAGCCTTTTTATGAACTATTTTAACATGAGGCTGATTATTTACAGTCAAAAAAAGAAAAAAGAAAAAAAAAGTTCAGCCATTTTTTTTCTCTCTCTTTTTCCAAAAAGAGGCGCTTCATTACATATGATGTACGCTATTTATTTATATGAAATAAGGGTTTCACATGAGGAAACAGCTAGTCAAGTTTTTCTTTTTGACGTATTTTTTTTTTTTTTTAGCAGCGTAAAAAATTCTATGGTTTTAGACTTTTTGTATGTTATAATGCATTTTTAGAATTTTATTTATTACTGCTTTGATTTATTGTCTTGATCTATATGTATATATCTTTGTTCGTCATAGACTGTACACTTTTTTTTTTTTTTTTTTTTTTTTTTTTTTTTTTTTTTTTTTGGCTCCACGTTGCAGTACATTGGTAGGACAGAAAAACTTAAACCCATTTTTTATGTACAAAATAATAATACAATAGAAAAAAAAAAATTTTGTCGAGTGGGCTTTAGAATTTCTAAGCTCTATTGTTTGCCGTTTATCTCAGCAAGTACCAATAAAAATTGAGGTTACGTCTTTTTTTTTCTTTTCTTTTTTTTTAATGATGATATTGTTGTTTTAAATATGCAAAATACGTGTGTGAAAGTAAATGACACGGTTTTTAGTGGCTGTACATACTTTTGTGTTGTATATTGAGAAATATTACTTAAAACAATAAAGCAGAAAAATTGAACCTGAAGGATAAAAAGGAAATCGTTTTAAAAAGGAATATCTTGTCATACATCTTACAAAGAAAAAAGAATTGGGGAAAAAAGGATGATGATTATCAAGAGTCTATTGTTCTAAAGAACTGGATAGAAAGCCTATTGGTCAATAAAAAAAAAAAAAAAAAAAAAACTGGTCTAGTTGTATAATTAAATTTTTGACAAGTAACATCATACACCTCTTAACAAAAAAAAAACGCGTTATTTACCGGGAAATATATATCTTTTTTTTATAAACGATATTTTTGTATTTTATATTAAAAACCGCACAAAAATATGTTTATCTGATTTCATTGTCGTATGAAACGCCATCACTATTTTTTTTTTTTTTTTTTTTTTTTTACACACGATTCCTATTATATCCAAGAAAACAGCGGAGGCTAATTTAGGAAACAGTACAGATGAAAGGATTGTTATCATAACAGATGACATGAGACATTAGGTATCTTGCCTACTTTTTTTTTTTTTTTTTTTTTTTGACAACGTCCACAACTTGCGGCAAAATGAAATGAAATTTTAAGGGCGTATAAGCAAAAATGGTAGTGTTAGCCAATCAACAAGATAAAGGTCATGGTATCATTGCTAGAATGGGACGACCGAAGATGAGTTTGTCCCAGATAGGGAAACGGAGGTGGCAAACAAAGGGGAGGGAGGGAAATTACCTTGTATAACTATTAAAAAAAACAATACTGAACCTTGTGAGGTGTTGGGTTGAAATGGCAAAGCACACACACACACACACACACACACACACACATGTAAACTTGGGCTACAAAATTACTTCTTATATTCTGATATTTGCTCATACGTATGTGGCAGAACTACACATAATGGTACCTTTTTCTTTCTGATAATAGGGCGTTTTGAAGTAAGTTTTTTTTGTTGTTCAGGTGTTTTAATATTATTTATATCTGCGAATAAAATAACGAGACTATCTTGTTTTTGTCTGTGTAAAAAAAAAAAAAAAAAAAAAAAAAAGACAAAATGCGCGTATCCGGTCATATGAATACAATGTAAAAAAAGATTTCTTGGTGCAACTTATCGGAAACGGGGTGTAGTAAAAGTGTGTCACACAAACAAAAGCCTAAAAATATATCTGCCGCTTGGCTGATTTTTTTTTTTTTTTTTATATAAAAAATGAATGCAAATTCAGTTTTTTTCTTTTTCTCTTTTTTAATTATCCTTTTTTTTAAAAAAAGCTCTTTTACTATATATATATATTTTTTTCTTTTTCTTTTTGCATTCACATTATAAATACACAAACATGAATACTTCTTTTTATCAACAGGAACAAGCAACCGTTTTTTCTTCACCACCTCATCATCAAGAACCAGAAAATTATAATTATTTTACGTCAATGCAACAACTTGAATCCACCTTATTAAACTTTTCTTCATCAGACACAACCATGAAAATGGAATCTAACTATTACCCAAGCCCTTCTGAATCTCCCTTAACAAGTGAAATGATGTTGGTTACACCTGATTCTTCTACTGACTTAAACTACCATACAGCCTTCTTCAACAATACTTCACAATTTCTTGATAGCATGGTAATGGTACCACCCCTTGGTCAATTTGAATCCTATGATCTCCCTCTCGATGCATTTGCTTCCATCTTGACTCCCGATTTTTTTGGCGGACACAAGGCTCCTGCCATCGAATTAGTAGATCAATTTATTGCTGAACATCAAGCCGCTTTAAATTTACCTGAAGAAAAAGAAGAACCTTGTAAAGAAACAAGTTGGTCTTATTGGACTTATAACTCTAGATCTTCTACTCCCGAAATCGTTTCCGATCATACAACATCAAATGAAGACTCTTCAACTTCTTCGTCCCCTGTGCCTGAAGTAGTTATTCGTAAAAACAAAAAGACTAATAAGGTAACTAAAGCTACTGGTACTACACGCAGAGGTCGTGGTAAGGGTGTCAAGAATAGTAAAAAAGCTGCTGCTGCTGCCGCTGCTGCTGCCGCTGCCACTGCTGCCGCTCCCACTACCGCTACTACTACTGCTGCTACATCTGGTTCTACCGCTGGTTCTTCTACTACTGTCATGTCAACATCTTCTAAAGAACCTGTCGAAGGAGCACTCTATGTTTGTCAACATGACGAATGTGGACGATCTTTTACTAGACCCTATAACCTTACAAGTCACATGCGTACACATACTTCTGAACGTCCTTATGCTTGCTCTCATTGTGGAAGACGATTTGCTAGACAACACGATCGTAACAGACATGAAAAGTTACACTGGGGAATCCGTCCTTATGCTTGTCATCATTGCCATAAATCATTTGCTCGTATGGACGCATTAAATAGACACTTGCGTATGGAAAATGGTTGCACTGGTGTACATTTATAAAAAAAAAAAAAAAAAAAAAAAATCATATATATCATATCTGTTCATATCCTCCCTTTTGCTTTTTCACACTTGTACTTTACCACCTTCCTTCATACAAAACTTCCACTCTTAAAAAATACTACATTGTAAATAATAAAAATATATATTCTATTCAATCCTATCTAAAAAAAAAATCAAACTTGTTGTTATTGTTGTTGTTGTACAGAACGGTGGATATATATATAATTCAAAAAATAACAAAACAAAAAAAAAGACGGTTTCCTTTTAAAGATTTATTTAATACACATCAGCCAGGTTTGGTGTAAACAAAAGGTAACAATAATAAGTTTCTTTTTTGTGTATAAAGTAAAACGTTTGATAAACTAATGATAAAGCTACATACAAAAAAAAAAGCAGTGTGAAATTTAATTTCTATTTTACTGTATATAAAAAAAAAAAAAGTAACTTTTGCATTGTACATTTCAAAAAGAAGAAAGCTGGTATATGTGCATGTATATATGACGTCTTTTTATCAAAAAAGTATTGTTTGTTCTATAAACGTCTCAGCTCTCTTTATGTAATTTTGTACCAGTGTTGTATGTGTAACACTAACCTTGTTTTATTTTTTGGATATTTGTTTTTGTCATTTATAGTTTTTTTTTTGTGGTGGTGTGTTTTTGTGGTGGCTTTGTGAATACATTTCCTTTTTTGAAACTAGTTTTGTACGAAAATAAGTTACAAGATGTAGTTACTCTCACATTTTTTCGTACCACTACGGAGATCAAACACTTTTTTTTTGTACAGTGCAAAAAAAAAAAAAAAAAAAAAAAAAGATAGTAAAACCCTTTATTATTGAATGCACATAAAAAAATATGTTATGATTTCTGGTAAAGAAAAAATATATATGTCAGGTGTATAAGGTACCTGTCCCTGACAACCAGTAACTATTTTTAACGCGATGATGAAATCGCATCATACACATAAAATAGTCTAAAAAAGCCCCATCATTCTAAATTTAGACTAAACGGTTGTTAGCCACCACAATCTTTCAGATCATATGGTTGTCATTCAATGATACAACAATACAAAAAGTGTATTGTCGTCTATATGTGAAAGATCGTTTTCATAATTTTTTTTAAAAAAAAGAGATCAATCTAGATTTCCTTGTGATTTTAAAATGAACCCCTCCCCCCCTTCGCTCCTCTACCTTCTTCTTCAAGTATGTATATTTGTTCGGCTAAAACGTATAGGTTAATTCCAAATGAAAATACGTTACAAGTAAAATACTAAAAGATCGAAAATATTTATTGTATAGTTTCAACTGCATTTTATTATCCCCCCTTTTTTTAGGCTATCTTGACAGTTCTTTTTATCCAAGTTATCCGTATGTATGTTTTCAACCAATACACACCTGATTTAAAAGAAAAAAAAATGTATTTTTAGCGATAGTATCGGGTACCAAGAACCAATTCACTTGACATCGTAAATTATTTTTTTTTTTTGAAAGGACCTACTGATCCCTATTACGGAAGCACGGAAGTACGGAAAATCTACTCTTTTTTTTTTTTTTTTAATAATCTTAGAATACTTTGTAACATTTCTCGAACGAATAAAACCTTTTTCGTTAAACAAAAAATGAGGCACCCTTTTCACTATTTAATTTGACCCTTTCTCTCTCTTTTTTTTTTTTTTTTTTTTTTTTTTAATCATAAAATGTCCCAGTGACCAAAAGTACTCAACGTGATTCATAATAGTTTATACGATTGGATGATTATTGGCTGCATATTGTCACTAATCATAAATGATTGGCTTTATCTTTCAAAACCGGGAAACTCTTTGGGGCTTATTCCTTATATATATTCTCACCCTGGTCGCTAAAAAAAAAAAAGCTTAACTTTTTCATAGTAAGCCATATATTGAAAGGTTTAATACCTAAAGTGTTACATTGCCCGGTTTCTAATAAACAATACACTTTTCATTGCTAGTATTCCCACAAGGTCCCCTTCCCCTCGTCCTTTAGATAGAGTTTTTTTTTAACTTAAAACAAAGCCATTTTTTTAACACGTACAAACTTCTAGACTACGTGGTGGTGTAACATGTACAAAACGTTATTCAAATATATCTTGATATACAAAAAAAAAAAAAAAAAAAAAAAAAAAAAGAAAAAAGAAAACAGAATGTGTCTATCTTCTAAACTCAACAAAAAAGAAGTAGCTACATCAAATTATACTCAAATGTAATACATATTTCTTTTTCGCTATATAAATATTAAAAAGAAAAAGTCCTGCATAAAATAAAGTTTGTCAATAACATTTAAACTTCAAGCTGTTATATATGTATACTTCCACCCTTAATCGCTATACGGCAGCATGACCAAAGAGTAGTTTCGCATCTAAACTTTATTCAAAAAAAAAAAATAGTAAATGCATATATCAAACATTTGTTTTGTTGTTGTTGTTGTTGTTAAAATCAGATACTGAAGATTTGTAAGTTTTTGTTTTTGTTTGTATTGAACAAGTGTAAAAAAGTTGAAGGTTGAAACGCCGGTAACTCCTATTTCTATTTCTTCTTTTTGCTCTATCAAAAACAATCACCTATTTACCGGAAAAAATGTCGTTACACTGAGAACCAGATGTTTGAAGATTATTTTTATGATTATAACATCGCCCCCCCCCCCCCTCAGAACAAAATTTTTAACCCTTTTGACCTTTGCTCAACAGACCTTATATGCGCAGTTACGCCAAGCTAAAATGTATCACTGTCTAATAATAACATTTTTTTTTTAAAAAAAAAATTCCAGTAGTTCTACAAAGAAAAAGTATCTATTTTTAATAAACAATTTGAACTTTTTTCTAATCCGGATCAAAGTTTTTTAAAGGAAATAAATTATCTTGGCTGCAATAAAATAGAACGGGCTTTTCGCTCTCTATCTTTTTGGGCAATGTAAAAAAAAAAGCGGCTGATAGAGTTTTGTCGGTTATCTAAAATTACTTGAAATGTTTGTTAAAAGCAAAGAATTTCATTTTGTTATTAGCGATTAAACCATTTAACGCTTGGAGTGTTTACAAATTCCGTAAAGATCGCCAAGGCGTACATGGATCCGTTGTTCTTTAAGACGGATTTTTGTCATTCGTCAACCTGTGATGCTTCACAAGAACCCCAAAACGTTTACAATAGGGCTCAGTTCTAGTGAGTAAAAGGAGATAAATACATTACTCTACAGCTTTTTATCTTTCTTATCGCTTGACACGACTTAAGAATAGTACAGTTGTTTATCAGAAGATAACTACCAATAAGACTCAATATCCGTGATATCAAGAAGCTTCATCACAAATTCTACAAAATGGACAGGGCGTATGCCGTTCGGTATCGAACTTGTTGCTCCTCATCGTAAACGTACTTTATATTAGTATGCTCAATAATAATTGCACTCGTTCTTTGCTCTTTGCTGCCTTCGTTGTTTGAGTTTTTTTTTATTTTAACCTTTTTGCTTTTTAGTGTACTGTCAACCTAGCTTAATTTTTTTTTTCGTGTTGATATTCATTAATAAAGCCAAAATTTTTAGTATATACATCATGACTATGAATTCATTTGGTTATAGTACTGCTTTAAAGAATAATAATGTTTTTATTACTACTGAAAGCCTATTTAAGGGGTTTGCTTGAGAGATAGAGAAAAATAAAAAATAAAATGTATGAGGGTAAAAAAAAAAGGGCGAAAGAAAAAAAGATGAATCATTATCGTGTTCGTCATCAATGCTTTCCTCGTCATTGGCACCTTTTTCGTCATATTATAATCTATCTTCTACTATATCGTCCCAGACAACCTTGTTAGTACCGTATTATGTTTCATTTATTGCGGTATCCCCATACATACTACAATTCTTTAAGGTTTAAAACGACGGACCTTTTTCTTTTTAGCCGCAGTGCGACGAAGTTTCAAAAAGAGATTTGGTTAACTCCAAAGACAAGGCCAACGGAAGCTTTCCTGGAGGGTCCCCCCGAAGGACTGGTAGGTGCGAGCGTAAGAAGCGTCAGGCGGCTAGTTACTTATACAAATATCTTTTTTTTTTCTTTTACTTACAACGAGATCCTAAATATCGTTTACGACTTCAATTGATTCTTTAGCAAAGCTGTTCAGACCTTGACGGAAGAAAGGTTATTGTTTTTATCATTTTTGGTGTTATAAAAATTATCAGATTTTAAAAATACAATATATAAGTGTACATCAAAGCCCCTAGCGGAAATAGTAATATGTGCGTCTATCGAAGAACATTTTTATGGTTACTCCAGTTCAAGAACGAGAAAAGTTTGCTTGAGAAGGCTCTTGATTTGGTTTACATTATTTTACTTATCACTTATAACAAAGGTAATGGTATTGATGTCAACCGGGTTTGTTTTATTCATTAATCAGCTATTCCGGCAGCAACTGCTCGTCATCTTTGGCGACTTTATACATAATCTTCGATGCGAATTTCTACATATCCAAGCCCATTGGTATTATATTTGAACACAAAGTCAGGAATATCACCAGAAACCTGTCCGGTTACCCTATCGACTGAGCTATCTCCTTGCCATGTTTTTATTTGCACCGGAAGCACCGCTCCCAGCCACGCTACATTAGACAAGTTAGTAAAGAGAAACAGTGACATCGATTATCAATACTTACAATTCCGTGTTGATCTTACTGATTTTTTTTTGTTGGAGCTCTTAATGAATTAGTCCATTTTGTCGAACAAAGTTGACTCATAAGTGACAGAAATATCCTCGTACATTTCTTGATAATTTTGTTTGTCAAAAGTACTAATAGCTTTGTAACGATTCTTGTTGGATACACCATCAATGGTTCCTGACAACAAGACACTATATACACACGTTAGTCAAATAGAAATATATATGTAATATTTGTTGTTATTACTTACTTCAAATAGGATTGGGGCTTCTTCATTAAACGTATTGAATTGACCTAATCCTTTGATACATTCATTGTAGAAAGTAACCACCAAATAATTTGTGCTATGTTTAAGGCAAGAAGGGAGGATAATAGTATCACTTGGACGTTCGAACTAAGAAATAATTTTAATGTTATTTATTTTATTTTTTTTTAAAAAAAAGAAACAAGTATAAAAGAATACTAAAATTGTATGAGGTGACTTAATTTTATGATAAATTGATGGTTCAGTCTTACCTCATTTTCAGCTTTTTTAATATATACGAAATAGTACTAACGAGCGCGGCAATAAGATAACTATTCAAAGAGGCTTCTTTTGACCGTGATAGTAGTATTGCATTATGAATGAAGAATTCGAGATAAAGACAGTATATTATTGTATTCGTTCAATTTAAAGTCCTTACTTTGACAGTAAGGTCTTTGATATTTTTCAAAAGCCTCTGCTCGGTATTTTGATAGAGTCTTTTGTATGTCCTAACGTCATTTGTATGCTTAGATATTTATACTTCATGTTGCGTTGATTCAGTTACTAAAGTAGATATGTTTGGTAGCTAGTGTACTGGTTTTACTCGTAAAAAAAAAAGGAAAGTTACCCTTCAATATTTCATCCACTTGAGCGATTTTAGTCTAGAAAAAAAACGCCTGCCTGAGCAATGTCTAGTTTAAAAAAGTCGTGTTTGTTGTAATTTCCTTCAAGCTGTCCTATTATATTTGTTTACATAGTATTTATATATCAGAATGCATAATGACAGTATTCAACTCATCTATTTCATAACAGTTATACCTCTGTTTATTTCGTCGTGACCAGTCGGTTGATCTTATTTGTATATTATTGTGTGATTGTCTATAATCAGTCAACCGATCCAATGTTTGATTTAATTGCTTTTAAAGATCGTAAATCACTTTTTTTTACAGAGAGATCTTTGATTGTTACAGGGTTTTTAAACAGTTTACACACACAGAGAATAACTGCAAACATAAATATACCCATATATTGGATATGCCTTTTTTTTATTTATGTAAAATATGTATATGTGTGTGTTTATGGGGTATTTTTTTTTAGGAGGAAGAAGGACCATCTCGTGTAGAAGATTCTGGTGCAGAAGAATTTTGCTCTGCAGTTGATTTACTTTCATCTTCTAATTGTTTACACTTTTTTAAGACCTCTTTTCTTTCGCTTTCTTCTGCCTCAGCAAGGGATAATCTAATAGCCTCCATAACCATCCAATCTTCCAGGTCCATATTTCCATCTCTCATATTTGTTAAATACTGGTTATATTCTGTAGCCGCAGCAGAAGAAGCAGATCGACCAGGTCTTGTTAATAAAGAGCCTACTCCTCCACCTGCTGCTCTTAATAAATTGTTATTGCTACGCGAACTACTACCTGCAGAAGCTGAATTTCTTCTTGATACTGTTCTAGCGTTATTAGATGTTGGTGGTATTAAATTTTTCCAATTGGGTCGAATATGATCTTTTTTTTAAAAAAAGAAAAAATAATCTATCAGTATTTGATATACTTCACCCCCTTTTTATATACATATATACTTACCAACTAATACAACATTAGGATTATTATGTGCTACACTTTCGCGTCTAGGACCATTTTCGCTTACACCCGAAGTCGTATGTCTCGTACCAGAAACGATACTATGTAATCCATTTCTTGGACGAGTCTAAGATTAATATTGCACAAGTAAGTATAATTGAGAGATAACTACTTTTTTTTAAAAAAAGACTTACTTGGAATTTTTCACTCCAAGAAGGGGTTTCATAAAGAACACCATAATTATCTTCCATGCAGAATGGACAAGTGGCTGGTACAGAAGGAGTTTCAAGTGGGCGATGAATTTGAACAAAGCATTCAGTACAAATTGGTTGATCACAACATCGAGAAAAATTAATATTTGCAGGATAATACTACACAATGAATTAAAATAAATAATAAACTCACAATTACAATATATTTTTTACCAAGAAACAAATGGGACATTCTACGGCATCATTATACAACATTTTTTCTCTTTGTTTCATATTCTCTAAATAAATCCTTTTTCTTTCTTGAAAAGGATCATACGTAGGGTCTTTCCGACTAGACGTAGATGCACTACGAGGTCTGTTTACTATAGCTGGTCTCTTTTGGTTTTTTTGTGGTGGTGATTCAAATGAAATGGTTGACATTGAACAAGAAGATTTTGGCAGGGGTGGAGACAATGACTGTGGTGGTGTTACTGTTACTGTTTCTGGTGCATCTTCAAGGCCTAAAGAAAGATAAACACTTTTTTTTTAATCTATCTGTGAATATATCAATTTTCTTTTTTTTAAAAATACCTTTATAAAATGGTGCAATCTTTCTGGCTATAATTAAATTTCTTACTGCTCTTGCATCGTAATCTTGTTCAGTTATAGTTGTATAAAGTCCATTAGGAAATACAGCACCTAAATCAACTAAATCTTCAATCTTTTGTTGTTGAATACGAGTTGAATTTTTCGAGGATTTTCCAGAATTCTTTGACGCGTTGGCTCCCATAGTTAAATTTCAAAAAGAAAAAGATACAAGAAAGTCGGTATATATATATAAATAAAAGAAAGAAAGAGAGATAAGGAAAAAAGAAAAAAAAAAAGAAACCATATACACACAGCTAAAAAGTTTAGAGCGGGGGAAAAAATAGCGTTTTATTTCAACTCCAGTTGAGGGTGGGTTAGGGCTAATCGGATATTTCTTTATGCTTTGCTGGTTGTTGGTACAACATCAATGATAGCATTAGGTGGTGCACTGCCTTGAATATTCGTTAATGCACCGTCTAAAATATATGTATAAGGTCCTGATTTACGATGTTCGTTCATTTCGTATGCAACAGTCAAGTTACATCCTACTTACAAAATTAGTTTTTTCTTGCTTTAAAAAAAAGGGGAGTATTGTAACTTACTAGGACAATGGTATCTAAATTGCTTTTCATATCCGTCACGTCTATTATATAATTAAGTCTCTTTATTCAATAGTAAAAAAAAAAAAATATTGTTACCTCTTTAATAATACACAATCGTCAGCTTCTGCTGTTAATTTATAAGTTCTTCTAACATTTGAAACAATAACTGAATTGTCTGTTCTTCTTCTAGGTAATTGTCGCAGATCGGCATCAATAACTAAAAGAAATTCTGAGCAAAGGCAATAATATACATGAAGGGACTTTGCTTGGTCATTTTGAGCTGCATGATCAGAAGAAGAAACGACAGATGAAGAAACGATCTTTGGCATAGTTTTTTTTTTAAAGAAGAGCTGAAAAAAGCTTAAAAACAAGAGAGAGAAAAAATATGCGGGAGCACACATTTTTTTAAAAAAAATGTGACTCTCTTTAGGGAGATCCCCTTATTTTATGGCTGTACGCTTGTAGAGATGGGTATTTTGGCCAATTATAACGCTTAAACCGCTGTAACGTAGCCAATGGTGCCAGAAACCGCTGTAAGTTAGCTGTAGACCAAAAAGGGAAACTGAGTTTAATGCTATTCTCTGGCAAAAAAAAAAAAAAACGTTTGTCATTAAACTCTCTTTTTAATCTTTTAGGGCTTTTATCAAACTTTCTTGGTTTACTTGATGTCAATCGGTATACGTATCGCGTCACTTTATTTCCCTTTAGGAAAAGAAGGTATCATTTATGATACATAAAAGCTTTCTTGATCCTCTTACTAGCAAAAAGGGGGTTTAATGTAATGTACTCTGCGGATAAAGTAAAAAAACTCCTATCATTTCCTAATTGTTTTTCCTTTCAATTCTGAGTGGAATTTTACATGTACTAAAACGGTTATAATATCTGATCATATTAGACAAGAGCAACACATCAAAGATAAAAAGACATATTATATATTTGATTTGAATATAAATATTTATTATAATAAGATATTTAACAAAAATAAAGGAGAATCCCACAAGTAGAATTATTTTTTGGCACAACTAACACATTTTGAAGGATCTGTAAGACAGACTACCAGTAAGTTGGATTGAAAAAGTATATTTGTCAAAAAAAAAAGCAATTGTATTTATGTCTTTAAATAATATAAGCCCTCCATAAGAAAAAAAACAGAAACGAAACAAGCCTAATTCGCATAAATAACAAAACTAATTTTCATTATGATTTCAAAAAAAAAAAATTTATAATCCTAAACCTCTTCTTCTTGGTGTACGCATATCTCTAGCACCAGGTGTAGCAATTCTACCAGCTCTAGCTGTATTCTCTCTTGTCTGTGAAGCCTTTGCCTCTGCTTGCTCTTCTCTTTCACGAGCTACAAAGAAAATAAAAATAAAAAATACTTGTTAAATTCAGATACGTAGCTACATTTTCATTATTCTTTTACCTAATTTCATTTCCATTTCCATGTTTAAACGAGACTCGGTCGCGATATTAGCCATACGTTTTTCCTTATGTCCATAATTTCTATCTCTATCACGAATTGAAAAGAACATGGGACCTAATTCAGCTAACCAGAAGGGATCAACCGATGTAACGCACTGCATATATTCTTTCGAAGTCATGACAAGTTCATGATAGACAACATAGTCAGGCGTAAAACCAGCTCCAAACAAAGCACTGGTAGGATGAAGATGTACCTTCATACCACTTCTACAATTGACGTACTCTCCAATACCCTTTAATCTAGCTGCTTGATGGAAATAAGCAGAACAAATACATTTACGAATAATATCCCAATCTGTACCGCAAGATATATAAGGCATCTTGATAGTCTTCATAATATCCATTAATTGAGATCGAACTTCTCTAGCTTTACGCATAGCTTTAGGATGAACAAAATGTTTGGTACACCAATCGTCACGATAATGATTGATCTTCCATTGAGTATATACATGTAAAAGAGTTAAATGATCACTCTCGGGTACAAAAAACTTTTCTCTTGCCGCATCTGATTCCTCCATACGTTCCTTGGGTCTGTAAAACACTGAGGGAACCGACAACATGGAAACAATCGTCAACACTTCAGCTGTACAATTTTGTTCCTGAGCAGCAATCAACATCTTTGCCAACGAAGGATCCAAAGGAAACTCGTTCATTTTTTTACCAGCCTCAGTTAATTCGCCTGTATTATCAAACGCGTTAATAATCCAAAGCTGATACATGGAATTTAAGATATTTTCTTGGGGCGGTGGATCCATAAAATCAAACTCTAACAAGTTCTTGACACCAAGTGATTTTAATTGTAATACAACCGCTGCTAAATTTGTACGTTGGATTTCTGGAATGGTATTGACAAACATTTCGTTTCTGAAAGCATCTTCGGTATATAAACGGTAAGCGACGCTGGATTTTTTTTTTTTTTAAAAAAAAAGGGAATTAATATTATAAGCTTAAAAAAAAAGAGAGAGATAATTTTCTTACCCAGGTCCAGTTCTACCGGCACGACCACTACGTTGGTTACCATTTGCTTGACTGATAGGAGTTACTTGTAAAGCATCCATACCAATACGAGGGTTATATACCTTGAGCTTACAATAACCGGTATCAACAACGTATATGATACCATCGACAGTAAGTGAGGTTTCAGCAATATTAGTAGCTACAATAATCTTTCGAGCATTATTTTCAGATCTTTGGAAAATCTTTGCTTGTAAATCAGCAGGTAATTGTGAATAGATGGGTAAAATAGCCATAGGAGGAGGATTATCCAATTGTTCCAAACGTTCTAATATATATATAAAAATTAGCACACTATATAAAAAGAATATATATTTAATAAAATTTACCAGCTAATGCCGAACAGGTTGCTTCAATATCTTCTTGACCCGTCATGAAAATCAATACATCACCAGCAGGTTGAGACAAATGAATAGCCAATGTTTGTTTGACTGCACTGTCAACATAATCCTCACAAGAAGTTTTACTAAACATAACATCTACAGGGAAAGTACGACCAGGAATAAAGAAACAAGGCGCATTACCAAAGAACTGAGAGAATCTATCAGCGTTCATAGTAGCAGAAGTAACAATTAATTTTAAATCTCTTCTACGGGCCAATAATTTTTTCAAAAGACCCATCAAGACATCTGTATTCAAAGCACGTTCATGTGCTTCATCCATAATAATGGCACTGTACTGCTCCAAATCTGGAGAACTCATAGACTCACGCAACAAGATACCATCGGTCATATAACGAATCACTGTATTTTCTGAAGTTTGATCTTCAAAACGAATGGTATAACCAACTGTATCACCCAACTCAACGTTCATTTCTTCTGCTACACGTTTAGCGACTGACATGGCAGCAACACGACGAGGCTGTGTACAACTAATTTTACCGTACTTGGTATATCCATCTTCATGCAAGTATTGAGTTAACTGAGTGGTTTTACCGGAACCTGTTTCACCCACAATAATAATGACTTGATTATCACGAACCACCTTTAACAATTCTTCACGAACTGCGAAAACCGGTAAATATTCACGTTGTTCTCGCATGGTTCTAGTACGAGCAAATTCACTTGCAGCTTCTGAATTCTTTAAATGAGAAGCGAATTTGGAATCACCTTTACCATCATCTGTGGCTGATTCTTCTTCCTTCTTTCCTTTAACACCCATGACATTACCTAACGTGGTACCAGCCAAATCAAACCTGGTAGCTTTAGCACGTTCAGCCTGCTCTCTCTTTTCTCTTACCAACCTACTTCCTTTACGTGAGATAATAGCCATATCACTAGTAGGGTCTCTGACATGCTGCACAGCTTCCAATTGTTTTGTAAATACCATACGACCATCCAAAAAGGGAGGTTTAATATCATGCACCAGCAAATGAACTCTATTTTCATTTTCCTCATCAAAATCTGTATCGACTTCAATTCTTTGTGCTACACCTGAACTTAACATACGACTTGCTTCCCACATATCCGTATCACGGTTATATTGAGCTTGACGTGCAGATAATTTCTTTAATTGCTTTTGAGCTAATTCTTCTTCTTTATGTTTATCGTGATCTTCATAATCTGCAAAAGCGTTATGTGTTTCGTCTACGATACCGTTATCTTCCATTTGATACCATTCTCGATCCAATTGGGCTTGTTCTTCTTCCCACCTTTGTCGGTCAACATCGTTACCTTCAAATTCTTCAGGGTATTCTAGTGCTACTTCGTCGTATGCAGTGGATCGAACAGCAGGCGTCATTGTGTCCCATGTTCTTCTGGCTGCGGCTGTAGCCGCACCTGTCGATTGTCTAAATCCACTATCGTGTCGTCCTGGTGTCATATTGCCAGAAGATAATCTTGGAGTGAAAGCACCTTCGTTACTAGGTGTCATACTAGTCCATTGACTACGTTTAATTAAACCACCTCGTCTACCTGGTGTTTCTGAACCTACTCTAGAGGGAGTTCTTACCTCGTCTCTTTTATCATCTCTTTTATCGCTACGACGATCATCTCTTCTATCATCTCTTCTATCGTCTCTTCTATCGTCTCTTCTATCGTCTCTACGATCTCTATCTCTACGACTATCTCTATCACTCTCTCTTCTATCACTACCACTACGACGACTATCACTATCATAGTGACTGGTTCCTCTATGTCTATCTTTTCTCTTCATTTCTTCCATTCTCTTTAAAGCAGAATCTGAGATACCACCCCCATGCGACGGTGTATCCATTCTCTGTGATCGATAATTAGGACGATGTCTTTCAATTCTTTCTACTACAGATTCGTCGTCCATTTTACTATCATCATCCCAATCCAATTTGACTTTTTTTTCTTCTGGTTTTTGTTGTTTAGTTGCAGCATCAGCTAATCTCTTTTTACGAGCTAATTCATCAAGACCCAATAATGATTTGTTAGGTAAAGCAGGTACCTTAAAAATAGGTCGATCTTGATCTGTAGCAGCCGATTTATTTTTCGTTGTGATAAGTCCACCAGGTAAATTGTTACCGAGGACAAGAAGTTCTTTACGCGCGTCGGGTGGTTGAATGGGTTCAGATTGCTTTGGAACGTATTTTTGTTGTTGTCTGTGAGTGTTAATCTTTGTAAATGTCTCTGATAAGAATTCACTACTGAATCTACCAAATGTACCGCACACTATAAGTAATGAGGTTTAGGATGAGTTTTATTGCGAAGGGTTACAATGTAATTTATTTATTACCTTTGCTAAACTTTTCAACATCTTTATGAGTATCTGCGAATTGAATAACTTTTCTTGCAATCAAGTCGTTTGGATTAGTCAAGTTTAAAGCTCTGGAGATATCTATTGCAATATCATGAACAAAGTCGTCGTCAGTCATTACTTTTTTTTATAAAAAAAATTAAATATAAGAAAGAGGGTGATATTTTTTTTTTTTTTTTTTTTTTTTGCATGTTAATCCACATTTCAAGAACGTCACGAAAAGCCACGATGTTTTAGTAATTCACAAATACCCAGTCTTTTTTTATTATTATTATTATTATTTTTTTTTTTTTTTTTTTTTTTTTCCCTCCCTTCTCTGTTCTTATTTAATAAATACATATACACACCAATGACAACAAGGACTGTTAGGTTAACAGTCATTGCTGCCGATGGTCTTGTTAAAAAAGACTTGTTCTTTAAAATGCCTGACCCTTTTGGTTGGTACCTTTTTTTTTATTTTTTATTAGTCATCCTAACCTCTTTTTTTTATTTATTTATGTAGCTGTTGTTACAGTGAATGGAGAACAAACACATACAACTACAGTTATGAAAAAGACATTGAATCCTTACTGGAATGAAAGTTTTGACTTGTAAATACAGCGGAAAACAGATAAGAAGGAGGGAGACAGAATTAACTTTTTTTTTATAATTTTATTAGAAAAGTCAATAGCTCAAGTGTCATTACAGTCCAAGTATTTGATCAAAAAAAGTTTAAAAAGAAGGATCAAGGATTCTTGGGAGTTATCAATATTCAAGTCTCTAGTATCTTTGACCTCTCTACTGATGGTGATGGTAATTTTTATATATATACAAAAGCACTTTTTTTTTATAAGAAAGCACTAACCCTTTACCCTTTATATAAGAAATGCTTACTTTGGACCTTAAAAAGTCAAGCAATCATGATACCGTTCAAGGAAAATTAATTTTAAATATATCTACCAATATCAATGCGCCTATTCGTAACGGTACCAATACCCTCGTTTCCAGTTCTGCTACTAATAATACTGCCACAATTACCCGAAACCCATCTAACCCTGCTCTCGATGCTTCACTTCCTCCGCCTCATTCTGCGCCTAATCCTGCCACAATCGTAGAAACTGTTGCAGAAAATAGAAACAATAATTTACCTGAAGGGTTAGTACAATTTTAAAAAAATGACGTGATTTTTTTCTTACTAATAGAAAATGTTATTTTTTTTTTTAGTTGGGAACGTAGAGTAGATCATTTAGGTAGACCTTATTATGTTGATCATAATAATAGAACGACTACTTGGAAGAGACCATCGTAAAGTGAAACCCCTTTTTTTTTAAGTAAATTAGGGAAAGATTAAATAACTTTTTTTTTTATGTAGAGCAACAACTGTACGGGATCAACAAGATCAAACAGAATTAGAAAGACGTAGACATAATGCTCGTGGGTTGCCTGAAGAACGTCCAAGTGCAACAAGTAGTACTGTATCTTTGGATACAGCAGTACCTGCTACTCGGCCCGTATCGGTGGTAAGCTCTTCTTCTGCCAACGGAGGTACTAGTGGAGGAGTAGTGGGTGTTCAGAATAATATGACCACTGCTGGATCTGGACCACTTCCACCAGGTTGGGAAATGCGTACCAACCCAGAGGGTCGGTCTTATTTCGTAGATCACAATACACGTACTACAACCTGGGTAGATCCTCGAAGACAACAGTATATCAACACTATTGGACCTGGATCTAATCTTCAAGTACAAGTACAGCCCGTATCTCAATTAGGACCTTTACCTTCCGGGTGGGAAATGAGATTAACCAGTACAGGTAGAGTCTACTTTGTGGATCATAACACCAAGACCACAACCTGGGATGATCCTCGTTTACCTAGTAGTCTTGATCAAAACGTACCTCAGTACAAACGAGATTTCCGTCGAAAGTTAATTTATTTTAGATCGCAACCAGCTTTGAGACCTGTACCAGGTCAATGTCATATTAAAGTAAGACGCTCACATATATTTGAAGACGCTTATGCAGAAGTGATGAGACAAGTACCAGCCGATCTTAAAAAGAGATTGATGATTAAATTTGATGGAGAAGATGGATTAGATTATGGCGGATTGTCAAGAGAATTCTTCTTTTTGTTATCGCATGAAATGTTTAACCCATTTTACTGTTTATTTGAATACTCTGCGCATGATAACTACACACTTCAAATCAATCCTCATTCCGCTATTAATCCTGAACATTTAAATTACTTTAAATTTATTGGGCGTGTGGTAGGTTTAGCTATCTTTCATCGTCGCTTCTTGGATGCCTTCTTTATTGTTTCATTGTATAGGATGATCCTGAATAAGAAAGTCTTGGTAGCAAATATGGAAAGTGTTGATGCTGAATTCTATCGTAGTTTAAAGTGGATTTTAGATAATGATATTACAGATATACTAGAATTAACATTCTCAGTGGACGATGATCGATTTGGTGAATTGGTCTCCGTTGATTTAAAGCAAGGCGGTAGAGATATTGAAGTCACTGAAGAAAACAAGGTAGAATACGTTGACTTAGTAACTGAATGGCGTATCTCTAAACGAGTCGAAGAACAATTTAAAGCCTTTAAAGAAGGATTCAATCAATTGATTCCTCAAGATTTGATTAATGTATTTGATGAAAGAGAGTTAGAACTTTTAATTGGTGGTATTGCTGAAATTGATATAGATGATTGGAAGAAACATACGGATTATAGAGGCTATACTGAACAAGATGATGTAATTCAATGGTTTTGGAAATGTATTCGCACTTGGGATAGTGAAAAGAAGTCTAGATTATTACAGTTTACGACAGGTACTTCTCGTATTCCGGTTAATGGCTTTAAGGATTTACAAGGAAGTGATGGTCCTAGAAGATTTACAATTGAAAAATCAGGTCAAGATACACAGTTACCCAAAGCTCATACTTGGTAAGTTGCAGATGTAATATCTATATGTGGATATACCTAATTAACTTTGATTTATAGTTTTAATCGTATTGATATGCCGCCTTATAAAACCTATGAAGCCTTGGTTGCTAAATTAACAATGGCAGTAGAGGAAACAGTAGGTTTTGGTCAAGAATAACCATTTTTTCATATACATTACACGCACACACACGCACAAAGCATTCCTCATTATCATCATCACATCATAAATACACATATATAAAGAAGCACCTTTTTTTTTTTTTTTTTGGTTTATATACTATATATATTTTTTATAAGGAAAAAACTTGATTTCTAATTCATTAGTTCTTTTTTTTTTTTTGTATCCCTTTTTTTTTGTACATAAAAGGTAAGTGAAGAGAATAATGGTAAAAAAAAAAGAACATAAAAAAAAAGATACAAATGTTTAATAAATCTAAGCGGACAACATGATACCAACACCAAACTTGCTTTGACCCTTCATGTGATCTAAATCACCACTAATAAGGAAAGAGAAACCAGGAGCCATCTTTTCTTCAAGGACAGCAGAAACTCTACCGGTGGTATCGATTTGACCTCTGAAAGTAGCTTGTCTGAAATCGAATTTACCACCAACAGTGGCTACAGCCTCTCTACGACCATTTTGAACCATCAAATTAAGCTCAACACCAAAATCAACCTTTTCGTTGATACGTTGGTAATAACTAGCTTGTATCGCACCAACGCCTTGGAATTGTGCAGTAGCAATATAATCACTGCCAGTATATTTACCGACAAGAGACATGGCAGTCTCTTCCATATCGGCAGTAGGACGTTGCAAAACAATTTCAGATCCAATCACCAAATTTTGAGAAACTGATTGAAGGTAAGAAGCCATATAAAGACCTGTTAATTCCAATGGGTTGGGGTTCATGGTCTTGAAAGTCATTGAATAATCTGATCCATTAACTTCTTGCTCAACTTGGAGCATAGAATGACCGGGCATATTTGTAAGCTAAAATATACACACGAAAAAAAAAATTAACATTTCCCGCTCATTTTTTCTCTTTCTTTCTTTCTCTTTTTTCTGTTTTTTTTTTTTTTTTTTTTTTTTTTACCTGTGCGACAACCTTTGTAATGGAACTAGCAGACCAAGCGTGTCTAAAGACGCCGTTGAGGTTAGTATCGTTATCCATGGTACCTTGCAACATAGTCTATATAAAATTATATATAAAAAAATGTGTCAAAAACCTTCAAATTTTTCGTGTATTCTCCCAAAAAAAAACTTACTCTTTCGGTCATATAACCAGACATAAAGTTATACATGGGAGGCATAACTTGAGAGCCTAAAGAAAATTGATGTTGAACATGGAAGTTTCCAGAAAGTTCCTTTACAATGTTTGCTTGAGCACCATCAAAAAGATAGTTTGAAGTAAAGACCTCTATAGTAATAAAAAAATGTATTCAGTAAAATTGTTGCATAAATACTAAATAAAAATTTCAGTTACCTTTAGTAACCTCTCCGTGAAGTCTTTCAAACTTTCCAGGGCTAGGTAAGTTAAGGCGTCCCTTTTGATAACCAAACCAAGTAGGCCATTGAAGAGGATTCCAAGGAGATCCCGAAGGCTTTTGATCCTTTAAACCAAAAGAACCGTTAATAGGAGAGAACATTCTAGGTGTAACGGGTGTGGTCTCTGTTGTAGCCATATTATACTATATATACAAAGATGAAAGAGAGGTTAAAAAAAAGAAGAAAAAAAAAAAAGAGGAAATTTATTTTAGTTTATGGACCCCTTCTCAACCCCCCGCCACTAAAAAAAAGCTCTAAAAAAAAAGCTTCAAAAAAACTAAAACTGTGACTTGTTTTATTCCGGTATTTTTTGAAGAGGTATCCATATATCAAATGACATCATGTCAAGTAATACATAAAAAGGGGCTTCTTATTGTATTCATGCACTTGAGTTTACACACGCAAAAGTTTCCTTACTTAGTCTTTTTTAAGAAATATTTGACAGGTCCAGTTAAAAAAAGAAATAAGGTCAATATTAAGGTATATATTTTTTAAACAAACGCGTACATTTTATTCTCTATATCTTTCTATGTGTAATTGAATATTTACTCTTCACTTTTCATGTTGTATGTATACACGCCTAGACATTAATACTATAAAATAGGCAAGTCAGATTTTTTTTTCGGTATCAGATATTCTAGAAATGTAAACTTATATTGTAAACGTCAACTAGTTTTTGATACTAGGACTTGAGAAGGGTATTACTGTCTTCGGAACCTTAAAGGAACTTTATGATTCATAATTATATTCCAGGAAATAGAATGCATGTTTCGGGAAGTGTTGATGTCTTTTTGCCATAAGGTACACAGGATTGAGAAAGTCTAATTTTTTTTCTTTAATAAGTTATGTTCGCTTACCTTTGAAGTCATGTACTCTGTAACTGGGACAGTTACCAAAAGACCTTTGTCCTCAGCTTTTTTCAATACCGTCACCAAACGACATGCCAAACCAGGAATTCTTCCTTTCATACTCGTAGGAAAAACAGCATCCCCAAGGGCTACCAAAGGTATTAGGTTATCTGGTTCAAACAGCTTCAATTTTCTTATCTTTAGTTTTGCCTTCCCCTTTCCCTTTTCTTTTTTTACTGGTCTTCGTTTTTTTCTTCTCTTGGGATTTCTCTTTTCGTCTCTACCGGTCTGTTTGAATTCTCGCCTCAAGTATTTTTTACCTCCATTCACGAATATATTCACCATTTCTGCATCGGCACGTTGTCTACCTATGTAATTTAAAAATCTTAACGCAGTAAAACGATGGTCATAAAATCGAAGAAGGATATCCAAATTGTTTAAAACGGAATGAACATATTCCATGAATCTTTCTAAATTAGCAGTTTTATGAGTTGTAATTCGTTGTTCTGCTTCTTGAAATTGGAGATCCGCGTTTTTGTAATTTAGAATATGTAGATTTGTTTTTTGGACCCTGTGCGAGTGTAATATTCAGCTGTGGAATACTTTCTTAATTGACGAGGGTCGGTATCGTGCCCATCAGAAGCAGTAAAAATGTTAATTTGGCCCCATAAATGAAAACGTTCGTTTATTTCTTCTGGTGTAAAATAATTCAGGCCTAGATTAGGAAGTTTATTCGATTGTCTTTCAGGACCTGCCAGTATAAAATCAACGTCATAACCATCCGTTCGTACCATATTTGCGAGTGAATGAATACATTGAAACGAAAGAGAAAAGCTTGTATGGTTTTATAGATAGAACCATATCAGGTCTGAAACAATCTTGAATTCTTATATTTAAACGATTATCGTTATTTTCGTCTAGGTAAATTTTGGAATTAAGAATTTGGTTGCGAGTTGTTTGTATTAAATACATAATGTATTCGTATTGAGCAACGTCCAATCTTAAGGTATGTTCAAAGTTAACATTGTCACGAATAGATATGAAAGCCAAGAATAACAGACTGTTTCTTTTTTTTTTCGTTAAATACTTGAAAAAGATCATTTTTGCTCAAGTCTTGCTGCATCCATGCGTACGATGCTTCTGTCTGGTCCTCGTTGAAAGTTCTGATATTGTCATTATTGAATGTTTCAAAATAGAGCATCATTTGATACATGTGTTGCAGAAAAATTTCCGGAAAAATAAAAATAAAATAATATTAAATTATTTTATTATATTTTTGTGTATCTTTTTTTTTCTTTTTTAACAATAAACATGTAGCCATATTGTACGAATCAGTTATAAAAATTTAATAATGATAAGAACACTCCTAAGGGGAAAAAAAAGCAAAATAATAGGAAGAAAAAGTTCACTGAGATATTTTAGGTTGTTCTCAAGTCGTCCTCAGAGGCAGAGAGAGAGAGAACATTCTGAGACAGAATGTTCATAAAAAGCGGCAAAAACATGCTGTTGTCCGTAGCATTATTTCCTTGTTGTTTAATTACAAGCTTAGTCGGTAACAAGACACGGTATGTTGCTAACCCTTCACATTTCTGCTTTTTAGTTTCATTTCTGTAACAGTGACGACGAGGTATCAAAAAAGTGATTCCTCGTTGATACCAACGTTGAACTTTCTTCTCATGTATGCTACATAACCTAGTTATTTGAGTATTAAGACTGCAAAGTAGATTTACTTGACTATGTGATCAAATCCATACTTTCTGGTTTCTAATTTAGTTATGGCTGAAAAGTATCGGCGAGGTATATTTTTCTATAATTATTAAAGAGTGATAGGGGGGAAGGTCAAGCCCTTTTGTTTCTCGGATCAAATTTATGTATCTTTATAGAAAAAAAACCAACGGTAATAGTATACTCTTTCAGGCGCTTCTAATGCATTAAAAATCAGATTATTACTAAAGATAATGAACGAGTAATTACCGTTTAAAGGCCTTTTTTTTACTTGACGGTTTAGTTGAGCGGACGTTAAGCCGGCGTTTTATTAAAAGCGTATTTACTCTCTCAGTTTTGGATGTAGCACTTTTATTTATAAATGAATAAAATGAACTATTAAAGATCTTTAATCTTTGTTATATTTAATAATAGTAGTAGCAACTGAATCCGATGTAATCACAAAAATAAAGAAAAATAAAGTAAGGTTTTTTTGCCCAAAAAAAGTAATTTTTAAACAGTGATCAATCTTTCAATTTTTGCATTAGAGATATAAATTAAGATGAATTAGAAGCGTCTAAACAAGTGCTTTATTGTCAGTAATTTTCCTATAACAAAAGACAAAGTGGTTCCAGATAAATCGCAAAACATCCGTGATTTTTGGCCAAAAAACCAAAGGGTTGACCCCAAAAATGAAAAACGAAAAAAAAACAAAAAAGTACGTTTTTAATTTTTTTTATCAAAGATATATTTAAAACAACTATTTTATATTATACAACTTGGGTCCAAAAAGCTTTTCCTGTTTTTTAATAAATTAAGAACCGTTATTTGTTATAGTTGGTAAAATTAGCAGTGATTTCTTATGTGAGCGATTTTTTAAGCTGCAATACCGCAATAATTATCACGCCACAATTGCTCTCTTCTTTCAATTATTTTGCTCTTGTCCCTTTGGAGTGTTTTGTTGTTACTACGTTTTTATAACTGACTTGGATAATATGGCACATTTCGTTGCTACATGCTCAATGTCAAAAGAAAAAACAAAATACATAAATAAAATAAAAATATATGTTGCAAGTGGTGGGTGAGATTAAGAAAAGGAAAGGAAAGTAAAAGTAAAAGTAAAAGTAAAAGTAAAAGTAAAAGAAAGAAAGATATAAAAGAAAGATGTAAAAGGAATTGTATTTGCATTTGTTTGAGTTTTAAAATAGGGGTCGTTGTAGTACAAAGAAAATGCAACTGTCAATTACAGAGTATAATAACAAAAAATAATTAAAAGAATATAAACTATAAGGCCGTACCCGAGAGAAGTACACTTTATAATTTTTTATTAAATAAAAGATAATATAATGAAGATCCAGCATCTCATTTACATGTACGCATTGCATAATTAGGGTTCTGTTTGGGTTCTGTTTGGGATTTATATTTTACTGTAAAAATAACAGCAAGCTTTATTAAGAATGTTGCGGATAGATTATTAAAAGGAAGAAAAAAACATTAAAGTAATGTTTACATTTAATGAGAGTTAGGGCAGACATTATCTTTCCCTTTTTAAGAAGCCTTTTCTTTTTTATAATGCCTTCCCTTTTTTATAATGCCTTCCTTTTTTTTTTATAATGCATTCTCTTTTTTTAAGACATTCTTTTTTAAAACGCTTTCTCATTCTCTTTTTAGGACACTCATTTTTAGGACACTCATTTTTAAAGACACTCATTTTTAAGGCACTCATTTTTAAAGACACTCATTTTTATTTATAGCTTTTTTTTCGTTTTTATTTTATTTTTGGCCCTTTGGGTTGGGTTGCTAAATAAGAAAAAGTTAGAAATCAACTCTTTTTTATTTGCAGCAGAATGTTTTTATGATACTTTCCTTCTCTCCTCGTATCACTCCAACTTTCTACCAGCCAGTGCTTATGGTACCATTTGCGCCATGCAATTTTTTTTTTGAGGGTTTACAGATTTGACCCATCTGCAGGGCTTTTTTCCAAAAGAGACAACTTGTGAATTTACATCCCCACCCCGCGGTAAGAAAAAGCGGAATGGGGATGTAAATTCACAAGTTGTCTCTTTTGGAAAAAAGCCCTGCAGATGGGTCAAATCTGTAAACCCTCAAAAAAAAAGATTACAAGGCGCAAATGGTACCATAAGCACTACTATTACAGAAAAAAGACTTGATCAGAGTCCCAAAAACTGTAATAATAGTTAGTAAATATCTGGCCAGTTACCTTTTGTAGTTGTGAAGAAAAAAAAAGAGAAAAAACAAAAAAGGAAAAAAAAAAACGGGTCAATTTATACCCGTGATTCGTTGCCATGATTTGTGTGACGTGTGGCATTTTTTGTGTGATCTTTTTTGTGTGACCTTTTTTTGTAGTGTTGCCTAGTTACAGTGAAGCTGGCTGATATATACCAGCTATATATCTAATCTTTCGATTACTATTCAAGGTCTACTTTGGATTTTATTCGACAAACTTAATTATTTTCCTGTGTAATAATTAAAGTATTTATTTATTTGTGGTACAGCAGGAAAATCACCACTTTCCCTTTTATACAAATGTCAGGCACAGATTATTTATGCACAAATAATCACAATAAACTATAAGAGGTTATCTTTAACACAATCAATTCAACTGTCATTGAATTCAAATCTCACTTCATATAAAATAACTATCCTTTTTCAAATTATTAAAAACCATCTTATTTTAGACTTTTAACGAATTTTATAACAATATACCACTAATTGTCGCATATCTTCTATATCTGGTTTTGTCCCTCTCTCTTTCTAATAAAATATAACATAATAATGAATACTTTTTTTTTATGAAGATGGACAGGGAGACATTTTTAATGAAAAAGAAAAAGTTTACGATCCGATGGAGGATGTTTTAACATATATCGATGATCCCAACCTAGTTCTTGAAACAATAACTAGTCGACAAAATTACTTGAGCGTTAAGCGCCCCCCAAAAAAAAATTGTTGAAGGGTTCTCAGTTAAAACGCAGTCGAAACCTAGTAAGTTAAAGCCATCAATGGAGTCATACAACAATTACAGCGACTTCACCAGAGAAACGTTTATAGACCGTATGCTCGAAAATTCTCAAGAGCGTGGAACTGGTGGCCAAAGTTGCAAGAGACTTAAATATTAATTACCGCACTGCGTTAAGATGGTGGAAGTATTACCGAAGGGACAGAAGAGGTTGTGTATAAAAAGTCTGGACAAAACAGTGGTTCGAAAAGCTCATTTACAACCGAGCATAACGAGCTACTTGGTAATGACCCTGTTATATTCAGAAAAAAAAAGAACTGCAACCGAGATTAGCACAGAGGATCCAGAAGTTGACGATGATCCTGCCGATAATAAGCCAACACCAAAAGGCACGCCTACTGCTCATTTTATCAAGTTTATGAACGAACTTCTTAGTGTTATGAACCTTGATGAAACTTTTAAGGGAAACTACACCGTTATGAATAATGCTTATATTCATAAATCCAAGCTGATGTTACGGAAAATTGAAAGTAAAGGCTACAAAGTCATGTATCTACCTCCTTATTCACCTGAATTGAACCCCATTGAACAATTTTGGGTAATAGTTAAAGGGAAAATGAAGCGTGATCAGCTTATGAGTGAAGAAAAGTTATCTAATGGGATTGGCGATGTCTGTAATGATGTACTCATCAGTGATCTTCATAGCTTTTGTAGTCACTCTAAACGCCAAATCATTAAATGCTAAAATAAAACACCGTTCTAATATACACATGTCTCTTTTTTATTTTTTAAACGAAAAACATCTGCGAATATCCTTTTGGTCGTAGTAGTAGTAATCGTAATTCAAATAGACTTGTATTTGTTTGATTTTGACAGCGTACTATTTGTCCCTTTAATAATGTAAC
Source organism: Thamnidium elegans (assembly GCA_025201345.1). Taxonomy (NCBI): domain Eukaryota; kingdom Fungi; phylum Mucoromycota; class Mucoromycetes; order Mucorales; family Mucoraceae; genus Thamnidium; species Thamnidium elegans. The sequence continues at coordinate 1,728,837 of JAIXMG010000001.1, read as the reverse complement.
TCTATATATGAAAAAGTTCAATTATGCTGAACTTCAAAATCTGACAGATATCGTAAGAGCAAAATGGGATTTGCCTTCTTATCTTGACGACCGAGAGCCTTCTTCTTCGCTTCTTGTAGAATCCAACAGTCCTTCATAACATGGTCAACTTTATCACATACACTACAAGTGATCTTGCGAGTCTTGACGACCTTTTTTAAATTGTGCGTTCACATCAACGTCCATAGGAGACCAATCTACACTCGGTATCGCCAGTACCTTTCTTTTATTTTTCTTTTTAATCAGTAAACACCTGAAACAGATTTTTTTTTATAAGCTGCCATAGTAAAATTTTAGACCTAATCCAAAAAAAGAAAAAAAAAAAAAGGGAAAAAAAAAATTTGAACCACAATTTGAGTTGTCATTGTTTTTGGTCGCCTATATAAGAGGTGAAAATGATTTCAAATAGTGAGGAAGGATAGACAACGACATGTAGGATACCTAGACCCTAGCAACTGCACTAGTTGTCCGTGGACTTAATGTGCGCGAATCTAGGCCTGACATCAGTACTAGATGTACTTCCTCTCTTTTTGATATTAACTATTTTTTTTTTTTTTTTTTTTTTTTTTTTTGTATGACCATTTCTGTGTGTTGTTTACGTCAAAGAATAGTGTTTATCTATTGTTACGCACTGAATTTTCCATACTCCTCAAGTACATAGCTCTTCTACTATTTATTTTACTTTTCTTTATTATAAACCTTTCGGTTTATAATATCTTTTACAGTTGGACAACTTAAAACCTGGTGCTCACTATACTTTTACTGAACTTTTATAACAGCCTTACTGTTTATTTAATTTCTATCTCATTCTTCATTTTTATTACCACTACAAATAACTCAATATGTAACACTATCTTTTAACCTTTTAATTATACTTTTGGTTTTATGTTAGAATTCATAGTAACAAAAGAGTTATAACCACAAGTCGAGACACGACACTTCTTTAAGATCCAATTTTCACATTTTACCTGATCACTTCATTTATTATGTAATTTTATTATTTTTCATTCTGATATACACATATTTGTTGCATTTATTTTCATTGTCTTTTCTTCTTTTAGTTCAGCTATTATTATTTTTTATCCTTATTAAATTTCTATTAGTTTATTTGTAACATTACTAGATCTCTTTAATTTTTATTTTATAATTACATTTAGTTATTTTTGACTGTAAAAGGAACAGCTTATGTCGTTAAACCTAGATATGAATAGAGATCATTGGCGTTCTTTTTTCATAGGCGGTGAATCATATATTTGAGATGGTACTAGTTTTTTGACCTGTCTACCACAGGTACATTTAGTCTGAAATAAATATGAGTTTATGAAATGGACACGTAAAGGTATCGCATTAATATGAGGTAAAATTCCATTATAAATCATACTCGGGATATCCATAGGGAGTTCCAGGTTCATACGAAAACTTTTTGATGTTTTTAAATTCAGCATTTAACAAAAGACGGAGGTAATCGATGTGGAGGGAGCAGTGTACTTCAATCTTTTCGACGTTTGGAAAATACAACATTAACTGCTTCATTTCTGGGGTCAAACCCTTTTGTTTTTTGGATTTTTTTCGCGGATTATTAGCGATTACTCCAGATCAAATCTATGTATCTTTATAAAAAAAACAACGATGATAGTATAATCTTTCAGGCTCTTATAATGCATTAAAAATGATATTATTACTAAAGATAATGAATGAGCAATTACTGTTTAAAGGCCTTTTTTTTACTTGACGGTTTAGCTAAGCGGACGTTAAGCTCGCGTTTTATTAAAAACGTAGTTACTCTCTCAGTTTTGGATATAAAACTTTTATTTATAGATGAATAAAAATGAACTATTAAAGATCTTTAATCTTTGTTATATTTAATAATAGTAGTAGCAAATTGAATTCGATGCAATCACGAAAATAAAGCAAATAGGTTAGCGCACGTGATAAAAATAAGGTTTCGTTAATATAAAGTAAAAGACGGTGATATTAAGTAAGTGTTGATGATATAATAGATGCTAACAAGCGAATAAAGGAATACAGTTATTGGTAAGAGAATAAAGAGGGTTTTCAATCAAAAATCAAAAAGTTCAAATAAATAGTAAAGTTCTGACGGGCTGTCACGAAACCGCACACCTTTTTTTTCAGTTAAGTAAATTAAACTAGAATTTTGTAACTGGCTTTTTCTTAGTTATATCGGTACTTTAAATAGCGCAGCTATACTTTTTTTTGAAATAGAACATGTCTCCTGACATGTTGCTCAAATTAACGATATGATTTGTTTATAATATATAGTTGGTGTTTGATTAATATCGTCAAATCAACAAAAGAGATTACGGATACAATTAAAAACTTCAATGATACCATCATTTTTTCGGTAAGTTTATTATCATGAGAATTAACATTTTTGCATGAGTTTTCTGGCTCATCTAGACCTTTATCATACAATAATTTTTATGTTGAGGAATTTTCTTTAATATACCACGTTGGTTTCTAATTTTTTGTTAGTAAATAGGTTATATCCATAATCGAGATTTATACACATACCGTATCTTTTCCTCGTTTTTCTTTAATAGCAATATTTTTGATCTTTGCTTCTAATTGACGCTTTGATACGCCCTTTAATAGCCAGTTTGATTTTGCCTCCGTAATAAGATTGGGGATGGAATCACCAGATTTTTCGTTTATAACATTGATAAGTGCAGTCGTATGTTCGTTCGTAAAATCATTTGCTTTGACATGAACTGTGGCTGTAGTAGGAGCGACAGTAGCTGCAGCGGCTGTGCTAGAAGTTGAAGGCTCTTTAAAGAATGGGTTGAATCCTCCCTCTGGTAAATCTATTTGTAAAGAAAAAAAAAGAAATTAAGTTCGCAATAATTAAAATAAATATTCAATTAAACACTTACCAACAAAGAATTGTGTCTCAAAAGGCTTCATAGCTTCATCTTCTTCAGTCTCCCCTTCAAAGTAGGGGCCCAAAACTATTTTGCGAACAGCAATACGCTTTGTGGAGCTAGTGACATTTAAAGCTTTACCAACATCTCTATCACCATACTCTTCATCTTCAACACCTTCGTTATCTGATAAATATCCTTCAGGTACTAGCCATCCGGCATCCTCAGGATCAATCATATCAGTGTTGGGGTCATCTTCATCTTCATCACCACTAACGATATCTTCACCTTCTCCCTCTGGCTCCCATTCTGCTTCACTGTCTATATCATATTCCAATTTTGATTCGTCTTTGGCAAACGGCCTCCTGCCTGTTACAGTTAGGCTTCGTTTAGTGAAGGTGCCATAATAAGCAGGCCTAACGTTTTCTGTAAATTGTAGTAATTTCATGCGAAGTACAAGACGTACATTGGGTACGTGTAATATATCCGCTGAACCAGGTAATAGCAATGTACGAATATCAATGTGTGTCGACACACCTCTCTTTTGGTTCGATTCTTTAATTTCTGATAAAAAGTTATTGATAGATACAGATGCAGAACTATTTAAGGATCTTCTAAAATTCTGATAACTACCGCTTCTATGCTGTAATTGAGAGCGATCCGCAATAGTTACATTGTCTTTAATATAAAATGCAGGGAATAAGGTGGGGTTTGCTGGCTCGAGTACTTTTTCCACAGGTGGTGCAGCTTCGAATATGGATGTTTTAGCGAATAACGAAGTGAGACGTAATTGAGACTACACTTGATACTTTTTAGTGAAAAGAGCTTCTCATATTTATACATATACATATATATATATATATTACCTGTTCTTTCTTTTTCTTTTCATCCTCTCGCTTCTTTTTTTCTTCATCACGTAGTTTCTTTTCCTCTTCACGTATTCTCTTTTCCTCTTCGCGTACTCTCTTTTCTTCTTCGCGCACTCGCTTTTCCTCTTCACGTTGTTTTTTCTTTTCTTCTTCTAATACTCGTTTCTGTTCATCGTGTAATTTCTTTTCCTCATCACGCTTCTTTTTTTCTTCGTCCTTCTTTTTACGTTGTTCGATCTCTGTCGATTGTTTTTGTCGGATATCCTCTAGCTATTTACAAGGAAAAAAACTTAGAAAGTGATTTAAAAAACTATACAGACTCTAACTTACTTCTTTATGTGCTATAGGGCTTCTACGGTGTTTGGTATTTATAATAGTTGATCTTTCTGTTGACGGTAATTTTTCAATAAACTCGGTAAAAACGTCTGTCATCTATAAGTATACAATGTTCTTTAATATGAATTCACATCAAAATCCATTTTTTTTTTAAAAAAAAAAACCCCCCCCCCCCCTTACATGTTTTCTGTTTTCTATTCTCGAATACACAGCCTGCTGCATATCTTCTGGAAACAGCTGTATATCTTTTACTTCCCATCTACTAATACATAAATGCTAACATGCGTACAATATCAATAACCCCATTCTCTCTTTTACAACAAATAAATATATTACCCATGGGATCTTTGGAGCTGTATGTTCTATACTTGCATAAACTTCCTCTTTTAATCCATAATTGACTTTATGAGCTAATTTTCTTATAGCTTTTTGGATGGCAGATTCAAATTTATTGGAAGCTAAATAACGTGTGAATAAGATATGTCCTCTCTATTTTTTCCTAGAATAATAAAACTTACCACTTTCGTTTCTCAAAAAGGGAGATAATAGATCATCGAGACGAGTAGAAAGGACAGTAAAGGGCTCTTCACAGTCTTGAACTAACGCTGCAATTAAATCCATATACATAGGTGGTATTTCTACAGATAGTTGAGTAATGTTGTCTTCTTTTTCTATATTAGCTCTATATTCTCTATAAGCCAAAAGCTCTTGATATGTATTATTAGCTTTTTAACTCGAAACAAGTGCGTATGTGTGTAATGTTATCTTACTTTCCGCAATTTTTACATGACTTTCAGCTCTTAATTTAGGTTCGTTAAAATACAGTTTTCCATCTTTTAAATATGGGCAAACAAGGGTATTGTCAGGTACTTGCACTAAATACACATGTACGAATCAGAACAAGTGTTATATATTGGGTGCTATTTAAGGTTTTGATATTTACAAGTTTCCATCTTTTCCGAAATAAAATGAATAGGAGCATTCTCGCTATTCGTCATTTCCGTATCCAGATTCATACTGATAAACTAAGAAAAAAAAGAGGAGGGGGTTAGTGCGCGCGCGTATGAACAATAAAAAAAAGAGCGCGTTTGGATCCAGAATGGCTGTAAATAAAAACGTCACGCTTACAAGTATTTCGCAGTTTGACACTCTTTTCACCCTCACAAATATATATATGACAGAAGAACATCCATCAGTAAAACCCGAGCAAATCAAACAAGCGTTGAGCGAGAAGAACCAAGTAACGTATTACAGTACTTGTTTAATGAATACTCTTTTCCTCATCTTTTTTTTAAAAATATATAGAAGTCTCAACACCATACTTATTACGATTATTATAAGCCAGAAACTACCGTAGACGAAATAAACGAATTCATAGCTTATTCTGAAGTAAAAATTGACTTACCACAATATGAAGCCGAATATAACGATACATATACACGTAGATATTTTTTATATTTTTATTAGTGTTTGTATTGCAACTGAACTCTTTTTTTCCTTTTCTTTTGAAAAAAATATATACAAGTTTGGGAGCAGTGCTCTTTAGAACAGAGAAAAAGTATCATTCAACAAGCGACTGATTACCTCGATTTATTGGAAGAAGACAAACGATTATTTTCAGCAAAGTCATTAGCATATATTTCTTTAGGTAAATTTTTTGTTTTATTTGTCAATTATCTTTTTTTTAAAAATAAATAAATAGGATGCTATGGTGAAGTAATGGGCGACCATAACAAGATAAAACACTTGATTAATCTACAAGAAAACAATCAATTGTTGTTTGACGCTGATATTATAACTACACTCAAAAAGTGTTTGGATTATGGATGCCATCAGTTGGAGAATTTGACAATGTATGTAGACCGTATTTATTTAAATGAGTATACTAACCCATACCAGTTGTCAAACTGAACTAGTTGAATCATTTTGTAAGGAAATCGATATTTATCTTACGATTATGTTTATGGTTATCTTGTTCAACAAGAACCAATTGGAAGAGAATAGATTACCCGAATTCCTATTTGATCTTGTTGTTAGACTGAAAGAGCATTTTACAAAGACATTTCCATTAAAAAAGGTAAAAAAGAAAAAAAAAAGAGAAAATGATAAACGCAACAGAGCAATTCATGTTTTTTTTTCTAGTTGATGTTAAATCTTTATAAGGCTTTATCTGTTACTATGGGAGATAATTATGTAGAGATGAAATCGAATATCAGAGCAGCATGTAATTTACCTGTTATAAACGATAAATCGACCTTTGTTAAATGTACACCTGAAGATTTATATTCATTTTATCATCAATCGTGTGAGCGTTATCCATCATTTAGTCCTACAGCACCTCCTGAAAAGATTAAAAGCCCGTTAACCATTGCTGCCTCCATACAATTATCAAAGGCTATGGGACTTTATAAGTCGTCAAAGAATATTGATTTACCTTACCAAACATTATTTCCATCCAAAAACCAACCAGCAAACAATACTACAGTGGTAAAAACAAAACAATTAGCTATGGAAACAACAAATGTTTTACCTTATACATATAATAGTCCGATGATACCAAAGAGTTTAGTTGAAGCAAGCTCAATCTGGATGGATCATTTATATATCTCTGTAGCAAATTATCAAATTATATATGAAAGAGAAAAGGCGATCCATCGATGGCAAAGACAGAATGAAAAAATAGATGACTGGAAAGAGATCATTTACGATAAATTAAACGAGACGGGTCAGAGAAAAATGGCTCAAATCGAATTACTTTACGAGACAATTGTACCTAATTTTCAAAATATTGTCGTCGTATTACTCAAATTACTTTTATCAACTGTTTCTATTGGAAAAGATAAAGAAGCTGAAATATTGGAAGACATTAACATTACTCGAAACAGAGAAATTATTTCCAAATCTGTATCAGGTGTATTGCTGTCAATGTTGAAATGGTTTAAAATTTCACGTAAGTATCTTTTTTTTTTTTTTTTTTTTTTTAAAAAAAAAAAAGGCTCATAGACAACAAACTAATATTTGTTATAGATGTTCTTAAATTTGAGTATTTATCTCAAATATTGATTGATTCTGGATGTATGCTGTTAATTTTAAAGCTATTAGGTTTACAAGAGGTAGCATTACTTGCTTCTAAAAAGACTGATGATGATAGACAAAGGTTAGTTTGTTGATATACATATATCCATACTCGATTTAACCTTTTAATTAGTTTCTTTGGATATGTCAGACAAATGGAAATTGACTACGACGAAGAAGAGGACGAAGAAGAAAAGCCTTATACCAACACTCGAAATTTATTATGGCCTATCAATTTATTAAGAATACTTCAAATGCTGACCAAAAGAAAGATGCATCGCATATTACTGCTTGTACAATACAAATCATCTGTAAGTTTACTCTATTATTATTGATCTTGACACTTACATTCTATATTATAGGCTATATTAAAACGATTATTAAAAGTGGGTCATCCGGTTATAGACCTGTACGTATTAAAGAACTTAAAGAATCAGGTGCCCTATATGGGTAAAAGATGGAGATCATGTAAGTATGTAACATTTTTAGATCTACATATATATATTTACTCGTAATATTATAGCTAATATGAAGACAATATCTTCAATATACGCTCACTGTTTAACTAGTCTCAATGATGACTGGTTATCAAGCCCTGAGGGAAATGGCGATATGGAAGAAGGAGCTGTATGTGTAATTTATTTATGATCGATACTATACTAATACCTTGTTTTAAATAGATGAGGGAAGTCAATATTCGTATGCTATCTAGGCTCTATAATGGGCATCGCTATTTACCAAACATTCTGCCAAAAATGGATGATATATCTGGACCAGACAGTACTTTATTCTACTTTAATAATTACCCTGTTGAAGAGAAGGGTAGACGTTTACCAGAGTACAACTTAAATGAACCTATGCTTGTAGATGATGTTGAATTGGACTTGGACTTTAAAAACAATTATCAAAGTTGGCTTGGAGATAATGTATACTCGACTACTGACGATGAAGAAGAAGAAGAAGAAGATATTGATAGTGATACAGGACATATCGGTACGCCTTTACCTGATGCTTTACCTATGCCTATCACGGCTGACGATTTGGCAAACGAAATCAACAAGTTGTACCTGGAGGAGTTACAAAGAGAATTTATTGAAACAAAACAAAAAGAAAACGAAAGCTTGGTACAAGAAGATGGATGGGATAAACCTACGATCAGCACCACTGCTTGGGGATCAGTTCCGCTTGACGGTGCCAGCTCTAGTACTAAAGCAAATACATTTGGCGAAGAAGAAGAAGCTGATGAAGTGGAGCCTGAAGTCGATCCTCTACAGGGTATCAACTGGTGTGACTTAACCGAGGAAGATCTCAAAAAGAGATTAACGCTAGTCCAAGAAAAGACCGTACAAAGATGGCTTAATGTTGAAATGGATGATCCTAGATATTTAAAGGTATTGAATACATTTGAAGGCGAAGTTTTGGTAGACGATGAGGGATGGCCAATTTAAAAAAGATAATAAACTACATTTTAATATTTAGGAAGGTTAAAAATGTTTTTTTTTTTTGCATTGACAAATATAGTTCACCTAATAATAAATTACAATATAAAATTTAGAAAAAAAACATAGGGGCAATATATATTTATCTAATTATGATTAGTTTCGCGCAAGTCTGAATGAGCAGAACTTTAAATTTAAGCGGGGAAATTTTTGTTCACGCTCAAACAAAAAGCTTAAAGAGGATCGAATCATCCAAAAAAAGAATAAAAGCTTTTTAAGCTGGCGGTTGGCAAAATATTATTACTGGCTCTATACGATATATGATTGGCTTGTATATATCTAAATATAGTCAACTTGTACAAATATAACATTGTATGTGTTTACTATATGTAATGCCAGAATAGATAATAGTGGTACCTATAATATCTGGCTTGCAAAGGAGTGTAATCCTTTTTTTTTAAAATAATAATAATAATTAGCAATTCGTTCAGTATTTTATCAGATAAAACTTACCACGAACACCCTACAATATGGCTTAGTCTTATTACAGACATAAGACAGGATGAATTCACTTCTGATTGTGACAACACCACACTCACTATAGTTCTTCAAAGGAGCAGAAAGTACTTAAATGACGTCTAGTCTTCTTTTTTTTCTGTTTTTTCCATCCGCTTTTATGACAATAACAGTGCTTTCCAACATATTTCTTAGATAAAATATATATAAAAAATACGGGCGTAATACGTCTTACTGCGACTAAAAAAACGGGAAAATCCTAAACGCACGGTCGATTTACACGTTCAGAGAAACAAAAGTGAGACGCATTACTCTTCAATTACTTTTATAAATAGCCATTACTCTGAGAAGAACTATGTCGGCTTATATGAAACAACAAAAACTGTGGAAGTATCCCGCATATTTTTTTTTTACAAACTGCTTATACGAGCTATTTTAAGAGCAATATAATGAACGAATGGTTTACAAAAGAAAGTGTAGCTGCTCATCATAGAGTATACAGCATAGGGCTTGTTCTCGATGTACAACCTTCAACTAAATATTACGATGGTTTGGTAAGCTACACCTACATTTTACATACGTACTAGTATTTGTAAGACATAAGCAGCATCTTCTCCTATCTTCCTGCTACAACTTATAACTAAGCATATTTTGACTAGCTGAGATCTACTTTAGCATTGAACCATGTGCAGTTCTTTCAACTTTCGATAAATAAACAGTTCGTCTTTCTTTAGTCTCTTAATTTATAACAGTGATCAATAGTTCAAACATGATTACTATTATTTTATTAAGCTCAAATGTAAGTAACTTATTTTACCTATTGACTTCTAGTTAAGTAAGATATATAACGATAAGTTGATAAAGAAAGTAAAAACTAGCGAAATGCGGTAGGTAACTAACACGAAAGGCTAATTTTTTTTTTTTTTTTGTTTCTTTTGTAAATATCCCTTTCGCTGCTTACAGTCGATATAGCTACCAAGAATTCAAGTAGTTACTCTTCGTGAGACTTGCCGTATATCCTTGTACTAACGGTAATACTTTCGCAAGATAAGAAGCTTATACATATGTACATATTAAAAAAAAAAAACTTCAGCCAAGCTAATTTCTTTTACCGAAAAGTGCCACTTGAAACCCCTCACGCGAACAGTTTTTTAAATTTTAAAAACTGGGTGACACATCTTTCTTTCTTTTCTTCTTGGTTCCTTTTCAACAACAATAAAAATGAATGATTTTTCAAATGAGCCTGCTGAAGGTGCTACCTTTAGTATGATGGCACATACTTCACATTACGAAAGAGTAAGTAGCTTTATAACTTGTTTATATATAATATGGATGATGTAAATTTACCCTTTTTTTTATAAAAAAAGCGTTTTCAACATTTACTAGATCAAACTACACCTTATGTTCCTCATCGTTGGGCTGCCACTGGTGTACTTTTAATATTATTCATGTTGCGTATTATTTATGCTGAAGGATGGTACATTATAACGTAAGTAAACCCCTTTTCTTTTGGTGTACAAGGAGAATTAAACCATCTTTTTTTTTTTTTTCTTTTTATATATATATATAAAACTATAGATATGCTTTAGGTAAGAAGAAGAAATAGGAATGAAGGATGGAGAGGGCTGTTACTGATCAAAAAAGTTTTTTTTTTACGTAGGCATTTACATTTTAAACTTGTTCTTGGCGTTTTTAACACCAAAGTTCGATCCTTCAGTTCAATTAGACACTCAAGCAAACGAGATGGAAGAAGGACCTTCTCTTCCCATGAAGAATGATGAAGAGTTTAAGCCTTTTATTCGTCGTCTTCCTGAATTCAAGTTTTGGTAAAATATTTTAAAAATGAAAAAAAGGGAAATTAAAAAGGGGGGAGATAATGTTATAACGACGAGACTAATTCAAAAGGTTATATTAGGCTTTCTGTTACCAGGGCAACCATTTTATCCATTTTTTGTACTTTGTTTAGTATTTTTGATATTCCCGTTTACTGGCCTATTCTTTTAGGATACTTTATTATTTTATTCTGTTTGACGATGCGTAGACAAATCGGACACATGATCAGATACCGATACATTCCCTTTGATTTAGGAAAAAAGAGTTATAGTAACAGAAGAAGAGTTTAGGAGAATTGCAATTTTTATACAAGCTTTAATGTATATATATAAAAGAAAATTAATACTTTTAAGTGTAATAATAAACGGAAAGGATAAAAATATTTTCTTTCCCCTTTGGATAATATCGTATACTTCTAAGCAGTTTTTTTTTAATACACGTGAGAATGTGGTGTGTGTGAAATTCTTTTTCTGACTTAAAAAGCTTGAATCATCTTTTTTCCCTTCTTCCCCCCCCCCCCTCCTTCATGTCGAAACAAGGTACAGAAGAAGAAGAAATTTTTTAAGCATTAACTAATATATAATTCTCTGCTAGATTTAAAATATATCATTGATACCATTACCACAAACCAAGTGTCAGAATTTGAGCCTGGTCTGGTCAGAAATGCAAGCGTGGCGGCTATTATTCGTTGGAGGCCCTACATTACAGATCACATTCTTTCCTATCCTTTACCCGCAACACCGGCTGAATTCTTGAACCAATGCTGGATAAATGATTGTCATGGTGAAGCTGAAATTTTATTTATACAACGTGCTTCTCATCCAACAGATGTGTAAGTTTGTTTTTCCTCGTATAATTTCAAAAAAAAAATTATTAATTGTATAAACAAAGATGGTCAGGACATATTGCTTTTCCCGGAGGTAAAGATGAACCGAGTGATAAATCACATCTTGATACGGTAATTCGTGAATGCAGAGAAGAAATTGGTTTAGATCTTGCTAGTCCACATTTTATCCCATTAGGTACATTAGAGCACCGAAAAATCACTTCTTTGGAAGGCAAAAAATTAATCATGACATTGGTACCACACGGTAAAGTAAAAAAAAAAAAAAAAAAAAAAAAGTGACTTGCAAACATGAATTTTCTAATAAAGAAACGGGATTAGTTTTTTTGCAAGTGAGTCCTATAACGCCAGAATTTTCACTTCAAATATCCGAAGTTGCAGAAACCTACTGTAAGTAAATTATATAAACTTTTTTTTATGCGGCTTATCTAAAACATTCTTTTTTAAAAAGGGATATCTATACGTTACTTATTGCAAGATCCTATTGTAGCATATGCACCATTTATTGACGCTAACCTAGAACCGGGACAAAAAGTACCTTGGCCTACATCTGTACGCGTACCTGCTATTCAGTTCAAAACGGCGACCGAATCGTCTACACCTCATTTATGGGGCATGACCCTTCGAATGACTCAAGATATTGTTGGCATGAAACCATCTCGTACTTATATGACTGAAGAAGAATATAAAGAGTTTGAAAATAAACAAGCCAAGCTTTAATAAAAAAAAATTACTTACTTATTTATTTATTATTATTAATATCAAGTAGCAGTATTGCAGCATTATTAAGTTAGTATGTAGTACAAGGGGTTAATTATTAGGACGTATTATAATTATTAAGTCTATATGCGATTTGTAATATGTAAAATGTAAAAATAAAAAAAGGAGGGGGGGGGATGACGAGATTAATGGTGTTTATATTCGTTTTGCAAGTAAGCGTCAAAATGAGGTGTACCTGGTGTTGTGGGGGAAGGGGGTTCAGAGCAAGTGGGAGAAGTAGATGCCGAAGGATAAGAGGCATAATCATCACCCGAGTTACGGGATGTCATTAGCACCTTAAGAGGAGACTTGCGAATAGAGAGTAATGGAACATGATCGTATGAATTTAAAGTTTCTTCTTCCTCTTGGTTCAAATGATGATGAGAGATGGCATCGGTATCTTGTTGGTTAAAATCAAGATCAGCTTCCTTCATCAAAAGAGCCTCAGTATCATCATTATCACGTCGGTCAAGAGTCAAGACAAATTTTTCCATTTCAATTGAACGTACATAATTAGCAAATGATTTCTTGACAGGTACCTTGGATTGAATATAATCTAAACGAGTTGAACAATTGGGTCGGATAGTAGGGAGATAACGACGGAAAAAGAAAAACGCAAGCGTAGCGTAAATTGAGCCGCCTACGAGATCAATTAGATAATGATGGGTTAAATACATGGTGGCAAACCACATCCACATAACATGGAAAACACAATAGGGTCTTAATTTGGGACATAACCATGACAAAAACAACATCTCAATCGTAGCACAACCAGAGTGAAGTGAAGGAAATGCACCAAATACAAGTGGTGAATTACCGAACGTTGTTCCATATAGATTTAAACCTAAAATATCATCAATTCTGGCTAAACCACCTGGTTGGCCATGTACCGAATAATCAGCTGGAGCGGAGCCATAGCTGAGCTCATACCCTAAAGAAAAAAAAAATGGTAAGATTTTTTTATACTAATGAAACACTCGTTCCTTAAAATTTACATGGAGGGGAAGTAGGAAATAAAAGTTGAGTCAAGACACCGGCTAAATTCATATAACCAAAAGCTTGACCAAAAACCGCCAAAGAACCGGGAGGACCATAAGTAAAGAGCAAACCAGAAAATATAAAGGGAAAAGCAAAATGAATGACACCATAAGGAATCCAAGCAAATATATCTAAGATGGGATGGGTGTGTTTTGAAATGATTTCAGAAAGATTGGCACCATAAATGACTCTCTCCAAAGTTGGAAGTAAATTTACAAAGATATGTTGAGGTTTAATGTGATTAGGGAGAAATTTAACTGCGTAAAAAGTAATAAGCCAAGTAAAGATAGCCATTGCAGGTAATGTGAAACGTCTAAGGTATGGTATAAATGGTGAAGCTACAAGACTAATTGCAATCAAGATCCTTAACCAAAGAGCCGGTGATTCAATATAATACATGTTGAATAAACCAAGTGCTGCAAGTATAGGGTATTGTAACCAATTCCATTTCCAAGGTTTGGATAACTCAATTGCTTTCTGAAACATGTTGTTGTTAAAAAATTAGTTGCTATGGTAATGGTATCTATTGTAACTATTTTTTTTTTCTTTTGTTACAAAGAAAAAAAAAAAAGAAAAAAAAAAGAAAGATAAACAGGAAAAAAGAGTGTTAGAGAGAACCAAAAAAAAATTTTTTTAGGTTCCCTTTTTATATAAATTTCGGGATCTGTAATAGATAGATTTCCTTTTTAGAGCGCAGCAGTTTTTTTGAGTATAAAACTCAACTGTCAAGTAAAGTGTGGTTATTCGTAATGTTTATAAAACCGTGTCATTATTTTCGCCGAAGCGGCAGTTTTACTATAAATGGGAATTTTGTCACAACGGAAAAGCCGGTCAAAGGCAATCCGAGTAACCTTAATTTATTACACCCGATTTATCCGGAATAATGAGACGCCGAGAAAAAAAGTTAAGCTTTTCTTTTTTATACTGTGAATAATAATAGAGAACCTGTTGGTTAATGAAAAGATGTTAGTACCTAATAAAGTAGGTGGTGTAAATTACTAATTTCTTACCTATCTAACGTTTATCAAAGCGATAACAAGGGCGGAAAATTACTGGAGACGTGGTTTTTTTCCAACTGTGAGGGGATTCAAGTTTTTTCGCTTCTCTCCTCTCGAAAAAATTTCAGGCCTTCGTGCTGATTCCCTTAAACTAATTAAAAATTTTTTGAAATTCAAGACGGCAGCCAAGTCTCTATTCCATAATCTAAACTTTGTAACCTCTTCTGTAACCTTCTTTGGATCTAAAATTTTTTGATTCTTGCATCTAAAACATTAATGGGGGTTATATATAAGCTTTTTAATTCATATAATAGTAATATATAGTTTTACCTTAAAAATCCATGGCACTTTACAGTAAGATTTTTTGAACGTCGATATGGTCTTGGGTTAATACATTCTTTAAAAGTTTCAAGTTGGTGTTCGCAAGATGGGCAGATATTCGAGGTTTTGTATTCATCAAGTAGATAAACCTGAAACCCTTCTTTTCTTAACATTTTTTTTCATTCCTTTCCCTCGAATTGGTTTTTTAAACTTCATATGACAGGCAGACCAATTTCCTAAAATAAGGACACAATCATTTCCAAACTTTTCCCTAAGGTTTTCTGACAGTCGTTTGTCTGCTTGTATCTGATTGATATATGATGAAAGTTTCATCTTTCTGAAAGGAATCAAATTATCTTGCCTTTGATTTTTTCAACATCTTCATTGCCATAATACTCTTTCAGCAAAGGAGAAACTTGAACTCTAACTTTTAAATATTCGACATAAGCATCAACATTAACAGTTGACGAAGAGCATTGACTTAATTTATTTTCACGCTCTTGAATACTTGCTGGTTTAAATCGTTGACGAAGCTTTCTAAATTTTGCCGATTTTAGTTCTTTAGCCTTTTGATTTCTCGTATAGCGGTGCATTTTCTTTTTCTTAGCTGTACTATCTTCGTGCATACAATATAAAAGGCCTCGACGACCAGGATCAATAAGCACAGCTTTTCCTTTTGTAGCGAGCAGTTCTTCTTTCGGAATCTCTTCTATGTACTGGAAATCTTCTTTTACAACATTGTTTTTAGGACCGCTTGTACTACTTTTTGAGGTTTCAAAGTTTTGCTTCACTATTGATATTCCTACACCATCCGTTATTATTGTCCCTCTAAACTTTATTGATTTATTTGGACCTTGATCTTTTAAAGCTTCGTTAGATATATTGACAACTTTTCCCCATATAGATGATTTATCTAATTTGCTTCTTTTCGAGTCTTTTAAGATCTGATTATTTAAGATCATAGTATCTATAGTCATATATGATGATATAAATGTATTTCTCAAAGGGAGGCATTGGAATAATTTAAATTTGTACGATTCGCATATTTCTGCTAGCTTAAAATAAGCTTTCAGGTAGTTTACCGGGTTTGCTATTGCATCATAGTAAATAGAAACCTTTTTGAATTTGTAATTCTTTGGGTAAGATGAGATAAAGTTGTTAACATGTTGTATAGCTTTTTGATCTAAAAAATCCTTTGGAATTTGATTTATATCTTTTGATGAAATGGCTAGTTTAAGTTATGTAACAGGGCCTGTGATATCACTTTTAATAGCAAGTTTGATCTCTTCAACAGAACAGCCTTTCTTTCTCATATCATCAGTAAGGTGAGATATACGTTCTTTAAGTTTAACCATTTTGTTAATGGTCATTCTCAGCTTGTTTCCGAATTGTACAATTATAGCATTATGGTAGGCAGTTTGAGCTCTTGGTCAGATAGTAGATGCAAAAGTATGTTTCTTTTTACTTACACCAAGATAAAACGTATGTGCGGATTAATTGGATTGAAACCAGTGCTAAAGTTTAACGGTCTAAATATCAAAAGAGAATTTGCTATGGCCGTTTTCCTCGAATGTTAGTAGATATGGTTGATATATTTTGAGTTCCACCAGCTTTTCACTATCTTTCACTATCTTAGTGAAGGTTCATTTTTAAGTCGTTTTTTTTTTCATTTTTATTTTGTTACATTAAATTATTTTTGTGAGAACTATAGTGAAATTTAAAAATTCACTATGTCGACGGGGTGTGTATTATGCAATTTTTTATTTTTATAATTATCTATTTTAAGGAATATGTGTAGCGCCCCTTGCTTGACGCACTTGTTGAAGAATTCTCTTTTGACGGATTTCTTCATCTTTAAATGCAGATTTTGTAGTCTTCTTTTCTTCTCGACGATTCTATATAAAAATAAAAATAAATTGATGAGTCATCTTCACAATAATAAAACGCGTATAAATGGGTAATATTATTACCTTTTTAGCTTCTTTGACTGCTTGTTTTCGTGCCTTCTTTTCTTCTTTTGTCTCTTCCTTTGTTCTAGGTGCACCCTTATTTTCAGCTTGTTCACCATCAGATTCTTCCTCTTCCTCTTCTTCCTCTTCTTGTTCTTCAGATCTGTTCTTTTTTGATGCCCTCTTTTTACGCTCAACTTCTACAAGAATTGGCATACCAGTCTTGGGATCAATTCTAATTCTCTTTGAGGGACCTTTATCGTTAATTAAAGCAGGGTGGTTTTCAAGATTAGAATAAGTAGAAACAATACTTTGACAATCCCAAGTTTCTCTCTTCTTCATTTCAGGTCTTTCCAATTTAGGCTGAAGCGCAGCCTGTGTAAGTTTTTGTCTTGGCTCGTGAATTTCTTCTTCGTGAATATGTGTCTTTAATAAACCTTGGCGCATACTATCAAGCTTGGCAGCGGATGTTTCTCCTTCCATTTTAGGTTGCATCTTTCTGCCAACAATTTCATATTTTTCTAAAAATTCATCTAAAATAGCATCGAAATCAGCACGCTCCTCCTTTTCTTCGCCGCTTTCGTATTCACTCTCATCATCATCGTCAGCGTATTCTTCTTCAATCTTTTCAAATCTATCATCTAATAATCGAAGTTGAGAATTACGGTGCATAGCAGAAGATGAAACAGAGAAACTGGTTCCCTTTGACTTAGTTTCAGCTTCATCATCAAATTCATCATCAGAACCACCACGGTTTTGGTTTAACTTGAATCTATAAAAAAAAAAGCAGTTTAATTTACACAGTTTTTGTAGTAGTAATAATAATAATAATAATGGTAAATTACTTTTTGAAGGCTGCTTGCCAATCATAGTTTTCTTCACCAACTTCATCACCTTCTTGGTCCTGTTCTTCTTCATCTTCATCTTCATAATATTCCTCGATCTCTTCTTCTGAATCAAAATACTCTTCATCTTCAGCAGGGTCATAAGCTTCACCTTCAGCATTTAAAGCCTCAAAGAAATCTTCCTCCAAATCGTTTTCAACATACTCTTCATCTGATAAAGCTTCCAAGACTTCACGAAGTCTAGGATCCATATCGGGTTGAAGACCGTTATCAAGACCTGTAGGTTGGTTCATAACACCAACCTTCATTTCAATGCTTGAAGGCAAAACTTCAGTAGGTAAATGGAACAAGTTGGGGTTCTTTTGTTCTCTGTGGACTTCATCATCTTTAAACATGGAATCCAATGTGTTGGTCTTTTCTTTTTTACCGGGTGCTTCCAAAAAGACTGTGTCAACGTTACCCATAGGCTTTAAATGTTGAGTATAATCGTATTCACCGTCGTCATAGTAAATACCGTATAATGCTGCTTGACCAATACGTCTGTTATTTAAAAAAAATGAGTTTTGGTTACTTTTTTTTTTTTTTTTTTTTTTTTTTTTTTTTTTTTTTTTTTTTTTACAACTTACTTGTCAATTTCGTCTTGACTCAACTTTTCTGGCTTTTCATAGACACGATCAATCTCGGCTTGAGATTTATGCTATATTTAAAAAAAGAAAAAGAATGAGACCATAACGCATATACACAGGAAAACTATTTTTTTTTTTTTTTTTTACCTTCAACAAGTTAGGGTTCAAGACTTCACGCAAGACACGATCAGGGGCCTCAGTGTCATTGATAAGAGGATCCTTTTGCGATCTATGCACTACATGGAAATGCTTTGCTGCTTTCTTGTCAATAAAAGGTTTTTTTCCCATTTTAATATTTTTTTGATACAGGAAAAAGAAAAAAAACTACAAAAAAAAAAACTGTTTGATGCTTTGATTTCAAATAGTGGCTTATGAGATACATTGTAAACATTTGATTGGCCTGCTTCCGTTAAAAAAAACATATTACCGCCCAATACAAAACTTAACGTTTTTCTTTTTTTTTTTTTCTTCATCATCTTTTTTTAAAAAAATATTACAAAATGTCTCAACTTGTTGCCCCTGTTCTCCCTGACCATGTCAAGAAGCCTAATGAAGAAGAATATAAAAAGACTTTAGAACAAATCAACAGTAACATTGAAAAGATTCAAAAGCAATTTGTAAGTTTTGTGTCCCCTTTTTTTCCCTTTTTTTTTATTAAACCCTTCTTTTCTCATCATCATCATCATCTATATTTTTAGGATGCTGTTAGAGAAAAGATTAACAAACTTCCTGCAAAGGGTGATAACGCTCGTCGTGAAGAAATTAAACTTGAATTGGCCGAGATTCGCGATAAGCAAGCTGAACTCAAGAAGAGCCGTAAAGCTGTTTACGAACAATTAGATGCTATCAACGATTCTATTCGTAAGAAGGTAAATAAAATAAAATGATTTCATATATATCTACGTGTTTATTAACACTTTGCGTAACTATGCTTTTAGGTTGGTTCTATCAAAGGTTTCCAAACAAAGATTCCTTTCAAGACCACCGAGGAAGTTGATGCTCGTATTAGGTAAGTTAACATGCGAGAAGGGAAAAAAATATGGCTTTTAGGCGCGAGATATCCTAACGCGTTTTTTTATTATAATTGTAGTGAACTCGAAGGCAAGATTGAAGCCGGTGTTAGAATTGTAGAAGAAAAGAAGGTAAAAGAATATGAGAGAAAAGAGCAATTAATTGTGTGGGGGTAATTAATTTTTGTAAGTAGATGCTTCAAGAAATTACATTATTAAAGCGTAACCGTCTTTCAGTGGAAGATGTTGATGATCAACAAAATGCTATTAATAAGGAAAGAACTATTCACGATGAGCTCAAGAAGAATATCGATGACTCTGAGGCAAAGAAATTAAGTGATCGTTACGAACAACTCGACCAAGAGTTCAAGGAGCTCTTTGCTGATCAATCCAAGCAACGTGAAGCACGTAACCAACTCTACGATGAACGTAACCGTCTCAAGACATTATTAGATGAAGAGTACGCCAAGATGCGTACACTTCGTGACGAACACCGCAAGAACAACGATGAATACTATACTTTTGTCCGTCAATTAAGAGATTTTAAGAGAGAACAAGAACAACTTCGTAAGGTACAAGAAGAAAACGAAAAGCGTCAAGAAGCTGCTAAGCAAGAACTTGAATTAGCTGCTTTACCTGCCTTTGAAAGTGAAATTGCTCTTTGTGATAACTTGGCCATCTTTTTGGAAGGTTTTATTTCTAGTAATAAGACCGCTGCTGCTACTGCTTCCCCCGCTGTTGTTGCCGAAGCTTTTGAAGGTATGATGATCAAGAAGAAGGATGATGAGGTCTTCTTCGCTGGTAGCAGTAAGAAGAACAAGCAACAAAAGAATAAGGATCCCAAGGAAAAGAAGTCTGATATCCTCAAGTTACCTCTTGCTACTATGGAAGCCTTCTTCGATATCAAGGTCACTGTCCCCACCAAGATTTCTGAAATTCCTGCTACTCTCTTAAAGTTGAAGGAGCGTAAAGCTTATTATATCGCTGAGCAACCCAAGGTAACTGAATTAAACAAGAAGAATGCTGAACAAAAGATCGCTGCCATGTTAAAGGAAGAACAAGAAGAAGCTGCCGCTGCCGCTGCTGCTGCCACTACTACTATTACTACTGAAGCTACACCTATTACAGCTGAAACTGAGTAAAAAAAAAGGAGGAGGGGAGAAAAAAAAAGTATACTATTAGATTTTTCATGCAATTTTTTTATATTTGCAACAACCATTTAAAAAAAAATATTTATAAAAAAAAATACATATAAAAATATTTACATTATTCTCCAAGAGCTTTTATTATTATTTATTTATATGTACATTACGAGTCATAAATATGAAATACGGGCCTTGTTAATATATAAGCGTCTCTGTTTTCGATCAGTTTGTAGTAATCATATACGACGGCTTGAATTCTAAAACCATTACGCGTATAAAACCGAATTGCTTGTTCATTTGCAGTCTGTACGTGTAAATAAAGCGAGGTGACAATTGGGTTGGTGGCTCGTCTAGCATTTTCCATAATATTTTCAATCAATATACTACCTATAAACGTATATGTATAAGTGATATCCGTTTAATTACAAACATTGTACCTAAGCCTAAACTTCGGTAGTTCTTAAGCACCCCAAGCGTCATCATGTATACCCTGGCTGTGTAATTAGCATACTTGGAAGATTCTAAGCGACAACAAACCGCTCCCGCGTACTGATTATCGTAATAAACTAGGAGGGAAGGGACAACTTTTTTTTAAAAAAAAAAGAAAATGCTTCAATAGAAGGGTGTTTTTGTGTATTAAACCTACTTAGCTTGGCCAAGTCTCCCGCATTCATCACTTCTTCATAGAATTTCTCTCCATAACTAACTGGAAAAACACGTGCATGTAAATCCACCAAGTCTGGTAACGTTTCATTGGTAACGCTACCAAGCGATATACGTGAAGTAATAGGTATTGAGGGCACCATTAGAATAAGAAGTAAAAGAAAAAATTAATTTTTTTTAAAAAAAAAAGTGTGAGTATTATTTCAGAAGAAAAAAACATTGGCTTTTTTTGGGGCAACGTTGACTTTTAAAAAACACACTCAAGTTCCTGCAAAGAGAAAACAAAAAGAAGAATTATATATCCAGCAACAAAAAAAAAAGAGAAAATGTACAAGTAGTAATCCCAAGAGACAATGATTTTCTAATTGTAGGTAATAATTACACACTTAAATAAGCAATGATTTTTAAGTAACTAGGTAATGCAATTAAAAGTGTTTATGTGAATCCAGACCTTTTTATATCTATTGCTATAAAATGCTATTCTTAGAAATACCTTCCAGAAAAATACTACACTTATATCTTTAAAACTCATTGTTATCTTCACGGCAGATAAATTTAAATCCGAAATCGATTATCTCTACAACAATTTTTGCTGTCAATGATAATACATATAGCGTACTATCGAATTACTATTGCTGTCATTCGACAGTATAGCTGTTGTTAAGAGAAGAAAAAAAAAAAAAAAAAAAAAAAGCCTGGTGCGCCTATCATTTCCGAAATGAAACCTCAAAAGCTACTTCAAAAGCCACGATTTTTTTTAGGCTTAATCTCTCTCTCTCTTTATTTTATTTTTTAAAATAATAAAAAGATGTCGGTGCCTTCTTTACCAAATATACTGGAGTCATATGTTTCAACAGAACCAGTATCTCGTATTCACGAACAAAAAGATATAGACCAGTTTATCAAAACAAAGGCCTTTGATCGCATCATGACCTTTGTCATGTTAATCAACCAAAGTGTCTTGAAAAAGGAGATATCCGATCCTTGCTTTATTTCACCCGTAAGCAGTTACTACTACACACATGTATAACCTATATTAAATATTATATTAGCAAACACAACGTGTACTTGATATGCTTGATAAACTAGATGCCTGGCTTGAAGAGTTTCCACCTTTAGCTAATGCACAACGATTTGGTAATAAAGCATTTCGATCCTGGGCAGCAAAGTTAAAAGAGGTAAGAGGTTTTTTATTTTGTGCAAAAAAAAAAAAAAAAAAAAAAAAAAAAAAAAAAAAAAGAGGGTTTGATGTATTTAATAAACCTGTAGAATTCAACTCAATTGATGGAAACAATTTTACCAACTTCGCTTCATATCGCCATTCCTGAATTATCAGAGTATTTGACAAAAGGGTTTGGTAACGAGACTCGAATTGATTATGGTTCTGGGCATGAACTTAGTTTTGCAGCTTGGTTAGCAGGTATTGCATTATTAGGAGGGTTTGATCAAAGTGATTATCAAGCAATTGGGCTGAGAATCTTTGTAAAGTAAGGTTTTTTTTAAGAAGTGTAGAAGAGGGAAAAAAAGACAACTTATAAAAAAAAATAGGTACTTGGAATTAGTACGTAAAATTCAAACAAGATATTCTTTAGAGCCTGCTGGTAGCCATGGTGTTTGGGGGTTAGATGATTATCAATTTTTACCTTATGTTTGGGGAAGTGCGCAATTAATTGGTGAGTTTTTTTTTTTTTTTTTTATAAATAAAACAAATAGTTAAAAATTGTACACATAGATAATGACAGGCTATCGCCAAAGTCAGTTCTGAATAAGGAAATGGTAGAAGCATATGCCAGTGAAAATATGTACTTTAGATGTATTGAGTTTATATTACAGGTAAATCGAAGTAAAAGTAAGGTGATAATAAAAAACTAACTAATGTATAAAAATAGGTAAAGAGGGGGCCTTTCTTTGAACATTCGCCCATGTTAAATGATATTGCTTCTGTATTAACTTGGAATAAAGTTAACTCTGGTATGACTAAAATGTATGTTGCCGAAGTATTAAAAAAGGTGCCTGTAATTCAACACTTTAAATTTGGCTGTTTATACCCTTTTGAACCCTAAAAAAAAACTGGCTTTTAAAAAGTTCAGGTGTGTACTGTGACTCTATTAACTTTAGTAAAAATAAAAAATTTCTTTTTTTTTTTTTTCTTTTTTTTTTCTTTTTCTACCAACTACAAAATATAAACATTATCACAATAAAGTACCTTAAAAAAAAGAATTAGAGGTATCCTTTATTTCTTTTTCTCTCTCTTATATTTCAATGAGGTTTCTTCATGACAGTTATAAGAAAGAGCCATTAGTTGAGTTAGATATTGAACCTAAACCGGTATTTTATATTGGACCTGCAACAAGAGAAAATCCATTATCACAAATACGAACCAAATTATTAGGCAATGTTTATTTTCGTGACCCAAAAATGAAGTGGAACCGTATCACTCTTCATTTTATTGGTACAGCAGGATTAGATATTACTGCACCTTCAGCTACCCTTCCTGCTGATGTAGTATCTGCCACAACTGATCTACAAGAAGCAATTACATCAACCACACATTTAGAAACAACTGTTACAGTATGTGAAGTAGAAAAGGAATTAATCTTTAATAATCAAACTGTAATTGATTTCGGTCTTCATTTACCTCCTTATTTACCTCCAACCATAAGGACAGAACACTCTTTCGTAGAATATAAATTATCCGTCTTGTGTACTGGCGCTGGACCATTTGGGAAAAAATTTCGAGTCCAAAAACCGGTTACGGTCTATCGACATTATTTACCAAGTCCTAGCTCTTTAATACCAAGTGTTGAATTCGGCGGTGTAAGAGAATGGTTTGAGTGGTTTGCTGATGTGCCAAAGGCTACTGCAATAGAAGCTGGTGAAGTCGTTATTGCATTAAGGTGGTCCGTAGAAAAAGAACTTGTTGATGTTGATAAAATTGAAGTTTGTTTACAAGAATTAGAAACCTATAGGTAATTTTTTTTTTATTGTTATGGTTTCATATGTCAAACATATTATTTGACAGATTTCTGGTTGTTTCTTTTTAGATTCAGCACTAAAAGTGGAGTACATAATTTAACTCCTATTGTAACACAGTTTCCAAGCACAGAATATATTCCACCTTCCTTTTCGAATAGTTCAGAAACTCATTTTGTACGTACACCTATTCCATTGACTCCATCTAAATCAATTAGAACACATCATTTTGATCCCTTTTTGGAGATTACTCATCGCATCAAAATAATTATACGTTTCAAGTCTTTGAGCGTTACTGCGACACCCATTGTAGTTGAATTTCCTATTATTATTACAGATTTTCCTTCTGATACTACAGCAGATTATTTTACAGATCCCATGTCTCCCTCACAATCTTTATCGACTCTCTCTACTGAAAATAGTAGTATCGTCTCGTTACATCCTCCGGCTGGCTCCGTACAACCTGGCGGCGATGAAGTACCTTGTATCGATCTAGAATTGCCAGAATATACTCCTCCTTACGAAAGGAACTTAATTTTTGAATCATAAATAATACTTATATACCTCTATCTGTAAATTTATTAAACTTTGTCTCTCTCTTTTTTACTTTTTTTTTTTTTTTTTTTTTTTTTTGCATTAGAATTAAAAAAAAAATGAGTTCATTGTTGAAAGTCTTTTTTATCATAAAAAAAAAAATAAGCATATAAGTTAATGTATAAACGAAAGGAGATTGTGGTATTCAAGTGTTAGTGTGTGTACGTATGTGTGTGTATATTATTGAGATATTTCTTCAGGTTTTCTGCAATGGATAGAATGCCACTTGACACAAATCTTGCTTTTTTTAGCTTCAGCGGCGCACTCTTGAAGATGACCGATATAAGCTTCAGGGTCATTCCACTCGGGTTTAAGTTTAGACAAGACACCTCTAAGGTTCGTATAAGCATGGTTATAATCATCCCAAAGTAATTTACCTACTTTTCCACTATGATTCAAAGGAATGTATGTAATTTTCTCTTCAATATTAACAAAACCAGCTTTGGCTAATCTATCTTTTAACTCAATTGCAATATCAGGAGGTAAACCACGATCGGTTGACATTTTAGTTACTATAAAAAACAAAACAAAAATTAACTATTTTGCTTTCTCATGGATTAGTAAAAAGTGAGTATTAAATTACACATTGATTGCAATAGGTTCATTGCAGGGCCAGCGTCTTTCAAGGTTTTCAAATCAGGCTATTTTTTTTTTTTTTTTTTTTTTTTGGTATAGAAAACGTGGCTCTTAGAATAATATAAACATATACATTCTCTTTGCTTGTATTACCTCTGCCAATTCAAAGTAACCACCAGGTTTTAATACTCGATATAAATTAGCAAGTGTCTATATTTTAAAATAAAGACTATTTTAGTACCTAAATAAAAAAAAATCTGGAATGTATATTTACGTTGGTCCAATCATCCGAAGTTAAACCTAAAATAAGTAATCTTTGATGGATATAGTCAAAGTAATTGTCCTCATAAGGAACATCTTTTGCAACGTTACTGAGCATGAATTCTACATTGGCTGGTTTGATATCTTCAGGAAAGACACAGGATGCATCAATACCATGGAATGTCGAGCGAGGGTATGTTTCACCCATCTCAAATGTCCAGGTTGCAGGTCCACAACCTGAGTCTAAAACTACGATACCTTCCAAAAGTTTTTCTTTCACAGGTGCGAAATAGTTGCTATATAGGCGAAGAGTTTTTTTTTTTTTTTTAAAAAAAAAAAAGATAGGATGAGATAAACGATGACATTTTATAGTATGACTTTTTTTTTTTTTTTTTTTTTTTTTTTTTTTTTTTTTTTACCCTTGAAGAGCGTATCTAAAAATCCAATGTTGTTGATGTACACGATCTACCTCTATTGAAAAAAAAAAACTTGTAAGACACTTCGTGGATTTCGATCTTTAACTATCGTATTACCAACCATCATCATCGTTGGGAAAAACATAAGCTACTGCGGTATCAGCATGGTATCTTCTTCCCTCTTTATATTGGAAACTGTAACCGTTGCTAGAATTGGCATTTCTTGTAGAGCTAGTAGGACTAGTTACAGACGATTTGTCTGTTGAATTCGTGGTATGCGAATCTTTTCTACCAGAGCTGCGATCTAAATCTCGGTGAGGACCCTTCGATCCTCGTTTCTCATACGCCTCCTCTCGTTTTGAAAATAGGTTTCTTAACGTTGATATAATTCCCATTATTTGTTAAAAAAAATAAATGGAAAAAGAAAGAAAAAAGGAAAAAAAAAAAAGAAACTGATAATATAATAATGTACTGTATATTACATGCGCGCGGTTATAGCGAACCTTTTTCAAATTACTTGTTACACTATAATTGAAACATCAGGGAGCGGTGTTTATTTTGTATACATTTATATAAAAAAAACTTATAATAATGGAGCTTACCATAGTCCAATCACCCTAAAATTTCAAATAAAGCCGAATTTTCACGACTTATAAAGATAGGTATTTAAAAATATATACGCTTTTATTCTATGGACGGCAAGTTAAAAGCTCCTGCTTATTTGTATTACTTTTATTATAAAAAAAACAACCATTAGGTATTCTGTACTACCAGCACACAAGTAATAAAAACAGTAATTATGTCGTGCTTCTTTGTCAGATAAAATAAAAAAAAAAAGATGGGTCTATTTTTGTTGAATGTAAAAACCAGATAAAAAAAACAGGTTTGCATATCTTGCACAATTTCATACTCAACATGTATAATGTTTTAGTATTACTTGAATCCGATTTTTCTTAAAAACATTGTCTTTTCCAAACCACAAGTATTCTTCATTTTTAATTGCAAGTCATATGAGCTTATTTTCTTATACCCCTCTAATACGCCGTATAGATTCGTACACCCTACTTTTCTTTTTTGTACGCCATAACGGACCGAGCTTTTATATTATGTTAAATTTAAATATCGAAAAGCTCTATAAAACGGGTCACTGCACCTGTTGAATTATTCCTTTTACAGTCAAGTTGTCATTATATAATTCGACAGTAGCCTAAAATAAAAGGTAGTGTACGAATCAAATCGAATCGAATAAAAGTGATACAATGTACTGTTTGTAAAGTTTTCTCTCTTTTTTTTTTTTTTTTTTTTTTTTGTGTGTGCATTCTATACAAAGTGACTATTTATAGAGTTAGAGGCCATATATTTACAACAAATAAGCGTTTTTGGTTTTGTTTAGCAGTAAAACAAAATAAACTTTAAAAGCAATAACAGTATAGAGTCACAAGGGGATCTATGAGTGGGAACATCAAATAGTTTAATTTCTTATCGTTATTATTTTTCGCTAGAGAGATGTGCCGCGGTGCACATGAAAATAGGTATAGTCAGAGCGAGACTTGGGATAAAACAAATTAAGTGCCTTTTTACTATCGCACATGAATTCAAGTTTATTAAGTAAACTTTTTTTTCCTTCTTATATAAATCTGTTGTTAAAATTATTTATACCTCTTTTTTTCAAAATCCCTCAATAGAATGTCTCATACTTATTAAATATTAACCATTTTTTTTTTTTTTTTGATAGAGTAACATTAGATAGTATATAACATTTCGGGTTTTTTTTATTTCAAAAAAAAATCTTTATCTATGGCTTCTATTCAAACAATGCGAGTTTTCTAGGTGTTAACCGTAATTAGAAATGAACAGTGCTTCTTTAAAGTTCTTCGGAAATGGAAATAGAACCTATAGTCTTGAATATTTTATTTTTGGGAAAGAAAAATCGACATAGAAAGGAGTGAAGTACCCTGCTATTATTCTTACTACGTAAATTATAGAGCGTGGCGTCGGGACTATATTATGTAATTTTTTGACTGAGTTAGGTTTTAGGTTGTAGGGCACGTACCACCTATATCTCTGTAAGAGAGAAAACAGAATGCATTGAATCGTACTTTTTTTACTCTTCCCCTTTTTCAAAAAATAGTCTATATATTTTAGTATGTATAATTTTGCTAGCAGGTAATAATAGGTGTAGTAACTAAACTTGGGGAGACACAATTAAATCTATTTCACAATACTGATAGTCTAATAGTTTAAAAAAAATCCCAGCCGTACCGTGTAACCATTATAAAGGCGGTGTTCCTAACAAAATACCTCACTGTTGAGCACCACCATACCCTTATAAACAAGATTTCATTTCAAACATATATACGAAATATATATCACTTTATGTTTAACTTGATTATATAATAGTAACGTAGACAGATGCATTAAAACTACGTAAAGCTATACATATAACATTTTTATTTTATTCTTTTTATTAGATGTTTCGAAAATTGTACTACGAAACACAAATTAGAATGTCAATGAATTAGTTCATAGGCTTTTTGGCAATGTGAGCGTAAAAGTTAATAGAAGCATCGTTGATGGTTGCTTCGGTAGCACAATTTTTTAAAAGGGCCGTAAATTTTGTCTGTCGAAAAACACTCGAGTTCAATATTTATAAGACACATGTGATTTTAAAGAATATACTTACCAAGGTCATGGATATACGATATTAAATGACCGGCATTATGTAAGTATCTCAAGTTTGGCCCAAAGAATTTTTTTTTTAGATAACACAAAACGTTATGCGTTTATTTAGCTAAAACGCTAACCTCAGAAATCTCGATATATCCAAAGTACAATACGAAAGAATTTTTATTACGTATATATTATTTCCTACTTTAAGGGAGTAGTGTTACTTTACAAGGCGATCAATTTCTGTTATTGTATTTGTTTAATTTAGTTTACTGACGTTGATTTTTGACAAGAACTCGCCGTCTACGTCCTGTGGGAGAAGGCAAGGAATTTTTCGTTAGCATAAAAGCCTTGTCATTTTCCTATATTCGGATGTATTCTTCACGATTAGTTTGTTTTTCCGTTTGTATTTATAGGAGTATAAGACTTCTAAAAGAGGAGACAGAGAAAATAAATGTAACTAAGCATTGATTCAATTTAAGTACTCTCTCGTTGCATTATGTAACCGCGTTTCTTTTAGGCCTACACTCGTATACTACTTATGCTAAAATTAAGCTATAATCAAAAAATATATACTTTCTTTTAAATAAATTTACTGTGGTAATCAAGAAGTTTATATAAAGATAGAATATTGTAGTATTGTGACATTGGTTATAATCCGTGTATATATATAGAGCTACACTGGAAAGTGTACCTTTTTTATCTTTCTAGAATTCTGTACTACCACAACTCATTGAAATAGAGGCATTTGGAATATTAAACAAAGGTAATTTTATTATAAATTAAGTTACCCTAGTAACTAGTTAAGAGTCTTTTGAGCATAAATAGTATACCATCCAATATTAGTCTCTTTGGTATTTGCTTCGCTGGCACAATTTCCCAAGAAAGTTTCATATGCTTCCAAATTTCCCCATTTAGGATTAGACTTTGCCATCATAGGTCTAATATTCATATATCCGTGATAGTAGTCGCTCCTTTTTGAAATAGAACCATATGTACTTGTGAATAACTCAAGTTTAAAATTCAAATATAAGTGATATTTACCAAATCAATTCACCACCTCTACCGCCATGGTTTAAAGGTAAAAAGTCAAGCGTTTCTACTGCATTGACAAAACCAGTCTCTGTAACTCTGTTTTTAAGCTCTGTTGCAATAGTAATGGGTATATCACGAGATTCCATCATTTCTGCCACTGAAAATTGTTAGTATGAATATATATATGTAAACATTATTTAATACATAAAAAAGCTACTTACATGCGATATGAACCTGTTCCAATAATGGACCTCCATTGAACAAATCCTTCATATTTGGCTAGTCAAATTCTGTTAAAAATATAATCCCTGCGCTTTTTTAACTATAGCACTAACCTCATGAATCTCAATATATCCACCGGGCTTCAATACACGAAGTAATTCTGAAAGACACTAATGAAAGGAATATGATCAATACGGCATCAGCATTTAGATAAATGATGCAATTTACCTTCTCCCATCCGCTATTGGTTAAACCAAGAATAAGTAATCGCTGGTGGACATAGTCGAATGTGTTGTCTTCAAAAGGAAGAGTTTCAGTAAGGTTGCCAATAATAAACTCACAGTTATCAGGTTTAGTTTCATCAGGGAAGACGTTTGAGACATCAACACCATGGAACTTGGAGTTAGGAAAGTCCTTGGCCATATCAAGAGTCCAAGACCCCGGTCCACAGCCTGAGTCCAAGACAGTGATACCTTCTTCCAATTGTGTTCTTACAGGAGCCCAGAAATTTCTAAAAAAAAAAAAAAAAAAAAAAAAAAAAAAAAAAAAAAAAAAAAAAAAAAACGGACGGGTTAAGAAAAAGATAGACAACCACGACACACGTTTACTTCTTACTTTTGAAAAATGTATCTAAAGGCGCTGTGTTGTTTCTCTAAACGGCCACATTCTATTGTATCATTGTAAGATTAAGGCCGTATTTTAATTCTTTTTCGAAGGGTGTTACTTACCATCAATATCATGTGGAAGAAGATAAGCAATCTTTTCGTTGCCATAATACTCTCTGCCATTTTCCAAGGTTTGGATATGTTCTTTGCTATCTTGAGTGCTCATTTTTATAAAGTTAGTACTAGTTAAGAAAAACCAGAAAAGAAGACTAGGCTGAACATTATTTTTTTAAATATTGGCATTTTGCACTATGTAACCGTCATACTTGCGGTGTTTTAGTTTAAAGGTATCCATCACCTGCGATAGGTTCCAACGATACATTTAATACGTTCTCCTTCAAATTACAATATTTAGTAAGTTTATATATAGCTTTATTTTGAGTTAAGGTAACACTATAAAGTGTGTACATAAACTGACACTGAAAATTTCCAGAAAGGTTGCACAGTGTATTATCATGGTGACAATAATATCGTTAAACATAGAAATCATGACAATTAAAGATTGTCCCATTGTGCTTATTACAGTATGGAAGTTGCGTCTTTCCAGATAATCCTATTCTGAATCAGTTTCGATCATAAGAAGTCTGATATTCGAGTATTTATGCCAATCCCAGTTTTTACTGGCACAACTGAGAATAAGTAATATTTGACAGACATGGTGTCGAACGTAATATTTTGGTAAGGAAAAAGTTAGTGACATGACCAGTAAAAAATTCGCACTAAACAAACTTGGATTTGTTATAGGTACTGTCACCATGAAACTTGGAAGGTTTTCTTAGCGTACCACGAGTCCAGGAAACACAACCTCTGCCAGAATATATTAATGATATCCGACTGATTTTGAACGGGAGCAAAAAAGCTTCTATCAGTTTTATTTTAAGATATCCAGATTACAATACGGATGAACACTTTCTACAAGTTGCGAATATTCATAGAGCTAAATTAGAAATCGTACTTTTTTACCCTGTACTACAACAATACATCAAATCAGAAGCTTTTGGAATATTAAACAGAGGTGATTTTATTATAAATTAAGATACTCTAGTATCTAATTAAAAGGCTTTTGAGCGCAAATAATATGCCATCCAAGACTAGTTTCTTTGGTATTTGCTTCGCTGGCACAATTTCCCAAGAAAGTTTCATATGCTTCCAAATTATCCCATTCAGGATTAGACTTTGTCATCATAGGTCTAATATTCATATATACATGATAGTAATCGCCCCTTGTTTAAAAAAATAATATGAATAACTCCAAGTTTAAACTTTTTACATATATGATATTTACCAGATTAATTCACCACCTCTACCGCCATGGTTTAAAGGTAAAAAGTCAAGCGTTTCTACTGCATTGACAAAACCAGTCTCTGTAACTCTGTTTTTAAGCTCTGTTGCAATAGTAATGGGTATATCACGAGATTCCATCATTTCTGCCACTGAAAATTGTTAGTATGAATATATATATGTAAACATTATTTAATACATAAAAAAGCTACTTACATGCGATATGAACCTGTTCCAATAATGGACCACCATTGTGCAAATTTTTGACATTCGGCTAGTCAAAGTTTGTTAAAATATGATACACACATTTTTTTTTAACTGTAGCACTAACCTCGAGAATCTCGATATATCCTCCAGGTTTCAATACACGAAGTAATTCTGAAAGACACTAATGAAAGGAATATGATCAATACGGCATCAGCATTTAGATAAATGATGCAATTTACCTTCTCCCATCCGCTATTGGTTAAACCAAGAATAAGTAATCGCTGGTGGACATAGTCGAATGTGTTGTCTTCAAAAGGAAGAGTTTCAGTAAGGTTGCCAATAATAAACTCACAGTTATTAGGTTTAGTTTCATCAGGAAAGAAGTTTGAGATATCGACACCATGGAACTTGGAGTTAGGAAAGTCCTTGGCCATATCAAGAGTCCAAGACCCCGGTCCACATCCTGAGTCCAAGACAGTGATACCTTCTTCCAATTGTGTTCTTACAGGAGCCCAGAAATTTCTAAAAAAAAAAAAAAAAAAAAAAAAAAAAAAAAAAAAAACGGACGGGTTAAGAAAAAGATAGACAATCACGACACACGTTTACTTCTTACTTTTGGAAAATGTATTTAAAAACACGATGTTGCTTCTCTAAACGACCGCACTCTATTGTATCATTGTAAGATTAAGGCCGTATTTTAATTCTTTTTCGAAGGGTGTTACTTACCATCAATATCATGTGGAAGAAGATAAGCAATATTTTCGTTGTCATAATATTCTCTGCCATTTTCCAAGATTTGGATATGTTCTTTGTTATCTTCAGTGCTCATTTTTATAAAACTGATATTAGTTAAGTAAATCGGAAAAGAAGAAATAAATACACCAAGTTGAACTTAGGTTTTTAAATACTCTCATGTTGATTTTTGTAATCACCCTATCTGCGGTGTTTTAGCTTAAAAGTATCTCTCCCTCGCTAGGTCTCAGTTATATATTTAATACATTCTCCTACAAATTTAAGCTGTCGCGCTTAGTAAGTTTATATTAGGTTTATTTGAGCTGTTTTAAGGTGACACTGTATTTATAATGTGTACCTAGACTGACACTGAAAAATTTCAGAAGGGTTGCGCGGCGTAACAATAATCATGAGACACAAAAATTATGCCAATTAAACTGGTTTCCTTGTACTTGTATCATTTCTGTATATAGAACTTGTACCCTTCCGAAAAATCCCATTCTAAATTTATTCGGGTTGTAAGACGAAGTCTATTATTTAAAAATACATGATGTAGATAATACTAGTCCTGAATATTAGGTAAAATGGTGAGAGTACGCAATATATACATTTTTTTTTCCTGAATATTTATATATATATATCTACGAAATTAGTTGACAGAAATATTGCAACCTGGCTCTTTAAAGTACAATGATATATTGGCAGGTATACCACGAGATTTTAACATATTGGTACACCGTGAAAATTTAAAGAATGAACCTACAGAATATAAATGTCGACGAGCGAAAATAAGTATTGACATCGTGTGTTTACTTCACTGAAGGATGTACACTATGTAAGTATTTTTTGGTTTTACGAATCATATCATGAAGGGAAGGTGCACCTTTTCGTTTTCGTATGTTTACGGTAGTAAACTCAAACAGTTTGATATATCCTCTGAATTTTAATATGTGACGTAAGCGATTCGAAAAGATGTGCATCAGAAGAGCTCATAAATAGTTTATTTCGCCAGAATATAAATCTTCTAATTGTTTTTGGGAGCAGCAAAAAAAAAAAAAAAAAAAAAAAAAAAAAAAAAAAGGTCAGTAAATTGACTTAGCGCGAGAAATGAGTAACTAGAAATAAATTTTAAAATAGCGTGTCGCTCATCTATACAGGCGCATTGCTTTATACCATCGAGACTATATAAATAATCAGTTTTTTTATTGTCATGATGGCTTGCATTATTTTTTTGGGCTAGGAAACGATCTTTGTTATGGTTGTGAAACTTGCTTCAGTTTATAAAAAGAAGAAAACATATACTTCGGTTTTAATTTGTTTTTAGATACTGTCATCTTGTACCGGATAACCGCCGTAATTTTCTTTTATTTTATTTTAGAATATTATCCCTTTAAACTTACATTGCATCGCTTATTAATTTTATATAAGATTTTATTTTTGTTTTGTATAAGATACTAATACATGTAGTGTATGTATGCCCAAATTGACACTGACAGTATTATCAGATACTACTGAGAGTTTTTTGAGCGCAAAAAATGTGCCAATTAAGACTAGTTTTGTTAGAATTTGCTTCGATAGCACATTTTTGAATAAAAAGGTCGTATGTTTGAGGGTCATTCCATTCCGGATTGTCTTTGATCATAAGAGGTCTAACATTCAAATATCCATGATAGTAATCCTGCCTATTGATTAAGATAATATGAATTCACTGATTATATTAAATGCAGTTTTTATCACATACCACATTAGTTTACCGGCTTCACCTCCATGATTTAGAGGTAAAAATGAACGCGTTTCTACTAAATTGACATAGCCTGTTCTGAGTATACGCTCCTCCAACTGTAGAGGAATATCAGCAGGTATATCGCGAGATTCCAACATCTCGGAAACTGTATTTTTTTTTTTTTTTTTTTTTTTTAGAAAAGCTGACTATCGATAGAATGAACATACTTACGAATGTTATGCATTCTCTCTATCAAAGGGCCAGCATTTATTACATTTTTGTAATCAGTCTAAAATAAATATTTAGAAAAAGATACATACAATATATATATAGATACTAACATCAATGATTTCAATATACCCTCCAGGTTTTAATACGCGGAGTAGCTCTTTAAGACACTATGACACAATAGTTAACGCGTCAGAAAACTTGTCTTACTAAAGTTAAAAACTTAAATAGGCTCACCTTATCCCAGCTCGAACTGGTTAATCCGAGAAGAAGCATTCTCTGGTGAATATAATCAAATGTGTCATCTTCGTAAGGAAGTGTTTCGGTAATATTTCCAATAACAAATTCGCAGTTATCAGGCTTATATTTTTTGGGGAAGAAGTCTGACACATCGACACCTCGAAATTTAGAGTTAGGGTAATCTTTGGCCATATCAAGAGTCCAATAGCCAGGACCACAGCCAGCGTCTAAAACAGTAATACCTTCTTCCAACTGTTTTTTAACTGGTGCATTAAAGTTACTACAAATGTTTACAGAAAAAAGGATATCAAATAATGCACCCATATGTTTACTCTATATTGTATTCGTTTTTACCCCTGAAAATAATATTTAAGACCATAATGTTGCTTTTCAAGACGGACACACTCTATTTTTTTTCTATGTGTAAGCTTTAAATTTATCTGGGAGAGGGTTACTTACCATCTATATCGTGTGGAAGAATGTAAGCGATCTTCTCATTAGCGTAGTACATTCGTCCATTTTCCAAAACTTGTGTGTGTTTTTCATTAGTATCTTGAATTTGCATTTTAGTTGAGAATACTATATGATAAAGAAAAAAGAAAAAAAAAAAGAAAGGAATTACCTTTAATATAGTATGATATAAAGCCAAAATCAACTGACATGTAGTTTGCTATTTATCGTCACTTTAATCAGCATGAATATCGTGTTTTCTTAAAGAAATAACATGTATTAAGATTTATGCAAGTTAAAAATAGGTATGTAGTATCTGCAGCAATCTATACTACCCTGCTCAAACTTACTTATTTCTTAACAAACCCGATAGTAAATGTCATATTACAGCCATCGTACACACCCAGAGGTTTTTCTTGCAGGTTTATTTGTAAACAAAGATGCACAAACTGTTCTTAATGAAGAAGCTTGGGGGAAGCTATAGGTCTTTTTTTTTATACCCCAATGAATTTCATTTATTTTTAGGATTATCATTCCTCCGTGTGTGATTTAACGATGTAAGGCAATGACTCCTATGGGCGTGTACCCTGTTCAAATTTACTTATTTCTTAGCAAACCCGATAGTAAATCTCATATTAGAGGAATACCATGGTTCACGAAAAATAATACTGCCAGTTACAAAAAAAGGCAATTGTCGGCTGTTGGCAAAAAAAAATTATCACCTCTCGATTGATCCCAATGACGAATAATAAACAAACCGTCTTCCTCAAAAATCCAGTAAGTAAAAGTCCTAATATTATTTTTTAGAGTAATATCAGAGACATATCAGGAGTTACAATGGTGTCTTAAATATCCGGATAACACATTTAATAGCATTGCGATTAAGACAGAAGGTACTCATATAGTCAGCGATCGAGCGGTTTTTGTATTGCTCAAGCCGTCGTGAAGAGAGTTGGTCCCACAGATTGGTTCTCGTCATAATTAAAGCAAACTAAAAACGCCCAGATACACCTGTGGATTTTGTCGGTTTGAAAAAAATGATTTGCGGATGTTTGCACTGCATTCCCCTGATTGAAACGACATTTATTTTTTGCTAATCGACAAAATACACCAGCCGCACTGTACCTGAAAAACCGTCTGAACATAGACTACGTTAAGAGCGACTGTTGTTTAAACTTAAATAAACACGAACCAATTATATATTATTATATATTTTTTGGCTAAATATAGAGTATTTAATAATCGTATCCCTTATTTTGCTTACCTGAAATCATAGAACTAATGGTAATAAGGTGCTGGAATTGATTAGAGTAAGTCTTCTATAGGCTACTTTTAGCATCTTAGCATTTTTATGGCTTTCAATATCAGCTTTTATTACCTCAATTTTTATTAGTCTAATGTTTTATTAACTTGGTCGCGCAATACAGATTTCTAACCTTCTGCAATTTTTTTTAAAATGTATGTGTAATGAATGATTTATGCTGGAGGCAAATGAAAAATTATTCTGCCGTTGTATTTTTCAACTACCGAATTTGTGGAATAGTTTTCTTTGGCAACTCAGAACTTCAATAAAGTGTCACTGGAAGTTGTAACACCAACTATGTAAATAGTAAGTTTGAGCTAATCCATTTAAAGAATAAAACACAAGATTTTGAGCTTGTATCATACCAATAAAATAAGGAAAGAATGGTCTGATTGTTTAAAAAAAAGAAGACCCGACATTTTTGGAAATTGAGTATAAACTGTTAAACATTAAATTATCGTGGATTTTATTTCAAATAAAATCAAAGTAGGTATTAAAAATTACATAAGTATCATTAAAAAGCGCTTTGCTATTTAGTTGAGAGGCTTTTTGGCAATACAAGTGTGCCATTGGATATCAGTCTTTAATTCGGCAGCTTCAGCGCTACATTCATTAAGGAATACCTTATAAGCTTCTAAATCTTCGTAAGCAGGGTTAGTAATAGCCATTACAGGTCTGATATTCATACAACCGTGGTAGTAATCATCCCTAAATTCGAGTTAATATGTATGGATACGATTTAAGATAAAGTAAAGAACTTACCAAAGCATATCACCGACTCTACCATTGTGGTTTAAATTCAAGTTGAGAATGGAATGATCAATATTTTCAAATCCGGCGTCTGTAAGACGACCTTCTAATTCGACAGAAATCTTGAGAGGCATACCACGAGAGGCCAACATACTAGACACTATCTTACATTAATAATTTTTTTTTTAAAAAAAAACGAAATAGCTCGCTGCTTACAAGTTCCTTGAAGTGAATTTAACAATGGGCCCATGTTGCATAAATCTCTCAAATCAGGCTGACACAATTATTGAAAGAAAAAAAGTTACATAAAATTCCATTTATCTTTAGTAACACACGTACCTCTTTAATTTCGATACATCCTCCAGGCTTTAAGACACGGAATAACTCTTTGATGTTCTAAAAAAAAATTCTTAGTAAAATGATGCTTACTTTTATATTTCTATAATATTTACTTTTTCCCACATTTCTTTGGTTAAACCGAGAAGAAGGAGTCTTTGATGCACGTAATCAAAAGTATTATCTGGGAAAGGAATACGCTCACCAATGTTACCAAGAACAAACTCACAGTTTTCAAGCTTCGCTTCTTCAGGGAAAGTATTGGTGATATCGACACCATGGAACTTAGACTTAGGATAATCCTTGGCCATATCAAAAAGCCAAGAAGCAGGTCCGCAGCCAGAATCTAACACTGTAATTCCTTCTTCTAATTGTTTATCAATAGGAGCAATAAAGTTTCTAAAATACATAAGCTTAGTAAATACAAATAGGAAACCAATTAAATATATTTACTTTTGAAGGAAATAACGAAGGACTAAATGTTGCTTATTAAGACGACTAGACTCTATAAAATATTTTAGCATATATATTTATATAAATATATATTGTATAACCTACCGTCAGAATCTTCGGGAAGAAGATAAGCAACCTTCTCGTTGTCATGATACTTTCTTCCGCTATAGGTCTTCAATTCACTATGATCGTCAGTACCTATTATATAAGAAGTTTGGTTATCCATTATATTAGTATTAATTTAAAAGGTTAATGAAAAGAGAAAAGAAAGAAACCTAAAGTCTAAACGAAGTTATAGTAAGCAACAACAAAAAAAAGCTCGTAGTTTAAATATAAGTTTTATCTTAACCATAGGCTACAGTTGTGCGATGTAACGTATATTTTTTTTCAATATATTCATGGTGCTACAATATATAACCTTGTACTAATTCTAAATTTTATTATTAGAATTTATTTGCAACAACTTAGTTTAAAAGAATGTAAAACGAACGTGCCGCTGTTTGAGAAAACTGCAAAGTTCCTTAGAGTAACCAAGGATTATGCGTTGTCCTCTAATCGACGTTCTTCGTATTCTTTTATGTTACTTGATTTTGATTCCTAAGTGAACGTCTTTTAGAAAATTTCTTTTGATTAAAAATTGATTAAAGTTTGTCTATTTTTATTATAAAATTTAACGAAAAATAAGTGGAGGAAATAGTATGTGAGAGTGTATTGAATTGGTCATATAAAATAGGTATCTTAGAAATTTTCTGTATCGGTTATGTTAAAAGAAGACATACGAAAAAAAGAAAAGAAAAAAAAAGAGGAAACAAAAATCTACTCAAGCGGCTTTTGCGCATAACAGGCATAATAGTTAATACAAGTCTTGTATTTTTTAGCTTCATTCCCGCTTGCTTCTAAAAAGGCCGCAAAAACTTCAGGGCTTTCCCAATCAGTATTGCTTTTAGCTAATACAGATCTTATGTTGATACATCCGTGAGAGTAATCCTCCCTAAAAGGCGAATACAAAAAAAGCTTATAGTTAGTAAGACGTACAAAGTAAAACATGGGAATATGTACCATAGTAAATCGCCGGCCTTATTGGTATGGTTCAACTTTAGTGGTGTCATTTTCATAACATAGTTTTCAAAACCTGCCTTATCTAAAAGCTCCTCAAACTGATCATGAACCTTTGTTGGCATACCCTTAGAGATTAAAATATCGGATACTATGGCAAATATATTAGATACATCGTAAAATATACATATTAAATAATTTTCTTACATGTTCCCTGTAATTTGCTCAATAATGGTCCTACGTTGTGCAATTCTTGTAAATCAGGCTGTAATATGTAATAGAAAAACGTGTAAGACTAGAATAATTCTCGGTTAATTATATATTCCAGGGTTACCTCTACTAATTCTAGGTATCCACCAGGCTTCAAAATACGCAAAAGTTCTTTAAGCGTCTATAAAAATATTACTATTGGTTAATTATACTACTTGTAGTAAAATAAATAAATAAAAAAGTAATAAAAAGTTAAAGTGTGTTTACGTTTTCCCAATCGTCGTGTGTTAACCCCAGAAAAAGTAATCTTTGGTGGATGTAGTCAAAGGTGTTATCTGGATACGGAATATGTTTGGCGATATTTCCAATTACAAGCTCAACATTAGCAGGCTTGATATCTTCGGGGAAAACACAAGACGCATCAACACCGTGAAAAGCAGATCGAGGATACGTTTCGCCCATTTCAAAAGTCCACGTTGCTGGTCCACAACCGGAGTCTAATACGACTATACCATCTTCCAGCATTTTGGTAACGGGAGCGTGGTAATTACTACATATTATTTTGGTGAGTTTTAATTCTAAGTGGATCTTGGCGTATTTTACCATTGCAGGGCATATTTAAGAATCCAATGTTGTTGATGTACACGATCGGCCTCTAAATAATACGAAGAGTATGATTAGTTCATATCACGCTGAAATATTTGGAGTTTTTTTTTTTTTGTAGTTCTTATATACCATCGTCATCATTAGGTAAGATATAAGAAACGTCTTCGTCTGCATGATATCTTCTTCCTTCCTCATACTTAAACTTGTACCCCTGTCTCGAAGAGTTCGTAGGACTCGTAACAATTGCTTTTACTTTTATATGAGAACTACTCATTAAACTACTAGTAGCTTTTTTGCCCTTAGGGGACTTTTTTTTAGAAAAAATATTTTTTAGAGCAGCTAGAAACGACATTTTTTTTCTCGACGAGAAAGAAAAATAATAGAAGGGAAAAGAAGTAATAAAATATAGATGAGATAATAATTTATATTTCCACTTTACCCTTAGTGTACATGTGTGTGTTGTACATAATATAATGTAACCGTGGTTATAGTTTTCGGTAATTATATTATATAAGGTCTTTTGAATTCAGAATAATAATAATAGCAGACTTTGTTTTTATATGTATTCATGCTGGCGACGTGATATACATAAATCTTTATTACTTGACAAACCATTACATATGACTTTACCGAGATTGAGTTCAGAAATAATCGCCAAATTAAAAATAAATTACTTAGAACATCTATTAGAACACAAGATTTGATAAAATAGTCCTTCTATCTATATATATATATATCTCGTTCACTCTTAATCTTTATCTTACCACCTAGTTTTATATTATTGTAAGAGAGTAGTACTGTAGCTATAAACCATATCCATATATCTTTTTTTTGTGTTAAACTGCTGTGTTACTAACATATGAGTGTCAACAAAACTGTAATTGAAAACTAGAAGTCTGGTTCTCCCCCTAGAAGTAGTATTGTATTACTCGAATATATTCTTTTATATCTTGTACAGTCAAACAGATGGAATTTGGCGTTTTCTCAAAATAAATGTCATGAGCTTAAAATTGTTTTTGTTAAATCAATTGTCGAAACTAACTAAAATTGGCGCCTGTTTTTGTCCCTCTCTCTTCCTAATAAAAAATAACAATGATGAATACTTTTTTTTTCTTTTCATAAAGATGGACAGAAAAAAAACTTTAATGGAGAGAAAGATTGCGATCCGATGGAGGATGTTTTAACACATGTCGTTGATCCCAACATAGTTCTTGAAACAATAACTAGTCGACAAACTTACTTGAGCGTTAAGCGTCCCCCCCCCCCAAGGTTGAATGGTTCTCAGTTAAAAAGCAATCGAAACCTGGTAAGTTAAAGTCATCAGCGAAGTTATACAACAATTACGGCGACTTCACCAGAGAAACGTTTATAGACCGTATGCTCGAAAATCCTCAAGAGCGTGGAACTGGTGGCCAAGGTTGCAACGGACTTAAATATTAATTACAGCACTGCGTTAAGATGGTGGAAGTATTACCGAAGGGACAGAAGGGGTTGTATATAAAAAGTCTGGACAAAACAGTGGTCCGAAAAGCTCATTTACAACCGAGCATAACGAGCTACTTGGTAATGACCCCCTGTTATATTCAGAAAAAAAAAGAACTGCAACCGAGATTAGCACAGAGGATCCAGAAGTTGACGACGATCCTGCCGATAATAAGTCAACACCAAAAGGTACGCCTACTGCTCATTTTATCAAGCTTATGAACGAGCTTCTTAGTGTAGTGGATCTCG
This sequence comes from Thamnidium elegans, assembly GCA_025201345.1. Taxonomy (NCBI): domain Eukaryota; kingdom Fungi; phylum Mucoromycota; class Mucoromycetes; order Mucorales; family Mucoraceae; genus Thamnidium; species Thamnidium elegans. The sequence goes on along the minus strand of JAIXMG010000001.1, from coordinate 1,686,938 downwards.
ATGAAACTTTTAAGGGAAGCTACACCGTTATGGATAATGCTTATATTCATAAATCCAAGCCGAGGTTACGGAAAATTGAAAGTAAAGGCCACAAAGTCATGTATCTACCTCCTTATTCACCTGAATTGAACCCCATTGAACAATTTTAGGCAATAGTTAAAGGGAAAATGAAGCGTGATCGGCTTATGAGTGAAGAAAAGTTATCTAATAGGATTGGCGATGTCTGTAATGATGTACTCATCAGTGATCTTCATAGCGTTTGTAGTCACTCTAAACGCCAAATCATTTAATGCTATAATAAAACACCGTTCTAATATACACATGTTTCTTTTTTATTTTTTAAACGACAAACATCTGCGAATATCCTTTTGGTCATAGTAGTAGTAACCGTAATTCAAATAGACTTGTATTTGTTTGATTTTGGCAGCGTACTATCTGTCCCTTTAATAATGTAACTCTATATATGAAAAAGTTCAATTATGCTGAACTTCAAAATCTGACAGATATCGTAAGAGCAAAATGGGATTTGCCTTCTTATCTTGACGACCGAGAGCCTTCTTCTTCGCTTCTTGTAGAATCCAACAGTCCTTCATGATATGGCCAACTTTATCACATACATTACAAGTAACCTTGCGATCCCTACTAGAGCCTTGACGACCTTTTTTAAATTGTGCATTCACATCAACGTCCATAGGATGCCAATCTACATTCGGTATCACCAGTACCTTTCTTTTATTTTTCTTTTTAATCAGTAAACACTCCTGAAACAGATTTTTTTATAAGCTGCCATAGTAACATTTTAGACCTAATCCAAAAAAAGAAAAAAAAAAGACCAATTAAATTGCAATTATTACGTCAATAGCTTTATACTTAAAAGGTCTTTATAAAGAAAAAGAAACGCGTTATATCTTTACACACAAAAGATCGAAAAGATCGGGTTCGTACGATCTGTTCTAATAAAGTACTTGCATTGAAGTATCAAAAAAAAAAAAAAGGAAAAGAAAAGGAAAAAAAAAAAAAAAAAAAAAAAAAAAACGAAAATTTGAATCACAATTTGAGTTGTTATCGTTTTTGGTCGCCTATATAAGAGGTAAAAATGGTTTCAAATAGTGAGGAAGGATAGACAACGACATGTAGGATACCTAGACCCTAGCAACTGCACTAGTTGTCCGTGGACTTAATGTGCGCGAATCTAGGCCTGACATCAGTACTAGATGTACTTCCTCTCTTTTTGATTTTAACTATTTTTTTTTTTTTTTTGTATGACCATTTCTGTGTGTTGTCTACGTCAAAGAATAGTGTTTATCTATTGTTACGCACTGAATTTTCCATACTCCTCAAGTACATAGCTCTTCTACTATTTATTTTACTTTTCTTTATTATAAACCTTTCGGTTTATAATATCTTTTACAGTTGGACAACTTAAAACCTGGTGTTCACTATACTTTTACTGAACTTTTATAACAGTCTTACTGTTTATTTAATTTCTATCTCATTCTTCATTTTTATTACCACTACAAATAACTCAATATGTAACACTATCTTTTAACCTTTTAATTATACTTTTGGTTTTATGTTAGAATTCATAGTAACAAAAGAGTTATAACCACAAGTCGAGACACGACACTTCTTTAAGATCCAATTTTCACATTTTACCTGATCACTTCATTTATTATGTAATTTTATTATTTTTCATTCTGATATACACATATTTGTTGCATTTATTTTCATTGTCTTTTCTTCTTTTAGTTCAGCTATTATTATTTTTTATCCTTATTAAATTTCTATTAGTTTATTTGTAACATTACTAGACCTCTTTAATTTTTATTTTATAATTACATTTAGTTATTTTTGACTGTAAAAGGAACAGCTTATGTCGTTAAACCTAGATATGAATAGAGATCATTGGCGTTCTTTTTTCATAGGCGGTGAATCATATATTTGAGATGGTACTAGTTTTTTGACCTGTCTACCACAGGTACATTTAGTCTGAAATAAATATGAGTTTATGAAATGGACACGTAAAGGTATCGCATTAATATGAGGTAAAATTCCATTATAAATCATACTCGGGATATCCATAGGGAGTTCCAGGTTCATACGAAAACTTTTTGATGTTTTTCAATTTAGCATTTAACAAAAGACGGAGGTAATCGATGTGGAGGGAGCAGTGTACTTCAATCTCTTCGACGTTTGGAAAATACAACATTAACTGCTTCATTTCTGGGGTCAAACCCTTTTGTTTTTCGGATTTTTTTCGCGGATTATTAGCGATTACTCCAGATCAAATCTATGTATCTTTATAAAAAAACAACGATGATAGTATAATCTTTCAGGCTCTTCTAATGCATTAAAAATGATATTATTACTAAAGATAATGAACGAGCAATTACTGTTTAAAGGCTTTTTTTTTTTACTTGAGGTTTTAGCTAAGCGGACCTTAAGCTGGCGTTTTATTAAAAGCGTATTTACTCTCTCAGTTTTAGATATAGTACTTTTATTTATAGATGAATAAAAATGAACTATTAAAGATATTTAATCTTTGTTATATTTAATAATAGTAGTAGCAAATTGAATTCGATGTAATCACGAAAATAAAGCAAATAGGTTAGCGCACGTGATAAAAAAAAAGTAAGGTTTTTTTTGCCCAAAAAAAGTAATTTTTAAACAGTGATCACTCTTTCAATTTTTGCATTAGAAATATAAATTAAGATGGATTAGAAGGGTATAAACAACTAATTTATTGTCAACAATTTGCTCATAACAAAAGTCAAAGTGGATCCAGAGAAATCGCAAAACATACGTGATTTTTGGCCAAAAAACAAAAGGGGTTGACCCACAAAAATGAAAAACGAAAAAAAAAAACAAAAAAGTACGTTTTTAATTATTTTTTTTATCAAAGATATATTTAAAGCAACTATTTTGTATTATACAACTTAGGTCCAAAAAGCTTTTTCTGTTTTTTAATAAATTAAGAACCATTATTTGTTATAGCTGGTAAAATTAACAGTGATTTCTTATGTGAGCGATTTTTTAATCTACAATACCGCAATAATTATCATGCCACAATTGCTCTCTTCTTTCAATCATTTTGCCCTTGTCCCTTTGGAGTGTTTTATTGTTACTACGTTTTTATAACTGACTTGGATAGTATGACACATTTCGTTGCTACATACCCAATGTCAAAAGAAAAAACAAAATACATAAATAAAATAAAAGTACATATTGCAAGTTGTGGATAATATTAAGAAAAGAAAAGAAAAGGGAAGTAAAAATAAAAGTAAAAGAAAGAAAGAAAGAAAGATGTAAAAGGAATTGTATTTGCATTTGTTTGAGTTTTAAAATAGGGGTTGTTGTAGTACAAAGAAAATGCAACTGTCAATTACAGAGTATAATAACAGAAATATAATTAAAAGAATATAAACTATAAGGCCGTGCCCGAGAGAAGTACACTTTATAATTTTTTATTAAATAAAAGATAATATAATGAGAAGATCCAGCACCCCATTTACATGTACGCATTGCATAATTACAACTGTCAAGCATTATGCCAAATGTTAAACCAACTAAGCCAAACATATTATATTTTACTGTAAAAATAACAGTAAGTTTTTATTAAGAATGTTGCAGATAGATTATTAAAAGGAAAAAAAAAAACATTAAGGTAATGTTTACATTTAATGAATTAGGGCAGACATTATCTTTCCCTTTTTAAGAAGCCTTTTCTTTTTTATAATGCCTTCTTTTTTTTTTTATAATGCATTCTCTTTTTTTAAGACATTCTTTTTTAAAACGCTTTCTCATTCTCTTTTTAGGACACTCATTTTTAGGACACTCATTTTTAAAGACGCTCATTTTTAAGGACACTCATTTTTATTTATAGCTTTTTTTTTTTCGTTTTTTTTTTTTTTTTTTTTTTTTTGGCCCTTTGGGTTGGGTTGCTAAATAAGAAAAGTTAGAAATCAACTCTTTTTTATTTGCAGCAAAATGTTTTTATGATACTTTCCTTCTCTCCTCGTATCACTCCAACTTTCTACCAGCCAGTGCTTATGGTACCATTTGCGCCATGCAATTTTTTTTTTTGGGGGTTTACAGATTTGACCCATCTGCAGGGCTTTTTTCCAAAAGAGACAACTTGTGAATTCACATCCTCACCCCGCGGTAAGAGAAAGCGGAATGGGGATGTAAACCCACAACCTGCCTCTCCGGAAAAAAACCACCACGGATGAGTTAAACTGTAAACACACAAAAAAAAAGATTACAAGGCGCAAATGGTACCATAAGTACTACTATTACAGAAAAAAGACTTGATCAGAGTCCCAAAAACTGTAATAATAGTTAGTAAATATCTGGCCAGTTACCTTTTGTAGTTGTGAAGAAAAAAAAAAGAGAAAAAAAAAAAAAAAAACAAAAAAGGAAAAAAAAAAACCGGGCCAATTTATACCCGTGATTCGTTGCCATGATTTGTGTGACGTGTGGCATTTTTTGTGCGACCTTTTTTTGTGTGGCCTTTTTTTGTGTGGCCTTTTTTTGTAGTGTTGCCTAGTTACAGTGACGCTGGTTGATATATACCAGCTATATATCTAACCTTTTGATTACTATTCAGGGTCTACTTTGGATTTTATTTGACAAACTTAATTATTTACCTGTGTAATAATTAAAGTACTTATTTATTTGTGGTATAGCAGGAAAATCACTATTTTCCCTTTTATACAAACGTCAGGCACAGATTATTTATGCACCAATAATCACAATAATCTATAAGCGGTTATCTTTAACACAATCAATTCAACTTTCATTGAATTCAAATCTCACTTTCATATAAAATAGCTATCCTTTTTCAAATTATTAAAAACCATCTTATTTTAGACTTTTAATGAATTTTATAACAATATATCACTAATTGTCGCATATCTTCTATACCTGCTTTTGTCCCTCTCTCTTTCTAATAAAATATAACATAATAATGAATACTTTTTTTTTATGAAGATGGACAGGAAAACATTTTTAATGAAAAAGAAAAAGTTTACAATCCGATGGAGGATATTTTAACATATATCGATGATCCTAACCTAGTCCTTGAAACAATAACTAGTCGGCAAACTTACTTGAGCGTTAAGCGCCCCCCCCAAAAAAAATTGTTGAAGGGTTCTCAGTTAAAACGCAGTCGAAACCTAGTAAGTTAAAGCCATCAGTGAAGTTATACAACAATTACGGCGACTTCACCAGAGAAACGTTTATAGACCGTATGCTCGAAAATCCTCAAGAGCGTGGAACTGGTGGCCAAGGTTGCAACGGACTTAAATATTAATTACAGCACTGCGTTAAGATGGTGGAAGTATTACCGAAGGGACAGAAGAGGTTGCGTATAAAAATATGAACAAACTATAAACGTCGGTTTTTTTTTATTTTTATTTTTTTTAGTTTGATTTCTTTTTTTATTACTATTATTCACAACTACTCAAGTATATATTTTACTTTAAGATGAAGCAATAGATTCAGTAATAAAAAGAAATATACCCTGTTCACTAGAATATACAGCCTCAACAGTTACGCCTCGGTATTTTATTGTAACTGAAACAGCGTTAAAGCCAGAAACTCATAAAGATAATCTTTTAGTTTAGACATCATCCGTAAACAATTACATATATTATACAAGTTAAGTAATATAACATCTTATCAGTATAAGCTATTCCTGTTACTATCGCTAATTATTCCTTTTTTTTATCATAGTGCGTAGACCAAAATACTCTAACGGTCAAAAATATGCCAACATCTTCTTACATGGCAATATATAAAATTCTAGCTATGATGCTATACTGTATAACTAAGTATATCTCACTTATAGACATACTTTTCGTGCTCACTACTAAGTAACGCTTTTCGCTGATAATTTAGCAGTTAATCGCTGAAGAACCATCAATGAAACTGTCTGAAACATCCCTGTACTGGATTTTTATTTTTTTTATTATAAATATTTTCTTTTCAGCATTGCTTGTATCCTTTTTTTAAAAAGTTCTCGCCCGCGACGCTAACCCATATATGGGTGTTATTTTTTAATGATTTTTCTAATTTTTTATGACATTGAAATCTCTTCTAAAAGAGTTTTGGAAGAACCACTATGCGGTAAATTATTCCTTCTGGAGGCACCTAATCGATTGCTTCTTGGTAAGGAAGGTGTTAACGATAAACCAGTACCATCATCAGATTGAATGCTCTTCAACAAATCTTCTGCTAAAATAGCTACCGACTCACTCTTTTGCATTCGCTTTTCTCGAGTAGTATTGCTTCTTTCATGTCTAGTTCGTTTAACACTCGTGTCTAAATCACCTGCACGCAACTTGTCCAATAAGTTATCCATGATATTTTTATCATCGTCTGTTCCTGATTGATTAGCTATTTTTTTTTTTTAAAAAAAATGGTGTTAGTTTTCGTTTCGAGGTAACGCATATATTTAACTTACCATCGCTTGTGTCCACACCACGAAGTCGTTGTGCTTTAATTCTTTCTTTTCTTTCTTCGTCTGCGCGTCTCACCTTCTCCATATTTTCAAGCTTCTTTTTAGCTGTGACATTATCACTCATAGCACGCTATTTAAAATGAATGAGTTAAAACAATAAAGAACAGTATACATGCATTTTCATTATTTTACCTCCCAGCTGGACGTGAATGTTTTAAATATACCAAAGAATTCATCGGGTTTCATTTGGTCAGCATTTTCACCATAATAGCTGACAACATCTTTGTATGCTACATCCATAGATGTGTAACGGACCTCTAGTTCTTCAAACTTTTCAATGGCATCGTTTCTAAAGTTTCTCATTACTTGAGCGTAGTTGTCACCTTCAGGAGTTTCTTCATCTTCATCATAATGGTTATCTAACTCTTGAATAAGTTTTTGTAAACCTACACGAATTTCATTATAGTCTTTGACCATATCCTGTAACGTAACTATAATAAGAAGACAAGGTAATTAATATTATTGTATATTTTGCTGTTGTTGTATTTGCATACCTCTGCACGCGTTGCCACTTTCTTGAAGATCGTCCAAGAACCCATGAAGACGTGGGAATTTTAATTCGACAGAGTCTACCAAGAAATGAAGCAAAGTTGTATTTCCTTCCGTTCCTTTGGTGTCTACCAACTGAACACGAAACTTATTAGCAACCGCGGGGGGGGGATTCTATTCTTTTTTTTAAAAAAAACTTACTTTGTTGATACTAGATATACGAATACCAAATGCACCACCTTGGAATGTAGTTCCGTTCATAAAGTTACCCAAGACAAGGATAAACTAGTAACATAAATAAGAAATTGTAATTGAAATATAGTGTGATGATCAATTTTTACCTTTAAGAGTTCTTTGAAAGACGCCGAATCTTTAATGGCAATAGAAGCTTCTAATACCGAGCTCATATTCTATATAAAGCATTTAATGTTTTAGAATATATGTGTTTATGTACTCGTGTTACTTACTCTAGAGAGCTGTTGATGTTTTTCAGCAAAAGTAGCGCGGAATAACATATTATCCACTCTTTCCTTGTATCTATCAATTTTCATCATCTGAGAAAAAAAAATGAGTACATTAAATATAAATATAATTGTATATATCTTACTTCACAACAGAAAGTATCTGGCTTGGACAACTGTTCTAAATCTTCGTCTGAAGCAGACTTTACAAACACAGACAGTTTGCCTTGTTCTTCGGCAGTTGGTATATTGACTTGTAAATTACCTAACAAGTTCTCCGTAATAATGCTATCATCTACTTGTAAGAATGCTCTCGATACTTGATCAAAAGATAAATGTTTTAATTTAGAAAGTAGAGTAATATCTAATAGCAACGAAAAGTAATAATAATTAATATACGCGTACATTTCCTTTTTTTTATCATCTTTATGTACTTACTTATATTGTATGCTTTTTTCGGATCCAAAATACAAATCTCTTGCTTTTTTTCTTTTTGCATACGCTTCTTCTTTTCAATCACCTTTTGAGCAAATAAAGACTCGATGGAATCAAAGACACCCAATACATCAAGTTCATCTTCAAGCGCAATTTCATCAATTTCATTGGATCCCCAAACAGTCTTACCAACAAAGTTTGCTTGGATTTTAGTCCATTGAAGTGCACGCGTCTTGACATTAGGTTGATGACGAATAACCTTACGTGGAGGACCTGTTGGCACAGCAGGTCCACCGGGGGGAGGGGGAGGCGCACCTGGCGCACCTGGAGGAGGAGGAGGAGGCGGTGGTGGTGGACACCCCTTTCCTCCTGGAGGTGGAGGTGGCGGAGGAGGTGGTGGGCCTCCAGCTGTTTTCGATGCAGCAGTTCCGGGAAATGGTGGGGCTGGGGGAGGCGCTGGTATACCTCTGCTAGTCGTAGAATTCACTGGTGGAAGAGGAGGAGCTGGTGGAGGAGCAGGAACTGAGCGAGTAGCTGTTCCAGATGCTGGAGTATGAGGTGGAGGTGGAGGTGGGGGCGGAGGTGGAGGAATAGCATTAGATACAGATATAGAAGATGTCGAAGTTGAGGAAATTGGTATATTCGATGTTTGAGGAGAAGAAGGAGAGAGTGAAGGTAAAGGTATATCAATATTTGGCGATGTACCTTGTGTTATACCAGATATAGCGGTTGTTGATTTGTTTGTAGAAGAGACAGAACTTGATCGAGGAAAATATTCGGTTGCATTAGCAGTAGCTAAACCGCCAGCAGCAGGAAGTTTTAAAGGGTCTGGTTTACTATTATGTTGTCTCAACTTTTGTTCAATTTCAGCAGCCAATGCACTGATTGGTTTATCAGAGTGGTCTGTGGTAGTTGGATCTGGCCCGTTCTCGCTCAAAAGTTGATTCAATTGATCCTTTAATTCAATGTTCATCTTGACACCGCCCTTTTGCCCGTCTTGCGCAAGTTCAGTGGCAGCTGCATCGTCTAACCAGTTCTTTCTTCCGCCTCCTACTGGAACACGGCGTGTGGAACCAATCAAAGGAGCAGTGCCAGGAATAATGAAACCAGCTGGACCACCACCAAGCTGTCCTTGCAACGATGATTTGAATGTATCTGATAAGCCTTCGGCTCTTGGAATTTTTCCCTACTTGATATATTACTACGTGCACTCTAAATATTTATAAAATACAAACTTACATCATCTTCATTTTCTCCGGGTTTTCCTTCTAAAATGGCTTGAGCTTTTAAACGATCGTATGCTCTTGTAACTTCTTCTCTGCCTAATATAAAATGACCATTTTGAGCATCTTGTCCTACACCATCTTTTTTATTGGCGTCTGAAGCTGTTAAGAGAATGTCTTTTAATTGTTGATCCAGAGCTGTTACATTCATTTCGTACTCTTGCTGTGTATCCTTTAATTTTCTCTGGAGAGTGGAAATTGTATGACGTGACATACGTAACAAATCCTCTAAAGAGCTAGTTTTATCTCTCAATGTTCCAATTAATCCATCACCTTTTAAACTGATTTCCGTTTCCAATTCTTGCTTTTCTTTAATAACTTTTTCCAGCATTTGTTTGGTTTCTTTAGCCTCTTGCGCAGACTTATTAATTTGATCCTGTTCAGCAAATTTATCGATCAACATGCCTACATTCCAGCCCATAGACATATCCTCATTTTTAATGCCTTTTCTGTCCATAACCACTTGCGTGATTAATTTATCGAGTATCTGAAAGTAACGTACTTGAATGTCGCCCTGTGCTTGAATCATAAGCATATGTTGTAAAGCGCTCAAGAAAAAATTGTAACTACGTGTTCCTTCAACTCTTTCCAAAATACGTTCAAAGCATGCACGGGGGTCGTTCATGTTTGTAAGAATGGTTTCGTTGTATATTTCCATTATTTCATCTACATCGTTTTCACCCATTTGTTTATAAATATTTATATGTCTCTTTAACTGTTCGTTATTAAAGTCCAACATTTTTTCCATGATGGTATCCAGTCCACTCGCATTCATTTGGTTTCTTAAATGCACTCTGACCTCAACATCTTCAATGACAGTAACTAGAGAGTTGATCAACATCATATTGGATAAACCAAAATCGCCTAAATGGCTATCAGGGGCACCACCGCCTATCAATCGTTTGACGTCCTCACTTGCGCCTACTAAACTTCCCATTCTACCTCTACCATCTAAAGTGGCATCTAATAATTTTAACCAAGCATCAAATCTACCAAATTCGCCAAGATGCTCACTCAATTTATCTAAACCCTTGAGTACAATCTCTTGCCCCTTCGGTAAATCGACGTGACACACAAAGGCCAATATTTCACAGACTAATTTTCTTGTTTGAATTGGAGGTGAGACAAGCGATAAAACGATATGATAAATGCATTGTGGATGAGCAATCACTTCACGAGCACCCCACTAAAGTATGAATTATATAAGACGCGTGGTATAAAAAAGGATAGTGATTACAAAATTAATTTACTTACTCTGTTGTTAATTAAAGATTTAAAGCATTTCAAGATTTCAACCTCCATCTGAAGGTCCGCTTCAGTCCTACCATAACGAAATATAAATACTTTTTTTTTTTTTTTTTTTTTTTTTTGGGATGTTAAAAATTCGACGCTTACTTTTGATCGCTAATATTTAAGGCACCAATGACATTGGTAATAATTTGTAACCCACTTGACTCAATAAATTGCTTTACCCATATCAAAGGCATGGTTCTTAAACTGACAGCTAAATGGGCAATTAGGCGAGGAGTGACGCCTTTCATATCAGCTTCCAAAAATTTATCGATATAAAAATCAGGAGAATTCTTATCGTTAGCAGCAATAATGGTAGATGTATGATCTAAATTGGTGTTACTGCTTGTGCTGGATGTAGGTGTGGGAGCTGCTGAATCAGCTTGCTTGTCTTGCGAAACCATAAGCCATTTCTTCTCTGTAGAGAAGGCTAACATGACTGAACGAGCTGATTGATCATGAATACCTCTTCGTGTCTACAGTTCCATGATTAGAGTTTACTTTTTTTGTTTTGTTTGTAAAGAATGTGTTATATTTTACCAGCATTTTTTCAAATAGATCTTGAACTTCGGGTTCAGAGAATCCATTAAAATCAATTGATGTTTTACGTGTGTCAGCTAAAGAATAATATGTTAGTTCAGGAGAAATATGAAGGGATAATTAAAAAAAAAAAAGGAATTTTTTTTTACTACTACTACGATGGCCTTCATCATTAGAAATAGATGACGATCTAGGTGTGTAATTCCAGTTACTTGAAGGTGGTAATGAGTTCTTTTCACCTTGTATTGAACTTTGTCTCGGTAGGCTTGGTGTCAAACTTATGCCCACTTCTTTCCTTTTACTCTTTTTCGTTATACTAAATATATCCATTTTGGAAAAAAAAAAAAGTTTTTGTAAACAGGGAAAAGAAAAAAGAAAACCCTTTTTTATTCCTTAATTATAAAAAATGCTGTGTTACACCTAGTTTTTTTTTTTTTGTTATTGTTGGTTCAACATATGGATGGTGGTCAAGAAACTGGGTTTTAATTAAGGCTTACTTCTTGAGTAACATTTACTGTGTTCTCTATCATCCTTTCACATTTTAGACAATACGTTGCGTTAGTTTAACAGTGTAAAACTTTAGATTGTACTTATACATCTCGTATCAAATATTTAGACCGGCTTTTTTTTTCTCTAGTGACAAAATAAGCTGTCATGCTATTTTCTATGGTAACAAACTTTTTGTTGTAGATCTTTCAGGGACTATACCTAATAATAATACTCTCGCGATAATGCGTTATTTTGTCAGTTTGTATACTCTCAGAAGTTTAATTCTTATATATGAAAAAAAAAGACATTTCTTAACTTCAGGAAAATAATAAGTCGCATTAAGTCCTTTAGATCTTATTCTATAAACACTGAAAGAGTCAAATTTAATCGAGTTTGTTGATGCGCTTAAAAAAAAAGGGCAGCTCAAATGACGAATCAAAACGAGTCAGTTGAGTACCCACAGACTTATGAAAAAAAGGGCTGTTCAAAACAAACAACAGACAATTCACGAGAACTTGTTTATTATTCTTGTTCACAATGCCCAAGGCATGACGCTAAGTGTTTGTTTATTTGAATCCCAGAATCATATACACCCTATTTCAGATATCATTCACGACCCTTTTTTTTATTTTGCTCTTTATCATATCGATAATGAATTCAAAAGTAAAAGAAAAGGCTAAAGAAGAAGATTTACTTGCGACCACAGCTAAAGGGGCGTCGTACCTGATTCTACTTCAATTCGTATCGCGTATGCTTACATTTTCATTAAATCAAATCGTATTACAATATGTATCCAAGGACAACTTTGGTATAGCTTCCGTCAATTTAGAGTTACTCTCTTCAACTATTTTATTTATATCTCGCGAAGGGTTTCGTTCAGCTTTGGTTCGACCAAGTAAGAATCAACAACAGATTATTAACCTAGCATACATTCCGACATGTTTAGGACTTGTTACAACTGCCTTGACTTGTGGTTATTATTTATCTACCATCACACAACAAGATTTAGTAGAGATGCCGTACTATCGTGTAGCTGTCATCTGTTATGGATTTGCTTCACTGATTGAGTTAATGGTAGAACCATTGTTTATTGTAGCGTTAAATAACTTGTATTTCCAATTGAGAGTAATGGTAGAGGGAATAGCTGTCATCTTACGGTGTTTGATTACGTTTGGACTCACACTATATTTTGCTGGTAATGATAAGCTTGGTATTTTAGCGTTTGCGGTTGCACAACTGGTGTATGGAATGATCATGTTTATTGGATATAGTGGATTCTTTTTGTACAAGGAAAAGTCTATTTTACCGTTAATACCACATAAAATTAAGGAAGGAGAAAGGTGATTTATATATACAAGTATATACTTAACATAAACTAATAAGAAAAAAAAAAAAGAACGTATTGGTTTGATCCAGCATTACTTTATTTAGGTGTCACGATGACCAAACAATCAGTTTTAAAGCATGTTTTAACAGAAGGAGATAAAATGTTGATTTCCATCTTGTGTTCCAAAGAAGATAGAGGAGTTTATGCATTTGTGGTGAATTATGGTTAGTGAAAGTAAAAAAAAAAAAAAAAAAAAAAAAAAGATGACGTACCTGCATATAAACAAATAAAGTGTGTTTTTTAGGATCACTGGTGGTACGTATTTTATTTCAACCATTAGAAGAAACAGGCAGAACATTTTTTTCAAAGTTATTGGCAGTACAGGATGAAAGCAAGAAAAAATCAGCTCGTCAAACAGCATATAACGTGCTTTTGATATTGATTAAATTACATGTGTTGTTAGGGTTTATTTTTATTTGCTTTGCCACTAACTATACATCTACATTAATTGATTTACTTGTTGGTAAAAAATGGTCGACAGGACAAGGGAATGCCCCTGGAGTATTAGGGTTGTATTGCGTGTATGTACCATTTATGGGAATTAATGGGATCACGGAAGGATTTGTTCAAGCTGTTGCAACCAAGAAAGATTTAACAAGATTAAGCTATTTTATGGTTTTATTCTCTGGTTGTTTTATGGCATCAGGATTTTTATTTATGCATGTATTTGAAATGGGAGCTACTGGATTAATTTTAGCAAATATGGTTAACCTTGGTATTCGTATCGGATATAGCTGGTATTTTATTAGAGGATACTTTGAATCTAGTGTAACTGTGTCAGTAAAGCAGTGGCTCCCACATGCACCTACAGTGACTAGTTTTATCATGGCCTGGTCTATTACATTTTGGTCACAAAATCAAATGGGATGGCATAGTTTAAAGCAAAAATGTATTCATATTTCTATTGGTGGAGTATGTTTTATTGGTGTTGCGGCTGTTATGTAAGTAACGACATAAAAAATCTTTTTTATTATTTTTATTTAATTTTATGTGTATACAGTTTATTAGCAGAAAAGAAATTAATAAGTGATGTGAAACGTTTAAAAGATCATAAGTTCCAATAACCAATTTAACTGAGTACTAAATAAATTGAATACAAAAAAAAAAAAAAAAAAAAAAAAAAGAAAGACTTGTGGTTATTTCAGCAGTTTATACTTAGGAGTTTAATTATTGTAAATTACATATAAATTTAATAAGAGGAGTTGTGTGTGTGTGTGTGTGTGTGTGTTATGTTTTTAAAAAGGAGTAAAAGGAGAGGAGGGGTAAAATGATCTTCCAATAGGAGATTCCAATAATAGAAAATTCAGAATCTTAACACTCATATTAACGGTGTTGTACAAAGTAATATATTACAAACTCCCTTCTTTTTTTCGTTTATATAAATATTTACGACTATTTGTTTCTTTTATATAAACGTTTCTTTATTCTATTTTTTTTCTTTCTTTCTTTCTTTTTCTTCTTTCACCCAAATCATTCCTTTACCCTCTCTTCATCAAACATGTTATTCTCTCGCTCCATCTTTTCTTTATCTGCAATGACATGCGTTGTATTGTCAGTTGTTAACGCAGCGCCTATTCAATCAAATAGTGTTAACCTTCCTGATGCAGGATTCGTTTTAACTGAAAGTTTATCAGAATATTATGAAAATATTGTAGATCAAGTTATGCTGGATGTCTCTGAAACTGTATTATCATTTATTCCTCAATCTATCAGTCATGGTGATATTGAAGGTAAATAATATATAAAGTAGTAATAGTAGTAGTACAATCAAATATTTAATAACAATATTATATTTTAGTTCGTCAATTAGCTCAAAAATCTTTAAACCGTAATCTTAATTTTATGCGTGCAAGTTTATTAGCTTCTGTAAATCCTCTCGTATCAACTGATATTCCACAAATTGCTGGATTAACTACAATTCAAAATGAAGCAAATTTAATCAAATTAACTGCTTTAGAAACTGAACATGATCAACAAATGGAAACTCTCTTATTTGATTCTATCATGACATTAAATAAAAAGATCAGTCATCAACTTGGTTTAATAGTAAATGCTGAACAATCTTCTTCTATCTTAATTCGTCAAGCTACTACACAACGTATCACTCAAAAGCAAGAAAATCCTACAATCATCACAGTTGAATGGAAGCTTCGTCAACCCTTCCAATTTAATCTTATCCGCGAACAAGTTGAAAGTGTCAATACCGATTTAATTGTACAATCTGAATGGTTACTTGAACAATTATCACTTGTTGAACAATCTCTTTTTAACGAATTTAACGATCGTACAGAAGAAGCTGTTCAACTTGTTTTGGAAAGTTTAGCTCTTGACATTTAAAATAATACCCTCCTTCATTATGTACATAGTTCTTTATTTATAAAAATAGCGTTGCACAAACAAAATAATTCAATAAACGCTGTATTGAAATCAATAAAAAAAGGAAATTGACCACTCAACTTAATAACCCGATTTAACAAATCGTACATGTGAACCAATATTCCTCTTTTTGTTGTACCTTCCTATTTAGAGCGTTCTCACACACCAACAATAGTTTTTTTTTTTAAAACCAGAGACTAACACTAAAACTAGTTTCCAAGGATTTAACATAGTGCCACCACTTTGGCTAAGTACATATAAGATTAGCATTATACATTATATATATACATATATATAAAAGTATAAAAAACTTACAGGTATATATAATATTTCACCTTGCTGTAATATACATTCAATATAATCAACTTGCTTGAAGCGCGGGTACTTTTCATAATCCGGATTATCTACATCCACCTATAGTAATATATTACTACATATAGAGTTATTATTTATAATCGAATAGTATTATTACCTCACTAGTATTAGTCATTAAGCCAGTTCTCGGATAAACAAACTCTGATTGCTGAGGAGAGATTAACTTTAAATATTTACTTCCAACTACCTGAACTAATAAGTTATGATAAGGGTCTTGGTGTAAAGGTGATATGGTTCCTTTGGGTCCAAACCAAGCGTTCTTTATAACGTCCTTGGTTCTACAAGGATAAAGTTTCGTCAAGTTGGGTTCAATGTAACAATAATCTAGAACTATAACATCTTTTTCTAATCTCGGTATTTGATAAAATATATCGTGTTGAGCTAAATAAGCAGGTTTACCCTCCTTATTTTCAATATGATCATTTACAAAATCAGAGAATCTCATCATCTTTTGGCCCCAGTTCGAATCCGTATATTGACTTCCGATCTCTACTGGTACTACACGATCACCGGCAACTGAAAGCAAATAATCTAAAGATGACCACGGATGCTCATTACAAGCAGGCCAGTGATTTATTGCTCCCTTTGGTATAATAAAGGGTGTAGGTATATCTTGATTACAATGATTTAAGAACCATTCAAAACTAGGAGGTTCGGACAATCTTTGAATAGGGTAGTTTAGTGTCACACAAATTTCTTCTCGTGCTACCTTTGATTTTTTATAGTTCCGTTCTTTTGTTGTACGATGGTCGGTTAGCCATATTTGTAGTTGGTCAAGAACAATGTTGGACATAAATCTTCGGTCAGGGCCAGGTGACCCACTCACCACACAGCAGGTGTCTAAGTCACTGATGATCTTTTGTACTTGAGCTTCTGCTACTTGAAAGTCCGTATCTACTGAAGAAAGTTGAATTAAAGTAACTAGTAATCCAGCATCCATCATCATACGACGCCAATGAACAGGAACATCTTTGAAATGGTACAAGAGTATTTGCTCATTACAGTAATCTATTAAAGCGTTTGCTTTATAAAGTAATTCTTTTGTATCACTTGTGTCTTTCGTGTCCAATGTACTTTGGAACAACTGATGAACAGAAGCTCCACATGCCTCCAAATCTTGTAATTTTTTTTTTAATAAGTTTCTCAAGGCTACAATGGGGAGTTATAAAACAATACCTTTTCTATTGTCTTTCTCGTCTAATAATTCTACTAGCGCGTCGTACAAGTCTTTGAAAATCATAAGCTGTCAAATATAAGGCGTCTTGGCGCTGCTAACAAAAAGTATATTTGTTATTGTAAAAAAAAAAAAAAAAAAAAAAAAAAAAAAAAAAAAAAAAAGTGGTAGCGTGTGTGCTTTTTTTTTGCATGCCCGCCTTCGGGTTTCACATAAAGTTACATGGACCTTTTTCATTTTAAAAAAGGATTTTTTAGTGTGCCTGTGGTTTTCGCATGCCGTCGCATGATCAGTTTGGTAGTGTAACAATCTTCTTTATATATACACGTGTCCTTCTTTATACTGATTATGTCAATATTGAATCATCAGAATTGTAAGAAACAAACAAGTCTCTATTGTGTGGGATCTTCGTCCAGTGCGACAAATAAAAAGTAATATGTAAAGAATGCGACATCTCCTTAATTTATCTAACTACAAAGGAAAAAAAAAACAATTAGGTTACATCGTTGTACATAGGAGATAACTCCTAATTTACATCTATTGTTGTCCTTTTTCAAATATGACGACGGATTATCGTAACTATTCAAGGCGTTTACAACTTTTATTATTATTATTATAAAGTTGTTGTGTATTCCGTTTTATGTAAACAGGCGTTTTAAATAAACTAAGTTCTGGATATAGCATTATTTCTTTCATTGGTAAAAAAAAATGCATATTTTTTTATAGTTACGGAATAATTCTCTTTTATTTAAGAAAATGCTAGAATAAAGTTAAGTGTAAATAAAAAATTATACTTGGTATCGTAAAGATTTCTTTATGCTTGGGTTAAGGTCCTGGCGTAAGAAAATACAAGATATTAATAGTGTACATTGTTCTGCCTCTTTTTTGTTTTTTGTTTTTTTCCCGCTGATTTTCGTGTAGTAATAACAGTGATCAGATCCCACCCACTATTGTTCCACATGATACGTTCCTGTTTAAACCTTGTTTAAGACCATGGAATTTTTCTAGTTGCTTGCAAATAAGGGGTGGTTTGAGTCCCGCATCTGTTTCATCTGAAACACTTTGTATCTTTCGCAATATTTGGCTAGGTTCGGCGTAAACTATGCACTTTTTGATTAATTACTTGAAGATTATATGAAATGTTAAAACTTCAAACGTTAGGGTTTCTGTTGTTTTTTTAAGGGGTGAGGTGACAATAAAATAGATGCACCAAAAATTAAATCTGATTAAGATGAAATGCTGCGGGAAAAAAAGGAGGGGGGGAGTTTACATGTAACGTAAGATATAAAATCGTACAACAATGGCAGGAGTTACTTTACAAGCACTATTGCACCTCTTTAGCCAATGACTAAATAGCACTGAATCGATATATATATACTACGTATATGCCGACTGAAAAAAAAAGTTCGATCAAGGTGTATTATTACTGTATTAAAACACTATTTTAACCTTTAGTTTTAATTTTAACATATCAATACCCTTTGCTTTAATCTATATCGGGGGATCTATATATTAATAATTTTGCGTATTATATATACAATGGCACCATTAAACGTTTGTACCGAAAGATTGAATGTTTAATCAACCGCGCATAGTACAAAGCAAATAAACTCAGAAACACATTGGGACAGCGCGAACAAGTTTTACTACTTTTACCCTTTAGTGATCAAAAAAGGGGTTTTTCGAATCATGCTGAAAATCCAAAGAATGTTGCCCGTTCTGAAAAAGGTATAAATGACACTTGGCTCAATAGAATGTTATTAAAGCATTTTATATAATAGAACTTGACGCGTCCGAGATTTTATTCAACAGGCCAACTGTTACAACAATGGGAAGTGGAAACCAAAGCTAATTGTGTTGAAACGACATGGGACGAAATTACAGGTTCACAGTTCAATCTTTTAGCTAATACGCTTGGTGAATCCGAGTATGTTAATGAAAAAGTTCCAAAAGAAGGCACTAACGTGCCACCTTGTTGGCACCACGCATACTTTCCGCCCCGAACGCAAGAGGGTAATTTAGCATCAGATGGATATGAAACGTCTTATTTTCCGCCAAAACCATTCTCACAGCGTATGTGGGTTGGGGCACACTTAGATTGGAGTTTAGAGAACCCGTTAAAGGTAGGGGATCAAGTCAAGATGACGACCGCGTTAGATCATGCTGAGTTGAGACAAGGACGTATGGGCGATTCTGCCATGGTCTGGATTAATAAAGATATTGAAAATGGACATGGGTGGTCTATGAGAGAACAAAGATGCTTAGTATATCATCCGGAACAAGAAAAAACTAGTGCCGTTACTAGGGGAATAACAGGTAAGTTTTTTTTTTTTTTAATATGTAAAGGTCTACCGCGGCTAAACCCCACACATTTTTTAGTTAAAAAAAAGGCCGAGTTTTCAAAAACTATTACACCTAGTTCTATCTTATTGTTTAGATATTCAGCACTTACATTCAATTCTCATAAAATTCATTTTGATCATGAATATGCAACAAAAGTAGAAAACCATCCAGGTAAGATTACGTAAAAAGAAAGAAAAAAAAAGAGATTCATTCGGTTCTAAAAAAAAAAAAAAGCTTGCTTGGTTCATGGGCCTTTAAGCGGAACTTTACTTTTAGATTTCCTGAGAACGAAAACGAAACAAAAGATGAAATCGTTTGAGTACAAATGTTTAACCCCACTTTATGTGAACAGGCCATTGACTTTATCTGGAAAGAAATCTAATGACTCAGATCGGTACGAGGTTTGGATAACTGATCATTTAGGTCACTTAGCTGTCAAAGGGTCGGCTACAGTGGTTTTATAATAATATATGTGTGTGCAAATGGTTTTATTATGTATGTACAATTTTTATGGAAAGTCTTCATTGATTAAATCAATCATTTTTTCTGTAAATATATAAAATGTTAGTATACTCAAAAATAAAAAAAGTAATTTTATATAAATGAATTACCTAAACTTGGAGAACTGACACGTTGCCTTGATTCCGGTGCAGACATTAATCTACTATATATCGATTTCGGTGAATCTCGAAGAGCGGCTTCTGGGGTAGATGGTTCTAACTTTCTTGGCGGTGATAACGGGTAGCCACTTTTTTGGTTAATGGGCTGTAGACTAGGCATTCCTTTTACAATTTGGTCTAGTACTTCATCATTCCAAACTTGATCGTCTCCACCTTGTTGTAACATGGAAGTCCAATCAACAGACTTCGTAGCGTTTGCTAATTGTTGTTCCTGCTCCTGCTGTTGTTGCTGTTGCTGTTGAGGGCCGGGAGCAACATCGGCAAGTCCCTTTCTACGTCTCCATTTATTGGTTTTTTTAATATCATAATCGATAGTTAAATACCAGAATTCGCTAAAGAAATCAGCAGGCAATTCCCAACTTTCACTCATAGTAGGGTCACCACCATGATAAACAGCTTCATTTAACATCATAGAGAAACATCTGTCGTAATCCATTTGGTCTCTAAATATAATCATACGGTCACGCATATGAGGTGTAGGAATTAAATCAATACGAGGATCATGAGGAATAGCTAACTGAAGAATAGTTGGTTTCAATCTAGCAGCAGCTTGATCATCTGCATTGTTTAAAGTAGATTGTACTCCTAATTTCAAACGAATATGTTGAATAGCGTCCAAACTAGAAGTAGGGGGATGCAAAGGTGAAGTAACGTCGTCAAGACTACTTGCCCATCCTGGTTTATTTGAATCGCTTTCCTCTTCTTTAGTTAATTGTGGTTGTAGTTGTGGAGAAGGGGATGAAAGAGAGTGATAGTCTTCCTCAGTTACACTATAGTCCATGGATTCTTCTTGTTCATGATAAGAGTGAGGTGATTCACTCGAAACAGGTTCCTGTATGTTATTATTATTATCAACAAAATGATAAGACATTGTTGATTTTAAATTAAAATTATTTCTAGTATAGGAGTTGACGTAAGCTTCAATAGCATGAGGAGCAGTTTGTGCCATTTTTGCTAAAGCTTCTTCAGATAAATAAGGTGAATGAGTTGGGATATTAATGTTATGATGCATGCAGATAAATTGAAGTGTTAATACAACACCCTTCAAATACCAATTCTCTGCTTTGTAAGACTCTAAATTTCCTTTAAGGGCATTTAATTCTCGTGTAGCGTTGTTTCGTTGATTTCGTAAATTATGAATCGTTGTTTCCAAATCTTTCAAGTGACGTTCCTTTCGCTCCCGAAAGGCTCGCTGGGCTGCGCGATTTTGAGCTTTACGCAATGCGGGAGATGCAGGGTTAGGCTTTCTACCGGGCTTCTTTCGAATTCTAATAGGTTGACCATTCATATCATATCCAGTAGGCGGTTCCATTGGCTGAGAATAATTTTCCTGAGGAAGAGAGTAGTCATTGCTTGACATGCTGTTAGAAGTATATGCATCGCTAGGAATATTTGACATGTACATTGTGGGATCAGGGTAAAAGGGATTAGTAGTAGTTCCAACTGATAAATTGGACATATTTCTTAACCAGTCGTCTTCCACTAAAGGAGGAAGGGGTTGTGAATTTTGCATACTAGCACTATGTTGCTGTTGCAAACGATGCTGTTGTTGCTGTTGTTGCAACAATTGTTGTTGTCTTTGTCTCTTTAACAACAACTCCTGTTGACGTTGCTGCTGCATATAAGTATCTATATTAGCTAGATACGAATCCATTTTTTTTTTAAAAAAAAATAATAATATATATGTATATAAAAAATAAAGGGAAAAATAATAAGGAAAGAAAGAAAGGATAAAATAAAACGAGATCGAACTTTTAAGGTTTTTTTTTTTTTTGCAGGCCGGGCACCCACCTTGCTACTGTCGGATATCCAATACGTTATCTTGAATTTATTTAAAATAGGTGTTTACTTTGTATTTTATATGTAAATTGAGTGAAATAAGAGTATTCATTTTGTATATATAATAGTTAGTATCTACCACCGATAAAAAAAAAAAAAAAAAATGAGCGAAAAACTCTTGTTTTTAAGTAATTGGGGTGATTATTTTAACGAAATGTCAAGGCGGTATAATTATTTTTTTTCTGCTAATTCGCATGTGAAATAAGAAAAATGAGACATTTTTACTAAAAATGGTAATAATCTTTTTTAAAGTAAGACATCACAGACACTTGACAACCGTGGTAGTGACTGGAAAACAACCCAAAACACGGTCAAAAAACAGGTAGAAATTAGTTTGACATGAGCAGTAACTCGGGTAGTTTTCATTTAATCCGACGTTAAAGATCATCATTCTCACTTGTTCAGGTTATAACCACAATTACATTATAAACCGATATATTGAGTGAAAAAAAAACTTAATGGCTGAGGCTGAATTGGTTTGATTAAACTCTGTAAAAATAGCATCTAGAACATGATAATGAGTTAGATATGTGCATTTTTATTTTACTTTACTTTTTTACAGATAAGACAAATACAAAAATATGGAATTATGTATATATAATAAGTGTACATGCACTACTTGGTGAAAATTACTTGTTATTAACTCATATATATATATATATTTTTTTCGTAGCACTAATTCCTTCAAAAGTAACACAGCTATTTTATCTCAACCACTAAGAAATATTTTAGCATGATTATTTTAGTCGTTTTGACTTTAGTAGATATTTTTTATTACGTGACATTAACTCGCATAATATCAACCGCATATATATTAAATGTGTAATGATATAAACGGGTTTTATTTAGCATAAATTATAGAACCCTACCATAAATAATCCTTATGGTCACAAAAGTCATTATGTCAAATAGATTTAATGAACCTGAGCGCCAACTAAAATAATTCAAAACTCCTGCATCAACTGTAAAAAAAAAAAAAAAAAAAAAAAAAGTGTGACTGAACAAGGGGAATTAGTTGGCATGTGAAAAATACATATATGTGCGTGTGTGTATTTTTTTATTTTTTTATTATAACAATTAATGTATATCACTTACTACATCTGTCAATTCAACAAAACGTGCCTAATTGACTCACCCTTATTTTTTTAATGCTAACATGGTTACTATGATATTGGATTATTATTTAGCTATAAACATGTAGTTATTTAAGCTGTTTCTATTACACAAAAAAAGAAATTGCCATGTGGTTGCTGCCCATTTTCTCGAGGTGGTACAACGTTCAAGAAATAGCTAAAGTTGGTTACAGTCTAGAATTGCTCTATAAATTTTGTTTTCTTTTGTTTTCTTTCTTTCTTCTTTTTCTTATATTCACACATTCAAAATGGATCATATCGCATTTGAACACTTTGACCCTGAATTTGAGTTGGGAAACTTGGATATAAATGGAAAGCCAATTAAACCTCGTAAGAAGCCAGGACGCAAACCAAATCCACCATCTCCAGCTCAAAGAAAAGCACAGAATAGAGCTGCTCAAAGAGCATTTCGTGAACGTAAAAGGCGAGAAATGCGTGACGCTGAAACTAATATCAAAAAATGTTTAAATATGCGTGATCAAGCAATAAAAGATGCAAAGTCTCTTCAATTAAAATTAGACGAACTACGTTACGAAAATAATTTTCTCAAGGGTGAAGTTCTAACCTTAAAAATTGCTTGTATGGCAAATAGAGTGGATGTACCTAAATTATGGGATACTGGAATGAGAGATAGAATGGGTTCAGACACCACTACTTTCTCACGGACAAAAGAAATACCACAACCTTTGGAATTCTTTTTAAATAGTCAAAGGTGTATCATCACCATGTTACCTGAAGATTTATTATCGTCACCTACTTCTTCTCCTTCCCCCGAAATGCCTGCTTTTGATCACATGCCACAACAACAGCAACAGCGACAACAACAGCAACAACAACAACAGCGACAGCAACAACAACAACAACAACAACAACATCAACAACAACATCAACAACAACATCAATATCAATCTCAAAATAAATATCATATTCCTTCTACTGCTTCTACTGCTTCAACAAATAACTCATATTATAGCGGTAATGACATGATAGATCCTTTAATGTCATCACCTCCATCTTCTACAACACATGATTTACCCCCATTATCTGGCGTATTTTCCTTTGATGATATAGCAGAGACAGTTCAATCACTAGGCCATTTAGACTTAGACCCAGCATTAATGCAATACTTTTTACAACCTGACACCATAAATGATTTTGTAAATCAAATGAAAGATGTACCACCTGAGCTATGGTTAGGTCAAGTTCCACGAGAAATGGCTGCGCTCATTCCACCAGAAATACGTACCTTTTTATCACAGCCCCATCAAAACTCGACGTTACACAACCAAGTTGATGAAGATGTTATGGACTATTCGTCACCCCATCAGACATCAAACTTTTCACCACCTTCATTACCTAGTAGCTTTATACCTGAAATACCTGTAGAAGAAGATTTCTGGAAAGATATTAAAGAAACCAATTTATCACCAAGTATGTCAAATAAAGTATATGTAGCTGGTCCTATATCTGCTTTAGATGCCGTAAATCAAATGAGGACAATGCGAGAGCAAAATGATAACCGGTTCCTTTTGACACCAAGTACAGTTTTTTTTTTTCTTTTTTAAACACTAGTATTTTATAAAATAATAACTGAAACTAATCCCTCTTATCTCTTAGCCGAATTACAACGTAAAATACCTCATGATCCTAGAATTGATTTGATTCCAGGACCCACTATGCGCGACTACATGATTATCTTTCAAGATTTTTATAATTCCAATGAATTATTTAATACATTACTTGATAACGCCATGTTTATAGGGGGAGAATTAGGAAATCCAGACTGTTGGTTTGTACCGCCTAATTTCATTCGAAAATACTGGTTTTTATGTCCAAACTATCGACCAACAAGACCAGACAACTCGGTTGAATTGGCTGTCTTTTTTGCTCAAAAAATGCTTGACTCGTTAAGACGACGAAAAGAAATGTATATTATGCGAGATATAAATTTAAATATGTTTGTCAAGCCTAATATGGCCGAGGTATGTATTGATTACGATCAGATAAGTGAAGATGAACCGTCAAGGACAAAAAGAATTAGCAGTATAGGTATATATGACTAATTTCATTCTGTAAATACGTATTAATTATATAACCATTAGATTATTTTGTCATTGATAATATCAATAAGGATATTCCTAGAATTATTTCGCCAAATCCGTTTACAGTTTAAACCATTTTTTTTTTTTTTTTTTTTTTTTTTGGTTATTGTTGTCTATCTTTTTTTTTTCGGCGCTTATTCCTTCTTTACATATTATAATAAACACCAAATACGTAACTATTTACCGTTACATATTTTTTTTTAATTGAAGATCAGCTTGTTGATACTTATGACGGGATATGTTTTGTTCTAGAAGATATACCTTTTTTCCAAGTAAGGATGTGCTATTCTAACTCGATCTAAATTACTTTATGGAGGTAGTCTATTTTATTTGGTACTTACTTTAGGCTAAAATTGAGTTAACAATAGGGAAAACACGATCAGATATTGAGATCTGAGATTTGTACCAGCTAAAAATCAAACGAATTCGGCTGTTATCGTACCTTGCATCAGATAGTTTTAACATTTAGTACAACAACAACAAAAAAAGGGGGGGGGTATTTTTTTATCCCTTCGAACATCAGCTTACTTTTATTCATATTATATTATAGTTTTATAAGAAATAAACTTGGAGTGTAAGCAGTCGACATAAGTGTTCTAGCCAACAGACTTGAACAATGTAAAATGGTTGAGACTATCAGCAAATATTTTCTATTAAGTCTGGCTGCGGATTTAATCATATTAAATACACAACGCTGACCATACATGAAATATATATATAGGTGTCTACTATAAACCTATAGAAGTCCAATAGTTTACTTGAAAAATTGAATATAAAAAAACCGACAACTGACTAAAAAAAAAAGCACGGTTTACAAAACCTAAATTAGACACTTGTGCTTGGATATTTCAATGTTAGCTTAAGCAAATAAAGCCTGTATACGAAATATATTTAGTCAAAATTAAAGTACGTAGGTCTATATCAAAAGATATATACTCGATAAACTTTTGGTCGATCGTGGCTATCTGTATAGATTATAAACATAAAGTTATAATGTTGGTATTGATTTAAATCCAACTTTTTTTTGCTGCACATAGATAATTGGATTGATAATATTTTTATACACGTGTAAAAGCATATAAGTAAAATAAAAGCTTTTATATGTAAATCGCGATAGCAATGCTATTAAGGGAGAATTAATATGATGATTTAACTTTAAAATCGACTTATAATCGGCACATATTTTTTATACGTTATTGATAGCTAGTCTTATGATAATCGAGTAGACTGTATTGTTTTTAAATATAAAAAAAGGGGAACACTTTAATATAGTAACTCGATTTATTTGGCTTTATCAACTAGAACTTATAAGAAGTTTATTTTATGTATATTTTATGGTAAATAAAATTAATAATGGCCTTTATAAGCAAGGTTTAGTATATACGCAAAAAAAAAAAAAAAAAAAAAAAAAAAAAAAAAAAAAAAAAAAAAAAAAAAAAAAACTTCTAAAACGTCCGTCTATCAGTAACTAAATGTAGGCTTAATATGGTTTTTTTTTTAAAAAAAAACATGAGGTCATTCTGTTCTGTTTCTCCGTGAGCTATAATCGAGCCATTTAATATTTTAAAGAGACGTTTACGATTTTTCGCTCGTAGTTAAACACATGGAACGTTTGGAAAGTATTCACAGTCATACTATAAATTGTTTGGTGCTTATAATAACCTTGTTTGGTTTGGTACATAGTAGATAATAAAACACTCCTGCCATTAATAAAAAAAATTCTATAGGTAAATTATGTTTTAATATCACAAGGATGGCTCTAAATAGTGAATAGTGTATTATACTCGTTGAATACAACTAAACTTATGATGAAGCGTATTTATGCAGCTTTCTCCCCTTATCCTTTCACAAAACTTAATTCTTAATACATAATATACTTAAAATACGTAAAAGAAAAAAAAGGTAACGTTTTTATGCGCATGGTAGTCTTACATGCTCAGCGCATTTTTAAATTTTTCTTTGTAACAGCTGACACCATAAGATTAAAAATAGTAAACAGGTTCCTCGCCCTTTCTCATAATTATGAAATTCCCTGCTTAATTTTGTCGCTTCAACTTATTATTATTTTCTCATGTGTGGAATTATATGTGCTTTCTTTTTATTAAAGCCTGAACTGTATGACGTAATAATACTGTGCCTTATACGTACATGTAACTGAATAGGAGACGTTTTTCTCGTCAATCTGTCATATAAGCGTTATAATGGAAGGTCAGTTGAAACAGCCATACATACTTGATATTAGGGATATTCAGTAACCAACTATGCGCTATCTATCTCTCAGATTGTATCATATATATTTTAAATCATTTTTTTCTCCTCCTTCTATTGAATCACTAATAAATGCCTTCAAGATCGATTAATAAACATAACCTTAATGCGCGTAGTTAAAAAGTACGATCCTTGTTTCAGGGTTTCAAGAAGGGCTATAGATCATATATCGAATATGTTTCCGTACATTTAAGGCCCGTAATTGCATATATCTAAAAAGGAGTTATCATAATTTTTCGATGATACTTCTATTCCTCTCTAAATATCTTGCGGATGAAAAAAAAAAAAAAAAAAAGTTGGTAACGATATTAGTATTCCAAATATATTGCTGTATTACAGTTTTGCCTCCTTAACCATGTATCTTATGGATATCTAATCCTCAGATCTTAATTTCCTTTTTTTTTTAAAAAAAAAACAAAAAACAAAAAAAGTAGAATATCTCTACTATGGCCAATTTTGATGTATTAAAGTTTTTCAGAAAAGAAATAAAGTGGGGATAATACGGTTATTTTTAAACGATACGATAGACTATAAGTCCAAACGTTTTTTTTTCTTTCTTTATGTTTAAAACGCATGTTTCGTTTCTTGACAGCTGATAACGCACAATAGAAAAAAAATTAAAGTCTGTCCTCTCAAAAGATCTAAACAGGGACGGTTGCGATTAAAAAAATGATCAAGATTTCTGTTCATTTACAGCACTAGAGAAAAAAAGCTTCAAGCTGTTGCTACATGTGTTTTTTATAAATATTTATTAAAATAGGATCGGTTAAAAGTATAGATTAATTTGTAGTGATTATTAAAAAAGGGAGTAACATAGTATATATTTTTTAGCAGCTAGGACAATAGCCGTAAGCGTTATCAGCAGCCAGGTTACAGTTATCGCCCATAGCATTTGGTCCACCGGCACCACCATTGCCCCACCACTCGGGGGTATAACCTGATCCAGTTACTACACCAAAGACAACAATGGCGCTAATAGCAACACCAGAATCGAAAGCGGCAGAGGTAACATAGTTATACTTTCTCCACCAGTCAAAGTGATATCTACGAATATAGAACATAAAGACAAAACCAGCAGCACACCACATGGAGAAATTAAGTGGGACGGCAGGAGGCATCATACCGGTAGAGTTCAAGATTAAAGGGATATGGATATATTTGATCCAACTGTCTGGATACTTTTTGGAAAGGAGCCAGAAGGGAATAGGAATAAAGATACCAATAAGGAAGAACCAAAGCATAGAGTTATAAGGAGACTCGGCGCCAAACATCTTTTCAGGACCAATAGCCCCCCAAATAACCGAAGCAGAATAAAAGGTTTTTGCTGAAGGACAAGTGAAAGGGCGACCTTTTGTAGTACAGATATCTGCGACAGTATCCATCAGCCATGTCGCAGTAGCCAAGTTAACTAAACCAGCCAAGAAAGTACCAACGATTTGAACCCAGAACATGGCTTTAGGAGGAACTTTGGTATAATGGCCAAGCTTAAGATCACTAAGGAAGTTAAGACATTGAGTGGAACTAATATAACCGTAAGTTTTGAAAGTAACGTTGGCAATAGGATGACCAGGAAGAGCAAAACCAATAACAAATTCAGTGATAACATTAAGACCTGGTTGTTGGTTAGTAACGGCCTGAATAATACCAATGGGGAGTACGAAAATAACAGAGATTGCAACAGCAAGGATAAGACCCCACCAAGGAAGATAAATGGGCCATTCATAAATAACAGCAAATGAAACACCAAATGAAATGAAAAATATGACAATATACCACCAGTCAGGTACCTCAGGGTAAGCACGCATTAACTTTTGATGAATATCTTCATTGTTCTTGGTACGAGAGTTCTTGAATTGTTTGATGATATCTTTACCGTGGAATAAAGCAGTATGTGTTAAAAGACTGGTGACACCAGCAAAACCAATACCGTAAGTGAATGCAAAAAACGTGGTCATACGAAGAGGGCCATGTATAGCGTAAAGCGCGGGATCCAAGATCTTTTGATCGTTTAAAACGAGACTGTTATCCCAAGGCTCACCAGCAACATTGAATAAGTCAGAAGTTAAAATGGGGAAAGTTTTAGCATCCCAAACGTTGCTATAGTATAAAGCGGGGACCATAATCCAAGCAACAAAAATAAATCCAACAGAGATATTAGCAATGGCCCAAAAAGGTACGACTAATGGAGAACCAAGGAAAGAGGTAATGGTAGTCCAATCAAAAGAGACAGAGAGTATACCCAAACCATTAAGGGAGCCGGTAAGTTGAGCCAATACACGATTATCTTGGTTGATCCAGCAAGCCCAAGAGAAAAAGGTCAATACCTGGAAAAAGTAACCCGGAAGCCAGTAATAGACGAACATACCGGCAAAACTATACATAAACCAACGGAGACGAGACGGACCGTTCCAGTTTGTATCAGGTTGATGGAAAGAACGGAAAAGCGAAATGTTGGACAAGTTTCCTGGCCAGACCATGGCAGAAGGGTATACAAGATAAGGACGGAGTAGACCAGCCATACCGTAACCAATAAATTGAGTAGTCCAAATTAATAAGATACCTCCACCCCAACCTAAATCTTGGTTATAAAAGATACGTTGAATGGTAATAATATCAACAGCGTAGGCGGTGCTGTAACAACAATTGGCAAGAGTTGTAATCAAGACATGTTCCTTGATGTTGAATGGACCAGGATTAAAGAATCTGGATTTGGGAATAACCTTTTCCATAAGCTTACCAAGAGGGAAACTAAGTAATTGGACAACAAGAGGAGATAAAGTCAAAGCATTTTGACGGAAATGGAAAAATTGATTGACAAAACTAAGTAAGGCACCAAAGATAATACCTAAAAACCACATACGAAAGGTATATATAGGCAGGGTAGGGTCATCGGTACTATATATAAAAAAAAGTTAACTTAAATTTTACTGAGATTATACTTTTTAAAAACTTACTTTGATACTACAGCACGGACTTCCTCAATGGGAGAATCTTCTGCAGTTTCAACATATTCATTAAAATCGGACTTTTCTGAATCATCAATATGTTGAGTCTTTTCGCGGTCAGAGATGAAATCCTCTAATTTTTCAGAGGTGACGATAGTTTCAGTTGTAATGTATTCATTGACTAAATCCTCCTTTTTAACGGAGGATACGCTGGTTCCTGCCATGCTCTTTATATATATATATATGTATATTAATAAAAAAAGAAGTAATGCAATAAAAAGAAGCGTATGTAATATAACTGATAAAGAAGAAACAAATACTAGAATTATCGATTTTTTTAAATAGTTTATATATCAATTTCCAAGGATCGCACGGAGTTGATGGAATCACTGTTTTTGGCCAAAAACACCTATTTTAGCAGACTGAGATTAGAAAAACCATTTAAACAATGCACCTTTTCTACGGTGGCGTTTTGTTATTTTTTAGTTAACATATGTCTACTAGCCAAGAATAATGCAAGATAGTTCTCACTTGATAATAATGATAGAAACAAAAAGGGAATACAGGTGATAAATATGGATAAATAACTACACTTTTAGAAAATTTACCCAAAATAAAATAAAATTATATCAGAATGTTCAAAACAGGTTTATTTAACCTAATTCGACATTACTGTGCACTTCTCCAAATTTGGTATAGTCAGTCAATTTAGACGGAGATAATACAAAAGATATGTAAAAGCTACTTTCGCTTTGTTTGCAGTTTAAAAAGGTTTATTATTAGATTATTAAAAGTCACATGTCAGAAGAGGGATGTGCTTTTGGTTGAAAAATTAGCTAAAGTATTATTGGGTGTGAAAAGGGTTGGTGTAGTTAAGGTATTAAGGTTGGCGAACCCAAGTTGGTTTGATCGGTGTAGTTGAGATTGGCGTGGAAAAAGATATTGAAAGGACATTTTCCATATTTGCCATATCCTTTGGCAGTTGATAAGCATGTGTTCAGGATGTTGAAAAGATTCGGTAGGGCAGAGTGGGCAGAAAGGAGGTTGCACGATATCGGGCATAAGCCGTTGGGCGACTACGCGAGTATTTATTTTGTTGTGTAGTAGTTGATACCATATATTTTTTACTTTAAACGTCAATTTTGTTTTCCAGAATTTACGCGGTTATTCGAGATACTGTGTAAAAACGACTTTAATATCATGAGAAAGGAAATTGTAATATAAATATCACGATGATTAAATAAATCTTTTTTATCATAGTTGAATAAACCCCATTTTATCATGATTAAAATCACCAAGCGCAACAAAACCAACAAGAATAGCAAAAACGATGACCATGAGATTATATGATTCTATTTGAAGTACAACCTTGTTAATTATGGTATTTCACTCACCTCATAAAACCAAAAGTTAAAAAAAACATCAAACAAATAACCTCCTGTTCTTTTTCCCTTGTAGAATATTGGAAGTTGAATGCATGCGCCGACTGGAACATCACATCCTATGACGAAAGCCTTTCTCGCAGGCAGTTCACCAGAAAGCGTTCATGCCATATATACATGAGCGAAGGCCTTGATAGATTTGCCAATGCATTTATCAATACCAAGGTAATGAGAGAAGTGTCACGAGTCAAGAAACAGCTGAGCAACGCGAAAAAGGACGTCATCAACAATTACTTTTGGGACAATCATGTCATTGCTTTGCAACAAGATATTGTCAATCGGCAGAGGTCGCAAACAAAATTGGAAACTAGCATCATTATTATCGAAAGCTCACTAATGTCACAGCATTCTAAACAACTTGAGCAATCGTCAATAAGCATCAAACGACTGCAGGAATCATCGCCAGCTTCGACTTCGTCCAAAAAACGACTTATGAGCTTATCATCATTAACTTCGCACTTTAAAGTTCCATCTTTATCTGAAGAAGGATCATCCACTCGACTGCCTAGTGATTCATTGCCATCCACATACAATCCGTTAACTGAAACAGAAAACTCACCAAAGCATGCCACAGATACATCACCATCAGCACCCTCAGGACGCTTATTATCTGCTCCGAAGCTTAATGACACACCACCATCGCTGTTCTCGCCCACAAAATCAGGACTATTGCATTCACCGATTCTTATTATTGAAACCAATGCAATGCCATCACCCCCCTTCTCAGAAGTAGTTGAAACGGATGGTATTGTCTGTGACACTACTAAGATAACCATTGCCACAATTATCAAACGGGAGGCAACCAACTTACATGACCAGTACAAGCATGGAAACCCCCTATCTTCGCGACAGCGAAAGATTATGTCCAATGGCCTATCGTCGATCTTGAATCTGGTTGGTCAATCGTACACTTCTCAGCGAAAGCTTTTTACATCCGCAGAATGGCAACAAGTCAGCCTGTGGTATTTGACAAAATTACAGCGTAAAATTTAATGAAAAAAGACTTGAGGTATTTTTTATTAAAAATAAAACTGAAAAAAACTCTCTAAAACTTAAATTACATTTCCTTTTTATATCTTGAATATCCTAATTGATTTAAAAGAGCTATATTTTCTAATAGGTTTAAATCGTCTATACCCAATCCTATCTGCTTTGTAATGATGAGTTTCTACTCGTAAGAATTGACTCCCATCTTCCGTTTGATCCATCATAACCGATATTGCTCCTAAATGATGATCCTGTCAACTCTTTGTTTACTGGGTCATCTTTTATTCAGGTTCATCGCTACAGATATAATTGGTTATGCGTGCATTTAATATTTACTGGAATTGAACTAATTTTCTTATCGTATGACCTCGACCTTTTTCTTATTGCTCTAAGATTAAGGTAACCTTGTAAAGATCACAGATGTGAAAGTGAAAATAGTCCCACAAGTCTATATTCTAATTATTATATTATATCTAACAGCGGAGTCGCTAATTGATTCCACTTTATAATAGGTAAAGCACTGATTCATACAAGTAACGAAAAGAGGGTATTTAGCCAATGAAAGAAATAAAGACTATAAGTATAAAAGAAGAAAAGAGGTCAAACATCCGGTGGAAGCACAGTACTACTCTTATTTGCACACAAGATTGACTTCATCACCTGCTTTAATTATTAGAATATTTCCAAATTGGTAGAAATATGAGCAAGTGTAACATTTTATGTGATGCAAGATTGTACCAGCTAGTATTAACAAAATAGTTGTATATCTCCTTTTTAGTACTTTTTTTTCTGTTTTTGGCCTCTTGATAAGTTATCTCGTGCTGCACATCTAGACATCTGATTTACACATATTGCAGGTCTGTAATAAATATACATTAATTTCAAGTTATTTTTTTTACAAAAAAAAAAAAAAAAAAATGCTTACGATTGACGTCCTAAACTTGTCAATGTCTCGACGGCAGCAATACATTGTTTTTGGCGACATTATAACTCTTTATACAAAATATTGATTACACCGGCTAACATTTTCTTCTCATTCCGTCACCAAAGACCACCAAAGGGACAAGTGAACTTTTTACAAATTTTGATAGGCGCCGCTTTGAGCTAAATGTTTTCAAAAATGTTATTATTGGATGCAGAGACCATTAGATATAATATTACATCTCTTTAACTTCCTGCTCTTCTTTGCCTCCGTTTTTCTTCTTCTTCCTTCTTTTTCTGGTTTTTCTGATTTTTCTTCTCTTTTGCGGTTATACCTTTTTACCCCGTTTAAAATTATATTCATTTCGGCGTTGGGCCTTTGACGGCCCTGGTAGTCAAAAAAAAAAAAAAAACTTGAACGGGGCGGAATTGAAGCCGTAAAATTTCAGAAGACGAGGTAAATGTTGAAGAATATAATTTACGTGTACGTCCATTTTTCGATTTTCATTGTTTTTGAAGTGGGAATGTTCGTTTCTAGCCCTCATTTAATTTAGTTTTAAGATATTTACGACATTCAGAAAAACGCATTGGATAAAGATGATCATGTAACTGGGCACATGTTTAAAAAAAGTCGGATTGTCAGAGCAATGTATTTCTATAAAATAAGTAAAATTGAGTATCATATATGAAAAATTTCTTTTTTATGCATGAAACTGATACTTTCCACTTTTTTTTGTTTTTGTTTGAATATAGAGATACATTTGCCAGTTACTTATGAAGAAATGTCTCTCAAACGGTAGTCAGTCTGAGATTATAACTTAAGTATAATCTAAAGGTAAGTAGAATATCATTGAACAAGCAAAGTTACGCGTTAACTGACATAACTGATAATGTTCTTTTTTTTTAGTTTAAAATCTGAAGTCTTTTTTTTTCTCTCTTTCTCTCTCTTTTTCTCTCTTTTTCTCTTTCTTTATGTTTTTTCTAAGGTAAAGTAAACCAAACAAGGCTCTTTCACCATATACTAACCGTAAAATTTAACTATAATATAACTTCATATACAGGTTTATATTTTTTTTACGACTGGAGCCCAAGGTAAACATATATATAATATTAACTATCATTTTTATATTGTTACTGACATGACACTACATAATAAGACTGTATTATATGAACTGAAAGTCATCTTTCAAGTACATTATACAAAATTTTACTTTTTCATTCTATTCATCATTTTTGTTTATTCTCTTCTAGATTTGTTATAAATGACACTTAAGTATCAATAAAGGTATATGAATACTTATAAAGCAACTTGTAATTGAACCGTATCTAATCGTTATTTTTTTTTGCAGGTAAGCTATTCCTTATTATTGCTGCTTTTGCAGTTTGTTTCTACTGCTGTAGGGCATTCCTGCTGCCAGGGTGCTTCTGTAACTTTTTAACGCTATTTTAGACGGATTTCAGTAGATATTTAAACCGAACTATTTTTACAAATAATATATTTTTGCATTTTCTAATGATTTCCTAAGTACCCCAATTTTAAAAATCTCAGATGTGCCCCCAGTACCCCCAATGTAACCAGGCCTCAGGTTCAAACGTCGGTTTTTTCACTGTGATGAGCATTGTGTTTCGTAAATGGTTATTAAGTTGCGACTTTGATATAGTAAAGCCTTAAAATCGCTCAGTCAAATTATTTATTATGTCGTCTGAATATAACAGGAGGTAATTACCCACAGCTGTTTTATTAAGACCCCACAGCCATTTTACTAAGACCCCACAGCCATTTTACTAAGACCCCACAGCCATTTTACTAAGATCCCACAGCCATTTTACTAAAATCCCACAGCCAAGTAGCTCGTTATACTCGGTTGTAAATGAGCTTTTCGTACCACTGTTTTGTTCATATTTTTATGCGCAACCTCTTCTGTCCCTTCGGTAATACTTCCACCATCTTAACGCAGTACAGTAATTAATATTTAAGTCTTTTGCAACCTTGAGGATTTTCGAGCATACGGTCTATAAACGTTTCTCTGGTGAAGTCGCTGTAATTGTTGTATAACTTCACTGATGGCTTTAACTTACCAGGTTTCGACTGCTTTTTAAGTGAGAACCCTTCAGCATTTTTTTTGGGGGGGGGGGCGCTTAACGCTCAAGTAAGTTTGTCGACTAGTTATTGTTTCAAGAACTAGGTTAGGATCATCGATATATGTTAAAATATCCTCCATCGGATTGTAAACTTTTTCTTTTTCATTAAAAATGTTTTCCTGTCCATCTTCATAAAAAAAAAGTATTCATTATTATGTTATATTTTATTAGAAAGAGAGAGGGACAAAAGCAGGTATAGAAGATATGCGACAATTAGTGATATATTGTTATAAAATTCATTAAAAGTCTAAAATAAGATGGTTTTTAATAATTTGAAAAAGGATAGCTATTTTATATGAAAGTGAGATTTGAATTCAATGAAAGTTGAATTGATTGTGTTAAAGATAACTGCTTATAGATTATTGTGATTATTGGTGCATAAATAATCTGTGCCTGACGTTTGTATAAAAGGGAAAATAGTGATTTTCCTGCTATACCACAAATAAATAAGTACTTTAATTATTACACAGGTAAATAATTAAGTTTGTCAAATAAAATCCAAAGTAGACCCTGAATAGTAATCAAAAGGTTAGATATATAGCTGGTATATATCAACCAGCGTCACTGTAACTAGGCAACACTACAAAAAAAGATCACACAAAAAAAGGTCACACAAAAAATGCCACACGTCACACAAACTATGGCAACAAATCACGGGTATAAATTGACCCGGGTTTTTTTTTCCTTTTTTGTTTTTTTTCTCTTTTTTTTTTTTTTCTCTTTTTTTTTTCTTCACAACTACAAAAGGTAACTGGCCAGATATTTACTAACTATTATTACAGTTTTTGGGACTCTGATCAAGTCTTTTTTCTGTAATAGTAGTGCTTATGGTACCATTTGCGCCTTGTAATCTTTTTTTTTGTGTGTTTGCAGTTTGACTCATCCGTGGTGGTTTTTTTCCGGAGAGGCAGGTTGTGGGTTTACATCCCCATTCCGCTTTCTCTTACCGCGGGGTGGGGATGTAAATTCACAAGTTGTCTCTTTTGGAAAAAAGCCCTGCAGATGGGTCAAATCTGTAAACCCCCAAAAAAAAAATTGCATGGCGCAAATGGTACCATAAGCACTGGCTGGTAGAAAGTTGGAGTGATACGAGGAGAGAAGGAAAGTATCATAAAAACATTTTGCTGCAAATAAAAAAGAGTTGATTTCTAACTTTTTCTTATTTAGCAACCCAACCCAAAGGGCCAAAAATAAAATAAAAACGAAAAAAAAAAGCTATAAATAAAAATGAGTGTCCTAAAAAGAGAATGAGAAAGCGTTTTAAAAAAGAATGTCTTAAAAAAAGAGAATGCATTATAAAAAAAAAAAGAAGGCATTATAAAAAAGGGAAGGCATTATAAAAAAGAAAAGGCTTCTTAAAAAGGGAAAGATAATGTCTGCCCTAATTCTCATTAAATGTAAACATTACCTTAATGTTTTTTTTTCTTCCTTTTAATAATCTATCCGCAACATTCTTAATAAAAACTTACTGTTATTTTTACAGTAAAATATAATATGTTTGGCTTATTTGGTTTAACATTTGGCATAATGCTTGACAGTTATAATTATGCAATGCGTACATGTAAATGAGATGCTGGATCTTCTCATTATATTACCTTTTATTTAATAAAAAATTATAAAGTGTACTTCTCTCGGATACGGCCTTATAGTTTATATTCTTTTAATTATATTTCTGTTATTATACTCTGTAATTGACAGTTGCATTTTCTTTGTACTACAACGACCCCTATTTTAAAACTCAAACAAATGCAAATACAATCCCTTTTACATAACTCTAATGTTTGAGCTTTTGCAGAAAAAGATATACGGCATATTTTTTCATATAGTAACTATAGTAAGTTCAAAAAATATCTAAAATATTATAATCTATTATTGTTTGTCCATCATTTATTTTAAAATATTTATTTTTTTACTTAAATATTAAGGCACACTTCTAAAAAGGGTAATTTTAACAGTTAAAATAAGATGTCTTTTTTTGTATAATTAAGAGTCAGGAAATGACTCTTTTACCCAGGTTACAGAGCGAAATTTAGTCGTTGAGAAGATGTCTCTAATAGCAAACATTGAAAACTGCTTGTTCTATATTTTCTCGGTTTTTTCTATTATTTTTTTTTCAGATATTATTAGCTATTACTCCGGGCCTACTTCGCCTTTTTTTGCGAAAAAAAAACAATGATGATAGATCACTCTTTTAGGCGCTTCTAATGAATTTAGAATCATATTTTTACTAAAGAATACTGAGCGAGTAATCACTGTCCAAAAACTGACCGGACCTTAAGCTGGCGTTTAGGGATGCTTACCAAGTACATAATAATATTGTGGATTAAACAAACACATTTATTATGTTGATACCAGACGCATTTCGTTTACAACAAAAAAGGAATGCGTAAGATATATAACTTTTTGACGGCTATATCTTCAATTGATGCTAATGTGAGTGCAGGATAATAGTGTAAGTCCAATGTTCCAAGCGACGAATAAAATTAAGAGGAAAAAGAAAGGTGTAAAAGGAATTGTATTTGCCTCTTTGTTTGAGTTTAGAAATAAGAGTCGCTGTGTTTAGGACAAGGTACAAAAGGAAATGTAACCGTCAATTACAGAGTGTAGCAGATAATTTGTTTATACACTTCAAAGCTATACCATATCTGAACACTACAGGTGCCTGATTTAATTTTCTGTTACGCTCCTTCTCCGATAAGTCTGAAGCCCAAAGTGGAATATTGTATTACTATGAAACAAAGCCAGTTAAATCTCCCTTTGAAAAAAAAAAGATAGTTTTACATGAATACATTTGAAGAGTATGCTCTCTTTTTATATGAAGCTTTGTGCATTCACAAGCATAAACAAATAAATAAAAGATGCACAGCAAGTAAGAAAACTAGCCAATGTGGCTTGTACCAACCATAAAATTTTTTTCAGTGGTTTGTTTTCTTTTTTCCCTTCTTTGTCTTTTGCTTATATTTCAAGTATACCCTCTACATGGTGATTCATGATTGCCGTATAACTGAATATATGCCAACACAGTTTGGGCCTTAGGTAATAAATCTCTTCGAAGAGGACTTCCTATTAGGGTGATTACCTAGGGATTAGCACACACCTCGACGTAAGGACCGAGCGGTGAACTGTCACAAGGGGAGCGACGTTCGACTAGGGGGCATTAGCGGGTAACATCACTGCAACAACACAGGTTTGTGATGCATTAGCTCTCAACAGTTATTGCTATCCCACGATTAGTGCAAAAGGTAGTGCGCAACTACTACTGAGACAACGGTTGAAGCCTCAGGCGGATAGACTCGGCGATGCTAGTGTTTCATAGCTTTGGGTGATTTCCAAAGCTAAACATGGACCGTCAACGCATTTTGGTCTCTGTCTGGTTGGCGAAGCTATAAGATAGGGTTCCTCATATTTTAGTTGTGACCAAATAGAGTAGATCGTCCGGTGGTTTACTTAGGTTTTTGTTTCTTCGACGCCCCTAGTTCCAATGAGTTCAGGCTGCGAGAAGATTCTCTTTTACTATAAAAAAAGAAGGAACTACACAGAGATGAACCTCCTCGCGGTTAGTTCTGGAAACACTTTTTTTATATAAGAAAGTGGCTAATGCATCTCTTATTATCAATAAAAAAAGAGTATTATTCTTGGTTATCTTTAATATTTTAAATAAAATCATTTTTTTCCTGTCATTCAGTAATAGCATATTTAAATAGTGGCTCTTTTCATATATGTTTGTTCATAAAAAAGAAAATAATGTTGTTAAACAAATGCTTTAGAAAATAACCAAATATAAAAAAAAAAACTTATGTTTAAGAGGAAGTGTTGTTTCGATTTTTTATTTATTTGAACTTTTTTTTTTTTTTTTTTTGCCGCTTTAAGGTTTCCTGGCGTAAATCTTTTACTTGTACGTAAATATACTAATGATTAGTTTGGATCACCAGACATTATAACCAAGATAATAACGCGAATCAACGCGTTAAATGAGATACGCGCTACCTGAATTTGTTGTTTAAAAAAAAATAAAAAAAAATCTTGTCTTTTCATTTTTTTAATACGCTAAAATAAATACATGACGATCACTATAGATTCAGTAACTAATGACTACAGGAAAAGAATTAAAATAGGTAAGTAAACTGCAAACGGTACCTGTAACGATTCTTTCTTTCTTTTCTGACATGCGTTAACTAAAAATATATATTTTAGAGCACATACCCGAATCAGTAGTTACAAACAACGACAGCGACGATGACGATATGTTTGGTGATGACATTGCGTTTGAAGAACTTGAAGGACTCTCAGCATTAATGACTGAACCGAGTCCAACTGATGCAAGTGAATTATTTGGTGAGGATATACCAGCGGAGGAACTAGGTGAAGTGTTAGGTAGCATAGAGACCGGTTCAACAAAATGCCTAGACAACGTAAAACGAGAGAAATTCATTCGATATATCGTTGCCTCAGTAACCGAAGGGAAGTATTTTAAAAACGGCGAAGAGTATACTGAATGTGTTGTATTATTGATTCAAGAAGATGAAGATCGTGTAACAAAAGCAAGGATACGAGAAGAATGGAGACATACAATAATTCAAGTAGGAGATGTAGTTCATATACCATTTATAACGTATACACCAGATATTATTATTGATGATTTAAATAATTTTATTGTGGTACATCCTGATCGGCTCATCTCTTGTACGTCTGTAGCAGACAGTTATGTTTGTACGCGAAAATCAGTTTTACAGTTAAAAGTACGACCTATCAGTGAATATACAGAGGCG
Source organism: Thamnidium elegans (assembly GCA_025201345.1). NCBI lineage: Eukaryota > Fungi > Mucoromycota > Mucoromycetes > Mucorales > Mucoraceae > Thamnidium > Thamnidium elegans. Next base: position 1,646,548 of record JAIXMG010000001.1, on the reverse strand, counting down.
CTAGTACACGGTAATATTATTCATAGTGTATTACAAAAAGCATTGGAAACAGAAGATTTTAAAATCGAGAGTATTGAACAAGAAATCGAACATGTTGTCATGACTAGATTATCGGATTTATATGCCATGGATCAAGATGAAGAGACAGCATTAAAGATATTAAATGAGTATGCGCCAGGTATAAGTAGATTTGGCTCTACCTTTGTATCCAAGTCTCCAAGGCCTTCTGGTTATGTTAATACAGATATCGGTATCGATCCTACAGAATTAATGGGATTTGAAACGATTTCTATTTCAGATGTTTTGGATATTGAAGAACATTTTTGGAGTCCAACTTTCGGTTTAAAAGGCATGATTGACGCTACTGTCGAAATGACAATGAGTAAAAATAATAAAGTGATCACTGTACCGTTTGAATTAAAAACTGGTAAAACTGCAAGGTTTTTAACCAATCGGGCGCAAACTTTACTTTATACTTTACTCATGTCTGATAGATACGGTACGATATTTATATATATATATATATATATATATATGTATATGATGATATTATGTAACTTATATTTATGCAAATTATAGATATCGATATTAATGCTGGTTTACTATATTATTCAAAAACAAATAGTATCTACGTAATCCCTTCTTCACGTAACGATTTGAGATCACTTATAATATCCAGAAATACACTTGCCTCAGCATTTAACAAGAAGGATTATATACCGCCTATGATCAGAGACAGTCATACATGCCAATACTGTTTTGTCAACACTACATGCACACTTTATCATAAAGCAGTTGAAAAAGGAACAGGATCAACCAGTGGATTATTTAATTTATTTGACGATAAGACAGATCATATGTCCGAAAATGCTTGTCGGTTCTTTGAACGTTGGTGGAATCTTTTAGATAAAGAAGAAGTCGATTTAGACTATATTCGAAAGAATATTTGGAGTCAACCTGCAGAGATAAGAGAACAAACAGGCAAATGTTTGGCAAACATGGCGTTGAATTTATCTTCTTGTGAAATTGAACCAGCTATTTCTCGATGGCAGTATAGTTTTATCCGTCATCCCTCACAACCAAATAAGCCTTTACTGTGTTCGATATCAATTGGTGATCCCATAGTTGTATCAAGTATGCAGGGCCACATTAATTTATCCATGGGGTTTGTAACTCGTATTAGTACAGAAGAAATCACAGTAGATTTAACGGAACCTCTTCGAACACCACCAGAAAAAGGTGATCAGTTTGATCCAACCAGTAAACAAAATTTCAGTAGTTTTATTCGATCTGCATTTAGCACTAAAGATTTTTATACACGCAATGATACGATGTATCGAATTGATAGAGATGAAATGATGATTGGTATGGGTATGCTTAGAAACAACCTAGTACTAATGACAGAGAAGGATGCTCTTGGCGAATCGAAAAAAGGAAGATTAAGAGATTTAGTTATTGATTTGGCAAAACCTGATTTCAACCCTGAACCATTGGATTTACCGCCTACACCTAATATGAACTCTGATCAACGAAAAGCGCTTAAAAGGGTTATTCAGGCTAAAGATTATACTTTGATCCTTGGTATGCCTGGTACAGGTAAAACCACTACAACTGCGGAAATTATCAAGTTCTTAGTTTCAAGAGGTAAAACGGTTTTACTTACAGCGTATACGCATACTGCCTTGGATAATGTATTGTGTAAAGTACGTGAGAATGGTTTAGATGTCTTGAGATTGGGTAATGTACAAAAAGTGATGCCTAGTTTAAGAGACTGTGTACCAGCCAATAATACGACAATTAAATCAGTTGGCGCTATGCAGGATTTTTATAATTCTAAAAGAGTTGTTGGTGTCACCTGTCTTGGTATTGGAGAGTAAGTAATTTTTTTTTAAAAAGATGAAATAATGTGATATGATACTAAATTTATTTCTAAAATAGCGTTCTACTTCAAAAGAGAGAATTTGATTACTGTATTGTAGATGAAGCTTCACAAATTACATTACCAACATGTATTGGACCTATTCGATATGCTAAAAAATTTGTACTTGTTGGTGATTTATATCAATTACCACCTATTGTTCGAAATAAGAGTGCTACTGATGGAGGTTTAGATAAATCTTTATTTTCCATCTTGGCCGAGGCGCAGCCAGACTCCATTTGCTATTTAGAATTTCAATATCGTATGAATAGAGATATTATGGATATATCAAATCATTTGGTGTATGGTAGAAAATTAAAATGTGGTACTTACCAAACTGCAACAAGAAGACTTGAATTACCTGAAATGGATTTAGGAATGAAGTTGTTACATCAAAATGAAAATCAAATTTGTGAAGGAAGATCAAATTGTTGGATAAAAAATTTATTGGATCCAAAGTAAGTAAATATACATGTATGAATTATTTAAATATAGGACTTATTTGTATAAAGTCGTAAGGTTATATTTGTAAACATAGATGCACTTGATGGAAAAGAAAGTAGACCATTTGAAGGATTTCTTCAGAACGATATTGAAGCTGCTTTAATCGAACAAACAGTAGAAAGTTTAATCGCAAGTGGTGTAGCTGAAGAACAATTGGCGCTAATTTCTGTTTATAGATCTCAATTACGTATCATTTCTCAAGTCCTAAAGGCAAGACAAGGGATAGAAATTGCCACTATTGATAAATATCAAGGCCGTGATAAAGATTGCGTTATCATTTCACTTGTACGTAATAATGAGGCCGGCAATGTTGGAGATCTATTAAGAGATTGGCGTAGAATAAATGTTGCTGTGACTAGAGCTAAATCAAAGTTAATTATGTTTGGTTCCGTTACAACTTTAAAATCGACTGCATTATACTGTACTTTATTAAATTATTTGGAAGAAAAAGGATGGGTAAGTTTTTTTTTTTTTTTTTCTTCTAGTACTTACTTTCTTCTTAGATCCTCAACTTGGAAAAGAACGCAGAGGTAGCACATAACATTAGTAGTGATAAAATTAAAATGGAGGCACCAATTAAGGGCAAACTAAAGACTGTTTCAAGTATCAATGCAGTACTGAAAAAGAATAGAATTTTAAAGGACATTTATCAGAATACATTCTAATTTTCTCCTTTTAACAAACATATACAGCTGCTTAAACCGTCACAGTTTTCCCTTGTAGATACAATCGTATACACATATGTGTGTGTGTGTGTGTGTGCGTGCGTGCGTATATATGCGTATATTTGGGGTGTTTGTGTATAAAATTATGATTAGCATACCTCCTTTTTTCTTTGAAAAATTTCCTTTTCCTTTTCTTTTTCATTAAATAATAATTATAAGAGCCTTTTTTTTTTTTAGTTTTTTTTTTTTTTTTTTTTTTTTTTTTCGCTGTGTACATATATTAAACATCTTTATGGACTCATTACCAACAATAGATGAATGCAGTACTTGGATCTTGGAACATTGCCAAACTATTTTATCTTTTATTGAACAAGAAAATTTTGATATAAAAGACATTGTACAGACAACTTTTGATAGTACAAGAATATTAATTAATGCGCTTGATATAACCAGAAAAGAAAAGTTAAAGTTGCTTAATAAACTTGAACGGTATTCCAAGTTTAAACATAATAACAATATGATGAAACTATTGGTAATATATACACGCACATATATATATATTATTGTATATACTAAGTCTACAAGGTTAGATTTTGAATATCAAAGAAATCTGTTGTCAAGTAAATCAAACTAGAAAAGAACAAGAATATCTTTCAGTGACAACAAGTAATTTTATACGAGAAAAAGAGCGGATATTATCACCTAATCAAACCAGTTGTAAAGTCGACTACAATTCTATTTGGCCGGATCAAATAGATGAAAAGGCATGCTGGTTTAGAAATTATTTTGTTGGTAAACAATACGTTACATTTATTGGACCTATTATGGATGATGAAAAGGATATGTCATTGATATCGGTTGTAAAAGAATATGAAAAAGGATTAAAACAAAAGGCCGCTCTACAATATAGAATCATTGTTCGCACCAAACAGGTATTTATGCGAAATATGCATATTATATATATTTGTTTTTTTTTATTCCTCCTCTATTTTACATTAGGATACCAATATGAATTTTATTGTGCATGAATCTGATGCAAAAGAATTAATTATACAGATTGAAAAGTGTTTAGGCCTTAATAAACTGGATGTAGAAACCGATTCAAAGAGACATCGTCCTTTAAGAAGTTTTTCTTCTGCTATTATTACAGGTATGACAAACAATCAATATCATCAGCAGCAATCACATCAGTCAACAAGAATTATGCGTGCCGCCATCTTGTTTCTTTTTCAAGATATCAATTTTAAGCTATTTAAAGAATTATCTGCTGAAACTACAATATTATCTGGCCTAGAGAAAGAGTTTCTAAGATATGACGAAATAGGGGTAACTTCAAATATATCTCTTTTTTTTTCTAGTTAACGAAATAATAATAATAGATTCCAAAGTTTTACAAATTTGGTGTACTAAATATAAAAGAAGGTCAAACTACGGAAGAAGAGTGGTTTTCTAATTCTGGTTTATCTGTTGGTTTAAAAAAATTACTACATATTATTGCAAGGCCTGTTGAATTAAAAGGGTATAAAGGATATGCAGCTGGCCTGGATACCAAAAGTAAGTTTTTTTTTCCAAGTGCTTATCAATCGATTAACTACTTTGCACTATAGCGGGCGAATCAGGTGAGATATCCTACGTTTCTTCTTGGAGAGATCATGAAATTATGTATCATGTAGCTCCACTTATGCCATCAAGAGAGCATGATGTACAACAAATTCACCGTAAAAGATATATCGGAAACGGTACTAGGATATACTTTTTTTTTTTTTGTATATATATCTAACATTCATCTAGATATTGTATGTATTGTGTTTATGGAGGGAAAGAATCAAAAATTTGATCCAAACTCTATCAGATCAAAATTTCTACATGTTTTTATCATTGTGCATTTAGAAGTCATTAATAATCAAGACGTTTGGAGGTAAAATAGACTTGTTTTGATATATGATTGTCTTTTCATTTTTTTCTTCTTCTCCTTCTTCTAGAGTTGAAGTATTACACAATACAGATGTTAAACCATTTTCTCCATCTCTACCGAGCCCACCATTATTTTTTAAGGAAGAAGATCTCTGTAAATTTCTTATATTAAAACGTATGTAGGTTAATCACTTTTACTCTTTTTTTTTTTTTTTTTTTTAAAAAAAAAAAAAAAAAAGTCATTTACCGACTTTTTTTTTCTAGTTATTAATGCAGAAAACTCGTCTTTAAAATCCGATAAATTTACACTTCCTAATAATAAGGCGCGCCTCAGCATCTTAAAGACATTGATCGATACAGGGTTAGAAGCCAGTCAAGTAGCAAAGTCATTTGGCGGGAGTAATCATGGAAGGTTTCATGGAGAGAAAAAGCATGCTAGTGGCAATGGCGAAAGACCTAAATCGGCAGGGGCACAACAGCAGCATATTTCTAGTGTACGAAGTAGCTTTAAATCAAATACTAATAATCTTCTGGTCGAATCTTCTCGTTCTATTACTCCTGAACTCCCTCCCATACCTTCTATTTCGAGGTCCAGTGTACTGCGTGACTTGAAAAGTTTCACTAAAAGGAAAAGCGGAAACACTGGTACAAAGTTAGTAAATCAAAACCATCCTAATAATTCCACTAGTACTGTTGTATCCAAGCAACTTCCACTGTCGTCAAGACAGCCTGTGTCCACGCAACAAAAGTCGCAGCAACAACAAAAAAAGCAGGCAATTCAATATAGGCCTTCTTTTCAAAGAAATGAAGTAACTACTGATGAAAAAGAAGGTAAATTAATATATATATAAAGATATATACATATATATATATTAAATATATATAGTAGAAAAAAATGTAGCGGAAAATAATAATAATATAGTAGAGAAAAAAAAGGGACTCGAACCACTCAACGAAAATAGTATTACGACAGTAACTGGGACCGGTATTCGTTACAAGGCACATAACCTGATGAATAGTATGATTGGGCGTCGAAATTCTCGGACAGGTTTACCACATCCTTCATCATAAAAGAAGCTGGTTGAATAATAACAAAAAGGAATATATTAGCAATAAAGTAGATCTGTTTAATAATAAATACTTGGATCGTCCCATCCATCACATCTGTATAAATTGGTCTACATGAAACCCATTTTTTTATTTTTTTATTAATTACATGTATAGGCGGGTACTCATATAAAAGAAGATCCAGGTCCGTGCTATCGCTTTAAAAGCCTTGTTTTGTTAATACAATTTTAGACAAGGTAGTGCTTTGTATCACCATCATGAAAAACTTTATTTATTTTTTATCTTTTCAATAAATCCATTTTCGTACACTTTTTTGAACTTCATACCTTTTTTTTTCTTAAAAAAAAAAGAAAGAGAAACGTGGCAACGAAAAGAAGAAAAAGCGTAAATAATATCTCTCTCTTCCCCCCTCTTTTGAAAGTATGGAAGTTTTCCATAAACAGAAAGAAAAAAAAACTTGTTTATTTATTTTAATATATAAAGTTGCCATGGTTGAGGCTTGTCTTTTTCTCCTTAAAAAAACACAAAAAGAAGGGGGCACAAAATATATAATATCTTATTTCATACTTTTTGTTTTGTTTTTCTTTTTCTCTTTTTCTTTCTTCCTTTATATACACATATACAAAACCTCATAAAAAAAAATGGGCTGCTGTCAATCCACCGAACAAGTAGAAGAAAAACAAAGAAATCAAGAAATTGATGCACAAATTAAACGCGACCGTGTCAAGTTGAGAAAAGAGATTAAAATGTTACTCTTGGGTACGATATTATACGTGATTTTTTATAGTAAAAAAATGACATTTGCTGACTCTATTATTTTATATTAGGTGCTGGTGAATCGGGCAAATCAACTATATTGAAACAAATGAAATTAATCCATGATGGTGGATATACACCTGAAGAAAGAGAAACATTTAAAGAGGTTATTTTCAGTAATACCATGCAATCAATGAGAGTGACATTGGAAGCTATGGATAGTCTCGGAATCATGTTTCATAATTCAGAAAATGAAGGACACAAAAGACTTGTTTTGGAAGCACCACCACAAATTGATTATTTGGGCCACGAGTTGGTAATTGCCATAACTTCTCTTTGGGACGATGAAGGTGTTCAAGAGTGCGTTCAAAGATCTAATGAATTTCAACTAAATGACTCGGCCCGATAGTAAGTACCATAATATTATACTTTATATATATTTTTAAGGGGGTTAAAAAGACCGTTTACTAAATACTTTTTTTTAAATAGCTACTTTGATTCGATTCTCCGTATCGGACAATCAAATTACATGCCTAGTGATCAAGATGTATTAAGATCTCGTGTAAAGTCTACGGGTATTACTGAAACTACATTTGTTATTGAAAACCTAACTTATCGTATGTTTGATGTTGGTGGACAAAGATCTGAGCGTAAAAAATGGATTCACTGTTTTGAAAATGTTACTGCACTTGTGTTTTTAGTAGCAATTTCTGAATACGATCAAGTACTGTTTGAAGATGAAAGTGTAAATCGTTTACAAGAGTCGTTAACTTTATTTGATTCAATTTGTAATTCAAGATGGTTTATAAAGACTTCAATTATTTTGTTCTTAAACAAGATTGATTTATTTGAAGAAAAATTACCAAGAAGTCCCTTAATCGAATTCTTCCCTGATTATAAAGCTGGTGATAATTATGAAGCCGCTTGCCAATATTTATTAGAAAAGTTTGTTTCTTTGAATACAAGAGCTGATACAAAACAAATTTATACACATTTAACATGTGCTACAGAAACAAAGCAAATTAAGTTCGTTATGAATGCTGTTAATGATATTGTAGTTCACGACAATTTACGTAACGTTGGTTTATTATAAGCCTGTCTCTCTTTATTTCTCTTTTTTTAATTTGTAAAACCACATCACTTTTCCCCAACCCCAAATCCCATTACATACATTTCCTTCCTTGTCTTATTACTACATATTATTTTTTTTCATTTACAGTACTCTCTTTTTCTCTCTTCTTTTTTTTTTTAACACAATTGTTATTATTCTATACTTGTTCAAAAATTAAATTGAATAAAATTCGTTTGAACTTCAAAAAAAAAAAACCAGAGCTCCCTAAAAAAAAAATCTTTATGCAAAAATCAAAATAGTCGTACAAAATGTACTGTACTACCTTCTTAACGGTAGAACCAACCCGAACTTCCAGGGTTAATCCATTATTGTATATTCGTCTTTTTTTCATAAAAGAAAGAGAAATGAACCCTTATAACCCTTTTATTCATGTTTACTATATATATACTTTTCTATTGTTTACAAATACCAGCACCAATTTTAATTTTTTTTTTTGAATCAAAACAAAAAATATTGCGTCAGACGCCGCCGTATTATATTACATGTTGTGGACACACAAAATTCAGGGGGGGTTCATGTGTGAGAAAATGAATGGGGCATTGTGCAGCTCTTGCTGCTGCTGCTGCAAAAAAAGAGGATTTTTTCTTTTTACTGTTCAAAATCTCTTTACATATGATTATGCTTCTGTCCCTCTTTTAACAGGGATAAAGAAGACAGGAGCCGAATTGACAATCTTAATTACAGTACGAGTAAAAAAAAATTGTGAGTGTATAAAAATATTGCTTTTTTGGGAACCCAGAAGAATGCCACTGTAAAGTATCACGAAATGTGAGGCGCTTAAAAAAAAAAACTACTTTGCATTTTGATTACTGCTCACAATATAGAACTTTTGTCCTCCCTATATAATAAAGTTTGGAGTACCAAAAAAAAAAAAAAAAAAAAAAAAAAAAAAGAACATATTACAAAGTGTCAAAATAAAATACATCACTATAAAGAAGAAGAAGAATAAAAGAATCTGCGCTAAAAAAATAAATAAAAAGGGATGAAAATATAAAAAAAAAAGTGTTTAAGAAGGATAAAATAAAATACTCACTCCTTTCTTATCGTCAAATAACAAAAGTTTGTAGGAGAAATAAAAAAAAGCTAGATGTACAATAAGAAGTGTTGTATCATAAAGTTGTTTATTTAAACGTAATAGGGGTGCTCGATACAGCACTTTCAAATCGAGATCATTCGAATTACTTCTTTATCCTATCAAAATCTTTAAGGGGCAAAAAAGCTTTTTTTTTGAAGAAAAAAAGTATGCCAGTTTCAAAATAAAGTAATTGTTTCACTGGAAGAAAAAAAAGGGTCAACTAACCTTTATATATATAGTATCGGTATATGTGTACTTCTATTATACTTTCTACGGTATAGTATTGTAGCATACCATCTCCTAACAGTAAATACTCTTAAGAAAACAGTACTGTTTTTACTTTTTAATTCACTTTTGAACCATAATTAGATTCTCAGTAGTATGCGTCCCCTATCTTCAAGACAGACGTACGTATCCAATAAAACGTGATGAAATAATGAAGTCTCGAAAGGGGAGTGGCATCGAGACAAAAAAAAAAGAACGATACAAATAAATATTTACTGTCTTTTGTCCTAGTTCGAATACTATAATAAATTAATTTTTGTGAGGAGAAAAAAAAGGGATCTCTCCCTTAATCTAACGATAAAAAAAAAAGGTATTTCAGACGTTCTCCGATATTCTTAAAACGTCTTTTTATACATGTATAAAAAAAAAGACTCCTAAGAGCGGTTCATAAAATCCGCGAGAAGAAAAAAAAGGATTTATACTGTATTTCCTCATTATCCAAATTAAGTCTTCAGCGGCGTGTAGATACATCTTTGAAAAAAAAGGGGGGATTATTTGGATAAGACAAACGTTAAGAAGGTAGCTATCTCATTTATTTATTTTTAAAAAAAAACAAGGTAGTACATTGTCAGTGGATTTGCCCACGGGTGACACCCAATAGGTTCTAGTGGTTGTGATAGATCTATTATAGCGAGGTACGGGATAGATTTTCTCTCGGTAATATGTTAAAGCAGAACGTTTTCGTGGCAAATGGTAACACTATTATTCGTCTTATAAATTGCTAGTAATAAGCTATTCACGCAGTAAAAATGACACTAATCCATATGAGCATGCTAACAAAAATTCTAATTCGATTAGTTTGTACCAAATGTCATGGGGAGACTTCAAAAAAAAAGTTAATATATATGTATTTTTTTTTTTTACTTGTACTATGATAGACCGTATTATCTTTATATCTTGCATAAAGCAGTTGTTTAACAATGAAATAAATGACAGTTTCATTGGCTTATCCGTAACACGTTTTATAATTATTTAGGTTATTTCACTTATCAGCAGATTACAGTAAAGTCTTTTCTCTATTTATGGAGACGTCGATTATATTATTGGTTTGGATAATATATAAACTTTATCAGATCCAGGCCATGGATAAAACATTTAAAAAAGTATACAAAACTAAAAGTAACAATTAGTTATAAACCAGTGAGATTAATTAGTATACAGCTTAAAATATTACATATATATATATATATATAAAAGAATATAAAGAAGTATATAAATTCTACCAGTATAAAAAATAAAAAAATTAAATTCTACTATTTGTTATGTATATTTTTCTAAAGCAGACAACGTGGACGAGAGCAATTTTCCTATATGTCCAGTTTTGTTATACTAGAAGCATGTTACACACACGTTTGGTATCTGGTCTGTGTTACAACCGGTAAGAACAGATTAGCATCTTTTTCCTTGATTTGGCTATTAAACATTTAAGCAATTAGGACTCCAGAACTCTCTGCATTCCGTATGAAAATCATGTGTGCCCGTAATTTTATTTTTGTATATTTCTAGAACCAAGAAACCTACCAAATATATACGTATATTGTATATAGCTAATTCGTATGACAAAGAAGTCGCATCATTTTTTTTTTTACAGTAATAGGATCGTATATTTTTTACAAGAAAGGGAGAAGTTTTACAAGTATTACATTATTCCCATGTAAATCATAAAAAAAAAAAAAGAGAGACTTGAAAGCGAGAGAAAATCATTTCAGCCGTGTAACAATAAAATTCAGGCCGAACTAATAATAAACGAAGTACCTGATTTTCACTGAGAAAAAAAAATGTATGTAAGTTGATTACATATTAGATGGCAAAAAATGGCATACCTTAAAAGAAGGAATCCCCAATAAATTTAGATAAGCCCTTTTTTAATCAGTTCAATGTAACCAATACACCAAGATGATTTGTATTGTGATAACGTGTGATTAGATCATTTGGTACGTATTAAATAGAAGTAACAGAAAGGAAGGAGAAAAAGCCAATTATCACTAGTACGTATATATACATATATACAATACATGCGCAATTAAAGTACGTTATATATGCTCCAAGATTATTATTATTATTATTATTAAATGACGCTTTTTATAACATAATGGAAAATCAAAATAATAATAATAAGGTTCATCCAATCAGCTTTATTTTTATTGCACGGTTATTCAATATGTTTAAACAAAAATAGAAAGAAAAAAAGGGGGTTGGGGTCTATTATGTAATGTGCGGAAAGAGACAGAGACTGAGAGATATATAATAAGTAGTAGTAATAATAATAAGGAGAGGGGGACCAAGTAAGATATATATATATATATATATATAATTTTTGGATTTTATAGTTTTTTAACAATCATGGGTATATGGAGATACTATAGTATCTGAATGATGATGTTGTTGAGAAGAATAAGGGGAATAAATATTATTACAAAGCAAGGTACTTTTTTTAGTATTTGTTGAAGACTGTATTAGAGCTTGATCTAGTAATGCTTCAGACTTTTGTATTTTTGTAGTATTTATCACCTCATTATCCGGCCTCTTTCTTTTTAATGGAATAGAGGTAGATGTTGTAGGAGATGGAGAGTGAGAGGATGTGGCTGATGTAGAGGGGGAGAGTGGTGGTGATGATACAGATAGTGATGATGTAATAATTTTAATATGATCATCCTCAAAAGACAACGTGCACTGTTGTGTGAAAGCGTGCGTCAATAATTGATCTCCATAGGCCTGCATATCTTCAAGCTTGACGTGCAAATCAAAATTGCATAAGAAAAGAAACTCTAATTCCAACTGGTTTAATTCGTATAAGGGTATACCGCCCACCTGAATTTTTTTTTTATATTATTATTAGTAAAATAACAATAATAACAATAATAATAAGTTACCTTGGCATATCTTGTATTAGGATAAAATACATCAGATGTAAATTTAGATGCAACTACAATACTGATAATGTAATAATTGATCAGAAAAGAAAAAAGATAGCAAATATTTATATACAATTTTACCTGGTAATCAATAATCTATGTACAGTTAGCGAATTTACAGCATATTTAGCCTTTTTTAACTTTGCAATACGATCAAAATAAACGAGTAAAGATAATAAGACTTCATTTGAAAATGAAGCAAATTTGAGGATACGCGTAAGGTAAGAATATATTCCAATATTTGGTACAGCTCGGGAATGAAAATGAGTTACTGTTGAAGAATCATTTGTGATTATCAGTTTATCATTTGTCTCTACAATCGATTCTAATAAATCTGCTACGATTTTAACAAGTGATGAAACTGGGTATTCCGCTATATCCAAATGATAAATAGTAGGTGACATTCAATTCTACTGTTCTTTTTTCTTTTTTTTTTTTTTTTTTTTTTTTTTTCTAATAAAACAAAATAAAAAAAAGAAAGAGTAAAGAAGAGAAGAGAGAAAAGGAAAAACAAGATTCAAATATAAATAAATACAAGAATTGAAACCCGTGAGAGAAATGAAGTAGACTAAAAGGGGGGGGGGTTATTATTATTATTACTATTAAAAAAAAAGGGTTAATTTCTGTGCGTGTATGATGTGCGCGTGTGTGTGTGTATCTTTTAAAGAAGTGGGTTGCTACTGCCGGATAACTTCTTCGGGGCTTAGTTTTAATGAACTTAATAGCTCAAGTACCCCCCCCCCCTACTATTTTATCACAGTCAGCCAATCCAATGGCATATTTAGTGCATATGTTTTGTTGGAATGTTTGATCAATTTCACCGCGTGTTGCTCCATTGACATTTGGTTGGATGACACTACAATTTTGTGACTTACTGAAAAAAGTAATGTCAATGGCGGGGTTCCAACACACACCTCATCCAGGTTACCTTTTTTTGTTTTTGTTTAGAAAATTGACAGATCTCATAGACCTTTTAAACTGGATCTTCGTTGTAATAGCGACATTGGCTGAGATTTTAGGCTTCGCTAACAATTTCATATGCAGCATCAAATGGTTCCTGATTTTTCGAAATGTTGATTTTCCTTGCGTCAGGTAAAAAAAAAAGTACCTTTACTAGCAAAATCTCGCGTTCAACTCATATTCTTTTTCTTTTCTGAAGTGTTAATAGTTTCTTTGCAAGAACAAGTAAAAGTTACTTTCTTTTAATAATTATAGTTACCTCGGCCTAAAGCTTGACTGAGAACAAAACTTGGATCGCTTACCGAAATACCCTGTTTATATATATTTTTTTTAATATTTGATTCCTTTTTTTTTTTTTGGTTTGATGTGTAAACTATTGGTGTTCGCGTTTAAAAGGCGCTTATATCCCAACCTTTTTTCTTTTGTTTTGAGCGCGTAAAAAACCCTGCATCAGTATAAAATGACAGGACGCAATCACTGCTTAAAAAGAAAACATCGCTTTTACGCTTCCCACCCTTCTCTTATTACCATTATACTTAGTCATCATCTATCTGATTGATTTTAAATAAATTATAGTGGTAAAACTTTATTTTATTTTTTCTTGCTAAACAAAAAAAAAAATGTAATCTCCATTTATAGAAAAAATCAAGTGGGGAGGAGAGGGGACTTTTTTCTCGAAAGCTTGTGACTTTTTTGTTTAATTAAAAAAATCCCTTGAATACAAAATTTAAGAAGAAATTGAAGATGATGAGACAGTGGTTGGAGGTCTTCTTCTACCAGGAGCAGCAGGTCTCTTAAAGCCTTGCTTAGTACCACCTAGTAACTGAATGCGATCACCAACAATACTACCAGTGGGTGTACTAGCACCAGATCCCCCATCGGAAGAGTTATCTAATTCTTCAGCGAAATAGTCCAAAGTTAAATCGCTCAAATCACTGGTTTCAAACTAAGGTTGATTACATAATTAGCTTTCTTTTTTTCTTTTTTCCCATTGGAATATAAAATTCTACCTTTTTAATCACTTTAACCGATGCTTCATTTTCAGCTTCAAGAATAACATTTGCTTTTGAAGAAGAATATAACATACGTTCTCTAATCTTTGAACCAGAAGGGCATGTGTAAATGAAGACTATAATGATAATAATAAAAATGTTACAATTAATCACTCCAAAAAAATGTTTTTGGTCTTACCGAGTGATTCTTTTCCTGCACTACTTGAATAAATATAAAAAGTAAAACGTGGGGCATTTTCTGTAATTGTGTTTCTCAATTCATTAATTGTTACATCAGCGCATTTATCCAAATCAATTGTTTCATTATTCAAGTGCTAGTAAAATCATATAAGTATATTTTCTCTCTCTCTTTTTGTACTTATTCTTACCAAAGACACAAAATTGCTTGAGCGCTCTTCTTTAGATTGCTTAAGTTGAACTAATGCTTCTACTGCCTTTTCAGTTAAAGGGAATGCAATACCAGGTGTGAAAGACTTTCTAGTAGTTGTTCCTTGATAATCAGATACAGTTTGTGCCTAAATTATTTTACAGTAAAAAAAAAAAAAAAAAAAAAAAGTCAGCTATCATCCTACGCTTTTTAAAAATAATAATATTACCTCCGCTGCCTTAATTTCTACCAACTCTTGTTCACGTCTAGTCAAAGGAGCTTCAGCAGCCTTATGAGCAAGATGTTTCTTATATCCATCCCAAGTAAACTCAGACTATAAATTATTGTCAACACTTGCAATACTAGACACACGCACATTTTTTTTTTTTTTTACCTTGTCAGTTCCATAAATATTATCAACAAATCTATAATCACCTAATTCTCTAGTTAATGTAGCTCTAGTAGAGGCATACAACATCTTGTCGCGCACTTTAGCATTATCAGGTACATAACAAAGAAACAACCATTTATACTCGTTATTACTGGTTTTTTCATCCAATCGAACAAATATATAAGCTGGTGTAGTAGTATCAAGGTATTCTTCAATATATTGTTTATAGTCTACAGAAAAAAAAAAAGAAAAAAAAAAGGCAATTTAGTGAATATACATGTATTTTTTTTTTCGAAAAAAAAAAAGAAAAGCTTTTTATTTTACCTGCTTCAAAACCATCTTGAACGGTTGAAGTACCATTAGGAATAAGAGACTCTAAAAAAAAAGAAATAAATGAACTGTGTATACTCTAGTACTATAGGTTCTTACCGTGTTCAATAGAGACGCGAATCATACGAGTAGTTCCAGTAGATACAGCATCAGCAAAAACTTTGGCGAGTTCCTTTGATACTAACAAATACTATTAGATTGAAAAACAAAGTATACTTTTTTTGTTTTTGTTTTGTTTTGTTGTTACCTTGAATTCCACTTTGATGAGACATTTTTATAAAAGAAAAAGTTAGGAGAAAAAAAAAGAGAGAAGCAAAAAAAAAAAACGGGATTTGAAACAAAAGTATCGTTCAAGTAAAAGTACGATTTCATTGGATAAAAGTTTTGACAATTTAAACAAGAAAAAAAAAGTTTTTTTCTTTTTCTCAATTGATCTTTTTCTTTTCAAAAACATGGAAGGAACTAATGAAGACCAAGATCTAGGAGAGTATGGTCCTCATAGAATTTTTCAGCCTATTCCTTTAGAGAATTCTCTCTGTAATGACAGTAAGTCGAGCGCATTTTACTTTCTTTTTTTTTTTTTAAAAAAAAAAACTAATATGTCATGTAAGCAGTGCTTGGTGAAGGTACAGAATATAACTTGGTGGTAAATAATTAAAAAGAATTACAAAAAAAAAAAAAAAGGTTCTTCTTATCTAAAATTACTTTCTTGCAGAAACTATTAGAAACGATTAATGAAAGAGCAGTGAATTTTTCGCGGGACTGTCAACTTCCAAAGATGAACTTATCAGCACTTTACTGTCTTGGAGTCACGATCCAAGAATACTCACGATATCTTGCAACTGACATTTTGACCGAAAAACGAGTTACGGACGGCTTAAAGCCCTTGAATTCGTTATTTAGTCAAGACGAACTCGATGAACAAAACTTAGATTCCATTATTGAAAAGTATAAACCAGACGATGATGTGCCTGCAGTAGTTGATGATGATGATACACCGGCAGCGACAACACACGAAAAATTAACCGATATGAATGGACCCTATTCCTTTCGTAATTACCATAAATTTAACGTGGCTACTTCGACTAATCAATCATTTTATGATAAAATGTTGAATTCCTCAGATTGGCGAAACGTATTAAAGAAAAAGAGACGCGATCCAGAAGCCGATGAACAGGCTGCTGAAAAACGCAGAGAAAAGAATAAGCTTTTAGCTCAGAAAATAGCTTCGGAAAGAGTCTTACAGGAAGAACGAATGAAACAAGAACAAAAATTAAAGATATTACAAAATACTAATAATAATAATAATAATAACCAATACCAACCTCAATTAGAACAAATAAAGCCTATGGCAAAGAGGAAATTAAAAAGAGAAGAAGAAAAACAAACGGGCGATATATTTGATATGTCAAAAAAGAGGAAAACGATCAACCCTAAAGCTAAAAAGAAGAAGAAATCTGCTAATCCTTTTTAAAAAAATTTACATACCCATTCACAATATATATATATATTTGCATTCACTTGTCTAAAACCCATTCATTTAACGTTAATCACTGAACACTAATAATAAAAAAAGTACTCATACAAAAAAAAAAAAAAAAAAAAAAAAAATCCCATGCGTATCTTTAATGTCCTGATGTTACCTTTTACTTTATGACTGTGGAGCACGATCTTGAAGCTTAAAATGGTAACATTGATGAGACACTGGGTTTCAAACTAAACACTTAAAGTCTATTACTGAAACCTTTTTTTTTAATTCCTTTTTTTCCTTTGAACACACACACACACACAAAATGACGCTTGTACAGTGTATTCAAGATCAAGCTTCTTATTACAAGAAGCTTACGTCTGAATTAAAACTCGAGTCTAAAATCAGTCGAGAACTTACAGATATAAAATCTCAACGACAAAAACTAGAACAAGATATTGCAATAAAAAAAAGAGAAATTATTGCACTGGAAGAAAACTCGTAAGTTTTCTTATTTTTGTTTCAGTCATGCGTCGTAACCCAATAGTATATAGTAAAAAAGAGTTTAAAGATGTACGAAAGATGAGACATTTATCGTTTCGATCAGCTGCTGCTACTTTATCTGGTAAAAAGAAAGAGTTGGTAGCGAAAGAAGAAGCAAAATACCAACTTGCGTTTGAGAATGAACAAAGAGGGAGAAGAGATTTAGAAGCTATGGAATCACTGTATAATACTACTCTTAACAAAGTAATAATAACAATAAATGACAACAAAAAGTTAAATATTTTAATTTTGGATGTACTTTTTTTTTTTTTTTTTTTTTTGTAGGAGGAATATCTTGTTCGACAAAAGAGTCAGTTCGAAGAAACCAGATATCAATTTGACACCTTATTAGAGCAGGTAGATAAATACAGTTTACTATTCATATATATATATATATATATTTACAACTACTTGAACAAAATAGATTTTTGTATTGGAAGACCCCAACTTTCCTATGGAGCCTAGATTAAAAGCAGAATTAACCAACTACGTAGAACAAAAGCATTTGGTACGACGATTAAAAAAATTACATAATAAATACGAGTATTAAAAAAAAAAGGTCACGTTATTAGGCAGCTCGCGATAAGGGTCGATTCTTGGAAGCCCAAAAGGCACTTACCACTTGTCTCGGAGATACGAAAAAAGTGATTCGGTTATTGGACACTGTAGTTAATTATGTTCCATTTGAAATATTTGGTGGTCCCATTATTGACGAAGAACAATTAGCCTACATTGATGGTAAGTAATCACATATATATATATATATTTTAACTTGATTAATAATGATTGATTTATTTTAGCTTCCAGGAGAAGACTTTGGGAAATCCAAAGGCTATTAAACGTAGCTAGAACTGTGTTGCCAGAAATTCCTTACCCTCAAACATTAGATGTTGTCACAAATAACCCAATATTACACATGCAAATTAATATGAACTATGTTGATATGGCATGGAAAGGTAATAGAAAAAAAAATGAATAATGAAAATCATGTATTAATATATATATGTATGCAGCTAAAACAACACAGTGTTTTGGTATGCTGGCTACTGCATATCGTAACATTCAAAATTCTTTAACTTGGGTTAAACAATATTTGGATTATACCACAGGCGCTATCGAAAGATTAAACTCAGCATTAGAATCCACTAAATCAGCCTTAGAAAAAGAGCGTTGCAGAATTATAGAGGCTATAATAGCCGGACATGTAGGCGAATCATCATCATCTTCTGCTACGGGCTTACCGACATTTACTACGACATATCATGACACAAATGAGCTCCCACCTCCTGTATACGAAGCGCCTCCCACAGATTCCGACAGTAACACGCTGCATCAAAACAATATGCCCAATATTCCTACTAATATTACACCTACTTCTTCTCTATCTAATTTCCCCTTGAATGATCATTCACCTGTCATCTCTGCAGCATTGCCTTCGCCTGTTGATAATAGTGCACCACCCCATCCAATCACACCCGTCTTTGGCAACACAAACACCAACCCCCCTCCTACAAATAGTAATAATCAACCTTATGTATCTTCAAATAGTAATAATCCATTTAAATAAATAATAATAGTCTAGACTTGAATTTCATACATAATTATGACAAGAAGCTTGTGAAAGTGTGACTTCGGAGGCCGATTTTGATGTTAAATTTTGGCATTGTAAACTTGTATTTTTCTCTTTTTTTTTTTTCCTTAAATTTTTCCATTTGACTCTAATGGGACAAACACATGCCAAACAAGCTGGACATGAGAATCCAACGCAACGTCCATCTTCTTTAAAACACTCTTTTAAAGCAAGGAAATACTTGACACGTATCGAACTAGTATCTTTACAGTATATTTTCAAAGACTTGAAGTCAACGTTTCCAGATGGTTTTACGTGTATTGAACCCAAGAATTTCTTGGTAAAAAAAAAAAAAAAAAAAAAAAAAGACATCGATATGGTATTACTTACTAAAATAATAATAATGGGATATTAGGATCACTTGAAAATACCTCAACAAGTCGAACCTGCAGCTGTACTTTTATTCAAATCATTTTCCTACCTCGGGTCTTATCCAAACTGTTCTACCGCAGGACCAGTTCCTCTTTCATTTGAAGCGTTTATTACTGCATTTGTCATATTAATAGGCCGCTTAGATGAAGAAGTAGCTAATTTATCAGAATCATTGTTCTTTCAATCATTGTCTGTACTACCTATTGAAAGCGATACAACTAAAAAAGATCTTGAAGAGGAACCAGTGATTGTTGAGCAAGAAGAAGGTCGAGCACCTTCACCAAAAGGTTATTCTTTAGCAGAATTAGGTGTTGATTTCAGTGATTTAGATTTCAATACAGAAGAAACATCAAAAGTAACAAAAGATGGTGATGATAATGACGGATCGAAAATCCTAAGTCGAGATTTAATTGAATTGTTTGTGTTACTCTTATGGCTTGGAGAAGCGGATCAACCTACACATGACTTTAACCGTATACGACAATTGGCAACTTTTATTGTGACTAAAATAAAACCGTCCACTAGCTCACAAACAGATGAATTACCTTGTATCTCTTACGATTTATTCTGTCAGTGGAAAACTTCATTTTCACCTTACTTATTTAAACCATTACAATCATTTATTACTAAATCATTTGGTTATTATAATCCAACCCCAGCCCCAACAGAAACTGAACCCAGATTATTGCCTCAAGATAAAGTACCTGAACCAGACACAAGTGATATATTAACACCACTCTATTCAACTCTACTCTCATGGGCAATACCTGAAACCATCTTGATCACGAAGCAATGGACACGTTTATATTCTGCAGACCAAGACGGGTTCTCTATGAACAGATTTGAATCACATGTATTTAAATACCCAGGTCCCACACTTTTTATCATGCAAGTCGAAGAAACACAACAACAACAATCCATGATACTAGGCGCCTTTATTACCCAACCATGGAAACAATCAAAGCATTTCTGGGGTTCAGACCAATGCTTCTTATTTGAACTAGACCCCAACTATGATTTGTTTCGCCCTGTTGTCCATAAACATTCGAAGAAATATGATCATTATATCTATTATCATCATGATTTCGGAATCGGGTTCGGTGCCACACAGAGTCAATTGCCTCCTCAGCCAGATGCATTTATAGTGTCACTGCAAAATACGTTGCAGCAAGGACAGTATACCAATAAAGCGTATCCTTCTCAGCCTACATTTGAGTTTGCTACAGAGGCAAGACGCTCGGTTGATTTCTCTTACAAGTTTGATACTGAAAATATTGAGGTGTTTGGGCTCGGTAATGAAAAAGACCGTGAAAGACAAGCTCGTGAATGGAAATTCGATCAAAAGGAAGCAGAAAGAAGAAGCGGGTTAAATATAAGAAAAGGTGATGGTGAATTAGATAAAGAGTTATTAAAAATGGCTGGTATTATTGATGAAGATAATAGGCAAGACCGCTAAAATACATAATAATATCTAATAAAATGAGGGAGAGAAACAGAGATTTATTATTATTATTATTATTATTATATTCACTTCAAAAGAAAAAATAATCTAAATTGTGGGGGGTGGAGGTGGTGGTTGATGTAACGTAAATGTATTGTGTTGATGATCATGGTTATGTAATTTAAGATAACTCGTATTTTGGTTTAAATGATCAAGAGTAGGACTCCAGTGGCCAGGATTTAAATAAAAATAATCTTCTGTATTGGTATTGAGATAACTAGGTGTAGTAGTTAATGGTGTGTTATTACTACTACTGTTATAGTTAATATTAGTAGTAGTGTTATTATTATTATATGTACTGATAACTGTGGGTTGGTATTGTGGTAACTGTTGTAATTGATACGATTGAAACTGTTCATCTTGCTGTCTTTGCTGCTCCAAAATCCATTCAGAGGTCACTCGATGATTATTACCTGTATCTTCTCGAATGGGCGTAATTAAGCCACCATTGGTGGTTGTAGACCATAGTCCAGGTGTATTGGTCATATTATCGACAGGTGAAGTACTAGTCGAATTTTGAAATTGTTGTGGTATTAAACTAAAGTAATCCAATGGTGTTTGAGGTTGTATCTGTGGTGGAGAGACCTTATTTTGACCAGTTAAAAAGTTATAGAGTTCCAATAACTGTTCGTCAATGCGAGTATCAAGTTTTGTGTACTTTATGGATTGTCTGATTTGTTGAATAAATTCATAATCGATTTTATCGTCTTCTCTTGACATGTTTACTTGTAAGCATAACATTAATGCAAAATTAGACATACGTGTACTTTGAATTGCACCAGTAAAACAAGATCTTGTTACTAGAGTATGTACCATACGTTGTAATCTGTATGCCGTTTCGACACGGTCAAATTCAGTTTCTAGGTGATAGTGAGAGAGTAATAATAGGTACAGCATATCGTATAATATAGCACTATACAATATCATGATATCAACCTCTTCTTCATCTGTAGGACAAAGTGAAACAAGTCTACTTTGAGTTATAGGATGTAAGGAATCATGCCAATGCTGTCTAATCTTTTTAAACTGTTTTAAACAAATCAAATGACCAGTAGAACCAGTAATCATGCTTTGTACAGTATGAGAATATAGGACGCTTAGATTAGCGATTTGTGAGAACCGATTTAAATGATGTTGAGCCGAACAAGTCTCGTTTTCATCCAATTCTTCTTCAGATAATGCTTGAGGTAATTCCAATGGTAAAGAAATCTTTGTATACAACTTGTTAAAACTCAAGTCAGATAGATTTGAGAAACCAATGGAACCAAATAAAACCCAACGAGCCCGATTGATCATTTCTTGGTGTTGTGGAATTAGTGATTGAATTTGACCAATCATTTCTTGTGCTCTCTCTAAATAATATATGCCGTGTTTAGATGAAGTGTGAATTTCATCATGTTTATATAATAAAAGTAAAGTTTGCACTGTATCGAGTCTAGGTGTTAAAGAAGATACTTCATGTCGAGCAATATCATAAAAGTAGGTAGATGTCGGTAAAGAAGTTGGTAATGTATAGGTCGGGAAATAATGACAAGCTAATGCCATAATAGCGTATCGTAAACCTCTACAGAGTAAGAATCTATCCTGAGAATGTATGTTAAGAATAGATTGTTTAAGTAAGACTGGATAAGCAGGGTGAACGTTATCAAAATATAACTTGAATAATTTTGATTCTAAACTAATTGAAGGTTCAGAATTATTGTTAGGCTTTGTCGGTTGTCTATTTAAGACGGGTGGTAAATCAATTGGATTGGTTTCATATCCCACTTGACCATCTTTGATTAAAAGTAATGGAAATCTAAATAAAAACTGATCAAGTGTATTGAATAATGGTTCTTCAAGGCGTATAACTTCATTTCCCCGGTTAGTCGTTACAGGAGAAAAGATGCAGACCATTTGATGCTTTTGGCAATTTGAACAAGTACCGGAGCCAGGTATACCGATGTCGCACCTACACCAAAAAAAAAAATTTTAATTTCTCTTTTTCTTTTTTTTTTTCTTTTTTTTTTTCTTTTTTTTTTTTTAGATATAGCTTTGTTTATTGTTTTTCTTTTGCTTACTTCGATTTACGACGGCGGCAAAAGTCACAAGCACGAGTGACCTTTAACTTCTTGTACCTATCTGGATCATTCATATCAACAAAATGAAATTCAACAGGTTTCTTTTTACGGTGAGTACTCATATAAAAACTTTTTTCTTTTTATTATTAAAAACAAGAAAAACAAGAAAAAAAAAAAAAAAAAAAAAAAAAAAAAAAAAAAAAGAGAGAGAAAATAAAATAAATAAAATAAAAAAAATAAAGGAATCAAGGGGTGATTGTATACTGTGCGTAAAAGAAAGGCAATTGAAGGTGGGCCAGGCCCTTATATTCAATAACCGACGTGTACTTACCAACAGTTGCCATCGCTATCGTCACTTGACCCGACGCCACAAAAAAAAAAAAAAAAAAAAAAGAAAAAAAAGTATATATTACGGAGAATGAAGCGTTTTATTTTTCCTTTTTTTTAACGAAGAACCCTTTTAATTTAAAATATTACTGACATACCAACGAAAAAAAAAAAAAAAAAAAGTTAATTCATAATATAAAAATAGAACCCTTTTTTCATTTTTCGATGAATCATTTTATATTTCCCTTTTATTTAATAAAATGAAATTATCTTTTATTGCCGCTGCACTTGCTTCGGCTGTTGCTCTGTGCGAAGGTTCCACAAAAATGGTGATTGGGTATTTTATTTTATCACTAAAAAATTAGCTTCTGAAATGTCATACTTAAGAAAATCTGTTTTAGATACTTTCCAAACTGGTTATATGCTAATTATCCAGTAGAAAATATCCCATTCACAAAATATACTCACATCAATTACGGTAAAAAAAAAAACTTGTACGTATATGTGTATTTTTAATATTAATATCATTTGTTTAGCATTTGCCGTTTTAAACAATCCCGATAACGTTCCTTCGTTTCCAGATGACTGGGCTGTAGAAGCAGGTTTACCACAAGTTGTCAAACTAGCTCATGAAAGTAAAACAAAAGTTTTACTATCAGTAGGTGGTTGGACAGGATCTAAGCGATTTAGTCCTATGGTAGCATCATCCGAATCACGAAAAAAATTTATTGATTGGAATTTAGAATTTATTGATAAATACCACACAGACGGTGTTGATCTGGATTGGGAATATCCCGGAAAACAAGCTGCTGGCTGTAACGAATTTGCTGATAATGATGCTGATAACTTTTTATTATTATTAAAAGAATTGCGCCACGCCCTTGATCTTAAATTTCCTAATGAACGCAAGGAAATATCTATGGCTGTACATGTTCAGCCCTTTATCAGATCAGGTATTCCAATGACCGACCTTAAAGCATTCGTACCTTATTTTGATCACGTCAATTTGATGACTTACGGTAATTTGGTTATATTTCATTCTTTATTTTATTTTTTTACTAACAAAAAAAAATAATAGATATCAATGGTGCTTGGGCTTCTACCACGGGCCCCAATGCCCCTTTCCAAGCCGATGATAAAGGAATAGGTGCTCCGTTCTCATTCGTAGAAAGTAAAGTATTACAAAATCGTAAAAATTACCTTATTAAGTTTGCTTACCCATCAACAATTTTATTTTAAGGTATTAGAGATTGGAAAGCCGCAGGTGTTCCAGCTGACAAGATTACTGCCGGTTTAGCATTCTATGGTCGTTCAATGAAGGTACAAACCAGTATGACTGAACGTAGTCAATTCGAAAAATCTTTTATTGGAGCACCTAAAGGTGATTCTGATGATGCATATTGGGATGACCCTTTTTGTAATAAAGAACCTGGTGGACTCTCTGGTATTTGGAAATGGACGAATCTTCGTAAAGAAGGACTTGTACAAGATGATATGGTCAGTGCTGGACCCGGATGGCAACGTAATTGGGATGAAACCTCTCAAACACCTTGGTTATATAATCCCGAAAGCAAGAACTTCATTTCTTATGATGATCCTCAATCATTAAATGTCAAAATAGAACATGCTCTGTGCGAGGATTTAGCTGGTGTGATGGTTTGGTAAGAATATAAATATTTATAAGTAATTATTTTTTTTAATGGTGAGTTTAGGGATATACATCAAGATAACGGCGAATTAATAGATGTTGTAAACAAAATTCATAACAAAGTTCCTACTTCATGCTCTAAATTATTAGATGGTTCTAGTTCTCTTGCCAAAGAAATTAATGTTCCTGATTTCTTAAATGAAGATATCCCTGAAGAGGAACCTAAAGCCCCCACATCATTTACCCCTACTGAACCTACCTCTGTTTGGTCCGGTGATGCAGAAGATAGTGACGATTATTATTACGATGAAGAAGAGGTTGTAGCTGAACCTATTTATACCACTACCACCACAACTTCTTCTACTGCTGCACCTACTACTACTGCTACTCATGCTATTAATGATTCTGATTCTAACGGGTCTATCACCGATGAATCCGATGATGGCACTGAATGTTCTAATCCAGGAGAACACAAGTGTGTCAATTCCGGTAAATCGAGCCAATGGAAAACTTGTAACTTTGGCCAATGGTTGGTTCGTGATTGTGCTGCTGGTCTTGTATGTTACGATGGTAAAGATGGTAAGGAATGAGAATATAATATTTGCGTAACTGGTTCATTAACTTTTATCATCAGCTGGAGGTCTTTATTGTAACTTTCCTAAAGAAATGAAGGCAGCTGCACTTCACTCTGAAAGGAGAGAATCATCATTTTCATTACTTCCGACGCCTAGTGTATCTGCTGTAAATGATTTACCTGATGCTGTTATGGCTTCGCCTGTTCAAAAACATAGAGTTTCATTAGCTGTAGAACATCCTCAAGCTCAAGCTATTTAAAATCTGTGTGTGTGTGTGTGTGCGTGTGCGTGTAACTAATTTATTTTCAATGGGGGGGTTTTTTTATATATATAATGTAGTCCAATAAAAAAGAATACAGAGTATTTTATTAAATTATTATAGTGCTGACATAATATGATATGGTAATAATAATTTAAGGAGATTTTTTTTTTTTGATTTCGTATACAATATTGACATCAAGTCTTTACCAAGGGCCAAAGATAGTCATCTAGTTTATATAAAATATATTGATTAGTTAGTGGCTGGGGTATTGATATACTATTATTAAACCATACCAATAGTTTGAAGAGCAATTAAATATTTAATGCTTAAAGGCCCCTTTCGTTCATTGAACTATAAAACGAAATAAATTAAAACCAATAAAAAATACTTTAAATAATAATAGAAACTTACCTTAAACAGAGATTCCATTATACTAAGCCTTTCCCTTTCAAAAGGCAACTCTGTAAATATAACTAAATACACGGTTAGTTACTATATATATACATATATATATATACGTATAAAGAAGAGATTTAATTTACCCAAGTCAACTGAATGCAATGATACGTCTAAATCACACATTTTCATATCCAAGAAAATAAATTGAACAGAATGACTCTGGTTGTATTCTTCACATATTGAATTAGAATTATGGATATTATCCAAATGTGTAAGCGGTTTTTTTTTAGCATTTAAATGTTCTTCAATGGCCTTATAAACACTTGCGTTATGATAAAATACTGCAATTTTTGGTCGTTTATACATTTCAAATACATGGTTAAAGTACTGAATAATATGTTCCTTCTTTATTTCGCCCGTCTTTTCATGCTACAATAAAAATAAAAAAAATGTTATTTTTTTACGTGCATACATACTATACATAAAAAAAAAACTTACCAGTGTTTCCACTAGTTCTTCATCCACTATATCACAATTATTACCCATAGAAATGATGTCTTCCGTTTGGCATTTTAATGTATTACTTTTTTTAATCGAAAATATCACTTCTTGACGAACAAAGGCAGGGAAATCAGGTTTTAGTTGCTCCAGCTTTGGTGTGTACCAAACATTTGCGTCCAGTAAGTAGTTTAATTCGACTGTATTAGATTCACCAAAGTTATTATAACCAAAGACAGCAGCTTTGGAGTCACAATATCGTTTTGCATATGATTCGAAATCAGTAAATACTGTAGGTAAAATGGTATTAATCTGTGAATAAAGCAGCAAAGGTTTACGATACCGTATTGAGTCCGATGTTAAAATAATTCGTCGGTGTTTTTGTAACAATTGACTTAAAAATTTGGATTCACTTGTCTGTGTGTAGCGAAAAAAATAAATAAAGAATAGGGTTAGCTTCTTCTGTATTAATAACTAGAAAAAAAAAAGAGGATATTACTCATATTCTTCTGTACTTACAGTCAAAGTATTCAAATAATGACTATCTGTACACACTACAATTTTAAAATCCTTGACCCGTAGCTCTCTTCGACGTTTTGAAGCATTTTGATGGGTTGTAATGTAAAACTTAATGTTTGATACATGATCTATATCATCTTTTTGCTTTGTTTTTATAACATTTTCTTCGTCATCTTCTTCGTCATCTTCTTCGTCATCGTCGCTTTCACTACTGCTTTTATAGTCTTCTTCATTTAATCTTCTTTCGGCCCTTTTTTTATAGGATACTCGAAACTTTGTTCGAGCATGTTTCTTTCGTTTTTTAACAGTTTCTTGCTTAAACATTTCACGCGCAGGTATCTTTGGATCTAGAATACAAATTTCATTGTCACTTAAACCTAACCACTTTTTAATCTCATGCTTCCAAGTATGGCACAAGATATTAGGGCAAGTAACCAGCACTGGCCATTCGTCTTGATAGACTTGTGTTAAAGCCAATACCTGGCCAATTGTTCCAACTCCATTTTCGTTACCGAACAACACTCTGCCGCATCTTTCCAGTCCAAACAATACACCGTTTCTCTGCGCAGGTGTCAATAATCGATACATTTTACTTTCAACAAATTCGCTCCACCTGAATTCTATCTCGGTCATCTCACTGGGATCTTGCATCCGTGCATTGGCTTCTAAAAGAGACATTTCAATAATAGAATCGAGAATGGCGGGTGGAATAGTTTCAATTTCAAGTTGTAAATTGGGGATTTCGGTTGGTAAGGAAGAAATGGCTAAATTGTACATTGGGACCGTGGCGGGAATCGTCCACTGATCGTGTTCATCGCTCCATTTGACATTCTCAATACCTGCAAATACTGGTTCCAAAGTCAGGTTGGCTTCGGTTTTGATACCGATTAATTGCTTGGATAGAATACTGAAAGCAACAGGAATTTTCGTTTGGGGAATAGCTGATCTGGATTCCCGTAACTCTGATTGAGCGCTGAAATAAGACGGACGTGTGTTAATCCGTGATTTGATAGAGGAGTAGACTTCTAAGGGATGTCTGATAAAAGGATAAGGTGATTCATCCCATGCGAAGAATCTACAGGTACCTGTTGGACACTAGGAAAAAAATGCGTGTCAAAAAAATAATATACATATATTACTAGTAAAAAAGAAAAAAAAAAAAAAGTACCCTCTGATACCAACGACCTCTGTTTCTTCCAGGTGTTCTAACCTCTAAACTAAGAGGAACATTACCACAATGACATGTCCTCATTGTTAATTATTGTATATATTTAAAAAAAAAAAAGAGAAACATATTATAATTATAAGTATTTAATCATTTTTCAAGTCACGTCTATTTATCAGCTTTCCTTATTTCCCTTTCTCCCTCTCTCCCTCTCTCTCTCTCTCTCTCTCTTTTGAAGTCATCTTGTTCATGGAACAGTACGAAGATAATTATTCGGGTAAGCATGAACTTGTAATTATCTTGAAAACTAGTTTATTTACATGGCTTTCTTCCTTTTTTTTTTTCCTGTAGAAAATTCCGATTACTGCTTTATTATAACAAACCTGATACCTAATACCGATCGCGAAAAGTTATGGGAAATCTTTGGTGAATTTGGAACGATTAGACTCATTGAATTAAATCAAGAAACCTGGCATGCTGCTATTATTTATGCGTAATGACAAAAAAAAAAAAAAAAAAAAAGTTGAATTCAAATGTAACACACTTCTTTCTTTTTTAGGTTTAAACCTCTTGATCAGCTATTATCTCAGCTTATATATATTAACGACAGGTTAATAACAATCACCCAAATCCCACTCTCAAAATACTTGAGTGTTGAAAGTTCACCAGTTTCAGTAAAGAAACTTGCATTAGGTGGATTATCTACACCCAAAGTATTTATTGAAGAATGGATTACACAAGAATACGTTACATTTGATATTAATTTAAACCGAAACTATGTGGAAGTGTTTTTCGCACATGTGGATGGGTACTATCGTTTTCGTATTAAATATAATCAATCAGATTTTAAAAACTCGGTAGTATTGCAAAGACACGATGCTACTAATACTTCTTCTTTGACCATCAGTGGTAAATACCCACCTCATTATTGGAAATCAAAAATTCCTATGCAAAAGCTGTCAGATACGTATCATTTAAAAGATTGGGATAGAGTGATTGAAATTCCTTTGGATGAATTCTCGCGTGATATTATGAGACATAAAGCAGATAGCACCAGTAAAGATCCTATTGTTCCTGGTGGTCGATTTCCAAATCACACAATCAAATTGAGTAATTGGACTGTTTATCGTCTCGAATTTGAGATGCCATTAAAATCGAATAAAAACGCTACTCATTTATCTTTTGGTCCTAATAATCTATCGCACGAAGCACTGGAGAAAAAAATAAATTTAGCAACTGCCTCACCTACCATTTTTACACCAGAACTTCAAGTACGTCGTGCTACAAAGAAAATTGATGTGGATGCTTATACTTTAAACATGTCATTTGAAGTCCGTTATATGATTGAACATGCTTTTAATTTAAAAATATTAAGAGAATATAACGTTGACGTGGACTTCTTTAAAAAAATGCAACAACTACCTTTACAAGTATCTCTCTTGTTTTTAACTTTATTGTCTGCTCCTCAACAACGTGTTTATAGTCCAGATACAGTCATCAACCAAATTTATTCTTTGACAAGAGATCATATTAATTATCAATCACCCATACCAGAAGGTCATGCTTTTCTGCGGAAAGTGATTGTTACACCTACTTCCATTTATCCTTTACAGCCTGCAATTGAACCCATGAATCACGTACAGTATCACTTTCGACAACATGCTGATAGGTTTTTACTGGTACAGTTTACAGACGAAGATTTGGAACCGATATTACCTCCTAATACTGATGATAACGTCGATACTCAAAATACCAAGATATATGATCGTATTTATCAAGTGCTACGTAAAGGTGTTAAAATTGCAGGACGAACCTATGATTTCTTAGGTACATCTATTGACGATATTCGCTCACATCAGTGCTGGTTTTTTGCTAGAACAAACGAGATTGATAGAGCTGATATTATAAATTGGATGGGTGATTTTAGAGAAATCAGCAAAGCATCAACATTTACTATTTGTTCGGGACAAGGTTTTGCTCCAAGATTGACGGATTTAAAACTTGCAGCAAACGAAATTGGAGAAATTGAAGATTACGAATACAATGGTTATATATTTACAACTGACTGTGGTAAGATGTCTCCACAAATAGCAAGAGAAATCGCAAAGAAATTAGATCTGGATTTTACACCAAGTGTAGTTAAATTTAATTTGGCTGGTTCTAAAGGTATCCTGATGATATCCAATTTCTTGACCAAACGCAAAGTTCAATTAAGAGACACGCAAGTGAAATTTAACAGCGATAGATTAACATTGGAAGTCATTAAGGTATCAAAACCCAATAAAATTTATCTGAACCGAAAAATCATCATCCTATTATCTTCCTTGGGTATTCCAAACTACGTATTTCTAGATCTGTTGAATGAAACCATGACTCAATACAAACGAAATATGTTTACAAAAGATGAAATCAGTTTGGATTCCATGTGTGATTTCTATTCAAATGGCATCATGCATGATTTTCAAAATATCCTTAATGCCGGTTTTTTGGATATGAATGATCCTTATATCAGTAATTTGGCATCTGCTTATCAAAATAACGTCTTGCAAGATATTCGTAATGATTGCAAATTACATGTAGAGCAAGGCGTTAGAGTGTTTGCTGTTATGGATGAAACTGGAGTTTTAGGCCCAACCGAGGTCTTTCTGCAAATCACGGACAAGTCTGGGTTAACTGACAATAGACGGATTATTGAAGGCCCTTGTGTAATCCTTAGAGATTCTTCTTACTTTCCTAGTGATATGAGAGTAGTGAATGCAGTCAATGAACCCAAGCTTCGACATTATACTAATGTCTTGGTCTATTCTTCAGTTGAAGCCAGAGATATTCCAAGTGCAATTTCAAATGATGACCCAGACGATGATAACTTTACGTAAGAATTTTTATAAAGCATTATAATACCACAGGTACTAAGAGCTCTTTTACGTTTGTAGTGTCATTTGGGACGCAAAACTTATACCCAGTAAAACATCTTTAGCGCCCAGAAACTATATTACCATTTACACACCAAACAACTTGCCTAAAATTGCATTCAAAGAAATGGCTAAATATTTCACAACCTATATATCTAAAGATCGTTTAGATGTGTTAAAAAAGGCATATATAGCTATATCTGATAGACATAAAGAAGGCGTTTTTCATGGTGATTGTATTTATCTTTCACAACAACTTTCGAGAGCACTCGGTAAGATAATCTTTTTGATGGTTTTTATAATCTTTCTAATTCCTCCCTCATTTTTTTTTTTTTAAAAAAATAGATTTTGCAAAAACTGGTTTATACGCAACAATATATAGCGAATTTCATGAATATCCATTCCCTGATTTTATGGAAGAAAACAAATTATGTACTTACACATCAAAAAAGCCTTCTGGACAAATATATCGCATCAGTTCACAGATCGTAGGTAAACAATACGTAGCAAATCACTGTTCGTATGACCCTCGTCTATTCACAGATGACATGTACAAGTATATTGCAGACGCAAGAAAAGTCAAGTCCAAATACGACCACAGCTTACGTCTTGTATTAGGACGATACACCGTTCGAACCGAAATTGAATTTATCTCGGGTCATATATTGCATTGGCCAAAGTATCTGTCTTTGAAGGATAAGCCTCGTTTTATTGAAAGAATCAGGGCGGCTTATATTAAGTTTAAAGAAGATTGGAGGCAAGAGTTTGAAGCAGAGTTTTTAAATTATCATGGCCAAGATTTACAGACTTTAATAAAAGCGAAGGTAGCTGCCTGGTATTATGTCACGTATCATCCTTCCGAATACAAGAGCGACGTTACTTATAATTCTACAATGGAAAGATATATGAGTTTTCCTTGGGTTTTGGATGATCATATTGCGTCCATTGCTATTATAAATTCTATTAGACCAAGAGAAAATCGATTCTTACAGGCCGTCTCCGCTGAAATGATTAACAGTGCTGTGAAACGGACAGCTGAAGTATTGTTTGAGTCTGAAGACGAAGATAATGATAGTGACGATGATATTGAAGATGAAAGTAGTTCTGATAGTGAGCAAGAAGACGAACTAGCTGGCAGGTTAGAAGATAATATTGAGGATTATACTATTGAACAAGAACCTGTTCATGGACAAGGAAATGTGGATCATTATAGCACCGTTACTCAAGGAGAGGAAAGTCATGTCATAAATGTAAAACTTTCAGATCTAATTATGTAATATAAATATATATTTGAAGAGTGTCATAACAACTGTTTTATTCCTAATAAATTCGTGGAATCTTGTTATTTTGTTATTGCAGAAACAAAACGAATAAGTTTGGTACTATCCTTCCCCCCCCCCCTTTTTTTTGGTGGTTCCCTAATGAGGAATGTCACATGGAGTAATCAGTTCGTTTCAGTCGGGATCACTAAATCAAGAAATGGAGAGTGGTTTATAAATGTCGTGCTTTTTCGGAATAAGTTAATGTGACATTTAGGACACACCGTGACATGTTACGTCGTATACAAGAGAAATTCCAATCACATACGATAATATAAGCACGTTCTTTAAATATTGATATTTATATTTTTACTTTCTTTGAACACACACACGCACATGTATAAAAAAAAAAAAAAAAAGAAGAGAACCATAAAGAAAAAGGTTTTGATTTGAAAGCACAAGAAAAAAAAAACTCCGAGAAAGTAATTGCTCAGATGCAACGGATGTAATTGGGCGTATTTACTTTTCAGATTAGTTTGCAGATCTTCTTGTCGTTCTTTGTTCAGCCAAGATTGGCATGTCTGCACAAATATAGATTATTGTAATACCCAGATACAAACAATTACCAATCAAGGGAATGGAAAGAGTGGAAGAAAATAAGCAGAATCGAAGTAACCTTATCTTTCTTTTACAGTTAGTCGATTGAGACAAGCCTAGTATTTCTTTTTTTTTTTAAAAAAAAATATAATGATTGGTTTATTTTTTTGTAGTCATTAATATATATTATATAAAAAAAAAAAAGTAGAAGAGTAATAGTTGTACAAGTAATAATAAAGTTAAAATAATAAATAGTAGTAATGGAAAAAATTAAGTTGGGTAAAAAAAAGTAAGATAGGTGGTAATGAGTTTTTTTTTTTTTTTTTTTTTTTTTTTTTTTTTTTAAACGGAAGACTTTTCAGCTTCGTATTCAACAACATCAACTTGCTTGTTATCACGACCAATAGCATCCTCCTCAACATCAGTAGCATCATTCTTTCCGTGACAATAGAAGAAAAGGGGAGCACAAATACCCATAGCAATGGAAATACCAGCGTACATCCACTTCAATTTAGGATTATAAGCTACAGATACAAGAGCGAAACCAAGGATGGAACCGAAACAGTTCATGAACAAGAAAACGGCCATAACAAGAGACTTCATCTTTTCGGGAGCCTTCTTATAAGCATATTCAAGACCGGTAATAGAAGCAAAGATTTCGGAGATAGCAATCAAGATATAAGCAGGTACAATTAAGGCACCAGAAACATCGTTCTTGTTGGTACCACTGGGGTTATCGTAATAGGGGCCTCTGCTATAGATAAGAGCTTGAATACCAGCAGCGTAAGCCATAGCAAGAGCGGCAAATACGAAACCCCAAGTAATACGCATAATGGGACGGAAATGGAAACCCATCTTACGGAAACCAGGATATACGAAACGATCCATAATAGGGATGAAAAGAACTAAAGTCAAAGGATTGATATTTTGCATAATATCGTTGGGAACACCACCAGTTTGCATAGTAGCAGCCATGGAAACCATGTTACTGGTCATTTGAGAGTAACAAAGCCAGTAAATAGGATACCAGCAGAAAACAATACAAGCCTTGAAAGTACGACGAAGTTCATCAATAAAGATATCATCCCAAGTAGCAATAGCAGCAAGTTCTTGAGGTAAGTTTGAAGGCTTACAACCTTCGAGGGTATGTTTGAAAGAAAGTTTGATAATCTTGTAAACTTCGATAAAGATGGAACCACGAGGAGGATTTCTGACATAGATTTTCTTACCAGCCATTACAACCAAGATGGCGGGAATAAAGACTAGTGTGGGTAAAAGATAAGCGGCCCAGAAACCAACTTGTTGCTCAAGAACGATCGTAGTGATAGCGGCGAGAGAACCAATGTTAATACCCCAATAAAACATATTGAAAAGTTTTTGGTATGTAGCTTGAGGAGAAACAATAACACGGTAAGAACCCTCAGTGGTGACAGCAGAAGCATGAGGATTGTGAGCAACATGGTCACCTTCGTCAGTGGCGTACTTGGAAGAGACCTTGGGAGTAATTGTTCGGACAAAGGGCTTATTATTACCGTATTGTTCAGCAACAAGTGGTGCAACATTTGCTTTAATACCACCAGCAGCAAGACCAATAATAATAATAGAAACAATAAAACCAGGGAAAGTGGCACCAGATGCAATCGCGGCAGGAGTAGCAGTGGCAGTCAAGATAATTAAACCGAACAAATAGACACCAGAGAAAATAAGAATGGTGTTGTATTTACCCAAGTATTGATCTGCAATGATAGCACCAATAACAGGAGTAACATAACACCAAAATTGGAAAAAAGTATTTAAAGCAGTAGCGGTCTGTTGACCTTTACCCATTGCACCAGGCAATTCAGCAGGATCTAAAAATATATGACTGCATTAGAATTGACTTTTTATTTCATTCTTTTTATGCACTTACAGCTTTCAGGGGCTTCGTTCTGAATATAGTTTTGGAAAGGACCGGTTAAACCATAGTAAGTGAATCTTTCACAAAATTCAATAAGAATAACCAAGTAAGCAGCCTTTGGAATATCATCAGCTACTTCCTTTAAATTGATCCAGTCTTCTTCAGTGGGTGCAATACGAATTTCTCCATCCTCAGAAACATCGATTTCATCATTGTGTTTATGAACACTAGTTTCATACTTTGTATCTTTTTCGTCCATAAGATTTAATAGATTATATAGAAATGAATAAAAAAGAAAAAAAAAGTTTGATCTGCTTTTATATTAACTTGAAAGGATAAGTCGGAACTTGAAGTACTTTGTTGTGCAATATTTTATATATTGTCAAACCATTTATTTCCCTGTAGTTCCATGTATTCTATTTACTCTAATAAAGAATTCTATATCCATAATTAGTCAAACGTACAGGTTGTGTGCGTGGCAAATATGACTTTTTTACCCTGGGAACTTTTTAACAAGTCATTATGTCTTCATGTACACGATATAGCTCATTAAAGTTACTTGCATTTTTATTGTGTCTCAAATCTGTTCACTTTGCATAATTCCCAAACTTGCTATTTTATTAAATTTATTCGGAATAATGTAACTTTATGTAATCTGTTACCTATAAAAAGCGTACACTCATCTTGTTTGTAAATGGATTGTGAGCCGTATCCCACACAAGTACTACCGTGTGGAAACTGAAAAAAAAAAAAAAAAAAGAAAAAAAAAGTGTTTTATGATTTACAACTTATAGTTTTCTCTCTTTTTTTATATATATATACTTTTATTCTCGAATTACAGATAAATGGTAATATAATGATTCCATCCATAAAATCAGTATGTCGTTTTTAGATCGATCGCATTTTCTCCCTCACTTCAAAAAAAAAAAAAAAAAAAAAAAAAACTAATTAAATTATTTATTTCTCAATTATAGGTGAAAGACTGGGTACCTGTTACTGTCCCGTCCCCTTTTTAATATCTAACTCTTCTCATAAAATAATGTAATTATTTAAATATGATTAAAATGTAATTGGGTTGATTCTAATGGAAATATAGCTTCTCTCCACCACTTCAGATTTTCTTAGTACTGAGTTGAAAATAACCAAATCCCAAATTGCAAAAAAAAAAAAAAAAAAAAAAAATCTGATTATTTCCAAAAGAGATTAAGTTTATCTGTATGCCCTGTTACTGTAACACGAATATTCATGATTGACCTGGACCTAATTCAATCTTGGTTTGGCGAAACACAAAAAAAAAAAATAGACCAATCGTAGTACAGAAAAAAATAAGAGTAATAAACCCTGATTCAAACCTAAAGTTACGTTTTTTTATCACAGATTCTGAACATGTCGAGATGAGTATTAATTTCGAAAAAGGAAAGAATATTCAAAAATGGCAATAATAAAAAAAAAGTAATTCACATGATTTTTTTTATTTTTTTCGTGTGCTCCAAGAAGAAGAAGAAAAGACCCGTATTTTATTTTTTTTAACGAAAAAAATCATTCTACCTTCTGTAACACTCACGTTCTCAAACGAAAACTAGATTTATATTGGCATATAGTTAAGAATTTAAATCTGACTACATAGACTTTTCTCTTGTACAATATCATTTTTAGTAAATTTACTAACTGTCTCACGGTTTATCAGTACCACATTAGACATTCTCGCTTTTCTTAATATTATATTTTATCAACTCCCGCGCCCAGCTAGCCGATTTATTCGTTCTCATTTTGTAAATATTCTAATTCAATTGTTTTAACTAAGCGTAATCCTATTTCACGCTTTTGATAAGAGTAGACAACTTTTGTTGGATCAATCGGATAAGTGGAGATATTTATTGATAAAATTCATCCCGTTGTTGATAAAAATACTTGTGATAATATTACTATAAACTGAAAAAAAAAACTCTTTTAATAGGGTCACGTTCCTGGATTCTAAATAGATCAAAAGAAAAATATAGAGGATTGAAAGAAAAAAATGTATATTCTGTATATAAAAAAACTTTGGTTTTTTTTTCTTCTTTTCTTTAAAAATGAAATGGCGAAATATCATATCTTTCAAGGGTTTGTAACATACAATATACTCTACGAAAAAGGATATTTTAGTTTACCACGGTCTCTTTTCAATTGAGCAAAGACTAATTCCCACAATCAGTAATACAAGACGGTATGATTTATTTCGTAAATGACCGTGATCGCTTCTTATGTTATTATTTCATTTCGTTTTAACTTGATATAATTATCGCTATACCTTTCTTATCAAAAATGTTTATTTATGGTAATCAAGTACAAACCCAAGTGATAGCATTGTTTAGTATTACCTATAACTTAGTCAAACCAAAGGAGACATCTCAATTGAATAAACATTAGCTGCTTTATTACTTTCTCATCTTAAAAAATAAAAGGCATATATTCGCCTATATCCAAATTGAATAATCGTACGTTTTTGTAAGCGTAAATGTATCGCATATAGAGCACTGTATAAACGAGTTTTAAATTTTGAAAAAAAAAAACACTTTAGAAGTGAAGGAAGAGAAGTCTGAGTTCAGTTGAATATGCAGGAAGTTTCCTTTTCTAATCATATCCACTCAAAATACATCGTAGATATTTGATAACTTAATTTTAAACAGCCGTTTTTTTTTTTTTTTTTTTTTTTTTTTTTGGTTATTCAATATCGAAAGGTTTTTGTAACTCTAAAATGTATTTGACAATTCACAGTTTTATTATGGTATATGAGGGGAAAAATAAACAGGTACAAAAAATATACACGTACTAAGATTGGAGTGAAATTTAGAAGTCGGACTTAATTTCTGCTTCGTATTCATCAATGACTTCAGTATGACCGGATCTACCAATTGCATCTTCTGCGATATCGCTCTTATCATTCTTTCCATGACAGAAATAGAAGAGAGGCGCACAGATTCCCATTGCAATAGAAATACCAGCATACATCCATAGGAGTTTAGGATCAACAGCAACAGAGACGAGAGCAAAGCCAAGAATAGAACCGAAACAGGTCATAAATAAGAAAATTGCCATTACAAGAGACTTCATCTTCTCAGGAGCCTTTCTGTAAGCATATTCAAGACCTGTAATGGAAGCAAAGATTTCGGAAATGGCAATGAAAATATAAGCAGGAACAATCAAACCAGCTGAAACATCATTCTTTCCGTTTCCGGTGGGATGGTCGTAGTAAGGTCCTTGGCTATAGATATAGGCTTGAATACCAGCAGCGTAACCCATGGCAATAGCAGAAAAGACAAAACCACAAGTGATACGAGCCATAGGACCAAAGTGAATGCCAAGACGACGAAGACCAGGGTAGAAGAATTTATCCATAATGGGAATAACAATAACCAAAGTTAAAGGATTGATGTTTTGCATGATATCGTTAGGAACGTCGCCAGTTTGCATTGTGGCAGTCATAGATACCATGTTATTAGTCATTTGTGAGTAGCAAAGCCAGTAAATTGGGTACCAACAGAAAACAACACAAGCTTTGAAAGTACGGCGAAGTTCATCAATAAAGACATCATCCCATGTAGCACTCTCTGCGACCTCTGGATGCTCTTTTTGTAAAACAGATGGCTTACATCCTTCGAGACCATATTTAAATGAAAGACGAATGATCTTGAATACTTCCAAGAAAATAGAACCACGAGGAGGATTACGAACATAAAGTTTCTTACCAGCGAAAACAATTAAAATACCAGGAATAAAGACAAGTGTTGGTAAAAGATAAGCAGGCCAGAAACCAAAATTCTTTTCGAGGATAACAGTAACTACAGCAGCAAGTGAGCCGCAATTAATACCCCAATAGAACATGTTGAAAAGCTTTTGGTAAGTAGCTTGAGGAGTAACAATTACACGAACATCGTCTTTATTGGCAACGCTGTTATGAACTGGAAGATCACCTTCGTCTGCAGTAAACTTGGAAGATAGCTTGGGCTTAATAGTTTTGATAAAAGGTTTAGTGTTCTTATATTGCTCAGCAACGAGAGGAGAAACATTAGCCTTAATGCCACCAGTACCGAGACCGATAATAATAATAGCAACAATAAAACCAGGGAAGGTGGCACCGGAAGCAATAGCAGACGGAATAGATGTCAATGTCAAAACGATCAAACCAACAAAATAAATACAGGCAAAAATAAGAATTGTCTTATATTTGCCCCAGTATTGATCAGCAACAACAGCACCAATAATAGGGGTGACATAACACCAGAACTGGAAAAAGGTTGTTAAGGCAGTAGCAGTTTGTTGGCCTTTATCCATTGCACCAGGCAATTCTGCAGGGTCTAAATAAACAAGTTTAGTTAAAATGATCGTGGGAAACTAGTGTGGGAAAAGTTAAAATATCTTGTGTTACTTACAGCTTGGTGGATTTGGATTTTGGATATAGTTTTGGAAGGGTCCAGTTAAACCATAGTAAGTAAATCGTTCACAAAATTCTACGAGGATGACAAGGTAGGCAGCCTTGGGAATACTGTCTGCTACCTCTCTTAAAGTTTTCCAATCTTCTTCTGTAGGTTCGATAAGAATTTCACCGTTTTCATCAATCTCGAAACCTTGATCAGTTTGTTGTAATATGATGGCATCGTCTTTTTCTTTATTATCCATTTTATATTGTTAAATAAAGGAATGAAAGAAAGAGTTATCAATTTGATCGGATAGGGATCCTTTTTATAAAGAAATTGAAGAAAAAAAAAAAAAAAAAACTTAAAAAGGGAATTTTTATTTTTTCGATTACATTCTCCTATAAAGTTTGAGACCTCTGACTTTTATTTGGCACGCTTTATAGAAAATTCAGAAGTTGTATTAAAAAAGCGTTTGAACATAGTGTTATTTCCGCGAGGACATTCGACCTATTAATTATTTTTTCTCGTATTTTATCAGTAGTAAATAAATGCTCAAGCTAATGTCAATGGAACTTGTTTACGAGTAGAAACTATTGGCCCTTTACGAAGAGGCTTTAGTGATAATTGCTTGTGATTTAAGCACTAGTACCTTGGGATTCAATTGTCCCATATTCACGTCTTAACGACTCTATTTCTCCATAACAGAATTGGGCTATGAGAAACTCACCGTATATGTCCGATAGTTACTCTGAAGTCTTTA
This sequence comes from Thamnidium elegans, assembly GCA_025201345.1. Lineage (NCBI taxonomy): Eukaryota > Fungi > Mucoromycota > Mucoromycetes > Mucorales > Mucoraceae > Thamnidium > Thamnidium elegans. The sequence goes on along the minus strand of JAIXMG010000001.1, from coordinate 1,606,466 downwards.
ATTATATTTACTGATTAATTAGCAAGTGTTGGTGTAATTCTTGAACGATATTACTTAAAACCCCTATTTTTAACATAAGCACAAGCCGCGAAGTGTAACTAGCTAAAAGAGAAAGCCGTACGGAACCTTTTGCCTCAGTAACTTTGAAAGTCTTGTTAAATCTAAATCATTCATGCGGGGATATTATCTGAAACAAAACAGTTTTGAATACTTTTTTTTTTTCTTACAATTCAGTTGGTGCAATATAATTTACAGTGATCAATGTCTCAGTTTTACTAAAAATTAGTATCGTCAAAAAGAAAAAAAATGAATGAAATGTCATTAGCTAAGAAGTATTGCTTTTGAAAGCGGGCCTAGAAGCGTTTCTTGTAAGAAAAGCAGCAGCAGTGGTTTTGAATTTTTCAGTTTTAAATTGACTGGTATATGGATCAAATGCAGGGAAAGCGATGTCCAGTATTAAACTAACGGCGCCGGACAAACCAACGGTTAGTAGCTTTTGGTTGCGATACCATTTCAAAGTTACTATAACCTTATACTTCCTGTATGTTCATTTCATTCAAGTATCAGATATAACATCTAAACCTTTCATGACATCTTCATGTCTTTGTATTTCTCTTCTTTCTGATGTAATTATTTTAAAACCGTTTCATTATGTTTTACGGCTTCATTTATTATCTTGAAGTAATAATCTTTAAACTTCTTAGACCATCAAGTTTCATCATCCGTAACTAAAATCATTATCCTTCCTTTTTCTAGGAGGAGCCATGTTATTTGAAATAAATAAAAATTAGAAAAGTAAATGTGTAAAAAGAACCATTCAAGAAGTAAGGGAAGCGGTGTGTCATAATGGCTACTATTTTGGAACTTCCACCTGAAGCGGATAGCTGAAAAGTGTAATAGGATACGCAATTAAACTGCCATCATTTATGCCAGCAGGTAAATTATACATTTGTTTTAAAAAATGACATCCCGCTTCGCCATGTAATGAACATATACTGTTATTTTTTCAACGTATCTTTTCATAATTCAACACTTATTTTCCTTTACTTATTTCAATTCATGTTTCAAAATGTTAAATTATATTAAAACGTACAGAGCATTAAACGACATAGCTTTTACGTTATAGTAAAAAAAAAAGACATCGACATGAATTAACATAAAAAACAAATATACTCTGTAAAAACGTTTACCAGAGTCCACTGGAGCCAATCTTGACAGTGATTTTATTAACTGTTAACAGTGATTTCGATGAACTGTTAACTGCGGTTTTGATGAACTGTCAACTGCGGTTTGTTGAACTGTTAACAGCTGGTTGTGGAACTGTTAACAGTGGTTTTATAAAATGTTAACAGTTGCAGCTGAACTCAACAGCTCTCTCTGATCTATTAATATTTTTTTTCAGTCACTGCAAATGTAAGCAAACGTCTAAATCCAACAGATGCGTATATCGTTATTGACACAAATATCTCTTATAAGTCATGTAAAAAGTAATATAGAATAATTAATACATGACTTATATTCTACGTGTACTGGCTTCAAAATTTATATTTTTTTTTATATCATCAGTGACTTAAGTGTGTTTTATTATTCCATTTTAAAGTGACTTTAAGAATAAAAATTATCAATAAATGAAGATAAGCAGCGTGTTTTATTCTGCAGGAGCATTTAGTGATATCCGCCTGTTAAAACGTAGAATTTAAAACGAAACTCTCATTTATCACCTCATTACAGATTTCTGATTCAAATGCATCTTTATGAGGACCTGGCCGTAACAGATCAGAATCCCCACAGAGTATAACCTAAAATAAATGCATGAATATAGAAATATTTATTTTCTTTTTTTGTAAGAAAAGTCAAACCTGAATGCCACCAAACGGTTTTTCATTAAGTCTAATTTTTCTACAAATATAATCTACTTTTTTAAAGACATCTACGTCGACTTCCGAAATTCTATCGATAATTAAAACCCTCACTTCTTCGAGGTATTCAAGTTTTGTCGGGTTTTTTCTTATTTTAGAAATATAATAGTCGATAGGTTGGTCTGGTATATCTATTGAAGCAAAGCTAGTTTGGTAATTAAATTAAATTAAATTCAAGTTTTAATACATTTAAAATTTATACTCACCTATGGAGATTATTTACCTGAACATTCATAGCTGCAGCGCTAGTAGCTGAGATGATAGCAACGTGTTCATCATTGTTTTGTGTTTTTAAGGTACTGATGATAGCTACAATATTTTAATCTTTAGATCATAATAATTTATTGTATCTACTTACATTTTAAAAGAGCAGATTCACCAATACCTAAGACATATGTTTATCAGACCACATCACAAACTAATTTCTCATATTTTTCATACCTGCGGATCCAATGATAAGCACATTCTTCATTTCAGACAATACAGTCCTATGAATTCCTTTCTGCTCCGGACTTAAGTTCGTATATAATCGATTTGCTTCGAGAATAGATCTAGTAAATGAGGAGGAAGAGGAGGAGGAGGAGGAGGAGGAGGAGGAGGAGGAGGAAGGATTTGCTCGTCTATTTACAGTATGATTTTTAAATTGTGGCAGTACTCTTCTTTCTGGTGTAGGTTGAGGAGATATGGTGGCTTGCTGAACAGGGCCTGGTGATATGCCAGTATTATCGATATTTTTATCTGTCGGTTCTTCTAATGTAGAAGACGGTACCGATTTAGAGATTGAATGTTCGCTTAAAGGCATCGTTACTTTCTTTACATGTGTCTGCATCGGTTCTAAAACAGATTCTATTGTTCTCTTTTTTTGTTGTTGTCGAGGAGGAGTGTTTACAATAAGTTTATTTTTTAACTCATTCAGTGCTGGAATATCTGGCCCATGAACCAAAATCCATCCCTTAGCTAATGGGTTGGGATCGTAAACAGTACCGACACAGTCTGCGATATTTCTCCAACTTTCTTCTGAATGTTGAGACATTGTACAAATTAATCAAGTGAAAGAAAAAAAAATAGACTACCGTCCTACACAACTGAGTTTTGAACAAATCTTCAAATTTTACGCGTAAACTTGAAGTTATTTGTCCATACTTCCAAAAAAAAAAAAAAAAAAAAAAAAAAAAAAAAAAAAAAAAGGTGTTGCTATTACAAGTAATGGTTTACGGTATAGCCAGAAGAATAATAAGTTTAGGCTTAAAAAATATACATATTATAGTAACGGAAAAAGAAAAAACTTTATTTTATTTAAAATATTGAAGATAACCAAGGCAAAAGAATAACACGCATTTTTGATTGATAATAAGAGATGCATTAGCCACTTTCTTATATAAAAAAGTGTTTCCAGAACTAACCGCGAGGAGGTTCATCTCTGTGTAGTTCCTTCTTTTTTTATAGTAAAAGAGAATCTTCTCGCAGCCTGAACTCATTGGAACTAGGCAACCTGAACTCATTGGAACTAGGGGCGTCGAAGAAACAAAAACCTAAGTAAACCACCGGACGATCTACTCTATTTGGTCACAACTAAAATATGAGGAACCCTATCTTATAGCTTCGCCAACCAGACAGAGACCAAAATGCGTTGACGGTCCATGTTTAGCTTTGGAAATCACCCAAAGCTATGAAACACTAGCATCGCCGAGTCTATCCGCCTGAGGCTTCAACCGTTGTCTCAGTAGTAGTTGCGCACTACCTTTTGCACTAATCGTGGGATAGCAATAACTGTTGAGAGCTAATGCATCACAAACCTGTGTTGTTGCAGTGATGTTACCCGCTAATGCCCCCTAGTCGAACGTCGCTCCCCTTGTGACAGTTCACCGCTCGGTCCTTACGTCGAGGTGTGTGCTAATCCCTAGGTAGTCACCCTAATAGGAAGTCCTCTTCGAAGAGATTTATTACCTAAGGCCCAAACTGTGTTGGCATATATTCAGTTATACGGCAATCATGAATCACCATGTAGTGGGTATACTTGAAATATAAGCAAAAGACAAAGAAGGGAAAAAAGAAAACAAACCACTGAAAAAAATTTTATGGTTGGTACAAGCCACATTGGCTAGTTTTCTTACTTGCTGTGCATCTTTTATTTATTTGTTTATGCTTGTGAATGCACAAAGCTTCATATAAAAAGAGAGCATACTCTTCAAATGTATTCATGTAAAACTATCTTTTTTTTTCAAAGGGAGATTTAACTGACTTGGTTTCACAGTAATATGGGCACTTTAAGTTCAGATTATCGGGTTTACTTTTTTATCTATAAAAGTAATGAATGATTTCACGTATGGTTTTTTTTTCGAGCAGAAAAACTCATATGTTTTTAATACCATAATTACTACGCTTTGGTCAGTTTTATATATGACTGAATATAATATAAAAAAAAAAAAGCATGGGCTGAAAGAGCTTCAGTAAATGGTTACAATGGATATAATTCAAGTGTAACGAGGACAAAACGAATTACTCTGATTTATTTGAGAGAGAGGAGGTAAGATATCTATGGTGTTTATTTTTTTTACAATTTATAAAAATGCCGTATACACAGTGGTTCCATCACTAATTCAAGGATTTAGTAAAAGACAAATGAGAAGAGACTTTTTTTTTCTTATCCAAATAGAGAAACCGTGTACGAGATAGCGATGGAGAGAATAAGGGTTCGCATACCGAAATAGCCTCCTCCAGCTATGATTCTGTACGTAGCCTCAAAGGTAAATTAAACCCAAAGCACTACCAAAAAGCCATTCACACATAAATAGCTATCAGCATAAGAAGAGAAGCCGTCATAAGTACGATATACCATGAATGTATTAATATAAAGACCATCAATTAAAGTATAATACGTTATATATTCTTAACATTATATAATTATAAGTAATATAAAAAAAATGGGACAACATTTTTTTTTTTTTTTTTTCAGTTATTTGTATTAGATTATTCATTATATCTTAACTGGCACTGAAATAAAATATATTCTTGCTCTCTTGACCTAAAAGATTTTGACGTTTGGTTCAGGCTTTTTAACTAGAATACAGAACTGCTCAATTGTTCATCCAATTGGTTTCAGCAAGGTAACGTTATCCGTAATAAAAATAAAGCTCCTTTGAGATTCTCGTACTTGTTCATAATATTAGTCTGCAATTTTATTTTGTAAGAGTGCTACGTTTTTTCATTTAAAGTACAAAAATGATTTTTTACTCCTCAATTTTTTCACTAAATCCTTAAATCAGCAGTAGAATGACTATAATACTAATGGAGCCTCTCATTCAGTACAAAATCGTGTACTAATTGAGACTTCCCACTATACAAAAACTTTATGTTCCTGTTTAATACAAGTAACTTTTTATTCATTTATTCAAATATTTGAGTATTAGGCGTATTTTAGGGAGGTGACACTTTAAACCCTAACTTTTATAAAGAACGGGAGTATATATTCGTACTGTTTTCAAGCATCTAATGATTTGCTGAATTCAGGTTACAGCGAAAGGATTTCATCTTATAAAATATTTTTATATCAGAACGAAAAAAAAAATATTTATTAGGCATTAGATTGACCATAATTTAATAACATTATCACTGCCTGCACTAGCTAATACATCACTATGGAAGCGAATCGAGTTAACACGATTTCTATGACCTGAAAGAGCTGTATGTTGAAATGATGTACGATTATAAACCTATACGAAAAAAATAATAAATATCCATGTTTTTATATATGTTCGTATTATACTTACATCAATTGTATTGCTTGTTCCCGAACTAATAATCTTTGAAGAATTAAATTGTAAACTTGACACTGGCGTAGTATAAGTTAGTGTATCGAAAACAGTTCCTGTACGAATATCCCAAATCTAATGACCATAGTTAGCATATATAAAATCTTTTCCTCCTTTTTTTTTCTTCCTTACTCTAATTGTTTTATCTAAACTACCACTAACAAGATGTACATCATCAAACTGTAAGCAAGTAATTGGCGCATTATGTCCGGGTAAAGTACGATGAGCTTGACCAGTTCTCACTATTTTATTATAATCATTAGTTTTTATACTTTATATAATTAAAGGTTAAAATTAAATACTTACAATCCCACATTCTAATTTTACCATCTGAAGTACCACTAGCTAAAGCAGAATCCCAAAACTGTAAAGCGCCTATAAAATCATGTGCAGCGTATCCGTAGCTAGAAGTAGAATTATCCAACCAGGAATCCACGATATTATTACTATTACCACTGGCCCATAAAACATCCAAAGTCAAAAGACATTGTTGAGTTTCCAGATCCCATTGTTTAATTGTTTTATCGCCAGAACCAGATACAACTGAATTTCTATCCGCATATAAACAAGTGATTTCACCTTGATGTCCTTCCAATGTAAACGATTCATTTAATAATCCGCTAGAACTACTAACAGCAGTTAAACTAGGAGAACTAGGAGCGCTTGAGAAGACAGAGAAGGAACTAATGGAAGAAGAAGAAGCAGTAGCGTCTATTAAGGATAAATCCCAATGTTTAATAGTACCATCGTCTGAGCCTGTCAGAAGACGCGCATCATCCAGTTGGACACACCGCACAAGGCCTTGATGCCCTTCAATACTTCCTAAACACTTATTGCGATATAAATCCCAAGCTCTTACTGTACCATCCATAGAAGAGGATACCATCATGCCTCTGGGGTGATTAAAATCGAGACAAATAACATCATCTTTATGGCCTTCCAATGTCTTAAAACAAGTGCCAGATTCGTATTCTTCCTCTTCATCGTCTATAGATTCTCGATCTGATCTTAAACGGACACTTCCTCCTTCCTCGATATCCAAAATTGCATCATTCAAATCGTCAACTATTTTTTTTTAAAAAAATCCTTTTTAGTCAGTACCTAATTTTTTTTATAAACAAATGTAATATATTTACTAATTAGTTGTAACTGGATATCTTTTGATTCTAATCTTTCCCATTTTTCTTCTAGAGCCTTGCGATCATTTAATAATTTATTGATTTGTAGGTTAATTTGATCGATTTCATTTGCAGTAGAAGACTAAATGATAAAGTTTTAATATAAAAAAATATCATCATGGTTACGTGTTTTATAATGGTTACCTTTTGCATACTGATTTTATCACAGTCTCGAGCTCTCTTTTCTCTTTCAGATATAATTTGTGTCAGGGATTTAGGTACACCTAATGCTCTTGTATTATTAGGGTTAGTTGATTTCTTCTTCTTTTGTCGAGATCTTTTAGAAACAGGCTTTGATGACTTAGTTAGCGAAGGATATGCAGAAGCAAAGCCTTGAAATAAAGAAACAGGGGAAGACGATTCGGGTATATCAGCTTGAAGTAAAACGTTACTAGAGGGCCAAGCATATGTTTTACCGTGTAATACAAGGTCTGCTCTGGGAGTTGAAATGATGGTGGATGAGTTTGCTGTGTTTTGTCTCTGTTGCTGTTGTTGCATTAGCTGCAGTGCTTTGACCATGGATTCAGAACGGTATACGGGATGTGCAGCGAGTGGACTAAACATAACGGTAGATAAAGAATCGAGATGAGGAAGTGAAGCCCATTCTGAGGAAGGAGTAAGCCATTCTCGAGCAGAATGAACTACACTACTTGCTTTATTTTTGGCGGCTGATACAACTGTTTGTGTGGTCGTGTATCGAGTTTCGGCGATAGGAGGTATAGGTTTTTGGGCGGTCTTGGAACGTACTTCTGATCTTTTTCTAACGATAGGTGGTTTGGTATCTGCCATATTAAATATATGTATATATATATATACACTCTAACACGACTCTATTTCTATAATTTTAATTTTTGGGTGGGAAAGGAAAAAAAGGAAACCAAGTTTTTTTTTTACTTCACCCAAGTTTAGACAGCAGCAGCAAGTTCACGTCACCTTTTTTTTTTTTTTTTGCGTATATTTTATCCAATCATTATTTGTTATTATGTAGAGATACTTGTGTGTTTTTTTTCTCATGGAAAAACATGTCAATTTATTTATTGTCATTGCATTTTTTTTTTTTGCATGTACAAAAAAAAAAACAAATAAATGTTTCCTAGTAAATAAAAATGGATTCGCATTTGTTTACATACACTCCCAAAGAAAACTGATACAAATTTAGAAAATATTTTAAAAGTCAACTATTTTTTTTTTTAGCTTATCTTTGTGTAAAACCATTAAGTGCTGGGCACACACATTCAAAGTGGCGGTACAAAAAAGTAATAATTATTGTTGTTGCTTGCAAAATATTTCGGGTCTTTCACGTCTTGCCCAGATTGATGAGGACATCCCACATATTTCGAGCAGCATTTGTATCACAATTCCATAAGAGCGTTTCGCAATGAGTGCAACGCAGGACTTTAAAATTTCTTGGAAGAGAACTGTCTTGGTGTCGAAGGATCCAATATGGACAGATTTCCCAATAAACCCATTTTTTCTGTTTTTGCATACATTGGCACATTTCAAAGCAATCCTGGAAAGTTTACTATGGTAGGAAGCGAACATTTAGTGGTTGGAAAGCTTCATACTGTCAAGACCAATTCTGATGAATAACATCAAAAACTTTTTGAGCTTTTAGTTAAGATTGATGTTGCTGTTCAATTTTTTTATGATGTAGAACGTGTTCCTGGGCAAAAGTTATTTTGGTAAAAAAAACTTATCCAGCTAGGATATCAAAAGGTGTCCATAGTCAAGCACGGGATTTAAGCTATATAGTTGGTCTCATTCGCTTGAGACCCACCCGAAAATTTGAGTTTTTGGAAATGTCAAAAATTACATCTCACAAAGATGCTCCCCTATCGTTAATTTATTATGAATACATGTTCTCAAATTGAACAATATAAAAATAAAGGATGTTTATTACTATAAATTCAAATTTGTTTAAAAAAATTAATATCTGGTGTTGCCTCCTTTGGCCTTGCATCTGACTGGAATTGAAGCAACCAATCCTTCCAAGTATTCAGTACTAATCTTGGACCATTAGTCTTAAACGATAGCCTCGACCTTTTCAATGTTTCAGACACCTATCGAGTGCTTATTTACATGAAGCTTGAGGTATTTCCAAATATGCTCGATCGGATTTAAACCTGAACTATTGGGTGGCCATGGGTCAAATCCAGGCAGCATTGTCTCCTCCCTATACCACTTGGCATACTTGCCTGCGTAAATTGGTGCAACATCCTCTTGATAGATAAAGTCTTTGTTATATATAAAATATTGATTTTTAATCCGAGGGATGGCGTGATTCGACAGCCTCGTAACATATTAGTTTTGGTCAATTACGCCCCGCAAAAGCACGAGCCAACCCAAGGTTTTGGCATGGCAACAGCCCCACATCATCAAAGAACCGGAACTAAACTTCAAATTACCAGCTTTATGCCTCTCCTGTAAACCTTCTCCAGGCATTATGATGACATTAACGCCAGCTGGGCCTCTTCCAAGCCTGAACATCGACTCGTCAGACCAAATCACCGACTCCCACTGTTCAGCGGTCCAGTTCACCTTATTCATGAACCAAAGTAGCCTCTTCCTTTTTGAATAGTCAAGAAATTGGGTATCTCAGCAATTTGTTTACTGTAAGACCCATTTTCTTGATGCATCTGCGGTATGTAGCCGAAGAAACATCCAGCCCTGAAGCTACGGCCGACTTCCAGTGGTCTGTAAAGGTGTCGATGGGATTACCACGGATTGCAAGCCTCAGATGGTTTCGCTGTATGGTAGAAATCTTCTCGGGTCCCTTCCTCATTGCTGGTAAAGGGGAATTGGTGGCAATATATCGATTGATAACATTTCTGACCGTTTCTTTGGCAATACCAAACGGACAGTCAATCTCAGCAAAGGATCCTCCTCACTCCCATGCACCAACCAAACTCATTATGACTAGGGTTGACGATTTTTTTTTCTTAATTCTATAGTTTGGAGTAGTTTTAATTTAGTAAAATGCAGATAATATAACAATCAAAGACAATAGGTTTGAAGTGTACAAAACGAACTTTGGCCAATAGAAGTACTATACAACTATATAAAGTACATATAGGGACATTGTACTACACAACTTTAAAAAAGCGAAGATTGGTCTTTATAAAAACGAAAGTTGGTCGGAGACCAAAGCGAAAATTGGGGGGAGGCACTGTACATATTACAAGTTTAAATCAAAAAAGATCAAGTAACTAAATTTCTACAAGGTAAAAAGAATAAATAGGTATACTAAAATGAAGAAGAAGGAGATGTTTTAATATGTTTTTTTATTATTCAAGATATAGTGATTAGGTAACTGACACTATGGAGTGGGCTGTAATGCTTTCTTGTTTTGTTCATTTAATTCTAATTCTTCATTCCAATCAGGTTTTCTCATAAATTGTCTAAAAGTGTCAGCAATCATAAGCGCATCAGTAGAAGACAATATACTGCTTGATTGATTTGCTTCACTGTGTAAGCCCAATTGTTGATGTTGAGCAGGTTTTTCGGAAGTGGTAATAAACGATATTTCGTCATGTCTAGGTGAAAGTGATCTAGGTGACCATAATTGTTGTGTAGAAGAATTGATGGACGCGATATCACCTATATATAAATAATTAGTTTTTACGTTCTTCTAAAACTTATTTGTGTATACCTTTGGTTGCAGTAGTAGCACTAGCAGCAGGTATAACAATATTTGATTCGTTCTTGTTTGGTGTTAATACTGGTATCTTTTCATCATCTCCATGAATACCCATATTATTGGAAGCACCGTTATTTAATTGCTTTTTATTTTTGTACCTCCTGTAAGCCCAAACAAGAGCAATAAGAGCCAATATAAATAAGACGATAGCAATAACGATGACAGCAATAGCCCAACCAGGCAGGCTTTTATCTTCTTCGTTATCTGATTTAGCGTCTAGAGGTGAAATAGAATTTGTTGATGATGGAGAAGATGAAGAAGTAGTTGTGGTTGTTGTGTTACGAGAATTTTCTAAGAGGAGATTTTTAGCTATTAATATATAAAAATAATTATAAGAAATACGTTACGTATTAAAGTAAACGGTTGAGGGGCAGGAAAGAAGTTATGATCAGTTGGTATTAAATCTAAGTCTGTATAGATATCATATCCTGCACCAACGATATACATGTACACGTTTAAAGTAATACTGGCAGAGTTTTCAGCTAACTCGGTTGGATACCAAGAATCATCGATTTCTGGTACTATAATTCCGCTATCTTTATCCAGGCCAGTCCAATTTTTTATAGGCACATATTCATCATTTGATGAGTTTTTATAAAGTAAATACAAGTCTAATCGAGTCTATTATATAAGAAGCGTTAATATCTATAATATCTATTTTATACACTACAAAAAAAAAGAGAGACTATTGAACGTACTTACGTATTGACCAAATTTCGGATTACTGTTATAAAGAGAGAGAGAGAGAAAAAAAAAAAAGAAAAAAAGAAAAGAAAGTAAATATATTATACAAATAAAAAAAGTAAAATAAAGTTTTACTTGTATTTCCAAGTGATTTCTTGAAATGTACCGTTATCCCATACAGAAGAAGAAGTAGGTGAACAAATCGAAACTGTATTGTTTTGTTCACCACAAGACCTTGAAGCAATAGCTATTATATATATATAAAATAAAATAAAATAAAACAGAACAAAACAGAAAAAAGTTAAAATTATACCGAAATAAATAAAATTATTAGTACCTTGTCTTTTATTTAATGAAAAAGATGCTAAAGTTCCTTCTGCTAATAATAAACATATACAAAAATATAAAATAAACATCTAAAAATATAAAGAGAAAAGAAAAAAAAGAAAGAAAGAAAAGGGAAAAAAAAAAAAAAAGATTGGGTCCCTTCTTTCTTAATATGGCTGGGATTACTGAGTGCTAAAAAATAATTACAGTAAGCGTTTTTGTGTTACCCCTTCGCCTTTTTTTTTTTTTTTTTTACCCCTCTTTTCTATCTGTCTCTTTTCTTATTATTGCAGAAAAATGGATAGTTACCTTAAACTTAATAATATTTGTTTACAAGATTCAAATGATATTATAAAAGGTCGATCTATTAAAGCTACAGCCTTATTAAAAAAAGGTACTGTGGTTATCACTTCTCAACCTTTAGGTACAGTTGCTTTACCTCAAACTATAAACGAATACTGTAATTACTGCTTTCGAAAACAAACATCACCTTCATTGCAACGTTGTTCACAATGTAAAAAAGCTTACTTTTGTGATATGTCTTGTTTCCAAAATGCATGGTTAAGTTATCATCAATTTATCTGTGCAAAACCAACTAAAAATAGAGAAGCTGCTGATGAATTAGATGCGGAAATGTTGGAAAAAGTTGCACTTAATGTTTCAAGATACAGAAAGAGATCAAATAAAGAACAACCTCAACCAAAAGATAAAAATGATGAAACCGTTAATGTTACCATGGAAACTTTCTTCACTTTAATGGGTCATGATGATTCTCAACCAAAACACGTCAAGGAAAAATTTAAACAATTGGCATCTGAGGTTTTAACAAAACCTTTTATTCAACAAACTGGTTTAGCAAGTGAGGAATTAATACATTATTTAAACATATTTAAATCAAATAATTTTGCCATTGATGATAAAGATATGTTTGCTATTGGTGAAGGTACTTATCCAATTGCTGCATTATTCAACCATTCTTGCAGACCCAACGCGGTAGTTATGTTTGAAGGTGCTTATGCTTCTATCCATGCTATTGAAGATATTGAACCTGGTCAAGAAGTAACTATATCTTATGTTGATTCAGCTCATTCCAGAACGTATCGTCAAAAGGCTTTACGTGATAAATACTTCTTTGATTGTCAGTGTGTTCGTTGTAATGATGCAAGTAACGATAAAAATTATTTTAGTTTGATTGATACATTATTAGGTCAAGAAGAAAATGACTGGGATAGAGCACAAGAGTTATTACAAAATCAAGCAAAGAGTGATAGAATATTACAAGAAGTGGAAGAATGGGATCTATTACGGATGTGTAAACAGTATGATAGAAAGAGTGATGGTTGTCCTGATCCAACAAAGCCTTTAAATATTGTAAACTATACACATTATTTTATTCAATTCTTTGCACCTTATTTATTAACTTGGAATCAACCAGAATTACACCGAAATCAAACTATGGCTTCAACTAGCAGTTTAAATGATTTTGATGATCCGTTACCTTCATTAGCTAAACCAGCAGTTCAAAGTACATACGATTCTATTATGAAAACCGCTATTGATAAAATGTTATCTTATCCCACAGATTCCACCAACATTATTCCTTACCGATTGACCACATTATCTACCTGTACACGATTATTTTATGATGAAATGGCAAATGGAAATTGGATGAATTCAGTTAAGCTTGGCATGTACGTATTGATTCAATACTGTTTAATCTACCCACCTTACCACCCTATGTTGGCACAACACTTTTTAATGCTTGCTAAAGCTTGTTGGAACTCAATTATTCAATCAGAGTTATTACAAAACGAACGTCAACTAGAAAAAGTATATCAAAGAGGTGTAAGAAGATGGATTATGTCTTCAAAAGAAACTATTGCTGTTGCGTTTGGAAAGAGTAGTAGTTTATGGAGAGAAACATTAGAATTAGAATGGATCTTTTTAAGAGAACAAAAGTTAAAAGAATAAAAAAAAGGTTTATTTATTACGTCCCCCTGCATAATTAACAATCTGAAATGTTATACCAATTAATAAACATGTAAGCCAAATACTAATCAGCATAAAGTAAAAAGCGTATAGGTTTCTTAATGGTAAAGAAAGGGACCAATCTTCTATTTGAATATGTTGATTTATAGCTTCTTGCGGTAACATTTCGTTGATGCTTGGTATTTCAACTCTAGTTATATTTATATAAGCATGATTTACCTAGATACAAGAGTTTAGTATATTTATGCATGTCAAACAAATATTGTTACACTACTTACTATCCATTTTAAACCCTTTTCTATATTTTCAATTTTAGTCAATAGTAAACAATGTGTCAAGTCTTTTGCAGGCTCCTCTAATAGTGTACCACCTAAGACGGTATGAATTAAATCTTGTACTTGGTCTACTACGTTTCCCAAGGTATCATTTATAGTAATTGCCGTGTTTTTTATTACACCAAAAGCATGCTGATTTAAATTTAATTCTGTTTCAGTTATCCAATGATTGATATTTTGATACTCATTCACAGCGTAATCAGTCCATTGTGAAGATGCATCCAAAGTCCATTGTTGAGTTTCAACAGTAAATTGTTGATAAAGTTCTTGACTTTTTGTTTCTAATATGTGCACTAAACTAAAAGTGGCAATTAAACCTACTGTACCAACCAAAAAACAATAAACGGCAATTGGACGACTTATAAAATAAAATAGACGGTATAGATTAGTCTTTTGTAGCCATGGAAATAACTCTGTTGTCGTTGCTGTATAGTTATCCAATAATACTGGACCCTCTTCCTCATCGATGGTTGAAGTTCGGAATAGTCGTAATATGAGTGCGCGCATTTGTGCTACTTGTTTATGGCGGAAACGAATCACCCATATATTGAATAAGATACAAACCAATAATGTTCCCAATAATACGCCAATTAAAATTTTTATATACTTTGTTAATTCATTTTCAACATGATCAAGTGATTCCAGTAAACTAACTGTATTACATGTTTGCTCTTGCGGCTGTAATTTGGTTAACTGATAAGTTGGTGGTTTCCATTCACTTAATGTATCATTTATCTGTGTTTGCAATAGTTGAAAAGGTTTATTAATCATTTGTTGTATAATATCGTCGTCATTTTTAAACCAATCATCAGTTTTAGTCTGGGTGTTGGTGAGTGATTGAGTCCAGTCACCATTGACAAAATTACCACCTGTAATAAAAGAAGTGATACCTTGTGCTGCCTTTTGCAGCGGTTCTGCAATTTGTGTAACAAGCGACAGAACTGTGTGAACGGCCAATCCTAGCAAACAACGATAGGTTGATTTATACATTTGAACTAACCAGATAATACATGACTCTAGTATACTAACGACTGCTAAAAGATTACGGTGTATATTTTCCTTTGATGTTAGCATGGATTTCATAGTGGCGTTCAATAAAATGGACGGTGCATTGAATATCTGCTCGGACGTTGTATTGATAGAATCACACACGGTTTCAAGTCTGGATCTTGATGCTTGCATATATTCAGTAAGATGTGAGAGAATATAAAATAGACTACCAATTAATGTAAATATGACAATAGTACTCATCTGTAACCAGGCAAGTGAGTACTTTTCATTTAACGTTGCACGCATATTTTTATTATTTATTTTTGCTGTAACAAATTGATCGGCTAATTTTTTTTTTTATCTAATTGTAAATATGTATTTTGATCGAAATTTAAACAAATAAAAATTACGAGGAAAAAAAAAAAAAAAAAAAAAAAAGAGGTATATCTCTTTATATATACATATACGGTTGAAATAAAGTAATAATAGTATCAGTATACAACTGTAAAAAGTACAAAGGCACACGTATGTTATAATAATAATAAAACAATGAGGCTAATAAACGGTAAAGTAAAAAACTAATAACAATAAGCCATAATCAGATTTTAATATAACAAATAATATCCAATCCCAAAGGAATTTTTGGGAGATTTACACTTGTTTCAATGTTTCGCCCAATTAATGTACATTAAGTAGGCATATATATATATATGTATATTTATTATTTCCTCTTTTTTTTTTCTTTTTTTTACTTTTTTTTTTTTCTTTTTTGTGTGTAGCAATAATGTTGAATGAAGATTTTGTTCAAACTCATAATAGTAACGGTCAAGAATCATCTCCTGAACCAGTATTGATGCATAACAATGCAGAGTTTGAAGGTAGCGAAACATTTAACTATCCCAGTTCACCAAAGCCAACTGGAGTAATTGTATCTACGGTCAATTGTAACAAGAAATCATACCACGCCACCAGTATAAACAAACGACGTCAGACCAATAAGAGAAATACGAATTTGCAATCATCACCACCACAAAATCGACTCGCGTTTATTAATGCAGTCAAGATGGCTTGGTCACTTCAAATTAAACGAGGAAAAAGAAAATTTCATTTAAACAAAAAAATTTCAACCAATGGTGATATCAGCATTGTAAAAAATAAACTTGATTTTCCACCTATTACTGCCGAGGCACTTTCTGAATTATCTGTTTCGCAACTGTTTAAAAGTCTTCAGATTAGACATGATCTACTTATCGATCCCAACTTGACCTTTAGACCTAACTTGACTGTGGAAAAGAATCAAGAATCAGAGACCTATTGGGCTCGATTAGATTATTTAATCAAGTTTTGTTCAACGAATACTGAAGAAAACGATGATCGCTATCAACTCATCTTTTTGGTTAGAAATTTATTAACCGAATTGTCTTTAATCTTGATCTCTTTAATATCTCCTTTTCCTGCTCACCCTACTACTTCCTTTATTTGGAATTGGCCACAACAAATCACTGAAAGTTACATACTGTCTGTTTTGGATCCAGATTTAATTCATCAACAATTAATCCAAGGCTGTTTGAATGTCGATTTTAAATTTGGGTTTCTTTATTCCGTATTACATCCTCTTTGTCCAAAACAAGCGATTAAAGTTCAAAAAATGGTAGATGATAATGAATACGCGAGAGCTTTAGAGTTATGCTTTTTAACGCTGGAAACAATAAAATTAGTAAGTACACACACACACACACGCATACACGCATACACGCGCTTTATATATCTTGCTCTGACACTTTATTAAAGGATTGTGCTAATAAGGCCTTGCACTATTATCGTCCTTATTTGATAGAAAATGGTACTAGTTTAGAATGGAAAATCTTCCTTACTCAACTCGATAACGGTGAAGTAAACACATCATCTGTATCTCAATGGATGAAATGCACCTACCAAAGACTAGGCAACGAAAGCAAATTTATAAATATATTTCGCACAGGTATTGTAAACTTGGTTACAGATGATAACGATACTATCACAGCATTGAATTTATCATCGTGTGCTTTCCCCATTACGTTTTGTTATGATGAAAAGCGTTTGAAGCATCAATTAAGACACGAATTTCAAAATATTATTGTCATCGCGTTATTATTGATGCCCTATCGATTAATGGCTGGAAAGCAAGCAAAGCAAGAAGATTTAAACCAGTTAAAGTCCATGTATTCAAAGCTATTGAAGGATGCCTCCATTGCGAGTGGTAGAGTGTCTTGCTTTCATTTGGCTCTGCATGCTTGTAATATGGCTAACCAAACTTCGTTATCAAAAGAAGATGTGATTCAACAAGCAAAGTATTGGTCTAATTGGATGAACCAAAACCTTCGAAATACTTCTCCTGTTTATAAAATCATGTATGATCGCGTTCGAACCATTATCTTGACTTTTATGGCTCAAGGTGAAACTGAAAATTTATCTTGTAATTACACACATGCAACTGTTGGCCTTGAAAAAGAAATTGTCAAACTTGGTAAAAAACTAACTGCGATTGCTGACTACAATTTACGAACCTTTGGTTCATTGTATACTTATTTGTTACCAAGTGTTCGTCTTTCACTGCAATAAAAACCGAGGTTTTTTTTTTTTTTTCTGTAATATAATAAAACTTTTTTTTTTTTATTCTTCCCGAGTATATTTAATAATAACAGTCTATTCTTTTTTGTCTTGTCGTTTTGAATATTCCAACTCGGCGATAAACCTATTTTCAGTTAATAAAGAATACGTAAAAATAGAATAAACACTTACCATCTAATTGTAACAAATAGGCACAAAGCTATTAAAAACAAAGCAATGACATGAGGATTACCACGAGTCATAACCATCATAAATATAAGCGTTGCAAAAAGTGCGTAAAAGGTATAATACATTATTTGAATCACTCCAGTTGCAGTATAACCGGGTGTCATGATGGACTTGGCTATATCGCCTGCAAGTCCTGATTCAAACTCGAGCGGCTGTTCATCTGACATTGCTGCAAAGTGGTGGATTGTGAATAAATAAAAAAATCACCCAAAAACATTGTTGTGGCTGTTTAATGTTTTTGAGTCTCGATGGAGATCCAAAATAGTTTATTTATTGTACTTTAAAAAATGTCCTGTAAATCAAGCAATGAATTTATGCAATGTGAATACCTTGCTTTTCAAATCGTATGCTTAGTATTACGTGAAAAAAAAAGGGGGTTAAAAAATAGTTTATAGTATAGTGTGTTATGACGACAAAAACCGTTTGTTTAAGATTCATGCCAGATATATAAAAAAAGAAAACTCACGATTATATCGCAAGTATCTATTAGTACGTCCTATATTACTGATTGTAAGGATATTTTTTTTTATCTTACCGCACTTAATAAAATGCACGGTAGAACAGGTGTATATGTTCCTCTTCGATTTTTTTTTCTATCTTTACGGTAGTTTGGCATACCTAAAAGCTTATCTTATTAAACTTTAAAGTTTATTAAAAAGCTCCCAAAAAAAAACGGTTCGATAAATACATAACTACTACTTCTTAATACTAGATAGGTATAATATTCCACTGACCGATGATAAAATCATAACTTTGAAAAAAAAAAAAAACTAGTTGAACATTTGATTAAATCTGATATAGTCTAGGTTATAATACGTTAATATATGTAAATGATGAGCTTACAAAAACAAAAAATAATAATATTATGTACATGTGTTATTAGGTTTACTCTAAATCATATAGGGGCACTGTATTGACTATTCAACTACTAATACAGATTTAGGGTACTACAGAATAATCATTAATGCAATTGTGCTACTATAGTTTTATTTTATTTTTTTACTAGTATTTCATCGCATAAATTTAAAAATACGCCCAATAACCATTTTTCTTCTTTACCAAAAAAAAAGTGGTTTATATATGGTTTTATAAAACTGTAAATACTGAGATATATTGAATCAAACTACACATGATCTATCATCGTCATATGTACAAACATACTCACTATAACCACAAAATAAAATAAAATAAAAACAAGTGTATGCATGGGTTTGTAGTATTTACTGCGGCGCATACCGCAGTAAAAAAAAATCATTACAATATATATAAGAAACCACCGATCCCCCCCAAAAAAAAAAAGAAATTATTACCAAATAGCTATATGGTTGCAGAATTATTCAAAACACAATTATCTAACTTTAAAATCAATTTGGATGAAGACACGGTAAATTATATTGGTAGTATGTTAGGTGATATGAACCTCAGCGACCACGACCAAGTACGCGAAACCACCGAAACTTTTTTAATAGACGCTAGTATCAATGACAAGGCTAGAAACGATTTTTATAAATCCTTATTTGCCAATAATGAATTTCAAGTTAGTAAAGCAGTAGTTGATACTGCTCCTGTTTTATTAAAACAAGATAAAAAGGTAAATATATTTTTAAAAAAAAGGCTCTTTTTTTTCTACTCTTATTTGAGTGTATTTTTAAACTATTATTTATTTATTTATTTTTTTAAAAAAAAGCAACCGAAAAAAAGCAACTCTGAAAAAGATACACCGCATGTAAAAGAAAAACGTATGACACTTGCAGAACGAAGAGCGGCAAGAAAGAGCGGCAAAGGAAAACAAGATACTTTGTCAGCACCTTCAGAAGCAGAAGAGCCCGAATTAGTGGCAATATCTCAACAAAGTCGATTCCACACTGAAACTCTTGAAACCAGTAATAAAGAAATAGATCTTCCAGGCATTCAAATATCCATCGGACAAAAAGATTTGTTGGTTGATGCACATTTGAAATTAAAACCGTTGGTTAAATATGGTTTGGTTGGCCAAAATGGAGTTGGAAAATCTATCCTGATGAAATGCATGGCTGATAATATTTTGGTGGGTTTACCTCAAAACTTGAATATTCTTCATATATCCCAATTGGAGGACTTTGAAGAGTCTACGACAGTCGTTCAAGAAGTATTAAGTGCTGATAAAGAAGCTACGATTGCAATTAGAGAATATGAAGGTAATAATAGTAATACATATAAAAAAACAACGCATCTTAACATTTTATGATTTTAATTAGTCCTTCGTGCCGTTATTGGTGATAATGCTCCCACTTCGGGCCGTCAGAGGAAAGCAAACGAAAAATTAAACAAAATTGTATTTTTAATTATGCAATCTCGTGTAAAAGACAGGTTAGACGAAGCAAATCGTCTTGCTATTAAAAGATCCGGTTTACGTGGTCGTGAGGCTCGTAAAGAACTTGTTCGACTCGAAAAAGAATATGCTGACTTTTGCTCGAACGATCCTCAACAGTATGTTACTCCTGATATGGTAAACAATATTATTGCTGAAGTATTTGAAAAGATGGAGCTGGTAGATCAAGAAGAACGACTTAATCGAGCCAAAAAGTTATTGAAAGGTTTAGGCTTTAGTCAAGAACAATCCACATCTTTTATTTCAACGTTTTCCGGTGGGTGGCGTATGCGAATTGCTTTAGCCAAGAGTTTGTTTATAAAACCTGATATTCTTTTATTGGATGAACCTACTAACCATTTGGACTTACCTGCAATCCTTTGGCTTCAAGAGTATATTATAAATGATACTGATGATATGATTGTTGTTGTAGTTTCTCACGATCGTGAATTCTTGAATAATGTAACAGAAGAAACAATTATTATGAAAGATAAACAGCTCAAGTATCATCTTGGTAATTATCAAGATTGGGAAGCCAATACTGAGGAGCAACGTATTCGTAAACAAACCCTTTTAGATGTAAGTTTTTTTTTTTTGGTTGCTTAAAAAATGATTTAACTGATTATATTATGATAGAATACTGAAAAACGTAGAAATAAAATCTTGGCTAGTATTCAACATAATCTTCAACAAGCAAAATCAGCAGGTGATGATAAACGTCATGGTATGGTTAATTCAAGGCGAAAGAAGTTGGATAGACTTGGTATGGAAAAGACGGAAGATGGTAAAAGGTTCAAGCAGAGTTACCGTTCCGGTTTCCATTTAGATGCCCGTGTTTCGATTGTTGTAGAGCAAGGTGTAAAGACAGCCACTATGAAAATTCCTGAGCCATCTCAGTTACGCTACAATGGACCAGTATTTCGTATGAGTGAAGCATCCTTTAGATACCCCAAAGCTAAAAAGAATTCAATCGAACCATTTTCTATCAATATTGAACCTAATGCTCGTATTGCCTTTATTGGTCCTAACGGATGCGGTAAATCTACTTTACTTAACATGTTAACAGGTAAAACGGAACCTACTAGTGGTGAAGTATATCGACATACGTTACTTCGTATTGGTTATTTCTCTCAACACATGGTAGATCAACTTGACTTGGATATGTCCCCAGTAGAGTATATGATGAGTAATCACCCTACAGTCACTGAACATGAATGTCGCGCTCATTTTGGTACTATGGGTATCTCTGGTAAATTAGTGCTTCAAAAGATTCGATCTCTAAGTGGTGGTCAACGTAATCGTATTTCTTTTGCTTTGATTTTATTTGATCGACCTCATGTTTTAGTGCTTGATGAAATTACCAACCATTTGGATATGGGAACTGTAGAAATGCTTGTTGATGCATTGGCAGGTTATTCGGGAGCATTAATTGCTGTTAGTCACGATGTTTGGTTTTTGAAGCAAATATTAGAATCTGAATCAAGTGAAGAATATAATAGTGATGGATCTGATAATGACTTGATACCTACTCAAAATGAAGTATATACCATTGATAATGGAAATGTTTGTAGATGGGAAAAAAGCATAGATGCGTATGTTTCTTCTGTATTGCGTACTATGAAAAAGAAGAATAAGATTTAATGAATTCAACTATGTTTTAATCAGATTTTCCAAAACTGTAAATAAAAAAAAGGGGATTCTTTAACCCGGTAAACATTTAACCCGAAAAAATCGGCTTTTTTTTTCACACACACACACGCACACACACACACATACACACAGCTTCAATAAAAAAACTTGTTATTGAAACGGAGTTTCTGTGCTGTTAATCGTCTTGGCAACAAATATTTTGATTGATGGAAGAATAATTTAGACAGAAAGTTGGATCTTCAATCAGTTTAGGTAACGAAACAGTTTGATTTAATAAAAATGCTCGTGTTTTTTTTTGTCAGCTAATTTCAAAGTCAATTAGTTTTATTTCATAAGCGTAAATAGGATTTTGGGTTCCATTTACACTGCTACAAAAAAGTCTTTTATCTGTCAAGTCTTTATTATCCGAAATATAATTGTGGTGATTGGTACACTATTTATGTTTGCAATATATATTGTGGAAACATTATGGTTATTAGCCTATTATTATATTTGAAGTATGATAGGTAAAATTTATAGCCGGCACACCTTATCTAATTTTTATTGTCTAGACGCATTGAAGCAAAATAACAATCCGGTAAAAGAGTAGTTTACCATGCGCGCACGTGCTTCAAGAGAAATATATAGGCAGTTTTAGAAATACTTTTTACACTCATATGAATATCTGTATTCACGGAAGCAAAAAAAAAAAAAAAAAAAAAAAAAAAAACTATATCGTGTGCGTTGTAACTATGTGTCACCAAACCACATTCATTCCAAAAGTAGAAGAATACAGCGCAATCAATATTTATGAAGTGGCGCTGATATTATTTTACTGAACTATTTAATCCCTCTTTTTCGCGTAAAAATAAATAAATAAAAAATAGGCCACATGACTACTTTGTCTGCCTTCAATTAATAATCAGCTGCAGCACTTCAACCAAAAAAAAAAAAAAAAAAAAAAAAAAAAGACTAGGTCGGAATATTGGTTATAGGATCCGATCAAGCCGACAGTTTACTTGAGCAGTTACACACATTTTGAAAACTTCTATATAGAATACAAAGTACGTATAAAATAGAACTGGAAGAATAGTTTACTGCTTGCAAAATACTGTAGTATATTTGTCCGGATGTCCGATACAAATGAAAAAAAAAGGATATACTGTTTCAAGCCGGGCACTCAATAACTTTGTATCTGAAGAATAGTTCAACCGTTTTTTTTGCAAGATGAGGCAGTATAATATATTTAAGCGGAGATATGCCGTTCTGTACAATAAAATTGCTTGTTTTCTCCACATCACAGATGATGTATATGATGGCATAAAAAAATCTTAGTACACTATTACGTACGGGTTATCTCAAGTCTTTTGATTTTATACTTGTTATTTTTTATACGATATAATTGACGTTATTTGATAGACCGTATGTTTTTTTTTCTATTCTATTATAGCAAAAACTGTTTACTACCATTTATTTTTATGATATATTAAACACATTGATTTACAGCATAGTCGGTGATGTAATATTGTACAACTATCAATGGTTTTACCGCCCAAGTATGGTATTTCTTAATTCGGATATTGAAACGATATGGTAGAATTGTTCAGGCCAGATTTATCCGGTTATACTAAAAAAAAAAACCATATAAAAGTAGGTCAAAAAGAATGGCATTTTTTTTTTTTTTTCTTTTTTCAACAATTCAAAATATATATCTCTATTTTTTTTTTCTTTCTCTAAAACACTTTACAATTTTTTTTAAAGAAAAAAAATAATAATTACTTCTTTTATACACTTTCAACTCACTTTTTAATTTCTTGATCCAACATGGATATGCAAGCGTTGCCAAATGGGCAACACACTCGACACAACCGTGACGAAGATTATCAAAACAAACACTTTTCAGATGATTCCACTATTGAAGGTGTTCATGATAAAGAGGAAATAAACAGCCAATCTGACGATTATCCCAATCGGGAACATGGTGCATTTGGTGAAACCGAAGGCAATGCTGTCAATATCGAGGAAGCTATGAGCAACTATGAAGAGATTCGCAGAGAATTAACTCAACAATCTCGCATCTCTCGTCGTAAATCAATGTCTGCTGGCGAAGCTGAAAAGGGCGATGTCAAAGATTTCGATTTAACCGACTTTTTAAGCGATCAAAGAAACCAAGGTGAAGATGCCGGTTTCCATCCCAAGCATATGGGTGTTGTCTGGAAAGATTTAGTCGTTCATGGTCTTGGTGCCGATTCTAAAACTATTTCTACTAACTGGACTTGGATGCGTGATACCGTTCAATTCTGGAAGTGGGGTAAAACAACTGGTTCCGATTTCACCATTCTTAAAGGAAATGACGGTTTCTGTAAAGACGGAGAAATGCTTCTTGTTCTTGGTCGTCCTGGTGCTGGTTGTACTTCTTTACTTCGTGTTATTGCCAATATGCGTTCTTCTTATACCAATATCGAAGGTACTGTTCATTATGGTGGTATCGAAGCTCAAGAATTCTCAAAGCATTTCCGTGGTGAAGTTTGTTACAACGAAGAAGAAGATCTCCATTATCCTACTTTAACCTGTAAACAAACCTTAAGTTTTGCTTTAAAGAACAAGACTCCCGGTAAACGTTTAGAAAATGAAACTAAGGGCGAATTCATCAACAAGATTCTTTATATGCTTGGTAACATGCTTGGTTTAACAAAACAAATGAACACCATGGTTGGTAATGCCTTTGTCCGTGGTCTTTCTGGTGGTGAACGTAAGCGTCTTTCTATTGCTGAACAAATGACTACTCGTAGTTCTATCAATTGTTGGGATTGTTCTACTCGTGGTTTAGATGCTTCATCTGCTCTTGATTATGTTCGTTCTCTTCGTATTATGACTGATATTATGCACAAGACTACTATCTCTACTCTTTATCAAGCTTCCGATAATATTTTCCATCTTTTTGATAAGGTTATGGTTCTTGATGAAGGTCGTTGTATTTATTTCGGTCCTACCGCTAAGGCTAAATCTTACTTTGAAGATATGGGTTTCTACTGTCCTGATCGTAAGTCTACTCCTGATTTCTTGACTGGTCTCTGTAACGCTAACGAGCGTGAATTCCGTGACGGTTTTAAGGATCGTGTCCCTGTCAATGCTGTTCAATTCGAAAAGACTTATAAAGAATCTGGTCTTTATAGAGATATGATGCAAGAACGTGACGAATATGAAAACAAGATCAATGAAGATCGTCCTGATGAAAAGTTCCGTCAAGCCTTTTTGGAAGCTCATCAAAAGAGAGCTCCTAAACACTCTCCTTTGGTTGCCTCTTATTATCAACAAGTCAAAGCTCTTACTATTCGTCAATTCCAACTTATTTCTGGTGATACTGGTGCTTTGATCTCTCGTTATGGTGGTGTTGTTATCAAGGGTCTTATCATGGCTTCTGTATTTTATATGATGCCTGTCGATGCCTCTGGCGCTTTCTCTCGTGGTGGTGCTTTCTTGTTCTCTCTCTTATTCAATGCTTTGATTGCTCAAGCTGAACTTTCCGCTTTCATGCAAGGTCGTCGTGTTCTTGAAAAGCACAAGCATTTCGCTTTGTATCGTCCTTCTGCTTTCTATATTGCTACTGTTATTGCTGATATTCCTTTGGCTATTATTCAAGTTCTTGTCTTTGAAATTTGTGTTTACTTTATGATGGGTCTTGTTCTCGAAGCTGGAAAGGTAAAAAAAAAAAAAAAAAAAAAAAAAAAAAAAAAAAAGTAATAATTTAATTTTTACTAATGTTTCATATAATAGTTCTTCACCTTCTTTATTATCCTTGTTGTCACTAACTTATGTATGAATGGTTTCTTCCGTTTCTGGGGTGCTGTTTCGCCTAATTTCTTTACTGCTTCTCAACTCTCATCTATCTTGTTGATTGCCTGTCTTGTTTATTGTGGTTACCAAATTCCTTATACTCAAATGCATCCTTGGCTCATGTGGATCTACTGGATTAATCCTCTTGCCTACGGTTACAAGGCTTTGATTTCCAACGAATTAAATGGTATGGAATTCTCTTGCGCCGGTGCTAATTCAGTACCTTTCGGTCCCTCTTACACGGATGATGCATACAAGACCTGTATCCTTGCTGGTGCAGTTCCCGGTGCCAACTCTGTTAGTGGTGAGGCTTACCTTCATACAGCTTACGGTTACGAAATCTGGCAACGTTGGATTAACTTTGTTGCTGTTATTCTCTTCTTTATTTTCTTTACTGCTATTACTGCTCTTGGTATGGAGTTCGTTGATCTTCAAAAGGAAGGCTCTGTCACCAAGGTTTATAAGGCCGGTAAAGCTCCTAAGCCTGTCGATGAAACTTTAGCTCTTCAACAAACTGTTCGTGAAGAAGATGAAAAGATGGAGGCTGTTTCTGAAGGTACTACCTTCTCTTGGCATCATATGGACTACACTGTACCTATTAAGGGTGGATCTCTTAAACTCTTAAATGATATCGGTGGTATTGTTCGTCCTGGTCATCTTACTGCTTTAATGGGTTCTTCTGGTGCTGGTAAGACAACCTTGTTGGATGTCTTGGCCAAGAGAAAGACTATTGGTAAAATCGAAGGTCGTATTTATATGAACGGTGAACCTCTTGGTCCTGATTTTGAACGTACTACTGGTTACTGTGAACAAATGGATGTCCATAATCCTAATGCAACTGTTCGTGAAGCACTCAAGTTCTCTGCTTACCTTCGTCAAGGTAGTGAAGTACCCAAGGAAGAAAAAGATGCTTACGTTGAGCAAATTATTCGTCTTATGGAAATGGAAAAGATTGCTGATGCTCTTATTGGTAATCTTGAAGCTGGTGTTGGTATCTCTGTTGAAGAACGTAAGCGTCTTACTATTGCTACTGAATTAGTTGGTAAGCCCAAGCTTCTTTTCTTGGATGAACCTACTTCTGGTCTGGATGCTCAAAGTTCTTATAATATTGTTCGTTTCATTCGTAAGCTTGCCGATGCTGGTTGGCCCGTACTTTGTACTATTCATCAACCTTCTGCTACTCTTTTTGAACATTTCGATCATCTTGTCTTGTTAGTTCGTGGTGGTCGTACTGCTTACTGTGGTGAAATTGGTGAAGGTGCTGCTACTATGATTGATTACTTTGAATCCAATGGTGGACCCAAGTGTTCTCCTAGTGCTAACCCTGCCGAATATATTCTTGAATGTGTTGGTGCTGGTACTGCTGGTAAGGCTACTAAGGATTGGGCTGATGTTTGGACCGGTTCTTCTCAAGCCAAGGCTCTCGATGCTGAACTTGAAGAAATCCACACTGATATTAACCCTAACCACAAGAATACTGCTAGTCCTTATTCTCTTACTTTTGCTCAACAATTTTGGCTCGTTTATAAGCGTATGAATGTCTCTTGGTGGCGTTGTCCTACCTATAATATGGGTCGTCTTTTCAACGTTTGTTTCATTGGTCTTATCTCTGGTTTCTCTTTCTGGAAGCTCGGTAATACACCCGCTGATATGCAAAATCGTATGTTCTCTGTCTTTACTACACTGTTGATGAGTAATGCTTTGATTATTCTCGCTCAACCTCGTTTCATGGAAGAAAGAACTTGGTTCCGTCGTGAATACGCTTCAAGATATTATGGCTGGGCTCCGTTTGCGCTTTCATGTGTTCTAGTTGAAATCCCTTACTTGATTTTCTTTTCTGCTATTTTCTTGGTTTGTTTCTACTGGACTGCCGGTCTTCAAGAAAGTTCTGAACGTATCGGTTTCTTCTATATTCATTTTGCTGTCTTCTTACTTTACTCTGTTTCTCTTGGTTTCATGATTGCCGCTTTCTCTGCTACTCCTCCTATGGCTGCTGTAATTAATCCCTTCTTTACATCCATCTTGATTTTATTTGCTGGTATTATGCAACCTCCTGATTCCATGCCCAAGTTCTGGAGCGCCTGGATGTACTGGCTAGATCCATATCATTATGTGATAGAAGGTCTAGTGGTGAACGTTATGGATAGTGTTGAAGTTAGCTGTGAAAAAGAAGGTTATATTCAAATTCCTGCCCCTCCTGGTGTTACGTGTAGTGAATACATGGCTGATTTCTTTACTTCTGGTGGACCCGGTTATATTGGCAACACTAATGCAACTGATATGTGTGACTATTGTCCTTACCGTCTTGGTAACGACTTTTACGAAACAAGAATCGGCTGGAGTTACGAAAACAGATGGAGAGATTTCGGTATTCTCTGTGCCTACTACGTTTTTAACGTGTTTGCATTCATGTTCTTTGTCTACTTGTTTAGAAAGGCAAAGCGTTAAAATAATTTTATCATTCATTTTTATATATTCCTTTATAACCCTCTTTTCCTCTACTTTGTTTTAGCATTTACTTTTTATATTATACACCCCACATAGACTATTTTTTTTTTATATTAAAATTTGTAATATTTGATTCACTTAACTTTTTTTTTTATTATTATTGTGTTGTTAAAATCCTATTTACTCAATGGTTTTAGGCAGAACGCTTTTTTTTTTTACTTTCTTAAATTTTTTTTTATTGTTTTTATTTATTTGTATTCGATCGTTATATATAGAACAGAAGTTATACGACTTTTTTTTTTTTTGTTATTAATAGGTATATATTCAATGAAAAAAAAAAAAAAAGAGTACTGTATACACGGAACAAACGAAGTTCGCGCTGATGAGAAAAAGAAAATAGGAAGGATAAGAAAAGGTTGAAAGGGAAGGGAGGTAACAATATGGAATAATTATATGTACAAATAAAAAAATAAAAAAAGAAAATTGTAGAGTTTTTCTTAAAAGGTAGTGAGTTTTTCAGTAGGTGAGGTCTCTTCCTTGGGTTGTTGACCTTGTTGGAAATGTCCAGGTAATGCAGGGACAGCGAAAACGTGCTCAGACTTGACTTTGGGGGATTTGGGAGGAGATTTTGGGGTTTTAGGAGAATTGGGTGCAGAGGTGGGAGACTTTGGTAAGGCGCATTCAGCATCAGCAGCTGCACGCTCTGCACGCTCAGCAGCAGCGGCACGTTCGGTACGCTCAGCAGCTTGATGCTCCCTGAGAGCTTTTTTTGCTTCTTCTTTTTCTCTTCTTTCATTTGCAATTCTTTGCTTTTTTTCCGAGGCTTCTGCTTTCTTTGCTTCAGCTTTTGCCTTAATTTCTATTTTCAGAATAAAATAAAATAGAAAGTTAGTTTCATATCAAAAGTAGAATGATTAATTTGTGCTTACCATCTTGAGCTTGTTTTAAAGCATTAGCAGTATTTTGTTCAAATTCAGTAGCAGCGTCAAAATCAAGCATTCGTGTTTTTTGAACTCTTTGTAAACCTCTTGGAAGACTTGAAGTGGGGACAGGTCTTTGAACACCAGGCGCTTGTCTTTGTACAGGCCTTTGACCAGGTTTTTGTTGTTTAATAAAAAGACCGCCACCGCCTGAAGGAGCTGGTCTTGCAGGTCTCTTTGTATACAAGGAAGAAGCAGCAGCAGAAGGGATGGAACCTAATGAATAACTTCTAGGAGGAGCATTGGCAGGAGCGAAAGGGAAAGGACTTTGAAGATTATCGATACGTTTTGATTTACTTTGTAATTCAGCACCAGCTCTTTTTTGTGCTACTGCTTGTGCTGCTTGTGCCTCTGCTTGTTCCAACCTCTCTTCACTTTCAACAAGTTCTTTGAAACGCAAGTGTCTGGACTCAGAAGAGATAGTGTCATTCTCATTCGTTGTCAAACTAAAGTGCTTTGTATGTGTTGACTTCAAAGTGGTATAATTTGATGAAACAAAAGGGGGTGTAGTACGTGCACAGGGCTGTAAGATCATGTCTTCCAAAGGGTGAAAGTTGAAACCATTTTGCTTAACTATAAAAATAAATATTAGGTAATGTTTTTTTTTAAGGAAGTAAAACGTCACTTACTAGATGACCCAATATTATTCAATAATGATCTAAAGTCCTCTGACCAGGCATCAATATTTAAATCTAATGACTGAGTGTCTGGATAATCCTTGAGTACATTGGCTGTCGTTCTGACAAAATCATCCTTGTCATTTAAAGCCAATCGTAACACCTAAAAAGTTTAAATTGGTTAGTACATTATGACCATTTCTCTATCTCTCTCCCCCCCTTGTGTGTGTGTGTGTGTGTGTGTATGTATAATGCACGTATATCACTTTTTTTTCTGTTTATTTTTTTGTATATTTTCTTTTATCTTTTTCTGTCTATTTTTTTATTGTCCCTCCCTAAACACCTCCATAAAAAAATTCACACTGATAGATAAAACTGATTGATAATTACAACAAAAAAACAGGGTAATTTATATAGATAATAAAAAGAACAGGGTAGTTTACATACATACTGAAGACATATTTTTTTGGAAAAAAAAAAAGATAGTGTCACGGAAATTTAATGATAAAAACAGGAATATACATGTATATAGAATAATAAACAGGCTATATTTATATATATATATATAGGTATATACAGACACACATACACAGCAGAAGAAAAACATCATCCCAATACTATTTCTCATAGTAAAATGTATAAAAAAAAAAAAAAAAGACACGTTACCTTGTTCAAACCATCACCTAACGACAAAAGATCACCTTTTCTTATGTACATTGCAGATAAAATAATGGCTTGTCTTATTTTAGTTTCAAACAAGTTAAAATCATCAACAATTATCATCATTACATCTTCAGTTAATCCTTTTGCAATTGATGAACTATTCCAGCCTGGTGTGCTTAATTCTGTTGTTAACCAAGTACGAATACCTTCGGTAGTATTTCTTTCAAATGCCATAATAGTAAATTATCCTTTTTTTTTATTTTTTTTTTTATATTTTTTTTTTTAAAAAAAAAGAAAGACAAAACAAAAAAAAAATTATAAAAAAGCCGCTATTTATATTATTTTTTTTTGCTAGATTTCCCACCTCAAGAATTTTATTAAAAATGCTCCTTATTAAATCAAGTCACAATCGAGGAAAAAATGTGACAATTTTAAAAAACGGCTTTTCATTTATTTGGCAAGTTTTGTAAGCAGCTTTTTTTTCACAAGGGAAAAAAAAAAAAGAAAAATATTGCATATATTTATTTTTTATAACATGGGGTGTTAAAATCCTTTGCTTTTGTAAGATATTTCAGAAAAAAAAAGAAAATTAAATAAGAGATAAGCTTATATTGCCTAGTTTTTCTTTCTTTTATGTTTTGTTTGTTGGATTACCTCTGATAATTATATGATTAGGGAATAAAGAAACTGGTATGATTGTCATAAGACTTGTCACAATAATTGTAAGATAAAGTATATGTAAATATTAGGGGGGGATTTTGATACACATTCAGATTTCCGGCATCTCCTTTACGAATAATCATCAAAGGAACTACATCCTCTTTGATGCTTGAGTTTTGGAACCGTTTGCATCTGTTATTTTTTTTTTTTACTATGAATTTATTTCGCGCCAAAATCAAAGAATGGTCACTACTTGTTACACTACTTTGAATAGTGTAGCTTTTGGTCTGTACTTGACAGAATTGATTTATATGACACACCCATATAAAATATTCTCAACAAATCTATTGTTATCTATATAAAATAATATCTTTTACATGATTTTTATAATACAATGTGATATTTATAATGAAGAACGATTTTTTTTTAGTAGATAGCCCTCCCTCCCCCCCCCCCTTTTTTTTTAACTTAAAACGCTATCGCCTTCTCATGGTTGTTTGTTCTGTTAGTAATAATGTACTATTACTTTGGGAACGAGGAGAAGTATACTTTATGATTATAAACCAAGAAAAAATATGATTGTATTTATCGTATTGTATCCCTTTTAAACTAGATGTTTGATTGCATCGTACAATGTCAATCGAGCTCTTTGTTAGTGTTTCATATAGCTACGCGTATTGAATTAAAATACTTTTTAAGATAATATATTTTATGGACCAAAAAAAAAAAAAAAAAAAAAAAAACTACTAACCTCGATGTCATTTTCTTCTAAGTATTAACGAAAGTAATGATAACTCGAATAGAAATATACATCTAAACATATATCCAGGATATATTTTTAAACGATCATGTGTAACTTTCCACTTTTGTATGTTTCTTATAAGTCACGCATTTTGAATGCCCACCCCTTCCCCTCTTCTTTACCCCAATAAATGATTGTCAATAATTTACCCGAAGAACAACAGAAAGCTATTAGAGTATGTTAAATATGAATTAATCGATTGAATTAGCATACTAAATCTTTTTCTGTAGGCTGTCCAAAAGGATATTAGCTCTCTTTATGCCACTGTTTCTGAAGAATACAAGAACGAATGGAACTTGGAATGTCAAAAACAAACTTACACTGAATGTCCCGACGTTGTTAAGCAGGTAGAACCATATACAATGATTTTCTTATTATAATATATATTAATAATATCATTTTTTTTTTTAAAAAAAAAAAAAGGTTGAGAAGGGTGCTGAAGCTTTAGGTATTCGTGACAAGTGCCAAATTATTCCTGTTGAATCTGATTACTATGATTGGGAACTTCAACAAAGAGCGTAGGTATTTCTTCATCTTGCTCATTAGAATATGTAACAACTTACTCTTTTAAATAGTTTCCGAGTAAATGCTCCTTCTAAAGAACATATGTGTAAAAGTGTCATTCTTGAAAACACTCGTTGTACACATAATGACATCTCAGGTACGACGCCAAAAAAAAAAAGTCCCAACTTTTTTTTTAGGAGCTAATACATAAAATCATATGTAGACCCATTATATTCAAGATACTACTGTGTTATTACTCAGTATGTAACTCCTGTAAATACTCAAAAATTATTAAACTTTTGTCGTTCTTTAAAGAACAAGGAAATCAGCAAAAAGTTTTACAATTATCGTCTCGCTGATCCTGATGTAAGTTACTATTTTTAAAAAAACATAAAGATACTTACATACTCTTTAGGTTTCCCACAGGCTTACGGGTTATAAGAAGGGCGGTGTTTGTCCTGTCGGTAAGTTACACGAAACGGAATATTTAAACACTCTTCTAATAAAACTCTGTCGTATTAAAATAGGTATGAAGGAACCTATCCCTATCATTCTTGCGGAATCTATCACAAAATTAGAGGCAAGTATTTAACATCGACCTTTTAAAGAGATATTTTTATTTATATATTATTATCATTATAGCCTGGTGTTATTTATCTTGGTGCTGGTCACATTGATTGGAAGTTGGGTGTCCCAGTAAAGGAACTTATAGAATCAACCAAATGTTTTGTTGTTGACTTGGATTAGATAGACTACCTCCAATCAAATAGTAATCGTCACTTTTTTTTTTACAAATAAAAACAATTATCCATGTGATATAACATCTTTGAATTAAGAAACTTGACCATAAAACTTTAACTAAATAACTTTTTAATTTTATAAGTTTTTGAAATATTTTTCTGTTTGGGATTTCCTACACATACACAATAACATTCAGCCATCATAATTAACCTTTTCATACATTATAAAACGGTTAGGAAGAAACAAAGCGCAAGATTATGCACTACTAGTTGTTTCATTAAATAACACTACTGTTTATTTTTTGACGTTCAATGGTAGTGACATGAGTATCCATATTCGTTAATATATTATCCCAAGATATAAAATTTTCTAATGAAGTGTTTACCTAAAAAAATAAAATAAAAATCCAGTACAGGGATGCTTCAGACTACTTCATCGATAGCTCTTTCATGAGCAGCCGCTGAAGCTACAATAAAACACGTTATTATGCAGTAAACAGCAGAAGTATGCCTATGAATGAGATAATTAGCTATACTTTGCTAGTTATAATCATAACTGTAAACTTACCATGTAATAGGGATTTTGTACGCTTTTGACGGTTATAGTATTCCGGTACATACACTATGATAATGAAAGGAATAATTAGCGATAAGAAGATGTTTGTTAATTTAACTGCTATATGATATATACATTTACGGATGTCTAAACTAGAATAAAAACGTAGCTTTATGAGTGTCTGGATTTAATGTTACTTCAGTTATAAATAAAAACTTACTAGGAGGTATTTATAATAGCTGTATACTCTAGCGAACAACGAATAAATCCTTTTTAGTTAATCTAAATATCACTTCTACGGTTTGTAAAAGAGAGTTAATTAATCGAATTTACGTATGCAAAAATGTTAATAAATCTTTTCCTTTCTTATTTAACTATCTTTCCTGCTTTTCCTTGATCATAAGTTAGAAAAAAAAAAAAAAAAAAAAAAAAAAAAAAAAAAAAAAAACTTGAATGAAAAGGAAAGTAAAGCACGACACATCTTTTTTACCCGAAAAAAAAAATAAGGCTTCTAAACGCAAAGGTAACATACATACCAGTTATTAACTGATATAAAACTGGCCGCAAAAATGATACTATTATAGATGAATATGAAGAGAGTTTGGACGAGGATTTTCTACCTACAGTAGGGAAACTACGCCTAATACAGGTATTTTTTTTATTTATTAACCAACTTATTTAGGCCCCGTTGGGTTGTGTAAACGCGTATAAAAAAGCTTTAGAACATAACCAGATATAAAAGTGCACAAGTTACTTTTGTGTCAATTTATTACGGTCAAGCTTGTCGAATGAAGAAAAAAAAGAGGCCCTTCAATTGCAAGTAGATACCATAAAAAAAAAATGGGTCTATTACAATTATTCTCAAATAATAGCGTTAAATAAAAAAAACATTAGGATTGCTGGAACAGGCACTATAATGCACCAGATTTTAAATTTTTATTATTCCACGAAAAAAAAAAAAAAAGTTACATGAAACCCTTTATAAAACAAACTTGATCCGATTCATCAAAACAGTGATATCCCATTTGTTTTGCCTGATCAAACGTATATAAATTGTCTCTAGTATTCCAATCTAGTATATTATACGAAATAGATTGAGATTCTTTCAAATAAGTATTACGTATTTCGTCTTCATCTTGATGTTCAATGATTGGCTGGGCAGTTGCTGTCACGAGAGCAATATTGTGAATGATGATATTTGATAAGGTTTTACTTGTATTTAATAAGGTTGAAATAAAATCCTTATTGACTAATAGTCTTGTGGTTGAGATGTATAGTAACTTTAATAAAGGTAATTTTTTTGCAAATAGTGACCAAGTGTAAGTGGGTACATGACAAGGTAATCTTTCGTATTCTTTTGATAAAGGGTAGTATCTTCTAAAAGCTAAAGAGAGTGTAGTTAGGCTGGATAGTTGACTGATGGACTGTATGGATTGATTTACATGGAATGGATCTAGTTCATGTAATACAATGGCTAATTTTTCTAGATTTGGAGAATATTGAACAATAAGTTGTAATAGAGAAGAAGAGATTGAATCAGTTAAAGCTAAATTCGATAGGTTTCTTTTAACAAGTGATTGATATAATAAAGTTGGTATTGCAGTTGAATTAATATTTTGATAGTGAAATGGATGAATAAATTGATTTGTATCTATTAAATGCGTATTTGATTTTGAAGCTGTAAAAGGTTCAATTAATACTTGTTGAATTAATAGATTCTTTAATGAAACAAGTTGAGTGGCGATTCTTTCTAAAGTAACTTGTTTTATAGTACATTCTATCAAAGTAAGTGAAGTTAAAGGAGGATTAAATTCATAAATCGACTTGAAATCATCAAATGTATCACGACAGTTATTTAAATATAACTCATTTAGGTTTGGACAGTATTCAATAAAGTAACGTAAACCATATTGTTCAGTTCTTGCCTTTGGATGAAAATCTATCTTTAAAGCACGAAGATTAATGACTAATTGAGCCATTAATTTTGAATTGTTTAAATCATAGTGTGGTCCATTCGTCAAATCTCTACTAAGTGAACGTACGTATTCACCTAAATAATGTTCTTGTTGAAATAATGCCTTTTTCGATAATATATCAGTTGCCATTTGAATCATTGCATTTTCACTCTTTTCATCATCTTCACGGGGTAAAATAAATTCCTTATGTCTCCATAAAAAGGGTGCAACAACGATATAAAGATGTTTACAACATAGTGCCATTGATTTTAAATCCACATAATTATGCTCTGGATAACGCCAACCATGAAATTGATTATTATTCTCTTTATCAATCATACAAGATAAATGAATAATATATTCAATTATTTCACCTGGTAAACATAATAGTTTCATTCTAATTAATACCAGTAAAAAAGAAAAAGAAAAAGAAAAAAAGGAAAGGGTTTTTTTTTTTTTTTTCGTGAGAGTAAGATAACTAGAAGAGGAGGGCCCTGTAGATCACATGATTTTTGTTTTTTTGTTTTTGTTTTTGTTTATTTATATAAATAACATGAGTGTACCAGTCTTTGCTTTATAATCCAACCATTCTTGACCAAAGAAACGATGTAATGTATGTTCTTCATATTCAATACGTTCAGAAAAGAATCTTTGAAGCCAATAAAGAAATAAAAAGAAACAAATAGGATTCATTAATAATACTTGCACACCGAGAGCCCACCAGTAAAAGCCAAAATAAGATGGGTGACGCATAATGCTATAAATACCATGTTTAACAAGTACATGATCACTCTCTTTATAATCTACAATATGGTGAGAGAAATTATGTCTTGCTGAAAACATGGCAACTGTACGACAACCTTGGCCCATAATTAACAATAAAAGGCCTAATGTTTTTTTTTGTCAGTTTTATAAATATTACACATGTTATTATCATCATTACCAATATAGTTAATCCAACCAAACTTTTTCCAGCTTGGAAAGAAATAATATTCTATTAAAAATTCTACTAGTGCAGCTGTGTGTGCTGCATGATAATGAAGACTGTGATTGATCAAGTAAGCTACGTTAAAAAAAAAAAAAAAAGGGTGTAAGTACCTGAATTTTATACGCACACACACACAAAACTTACAGTCAAGCGATAATTTATCACTGTTAAATAATGCGGTCGCAATATATTCCAAAAAATGAAATAACGTTAAAGCTGCCAAAAAGATACCAAAATGAGGCATGTCTGAATTACCCAATATAGCAAACATAATACCACCACTACATACCATGCCTAGTAAAAATCCATAAACTGAAATGTTTTGGGGTGTGTTTCTACCATCGAATATACGAATTTGATCCTTGTTTTGTTTCTTTATTTTAGGTTTTTGAAGTAATTGAATATTGGGATCTGACTCATCTTCGTCATGAAGCATGCGACGAATGTTTAACCCTGAAGTTGTCATTTGTCAAAAAACGAAGAAAGATGTAAAAAAAAAAAATATAGACCTTATAAAAATAAAAATAAATATAAAATCACGTGTTGTACTCTTTTCTCTTTTACTTTACTTTCTTTTTTTTCCATCATGTTTAATCCTACTCGACTCAAAGTGCAATTAAAGCTTGCCATCAACAGACTAAAGATGTTGCAAGCTAAAAAGACCTCACTCAACCAACAAAACCGTAAAGAGATTGGTAACTTGTTAGAAAGAGGGAAGGAAGAAAGTGCTCGCATAAGAGTAGAACATATTATACGTGACGACTTATTTATTGAAGCTATGGAGAACCTTGAGCTTTACTGTGATTTATTATTAGCTCGATTTGGTTTATTAGAAACTTACAAGTAAGTTTTTTTGTGGGGTATTTTCGTATTATTTTTTTTTAACGACAAAAAAAAAAGAACATGTGAGGAAAGTATTGCAGAAGCAGTCAATACAATTATTTGGGCTGCTCCTCGTGTAGGTGAAGCAAAGGAATTAGGTCTTGTTAGAGATCAATTGGCTTCCAAGTTTGGAAAGGAATTTATGTTGCAAGCATTAGAAAATGAAGACGAGCGTGTCAATCCAAGGGTAATGAAACCGCGGTTTTTTTTTTCGTGTAATACATTCTGATTGTATTTTTTTTTTTAACCAATAGATTGTGATGAAACTTCAAGTAAATGCACCTGATCCATTTTTAGTCGAACGTTATTTGGAAGAAATTGCAAGGGCATATGATATACGTTGGAGATCAAATAGATTAGAACATGAAGAAGACGAAGAGGAAGAAGAATATACTATCGAAGAAGATGATGATGATGATATAGGAGGTGGACAAGCAGAGGTAAAAAAAAAATAATATTATAATAGTAATGCTTTTTCTTAGTGGAATTTAAAAATAGCTATTGCCTCCTCTTCAAAACGATGATGATACTCGGTTCAATTTACCCGAAATTCCAACCAGTTCACCTTTAAAGAAACCTACTACACCTACTGTAGATGATCCTAATGACTTTGATGCTTTAGCAAGGCGTTTAGATGCTTTAAAGAGGAAATAAAATGGACTGCTTTTTTTTTTTTTTTTTTTTTTTTTGAAAAATATCATGAGCTTTTTTAATCGTTTTATTTATTTTTTCCTATCTTTTTATTCCTTTTTCGTCATTTTATTTAATGAAATGACAGATAACTCCATGAATAATGTAACGATAGAAGAACAAGAAGGCGTGGTTGAAGTATTACCGGAGGTAGCAGAGGAAAAGCAAACTTCTGCAGCAGTAGTGACAGATGCTACGTTTAAGTCAACATCTGTTTCACTTATAGAAAAACTACTTCAATTTTCTACACCTAGATTAGATGTCAAGATTGTTAATGTTTTATTTCTCGAAGGTAAAAAAAAAATAAAAGTAATGGGTGCACAAGAAAAAGTAGAGTAATCAAGTATTTTTTTTTTTATGTATAGGCATGATGGACATTTTCATGACACATGTATCTCGACTTGACACTAGTCAACCAGCTATTGATTTGGATAGATGTAGCTTTGAAGAAAAGATAAAGTATAGTAAACACAAGAGAGATTTGGATGATATAGATGCTTTAAAAAGATCATATCATGCTATGGAATTTTTATCTGGCACAACAGCCAATCATCTTTGGGTACAGAATGCGAAATTTTATGATATTGTAAACCACTTATTTGAAGTATTTTTACCCAATTCAAACGGCAATTTCAATCACTTTTTCAAGATATTTCAACACTTGATAAGAAGACATCCGTGTGATATGTTGGATGTAGTTATTATGCGAAACAATGCTTCGATTTTATTCAATTATTTATTACCTTATTTAACTGAAAGTTCAATTATGGATGCTATACTAGGCTTAATATTTGTAAGAGATATTAATCCAGAAACGAAAGAAGACCGTGAAAAGTGCCATACTAAATTACAAGAATTGGGGTTTTTGGAGTGGATTGTGGATGCAACAAAATTGAAAGAGTTTCCTGAATACGTTGAAGCTGCACAAGAGTTCTTTTTACGTGTTATTGAAGAAGCTTCACAAGTAGATAATGGTGATCTATTGTTTAAAGCACTAAGAACCGAAAAAGGAGTATACATTATGGAAACACTCGTCAAGGTATTACCTCTATATACCCTTTTTTATATATTTACATACTTATATATATATATATGTATATATCATAGCAAGTGATTGATAACCCTCCTTCGGAAAAAAGAGAGCGTACGATCAATATTATTAAATTATTGGTTAAAAGTGGCATGTTAACAACAAGAGCTTCATCCATGTCTCAACCAGTACAGGGTCCTTTGTATTATATTTCATTAAGATCTCAAGATTTACTTGTAAAGCATATTCCTGAATTCTGTTTATTGTTTGCCAAAGACCGACAATCGTCCAACACTAGAATGTGAGTTACTAGATTTAAAATACAATAACTTACTAATATAATTTATAACAGTAAACCTTTAACTACTTCAGATATGGATTTGTTGGATATTATTTATCAAACATTATATAATGCAAATGAAAAGACTCAGATGCTGGCATCTACACCTTCTGCTTTTTGGAAAATATTGGTCAACTCCTTTTTTGAAAAGTCATCTAGTAATATTTATCATACATTATTTTATAGACTGGTTTGCTTAACTTTAGCAATCAATTATGAACCTACACTCATTGTACTTGTACGTAAACAAAGTTTAATTACACGATTAATAGAAGCATATCAAGACCGAGAGCGTGTTACTGGTAATATATATATATTATTTGTTGATATATTTTTTTTAAACTCTTTTATTGCTAGAAACGAGAGGCTTCATCTTGTTAATATTGAATCAACTGAGACTAATGGCTGATGCTCGTCACTCTGATTTAATATGCCGTATTATTACTGATCACCCTCGTTTTCAAGAATTCTTACCTACCCTAAGATCAAATACCCTTGCTCAACTAGAACCAATTTATACTTGGAAATTAGAAGCTTGTCCTAGACCACCTGCTCATCTTGGTCCTACTCCACCTATTCAAGCTGTTCATTTCTCTCCTTATGCTGGTACTTTAACTTTAATGACAAATGCTAACGATCATGATGAAGCATCTGGTATTGATTTAGGAAGTGATTGTAAGGATTTTTTATTGCAGTAACAACAAAAAGATATGTGTATTAACACTATTGTTGTCAGTTGCTTATTGTTTAGGATTTAAAGAAGGTCCCAAAGGTACTGAGACACCTTATGAATATTTGTCTCGCAGAAATTCAGATTATTCTTCGCAATCAAACACTGACACTGGTTTTCCAATGGATATTATTTGGGGTGAAAGCTTAACTGCTTCTGATGATGAAGCTGTATCTAACAAGAATAACAATAAAAAGAAAAAGAAGAAGAGAAACCATTAGCGGTCATTTAAAAAAAAATATAATATATAATTAATACTTTTTTTTTACCCAACTTTTTTTTTTTTTCTCCCATTCCCTTTTTTTTTAAAATTAAAAAATGTATAGTAGCTCTGATGAAGAAGGATACGATTGCCCTCTTTGTATGGAGGAATTAGATATCGCAGACAAAAACTTTAGACCTTGTCCTTGCGGCTACAAAGTAAATAATAACTAATAAAAAGTTATACGTGTACATTTCTTTTCTTGTTATCTTATATAAACTGTTTTTTTTTTCAGATCTGTCGTTTCTGTTGGCATCATATTCGTGAAAATTTGAACGGTCGTTGTCCAGCTTGGTATTGATAACAGTATCTTGTATTTAATTTATTACTAAAAAAAAAAGCTATTAGTCGTAGAGAATACTCTGATCAAAATGCTGAATTCGAGCCCATTAGCGCTGATGAGTAAATAACAACAACAACAACTAAAAAAAAAAAATACTAACAAAACATTATTATTATTATTATTATTATAGAATTCAACGTAT
The DNA here is from genome assembly GCA_025201345.1 of Thamnidium elegans. Taxonomy (NCBI): domain Eukaryota; kingdom Fungi; phylum Mucoromycota; class Mucoromycetes; order Mucorales; family Mucoraceae; genus Thamnidium; species Thamnidium elegans. The sequence goes on along the minus strand of JAIXMG010000001.1, from coordinate 1,565,549 downwards.
TAGAAGAGAAAAGAAAGAAAAGGAACGACAACAAAAAGATATGGAAACTGCAAATAGACGACATTTAGCTAATATGAGAGTAGTTCAAAAGAACCTGGTTTATATTATTGGTCTTCATCCTAAATTAGCAACAGAAGAAGTAAGTCATATGTTTTTGCTTAAAAAAAAAAGAAAAAAGAAAAGAAAACGATTCTTATTCTTTTCAAGACAATTAGATCACCTGATTATTTTGGTCAATTTGGTAAAATTTCAAAGATTGTAATTAACAAACGACAAATTGCACCTACTTCACTTGCTAATGGAGCTACTTCCATGCAACCAAGTGCTGCTGTTTATGTTACATATCAAAGAAAAGAAGATGCTGGTAAAGCAATTCACGCGGTGGATGGTAGTGTTATGGCAGGTAGAATATTAAGGTAATAAATATTAAATTTTACACAAATAAATATATATATATATATATTAAATCTATTTTAGAGCATCGTATGGTACAACCAAGTATTGTACTTATTATCTTCGTAATATGACTTGCCCTAATCCAAGTTGTTTATATCTACATGAGCCTGGAGAAGATGCAGATACAATATCTAAAGAAGAACTAGCAACAGGGTAAAAATATATACACATACTGTATGAAAATATTAGAAATTAACGTGTAAATAGAAAACATCGTATGAGAGATCAAATGGCACATGATGATTCAGAAGAAGAAGACGATGATGAAGAATATTCATATCATCATCATCATAGTAGTCATAGCCATAGTCATCATCATTCGCCTTCATTATCAAATTCAGATTTCCCAGCTGCAGCATCATCATCCAATAAAAAATCAATAGAAGATGAGCGTTCTGCATTACCACCTACTGCATCTTGGGGAAAGACAAGTACACCAGGTACACCAGTAAATAAAAATACTGGATTGCCCGAAAGAGCATTAACACCTGATACATTTGGTCCACCATTGGCTGTAGCAGTTGCTCAGCAGCAACAACAAAGTCAACAACAAAGACCACAATTATCACCTTCGACATTAAAACGTAAATTAGAGAAAAAGAAGCGTAAAGAATTGCTTCAAAAGCAAAGAAGAGAAGAAGAATTACAAACTACTACTACTACTACTACTACTACTACTACTATTACTTCTACCGCCACTACCACCACTACCACTACTAATAGAGAAGAGCAAGAAGAAGAAGAAGATGATGATGATGACGATGACGAAATATTAAAATATGATGGATTAGTTAACTTTGTATTAGGTGATGCATTTGAAGAAGTTTGTTCTCCAACAAGGACTAGAATACAAGAAGAGAAACCAGTAGGTGTAACTGGATTGTATGAAGGCTCTTCAGATGAAGATACACCTACTACTCCACCTACTTTAATCGAATTCAATATGTCCACTTTAAATTTGAATCAATCTATCTCACCACTTGAATACTTGACTCAAACAATACCTATACCTTCTTATACTGGTACTTTTAACCCATTCTCTCATCAATTATTAAGATCTGTTACTACTGCTACAAGCCCGAATAATAATAACAATAATAACAGTGCCTTATTTGATTCGCCTGTTCGTAAACACTCTAGATTTGGCTTTGCTCAAGTTTAAAAAATAAATTAATAAAAAAACTTTATATTTTACCCCCACAGTCACAGCCGTACCTTTTTTTTTGGGGTGTTACAGGACTAAAATTAAGAAGCAGGCAGTTGAATGTCCTAGACTATTATAATAGCTTTAAAATTGATAATTAATCATAAAAAACTGGCTGATTCATGTTTTATAGATTCCGTAGCAGAGAACGTGATTGAAGTATTTCCGAGATATCAAATCAAAATAAACGAAATGAAAAAGATGGATACAAAGTAATCGGGTATTGTATAAAATCCGTAGGCGATACATGGTCAGTTGTTTGTAAAAAATGGTCAATATTCTATATAAAAGATCGCTAGTAGACAACGTCTTTGTCTCCTCCCTTAGTTCAGCCAAGCAACAATTTCGCAAGCGTTATCTATAGGATAATACTGAGATATTGTCAAAACTAAACAATATCCATGTATGCACAATAGATTTCTGGCGTTTCTTAGAAACAATGCCAAAGTTTGTGTAAATGACGATTGATTATGTCGGTTTAATAACTAACATAATATATCTTAAAAAAAAAACTTCAAAGGTAGTTAATAAATAGCATAAATTCTAAAATAGCAATAAACTGACAAAAACCTTGTATCCGGAGAAAACTCAAGCCTACAAAAAGTATTTATGAAAACCAGTTCAAATATATTGATAATGGCTATCTGCTGAATAATTCTGAGGATTTAAAGAAAAAGGCGAATTTTTTCGGCTCACTCTTAGATTGAATAATGGTAGTAGTGGTGTTAAAGCGTGGGACCGAAGACGTCCTGGAGAAATCCGCCCTGAATAGAACTGCTACTGTACTAGTAAAAGAGATAATATGGACTTTAATAAAATATATTGCATTCTTCGTGACATCCCAAAGATAATATCGTTACCAGTTAACTAGTTTTTTTCTGTAGTGAATTGTTTTTTAGTAAAAAAAAGCTCCTTGAAAAAAGAAAGCCTCTTTTTTTAATAACGTGATGTTGTGACTATTACAACACGATAATGCACTGTCTATCGCTTTAAACTCGTTGACGGTTATGTAAAATAATTCATTTATACGTTTAGTAAATAAAGCCTACATTAAAAAACATGTAAAGAGAGAGAGAGAGTCTATCGTAATCTAGACTTTTTTATGCAAGCAAATATGAAGTTAAATAACTTGTAGTCTTTTTTAAGGATGTAATTTACATATTTTAATTGATCTTCTTGAGTGTAACGTTTTAAACGTAAAAGTTTTTAAAGTAAATGAATCTTTGAAGCGGCTTAAACTAATATAAATTACGCGTCAAAAAATATATGTATATAGAAAATTCAGAATTCCCCTATGATATATTTATCTACATCAAAAACCACAGTGTATATTATAGCTTGTTTAGCTTTGGTGCTTGAGTAAATCAGGAGTAACCACGAAAAACTTCTCGTACTGGTGCTTTTAGATACGTTTAGTTTTAACTTAGTTATGTAAACATTTTTTTTTTTTTTTTGCACTTTCTATGTGCATATAAAACAAAGTTTTCGGCTATAGGACTAAAGTAAACTTTTGGAAAAAAAATAAAAACCGCATATTAGAGTTAATTTCCCGCCTCTACAAATATTCGTAAACAAGACCCGTGTTTACCCTAAAAAAAAACTTTGCACTAAAATTCGCCTAAACGCACCTTGATTTACAGGGCTTTAAAAAAAAATTACGGAAAAGAAGGAGCCGATAATAATGATGATTAAATGTAACATTACTTTTTTATTTTTATTTTTAAAGAAAAAACTTTCTTTCTGTTAATGTTTGTATATGAAAATAGTGTGCGCGGAAATAAATCTAATCTAAGTGTCCAAAAAAAAAAAAAAAAAAGTTGCTAGAAAAAAATCGTACGATTTAAAAGCTTTACTTTTTTTAGATTTTTTTTTTTTTTTTTTTTTGTCAAGAATAAAATAATATCGAGATTGTGTGTAATATACAAAGGCGAGAAAGGAAGGAAGTGTATTATAAGGGATAAAAGAATATGTTACAAAAGAGAGATTTGATAAAAAATAGTATAAGGGATAATAAATGTAATGGGGTTAGGTATAAATATATTGATATAAAAAAAATGAGGGTAATAATAGTATTTTTAAAGACTGAGAGTATCATCTGCTTGATAGATATAAGATTGAATATGATTTCGGCATTTAGCAGATAAGGTCTTTGTATAGGAAGATTTCATATCCTGCATGACTTGATCTCTTAATTCAGCAATATAGACCGAGGCATGATGGGCAAGTAAAGTTTTTGGACCGCCAGCAGATAATCTTTTTGCGGGAGAAGAAGTCTTTTGTTGATGAATAATAAGTGCTTTTAATGTACGCAAATGAACCGCGAGTGTTGAAATCACAAGTACACTGGCTTCGTAGTTTTGAGTAGATGATGCAATTTGTTGGATACATTCAATTGAAGCGGCTCTATCTTTAGCTGCTTTTTTAAGATAATATGGGACTTGGTCCGAGTTAACGTTGGTTTGCAAAGCAGTAGCGGCTTCTAACATGTGATATATCATAGTTTGGTGACGACGTAACAGATTAGAGGAGGGATGGTTGTTGACTTGAGGTACTTTAGTACGAGTATATTCAGCAATAGCATCTAAATTATCTTCGTGTTCAGTACCGGTATTGTTGCTAAGCGATTGAAGAGTTAAACCAACACGAACCCACCACTGTAACATATGACCGGGAGCTGTAGTGGTGGCAGAAACAGAGAGCACATGTTTTAATTGTTTTTGGCTAAAAACAGGTCTTGTACCATTTAAATATGAATACCAACAGTCTTGCAAGTTGCTTAATTGATGCCAATAAAGTACCAAATCCAACGGAGATGTAACATAAGGAAGCACAAATGAGTAAAAAACATTTCGACAACAACTTCCGTCGTCGTTGTTTGTAAATCCGTTTCGAATAGAAAGAATCTGTAACACCTGGTTGTGACAATTAGAACTGAGCCATTGATTAGACATTAATTGTTGGTCGTGTTTCTTCTCCTCGGTAGATTTGTCCATGGCATTGATAACGCGCTTCCAACAATAAGGAACAATAACAGATGACAAAGAAGCGGGTAAACAAAGCTCAAGTTGAATAGCAGTAGTTGCGTAAACTCGAGCCATGGTGTTTTCTTCACAGTACATAATATGCTTTTCGTCACGTTTCATCTTTTTTAATTGAGCCAACATGCCAACACAAGAATGTAACATACCAAGACGAGTAATATCAGGATTACCTAAAGTGTACCAAATAATAATTTTTTTTTTTTTTTTTTTTTAGTTACAACAAATTCAATACGTAGAAATGAAAAAGTAGACAGAAAAAAAAGAAGTTTTTATTTTATGATTTTTTTTTATTTTTACCTCCTAAACATTCTACTTCATTAAGTCGGATCCATGCGCCGATATAAGAAAGTTCTTCGGGGCAACCAACAGGTTTAGCATTCTTGTGAAAGAAAGCCAATAAGAAACTTGGAATGAAAAGAGAAAGAGTGTAACGAATAATATCATAGATGGTAGATAAGATAGAGATAGAACTGGTATTATTGTTTGATTTAACTGTACTAGTAGATTTGTTAACGATAGAAATAAGATTGGTGTAGAGGCGACTCCAAGCGGTAGGCACTTCATTAGCATAGTGGTGATGATCAACACATTTGTTGGGTCTGTTGACAGCTCGAGGACGAAGCCAGCGAAGAAGGAGCGGAATAAAACAGATATATAAGATGCCGACTGTATAAAGGGTATAACGAAGAATATGCCTAAAAATAAAATTAAATTAAAAAAAAGTTATATATATAGTTGAATATTTAACGTACCATAAGTCAATAGAAGAGGCAGAAATCGGATGATTGAATGAGCGTGTATTAGTTGTTTGATTGTCATGAGAACCAAACGAATGAGATAAATTGTTCCCAAGGGCAGTTGCGGCGGGAGAAGCAGAAAAGAAGGCGATACACATAAAAGCGGCCATAAACATCTTGTTGTTACCATCATCAGATGATACTGAGGCTTTCTTTGTTGGCTTGGCATTGTTTTTAGAAGATTGTCTGCGGCGATAAGGTCTCCTTTCAGGCTTTGGTAATAATTGAGCTAAAGCAGCTCTTTGAGCAGCTCTTTCACGAAGAATACGTTGTCTTTCAGTTCTTTCACGTTCTTGTGCGTCACGACGTTCTTGAGTCAATCTATCTTGTTCAGATTTTTCAAAGTCTCTCTTTTGGCAGAGGAAACGAGTCAAGACATCATTACCACCAGGCATTTGAGCAATAATTTGTTGAAGGATTTGATTTTCTTGCTCAGTGGTATCATTGCTGTTCTTTAAGAATTGAATGTATTCAGTTGCCTTTCTTAAGATGGTGGCTTTATTTAATTTCTTGGCTACTTCGACACCTTCGACAATTACTGCTTCTTCTTGTTCATCACCAGAATCACCAGCACTGGAATCATCATCAGCTTCTCCCTTTTCTTTAATACGAGCCTTGTAAAGAGCTGGCACAACATTCTTTAGTTCGCGAATACGATCATTAATGTTGTTACGGTAACGTCTTTCGATAGCGTTGTGAGCTACTTTTTTTAATTGCTTTCCAGGTTCAGGACGCTCTAAAATGTTAGAATGAGGTTGCTGTAATTGTTGGTGTCTAGTTGATGTTTTTCTCCAGTGTCTAGTTTCATGATCTTCACATTTGATATCAAGGGGGTGAATAACAACATCTTGCTCTAAAAAAAGATGTTAATTTTATTTTTATTTTTTTATTTTTTATTTTGGCTCACCCTTTAATTGACACCACTGATCAATGGCAGAGAATGCTCCAGATAATGGGTTATCAAGTGGAGGAGAAGGTAAATTTGTTGTTGTGATAGGTGGATTTTCGTTAATTGGAGTTGTTGGTATGTTAATACCGGGTACATTATGTAAATGATTTAATGAAGAATAGATTGATCGTTTAGCAAAGAAACCTTCTAATGCTTTATTTGCTTCCTCTTTAATATGTTGATTTTTATATGTAGTGTATAAAGGTGGACTATTGATCATTTGTGGAGATAATGTATGAGATGTATAACCATCAGAGGATGATTGAGGAGAACTGAGAGGAGATATTTGCATTGGAGAAGATTGTTGATGTGATGGAGGGCTTAAATCCCACTCAAAAAGATTGAAATTTTGTTGCTGTGGTGTATATTGGTATGCTTGTCTATTGTTGTTATTTAATAGTGAACTTAGTGAGTTACTATTGTTATTTTGTTGTTGTTGTTGTGAGTCATCATGATATAATATATCACGGTTTTGTTGCTGTTGATTTGAAGCGACATCGAAATATGTGTCAAAATCTAAATCAGTTAATTCTTGGAGCATATTCTTTTAAAGAATAAAGTAATGGTTTGAAAATAATATAAAAGTGTATATACAAGGAAAGAAGAAAGTAATAAAGAAAAAAAAATCTATGTTTTAAATGTAAAAAAAAAAAAAAGGTTCATATGCTTCGGGAACTGGGGTAATACATACAACAGGCCACTTTTTTTTTTGCTTTTTTGTTTTGGTGTATTTATGTAATAAATGTATTTGATTGGATGATACATTCTCACCTCATCTTTTCATATTTTTCTGTCAATTTTTTTGAGCTCGAAGTCAGGTACCCTAATTTAAAAACCTCACGCCATTAAAGGGTGACAACTTTTACTGGTTATTAACACTCAGAATTATCAGATGATACATAAAAAAGATCATATTTTCACTTGGTTGCTTTTTTCTCTTTTCTCCACACTTTTTTTTTTTTAATTGTATACAAAAAGACACTCTATTTTCTCACATTAATATATTCAATATATATATGCATACGCTTTTTATATATATTGATAAAATGGATGATCTGATATTTATGTTGCACGAGGTGTTTATATAATTGTCAATTATACTTGAGAATCTTTATTTTAAACAAACATAAACTCGTATCATACAAGTATTATTCTTTTAAGAAAAGCATATCAAGAAAAATAAAAATACGTTACTAAAAACAGTCAAAGTAATCTTATAAAAAAAAGGCCTTATTTAATAATAGTAAAACGACATTTTTTTTATACAAATGTGGTAGAAAACCCTTATTTATCCCGGAACAGAATCATTTGTACCACTTTATAGCTGATTGCTGAGTTCATTTTATAAAAGGCAAATTCCGGTTATATTTATTGGTAATAGTTGCGTTGGATGATTATTTTAACAGATAAAGTTTGACTCATAGGACCAGAGCACATTATCTAGTGTCTTGATGAGTGATACATATCATCGCAGTATATACACTATTAAGAAAAACTACTTGACAAAAAGCAATAATCAATTGTTCCTCCGTTTTAATACCAGTTGTACCAATTGTTTTATTTTTTTTTCTTAAGCCTTCCATTGCGCTATAACGTCTTTACAACAACAACAACGAAAGAAAAAAAAAAAAAAAAAAAAAAAAAAGAGACTCACGCACAGCCACTGTCTTACTTGTCATTAAGCGGGCTAAATGTACCACGAGGAACAAATTAGTGCACCATAAAAACGTTTCTCCGTTATGAACGTGACATAAGTACAAGAAAAAAAGTCTATTTGTCTAATGGAAAAAAAACTCTCACAATTTAAACATAATACAACTAATGATCAATTCTGTATAATGACTAATATCATATAAGGAGCAATGTTAATTATAGGGAACCAAAAAAAAAAAAAAAAAAAAAAAAATCAGGTACTCGTTTCATTTAAAATATAATTCACGGGATTGATTCCTTTCTCTCTTCTTGTATTATATTGTTCTCGACCTGTCTTCTGTCTGATATCTGCATATACAAGCACATACAATTTGTATGTACATATTATGTATAGGCGCAAATCAAGAAGGTTTTACAAGTAGTAACAATGAAACAATTCTAGTATTCTCTAACCTTGTTACTATATAAACCCCCCATCCCTTCTTTCACTCTATTAGAAAAAAAAGTCCCTTGCATTACATGTGCTAGTATATATGTGTTTATTATTATATATAATGAAGAAGAAGAAAAGTGTAATACAATATACAAGTAGATAAAAAAAAAAAAAAAAAAAAAAAAAAAAAAAAGAAGAGAGAGAGAGAGAGAGAGAGAAAGAGAGATTGATAAGTAAAAATGATTTATACTGTATCGTTATTATTATTATTATTATTATTATTATTATTCACATTCACAATATTATGATGCTCTTCTTTTTTTTTTGTCTCGGTATTCTCCTTGTCTTCATCGTTAGAGTAGAAATAAGGGATAAAGGGATTTTCTCCATCATGTAAATTTACTTGAGGCTCGTAAATTTCAATTTTTTTTGGACGTTGATCGAATGAATAATGATAATCTTCTACCTTTGCTTGACTTGTACTAGATAATACACCAGCATTATCAATTAATGTATTGGAAGGAGAAATAGTCGGTAAAGGAGGTCTTTCTTCCAATTGTTGTTGTTGCTGGAACTCGCCTGCAACAAGACTAGGACTAAATGCAAGTTGTGGAGCATACTGATTTTTAAGCAACATGGAAATATTATTTTCATTCACTAAAGTATCTGCAGTCATTCTCTTTTGTCTAATAGATGTATAGGCAGGAGGAGGAGGGACATGTTCTTGCTGGTGGATAATGATATTTTTTTTGTCTTGGTTATTTTCTGCAGAAGTATTAATTGTACTAAGGCTAGCCCAACTTTGATAACTATTTGGTAGTACTTGTAAATGTTGTTGTTGTTGTTGAAAGTGGCGTGTCATGGATCGATCATTGGTTTCATCACTAAAAGTTGCATTGGATTTTTTCTTTCTATTGCGTCCAATCAAGTAAACTATACCTATAGCAACTACCCCCAATGTACCTAAAACGCCCAATAAAGGAGCAAGCCAGGGTAAATCATCTTTATTTTCTCTATTCATTGGCGTTTTACTATTGAAAGACGGATCATTTACATTGTTGACAAATGGTGGTGGTTTTTTATTGACTGGTGCGACAGATGGTAAAGTAGATATAATGGATACTGTGGTAACAAACCGATTATTAGTAATAGATAACACGGATGAATTTGGTTTCGGGATAATAGTACTGGTAGGTTTTATTGATAAAGTAGTGGCAATAACAGGTTTAGATTCTTTATTATCATCGTCACTCAAGATAAATCCAGTGGGTGGTATAGCATAAAAAGCGTGAATTGGGTGATGTAATTCCTTCAAGCTATCAAGTTGATTATTGGACATTTAATATTCCTTTTTATTTATTTTTTGTTATTTAGCAAACTATATATATATATATATAAATAAAAGGGAAAGAGAGAGAAAAAGAAAAGAAAAGAAACCCTCTCTTATAGACAGCACATATAAATGCATATTGTGCAGATAATACTGATTTACTCGCCTAACCAAACAAAATGAAAGATTACTTTACAGTTGATAGCCCCTATTATAATTTTATACATAAACAAAATCGTTGACCAGCGTATTTATTATGGTAAATAGATCTACATCACAAGACAGCTCTGTTAAACATTATAGCTAGAACTAATTTCACAATTAAATGTTTTTGTGGTTGTAACTACCTAAATATTATTTACTATTATAATTTATGTATATTCAAGGTATATATATATATAAAAAGTACAATAAAAGATATATATAAAGTTACTTTTTGTACAAAAAAAAAAAAAAAAAAAAAAAAAAAAAAACGGTCATGTACTATCAATTTAACAGAAAAAAAGTTTCAGTGTCATTCATTCATTATTAAGATAACTATTCTCTCTCTCTCTATTTGTATCGGCAGGCGTGTATCGATTTATTATTTAGCATGGATACATATAGAGTGTCGTATATATACAATATTCTAACTAAAAAGTTTGCATTGCATAGTTTCTCGGTCAATCTATTTTTATTAGTTTGGGGAGTAAATTTAATTATTCGTTATAGGTTTCACAAAGGATATATAGTTGCTTCGTGTAATGAACCTTGTATACAGTGATACGCACTCATTGTTAACCAATCGTAATTATTTCTATTTTAGACTATATGGTCTGATCAACAACCTTTTATATATATTCAAGATGTATGTATATGTGTGTCATAACTAATACAAGATTGAATCACTTTGCAAGAGATTTCATATATATATATATCTATATAAACTTTCGCTGCCAAGAGCATCATTTTGTATACTACTGCAGAATCTAATCAAGTGATAATACTGTTTTATTATATGTCAATCATAAGGAAACTGCAAGCAAACAACAGTAACTAAACAATGGTACAACTCATATATACGACTTCTATGTATGTTATGTTTTAGATGTACGGCTAAAATAATTTATCCTTTTTTAAGCTTCAACTAGGATACATTTGTCACTTTACAATCAACAAAATTGTGGGATTTCTCTACTATACTGCACATCATGCATACTTTATAACAAACAAAAAGTCAATCAGACTTCAATATTGCATTTAACAAGCGTCCTCTCAATACACCGTCTAGGTTCCCTTTTTTTTTAAAAAGAAAATAGCAGCTTTTGTTTAGTTTACACTCATCCGTATATAATTCAAGTTAATTATATCGTATGATCAATATTCGAACCTTTTAGCTACTGCGGATTATATTAAGCCTCCTTTTTTTTTTTAAAAAAAAAAAAAGTATGGGTTCGTACGCTTGCTGCGCTAATAATGGGCTTAGACGACCTTTCTCACTTTCCTTAATCAGACACTATTTGAAATCGATGACAGGTTATTATTTGATCCACTGCAAACATAACTATTTAATTGGTTTAGTAACTACTGTAGGGCTTCATATTATCAAGCTACAAAATGCTTCGGAGTAAAACGTATTTAGAAAAATGCGTGATACAATAAAAACGTTTAAGCCACCCCTCGGATCAGTAAGGGAGACTTGAGTGTCGTGCTTCAAAAAGAGAGTTAATTCATCGAGGATGTGTGATGAATGTTTTTGATGTTATCATTTGCATTGAGTAGAAACCATTGATACAGTACAAATAAAAATACTCACAGGCATTTGAGAAATAAGTACTATTATGATTCATGTTTAAACCCAGTGCATGAAATATGGTGGTTTCAAGGCACCAAATTTATAAAGCCTGAGACCACTTTTTATTTTTTTATTTTATTAACACATAATTTTTCTCACTCACACAAACACACATCTTTTTTTTTTTACATATACATACGCACACAGTATAAAATATATATTATGACTATAGAAAATCAAAACTTGGAAAATGATATGACCCCAATCTCAAAAAAACCAAAGTTAAGCAAAGCTCAAGATGAACACATTACTAGAGATGAACAAGAAGCGACATCATTTACAGGATCAGCTTTACATCAGTCAATCATTTCACCAATTCATATGGCTAACTTACCCTTGAGTATATTGGAGCATATTCAACAACATGCTAATACAGGCAACGTGATTACCTCTTTACCCAATAGTTCAGTTACTATAACGCCTAATGATATAGATTATCACCAAACAATAACAACTTCTAATAACATAACTTCCACGCCCGATAACAATAATAAAAAGACAGATGAAAAGGCAAAAGGGTTAACAGCAGATGAAAAAAGACAGCGTAGGTTATTAAGAAATCGATTAGCAGCTAAAGATTGTCGTAAAAAGAAGAAGGAATATATTAAACAAATGGAACAGACAATTACGAGGTTAGAAAAAGAAAAGGAAGAATTGAATGATAAAATTGTTGAATTAAAGGCAAAAGCTACCTTAATTCCTTCAAATGATCAAATGATGATGAATAGTGATGATAACTATAGGTTAATTAAACAGGTTGGAGAATTAAACGCTAAACTTGGTAATATGAAGTAGAGAGGAGAGAAAGAGAAATAACATTTGTACATATTTATAAATTGTCCCATATTAAGTAAGAGGCTTAAAAATTGCATTTATAAATAAAATAAGAGAGTGTAACACTCCAAAAAAAGGTGAAATGCTTTGTTGTTATTATTATTCAGGTTTTTTATATGTGCCAATCTAAGTTTTTTTTTTTTATATAAACCTTTTTTTTTTTTTTTTTTTTGTGTAATAAACTTTTATATACTACAGGAAGGGTTCTTTAAAAAATAAAAAGGGTACCTAAACAATAAAAAAAAAACAAATAATAACAATGATAATGATACGATTATTATTATTATTTTATACACTATATAAACTATTATTAAAGAACAAGAGCTTTGAACGCCTCATATCCTTTAAATGACACACAATATGAACCTGCTCGCAAAATGTGACGAAACTAAAATTAGACAAATCGATCAAAATTTCCCGAATCTATCCTCTCGATAAAGGATGGTTCTTTTTTTTTTTTTTTTTTTGAGTTGGCTGGTAACTATGGAGATTTGTATCTACGGTAAAAAACGTTTATTCAAGTATGCATAGAAAGGCAGCATTCAATCTATATAAGATAATGTAGATAGTTAATATACCCACATCGTACCTTTTTGGGAGCTACAACAAAATGTGATCTATTTCTTTTTAAAAATGACGTTACAAACAACAAAGTTATACGCGCGTGCTATATAAAAAGGACTAAAAACAGAAAAACATGCTTTAAATGTCTAGTCCTTCATGCTAAAAAAAACAACGAAATGTTTAGTTAAAAGCACTTTGTTCTTGAATAAAATGACTTTTTTAGTTTCACTATTTATGCACAAACAAAAAACAAAAACAAAATTGTGTCATAAAACTAGTTGCACTAAATATAAACTTACCTATTTTTATCGTATTTACTAGAGGTAAATATTCATGGTATCATTTTTGAAAGCAAAATATTATCTTTTTAGCGGAAGTGCATTTGGAGAGATAATAAAACTCATTTATCAACAGATTCAAAAGTAAAAACCTAATAGAGTAAAAACCTTTCATAGGAAGTTTATTCCGTTACATCTTAAAGAAGAATAGTCGTTATAAGCCCAATTTTTTTTTTTTTTTACAAATACAGACTCTTGCTTTAAAAACAACAACAAAGCAATTGGTATCTTTTTTTGGTATATTTGTATTTTTTTATTACCAGCCATTTGGGAGTACAAGCTATAAAAAAAAAAAAAAAAAAAAATCTATTTATATCACTTTGGAGACATGTTTATAAATATTTTTCACAGCGCCGAAATGAAAGGTTTTAATCACTTCTTCTTTTCCTTCATAAAACAAAAAACAAAAAATATGTTGCGTTCACCAAAATTTGTATGGGCAACATGTTTTGTGACCCTTATTTTAACTACATTCTTCGTTATATATACTTCAACACAATCTATGAGCGTTCAATTACGATTTAGTATTACCCCAACTACTCCAAAGACAGCAACTAACATTGCTACTACTTCTAAAGAAGAGAAATTTATTTCATTTTTACCTCATTCTGGTCTTCATAATCAACGTATTGGTCTTATCAACGCTATGATTCTTGCTAAATCTCTTGATCGTACACTTATTTTACCTGAAATGAATATTGGTAATGCCATTTGGTGGAGACCTACTCCTTTGGCTGATTATCGTCTTAGCGAATGTCCCTCTATCAAACAACGTAGCAACCCAAAGTGTCATGATTTTACAAAGTATGTTCCTGTATCTGTTGAAAGTATCTTTGATCTCTCTGCCGCTCACTCCATTGGTATTCGTACTGTTCAAAGGTCAAGTATGTCTCAAGATTACTTTAAGGATGTATATCGTGCTCAAGAAGAAGATATTTATCGCGTTCAAGATAGTGATCGTTACTCTTACCGTATTTATGATTCTAAAGATAACGATCAATCTATTAGAACTTTCCGTTACCGTATCGATATGGATGACCTTCGTGAACGTGATGAAAAGTTTATGTTATTTGGTTCGTTACACTACACATTACGTTTAGCCCTGCAAGATCCTAATTTGGTTTGGTTGGCAAAGTATTTACGCGAAGAAACAAGCATCTCTCATCCTTTGGTAATTAAACAAGCTCTTTCTGTACTGCCTTTGTTAGGCGGACCAGATAAATTTATCGGTGTTCATTTACGTCAAGGAGATGGCTTTTTCAAAAAACTTATGGATGAAACAGTAAACACATTAAGAGCTACTTTAGAACAATCAATTTTGGAACCTGAATCAATTGTTGAACAACAGTTAATCGGAACACCAATCGCAACAAGACCATTAACTACAGAAGAAGAAGATAAATTGATCGCGTTAAAGCAAGTCGATGAAGCTAATCCAATAGATAAAATTTCTTTACTCAATAAGTGCGTTCACTGGCATAGTGAAGACAACCATCCTAGATTACGTCTTATCTTCATGGCAACTGACACTCGTCAGCCTCGTACTACACTAAAGGAGCTCTATGACGAATTTCCTTGCATTTTCACTCTTTCCGATTTCCCTAATGTCATCGAAAGTACTTTAACATCAGGTCCTATGTTAACTGGTAATAAAGAAGTCGATGAAGAATTTATTCAACTTGGTTCTCGTATCTCTCCTCTTTTATTACCCATGATTGATGCTGAGATTGCTTCACACGGATCCAGCTTTATCGGTACAAGAAAGAGTACATTTTCTCAGTATATCAATCATAGATATAGTAGGTTTCAAACCATGTACCATCCTATTGAACAAACATTGCCGTTACCATTATAGACTCTGTAAAACCTATTTATATATTTCCCTTATTTATACATACTTTTTTTTTTTTTTAAAAAAAAAGCCCAAATTCATCTTTATTTTTATACATATTACTCCATTCTATTAGTTAATCCCCGCTAATCCATACAAAAAAAATTTCCTTCTCCCCCGAGCGTTTTAGCTTGGTGTTACATACTCAACCGATAGGCTATGTTTCCTATTATTTCTACTTTAAAAAATAAAAACACTTTTTTTTCAACTCTGTACCATAATAAAATACATGTAATCCCTCTCTTTTTTTCAATTACTGTTTTTTTTTCTCAAAAAAAAAGAAAAAAGTATTTCAGCCCTTGTGTATGACAATGATGTAACTTCCTGGTCATTGGAAGAGATCAAATGCTAAATCTAGTTGTGTAACTAGAACCAAAGCCGCATTTTTTTTTTTTTCGCTGCACTTTAAAAAATATTTTTTAAAAAAACAAAGCCCTTTTTATTTTATTTTTTTCATAGAATGAGGCTTGTGATTATGTTTTTTTTTCTTCCTTTTCGTGAAACAAGAAAAGAATAAAAACAAATTACATAAATGTGAAGGGGGTGATGTTTTTTTTCTGATATGCCATAAAATGATGAATGATGAGTAAATGTTAGTTTCTTAGTGTGCTTAAGAGTATAAATGTCCTAATAAGAGTACAGTAATTCGTCCTCGGATGACTATAAAAAATAGTAACAATAATATTAGTAATATGTTTAATTTGCAAGTAAAAAAATACAACACTTACATCTTCTTCATAATTACTGTATAAAAAATAAATAAAAGAAAAATGGGATAAATTAGTACACAATAACCTTTTTTTTTTTTTTTTGTGTCTTACGTGTCGCCTAGTGTTCCTTGTAGATCTCGTACTTGATTTTTAAATTCATTTTTCATAGATATTAAATGTCGAATATGATCGACAGCTATTTATTTAAATAACCATATATAAGTATATCAAACCCCCCCTTTTTTTTTCATAGTAATGATAATAAACTTACACTTTTGTAAAATTAAAGCTTCACTACGGTTACCGTGATTTAATGTTGGTACAATATCAATTAGTTGATCAAACCCGATTCTTATATTTTGCCTTCTCTTTTGTTCGGAAGCAATATGATTTGCCTTCTTTTGAGATTCGGATAACAATTCGTGTGGTTGTTTCCGATGCCTACGTTCTTTAGGACGAGCACCGGGACTTTCGCTGCTACGAGATTCCTGGGTCTGATGATAAGGATATTGATATGGGTGACTAGATGATTCGGGACTCCATCGATGACGTTGTTGATGGCTACGAATAATATGCTGGTTAAGTGGTGGTGGTGGAGGGGGTGGTGGTGGTGCTGGAGGCAAAGGAAAATCTGGATGATGCTGATCATCCCAGGGTTGTTGATAATAATCTTGAAGGGTTGTAGAGTGATAGGTTGATGTCATAGGGTATGATGTTGCAGTAGGGAGAGAAGGATAACTGGTAAATGAAGAAATTGATGAAGAAGAAGCAGTTGTACTGCTTAATGAAGATGTGGGGTCATAGTATCTTTGACTAGGTACAGTAACTATAGAAATAAAGATTAGATGCTTATTTTTTTTTTTTAAATAATAATAGTAATAATAATTAATGCTGTTATTTATTACCTTCCGGTGGTGATTTCCTTGTTACAGAAGTTAATTCAAAATCATCGTTTGATGAAGAGCGATGTAAAGTGTAATGATGGTTCATATCACCCATTGTCATATAAATTATTAAAGATATTAAAAGGAAGAAAAGGAGAGAAAGAGATAATTAAGGGGAATATATAAACTGAAATAAAATAGCTAATTCCTTTATATACAAAAATGCAAGTATAGTAACTCATTCAAGTTTTATAAAACAAATTTGATAGATTTCGATCTTTTCATGTGATTTTACTTATTTCACGTGAGTGACGTCTATAAATCCAAATTTGCATGAGATGTACACAACGATAAAAAAAAAATTGATAGATTCAGTTTACGCACAGAAGAAAAAAGGATGTCACATGTGCTTTGACCAGCAACAAAGGCGTAAAAAGAGAAAAGGGGAAGAGCTTAAATGGAATGAGTAATAATCATGTCTTATAGGCCCTTCCCTACCACCCTTTCGCTTAAATGTTTCTATTGTGATGACAGAATTTATTTCACAAACCTCTCTTTTAAAATTATAAATACTTAGTCTAAATTTTATTATTTTATACCTTCTTATCGTAAACTTTTTTTGTTTGTTTATACTTTATTTTATTTTTACGTGTCTTACATGTACATAGCGCGAGAGAATCATTTTAACATATCTAACATTTGAATTATGAATTATAGTTAAGTGTAGAACTTGAAAAATGGGACTTAAACACAAAGAAAGAAAAAACGTGGCAGAAGTTACACAGCAACGTTGATATATTGTAGATTATCAGTTGTTATGGGAATATCTTGAACTTGTCATATTTATCGCGTGTCGATAGATAACCGCGGTATATGTAGGTATGGATATGATCCATTACTCAAAACAATTACCAAAAAAATAGACTTTGTTTACGTAACCAACACATATAATTTTTATTAACTGTATTTCGCATCCTAAGACTAGTTAAAAAAAATGCATTTTGAGCTCTTATTTTTTTCTACAGTGGATGATAAGAATTATGTGATGGGGAAGAAAACATATGTGTCGAGCTCTCACCAGATGTCAGTGTCCAAAAACCCCCCAACCAATTTTTTTTTATTTTCATTAATTGATTAATGTAATACAATGACACGACCAAGTTAAAATCACTTTTTTTATTTTTATTTTTCACATTTGTACTGGAAAGGATCCAGACTCATTTTTATAACTCCCGACACACCTCTATGAAGCTATTTACTGCTAAACAGACATATTTTGTTTAGCCTCTTACAGAATAAGTATTTCAGCATGTTTTCTCTCTTTTTTTTTTTTTTGGGTTGTCAAATCTCGTTTTTTTTTAAGAAAAAAAAGAATAGGATATCGACGCGACTATTATAGAGTCCTTTGTTTTTAAAAAATAAATGTATAACATTGTTTACATATTTAAAAATAATAATATGCATTATAGTTTAGAACAAGAGCGGAAACACTCTCCAATAGTATCCCAGAGTTTTTTGACTCGCAAAAAAAAAAAAAAAAAAAAAAAAAAGGCGAGTATTTTTACCAGTCTAGTTTTTTCTTTTTTTCTCTTTCTTGTTTCAAAAAAATATATATAATGTATAGCGAAGAGAATGATACACAGGTAATAGAATAATGTGTATGTAATGATGTCGTATATATTGACTAAATCTATTTAAAAGCATCCTTTAACTCTGAACAATAACCAAGAGCGCCAACAGGATCTATTATCAGCGGATGACACTACTAGCTCTAAAAAATCCTCACATAACCGAAGGAGAAGACGTGGAGGGCGCCGACATTCATCTGCTCATCAAGAAACAAAGCCCATCATTGTTATTGAAGAGGCCAAATCGGATAATGATAGACCATTATCAAAAAACAATCATCGTCGCCGTAAAAGTTCCACTGCAATTATCAAACCCAAATCAAACAATCCAGCAGAAGAAAAGGAATCACTTGCGTTTCAGTCATTAGTAGATATTATTCATGAAATGAAACGACTTCCTTTGGTATCTATTACGCCAGATAAACACGAACCAAATAATGATAGTTGGAAAAGAGTCCGTAGACATTCCGAACCTCTGCAAGAAATGAAGCGAAATGAACAACACGTCGATTTCAAACTTTCTTTAAAAACTATAAATGAGCAACAACAACAACAGAAGCATGTTAACAATGGACACGGTAAACCTGTATTCTCTAACTCTTTCCTGCCTTTAGATTCTGAGGAGGATGAGAATAACAATGAGACTTTGGTGTCACCATTAAATACTGAACACTCAAATCGAACACGTAGCAAATCAGGTATGCATAAATATTACATGCTAGAAAAAAAAAAAAACTTTTTTTTTTAAAACCTCAAAAAAAATAGTGCCTAATAATGTTTTACAACATTATCAACGACATGAACAATCGAAATCGAGAAAAGCGTTGTTTCCGGCTCATCAAAGTGTTTCCGATGCATCTGCAGCAGTACGCGCGCATACTTTATTTTCGGGTATTCTCCGTGTTGATTTACAAGATAGCTCTGACGCTAACGTCGAATGTGAAGAGCTGGACGCATCTATTTACATTTATGGGTCACGTAATAGAAACCGAGCTTTGGATGGCGATGAAGTAGCAGTTGAACTTGTAGATGTAGATGAAATGTTAGAAGAAAAGCAATCAAAGATTCAAGCACGTTATACTAGAAGGCTCTCCTCTATCAGTATGGCTAGTTCTAATACTGCATTATCTTCTATTCCAGAAGAACAAAAAAACCTATTGAATAAAGATAAACTTAATTTGTCGTTGAATGAAAAATCAAGACCTCAGTATTGTGGAAGAGTAGTTTGCATTTTGGAACGACCTAAAAACATGTTATTTTCGGGGTAATTGACGTCAAGGATTTTTTTTAAAAAAACACGTATTTCTGTACTACAACTACTAAAACAAATTTGTATACTAGAACACTTTCGTTGTACCGTCCTCATGCTATCACATTGGATAATGCAAGTCGCGATAAAAAAGATATACATGGCCCTAAAATTATATGGTTTATTCCAGCCGATAAGAGACTACCTCTTGTTGCTGTACCTATCAAGCACGCCCCTGCTAACTTTGTAAAATACCATGAAGAGTATAAGAATAGGATATTTATTGTAAACTTTTTTGTCTTTGTTTTTTGTTTTGTGTATCTCCAACTTTTTTTTTTCATATGTAACTGACTCTCTTTTTTTTTTAAAAAAAAGGGTAACATTCAACGGTGGCCTGCAACTTCGTTACACCCATTTGGCTTGATTGAGAAAGAAATTGGGTGGATGGGAGAATTAGGTGTTCACTCAGCAGCACTCATGGCAGATCATCATATTAAGGACGTGGAATTTTCTGAATCCGCTTTAAAAGCCGCTGCTGCCATACCGTCCAAAATCACAACTGATCTCAAAAAGTCTCGGCGAGATCTTACAAAAGAAGCTATATCCATATTTACTATTGGCGAATCCAATGTAAGTTTAGATACTGCGTTCTCTGTTACCAATACAGAAAAAGATATTTTTGAGATTGGTGTTCATGTTACAGATGTATCAAATTATGTTCGTCTCAATACGCCGTTGGATCGTGAAGCTCGTGAAAGATCATGTTCAGTTAACTTAGTTGATAGAAGTGTATCCATCTTGCCTCCATTATTTACTGAATCTCATTGTAGTCTTGGTGTCGAGAACCAGGATAGGTTGGCGTTTTCAGTATTATGTAGATTTACAGAAAATGGCGTGTTGTTGCATTCTTGGATAGGAAAGACTGTTATAAAATCAAAGGGACATGTGAATTTATCGTCGACTCAGCAAAGTAATCCTTTAAAGGCAGATTCTGATACCATACTAAGCATATGTCAAAAATTGCAACACAATCGTTTGCATAAATTAAACGGTCAAAGTTTAGCAAAGTCATACGAAATATTCAAAATAACTGAATCTGGTTATCCTGAAAGAATCAGTAGAATAAATCAAACTGATAAAGATGTTTTACTTCAAGAATTATTGATAGTAGCTAATATTGAAGTCGCACAAAAAATATCTAGTCGATTCCCAGATCAAGCTCTCTTGTACAGACAAGATGAGTCCAGATTATCTAAACTGGTTAGTTTTAGTTTTTTTTTATTGTATTACTGTGTTGATAATTATTACTTATTAGGCCATTGTGCAAGACTATTTTGAGAACGACCCACTCACAGGTTCAGTTAATGGATTGATAAAGTTAATTAAAGAAAAAGAACCATCCAAAGAAAAGAAAGAGGCGCTTTTACATATTATTCGACAGACCACGCCAGCCAGTAAGTATTTCAGCGCAGGTTCTCTAGACATTGCCAAATACCGACATTTTGGATTTGGTGCACCGATCTGCACAATATTTACTGAGCCTATTCATAATTATGCTTCGATTTACGTACAGCGACAACTTTGTGACGCACTGAAAGGAATGGGGCAAGAGAACGATAACTTTGATCATATTGATAAAATTGCACGTCATTGCAACTCCTCTCAACTTAACAGGATGGCTGCGGAACAGGATTGTAAAAAACTCTATACTGCCGCTTATATGTATCGTCAATATCTCGATACAGATGTAAAGAACATCATTATCGAAGCATTTGTCATTCAATTCGGTATAGATTCATTAAGACTCTATATTCCAGAATATGATTTAGAGTTATCTGTCGTTCTTAATGAATCTTCTATACCAGGAGCTCAATATAAATACGACTCTACTATGAACGAAATGAATATTGTTTGGCAAGCAGATAAAGAAGATGATGAAGAAGAAACTGTAATTCAAAAATTGAAATTTTTATCCAGTATTGGCATAAGTATCAATGTTGATATGAAGGTTGTAAGACCGATATTTAAAATCGAAATTTTAAAATTGTAATAAAAAAAAAAAAAATATTACCAACAAACATAAAAAAAGGGCCATTTATTATTTATTTTTTTTTTCCCGCAAATCGTCAAGAAACTTTAAGCACCAAGAGAGGGGAAAGAAACAGTGTCTTGGATGTTAACAGCGGGAGACTTGGTAGATTCCTTACGGCTGTTGTTGTTACCACCGCGACGAGAATTGCTATCACGACCATCACGATCACCGCGACCGCCACGAGCACCACGCACGCCACGACCACCGCGACTACCACCACGTCCACCACGTCCACCACGAGTGTCATCACGACTAGACTTATCTTCAAAACGTTGTTCAATATCAACTAAAACCTTTTGGTTACGAGATTTTTCGGTAGCCTTCTTGGTTGGCTTAGTTTCCTTGGGAGCATAAAAATCAACTTCTTCTTGCTTGGTAAGAGCAACAACACCCTTAAAAGCAGATTCATCAGCATCGTTAGCTTTACGAGCTTCAGGAAGGGAAACCTTTAAAGACTTGTTGGCCTTTTCAGCCAAGTATTCGTCAAGGGTCTTGACTTGTTCTTCTTCTTCAACTGGAGCTGTTGCGTCTTTCTCAGGTGCATCGGGATCAGCAGGATCAAAAGGATCCTTGGCACTAAAGATATGCATGAGTTTATTATTATTATTTCGATATATATATATATATATATATATATATACCCTTCATATTCGGCAGTTCCAGGATGACCCCAGCCTTGGTTTACCTTCTTTTCGGTATCGCTATTTTGCATTAATAATAATAAATCAGCTAGAGTTGATAAAAGTCCCGTACATATAATCACTTACACGATGCCGGTGCCACTGTGACGGTCCAACTGACGGCGAGCACGACTTTCAGTCTTATGGTGACCACTTTCGCGCTTATGTTGAGGAACTTCGCGAGTAGCTATATAGAAGTTTACGATTAGTTGACAGTTGAAAAGAATGAATACATTGAGTCTAAATTCACAAGTGTATGTTATACATGTATATATATATATATATATATATATATTTTGAAAAAAAAAGACTATTTAAGTTGAGTTTCTTTTTTTTGCTAGTCAGACTCTTTTCTCTTTTCTCTTTCGTTTTTTATTTATTTCGTTTTTTTTTTTTCTCTCTTTCCCTCCCTCTCTTTTTTTTTTTTCCTTTTTATTTTATTTTTATATATGTATATTACTGCAATGTGAAAAAAAAAACAAAGGGAATTATTTACCACCACCTGCAGCAGACTTGGCAGAACGCTTTTTATCGGATTTGGGTTCGACCTTTTTTTCTTCCTTGGGAGCGGCAACAGGTTCAGGACGAACGTCACCACTCTCGCTAAGGACAGCGAAAAGGTTTTGAGAGTAGGTGGACATAACTATTTTAAAAAAAATGCGATGGATGGCCTATTCCAAAAGGTTGAAAGTAAAATGGATATCATGGATGTCTTTAAAAAAAACTTATTTAATTTCGCATGAAATTTGTCCGGTCCGAACTTTTTATTTATTCTCTGTTTTTTTGTGGTGACCAACGTTTATAAACGACTTGCCTAATCGAATAATCGTTTAAACTATTGATATCATGCGGAACATTCACGTAACATAATATAAGCGTCTTTTTAACTTGAGAACAAATACGGTTTAATCGTAATAACCAAAGCCAACTTTTTCTTTCTTCAATTTTATCTTGATATAATGGTAAAACGATAGCGGCAAATTCAGCGTGTTTAAAAGCTGGCCCAGATTGATACAAGACTATTACGTACATATTTATCGATTAGTAAATACACACGTATGAATGCATATATATATATATATATATATATATTACCAAAATCTACGCCAAATTTTGAACCATTTTTTGGTACCCAGCCCAGACTTCTGTAAAAATGATATACCACATAATTTACATGAAATGAATCATCTGCCTTACGAAACAATAACCAACAGTCATCAATGGATAATATTGATTTCTATAAAAAGATTTAATAAATGTACATTTAAAATAAAGGGTCCATAGTTATTACCTGATTAGTACTTTTAATCCTTAATGAATTTAATGCGTAAACTAGAAAAAATGCTTCATATAAATCTAATTGAAAACTTTCAACGTTACTGTAATTTGTCAAGGCCAATACTTGGTCAGGTTTCATTAGATTTTGATTATCAACTTGATTTTTTCCTCTTCTTCTTCTTCTTCTTTCTACTGTAATTTCTTCTAACGATGCTTTGTTTTGCTGAATATTTCTTTCAAGCCATGTAGGATCACTCCTTGATAAGTCTCCTTTACCAAAAGACCCTGACTGATGAAGTTTAGTAATGGATGATTGATCATGAATCCAGACAAATCTACCAAATTCCAAAAAAGTTCCCGTTATTTGTGGTTGGCTCTTGAAAATAGAATAATAAAACTCATATAGACTATGTAATAATCTATTACCGTTATAAATGTTCACCGGTAAAGGTGTCAGTACCTTTTTACTTTTAAAGGATTTGTTCATAAAAGGGAAAACAAAAAAACAAAAATTAAATATGGTCACACACGATCGAAATGATATTTTTATTTTCGCGGTAAAAAAAAATAAAAAAAATAGATAACCCCGTAATACGTTGCTTCGACTTGTATGGTATCATTTTACTGTTTAGTGTTTATTTTATAATCCGTTCTAACCCCCTTATTTAGTGTATATACACTGATTGCACGAGATGATCCTTTTGTATCTAATTTCAGGGTACAAAAAAAAAAAAAAAAGAATTAAGAAAAAAAAAAAAAAGAGGATACATTACATTATTTTTTTCTATGATTAGTTAGTAAAGATATAAACTCTATGTATTATGCACTATATGCATAAAGTAAAGTGTAGGACAAGAAGGTTGTAGAAGAATTCGGGCGAAACTTATAAAATTAGGTGACACGATAAAGTTTTATTATGCATTATTTTATGATATTTCAGAATAGTGGCAAAACCTACATTTTTTTTTCTTAACGAAACAATATACAAGAGTACTCAGGAGAGAGCAAGCCACGATGTGTGTACTAATATATACAAATTCATCCCTTTTTTCGCTTTAATTGATGTGAGACATGAAATATGACTAAAGACACTGTTATATTAGTCTCCTTTTATTTCAATCAACCATGTTAAATAGGTTAATAACCATTCTCGTTGCTTCTTGTTGTGTACAATACAACATTCAAGTAAATTGATCATAATAATAGTTTATACTTTATAGTTTATCTTTTTATTTTTGTTTATATTTATTTATTTATTTTGTTTAGACGGAAACTTTTTTTTAAAAAAAGAAAGTAATGATGTTGTATCTCCTTTTACGTATTTATCTGTATTTAATAAATATACGGTTTTATAATATCATCATTTATATGTATAATATAGGCAAGTGAATAATAAGATGAGTGCGCTCGTGCTTCCCTTATATATCCCAGGAATGTGTTGACATAGGGATATAATGCATATAAACATCACATCACATCATCATATTAAATTATTTTTTATTTATTTTTTTGGATGAAATAGAGAGGGAGAAAAGGAGAGAGAAAATGAATAAAGTAAGAATAATAATCATAAATTCGAGTAATAAATCAAGACAATAAGCTTTATTGGCATTTTAATTAGAAACTAACATGAAAAGTGTAAAGTATGATAGTAATAATGATAAAGCTATATTCCCCTAGTAAATAAATAAAAAAAAAGGTAGTTTATCAGTACCGAAATATTTTGAGCGGGATATGCATGGTGCTGACAGTACTTTAAAGCCGATATAAATGTATAAATTATATAGAAGGTTAATAGGCCTATTTTTTTTATATTATTATTACTAAGAATATTATACAGTATCGTCTTGCCTTTCCCCTTTCTTATTTCTTTCGGGACTCCTTAGTATCATATACTCAGTAAAATATCCCTTTATTGGTTTCTAAAAAATAAAAAACTATAGGCATACCTGACAGTACATATATTTGTTTCTTTCTCCTTCTTACAAATAATAATTATTCTCACCCCCCTCGTTGTCATTGTGCCTTCCAAATTTGTTGCAAAGCCCTTTTTTTTTTCTTGTGCGGTTTTGCAGTGTTTTAGGGAAATCTTCGAGACCTGAAATGAAAGGGCTTTTTTAATATACAAAACGTGTATACGCGTGTGTCTTGTTATATTATTCTCGTGTAATAATTTATTTTATAAAGTTCTATCCCGCCGTATATCAAACGCAATCCCCTTATTTTCTCCTTTCTGTGGAATTTTTTACCCCTACTCTTTTTTTTCTCTTGAGTTTATTTTTTATTCTTTTATTTTTTTTAAATGCATATATGTTTAATACACTTAGACGTTTATACGTATTTATATATATTTATTTATTTTTATCCCCTTTGTAAAAAAAAAAAAAAAAAAAAAAAAAAAAAAAAAGCTCCTCTATTTACTATTATGAGATCAATTAATGTATATAAATACAACAATATTTTTAAAATGAAAATAAAAAAAATACAATTTACTTTTTTACTCTTTACTACTTTTCTTCATTATTATGTCACCTGAAATGTTAATGCAACCTTTTGAACAATCATTTACCGTTGTCCCAATTAACAACGGATATTATCACCATAACAACACTATGTCCAATAAACTTATTGACCAAGAAGATGAAAACGCTTATATGATGGGTTATCCTATGATGGAAGGCACTAATTCAAGCGATTTTAGACCAACATTTTACAATCCTTTCGAAATTAAGCACCGCAGACGTACTTCTCGTGCTCAATTAAAGGTTCTTGAAAAATCCTTTTTAGAGAACCCTAAGCCCAATGCCACAGTTCGTCGTATACTTGCTCAGAAGTTAGATATGACACCTCGTGGTGTACAAATTTGGTTCCAAAACAGAAGAGCCAAAGCCAAGCTTCAAAGACGCAAATCTGGTGAAGGTCAACAAGAAGACCACCAAATTCAACAACAACAACATCAACAGCACCAACATCAACATCAACATCATCATCATCAACAGCAACAACAAGACTCTCCCGTTCTTTTCTCACAATTCTTTAACAATCTCAAAGCTTGGGATAATAGTGCAAGATCAATTGCTAACGTAGCTGCTGCATCTTGTATGC
Source organism: Thamnidium elegans (assembly GCA_025201345.1). Lineage (NCBI taxonomy): Eukaryota > Fungi > Mucoromycota > Mucoromycetes > Mucorales > Mucoraceae > Thamnidium > Thamnidium elegans. The sequence goes on along the minus strand of JAIXMG010000001.1, from coordinate 1,538,599 downwards.
TTGATTCAAACACTGACAACAATAATTTATTATTGGACCAACAACAATCTTCTTCTGTCAAAATTGATGAATGGCTTAAATTACCTATTCATCCACTCGCTCCAGTTATTGATAGTTCTGATGACTTTGATTTCTCTTCGTCACCCATCATGAGTTCAGAAGAATGGAGAAGAAAATCTTGCCCTGCTCTCGGTTCTAAATTATCTCAAGAAGATTCTGACTCTTGGTCTACAATGAACAACTATCATGTAAGTTTAATATACCAGGCGAATGATTTATAATACATGTAACTTACTTTATTATTATTTTAATTAGATCGAAAATAATAACAGACGCATGACAGAAGATTTATTACTTTCAACCAATCGTTTCGTACAACCTTATCCAATCATGAAGTCTACTTTAACAAACAACAATAGTGAATGTAATACACCTAAATGGAATGGTACACCTGTAACATCCAGCATGGATTTTTACTCAAATTTAAACTATTCACCAATGTCTCAACAATTGACACCTATGCTTTCTACTGGTTCACCTGTCTCTTCTGTTGATGGAAACTACTATGACTCTTGTTTAGACTTAATAATGTCTTCTGACGCATCATCATCTATGATCTAATTTACTCTCTCTCTCTCTCTCTCTCTCTCTCTTTCTTTCAAGAAATCCATCACAGTATCCTACGTTTTTGCACTTGCACCGATTCTAATATTACATATTCCATCATTTTACATTGCACACACATTCACACACACACACACACACACACACACATTCACACACAGAAATTATTTGCCTACATAGCAATACCCAATTATTATTTTTATTGCTTTAATTCACCCCGTTCTTATGCCTTTCACTTTATAATATACATATTGCATTTCCCTCACTTTTTTTTTTCTTTATGCCTTTTTTTTTTATACATATATTTTACTTCCTTTTTTTTTTTTTAATCCTTTCTTTTTATTTATCATTTCATTTTGTACAAGTTTTTGTTTGTGTACGCGTAGGCAATTGACGCGTACGCTTCTTGAATTACATTCATTTTTCTTTTATTTTATTGTGATTTTTAAAAATAAATAATAAAAAAATAAAATAAAAATATCTACTTCACTTTGGATCTAACATAGAATAAATTATAAGCGGCTTTCGTCTATATAATAAGTAAAAGTGTGTAAAAATAGAAAACTGTTAAAAAGGAGAATAATTATAAAGTATAATTAGCATATTTTTACCACGACTTTGTTTTCATCACATAGAGAAAACCGACTATCATCAAAATAATGCCACTTGTCAGTGTAGCCATCTCTAACACACGCCGTGTCTGAAAAAAAAAGGGGGGGGGATGAGCGATGACATATTATTATTATTTTTTTATGTGCACTTACAATGACCACCCGTTAATGATCCATAATGATTCTATTCGGTACAAGTCTGGTTAGTGCGTGAAAAAAAAAAAAAAAAAAGAGAACGTGTTGAATCGAGATTTTTTTAAATAAAGAAGGAAATTTCGATCTTCTACTTACTGAGACGGCAAAAAGGTTATAAATGAAGGAAGGGCGATCTTGTGGTGGAGAAGGGGTTATAGACATCGGAACATAACCCGATAAATCTAGGCTCCTAAAGCACATAAAAAAAAAGGAGGGTGGGTGGGTGGGGGAAGGGGGGAGATAAAGGTAAGTTATAGTAAATAAGAATGTTAGAATACCGTACCTTATTGGGCATTTCACCATTGTATCTAATTTGTTCCTAAATAATCCATCAATAGAGAATCGCTTTAAGTGAATCAATAGTATATCAGGTAATTTAGTCAAAGTAAGTTGCTTTAGTGCCTTCCTCTTCTTTTTACATTGAGGACATTTCCAGGCGTCTTCTTTATCTAGTACTTCTTCTTTTACAAAGTAATCTAAACATTGGTGTAAAGTCATACTCGTGATTCTTAACTTTTTTGCTGGAATAGGTAATGATAATGACATAAATGCACTATAAGTAGTAGATGTCTAAATATAATAAATAGAAAGATGAGAAAAATAGAGTTTTTTTTTTTTTTTTTTTTTTTGCAAGTGGTAAAATGATATCATACCTGTTTACACGATAAACATGTCAATTTACTTCTATACTGTCCTTGAAATAAACTGACAATAATGCTAGAATTGCTGTGCAAATACTTTTCCCAAGCTAAAGCACTTGCTTGCCAAGTAGGCAGCTTTTCAAACGCTGGTTCATCTACCAATGAAAACTTGTTACTTATTTGTTTCCCAAATGCGGCCGAGTTAAGATCTTCATGCAAGCCATCCAAAATAAATAGCAAAAACTCCTGTGAATCTTGCTGATCGGTGCCCGAGAACCTTGGAGCAAATCTGATCAGTGATTCTCGAAATGTCATGGGGGAAATAAAATTATAACTTTCGCTCCACATCACCCTTAGTAATTCCGCAAAACTCTCCGTCATTATTCCTCCTGTGCCGACTTTATTATTTTGTTTATTAATATGTTGTTTAAATACACCCGCTACACAAATAAAATTATTAAATGTTAGTTTTACGTATATATATATATGTTAAAAAAAAAGAAGCATTTACATATAAAATATCTTGCGAGTGGTGTTGTTCCGCTTAGACATTGTATAATTGAATTCATATAACAAGTATTTCCTAGATTTTTTAACCCAGTTGTTCCCATTGCTACAACAGTCCCTAATTGAGAATAAGAACTCGTCATAGGGCTAGAGTGGATATTATTTGTAGACACATGGTGATAGTCTGTTAAAGTCAATGGCCTATTAATAGGTACGATCGATTCGGTGGAAGAGGGTCGTTGTAGTGGTATATTACTAGTTGATGTAGAAGAAGGTTTATGCTTTGGTGCAGACATAGGCGGAACATCATATAATTTACTAGTTGTTGTTGTAAACCCGTTAAACGGGTTATCAATAAATGTTCTACGTCTATGAAGTTTTGGATAAGAAGGTGGGATAGGACGTAAATCTTGTTGTTTTAAAATTTGAGGGGATTGAAGTTGAACCAAAGGAAACGTATTCTCACTAGTAGGTGAAACCATTTCAGGATATCGAGTCGTAAGCGATTCTTTTCTAGGGGCAGTTGGTAAAGAAGGTTGAGGTATAGATATAGGTAAATATTGATGAGTTGTTGGTTGATAAGACTTTCCTGCAAACTAAAAAAAAAAAACTATGTGAGCCTAAAGTATATATATATATTTATGAAATGTAAGTAGCTTACATAGTCGTATAACGTACGATGCTCATGCTGATCGTTATTACTTTTGAACCAATGTTTCTTTTCTTTGTTTGAAGAGAACTTATATACACCTACTTCTCCTACATATGCTAACCAAGTATCAAAACCACCCATTAGCATCATGGGGGGTCTTTTTAACTGGTATGACTCTAATAAGCTTTTCATACGTAATATTGGAGCATGTGCAGTTTCTAATTTTTTTGAGTTTTGATCATAATACACAATCAAATCAAATCTAGCTCTTTCCGAAAAATACATTTGTTCAGTCGTTGGGTTTTGTAATAAAGAATCTTGAACTTTGGATAAACTACAGGTATTTTAATATTCTATGTAATAAATAACAGTAATAATAGAACTTACTCTTTTTGAAGAACGATGGGATCAATTTGCATAATCCATTTATGCATAATACACCCATTTTTAAATATTTCTCTCGGTCGAATATCTATTAGCAATATACTAGGTGGATTATCGCTTGCTGTAATCCATTTAGCTAATTCGTTGGGCTCAGTTACTAGACGATTAGGAAATACATTGTTTGTCCAATTAGGTAACGGTATCTTTTTATTATCTGTTACGTTATTGGTTAAAGATGATGATCTTGTTGCTGTTATTGGTGAGGATGGCGTAGGGTTCGATATTAAAGGAGGTGTATTGTTATAATTTAATGTATAATGAGGGAAATTGAGTGGATCGTGACTCGGCCTATAAGAATACGAAGCGGCAGACGTCGTTGTTGGACTTATAGGATTCACATTAAAATGTGTATTATTAATCTGCCTTGACATTCTATACCAGTTTTCTATTTTAACTGCCAAGTCTTTTAATAAAGGAATAATTTCTAGGTTCGTTCTCTACATAAATGTTATTAAAACTAGAGTTTATTTCTAGAGATATAATTTACCTGTTTTAATTGTAAATAAACATAATCACTTCTAATGTCATTATATTTGGAGTGGAATTTTATTATTTCCACCATGATGCTAATTAACTATTATGAGTTTCCCTCTTTTTTTTTTCCCCTGGTAAAGTTTTACTAGATAGTTTACCTGCTGCCTCTCATGTAGGAAACATATGTATTTTCTAAGTCGTTACAAAATAAAGCATAATCTCCCTAAGTTAAATTAGTTTACAAAAAAAAAAAAAAAAAAGAATAGTTTATATTCATTACTTGTTCGTAAGACTTGTAAACTAAGTTGACCCACGCTTGAATGTTGTATAACTCTATTTCTGCTTTATTAACCCATGCTCTTTTTCTTAATTCGGCAGTAGTCGAAGTAGGTTGAACTATAGTGTCGGTTTTATATTGTACATTATGAGAAGTAGTGGACATGATGGTTCTCAAAATGAAAAGAAAAAAGAAAACGATCTAATCAATCAAGTTAAAAAAAGAAAGAAAAAACGACAAACTTGGTACACTACACTGGCTTTAAATCGATGCATGACACAAAAAATGAGGGTGAAATCCCATTTTTTTTACCTTTGTCGTTTTCGAACAAGTTTACTGTGTTAAAGGTATAAAAAAAAACACTGAAATTGTTAGGCATTAGTTTAAACCTGCTTTAGTAAAAAAAAAAGGGAGGGGGGCTTTATACTTGCAAAAAAAAAAGAAAACAAGGGATCTGAGAGGGATGTGAGAAATACAGTTCTTACACTTGACTGTATTTTTTTTGGGGGCACATTTGTATAAAACCGTCTTTCTACTGTTAGTTTCCTAATCTTATACAACATTTGTAACAGTTACACCACTTTTCTGGACGTATTATTTATACTTGTCAAACTAGTGAACAACAGCTATAAAGCTCATTTTTTTCTCTATTTAACCATTTTACTCCTTTACAATCCACAGCATTCTTAATTTAAAATTTGGAATTCTTGTTAAAAGAAGCTCAAACTAAGTTATTAATTCAAAATGACAAGTAAAGGTTTGATTGTTTATTTTAGTTTGTAGTAAGCTATTAAAAAAATAGATTCTAAAATTAACTTCAAGCTGTCAAATACCGTTTAGAACAAGGACATAAATCTTAAGGTGGTTCTACAAAATTTAACAGAATTACTAAACATTTAAGAGACAGTGTAGCAGCTATAAGGATATAGACATAGTAGTAGTTGAGAAGCGAGGCCTCTATGATATAAAACGATTGAGCGAATGTCTCAAACCCGTTTTCATAGCATATGTTCCCGAGATCGTCTTGAATTACTCCTTCTATGAGTCTGAAGCCCAATGTGGAATACTTGTATTACTGTGAAACAAAGCCAGTTAAATCTCCCTTTGAAAAAAAAAAAAAGTTGATAGTTTTACATGAATACATTTGAAGAGTATGCTCTCTTTTTATATGAAGCTTTGTGCATTCACAAGCATAAACAAATAAATAAAAGATGCACAGCAAGTAAGAAAACTAGTCAATGTGGCTTGTACCAACCATAAAATTTTTTTCAGTGGTTTGTTTTCTTTTTTTCCCTTCTTTGTCTCTTGCTTATATTTCAAGTATACCCTCTACATGGTGATTCATGATTGCCGTATAACTGAATATATGCCAACACAGTTTGGGCCTTAGCTAATAAATCTCTTCGAAGAGGACTTCCTATTAGGGTGATTACCTAGGGATTAGCACACACCTCGACGTAAGGACCGAGCGGTGAACTGTCACAAGGGGAGCGACGTTCGACTAGGGGGCATTAGCGGGTAACATCACTGCAACAACACAGGTTTGTGATGCATTAGCTCTCAACAGTTATTGCTATCCCACGATTAGTGCAAAAGGTAGTGCGCAACTACTACTGAGACAACGGTTGAAGCCTCAGGCGGATAGACTCGGCGATGCTAGTGTTTCATAGCTTTGGGTGATTTCCAAAGCTAAACATGGACCGTCAACGCATTTTGGTCTCTGTCTGGTTGGCGAAGCTATAAGATAGGGTTCCTCATATTTTAGTTGTGACCAAATAGAGTAGATCGTCCGGTGGTTTACTTAGGTTTTTGTTTCTTCGACGCCCCTAGTTCCAATGAGTTCAGGCTGCCTAGTTCCAATGAGTTCAGGCTGCGAGAAGATTCTCTTTTACTATAAAAAAAGAAGGAACTACACAGAGATGAACCTCCTCGCGGTTAGTTCTGGAAACACTTTTTTACATATAAGAAAGTGGCTAATGCATCTCTTATTATCAATAATAATAATAATAATAAAGTATTACTCTTTAGTTATCTTTAATATTTTAAATAAAATGATGGATGGTGTAGTTGACGATTTTAAATATATTTTATTGAAGAGTTATGAGGTCTATCGTCGTATTCTTCAACCACCAGAAACATCCAAATTTGCACTTGTTAATGACGCTGTAGCAACTGCCGTCAACAAAGATCGGCCTGGAGATATCCAGAGATTTGTCTATTGCCAACTCGTTGCCTTCTAACACGGTTAATGTTTTAGTAACGTCTACTTCTATTAAAATATTACTAAAATAATACCATATCCTACCGATAATTTAACAGGTGGGCTTCGCTCGTAGTGACGAAATATACCACTAACACCAACGGAAATTGTTACCGCTGATATCTCTATCTGAACCAGTGAAGTGTTTTTTTTTTGTATATTTCACTGTTGATGAAATCATTAACACCGGCTCCACTGAGCTCTCCATCCATCTCCAGTCCCCCCTCCTTGAGAAATATACCTAAGCATTGTTTTTTCATCAAACCTAGAAGCAACATCATGAGACGTATTTTGTCTATTTGAGTGAAAAAGTCTGCTTCTAATATTTAAACGTATTGTATCCAGGGCCATCAATTGTCTGTTTCTCGGCCTTACACCTTTTTCTTTCAGGTTCAATACATTTCAGATCAACGTTTTGTTTATTCAACCACTGGCTAAATCTTAAGGGAATTTTTTTTTTGTAGCTGAATTTCCGAATGATATATAGAAGCTAACTTGTAATGTGAGTCAAAAGATAGGGGGGGTTCTTGAGACACGTTCTATTTACACTCTCAGAAAAGAGAGTGTGATGTGTTACTTTGCATGTACCTTTGTAAAGTATTAAACAAAAAAAAAAGGGGGGGGGGAGTCTAATATCTATACGGTATTATAGTTGGAAGGAGTACAATTGAGCAAGAAGTGCTCTTATGCACGGCGGTTGTTTCGAACCGTATCCGTTTGTATGAATATACGCTTGTTTAAAGGATGCACGTATATAAAAAAAAATACTTAGTGGTATACATAGCTAAAAACGAAAAAAGAAAGGAAATAAATACTTCAAAAAATAGGGGGTCTATTAAAGGGTATATTACATAAAAGTACACTTTTCGCTTACGCAGCACACAGTTAGTAATCAATAACAGCCCTTCAGACATCATTTAACCACACAGGGACAAAATAACAGAAAAAGAAATTATGTGTTCATGCAAATCAATCCCGTCAAGTGGGGGTATTTTAGCAAATAGTTATATATATATATATATATTTGTATTATTGATTCAAAGTAGACTAAAAAAGAAGCCTGCTTATATAACGTTGCTAAAATGATATATTAAAAAAGGGCTTATTATTTGAAAATGCAAAATACGAAAACAGTAACGGGAACCCTTGAATTTTACGACTTGAAACCTGTTTAGATAAATACGCTAATACCGATATATGTATTGCTAATCTCCAGTACAAAGATAAGAACTAAATTATATTTGATTACATGATGGAAGATTTTAAATGCTTAAAACGGTTCGGTGAACAGGAGTTTAAGCTAATCTGGTTCTCAGGCTATAACCCCGCAAGCTCGGTCTAAAGGACTTAAAGTGGAACTAGTACAAACACTGACTCATTTTTTTATTTTTTTAAAAAACGACCCGGGATTTTTTTTTTTTTTTAGAATAAATAGAGCTCTGAGTTTTGACATTTTATTCTCTTTTTTTTTACACTACTATTTTAAAAAATAAAATAAAAAATGTCTTCTGGACTTCGTAACGCGTTTAAAACTGCTAAAGAACAAAGTAATTTCGATTTTTTTTTGTTTTTTGTTTTTTGTTTGTTGCTATGTATACTAATAAATTATTATTTATAGATCGTCCCGCTTTTGTTACTTTCCTCACTGCTGGTTACCCTACTCCAAATGAAACCATCGACAGTTTGTTAGCTTTAGAAAGAGGTGGTGTTGATATCATTGAATTAGGTATGTAAACTACTCTTCAATACAATATACACGTTCAATTGTTTCTTACATAATTAAATATTTAGGTATTCCATTCACTGACCCTCTTGCCGACGGACCTACCATTCAATATGCAAGCACGGTAAGTAACCAATAATAACCATACAATGCAAAAAGTGACTCATTCATTTATAATTCTATTGTCGTACAGATCGCTCTTGAACATAAGACCGATATTCAAAAGTGTCTCGAAATTGTTCGTGAAGCTCGTAAGCGTGGATTAAGAGTTCCCATTGTATTCATGGGTTACTATAATCCTATTTTAGCTTATGGTGAAGATAAGATGGTTCGTGATTGTAAGGAAGCTGGTGTTAATGGTTATATTTTGGTCGATTTACCCCCAGAGGAATCTCACGACTTCCGTGGTGTTTGTTACAAGTATGGTTTGTCTTACATTCCTCTTATCGCTCCCTCCACTACCGACGAACGTATCAAGTTACTTGCTACTCTCGCTGATTCTTTCATCTATGTTGTATCTCGTATGGGTGTTACCGGTGCCCGAAACGCTGTCAACACTGAATTACCTCAACTTATCGCTCGTATTAAACAATTTACTCAAGCACCTTTAGCTGTTGGTTTCGGTGTATCTACTCGTGAACATTTCCTTGAAGTTGGTGCTCACGCTGAAGCAGTTGTTGTTGGTTCTAGACTTATTACTGTGATGAAGGAAGCAGTTGAGCAAAAGAAGGATGTTGCTCAAGTTGTACAAGAATATGTTGCTGAAGTTACTGGTCGTAAAGAACCTGTATCTTATGCTGCTACCTCTGCCGACCTTGCTGACCCTGAAGTAAACGATGCTGCTGGCCGTGGTCCTTTCTCTCCTGATGACATCAAGAACTTTTATCAATTGGACACCCGTTTCGGTGGATTTGGTGGTGCCTATGTTCCTGAAGCTCTTGTGGATTGCCTTACCCAACTTGAAACTTGTTTCATCGACGCTTTGGCAGATCCTTCTTTCAAGGAAGAGTTTGAATCTTATTACGATTATATCTCTCGTCCTTCTCAACTTCAATTTGCTAACCGTCTAACTGAATTTGCTGGCGGTGCCAAGATCTGGTTAAAGCGTGAAGATTTAAACCATACTGGTTCTCACAAGATCAATAACGCTGTTGGACAAATTTTGCTTGCTAAGCGTCTTGGTAAGAAGCGTATTATCGCTGAAACTGGTGCTGGTCAGCATGGTGTTGCTACTGCCACTGTTTGTGCCAAGTTTGGTTTGGAATGTGTTGTTTATATGGGTGAAGAGGATTGTCGTCGTCAAGCTCTTAATGTCTTCCGTATGCAAATGTTAGGCGCTACCGTTATTCCTGTTACTAACGGTGCTAGAACTTTAAAGGATGCTATTAACGAAGCTATGCGTGATTGGGTTGCTAATGTTTCTACTACTCATTATCTTGTTGGTTCCGCTATTGGTCCTCATCCTTTCCCCAAGATTGTGCGCGAGTTCCAATCTGTTATTGGTAAGGAAACCAAGCGTCAAATGCTTGAAAAGGCTGGTAAGTTACCTGATGCTGTTGTTGCTTGTGTTGGTGGTGGTTCCAATGCCATTGGTATGTTCCATCCTTTCGTTGATGATAAAACTGTTCGCATTGTTGGTGTTGAAGCTGGCGGTGACGGTATCACTACTGCCAAGCACTCTGCTACTCTTACTTTGGGTAGTCCCGGTGTTCTTCATGGTACTCGTACCTACCTCTTGCAAGATATCAAGGGTCAAATTATCGAAACTCACTCTGTCAGTGCCGGTTTGGATTACCCTGGTGTTGGTCCCGAACATGCTTACTTGAAGGATTGCGGTAGAGCTGAATATCGTGTTGCTGACGATGCTCAATGCTTACATGGTTTCAGAAAGATGACTCAATTAGAAGGTATTATTCCTGCTTTAGAATCTTCTCATGCTATTCATGCTGCTCTTGAATTAGCTGCTGAACTTCCTAAGGATAAGGATATTGTCATTTGTCTTTCTGGTAGAGGTGATAAGGATATGCACACTGTTACTGAAGTCTTGCCCAAGTTGGGCCCCAAGATTGATTGGGATTTAAGATTCTAAACAAAAACAAAAAATATAACAACCATACATACCCCCTCTTCCCTTACTTTCATATAACACACTCACATTTGTACTATAAATTCGTTCGGTAAATAAATCCCCACGTTATAAAATAGCTTATAAACTTCAAAAAAAAAAATCAAATACGGTCTTATCTATTGTTGTCCAATCTAACAATACATTTATATTTATGGGCTATGCATTATTATTTATGTAATAGGGGGTCTTTTTGACTACTGAATGAATTGGATTACTGCAGGAGGGTTGATACTAAAATTGCCATTGAGGACAGTAGCAGATCTTGATAAGAGGAATCGATATAACTCCCTTAATGAGTCGATAAACTAGATGCAAAATTGTACATGTATGTGAGTATCAGGCTAATGACGAAATGGAATAAATATATACAAAACGTACCTTTTCATCTTTAAGACCATTAATAACAGTTATATCGGCCCATTCGATTAAAATGGCTACTTGAGGACCCAACTTTATAAGGATCTTTGGGTCTACAAAGTATTCAGCCAAGAAACGGATCATTTGTTCATGAATTCTGCAATCCCAAGAAACTACCTTTAACAAGAAATCTTCTACGATAACCTTTCTCCATCTCATATCAGCAATGCATTCATACAAGTTACGCTTTGATACAATATCAATCATTGTCTTAATGAAGCTTAAATATGTCTGTCTGTAAATAATTCCTTCTTCTTCAAAGTTAGGTGCTGGCCAAGTGTTAATAATGAGAGGTAAACAGCGAGCTAATGTACTGACATCACCTTCTTGTGTACGATCTACAAGATAATGTACAAATACTTTACGAGCAATATCACTGCGACGCAACATGGCCGTAATGACTTCAATATCAGAATCCTTCATAGGAAAATTTATATCTTTATCCTCATCAATCATGACAGAACAGATCGAATTCCAGTATTTTGACTTTAAGTCTTTATCGAGTTTAGGGATTTTGGCGTTGTGTGCAATAGCGTTAGGTGCGTGCTCTGCTAAATTTAAAAGTTTACCGCTATAATTTGTCAACTCTTCCAAATTCTCGACAACATTATTTTCGACGCTACTTCTTAACCATTTAATAATACAAGAAGCTAAAAAGTTTGAAATCATAGGATCCATCAATACCATAGCAAAATCACTAAAAAAAAAAAAAAAAAAAAAAAAAAAAATTAGTTTTTTGTACATATTTTGCATTATTGCATTTGTCAGGTACATTACCCATAAAGAGGGGTTCCGTTTTTTACATCGTCAAAGCATTCTTTAATTTTTTCGATAATTGTATCATCCATATTTTGATTACGAACACACGTATCTAATGACCACACTAATTGATGACATCTATCCAAGTCAAGTATCTAATAGGGTTTTACACTGTTAAAAAAAAAAAAAAAAAATCTAGGTGACTATCATTATCCACTTACAGGCTCACAATCTAAATCATGGAAATTCATTAAAATGTCAACACGTAATGAACATAAACTAGGATAAGGCGTTGCCTCAAATACAATTCGAATCATCTTCATAAACATCATATAAATCTGTGGATCTTGACCGATTGTATCCATGACTTTAATAACAATAGGATGCGTACGTCTAATATATCATTGTGAGAATAACGAAAAAAAAAGGATATTATTTTAATTACCTTTCTTCAATCATCTCCTGATAACTTTCAGGCCTTAAATTTAATGCTAATGTTTGTAAAGAGCTATCGTGGTGGTAATCGTTTAACAAGTTGATCATTGTCTGCTGAAAGAAATGTTCATCTTGTTTCCAGACACGCTGTTTGATGTTCATTGGGCAGTTGTCAAAAACTGACAAGTTCGACTTTAATCGTTCAATAATTTCTTCACCAATGTATCTTTCAAATTTTTGCAACAAAGCCATGGGAATAGGTTGCATTAAAGGGATATGAATATATGGAAAGGTTTTTTGAAACAGGTCATGAAAGCTATTTTTTTTATATATAAGTATGAACATATACTATTGACGTACAGAGAAAAAAAAATTACTTACTGTTCCAGTTGAAATGAAGGTTGTCGTACATGAGCTACTGTGGCTTTATTTAAAGCATCTAAACAAGCTGTATGAATTTCAAGTCGACTATATCCACAAATATCTAATAAGGGATACATGTCCTCAATCCCTGGAAGGTCAAGACCATAATCTCTTTGAATGGCTCGAATAGCTTCCAAAGGATCACCTGATTGTGATAATAAAACTCTTATTTGTTCTTCTGCAGGTCCAATGAGTAACTTTTTATTTCCTGCCATATTATTATTTTTAGTTTAAAGAAAAAAGTGTTTTTTTTAAGAAAGAAAAAAACCAAACACGAAAAAATAAAGACTGTTCTGTGACGCTTTTTTTTTTATTTTATTTATTTGTAAAGTATGGTCAATGCTTTATTAATGGTTAAATGGGTACCGAAGAGAGGAATTCATCTGTTGTCTTAATTGAATGGAATGAAGTAACTTGCAATACTCTGGATTTTGCTTCAAACTATCTATTATATATATGTATATATATATTTAAGTTCATAGTATATATATATATATATGTATATATATGGATGCTACTTACTAGAAGAAACTATAGTACCTGATACGCCATACATTCTTTCGATATACCAACAAGTCAAGTTTCCAATGAGTTCAAAATCTTTACCGAGGAACAAAGCAGGGTTTAGAGTACCATCTTGTCTAGATAATTTAGTGTTTAATAATGGGCCAGGATGATGAATGGTTTTTCCTTATTTAGAAAAAGTTAATATAGAGATTAAAATGTCGTATTATCTTTTTTGTTTACCAGATATAAAATCTAGCCAAGCTGTATGCCAGTCTTTTTGAATAATATGCGTAGTTGAGTTTCTAAACTGTATTCTAAAAATATCAGATTCAACCTCTTGTCTACGTTTAGTAATGAGTTGATTATCCGTTTCCTGAGTAACTGAGCCTAATTTTTTAGTTAATTTTTTCATGATGTAACTTTCAGATTTTGAGCCTTGTTTAGTATCACTATGAAAATAGTCAAACCCAATCTACAGCGATAATTTAATTGTATTATATTACACACACGCACGTTTTTTTTTTTTAACTTACAGTTTTTACGCAATGGTTGCACCATAATTCCATCATGTGTAACAAGGATAGTTTTAAAATTATACTGTGCTTATCTGTCGCATAGTGATCGGTGTCATATGCACCTTCTCCTACATACAAATCATTATTATGCTACTTATCTAGCTTATATTATATATCTAATTACCGAAAAAGTCGCATGAACTATCCAAACAAACGATTTGATTATTCTTTAAATGAGACCATATCAATTGCTTTTTTGATTGAATAAAGGATGAATCCAACATGTTGGTGTTTAAATGAGGACACATATTTGATAGTTCTCCTGAACAAAATAATTCTTTCCAAGTAACATTTGGATGACAGTAATTAATTCCATTTAATTCACAAAGGTGTTTCCAAAATGAAGGATGTTGTGCTCTGTAGTATAAAGCAGAACTAGATTGAATAAAACATAATATATCTTTGCTATTTAAAGCTGAAGATATCTTATCAATTATTTCCATAGGAAAAAACTCCATTGTAATAATAATAATAATAAAAAGAAAAAGATAAGGAAAGAAAGAAAAGTTTATACAAGTAAGTCCTTTTTTTTCTTTCTTTTTAATACATACATATTACAATAACAAGTGATGTATGTATACAAAGCGGGTATTGAATGAATAAATGATTGATAAATGGTTCCTGAAATCTTTCCCGCCTATATTTTTTTTTTGCAATTTCAAGGCCCCATTTTTCGATCATTTTTTGAACTCAATTTTTTTTTTTTTTTTGGTTAAGAAAAAAAGAGGGAAATTTTTTTTTCCCCTTTTTATTTTCACTCCTTTTCTCTCTCTATCATTTTTTTTTTACTAGTATTATTTAAATAAACATGCCAGCCATAACTCCAACATCAAATCAACATAAAAAATCACGCTCAACGAAACCTAAATTATTTCAATGTACTGGATTCGGTACATGTCAAATGGTTTTTACTCGTTCAGAACATTTGGCAAGACATACTCGGTATGTGTGTGTGTGTGTGTGTGTGTGTGTGTGTGTGTGTTATATTAATAAATAAAAATGGTATGACTAATTTTTTTTTTTAAATAAATACAGTAAACATACTGGTGAAAAACCATTCCTTTGTGTAGTACCTGGTTGCGATAGAAGTTTTAGCAGATTTGACAATATGATACAACACACCCAAACACATAAAGCTACGCGTAGTAAATCTCCTTCACCAACAATATCATCTTCTTCATCTGTTACATCAATAGCATCTTCATCAAATAATAGTATATATGAACCAGAATGTACTCCCGAATTTATTATTCAACAACAACATCATCCACAACAACAACAACAACAACAACAACAACAACAACAACAAGAGCAACAACAACAACAACAACAACAGCAGCAGGCTGATTCTTCTGATGAAGAAAGTTCAATTAATATACCAATATTAAAAGAATTACACTTAACTCAAGATGAATTTGAAGCACTTCAAGGCTTTGGAAGATTTAAACATACACCAATCTTTATTGACTCTTTCCGAGATTTAGCTTCTGTTGTTTACATTGAACCAAATCCAGTTCGCAACTATATCATTTCACCTACCACCAATGATTCATAAAGAAAGAAAGAAAAGAAAAAAAAGGAGAGAATAAAAGCTTCATTATTTTTATTATTACAATTATTATTATCATTACACTTACACTTTTTTTTTCTTTCTTTTTACGCACGCACATATTCTTTCTCTTTTTTTCATAACTTCATTAAACAAACTTTTTTCTTTACTGGGAAAAAACAAAAAAAAATTTCCTGTCATTAAAAGAAAATTTTTTTAAAGAGTTCCAGACCCCGATAAAAAAGACTTTTTTTTTTTTTTTTTTTTTTTTTGATCTGTAAACAACTTTTTGATAAAACTGAATCTGCTGTGTTTGTTATTTTAACTCAATTAATTTTTCTATAATGTTATTTACTCTTTCAAGTAGAAAGACATTTTTTTTTTCAATCAAACAATAAAAAGTAAGCGGCTAAAGTTGTTGACTCAAGATATCATCATGACATCGTGTTTTGCGTAGCCATAACTACTTTCGTCTTTAAACTCAGATTACTCCAACTTAAAAAAGAAAAAAGAAAAACGATTGCACGTATAAAAACAAAAAAAAAAGGAACGCGTCAGGTCCGTGCTTACTTTTATTATACTTGGAACGACATTATACACAAGCATTACGATATAAATATATACATATATACACTTTTATCTCTGTATTAATCAGAAGAAACTAAAAAAAAAAAAAAAAAAGAGATAGAGAGAGAGAGAGAATGTACGTGCGTGTGAGTATATACAACTTGCAAACCGGTTAATCTCTTGATGTTCAACTAGAAATCGTACAACATAAAACAAATACTAGATTTTTTTGTTGTTGTAGTCACGAAACGAATTATGATCTAGTTTTACGCCATAAATTTATAGTGCCTGAAAATGGCTGAATATTTTTCCTTTTTTTTTTAAAAAAAAAAAATGTGACCCCCATGATTGGTAAACAATTACAATAGAATACAGTATTAAAAAAAAATTCTACAAGGGAGAAAGACCCCCCAGTAACAGAATCCAAGTTTACAAAATATGTTATATATACTTCTCCACTGTCTTTAATGTATTTAGTCTGTATATGTATTTATCAATTACAGTTTACAGAGCTTCACCAGCACATTGTTAGTGTGTCATCTTGCTTCTGTACGTTGATGATGACAAATCTGCCATTTACCTAAAACTTTTTTATAGAATTACAGAAGTGAAATTAACAAGGCGCAGGCTGTATTTATAGATTCTATAGTACTTGAACCAATAATAACCAAAAGAACCAAAAAAATCGGTCAATTAATATGAAAAAAAAGGGGGGGGGAAGAACAGCTTTACAGTGCAATAAATACACTGCCCCGCTTAGATTAAAAAAATCGGTTTTTGGTTCAAAAACGGTTAGACACAATTTATTTTTAAAAAAAAAGAAGGATAACAGAATATATATTTGTCAACGGAAACCAAGTAAAAAAGAGCTTTTTTTTTAAAAAAAAAAGAAAAGAAAAAAAAGGTACACAGTCTAAATGAAATAGTCAAGTAAAGTTATCGAACGATACATACATATTGTTTGAACAGTAAAAAGATGAATCACTTCTGACGATGCAACTATAAATTTGTTTGTGGTAGTACTAATATACACATCGGTAGATAATTGTCAATAATGGTGCCACTTTTTTTTTGTGGCTGACTACATATAACGAATACAGACATATCTTCTCCATATAGCAACGGCATTAATTATATCATTTAATGAAAATAGTTCCAAATAACCCGTCTTTCGGAATGCTTCTGCCATTTATTGTTTTTCCTAAAATCTAGTTTTCGAAAAAAACATGAAACTAGCTTGATTGTAATTATCGATATCATAGCGAATAAGCCTTTGCTTTGGGAACAAATATGCAACAAAGATCTTTTTTTTTTGTTTCACAAAAAAAATACTTTTAGATACTAATCAATAACAAAAAAAAAAGGGTTTATAGCATGTCATTAGCAAAAAAAAAAAAAAAAAAAAAAAAAGTGTATTTTTCAGTCGCACAGGATTTTTGATTATTCCAGATAAATTGACGTTGGTGCACAGAAGTTCTTTTTTAGCTCGCATAAAATACTATAAAGTTTAATTTGAGGATAGCAACGTATAGGCCCAAACAATAAAGAGATCAGTTTTGCTAAAAAGTGATTTTTATATAAATCGGAGGCGCAAAAAAAAAAAAAAAAAAAAAAGGCTGGGTCGATGTCATCAGTTTTATTTTATTTTTGCTTTTTTCCAGTCAATTTTATTTTACTTTTTCTTCTTGAGTAAAGCAGATTTATTTCATACAAAAAAATGACTCCTGTTGTGATCACCAATCCAAAAGTTTATACTGTACCAGACATAGATTCTGATTCTGAACCTGAAGATTACTATCGTCCTCCAAACAGGTAAAGAAGAAAAAATAATAATAATGAGAAATGTTTTTGACTTGAAAAAATATAGAGCAAAACATTATAGGTCAGAAGAACAAGAAAAGAATTTGATAAGATTAGGATGCTATTATAATCCTCTGGAAGAATACAAACGTACATACATTTTACAGAATCCAGTAAAGTTTATACAGCAGCATATAATACGCGTGAAATAACAACATGCTAATCACTTTTTTTTTTTTTTTTTCTTAAATAGAAATGTTTTGATCAACAGTACGATATTAAATTACAACAGCATCAATTAAAAGTTGAGAAAGAACGAGAAATGTTTTTGGAAAAGTTACGAAAAAAAAAGGAAGAAGATAAAAAGAAGTACGATTCCATCATGTCGGAATTATCAAACTTAACGTAAGATTCCCTTTTTTCTCTCTTACATGTATAATAAAACTGATTGATTTCATTATAGGTTAGATGAAAAAAAGTTGGACAAAGAGTTTCAAGAAGAATTAGCAAAGCAAAGAAAATCAGTTGAGGAAGCAATTGCATATGATAGGAAGATAAGGGAAACAGAAACAGCAGAAGCGAGATCAAAGGCTGAAAAGGAACAAAAAGAATTAGAACAGGAAGAACTCAAAAAGAAGGAAAATGAAAAGTTAAAGAAAATGGTAAGATTCTTTTAGCTTGCAAAGAAAACAAAAATATTAATTGGTATCTTTAGAAAGAATCAAATGCGACGTCTTTAAGTGGACTAGAAGAATTTAAGAAATATTATGCAAAGATTGAACATTATAAGGTTGCTTTTAAACCAAAAATGGACGACGCGGCTTTTAGTAAGGCATGGTTCATTAAAAAGAAGGGTATTAAACGTACAATCTCTCAATTAACATCAAATCATGAGTTTATTTTTACCAAGGTACAATATATATTATTATTATTATTATTATTTTCTAACAAGTATATAGTATAAGGAAATATATGCTCTATTAATGAATATTAAGCAAGAATCGAACGATGCGTTTGAAGTCACTTTAAACTATCTTTCCAAAGAAATTTTGCGTCAAGTTGAGGTAGATGTCTCTAACAAACCCTACTGTGCCTACATCTTCGCTAGATTTACGTATATGATCTGTAGCTCTATACCCGAATTCACTGACTATCTTTTAGGTCGTTTATACAAACGTTGTCCGTATATTGTTCCTCAATTCCACGATGATGATCCAGTAAGTACACTTTTTATTTTTTTAAATGTGTGTTAACTTTTTTTTTTTTTTTTTTTTTTCTGTGATGCGTAGACTCTTTCTAAGAAAGAAATGCAAAAAAGACTTCGATACACTTATTCTGATAAACAAGAAAAAGTGGGCGAAACATTTTTACTACACGCAGAAAGAAACAAAGGGTTTATTATGTTCTATGTTGCTTTATGCTCAACGATACCTGATCCAGGTCACCCTCAAAATCCATTCTCGATCAAAAGTGTTTGGATTTATTTGGCTCGTCTCTTAAATATGTCGTTACGCCCGATCTCACCGTTCCTCGTTGGCGGTGTGCTCAACATCGCTGGTAAAGGTTTGTTGGATAATTATCCAAATCAAGCGCCAAAGCTCTTTAGATTGCTTCAGGATACTGTATTACCTCTTATGTTAGCTGAACGTACTAACGATAGCAATAGTGCTATTATTAGCGTGGGTAACTTCCTTAGTACTTATTTTGAGAAGGGTGTCGCAGAGATTATATCGGAAACCCCTCCTGAGAGTCAAAACATTGTAAAGAAAAATTTTTATTGATTTTTCTACAAAAAATATATAAATTCACATTATTATTATCAAGAACAATCTCATTTTTAGTAATAATAAACAAAGTTTTTATGAAGATTATGCCCTTTTTTTTTTGGTAGGGGTACCTAACTACGGGTACTTTTTTGAAATAATTGCTTGATTAAAAAATATAGTGTACCTTTTTTTTAAGCGAATCAAAGTATTGAGCTGGTAATTTAAACCATAGTGCAATGTCGGTTTTTTAACTACTTTGGACAGGTTCCACCACCTTGACTAAAAAAAACTTGGTTTATTTAATTCGACGTCTCTTTCTTAAAAGAAGAAGATAGGCTTTATCGTTTTACCAAACTATAAATAACTGACACTGGCACTCGATATTTTTTTATTGTGCGCTTTTTTTTTCAGTAACAATGTAAGATACACATTCTCTTGTTTAGTAAGTTGCCCCCTCCTCCTACAAAAAATAATAATAAATAAACAGAGAGAGATCTATGAAACATTTTAGGCTTTACAAAGAAGAAGGTCTACAGACATAAAAAAAAAAAAGAGAGAGAATGAGCATATCACACAGTGTGTTTTAACTAATAAACAATACGTAATTTATTTATTTTGTGTGATACACGCGCTGATCACCTCCCAATTAAAGTTTTTATTTATTTATAAATCTGCTGACCCTATCGCATGTGTTCAAACCAAATAATTTAATAATCGAAGGAAAGAAGAGGCATTTCTTTTTGATTTAAAGTGTGTACTATGTAACTATAACAGAAATAAGGTTCTTTTATATATATATATACATTAGGTAATAATAAAGTTGCTCAAACAAAAATTGTTACAGTGGATATAAGGCAATACGGTCCATATATCCCGCTAATTTTTTTTTTATCGTGTTTTTTCCCTAATACGGGTTTTTATTCAAGACTTGTCAGTGATAAAACGTTGACGCGTCCAATTGGCAAGTAAATTTCCGGTATACGGACCGTGTACGCCTTTGATATAAAGATGTTGCACACATACTGTAAGGTACAAGACCCAAAATTAAACTAATTTTTTTAGTCTAACACGTTTTTTTCTGCTTATTTATATGTATGTATTATATATCGCGTACTATAATAATAATAATAATAAAAAGTTTCAAAGTCTGTCCTTAAGCACCCCGCCACCGTCTTGGCAAAGTAAAAATTTTTTTTTTTTTTTTTTTTTTTTGGTGAGTAATGGTTACATGATAATTTAACTGGCATATACATTTTCTTTTTGTAATTATTATAACATTTTATATATATGAATATATATATAAATTATTATTATTATATATTATATTAACTCGAAAAACATTCCGTACTAGTAGTATGTATTACCCTTATGACTATTTTATGCCTGCAATGAAGAAAAAGTTTTTAGTGTTGCGACTGTAACACAAATAATGAGTTATTTACAAACCTCTTTTCATGTTATAGTTTATTTTTTGAACCGTCGCCATCTACATCTACCGTCGCGTAACATATCACACCTATTTCTGCCTCCGTAAAATTCCTCACGGCCTTGAAATGAGTTACCTTTTTTAAAGCAAATACCCGCTGATCCTCGTCAAACCTACGAAATGATTTTTTCTTCAATTTCTGAATATTAAACGTAATATATGGATAACGCGTCTTTTTTTTTTTTTTTTTTTTTTTTTTGATAGTAAAGACTGCTTTCGTATTGGTCTGCCATATTCTGTAAGTCAGTCTCCGTGGGATTCGTATCTAACGATCTCATGATGGAAACTAAGTTCTGAGGCGTCAATTATCCCCACTGTTATTTTTATCAAAAAGCAAAAATGCCTCTCATGTTTCCTCAATCATCATTTGATCAGATACTGTCTGTTGTTTTTTTTTTCTTTTTTTAAAAAAAAGGTTAGTTTGCATTTGGCAATTGATCGTGGCGCATTAAATCCCCCACTCCAAAAAAAAAAAAAAAAAAAAAAAAAAAAAAAAAAAAAAAAAAGTCTCTATAATGTTAAACATGGGCATATTTGTTTATAAAAAATGTGTCATGTAATAACAAAAAAATAATGTACGCATAATAGTAATATTGATTTAATGAAAAAAAAAAAAAAAAAAAAGAAATAAAAATAATAAAAAAACAAAAAAACAAAAAAAAAGAAAAAAAGAAAAAGGCATGTATTTACAATAATAATAAGGTTATTAGAAAGAAATGAAATTGTTGTTGTTGTTGTTGTTGTTGTTACTTTTGCTATAAATTGAAGACAAATCTTCCTCATCAGAACCATAACAAGAAGAAGAAGCAGAAGAAGAAGGGTTCATCATGAGACCAGAATAAGGATCAGTCCCTAAAAAGAAATTACCGGGATGCACCAGGCAACCAGGACACGTACATTGATTTCCACAATAACAGGTAACGATACGAGTAGTAGTCTTTTGCTGAGTTTGATCATCTTCCAACATCATCAGCATGGAATTATTGTTATTACTTGTATCATTTGAAGTATTCGTTAAAGGAGTGATGGTAATCACCACAGATTCACCACCTAATGCACCCATGGGTTTACAACACTTGGAACGAGGAACAAAACTACCACAATGAGAAGAAGGAGAATTGAGCGTGGGCAACACAGGAGTACTCATCTTTTTCGTATTAGGTATAGTGGAAGAACAAGTTGCGGCAGTTACATGACTTGAATAAGATGAGGATGATACAGAAGGTAGTGAAACATCGTCATCATCTTCTTTTTGAAGAACGTTATTTAAAATAGCTGTTAATTCATCTGCATTAGCCAAATCACCAATAAAACCATGGTTACTGGAAGAAAGAATCTCTAATTGTTCAGTAAGATAATCAAATTGAATATCCATGGGATCATTAGATATTGCAGCAGCAGTAGTGGGTGCAGAAGAAGAAGCAGCAGTTGAAGAAGAAGAAGAAATACGATGAGGTGAAACAGCAGAAGAAGGTGGAGTTGATAAACTATAATCATTTAAAGTATCAATAGTTAAAACTGAATCCACAAGAGCATTTACAGGTAATCTAGTACTATTACTATAATTTGTAGGAGTAACACTAGTTGAATTTGCAGCGATAGTACGTTTTTGATTTGTTGAACGACGTCTTCTAATACGAGGTTGACCATCTAAAAACCTTTGAGTGGAAGTTGGTTTATGAAATATAAAACCAAGGTGTTGAAGATTATTATTGGTGGTATCTTGATCATCATCATCATCATTATCATCCATCATCATATCAGTAAATAAGTTTGTATTTGTTGAACAAGTCTCTAAAGGCAAATCAATTTGATTGGCTGAAGGAGAAGTGATCAACGCCCAAGAGTAGGACAACTGTTCTTCTTTTACAAGTGAAGGTGCAGTAGGACAAAGTGGCGCTAATAAAGATGAGGAGTCTTGTGTAACATTCATCTGAGTAGGAGACTCTTGAGTAACATTGGATTTTTGAAGATAAGTAGTTTTTGGTGATTGAATAGAAGTAGTATTAGTTGTAGTAGTTGTAGTAGTAGTTGTAGTAGTAGTAGTATTAGGACATGTACATTGTTGTCCATGTTTATTAACACCAACAGTCATATTATTATTATCTTTGCATTTATCTTCACTATTACGATAAATTAAAATTGGTTTTTCTGCAGCAGCATTAACTATAATTTTTTTTTTTAATTTTTTGAGTGTAGAATATATGTATATAAACGTTACCTTTTTTATCACTACATGCACATTTAATATGTACTTGTTTTGTCTTTCGAAGATCTCTACAAAACGTACATTGAGTGACAGGACGACCTTTTTTACGAATTTCAAATAAAGGACGATCAACGTGACTACAGTGAGAAGAACGATGACCCTATTATATATGTATATATTTAGTAGTGCATACACATTAAAAAAATTTTTTTTTTGACTTTTAAAACTAACCTTGATGCATGTAGAACAAGCATATTTTAAACCGTTGATATACATTTTCTTGTTGTTTTTTTTAAAAAAAAATAGAATAAATTTTGTGTGTGTGTGTGTGTGTGTGTGTGTGTGTGTGTGTACGTGTGTGTGTGTGTACGTGAGTGTGTGTGTGTGTGTGTGTGTGTGAGGGTTAATAAATAATAATAAAAAAAAAAGAGGGGGGAAGGACAAAGATGTGTTTTTTTTTAAGGATTTTTTTTATACAAGTGAATTGATAATAGCTATAAAAACTATTTTGAAATAAGGATACAAACAAAGTATCAAAAACTACTCCGATAATTATAATTACACTTTTGGAGACGCAAAGAAATCATACCAATATTGAGGGAAGTAGGGTATAAGGATGAGTTTGGTTATAACCAACACAGTGTAAAAAAAAAGGGGGGGGGAATTATATATAAAAAAAAAGGCCTTGTTTTATATATTTATATAAAAAAAAAGAAATAATAATAATAATAGGTTAAATTAACTAATAAAAAAAAAAGTGGAAAAAAGGTATTTAAGAAAGAGAAAAAAAGAAAGAGAAAAAAAGAAAAAAAAAAGGGGAAATAAATACCTAAAATCAAGGGAGATTTCCACATTTTTTAACTTTGATCTCCCCCTCTTTATTATTATTTATACATCACCCAAAAAGAAATTTTTTTTATCTTTTTTTTAAACGGAGTGACAACAAAAAAACTTGAAATAAAAAAATGTCGCACTTTTAAAAAGGTTTAAGCCTATACTCTCTCCTTGAACTTACTTTTTATCTTCTTCTGTCTTAAGTCCATATTAAGCCTCATGACCACCACCACCAACATCATCATCATCATCATCATCATCATCATCATCATCATCATCATCAGCATTTATTAGGTTTTTTTTATTTTATTTTTACTGTTGCAATTATATATTTTATTTGTGTTTCTTTTTAATACTGAAATAAATGCCTCATTTTTTTTAAAAAAAAAAAATTATTTGTGACTGCCTGTCAAAAATATAAAAAAAGAAGAAAATTGAAAATGATTGGCTGAAAAAACACACCCAAACTTGAGAAAAGTGGAAGAGATATTATTGGTTGATCCTTTTTTCTTTTTTGCCCAACTAAAAAAAAAAAAAAAAACCATTTTTTCTTCCTTTTAAACTATACTCTTCTTTTTTTTTTTTCTTTTTAATGACGTTACTTTATACATTACAATTTGTGTTGTTAAATATATCTAGTATTATTCAGTGGCTATTATTTATACTCGGTTTAATACTTGTAATCATACCATTGTACCATACTTTAGCTAGCAATTCAACTACCTTTTTAAAAGCATCACAAGCTTGTAAAGCAAGATTAGGCATGCATCGTTTTATCAACCTTTACTATACCAATAAAAACAACAATACAGCACTTCTAGGTGGTGCTGCATCACCATCGTCCGCTAATGTCGTAACTTGTGAGGCGAATACAAAACTGGATACTTGCGTATGTCTATTGTCTAACAATCATGATAAATCATCATCATATCATCGACCATTACTAGTATCAGGTTTAGTCAATACCGGCAACTCTTGTTTTTTAAACTCGGTTTTACAGGTAAACCTAAAGAACTCGCTATTGATCAATGTTTATTTATTTTTTTTTCTTCTTAAAAATAGTCGTTATCTTCTTTGCCGAAACTTCAAGAATATTTAAATAGTGTTGATAAGTTACCTACATCAATGGAATTACCAGTGACAAGATCATTATTAAAGACACTAAAGTTATTAACAGTACCATCCAATCACTCATTTCGACCTACAGAACTTGTTTCTGCCATGTCGTCGAATCGTCGTGTTATCAACAGAGAGCAACAAGATGCACAAGAGTTATTTCAGTTAATATCTGGTGAACTAGATAATGAGAATCAGATGACTAAAAAGAAGCAAGGTTTTCGAGACTTGCTATTTTCTACTGCTGTAAAGAAACGAACTGTTGAAAGTCCCTTTACTGGATTATTAGCAAATAGATTATCATGTATTCAATGTGGATATACAGTGAGTAGGAATGAAAATATATGTATATAGGTATGCTTGCTAATTTTTTATTTTTTTTGTATTAGGAAGCTATTCGCCACTTTTCCTTTAACAACGTGCAATTAACTCTCCCTAATGCAGTAAGTTAATCCTACTAGTTAAAATAATTTCATTATTGTTTATTCGTTATTATTATTTAGGATGCAACAACGTTGGATGATTGTTTAAAGCAGTTAACAACCATGGAATACTTGAACGATGTTACCTGCAGAAAATGTTCACTGATAGATACAGTGGAAAAATTAACAGATGAAATCAGTTTATTACAATCCTCGCAAAAAATCGAAAAATTACATTGCCTTGAAAAGATTAAACAGGATGTTGAGCACAGACTTGATGTGGGCAGAATAGCAGAGGAAAGTCACGATGACAGTAGATTAAAGGGGTTTTTATCTAAAGTCTGTCGTGCATCAAGTAAACAAGCCATGTTTGCTAAACCTCCAAAAGTTCTTTGTTTGCATATTGCTCGGTCTAGTTATTTACCAACTGGTGAAATTTATAAAAACACTTGTCAGATACAGTTTCCACAATTATTGGATTTAGCTCCTTACTGTACAACCGGTACTTTAAATACGCAACCTCTATCACCTATTTCAATAGATAATACAACCAGTAGTAGTAGTAATAGTAGTAGTAGTAGTGTAAGGTACAGGTTAATGAGTACCATCGTTCATTTTGGAAGTCATAACTTTGGTCATTTTATTGCTTACAAGAGACGTTTGGTTGCAGAAAAATGTAATTGCGATGCATGTACCGACGACGTAATTTCGCTAACACATCATGATTCAGACTGGTTCAAGATTTCGGATGAAAGAGTGGATACGTGTACTGTAGATGAAGTATTATCGGCTAATCCATATATGCTATTATACGAATTGATTGATGATGATATTTCGGATAACGTGACCCCAACAACACAAAATATATCTACGATGCACGTAAACCATCAAATGATACAGCAACAAGTAGTAGAAGAGTCAGAGGAGTCAGAAGAAGACGAAGATTGTATTTCTCATAGTATACCAAATGCTCCTCCTTCTTCTCCATTATTATTACCTTTACAATTATCTTCTTGTTCTTCGGCTTATCCACTGACACAACCAAAAAGACGTCGAGATAGCACCAAAAACTCTTGGGCTCAGACACCTGTAGCCATTTATTAATCATTTATACATATTTTACCTCTCCCCCCTCCCTTTTTTTTTTTTTTTTTTTTTTTTTACTATACATATTATATATATTGTTTAATCCGCATTAATTATAATAGATTTGTGTGGGAAATATAAAAGAGCAGGGGGGGAAAATCATGTGTGTTTAGTTTGGTAATCTCAATTCAATCGCATTTGGCTGGTTTATTATTTTATTTTAAATACTACTTTTTTTTTTTTATTATTATAATTTTTCTTTTTTTTTTTACCCACCCTTTCTTTTCTTTTTTTTTTATATATAAAAATCATGCCTGAAGGATATTCTGTTGACGTATCAAAGGCTGCTGGCCATGTTTTTCCTGCAGAAGTTGTAAGTTGTTTCTGTATGGAAAAAAAAAAAAATGCTAAACAAACTAGAAATTAATACGCGTAAAAAAAAAAAAAAAAAAAAAAAATAGATTCGTTGTACAAGACGTGATTACTTGATGTATGCTTTAGCCGTCGGTGTTCCTGAAACTGAACTTCAATGGTTATATGAATTAGGTAAATTATACAAAAAAAAAGCAAACAAACAAAAACTAAACTTATTAAAATAGATGTCGATTTTGGACCATTACCTACATATCCTATCAGTTTACTTGTCAAAAGTGATCATTGGGATGTGAACGTATTTATGGAAAGATGGACATCTGGTGGTCCTATACCCGGTATGCCTGAGTATGATTTCAATAAAATCGTTCATGGTGAACAAGGATATGAAGTCATCAATCCTTTCCCTGAGGAAGGTGGTGCTTTTAAATTGATCAAGACCTGTGTCGGTGTTTATGATAAAGGCTCCGGTATGGTCGTTCATTCTGCTGTAGATATTTATGGTGAACATGATAATGTTCATTATAGTCGTTTAGACACTAAAATGTTTGTTCGCGGCTATGGTGGTTGGAATGTAATTATATTATAAATGTAAAAAAAAAGATATATATTTACCTTTATAGAATAATAGGGTCCTAAAGGTCCAAAGGCTGTTGCTTATGTTCCACCCGCTGGACGTGAACCTGATGCTATTGACGTGTTTCATACTCAGGAAAATCAAGCACTTTTGTTCCGTTTATCAGGGTATGTACTACGGAGTAATTAAATCTAGACCGCACTAACAATTTTATTTATTTAGTGACTATAACCCTTTACATGCTGATATAAATTTGGCTCCCACTGTAGGTTTCCATAAGCCTATTTTACACGGTCTTTGTACCTACGGTAAATGCGGACACGCCGTTTTAAAGCATTTCGGTAACAACGAACGTGTTCGATTCAAGTCTATTAATGCCAGATTTGCTCAACCTGTATTCCCCGGAGAAACAGTTGAAGTATTGATGTGGAAAGCCTCTAGCAATGATCCTAAATGTGATGGCATTATTTTCCAAGCTCGTGTTAAAGAAAGAAATGTTCTTGTAATTACGAATGGTTATGCTACTATCTATAAAGAAGATAGTAATGAAGCCAAGTTATAATAAAATAAAGAAATGTTATATGTTTATTATTGTTGTGTGTGTGTGTGTGTATATACGTTGGGTATTACGGATTTTTTTTATATATATATTTTTTTATACATAAATTATTTAGATTCTTTATCAGACTCTTCATCAACTTCCAAAAGGTCATCACTATGGTCACCAATCTTTAATTTGTTGATAGCGGCAACAGCAGTGAAAATAGATTTAAGAGTTCTACGACTGTTGAAACCCTTGCGAACATTAGGAGCCAAGTCAATATCCTTGTTTTCATCACTGACAATCCAAACGTCCATTAATGCTTCTTCAGCAGTAACACGTTCCTTGGGATCATATGTAAGAAGTCTATTGATCAAGTTCTTGGCTATTTAACTGTGTTAATAATCTCTTTCTCTATTTTATAATTGTTATTATTTACCTTCAGGTGAAATATCGCCCCAATATTCATCTTCAAAATCATATCTTCCCTTCATAATACAATCAAATAATTCGTTTTGGTCTTCACCGTAGAAGGGAGTATAGCCACTCAAGAGGGTATACTACATTAAAAATAATAATTTAGAAACCCCTATAACAATTTCTCTCTCTCTCTCTCTCTCTCTCTCTCTCTTACCATGATAACACCAACACTCCAGATATCAACTGGCTTACCATGACCGGAGCCTAAAAGAACTTCGGGAGCAACATAACCAGGTGTACCACAAGCAGTTGTAAGAATTTCATTGTTATTCTTGAGAAGCTTGGAAAGACCAAAATCAGTAATCAATAAGTCTGCATCTTCTTCAGGTGTTTTAAAGAGTAACTGTTACATAAGGTAAGTAAAAAAAAAATTGACACATATATATATAAAAAAAGGTACACATTACGTTTTCGGGCTTAATATCTCGGTGAACAATCTAATTTAGTTTACAATAATGTTAAAGCAGAGATTAAAAATAGATTTTTTTTTTTGACTTACGCCTTCAGAGTGCAAGTAAACTAAACCTTCCAACATTTGACGAACAAGGTCAGCAGCAGTGGCTTCAGTATAAGTACCTCTTTCAACAATACGTTGGAAGAGTTCTCCACCAGTACAAAGATCGGTAACGATATAAACAGCATCATCAGATTCAAAAATATCATGCAAAGAAACAATATGGCTATGACGGACCTTGGTTAAAATATCTATTTAAACTTTTTTCTTTAGCACCATATCCTACAAACACGCTAAACTTTGTAACTAAACTTTACCTAATTCACTATCCAACATTTGTTGCTTTCCTATATATATATGTAAAAAAGAGGGTTACCCGATTAACCGAAATGTCATTTTATATGTACACATCATCATCGTTTCACTTACCAGCAATAACTTTTTTAAGGATAATCTTGACTGCGTACTTTTTACCAGTAGAGATTTCAGTACATTCTTTAACAACTGCAAACGAACCTACACCTAAAGTTTTATCTTCAATAGTGTATTTGGCTGAAAGACCGGCTGGGTACTTTGGCTTATCTTCTTCATGTGTCTTTTTGAAAAGTGCTAAAACTTTCTTGACAAAGGGGTTATGGTTACTCATTTTTTTATTTTGTATATTTGTTAAAAAGAAAGAAGGGAAAAAAGGAAGGCGAAGCAATTTCAATTATATAGAAAACAAAAAAAAAACAAAAAAAACCGTCGTCGCGCGCTTTCGATCTGTACACGTGATGGAGACTCCCCTTCAAATACCAAAAACTATGATACGACACTTACCAAAAAAAAAAAAAAGGCTTTGTTACAGTATAACTGAAAAAAGAAAAGGCTGATATTATTTAAAATATTAAAGATAATAAGAGATGCATTAGCCACTTTCTTATATGTAAAAAAGTGTTTCCAGAACTAACCGCGAGGAGGTTCATCTCTGCGTAGTTCCTTCTTTTTTTATAGTAAAAGAGAATCTTCTCGCAGCCTGAACTCATTGGAACTAGGCAACCTGAACTCATTGGAACTAGGCAACCTGAACTCATTGGAACTAGGGGCGTCGAAGAAACAAAAACCGAAGTAAACCACCGGACGATCTACTCTATTTGGTCACAACTAAAATATGAGGAACCCTATCTTATAGCTTCGCCAACCAGACAGAGACCAAAATGCGTTGACGGTCCATGTTTAGCTTTGGAAATCACCCAAAGCTATGAAACACTAGCATCGCCGAGTCTATCCGCCTGAGGCTTCAACCGTTGTCTCAGTAGTAGTTGCGCACTACCTTTTGCACTAATCGTGGGATAGCAATAACTGTTGAGAGCTAATGCATCACAAACCTGTGTTGTTGCAGTGATGTTACCCGCTAATGCCCCCTAATCGAACGTCGCTCCCCTTGTAACAGTTCACCGCTCGGTCCTTACGTCGAGGTGTGTGCTAATCCCTAGGTAATCACCCTAATAGGAAGTCCTCTTCGAAGAGATTTATTAGCTAAGGCCCAAACTGTGTTGGCATATATTCAGTTATACGGCAATCATGAATCACCATGTAGAGGGTATACTTGAAATATAAGCAAGAGACAAAGAAGGGAAAAAAAGAAAACAAACCACTGAAAAAAATTTTATGGTTGGTACAAGCCACATTGACTAGTTTTCTTACTTGCTGTGCATCTTTTATTTATTTGTTTATGCTTGTGAATGCACAAAGCTTCATATAAAAAGAGAGCATACTCTTCAAATGTATTCATGTAAAACTCAACTTTTTTTTTTCAAAGGGAGATTTAACTGGCTTTGTTTCACAAGTATTCCACATTGGGCTTCAGACCCATCGGAGAAGAAGAGATGCTTTAACAAAGAACTATCATTTGTTACTGTATGTAAAATTTATTTCGCTACCTACATGCATAAATATTTTGATAATAAAGGACAAATGTAATTGTCATATACATATTACAACAAGCGAACTATTTGTAAAGACTAAAGAAACTATATAACTGAACATTGTTCCTTTTTAAAGTAACACCAGTAACTGACATTATAATGGTTACAATTGAGCAATTCCAATGCCCAGATACGCGCTTAGCTGACAAAGCAAAAGCATATGTATGGTAGAGATCGATCTTTGACTTATTGTGCAATGAATGAAGCATTTTTTAAAAAAAAAAGTGGCATTTTTCTATTTTTCTGCACAGCTCAAAAAAATGCTACAAAATGTAGATTACAGAAATGTTTTATTTATTATTGTTATTATTTATTAAGCGTAATGTATTACATAGGGATATTTTGAAGTGTTACATTGCACACACCGTTGTCATAATGTTATCATCTTACTGGGAAAGAGCGAGGTAGTTTTGTGCTTTGAGTGGGCCAAATGAAGATGATTGACCATCATTATTCAATACAGCAGAATGTTCAGATTTATGATCAGAAGGTGGTAAAAATATAACTTTTGTTTGTGGAGCCTTCGATAAGTTATTTAATGTATCAAGATATCTGATTTGCATAGCGGAGGGTGTACTCAAAATATCGGCAGCTTCTCTCATTAATTTTGCAGAATCTACTTCGGCTTTTGCAGAAATCACCTTTGATTCTCCGGTTCGCTTGGCTTGTGCTGCAGCAGAAAGTGATTCTTGAAGCTCTTTAGAAAAGTTGAAATCTTTAATCAAAATGGATTCAATCTAATATAATGTTTATTTTAGTCATGTGTTTATATTGTTCGTATTTTTTTTTTTAGTATTACCTTTACACCCCATTCTTCTGCAACGCGACCTGTAATATCTTCAACTTCTTGAGCAATAGAATCACGATTTTCAACACATTCTTGTAAAACTCTTCCACCAAGAATATGTCTAAGGGTAGTTTGAGTTCTGCTCAAGAAAAAAAAAGTTAGTTTTTACTTTTTTTAAAATGTAGTATAAAAAGTTATACCTTTCGACTAGTGCTTTTCTAACATTGCTAACACCAAATTGGGCTTGGTATGGATCAATAATATTCCAATATAAGACACTATCAATTCGAATTGTAATATTATCTTTTGTCATAACATATTGAGAGGGAATATCAACTACTTGGATTTTGATATCAACCTTTTTAATTTCTTCCGTAATAGGATTGATCTTGACAAGACCTGGATCAACACATTTATAGAACTTTCCAAATCGAGAGATCAAACCAACGCTTCCTTGTTCGACAGGATAATAAGGGTTGGGACAACAAACGATACAAGGAACCTATTTTTTTTTTTTACTGAATTAATAAATATGTTTACTTTGATTGTTATATTGAGTACATACCGAACCTAAACCACCCATAACAGCGCCAATACCATTCATCATATTACCGTACCATCCCTACAGACAAAAAAAAAAAAAAAAAAATTTAGCTAAAGATTTTTTTTCTTTTTTTTTTTAAAAAAAAACATACGTGTTCGATAGTATTGATATCAAGTTCTAAGGCAAATGAGGGTTGTGTACCACTTGCAGCGAACTGACCTTTCTTTTGTTTAACTTGTTTAGAAGTTCCAGCACCTGTAGAAGGTGCAGGTTCATTAGAATATCTGTTATTATTCAAAGGGGTAATGTCATCAACAGAGCTCATAATTTATTTGCTTTTGAAAAAAAAAAAAAAAAAAAATATATAGAAAAAGAAAAAGAGAAAAAAAAAGTTTTAAGTATTGGTTGATTAAATTAAATAACGGTGTGAAAAAAAAAATTTGCGAAGTCAAAAAAAAACAAGGTTTTAAAGTAGTATTGTACTCGGAAACGATGCTTAGTCTTTCTCGACTGCTAAGCTCACACACTATTATTGTTCTTGGAGTACAAAGATGTTGTGTAACTGGTAGAGGCTGCTGATTGACTATATATCTAGATAAATTTACTTTAACAAGTGCATTATGCTCAGCATAGAATAATTCTGTTTCACTGCTTAGCGAAACTAGTCCTTCTAAAGATCACATGGAATATGTTTCGAACCTTAAATTTATCTACTGAGCTACTTTTTTTTTTTTTGTGTTCAATTTTCTTAGCCCTTTTTTTTTTTTTTTTTTTTTGTGGGAGAATTTAATTCATGTTATTTTAAACATTAATATTTATAAAACACTTTTTTCCTTCCGTCTCTTTTCTCTCTTTTTTTTTTTTTTTTTTTTTTCCAATTAAAATTATATTCTACCAAAACTAAGTAAATATGAGTTACTCTAAAGCAGGTAAAATAAATAAAAAAATACATTAGTTACTACAGTATAATTTACATTAAAATGATAGATGATATTACAGTCGGTATTGCCGTTCGAGGAGTCCAAGCATCTTATGCAAGAGAAATTGACATTTCAAAAGATATTCCTCACGTAAATAAACATATATATAAAAAAAACTTTTATTATTATTATTATTATTATTAATCAAATACAAAAAAAAAACGTAGGGATTTTATGAGACCATGATGACTTGTATTGGTAATACGATCGGTTTTGCTGGTTCTTTTCCATGTATTATATGTTGTCCCAATCCATATAAAAAGGTGACTCAAGGCAAAGTTGGACTTATTGAAAAGTTTGGTAAATTCTACAAGTGTGTTGATCCAGGTCTAGTCAAAATAAATCCCACTACTGAAAATTTAAGAAAGATCGATATTACAATTCAAGTGACAGAAATTCCAAAGCAAGATGTCATTACAAAAGATAACGTCAGTGTAAATTTAGAATCTGTTGTCTATTGGCATATTATCGATCCTTACCAAGCTGTATACGGTGTAACCAATGTGAATCACGCTTTAGTCGAAAGGTATATATCATTATATCGCTATTATATTGTATTATTAACATTATTTTATATCATCTTTAGAGCAAGTACATCTTTACGTGATGTTTGTGGTGGTCGTTCTGTTCAAGATCTTATTGAAAACAGAGAAGCCATCTCTGAAGAATTACATGAAATCATTGGTCCAATTGCTAAAAGCTGGGGAGTCAAGGTAAAATAAAAATGAAAATGAGATGAAAACACCGAGTTTATTTTCTGATAACTTTTTTTTAGATTGAATCCACACTTATCAAAGATATTACACTTTCTCAACATCTTCAGGAATCACTTTCTTCTGCAGCACAAGCCAAGAGATTAGGTGAATCAAAGGTGATTACATCCAGAGCTGAAGTTGAAGCTGCAAAATTAATGCGTGATGCAGCTGATATTTTGAATACTCCAGCAGCTATCCAAATTCGTTATTTGGAAACTTTGCAGTCTATGAGCCGAAATAGCTCAGGATCTAAAACAATATTTGTTCCTCTTCCTCCATCCCAAGTTGATGCCGCACCTAAATAATGGTTATGATAAAATGCTTATAATTAAGATTAATTTTCTTTTTTTTTTTTACGAAAAAAAAAATTGCACCCTATTGTCCCTCCCTCCTTCTACTACCCATAATATTATAATAATTAAAAATAATCTGTCTACGCTTAAAAAATTTATTATTATTCTTAACTATATACAAATGTATTGAGGGGGGTTTTTTTTTCAGCAGCTACGTGTATACTGATATGCGAAATACAGTCAAATGTTAAATCAGAAAAAAAAAAAAAAAAAAATTAGATACAAATGCACTTTTGATAAAGAAAAAACTACTTTTTATATATTTTGTTTCGTAACTCAAAAAGGAAAATTAAGGTTATGCAACTGCAGAAATGTTTTTATTCAGTCTTTTCCCGAGATTTACTAAACACCCTTAAATGAAACTTTTTTCTTTGTTAAACGTATTTATACTGAAAATTAACAAGAAGAAAAAAAAAACGCGTAAACCGATTACTCTAAAACACGTACTTTTTAAAAGTAATCCCCCCCCCCTTTTTTTTTGTCGTTGTTATTGTTAAAGTGAAATAAAAACAGGGCGGAGTAAAATTGGGGACCCCCAAAAAAAATAATATATATATCTTAGCATCCATACATAATGTTTGAAAATGAGATGATATCTCAACCATCGTACGTGCCCTTTTCTATTGGCGAAACAGATTTAATCTCGATGTATCACGAGTTGTAAAGATTAATGCTTAGATTATAAATGAAGCAATGTATGTTATATAGAGTGTCACTAGGATACCTACAAAAAAAAAAAAAAAAAAAAAAAAAAAGAGGCAACTACAGTAAGTTTAAACGCGAGAATTTTATAAACGTATATCTTTTGAAGTAGTTTATGTCAGAGGAGGGGTAATAAAACTATAAACATTACGTAAGCTTATCAATAATGATTGTTAATTCGCCCCAAAGAAAAAAAAAAGGTCGGAACTGGCAATTTATTTCGGGAAAATGCAGTTATAAAAAAAAAACGTTTAATAAACCCGGATATTCCATTTTAGTCTTTGTAATGACAAATATAAAACAGAATAACTTGATAAAAAAAAAAAGCTGGTACTTTTTTTTAAAAAAAAAGAAAAAAGGGAAGAAGTGGTTAGTAATAATAAAGCAGAAATGACAAATACATTTTTTTTATTCTGTTATTTTAATGGGCTGCAAAGTACTGTAAAAAAAAAAAAAAACGAGTTCGCGGGAAACAATTCTGAAAGCAGTCATAAAGCAGGCACCGTCGTCGCTTACATCATTTTTTAACCCACTATATAATCTTTATTCGCATCAAGTTTTTTTTTTTTTTTTTTTCTTTTCTTCTTTACGTTTTTTTTTATAAACAAATATTTTTAAAATGGTTGAAGCTGTGTAAGTACATATTACGTATTTGTCTGTTTGTTTATAAATTAAGACGCGTTTTTATTTTGTTTTAGTGCTGACATTGGTCTTATTGGTTTGGCTGTTATGGTAAAAAAAAAAAAAAAGATTTTAAAGATAAGAAAAAAAAAAAAAATGTGACTAATCAAAAAAATCTGATTACCAATAATAGGGTCAAAATCTCATCTTGAACATGGATGACCATGGTTATACTGTCTGTGCTTATAACCGTACTACTTCCAAGGTGGACGACTTTTTAGCTAACGAAGCTAAAGGTACCAAGATTGTTGGTGCTCACTCTGTTGAAGAACTTTGTGCCAAGTTGATTCGTCCCAGAAAGGTTATGTTGCTCGTAAAGGCTGGTGCTGCTGTTGATGCTTTCATTGATCAATTATTACCCTTCTTGGAAGAAGGTGATATTATCATTGATGGTGGTAACTCACATTTCCCCGATTCTATTCGTCGTGCCAAGGATTTGGAAGCCAAGGGTATCCTTTTCGTTGGTTCCGGTGTCTCTGGTGGTGAAGAAGGTGCCCGTTATGGTCCTTCTATCATGCCCGGTGGTAACCCCAAGGCCTGGCCTCATATTAAGGGTATCTTCCAAGATATCACTGCCAAGGCTCCCGATGGTGCACCTTGTTGTGAATGGGTTGGTGAATCTGGTGCTGGTCACTATGTCAAGATGGTCCACAACGGTATTGGTAAGTGAATAAAATATAACAGTAAAAGAAAAGAGAGACTCTAATGAGCTAATATAATAAATTTAGAGTACGGAGATATGCAATTGATTTGTGAAGTCTATCAAATCATGAAGGAAGGTCTCGGTATGTCTCATGATGAGATGGCCGCTATCTTTGAAGAATGGAACAATGGAGAATTAGATTCTTTCTTGATCGAAATTACCCGTGATATTCTCAAGTATAAGGATACTGATGGTTCTCCTCTTGTTGAAAAGATTCTTGATACTGCTGGTCAAAAGGGTACTGGTAAGTGGACTGGTATTGATTCTCTTGATCGTGGTATTCCCGTTACCTTGATTGGTGAAGCTGTTTATGCTCGTTGTCTTTCTTCTTTAAAGGGTGAACGTGTTCGTGCCTCCAAGATCTTGACTGGTCCTACTTACAAGTTTGAAGGTGATAAGGCCAAGTTCATTGCTGAACTCGGTAAGGCTCTTTATGCTTCCAAGATTGTTTCTTATGCTCAAGGTTTCATGTTGATGCGTCAAGCTGGTGCAGATTATAACTGGAACTTGAACTTTGCTGGTATTGCTTTGATGTGGCGTGGAGGTTGTATCATCCGTTCTGCTTTCCTCGGTAAGATTAAGGATGCTTATACCAACAACCCCGAACTCGAGAACTTGTTGTTCGATCCTTTCTTCCAACAAGCTACTGCTGATGCTCAAACCTCTTGGAGAACTGTTATTGCTCAAGCTGTTCAAATGGGTATCCCCACTCCCGCTCTTTCTACTGCCTTGAACTTCTATGATGGTCTTCGTCATGAAATCCTTCCTGCTAACCTTCTCCAAGCTCAACGTGATTACTTTGGTGCTCATACCTATGAACTTTTGGATGCCCCTGGTAAGCATGTTCATACCAACTGGACTGGTAAGGGTGGTAACGTTTCTGCCTCTACTTATGATGCTTAAACAACCTCTCTTTCTTTTTCTTATAAAACCTCCCTCTCTCTCTCTCTCTCTCCCTTTTTCTGTATTTCTACGTTATTCTCGTTTGAAATAATAATTTTGTTGTTTCACTGCATGTATAGTAAAAAAACGTATCCTTTTTTTTAAAAAGAAAAAAGCACTTTTTTTTTCTTTTTGTTTTCCAAATAAAAATTTCAATTTTAAATTACGCTTAGGGAGTTTCTGATTGGACAGTAACTTAATTCAAAAATAGGGATATATACAGTATATACAGGATGATGACACTCTTTTTATCTTTTTATCTTTTTATCTTTTTAACATGAAGTTTTTAAGTATACTTTCACTTGCATTTTTAGTCCCATTAATTAAAGCAGCTTCAGTTGAATTAACACCAAATACTTTTACGAGTTTAACTGACTCGGGTACTTGGTAACTATTACATACACATCCTTTTCGGATTATTCAAAACTAATTATACTTTTAGGCTGATTGAATACTTTTCTCCTAATTGTCAACATTGTATAAACTTTGGTAAGGTTTAAATATTACAGGAGAAGCACACCTTTTTTTTTTTTTTTTTTTTTTTCTTTTTCTTTTTCTCCCTAACGATTTTATGTGTTTAGCTCCTGATTGGAAAAGATTAAGCAATGACTTAAGTTCACTTGAAACTGAGAGCGACTTTCACTTTGGTACAGTCAACTGTATACTTTACGGTGATTTATGTTATGAACATAAAGTTCGAGGATTTCCTACACTAAGACTTTGGCACAATGGAGAAAATATTGATGAATATAAAGGAAAGAATTTGTATGACCAAGTAACAGAATATGTGTATGATAAGATTAAAAGTTTAAAATCGACGACCGAAACGAGTAAAGAAGAAGAAGAAGAAGATGTAACAGAAGAAGAGGATGAAACTGATGAAAGTGAAGCAGTTGAGGAACAAGAAGAAGAAGAAGGAGATGAAACGGATATCATATTACCTAATCCAGAAGGCACTTCTATTAATTTAAATGAGGCTAAATTGAGAGAAATTGCAAAAGGTTCAGTATCTTGGTTTATAAAGTTTTATGCTCCTTGGTGCGGTCACTGTAAAGCACTTGCTCCTACTTGGGTTGAATTAGCTTCTCAACTTCGTAATCAAGTTAATATTGGTGAAGTCAATTGTGTAGCATTACCTTGTAAGTGATTTTATATATTTGTTTAAATTTGTGTGATATTCATACTATTCTTTTTAGCTATCTGTAAAGAATTTGGTGTAACAGGTTATCCTTCACTTCAAATGTTTCAACAAGGTGAAGCAATTAAATATTCAGGTAGTCGATCATTGAGTAGTTTATTAGAGTTTGCAAATGAACATTCAGGGTAAATATTTAGCGCATGATGTAAGCTTATTTTTTTGTACTTATATATTTTTCCTTAGCCCTTCTGTTAAAGATATAACTGCAAAAGAATTATCAAAATATTTAACACTCAAGGATGTATCCATTATCTATATCCATAAAGGAGATATTCCTGTAAGTTTTTTATTTTATTTTTATTTTATAAATTACATTTTTAAAGTAACAATTTTTATATACAAATAGGAACTAGTTAAATCAATTGCAAATCAATATGTGTCAACCATTCCATTTTATGCGTCAAAGGATAAACAAGTACTTGCCAAGTTTGATTTAGATTCTTCTAGTATTCCAGCTCTTTTACTTGTGAAAGATAACAGCCATTATTTATATCCTGCTACTCATGACTTTACAAAAAATACTAAATCAAATCGCGATTCACTTATTGACTGGATTGAAAAGGAACAATATCCATTGATTAGTAAACTAGGCCCTGCAAATCATAAAAGTATCTTGCAAGGTAATTCTGTAGTTGTATTAAGCATTATTGCTAGTCATGATACTGCTAATCAACTCAAGTTCCGTGATATTGCTACTAATTGGTACAAGTCTGATAATAACAAGGAAAAGAATGTTATTTTTGCTGAAATGGATCGTTCCATGTGGAGAGATTATATACTAAACGAATTCAATATTGATAATGACGATACAGCCAGAATTATTATTTATGATCCCAGTGTAAGTAAAAAAAAAAAAAAAATATGCAAGCTTAACATTTTACTAATAATAATAACAACAGAAACATCAATATTATTCAAATGATTTAAATCAAAATCAATTTGTAATGGATAAACCAGAAAAGCTTTATACTAGTTTAAATCAATTGAATCAATTATATGGCGTATCTACATTAGCTATTCATGAAAGAATTTATGTATCTACCAGTAATGGATTTGGATGGCTCGCTAAACATTGGTTTTTAAGCATAATTGGATTTACTATTCTTTCTAGTTTTATTTATAGATATTTAACTTTCCATGGTCCCACTAGATTAACTAAAGGTGTTTTACCATCTTATAGACCAGTTGATACACATAAAGATTAATAAATAAATAAATTATTCATGTCTTTTTTGATAAAGATGATGCACAGGGCGATAAAGAACGTGCACGCCGGGTATTTAATAATATATGATCACTAGGTGATGCTACGGCCGCTGTAGTCGTTTTTGTTGTTGCTGTTGTTGTTGTTGTTGTTGTTGTTGTTTCTTGTTCTTGCTGTGTCGTTTTATTACTGTGACTACCATCATCTCCCATATTACTACTACTACTACTACTACTATTGCTACTACTCATACTACTACTATCATTACTAGCCTCTAATTTTATTGTATCAATTCTACCTAAATTTGTATCAATAGGTGGTAAAACAGGTTTAGCTGATCTAGGAGATGGCGAAGGAGAAGAGATGGTTGCCGAATGAACAACAACAGGTCTTGGTAGCGTAGGCTTTCTCTTCTTTGTTTGATTTTCTTGCGGAATACCACTCGCAGGTGATGGAGCCAACGGAGAAGGAGGTCCTCCGTTACCTCGCTGAATTTTAGCTTTTAAGGCTTCCATTACTTTATTATGTAATAATTTATCTTGTTGTGGTACATCATTGGCTTGTTCGTTAGGAGAAGTGATAGAGGAACGATTGCGTTTTTTATAATTTGTTTCATCATTAGCTGTAATAGGTGAGGAGGGTGATGCTTGTCGAAGCTTTTGTACACGGTCTGTATTAGTATTATTAGTATTAGTATTAGTTGAAGTACAAAGTGGATGGGCTGAATGAGGATAAGGTACAGAAGGTGAAGAAGGAGGCGGTTGTCCACCGTATTGAGGTGGGTAATTAAAACGTGCAAGTACTTGTTGCTGAACTGGTGCAAGACCATAATAAGGTCCGTAACTTGGTTGTTGCTGTTGGTGTTGGTGTTGTTGGTGTTGTTGTTGGTGCTGCTGCTGCTGCTGTTGTTGTTGTTGTTGTTGTTGTTGGTGGAGGTGGTGTTGCTGTTGATGTTGTGGAGGTGGAGGTGGTAATTGTTGAGGAGGAACAGCATGTGGCTGACTTGGTTGTTGTTGTTGTTGTTGTTGTTGTTGTTGTTGTGGTGGTGGTGGTGGTGGTGGTGACGGAGCATAATGATGAGCAGGATGCAAACTATGTCTTTCATATCTGGCTGAAGCCTTTGTTTGTTCACGAGCAAAATCTAAATCCATTTGTCGTAACTGAATACGTGCCTCTTCAGCTTTTAGCGTATCTTTTGCTGCTTTTTTCTATATTGCTATCAATATTTTATTTTATTTTTTTGAGCTTTACTTATTTACCTTGTCTTCTTCAGATTTAGCAGTTAAAATATATTTCATCAATTCAGGATCTTCATTATATCTTTCTAAAATTTCTTTTATGCTGAGCTCATTCATGTTTTTATTTTGAGGCTTGATAGGTTTTAGACGAGAAGGTGATTCTGGAATCGGCCAGTGAAAGGCAGTTGAAGTTTGTTTAATTTGTGGGGATAAAGAATTGGGATGAGGTGAATGAGATCCCATTTACTTTCTTTCTTCTTAACAACTAAAAAAAAAAAAAGGCAAAAAAAAAAAAAAAAAAAAAAAAAAAAAAGGAGAAAATTAAAAACCAACGTCCTACATGCCCACCCACCAGTGATATATAAAATTAGTGCGTTGGTGTAACATATATGTACGTAGTTGTTCTTATTGGGTGTACAGTGTGTCCATTTTCAAATCAAACACTTTTCGAAAATAATGGAACATTTTATTTAAATAGGGACTTTTTTTTTAAGCAGCTTTTGAAGGGTGTTCCAAATTAAGTTCCATTTTATTTTCAAAAAGTGTTTGATTTAAGAATAGACACACTGTATTTTCGAAAGTGGCAGCAAATATTTGATTTCAAAAAAAGGGGAACCTCCGTAACGTATTATTCCACATGGATTTTTTTTTTAGTAGTATCTGTGCATCTATTCTATAATAAAGTTCTATACTTTGTGCAGTTGGGGAACCCTATTATTAATTACAGGAGTTACAAAACCTAGATATAATTAACTGGGGGGGGGGAGGCTCTATTTTAGATTTAGAATTATTGCAAGGCGAACCCTTTTGTTTAAATTATATGAGGTTACACCATATTGATACTGTCTTTGTGAAACGTAATTCTCTCAGTATAAAGTAGCATTTTCAACTGTTTTCAGAAAGTAAATCGATAAATCAAGATACTTTTTAGTGTGTTCTTTATTTGAGTGATTTACCAATAACATTTTCTTCCTTCTAATAAAACTCTTTTTCACTTGAGCGGCATTTTCTTCTCTTTTTATTTTTAGCTTATCCGTACTAAAACCGGACATGAAATAAGCGATTATAAATCATTGTAAAGGGTTCACCCTTTTGCAGTTCGCCAGAACGATAGAACCGAGTCGCAGAAAACGTCTCTGTGGAGCGAGTATTCTTTCTTTCTTTATTTTATTTTGTTAGGTTTTTTTTTGTTTTTGTTTCTCTTTTTTGTTGTGTGTGCACTATTTATTCCTCTAAATGATAATATCCTATGAGAATAAAGGTACCACGGCTCGGTACGCAATAGTGTGTAACTAATACTAGTACGTGCTTCACGCATATGGTGCGACTATATACACGCAGTCCCCTTTTTATATATCACTGAAAATACGGCACTTGGACTATCCAGTACTTGAAACCTGATTGATGTGGTTATTCTATTTCATTTTAATTAAATATTTGGTTGGATGACGTAGTAATGTGTCGATCAAGTGCTTTATCTACATCCAAATAAATTATAAGTGCTACGCATAAATGGTACCACAATATAAAAGAAATATATAACTATTTAAACGCAAGTGACTCTGTTAACAAAGTACAAATTAGCGGCTAAATAGTAACAGCATAGATCAAACATTCCCAGTATAATATAGTACTATTAATACCAAATATATTGAATGGGAAAGAACGTTGAGATAGTGCTTAAAACTAATATGGATTAGGGTAGGCGTCATACTTCGAGAATATCTGACAGCTATAATTATGTAATAATGCGTGGATGGAGTCAAAGTGCTCGACCGGCATACAAATCTATTTTTTTTAAGGGCTGCTTTCACAAATATATCTTTTTTGGTATTGAATGACATTAGTAACTTTTAAAAAATATAATCAGAGTAAGCTAGTTACTACAGTATAAAAAGCTTTTATTCAGCAAACTCATACCTGAAGTATATTAGTTATAGTCACATCAAATTGATTTTTGGTAAGTAAAACAAAGAAATGTATACTACATATTCAAAAGTTAATTGATCGATTAAAAAATATAGAATAGATCTCAAATTCGATTGAAAAATTACTTGACATATTTATTCTGAGAAAATTAAATAAACTACATAAGACTGATATTTAGTGGGGCCACTACGCGCATCAATCACTGCTTGACATCGATCTTTCATACTTGTATCTAATCGATCAGCAAGTTCGAGACTTATTTTATCCCATTCCTCTTCGATTGCAGCTCTCAAACTATTGATATTGTTTATTAAGGCCCTTACATTTTTTAATTTACATTCGAGAGCCCACCAAAGATACTCTATTGGTTTAGATCAGGGCTTTGAGCTGGCCAGTACTCAAAACCTCCAGCATCTTGCATACGCACCAGTATGAACACGTATCCCCGTCTTCCTGAAGTATGAAGTTCTTTTCTTCCTTCTCAGTTAATTCTTTGAACCAGGGATGGAATTTGCCTGCCAAAATGTTGATGTGCCCATCTTGGCTTACAGTCTCATCGATGACACTCAAAGGCCCAAACCCATTAGCCCAGAAGCAACCCCAGATCATCACTCCGCCATCACCCCACTTCAATACTGGTACGATACGTTTCTCGTGATATCTCTCGACAGCCTTTCTAATCACTCTCGCCCCACCATCAGCACATTTTACCGAGAAGCGTGA
This sequence comes from Thamnidium elegans, assembly GCA_025201345.1. Lineage (NCBI taxonomy): Eukaryota > Fungi > Mucoromycota > Mucoromycetes > Mucorales > Mucoraceae > Thamnidium > Thamnidium elegans. The sequence continues at coordinate 1,494,982 of JAIXMG010000001.1, read as the reverse complement.
CTCATCCGACCAAACAACGCTACTCCACTGATCCTTGGCCCAATTGACATGCGATTGAAGCCTATGTCGCTTAATTCTCTCTGTCAACGGAGGCTTATGGGCTGCATAATACAATCCGAAACCTATTTCTTCAAAGAGGAAATAACTGTTGCTCTACATACCTCAGTTTCAGCTTTCTTCAACTCTAATTTGAGATCGTTATACGTGACAATTGGATCCTTTCTAACGACGCGTTCCAAATGTCTTTGGGCTCTTTTATTAGATTTTTTTTTTGTGCACCAGGTTTCTTTTCAGGTAAAGGACTAATAGTTTGTTTAATTATTGCTACAACACTTTGTACAGTTGACGTGAGTAGCTCCACTGCCTTGGTAATAGCACTTTGAGATATACCATGTTTTTATTCAGATAAAAAGTATCCCAAATTTTATCTTCTTTTGGTGAATTATAACTAACACGGGCGTTATCTTCTAAATTTTTTTATTGAGGACATAATTTGTTGAATAGTGATATAAATAAAAAAAAAAAACGATTTTATTTAAAAGGACAACGTTAAAAAAAACGCCAAAAATCAATCTGAGCTGACTGTATAATTTTCACAATCGTTTTTTTGCTCTTTTTTGTTAAAGTACTCCTTCTCCGATGGGTCTGGAGCCCAATGTGGAATACTTGTGAAACAAAGCCAGTTAAATCTCCCTTTGAAAAAAAAAAGTTGATAGTTTTACATGAATACATTTGAAGAGTATGCTCTCTTTTTATATGAAGCTTTGTGCATTCACAAGCATAAACAAATAAATAAAAGATGCACAGCAAGTAAGAAAACTAGTCAATGTGGCTTGTACCAACCATAAAATTTTTTTCAGTGGTTTGTTTTCTTTTTTTCCCTTCTTTGTCTCTTGCTTATATTTCGAGTATACCCTCTACATGGTGATTCATGATTGCCGTATAACTGAATATATGCCAACACAGTTTGGGCCTTAGCTAATAAATCTCTTCGAAGAGGACTTCCTATTAGGGTGATTACCTAGGGATTAGCGCACACCTCGACGTAAGGACCGAGCGGTGAACTGTCACAAGGGGAGCGACGTTCGATTAGGGGGCATTAGCGGGTAACATCACTGCAACAACACAGGTTTGTGATGCATTAGCTCTCAACAGTTATTGCTATCCCACGATTAGTGCAAAAGGTAGTGCGCAACTACTACTGAGACAACGGTTGAAGCCTCAGGCGGATAGACTCGGCGATGCTAGTGTTTCATAGCTTTGGGTGATTTCCAAAGCTAAACATGGACCGTCAACGCATTTTGGTCTCTGTCTGGTTGGCGAAGCTATAAGATAGGGTTCCTCATATTTTAGTTGTGACCAAATAGAGTAGATCGTCCGGTGGTTTACTTCGGTTTTTGTTTCTTCGACGCCCCTAGTTCCAATGAGTTCAGGTTGCCTAGTTCCAATGAGTTCAGGCTGCGAGAAGATTCTCTTTTACTATAAAAAAAGAAGGAACTACACAGAGATGAACCTCCTCGCGGTTAGTTCTGGAAACACTTTTTTACATATAAGAAAGTGGCTAATGCATCTCTTATTATCTTTAACATTTTAAATAATATCAGTCTTTTCTTTTTTCAGTTCTAACATTACTTTTTTATTTTGGACCTCAAGTGTGATACTATGGATTGTGTGGCTCTTTTTTTTGTTTTGTTTTTTTCTTGCTGCTTAGGTATTTAATTGTTAAAGATTCTGCAATGCTTTTTTGAAACTAGTAGCTACTATACGATAAGTATAAACGTTTTTGTTTAAAAGATTTCTTTTTAATTATTTTATATAGTTAATAATATGAATAATTACTGATTCTTTGAGGAAACTGATTCTTGATATCTCGCTGATACCACCATAATACTTCGTAGTTACGATTAGTTATGTATTCTATCGGCATTATATTATCTATCAAACAAACAAAAACGTTATGTACACATCTGTGGTCTGAAAGTATAATACATCACCAATATTACAAAGCTATTTTTATTTTCTCTACCTCAAATGGTTTATTTCATGTGACATGAGAAAAGTAGTATAAAAAGGACCCCTCTTTTTTCTCTTTTTTTTTTTTTTTTTTTTTTTTTTTTTCCTTCAACAATACCTGTCAGAGAAAACATTAAGGTTTATCTTAATTAAGATTATTTGTGAATTACTGCCTTCAGGAAGGTACAATTACTCTAGGGATTTTATTTGTTTATTATGGTTTAATTTAATAAACCAGCGTGATGCGTAAAGTAGATAAAGAAACAGATGATTATAAGAGTTTTTAGGAAAGATACAATAAAATATGTTACTTTATAGTATGTACAAAACAAGATTGGGTATATTATATATATAAAAAAAAAAGGAAATTTAGTTTTTTAGAGAGAAAAATCGACTCTATGCTTCACCACAAAATTATGGATCTCTTTATCATCTACCCAACATTGATACTGAATTAATTTTAAAAAGGCGCGTTCCAGTTGATTGATTTCGTCTAAAGGAAATAAGCCCTCACCACAGATATCGGATAACTTTCGATTGGTTAAAGGGCCACTACCTAGATTCAGGAATTGATAATGATGAAAAGAGTAATAATGCGACCAAGTTGAAGGAATATTTGATAGAACTTTGATTGTGATGGAGTCAGTACATAAAAATTTAGACGCTAATAAAATAGACGCTAAAAACATGCGATGACATGTATCATGACCTCCAACCGCTCCCTTTGGTAATAATTGTTTGGCACGATTTAAATAGATAAGTCCCACCAGTGCTGTACGACAATTAATACCTGCTTGAAATGTAATCTTTTGAATAAAGTAAACGAGTTCTGGCATTGTAATTGAACTAAGGTTAGGTAAAGATTGACGACGACGAGCTGATATTTTACGTGGAGGAATTAAATCACATAAAGTCATTGCCATAAAATCTAAAAGAAAGAAAAATAACGTTAGAATTTAGGTTATATATATATATATATATATAAATATAAATTGTATGTGTGCATTACCAATTATTACAGAAGGGAGTGGTATAATTCTTTCAATAGGTGGTTGTAGTGGTGGTGTTTGTGATGATTGCGTAGAATCGGAAATATTATTACGAATCATTAAACTAGTAGTAGTAGTAGTAGTAGTAGTAATAGTATTATTATTATTATTGTTATTATTATTATTAAGTAACATAATGTAACATGTAAAGTAATAAAGAAAAGGAAAAGAAGAAGAAAAAAAAAAGTGATCTATATGTGTTTATGTGTGTATGCGTGTTTATATACATATGTATATATATATATATACACATACAATAAGTCTCATGTCATTGTTTACTCCTTATCAACTATCGTCCGCCCCCATCAAAAGAAACATTTTATCTCCCTTTTGTATATTTTTCGTGTATTTCTCCTATATAATAATACATTCCGCTTGTGTCTTTTGGCTTCTCCTTTTTAATGACAATTCTAATTTTTGATCGTCGGCATGACAGTGTTGTGCCTCCCTCTTTTGTATATGTATATTGTTTCTGTCGAGAGAGTGTTTTGCTCACATGTAGATAACAAAACAAAAAAAACAAAAAAGCTCTCACCCAGCCTCTCTCTCATTGTTCCCTAATAACAAGTTATACCAATCAAATGAATTGTTATGAGTGCTGCATTGCATTTATTCACTGTCATTAAATCATTCCTCACAGTATTGAAACTTCTGGGACTCCTCGGAAAAGCTAAATTTGGTATATAATATTACGGTTGACTCTATTTGGATACATTATTTTATTTTTTTACTTTATTTACTAATATACAAATGGTTTAAGCTTTTTTTTTATACTTGTTGTGACGCATCACTATCTCGTTTGGCCGAAAAAGATTGTACAGATAATTCAATAGAAGATGACGAATGACGCGGTCGTATCCAACTTGTCATGGAAGGTCTGCGAGGTTGTACTGATATAATATCGGAACCCATTGTATCATGACTAGCACGATTATTTAATCCTCTAGTTACGTTATGTGGACTCGATACCTCCATCCCTTCAGACCATTCCACTGGTAAATTAAATGGGTATTCTGTATTATTGGCCATACGATCACGTTTATCTCGGTGTTGAATTTGCTCTAAATGTAATAATGCTTCTGCTGCGGTTGCTGGGTGATGTGCATCTGGTCTTTGATCAATTAAAGCCCCACTAAAAATCAATTGAATTTCTTCTAGTGATCGCCCTCGCGTTTCTGGATAATATCGTTGTACAACAAATGCCATCATTAAACACATGGCTGCAAAAAATATATAACTGCCCCACAGTATATCGCGAAACATAATGGGCGATACTAGAGAAATCAGTAAACTGAAAAGGTAACTACACGATGTAGTAACTCCCATTGCATTGGCACGAATCATTTGGGGGTAGATTTCGGCAGGGTAAATCCAGCCAATAGGTCCCCTAGATAAAATAAATAAATATATATATATATATATATATGTATTTATATACATACCAACTTAGTGCAAAAAATGCAATAAATATGCAAAGAAACACGAGAATAACATAACTTACAACTGGTGTGTACACAGTATTTGTCATTTTCTCTTCAGATCCATATATTGCTACACCATTGATTAACTGTTGATTAAAAATAGCAGATATTATAGCAATGGCAATCATACATACAGCCATTGCAACTGCACCAGAAATTAAAATAGTTCTACGGTTCCATCTATCAATCTAAATATACGTTGCTTAGTTATAAATTTAAACTTGATCTCTGTACACGAACCTACATAGGATAATACAAACAAGGTAGCTATAAAATTTACAACGCCACCTACACCGTTCCCTAATAAGGCTGAATAGATCTCAACTATACCAGCAGACTCCAAAATATGAGGTAAATAAAATCTATAAAAAAAAAAAAAAAAAAATGAGTACAAGGATACAAAGAAAGAAAGAAAAAAAGGACGTACAGTAATGCATTGATACCGGATAACTGAGTGAATATATGTATTCCCATACCCAATAAAATTCGTTTCCGATTATTATCATTTCCTTTTCTCAACAAACTCCAAAACTTTTGCTTGTATACCATTTTATCAAATGAAACATCTTGTACAATACCAGTGAACTCCATTTGTACATCGACATCATGTTCATTACCTTTACTACGTAATTGCGATAAAATCATCAAAGCTTCTGTGTTACGATCTTTATAAATCAACCATCGGGGACTCTCCGGAATATAATAGATACCAAGTAACATGCATCCGCTGGGGATAATTTGAATCCCCAACGGTATTTCCCAAGATCTATCACCATCTAATCGATAAGTACCAAATCCTAACCAAAACGCTACACAAAATCCAAGTGTGACAAAGATTTGATAAAACGTAATTAAACGTCCTCTATTTTGTGGTTTGGCGATTTCACTTTGATCTAAGCAGTAAAAAATTGTTGGTGATACAATTCGATTAAAAAGTTTTTTTTTAAAAAAAAAAAATCGACTTACATAGTGGCACAAGCATACTGTAAATACCAACTGCAAATCCGGTAAGTATACGTCCAGAGAAAAAAGATGCTTGCGATTGACCAGCAATTTCGACAATACATCCTATTCCATGTAAAACAGAAGCAACAAAAAAGAATTTCTTTCTACCTAATGCATCTGCTACAAATCCAGAGACCTACAAGGGAATAAGTAAGTGACTCATTTTCTTGACCTCCCAAGTATTATACTAACAAAAGAAGCAATAAATGAAGCTGCTAAAGAAACTGGAAGAACAGCTCCATTGGCCGGTGTATCCACTACTAAATTATATTTTGCTTTAAATGACGGCATCACCATGACAGTAGCAATTACACCACTATCATATCTATATTAGGAATATAATTATGAATTCTGTCATTTTAATATATACACTTTTTTTTTTTTTTACCCATACTAAAAAGGAATCAACGTCATCAATTCGAAAATCAGTAAACAGCTGTTATAATTGTATTAATGTTTATTACTGTACCATAAATCCACCGAGTGATACAAAACTAACAACAACAAGAGTTTAATAAAGAAGAAGAAAGAAAGAAAGAAAGAAAAAGGAACATTTACCAGCAAATGAGATAAAGTTTGAATTGGGAATTAGCTTTCATGTAATGTAATGGGTTGAAATTAACTGGAAAGACTTCAGTTTGTTTACTAGAAACAAATGAATTTGCCAGCAATCCGTTATTTGAAGTAGAATAGTTTCGAATAATTTTTGAATTTATATACTATATAATATGATATATATATATTTTATTATTGTTATATTTCTGGAAGTATATATATATGTACAGTGCGAAAGAAAAGAAAAAAAAAAGAATCGATATTTTTAGGTATTTCTTTTTTTAATGCCGAAAAAAAAAAAGGTAGTATAATGATGATGATGATGTTAATTGACCGCGGGCTAAAGTTCGGTTATTGAAACCACCTCCAACCTTTCTTGTATAAATTGTCCATAAGCTAATTAAAGTTGTCAATTTTCAGCTAATAGGTAAATAAAAAAATAATAATAAAATTGTTACCTGTAATCTTAATATGGTATCTTTATCAACTTTATATCGATCTGGTATCAGCCATTCAGGTGGTGGATTTTGATTTATATCATCGTGGTTTGTACTTCTCATTCTCAATTCTTGTTGTGGGGTAGGATCTGTTGCCATCCAATTATCCATGGTATCCAGGTAATGTCTTAATTGTTCTCCTGCATGGGTTACCATCATACACATCCCTTCTACATCTACTTGTCTATCTGCTGCAACACACATTATTAATAAATCCTGCACATTACCAGTAACAAGTGCTTCTCTAATACATTCTTCAAATGTACCGTCTAAATTAGATTCTAAATATAAACTGGTTACATCAAATAATCCGCCAAAAAAGTTTGAAAATCGGGTCCTTATTTCTCGATCGATTTTATCTTGCTGAGCGCAGTGAAGTCTCCAAATATAGGTATAATCTCTTGGTAAAAATGGTGCCAATGGATGCTTTGTACTTCTCCTGCGGTATTTCTATAAATGACAATATTTTTTTTTTTTACTTAGTTTCTAAAAATAAGCAACTTTTTTTTTTTTTTTTTTTTTTTTTTGTAAGTTTCTTACTGGATCATGTAAAACTCGAATAGAAGGTGTATGTAAATATAAATTTCGAATCTCCAAGCATAAAAATGCATAGTCATGCTCAAGTCCATTAGACTTGAAATCACTTGCCAAGATGCGTTGCAGTGTCAATTGTTGAACAATCTCTAGCAGTTCCGAAAATTTAGCTCGATGTTCAAACTTTGGTAGCGATTCCACTTGGTTGCAAATAAACTGTAATATCTTATTTGCTACTTCGGTTTTTGTTTCTGATTGTTGTCTTTCGGTTGGTGTAATGGCTTCATAGAGTCGTAGCAGTGAAGCTATCTTGTAATGAAACTTGTAATGAGTTTGGATATAGTAAAGTATAGTAGGCTCAAGTCTTTTAACTTTTAATAAAATATCCAAGTCTTGATATTCTAAATTATTTAGAACAGTCCAAAGCAGTTCAGTTGGTAATAAGTGTATCATATAAATATATATATCTATTATTTAAAAAAAAAAAAGAGTAAAAAAGGCTTACTTTCTTTTTTTTGGAGGGAAAATATAAGTCAGGCAAAAAAAAAAAAATGCATAAACGTCACACTTTTTCTGGTTTGTTTGATCTGCAGTGTCTTCACCCCCCATAGTGTAGTAACAGTCATGTTATCGTCATGGAAAGTAAACGGACTCGTATTCCTCCAATTATTACCTTTTTTTCTGTCTTGTAGTACAATCAGACTCAGTTGGTTAGAACACAGAAGTGTAACTCGAGGTACACTCTTTAAAGAAATAAAATGTGTTTTGTTAAAAAATGACTCGACACAAGATTACTAAGTAGAAAATAAAAAGTGAGTTATATTTTTACTAGATTTGACGTAAAGTGGGCTCTTTTACCAAAAAGAGACACTGCTCATTTGAGCGTAACTTACATATACTATTAGCTCGGATATATTGTTTGTTGCCAAGCGCAGCTAAACTTCTAGGTATCTTAATAAGAGATATTTCGGTCAAGAGTGCGAGAGCTGCTCGGTTCAGGGCTTTTTATTATTATTATTATTATTAAGCTTGTTGCATATTTTATTTCGGTGTAGGTCAAATATAATGAAACTGGCAACAATAATATATCGCAATTAGATACAAGTAAACTAATGTTGTCTTCCCTCTTTTCTTTGAACATTATTATTTATAATAATATATATATCATAAGAATACAAATACTTTAATTCATGGTCTTTATATTAATACATACAAAATAGATTGTATAGCTTCTCTTCTTATGCCGATGATATTTATATGAATGGTTTCTTGGTGGTGCTTTCTTATTAAATGGTTATTTTCTACTGATAGACTTCTTCTCCTGGTCGACCTCTTCTACTTCTTGGCTTTCTTTTGCTGATTGGCTTCTCTACTGTTATGTTTCTGCTACTAAAGTTAGGTGGGCGTGGTGATGGTATACTTGAGATAAGGCCTGGTCCTTGATAAGCGCTATGAAATATTTTCATTGATGATGTGTTAGTTATGATGACTTTTTGATATTTACCCCCTATTATTGATGAAGAAGATTTTACGCTACTTGGACTCTATTTGATGCGTTGTTGCTGTTAAATGTCTTTATGTGGCTGGCGTTACGGTATTTTTGAGTTGTTGTTTTACTGTTTGGTTATCGTTTTCTAGAATAGGGGAAGTTTTTTTTTTTTTTTTTTTTTTTTTTTTAAAAAAAAAAAAACGGACGGAGAGGGATTTTTACAGATGCCGGCGTTTAGTATATGTAAATACGGATGGTTTACCTGCCCAAAAATACCGTCTGCTATTATGTGTATATTATAAAGATAAGTAAGCATAGATATGTTATTTCTGAACCACTTGGCTAGCTACTTTATACATTTGTTTACATTGTAGCATCAGTCCCAGGTCAGGCAATTTAGATGACTGCAGGTAAAAAAAAAAAAAAAAAAAAAAAACTCTTCTCATTTGTCTTAGTTAAAGCTATTTTTTTTTCCTGAAATTGAGCGATCTACTATTATAGGAACATAAGCTTGGATAAGCCGAAAAAAAAAAAGCGTGCCGCATGTAAAAAATGTATCTTGATTTGAGGTGCAATTGCCTATATAACAAACCAGTAGGTGGTAGTCATGTTATCTCCTTTTATACATAATTGGTTTGCAGCCCCACATATTTATTTGCCTCTCTATTTTTTTTTTCTGACCTTTTCTTTTTCTTACTTAAACAATCTTTTCTTATATTATGTCAACGACGACGCAAACGGTTGAATCTATTCAATTAAAGCACAGAAATGCAACTAACCGTAGCTTTCATGTCGAAGAACATGAATTAACTCTCAACGATCCCTTATCTTTAAAGGATCAAAAGACGGCAGATGATTATATTCAGGTTCAATTGAAGGGGCAAAAGAAGCTTCAAAACTTTTATCAAAATCAAAATGATATGATTGATAATATGTTGACTGCATTAAATGAAGGTGATGATGACGAAGAACAAAAGCAGTTACTAAAAGTAATATATAAGATACACATACAATTTTTTTATTTTTATTTATTATCTATTTTAGTTGAAAATAGCCATTTATGGATCAGTAGCTGCGAATATTTTATTGTTTATTTTACAGTTAGTAGCTGCCGTGACCTCTGGGTCATTATCTATTTTCTCTACCATGATCGATGCTTTTATGGACTTATTGAGTTCAGTTGTATTGCTATGGGCTTCTAGACAAGCATCTAAATCGAACGTAACAAAGTACCCAGCCGTAAGTAACATATACATTATATTTATTATTTTGATTAAATTAAACATCCCATCGTTCAAACGATTCAGGGTAAATCTCGAATGGAAACGGTTGGAATAATCGTATTTTCATGTTTGATGTCTTGTGTAGCTCTCTTTTTAATTGTAAATATTTATATATATATATATATATATATATTGTCTATATAAACAATAACAATACATTATTGGTCTAGGTCGAAGCCTCTCAGAAACTAGGTGATTCTAGTCAACATTCACCTGATTTAACACCTTTAGCTATCGGCTTTATATCAGCTGCTCTGGGTAAAATAAAAATAAAAAAAAAGTCTTGTGACAATCCTAATATTATTAATCATCATTTATCACTGTATAAGCTGTCAAGTTGTTATTGTATATCTATTGTAAAACCCTATCGCAATTTAGTTCAGCACGAGTTTTGGCGCAAGACCATCGTAATGATTTATTAGTAAATTCTTTAGGTTTGACTACTGGTATTGTAGGTAGTAAGGTTGCGGGTTGGGTAGATCCGGTTGGTTCTATTGTTATTGCAATAATTATATTACAGAGTTGGACATCAACTTTATTTGGTAAATGATTTTTTTGTCCGTAAAAAAAAATGCTTACTCCCTTTTTTAGAGCATATCCCATTGGTTGTCGGAAGAAGTGCAGATACGAGCTTTTTAAACTTGATTACTTATATCGGTTAGTTTTTCATGTATAAACATTACAAAATCAAGTTTTCATTGTTTTATTTTTTTTTTAAGCGCTTACACATCCTGGTGTTGTTCAGGTGGATACGTGTAAAGCTTACCACGCAGGCAATAGTTTATTTGTTGAGGTAGACATTGTTTTGCCTCCCAATATGGAACTACGAAATTCACATGATATTGGAGAAGCACTTCAACAAAAGTTGGAATCTTTACCTGACGTAGAACGCGCTTTTGTTCATGTTGACTACGAAACATTGCATAAACCAGAGGTAAAAAATGATATATATTTTAATCACACTAAAAAAAATTAACGTTTACCCAGCATCAAAAATCAAAGTAAAATAAATATTTTTAAGAGGAGTTTTTTTTTTCAACTTTAACCAAAATTGGCGTTTTGAAATAATAATAAAAAAGATGTAGGATCTTCGCAATGTGTGAAAAAATTTAGGCAGAGACTTTTCCCTATTGTCACGAGTCAAATATGATAATTGACCCTAATTTGGCTGACGATGTTATTTGAAAAATACCCTCTTTTTTTTTTTTTTTTTTTTTTTTTTTGCATTTCTCCTTCCTTCCGTATTCTTTTTTTTTTTTTTTTTTTTTTTTTCATATAAAAAAAGCGTCCCTTTTTTTCTTCTTCTTCTCTTAATTTATGCTATTCATAGAGTAAAAAATGGAACAACATATTGGTCGAAATACAATCACTGACTTTGATAATAAAGAACAAGATTCTTTTTTAGGTAACAATAGTAAATAAAACAATAAAATTTCTTCATGTATTAATCATTGTATCGTTTTTTTTTTTTTTTTTTTTAGCTTTTAATGACAACAAAAGTAGTTTATTTTCTGTTGTCTTGACAAATTTATCTCTTGAACATCATATACCACTATTTCAAAATGCAGGAATTGACCTGAATAGATTTTTATTCATGTCAGAAACAGATTTCGTTAAAATAGGCCTTAAAGATCCTGGAGACCTTGGTTTATTATGCAATTGTTCTAGAGCTCTTAAAAGTCATATTCAACAACACCCTTTATATACACACAGAGAAGAAGTAGTAGAAGAAGAACAAGTTGATTTCTTTAGTGTTAAAAGTGCGTTTAGTGTTGACGATGACGATGATGATGATAGTCCTCTAATGACACCATCTTCCATAATAAACGCAATTAATGCATTCGATTCGTTTTATACCAAAAGAGTACCATCACCTTCTATTGTTGTCATACCTTCTGTACAAACAAATACATCATCCGCTCAGGATTTCCAGCACTCCTTTAAAGTACCCGGTACCGTAACATCTCGACCGAGAAATAACAATAATAAACAAACCATAAGCGGCAGCAGACCTGTTTCCATGCCAATTCAGTTACCATCATTTTCAACTCCCCCGCCCGATTATTCTTCTTCCTCCATTTACGGAAAAAGGTTAGATAAGTGTCGATCCATGATATTTCCACGTGAAGAAGAAGGAAAAGAAGAATTACCTGGGTATTCTTGTACTGTATATAAAATGGGTTATGTCAATGTTAAAAAAGAATTGGATTCTCCAGATATCAAAAGTAGATATAGAGGATGGAGGTATTTTTATTTTTATTTTTTTATACTATACCTTAAAAGAAACTCATGTGTATTTTTTTTTTTATTCTAGAAAACTTTATATAGAACTTTGGGGTACAATGCTTCGAGTGTACCGTACAGCACCTACAAAAACTTCTTCTACTATTGATTATCGTAATTATTATAGATGGCCACTTCGTACACCTTACTGCTACTATCATAAATACTACTATACTCCGATGTTCACTATTTCGTTAGCAGGAGCTGAAGCGTCCCGAGCACTAGACTACTTTAGGCGTCCCAACGCACTCCGATTAACTACACAACAAGGTCCACAGCTACTATTAAGACTATCTTCCCATGTAGAAATGATATCATGGGTGGAACATCTTCAAGCGGGTAATATTAAAAAAAAAAATCACATTGCATCATGTCTAATTATTATTATTATATTTAAAAAAAAAAGCTATCAATATATCACTTGACTTAGAACTTCGCCCTATGCCCAAGTTCATCACTATACCAACTCGCAGTTTAACAACTGGAGTATTAGATCCTAGATCGATCGAAATTGAAAGAATTCGTGAGCAAAGAAGAAGAGATCAACGTGAAGTATTGATTTAATCCTTTTGCAGAAAAACATGAGTACACACTCTCCTCATCATGATTACGTATATATTCCCTTATTCTTTTATTATTTTTCTCTTTCTTTTTTTTTTTTTTTCTTGTATACAAGTTATTGACATATTATTTATTATTTTTCCTTTTAAAAAACTTTTTTTTTTCTTCTCCCCCTTTCTCATATTTCTTAATTTTATATATATTAAAAAAAACAAAGTTTTGTATCATGGTAACGCAAAACCAATTATTTTAGCGTACGGAAAAAGTCTATTTCAGACTATAATGTTGTCATGGAATATACACTACTGAGATTGGAAAAAAAAAGCGAATATCCATTTTTATGCATCTAACCTGCTGATTTGTTTTTTTTTTCTGCCAGGAATAAAACAGAAGAAAATTTTTAATTTTTGTGTTAGTTCCGCTATAAGATTTGTTACTACATTTGGAGTTAAAATGACTAAAATCAGAGGCTTCTCTCCCCTCAAATAAAAAAACAGTAAGAGTTTTAGTTGAAACAATTAAAAGTTACAGAATGTGTTTTATAGGATGATTTTTTTTTTTTAAAAAAAAAAAAAAAATTCATGTCTTTACTATTTTATCACTGGAACAAAAAAAAAACCTTGTCTTTTTGAATAAATATTTATTGGAGAACGTATAGGCATGAATAAACCTTTTGCAAACATTGGAAAATATTTAGGAAGATAATGTGCACGACCAATATTTTTTTTTATGTAACACTTTTTTATTACTTGTTTCAGTGCAGAAAGTAATTAGCATGATAACGCATGATTGCAATATGCTTTCCTTGTCATACGTATGTTAATGCGTGTAACTTATTGTCCTTGCTATCTTAAAAAAAAACCCGACATGGTTTTATGTATGCAATAAGTTATTCATGTTGTTTCTTATTCGGTAGGTTTTTTATTAGTTTGCTCAGATCAAAAGCTAGCATGTGATTTGTGTATGTTTCTTTTGCGTAACCCCAAATGACACCACCAAGTGTAACAAAGACAAGGCGATCAAAAAAGTAATAAAAAAAAAAAAGGAGAATTGTATCATGGATTATTTCAATGTAGTAAAGGTACTTACATAAATTACGGTTCTGGATTTAGGAAATTTTTTCATTTTCGAAACTTTGCAGGACCAAACCTTAAAAATAAACTTTTTTAAATAAATGCCTTTTTTTTTTTAATTAGTAGTAGTAGTAGCAGTGATTCAAAAAAAAGGGGAGAAGGGCATTTGAGCTTCTTTTTATTACTATTTACAATCCACTGTAAAAAAAAATTATTATGTGTGTCTTGTTAAAACTAAAGTGAATGTCACCTTAGTTACCGAAAGTTTTTTTGTTGTGAGGTGGATCGATTTTCATTTTTCTTTTTCTTGCATCACTACGGTTCTCTAACCGGTAGTAAGCTCTGAGGGGCTTTTACAACATGATAAAGAAAAAGATGAATTGACTGTATCTATCTATGCTGATTTAAAGTACATCTTCTAGAAAATTTTCGTTGTAATGGATTGTTTCTTGATGACGGAGCGCTTTTCCAAAAAAAAATATTCATGTTACTCTTTACCATTTTACCCTCAAACTCTAATTGTTCCGAGTTTGTTACAGCAAGCGAGTTGAGGCTGTATAGCAGTAATATAAAAAAGAATGTACCCTTTAGTATACTATGATATACTTGGATTCGAATTGGGCGCAGGATTTTTACGCATTTGAAATGTTTTCTGATTTTTTATGATGACGAAGCAAATTTTGTAGAACAGAAAATCTCAGGATGAATTAAAGAGTTTTGAAGATCTACTATTTTACCCACAAATATCAGGGCAATGCTATACCAATAAATACAAGCATAACATAAGTATAATTACTAGCATTTAGCATATCCAGATGGTTAATATTACTGCAAAAACCTGTCGAAAAAAAAAGAGAGTGTGTGTGAGAGAAGAAATTAAAGATTATGATGACGGAATCTTTTTTTTATATTTTATATTTTTATTTTTTTACTTGTATACAATTGCAAAGAAAAGTAGCTATGCAATGCAGACATAGCTGTGAAAGCGGATGTATAGTGTGTACTATCCTTTGATCTTGACTATCATATAGCTTTTTTTTTTTCGAAAAAAAAAACTATATCTTGAAAACTCTTTTTTTTTTTTTTTTTTATTATTTTCAAATTTTTATTTTCATGATGACGAAACGAAAAAATTTAAATCTAACAATTTTTAAAATTGAATAGATGCCACTTTCTTAAAAGCATTACTAGATAAAAAAAAAAAAAGTTGAATATATACGCCAAAGGATGCCACGGATAGAAGTAGCAAGTTTACCGCCCTTTTTGTCTATTTTTTTTTAAATGTTTTATGTATATTCCTTTCTTTCTTTTTAACACGAGTCCGAATGTGAGAAGAAAATTTAATTTATTTGGATGTGAAAAAAAAAAAATTCCCCCAACTTTTTTTTTAATTTTTTAGTGATAAAATAAAAACACTTGTTTTTAGCGAAATCAACATTTTTTTTTAGTGGTGAAATAGTATAAAAAATACATGTATATGTTTTTAAAGACAATGACTATTATTCCTAGAAATTTCAGATATACTTTACTAACAAGAAGTGAATGAAATTGAATAATAAAATTTGCGACTAAAATTTTGATGATGATAGAAAAAAAAAAAAAAATTCCCTCTTTTTTTTTTTCCTTTTTTTTTTTTTGCAAGGGTACTTTAGGAATGAATATTTGAAAAATGGAATTGGTACATAGTAAATCAATCCAACAATAGCATTATTTTAATAGAGAAGTATGCTTTGATATACTCTTGTAAGTTTGAAATGGTATTGTATATCAATGGTAAAGATCGCCTTCAAGAAAAAAAAGAGAAGGTATTCTTGATACATTTTCAATTCATATTAATCTAGGCTCCTTCCTAATTTTTTGAGATAGGAAAATGTAAACAACCCTTTAAATAATGTAATCATCATTATTCAATATGAGTCAAGGTTTTAAAGACAATGGAAAGCTATAGATATTGTATACTACTTGTCCTATTACAAGTAGCATTTACTTTTTTTTTATTACTTTTTATTCCTTATCAAAAAGGTTATGTAACATGATGAAGAAAAAAACTCCCCAAAAAAAAAAAAAAAACTTTTTTTTATTATTCCTTATCCTCTTTTTTTTTTTCTTTTCCAAACGAGTTATTACAATGTACCAAGGGAAAATATATATATATACATCCATATACTTTTATAAATATAAAGATGTATCTACACTTTATAGGCCCTTTGTTATGTATGATTGCTTATTGTTTTCGTATAAAAATAAAAGGCTTGATTTAGAGAATAAAAAAGATAGATAACATGACGAAAAATTTTTTCGTTCAAAATTTATGGCTCAATTTATTTTGTAAAATGATGAAGCAGAAAAAGATGATATAAAAAATAAGAAAATGATACAATGGAGCGACTATTCTTTAGCAAATATATTATAGATACATACTTTAGTATTATATACTTTATTTTTGAGTCTAATATCAATAGAAATATATCAATCAATTTTTTTTTTTTTTTTTTTTTTAGAAAAAAAAGGAGGAAACAGGTTTTTTTTAAAATGAATAAAAAAAAATAAAAAAAAGGCGAATAAAAAAATGAGAGAGAAAAAAGGACATTTAGAATGAAGTAAACATCAAAACATAAGCAGTAAACTGTTTACTCAACAATAGTACCTATACTACTTTGATATTATCTTGTTTCTTTTCGTTTTTTTTCATTAAAAAAAAAAAGGCTTTTTTTTTTTTTTTTCATAATCCAAAAAAATGGCGCGTTCCTTTTTTTTTTTTTTTTTTTGCTCAAAATTTTTTTAAAAGGTAAAAAAAAAATTTAAAAAAATCAAGCAAGTCAAATGATTGGCTTATTTTATCATTCTCAGCTAATTTAAGAGTTTGGGTATAAAAAGACAAGTTTTTTTGTAACCTTTTCACTTTTCTTTTTTTTTCCCCTTCTTATTACTTTTTTCCCCAAAAAATTTTTTTTTATATACATATTAAATAATGGTTGCTGCCGCTGTTAAGAAAACTACTCCTGCCAAGAAAGCTGAACACCCTACTGTAAGCAATTTGATCAACCTTTTCTTTTTAACTTTTTTTTATTGACCAAATTTTTTTTTTTTTTTTTTTTTTTTTTTTTTTGTAACGTTTTTAGTATGAGGCTATGATCAAAGGTAAATATAAAAGGGTACACACATAAAAAGTTTTCAGTGCTGGATATTTATTCGATCTCGTTTTTTTTTTGTAGCTGCCATTCTCTCTTTAAAGGAAAGAAAGGGTTCTTCCAGACCTGCTATCAAGAAGTACATCTTGGCCAACTACAAGGTCACTGCTGGTACTCACTTTGATTCTCAAATCTCTGCTGCTATTAAGCGTGGTCACACCAAGAACGTCTTTGCTCTTCCTAAAGGTAAATATCAATTATATAAAAAAGTTTACGTGTATACATTATCAAAAAAAAAGAAAGAGAGAGAGTGAGAGTGAGTGAGAGTGAGAGGGACGGATTAAGAAAAAAAAAACGGGATGCGATTTGTTTATTTGTTGATCAATTAAACTAATTTTTTTTTTTTTTTTTACAAATAGGTCTTTCCGGTACTGTTAAGTTGAACAAGGAAGTTAAGGCTGAAACCAAGAAGCCCGTTGCTAAGAAGGCTGCTGCCAAGAAGGTCGTCGCTAAGAAGGCTGCCGCTCCTGCCCCCAAGAAGGCCGCTGCTCCCGCTAAGAAGGCTGCCGCTCCTGCCAAGAAGGCTGCTGCTCCCGCTAAGAAGGCTGCTCCTGCCAAGAAGGCTGCTGCTGCCCCTGCTAAGAAGGCTTCTCCTGCTAAGAAGGCTGCTGCTCCCGCTAAGAAGGCCGCCGCTGCTGCTCCCAAGAAGAAGGTTGCTGCTACAAAGAAGAAGACCACAACCGAAAAGGCTGGTGTTAAGGCTCCTGCTAAGAAGGCTGCTGCTACCAAGAAGGCACCTGCTAAGAGAGCTGCCCCCAAGAAGAAGGCTACCAAGGCATAAATTTCTTCTTTCTCTCTTGATACGTATTCTTTTTTATTATTATTATTATCAATTACCCCCACCAATTCCCATTTTTTAGCACTCTTTTTTTTTAAAAAAATTTTCTCCTATTGTATCATTTACAGCGCAAGGGATCATTTGTCATATATGTACAGTTCATCGAATCAAGGGCTCTTTTTTTTCTTTATATCTCCTTTTTTTTATAATTAAAAAAAAAATTAAAAAAACAATTTTTCTTACACGTGCGTAAAAAAAAAAAAAACTACATCTTTTTTATCAGTCTACATCTGAATTTTTTTTTTTTTACACAAGGGATTTTTTTTTTTTTGGGCGAAAAAAAGAGAGCGCGATCTATTCAACTTTTTCAAAATATTTCTTTATAATTATACGCGGCGCTTGACCTACTTGCTATTGATCTGTAGATATCAAGTAAAAAAAAATTTAATTGTATTTTTTCAATCTGTGTAAGAAAAAAAAAAGGATTTTTTTTTTATTACTTCTTAAAAAAAAAAAAAAAAACTTGCAACCAAAAAAAAAAATTACACAAGCGGCGGAGTTTAAATAGCGCGCTGGATTTTTTTTTTTTTATCTTGTCCAAATATCTACAGATCCGTTCTCTTCACCAAAGTAAGCTTTTTCGGCCATGTTACAGAACAAACCAACTTCATAAACACCAGTCAATAACTTAATTTCTTTTAATAATTGAGCAGGATCCTCAATAGCACCGAAATGAGTATCGACAACAAAGTTACCGTTGTCTGTAACAACAGGACCAGCCTTGTTTACAGCCTACAATAAAAAAAATAATTTAGATTTGACATTTAATCTAATTTTACAAGCCAAAAATTACCATGCGAAGCTTAGAAGTGATAGGCTTTAAAGATAATTTAGTATCGATAGACTTCATGACAGATTTATAAGTCATGGGTACAACCTCAATAGGAACACCCTTGGTCCATTCTGTGCCGAGTTTCTTTGATTTCTTTCTAAAGTCTACACGGGATTTTTTTATAAGTAAATGTTTTGACAAGTTAATTTTTTTTTTTTTTTTTACCAGCAACAATAACAAATTTTTTGGCAGCTTCAGCAACCAACTTTTCTTGGAATTGACAAGCTCCACCACCCTTGATAACGTTTAATGCCTCATCTACTTCATCAGCACCGTCAATAGTAACATCAATGTCGGGGTATCTATACATATATACATTTAGATCTTTTTTTTCTTTTTTTTTTCCCCCGCACGTACACTTAATTTTAAAAATACTTACTGTTCAATACTGCCCATAATAAGACCACCCTCGATAATCAACAACTTACTTTGGAAAGAAGTAGGAACATAGACAATATGCTTTAATTCGGGTCTTTGTAAAATACGTTCGACAACATAAACGACAGTGGAACCGGACCCGATACCAACTACTTTATGTTCAGCGGTGATGTACTCATCGACAGCGCGATAAGCAGCTGATTTCTTTCCTTCTTCAATAGGGTTTGACATATTTTTAACAATAAAAAAACTTTTTTTTTTCAAGAAAAGAGAGAGAGAAGGAGAGTATGTGTAAAATATTTTTTATTTTTTTATTTGCATGGTGTTTAAGGGAAATGAGTCACACGAGAAAAAAGTCACTTTATATGAATCACATGTCAAGAGGTTTTTGTGTGTTTTTTTAAACTGCAATTATAAGTAGCCAATGAACTACTGCCATTGTTATTATTTGGCAACTTTCTTGACAGATAGGGTCGGCTCGTGTGCGCAATGGCATCAGCAGAAAGTCTACTAGAAGTTGTATTGCGGTAGTAAAGTTCGTGAGGGTGTATCCATTGTTTGGTGCGATGAACTTGAGATCTGAATCTGTCCAGCTGAGTTAATTTTTCTGGGTCTGTTAATTCCAATGGTTTGGTTGGCATTTTTTTAAATATATTTATCGATTCAATGAGTTCATCATTATCATCCATATTATGATCAGCCATATCTTCTTCTGTTAGTGAATAAATTGTAGCGGCTGGTGATTCAGATGCAGTTGGGCCATTAAGTAATAATGATGGTACACTTGCAGCAGCAGCAGCAGCAGCAGTAACAGTTGGAGTTGACAAAGGCGGTGTTGTCCCTACTGCAGCAGCATGAACAGATGATGATGATGATGGTGATGATTGTGGTGTATTTAAATTGCAATTTTTTGTATTAAGATCCAAAGGAACAGGTGATAGTACACATACAATGTACAGTTGATGAATACTATCCGACTCAAATAGATCGGCACCTAACCCACCCCCTAAATAAAACTGACAGCTCATATTTTCCTGTCTTTTGGTTTCTCCACCACATTGAAACAGCAAGTTTTTTTTAAGGGTAAAAGAACCATTTGCAATAATAGCTAGTGTTTTGATATGAGAGGAGAAAAACATTTCAGAAGAAGACCTAATGACGTTTGCGGGAAGCTTTGTTTGTTGATGTTGAACTACATTATTTAATAAACATCTGTGTAGTTTAGACATATCTTGTTGGCTTTGACCTGGTATTAAAAAATCGTAAATAGAACGGTGTGAAAACTCTTGCGGGTATAATTGAAGGTACTCTAATGATTCATCGGTTACTCTTGCACAACATAAATCCATTGATAGAATAACCTATACCACACCAAAAAAAAAATAAGTAGGTTTTTATGCAGATTATATATATATATATATAATCACTTTACAATCATTGAATCATTTGATGACGACGAAGTGGTCACCTGTTCAGCAGGAAATAAAATGGCTCGATAATTGGTAATCTTGTTATTATTACTATCGCGCATCATCTTTGGTCGACCACGCTTTTTATGCTGAACGTCACGACAAGTATCCATCTTATCTGTACTGATACATCTTTGACAAGGTCTTGATACTATAATAAAATGTGTGTTCAATTAAATCTTTTTTTTTAAAAAGAGAAAAAAAAAAATACAATAATCTCAGGGTTTTACAATTTTTTTTTTTTTTACCATCACAGGCTAAATGTGCCTTTTTACAGTTCACCTATTATTATAATCAGAAAAAAATGTGGTATCATGCAAGAATATTTTTTGGGGGGGAGGGAAATTGAGACTTTACGCATGCCGCAGATACATGAACTTTATTCGACTTCTTTTTAGAATTTTTTTGTGTTTCGTATCCATTAAATGATAAAAGCACAGTAGGCGTATAGCTCATTTTATAGCAAAAAAAAAAAAAAAAAAAAAAAAAAAAGAAAGTAAAAAAAAAAAACGAAAAAAAACGAGTTCATAGTGGTTGTTAGGGAAAAATTTAGGAGATTAAAAATTCTCCTAAATTTTCTTGTGACTGGTCAAAAAAATATAAAACTGAATCATTCCTGATGAGCCTTGTTTCTCTTTTACTTGGCGAATAAAATAAAAAAATAAAAAAAAAGAGTCTTACTGTCATTTTTTTATTTTTTTTACACAATAAATGTGAAAACCCTACTTTCTAATTATTTTAAAAAGTACATCGTGATTAAATCTGCAATATTACTGCAAAAAAAAAAAAAAATTGTATTATATAAAAAACAGAAAAACAGAAAAAAAAAAAAAAAAGAATATGAAAGAATGTAAAAATAGCGGTAAATGAGCCGAAATTCAGTTTAAAATTATACCCAATCATTTTGCATTTATGACGTACCTTCTTGGCTTGGTCCCCCCAAATTTATTAGCGAGCCTAAACTAATTATGGTAACTCTTTGTTGAGAAAATGATATAAAAAAGCTATCTTTTTTGATTTCTTCTTCTTTTTTCTCTATTAAAAAACTTGCGAAAAAACTTTCTCTATCTTTTTTTTTTTTTATTTACTTTACAAAAAACCAAACCTTAAATATATACTATATAATGACAGATAATAATAGTTGCAAATCATTAAATATCCATAACTTGGATAAAAGAGTGACTGAACAAGAATTAAAGGGTATCTTTGGTTTAATCTCTCCAGTCAAAAGTGTCAAGTTAATTGATGATAAAAATGTAAGTAGCATACTCTTTTAACTACTTTTATTTTTTACATGAAAAAAAAGTCGGGGTTTTACCGATGAATCCTCATAGTTTAGTGTACTACACTGTGAGAAAAATTACATAAAGGAAATAAACACAAAAAAAGCATATATATATAAGATCATTTTGATCAATTGGAATGCTGCTAGGTCACAAGATTAGATAAAAAATAACAATAATCTTATCGACATTAATAGTTTATTTCCTTTTTGTAAAACCCTAAACTTTTTACTCCTGTTAGCTTTATTTAGTTTGCATGCTAATCTTTATTATTTGTTTTAGAACGAGTTAAATTCTGCTTTTATTGAATTCAATGAACGCCAAGCTGCTGAACAAGCCTTAAATGCTATGGATAAGCGTGTTATCTACAGTCAGGTAAAGTTTTGTTTGTTTTTTTGTTACGTATTAAAAAATTAAAAAAATATTCACACATAATTTCATAATAGGAAATATCGGTTAACTGGAGCGATGAAGATAACCATGACAATAATGCGACTGACGAATCAGTAGCTCAAGTCATTGTGTCCGACTTGGATCCCAAAGTAGATGATGAAATATTAGGAAATACTTTCAAACAATTCCATATCTCGTAAGTCCCTAAATATTACATGTAACATACGTACACATACTAAATTTTATAACCCTTTAGTGAAGCACGTGTGGTAAATGGCGAAGGTTTTATTACATTTAATGAAAGAACTGATGCTGAAGAAGCCGTCCGTCAAATGGATGGTCAACCTATCTTATCTTCTAATGTACAATGTCATTTATCATCTGATGATAACAGTGATACTCACAGTGTCTCCACTAGTAACTCAAGACGTTCTTCTACTGATAGTGACAATGGTAAGTCGTTTTTAAATTGTTGTTATTGATTTTAAAAAATACTAAAAAAAAAACTTTTTTTTTTCTATTAGTTGTACTCTCTAATATGTCCTATGAAGAAATCTTTGCTCAAACACCTCTTTATAACACATCTGTATATATTGCAAATTTACCAAAAAATGTAATCAAACAAGATATTGTACCTCACTTACAACAATATGGTTTCGTCTCGGATATTTATATCAAAGGAACAAAGGCTACGGTCAAGTTAGATACACATGCTAATGCTGCTACAGCTATCTTTGCTTTACAAGGAATCAATATTGCTGGCAATAATGTTCGCTTAGGTTGGGTCAAAGATAGAACACCTCAACGTACAGATAGTCATGACAATATGCAAAGATCTTATAATGTATTCTCACCTGGTTATACTGCTCCTAGTAAACTTGTCAATCAAATTACAAATTCTTATGAAAATCATACGACAATGAGACCTCCCGCTCCTACTTCAGACCCCACTGGATCCGGTGGAGAACCTGGAGGAGGACTCCATGGTTGGAACCAATACTATCAGCAATACTATAGTGCTGGTCATTTAACTATCTAAATAATCATATAATCATATATATTTTATTTTAATTCATTCATCATCTTTTTTTTTTTGGCATCATATCTTTTTCTTACATACTTTTTATTTTTTTTTTTTATTTCATTTACAAACAAATAAAAAAATTTATACCAAATATACATGTAAATTGATTGGCTTATTTTTTTGCTTTTAACTATATTTGTAAACGACTCCCCCCACTATAATAATATTCCCCCCCCCCCATAATTTATATAAAATGGCCTGGCGCCCGGCTCCCACAATATTATTAAAAAAAAATCAATTCCCTGTATTCTATTTGTATTACCCATGCTGGGAAAAATACAACATAATTTGATCTTTTCCCCACAAAAGACACCAATAAATACACTCTATACTATGGTAATAGTGTATATAAATGGAAACTATCTCACTCCCATTTTAATTCATCATCTGCCCTGACATCCTGCTGATTTTTTTTATTTTTTTTTTTGTCAAACCCAAGTGTTGTGGTGTTATTTGATTGAACAACTTTTTTTTTTACCTGTATAACAGCACCCCCATTATAAAAAAAAAAAAAAAAAAATAGTACCGCGGGGTTTTTATTCATAAATTTTTTCCGCTCAATTAACCTAAAAAACTGAGGCCAAAATTGACAGTGTATGTTTTATAATGCATTTGTTAAATAAGTAGTAGATTTCCGCAATTATCGAGATATGTCCTGGCTCAGCTAACAAAAAAATTACTCAATTTCTCGTGCTAATTTACTAAACTAACTTGGAAAATAGTCTCCTTTTTTTTTCACGCTGAGAAAGTTTTGTATACATCAATTGTATTTTTTTTTTTTTTTTTTATGAAACTAAACTCAACTATTTTGAATTGCAACTATACATTCTCCTCCCCCAAAAGATATATATTTATAACAATTTTTTTTTTCGCTAAAAAAAAAAAACGTTGGTAAAAAAAAATACAAAAAAAAACGTTTTTCAATTGCAAGAATTCTATTTTGAACGTTTTTTCGCTTATAATGTGGGCTTTTTTTTTTTTTTTTGCGTTACCCGACTATAAAACGAGTCAGTAAAAAAAAACACAACGAGTTCAAACTACAAATCAAATCACTGAAAAAAAAGGGGGGGTACTTGACCAACAGAAAATTCCACCAAACAAACATTACTTTTATTATACTTAATGATCTGGACATATTAAACTGCAAAAAAAAAAAAAAAAAAAGGGGGACGGAATTGAACATTAGAACTCCTATGACAGAAAACATAAACTATATTTCAAGTGCCATGTTTCCCCCCCCCCCAGCTTCAATATATAGATTTTTCCTAATATGTATATGCGATAAGAATTTTTTCAAGCGCAACAAAATGTAACACTCTTCTTATAAATATTTGTACCGTTATTATTATTTTTTTGCACAGCATGAAACCTGTGAAAAACAGAAGCATTCTTTTTCTCTCTTTGATGGTTATACGACATCCAAACACTACTGCGCTTTTTTTTTTTTTTTTTTTTTTTAAGATGTCGTCTTAAAAATTGACAACTTTCTTTTTTCATCTCCGAGATTTAATCTGTGTGTGGCGGTCCAGTCCCAAAATTTCCTGACCCCTTTTATATACTTTTGATTTATAATGTTTAGATTGAATAATTACTCAAGTATATATTGATCCAAAGTATGTTGACCTGGTAACAAGGAGAGTGAACTCATGCTATACCGGAAGGCGAGAGTGCCCATGCAGTACCAATGATTTGACTAACTATGATATTATTGATTCGTTTATCATCAAGTGACAATTTTGCTCATTAAATCGCTGCCGGATTTACGTTGAGACACGTTCTATTTACACGCTCAGAAAAGAAAGTGTGGATGGCATACGTACCTTTATAAAGTGAAAAAAAAAAAGTTGTTCACTCTAAAAAGAAGCTTCCATTCTCCCCCCCCCCCTTCTCCTCGTTTTATAATAAATTAAAGTAGAAATATACCTTATGTTTATAATTTATACATCGTATGTTTGTTTGCTTATTTATTCTTTTAATATCATTGCTTTATTAACACGGTTCTCCTCTTGCTATTTGAAAAGTTTCATATACATATTAGGGTTTCATCCAATTGCAGCAAGTTTTTCAAAACATTATTGGTTCGCAAGACTTAAAATTAGATTCAAGGGAAAAAAAAGGATTGGCAGAGACTCACCTTGAATATATAACGTGCTTAGAGTATATTCGACTGCCCAATAAATTCTCCTTCGAAACTGCTAGAAGTCTTAAACTGTATGTGTGGGGGGCATTTTACTCAGCATTTCTCAAAAATTACCCCATTCTTTACCAAGCTATTGCCAAGGGAGTCACGTTCTAAACATCATATAATAAAAGAACTTGAACTAGTTACCTTGGCGATCATGACGGTGTACTATCATTAAAATTTAAAATAGGCGAACCAATAGTAATGCTGTTTTCGACTGTCAATTTTTTTTTTGCTATTTTTGACATAGGCTATTATTCTTTATGCTTTAACCTTTATATTTTTGACATTCGAGCTCTGATAGCAGATAAATGCCCTGAAAATCTACTACTGTCAGGTTTTTTTTTTTTTTTTTTTTACTGTGATAGTCCTTTTCGCTAGCGTAATAAAAGTCAAGTCAGAAAAGTTTGTAGATCCGAAAAAACAAGCGCATGATATAATGATTATGCCGTATAATTTTTCCTAGGCTTGATATTACAATACAATTATATCATAGTATACTTATGCAACAAAAAATGATTGTATCTACTGTCATTAAAAGAGATCCATACTCAAATAGGTATTTCATAGGAATTACTGGAAACGTGCTGCAAAAAAAAAAAAAAAAAAAAAAAAAAAAAGATCCTTGGAAACGTATGGACTCAGTGGAGAAGGAAGAATTGCCTTGGAAAAAATGGGTTTCATTTATGTAGGGGTTTTAGGGCGATACGTAATAGGTATTGTAACTAGAAGGTTTCTATAGTAGGTAATATAAAACGAAGCGACATTACTTAAGATTATACAATCATTAACAGAGAACAAGAGACAAAACCGCTTATATCGAGTACCAGTGTCAAGTTAAGAAATTATAGTTTATATTCAATATATATATGTAACATCAAAAAGTATCGTGAAATCATTTTTTTTTTATTTAATAAAGAAGGAAGACAAACTAGTTTTCTAAAACGAATCTGAACTTGGGTTTACCAGCATTAAAGTCTTCCACTGCCTTTGGCGCATCCTTCATTGGGTACTTTTGAATCCAAGGTTTTACATTATGCTCAGCGGCAAATTTTAACATTTCTTCGATCTCGGCCGGTGAGCCGATAGCGGAACCGCAAATACTGGCTTGAGTGATTACAAGTAACATAGGAGACACTTCGGGAAAGTTCCAGCTAGGAAGACCAACGTTAATAAAGACACCATTAGGCCTGAAGAGTCTTAAATAAGTTTCCCATTTAAAGTCTTTGCCGGTACCAGTACAGAGGATATGTGTCAATTCTCCCTGGAGCGGTTTCAAATCTTCTTCATTTGATGTAGCAGCGTATCCATCAGCGCCTAATTCTAAAGCGAGATCCTTTTTTTTGGTGCCGCTAGATAAAGCAAATACACGAGCACCCATAGCTTTAGCCCATAAAATACCGTAATGTCCCAAACCACCGATACCCAAAACCTAAAATATAAATTATACTACTTATTTAAAAAGTGCTCCTCATAAATAACGTAAATCTATACTTACACCCACAACAGAATCCTTATTGACATTATGTCTCTTTAAGGGAGCATAAGTGGTTACACCAGCACAGAAAAAGGTACATGCAACTTCATTAGTCATACTCTCGGGAATCTTGAAAACAAATCGACAATCGCCTCTCCATTTATCAGCGTATCCACCGTACGATTTATCCCCGTTAGGCCAAATACCGTTATAAGTACCGGTACGTTGACCAGAGCATAAGTTCTCAAATCCAGCTTTACAACGCTTACATTCGTGACATGAACCTGATTGGGCACCAACGCCAATACGGTCACCAACCTTGATATTGGTGACTTTCTTTCCAACACGTGTAGCAACACCAGCAATCTCATGGCCCACAACACAAGGGTATTTTGAAGGTCCCCAGCTGGAATCAAGGGTATGAACGTCACTACCGCATATACCACAGTGAGTAACATCCATATCTACACTGTAATCGTCCACAGCACGAAGTGGCATTTCTTTCCAAACCAATGGAGCGTCTATTTTTTTTTTTTATAATGTTAGTAAGAGTAAGATGTTTGTATTTGGATATAAGTCTTTACCTTTTGCTTCTCCAACCCATCCGTTAAAAGTAGTAGGTGCAGACATATTGAATTATATTAATTTATGCTTTTTTTAAAAAGGATTTTTTGTTTTGTTTGTAAAAAGGATTTAAAGTCCTTAAATATCGCGATGAGAGAGAGAGGAAGAAGCCTGTGATGTTTTTTTTAAAAAAAAAGTTTTATCTCTTTTTTTTTTAAAAAAAAAAGTGTGTCATAGTATGTTTTTAGATAAGAGCGTGTCTCAATTTTTAATAGGCAGTGTCACACAATTTAAGAAAAAAGTCTTACAGTGTTTCGCATTTAATTAGTTAGTAGAAATAAATAAAAAAAACTAGTGCCACTAATAAAAATATTCTGAAGCCTCCGTTCTTGTCATCAATACAGATATTATAAAGCCAATACGAAAGAGTGATCGAAACATCGTGGTTATAAACGTAGAGCTACTCTTACTGCTGCAATCTATTTATTACGTCATGAAAAAATATCCATTCATAAGCTAATAAAAACACTACTTCAAAAATAATACACTTTCAAGTTGAAATACAACTTATACATGGCTAAGTATGACCACTAATAACTTAAACTGTCTCACTATAATTTGCGTCATCTCTTAATAAGCGAGACCTCTAACGACAATACCATCATAAGAGACATGGGACACCACGATTTGGTATCTTCCTACTAAGCTTACTTCATTTGGCTTCTTGCTTTTAAGACTGACCAGAACTATTCAATGAGGTTAGGTTCTGGCGAATTGATAAGGATATAATATAGCCTATACACATTTTTTTTATTGTAGGATCGATAAGCGACGGATTTATGGAGCAGGATATTATCTATAAACAATATGGAACTCATGTATTTTTTTTAAAAAAAAAAAACTCATTTATGATATTTCGTTGAATCAATAATAAACTGGATACCAACAAGAATAGGCTACCATATGTACCTGCTCTAACTCTTCGTATGAATTTTCTATTGCAAGACTGTATAAATCATACGGAATAAATAATAAAGTTGATTTAATCATAATAAAAGAGGAGATAATACTTGTTCATGTAATCTGTACTTGTTTAAATTTGTAGTTCCAACGTATTTTAACGCGAAGAATCTCCCACATACCTTTTTTTCAAGTTCCCGATTAGTATGATTTTTTAACATATATAGCTATTAACCCATATCCAGACAATTATTTTTTCTCAATGTACAACAATTTACCCATTTCAGGCCTTCTTAATGATAAATTTTCTGTAGCTGTGGTTTCAAGTTACACAGCCAATGACTATTTAAAAAAAAAAACTCATTAAGACTGCAACTGAAACTCACATTTTTTTAACGGACGAATATATTATTGTAGAAGTAATTAACAATTGATTTTTCCCGGCTCCAGTTACTTTATGATTAGTATAAAACTTTTTTCTCTAAACAAATGAGATGTTTTTAGACTTTGAAAAAACTATACCAAGTTTGTGGTTCTTGATTGAAACAAAACAAATAAATAAAAAACGCCTTCATAGCCACTTTTAGCCACTTTTATATTAAGTTAATATGTAGGATTATTTTATTATTAGGTATATAAGTATATAATGTGAGGAGGGAATGATGGTATTATGCTTGCATACTCTTGAGAGGTTTGGCCAATTCTATTTGAAATTCTCTGTCTAATTTTCTTTTTTCTTGTTCTCTTTCTTGGGTAAATGCGCCAGAATATTCACCACAACAACAGATTAAGCATGAATCATCTTCTTCATCCAATTGATCAAGTCTTACGCGCAATCTTTCGATTTTTTTAACGTCACGGTATTCAGTATCCATTTATTATTATAGCTTATTTGGGGTTTTTAAATGTTGTAAAAGAAGATCAGAATTAGATGTCCTTTTATACAAAATTATTATGTAGTTCATTTCAATTTATAAGTGATACAACAGTCTCAATCTGGCGATGAAGTGCTCAGCTAAGTGGCTAAGTAGCTTGTTCTGTCGCACAACATCGCTCTTTCAAAAAACAGACCTCAAAGTTATGAAGCAACGTAGTTTTTGGTAATGGATATATTTTCGACATAAATAATTTGGGTTATCTTTTTAAGACAATTTTAAACCAATATATAAAAAAAAAGAGGCATGGTTGATCCGTTTATGATAGGAAAAAGAAAGGCAAAGTAAAAAGTGCTGATTTACAAAAAAAGAAAAAGAAAAGAAAAGTGTAACTGTTCATTGATTCTATTGGTGTTCCTTTGTAAGCAATACACAAACTGAATGTTCCATCATCACAATTATCAAATGTTTGGTATATTAGCGAGCCTGCTGGGTATTCACCTTTGATGGCACTCCGTTTATTTCCGCAAACTTCATCATCGCCTTCACCAAAACTCTGGATCAACTCAATTCCGAAATGCAACTCGACAACAAATAGTAAAAGTAATGGAAGTCTGTTTGACGACTTCAATTTTTCTTTGTAAATACTCTAGTCTTTTAATCTCCTCATTGTGACTTTTGAAGAACTATAAATAAAAACGGAATTTCGGTCCCCATACAAAAAAAAAAAAAGAAAAAAAAAAAGTTTTCTTTCGTAATAGAGTTTATTGGTAATGACGTTATTGAGAAGTTCTCATTTAGATCAACCAAGTCGTCAGCTTTAAATATTTCATTGTCTGCTCAGTAGCCCACCCGATTCATCTTAATTGGTTTCCATCTCGATAAGTAATGATCGCGTCCACAATAGTTCATAACATACATCGTCTAGAAAAAAAAAAAAGATACAATCAATGCTATTACTTAAGTAAAATCCTTGTCCATTTTGTGCGTATATTAGACTCTTTTTTCTGTGAGGTACCCACATAAATGACTATAATATAAATTTTTAAGGCAGTATAACCGAAATTCGAACAATTGCAAATGTAAATTATTGCTTTATTTTCGGTGTCATTATCGACAATTTTGGATATATCAATTGATTATATAAAGATTTACCATCTGTTCCTCTTTGAATTTATAGAAACCAGTTGATATTTTTTTCTTCGTGTTTAGATGAAACATTAAATGTTGTACAACATACGGTGTAGAATAGGGCTCCTGATATAGTTTTTTTTTCGCCTTAGAAAGGTTGTCATGTTTGAAGAATGTGTTGGTAAATTCAACACTATCTTGATAAAAGTACAAATAAACGAAGAGTATATAGAAAGAACCATTAATTACAACACTATTATCAATAAGTTTCACCCATCTTTTGTCGTATTTACTCCTATAATAAATCAGAATATTAATACATCTTACGAAAATTCAATTATAGTATATATATCAAATATACTATAACAAGAACTAATGGTAATAATAACTCAAAGTGTTACATTGTTCTTAAATTTAGACAATTATCTCCTATCGACTAATCACAACTTACCTACTCTCAATCCACGGATGTAGTCATTATACCAACTTTTCCCGTAGATAACGACAGGCACAATTAATGTTCGTATAAGTCATACAGGTTTTTTCAGCAATACATACGAGGTATATTTGGCAGGAATTAATGCAAATCTAAATAACAAAAGCAGCAGGCGTTATCAGTAGTATTGGATACAGGCTCTTCTTGCCCAGACATTATTGTTAGTAATCCTTATGATTAAATGGCCGCAACATACACTCAGTTATAAATAGCACGTTTGCTTACAATTCATATTGTGACAGAGAAACAAAGAAGGCTCTAGTGTATTCTTATAAGATTCATCCTTAACATAATTATAGAAAGTACCAACTTAATAATATTATGTATGAAGGTTATAATGGCTAATATAAATACACAGAAGGAAATTAGCTACTACGAATAAAGTTTTTATAGTGTTTTTTTAATCAAGTAAAAAAGCATCGAAACCTTATTAAATGTAGAATAATCAAAGATTGAATTGTCAGTTTTAATAAAATGATTTTATATTTGTAAATTTAATAACGGGTATTACCGCCCTTAGCCTCAATGACTGCCCTACGGCGGGAGTTCATACTCCCCACCAAATTTTCCAAAAATGATGAAGGTATAGCGTACCACTCATCACGAAGGGATGCCTCTAGTTGATTGACGTTTTTTATCTGATATCTACGACTCTCAATACGTCTTTTCAAGTAATTTCAGACGTGTTCGATTGGATTGAGATCTGGACTCTGTGCTGGCCAAAAATCGAACCCTTCAATCCCACATCTCTTCTTGTATCAGCTAGCATAATTTCCAGTATGGCAGGATGCACCGTCTTCTTGGAATATAAACTCCCTAGACTATTTCAAAGTTAATTTTTTTATCCAGGGGAGAAAGTGATTAGACAGACAGTCAATATAGGCTTCCCGAGTGATGATACCTTTCATGACAACAAGCGGCCCTAATCCTCCACCCCAAAAACACCCCCAAATAATTACTGAACCTTTTCCAAATTTCATAGTTTTCTTTAAATTTTTTGGGAAATACCTTTCACCTTCTTTTCTGATAACACGTACTCTCCCATAACTACTTCGTACGTTAAATTTGGACTCGTCCGACCAAATGACACTTTTCCACTGTTCTGGAGTCCAATTCACCTTATCTTTCTCCCAAAGAAGTCTTTTTTACATGTGGCTAGTTGTCAGCTTTGGAACATATGCTGGTGAGTAAGAACCAAACCTGTTTATAGCAGCGTACTTGATCAGAGTCTCTGAACGTATATTGATCTTGGTGGCCTTTAATTTCTCGTTATGAGCAATAAATGGGATAAACGGTTCTTCTCTAAAACTGTGCACAATAGCACGTTGGTCTCTTTCAGACAGCTTAAGAGGTCTTCCTTTACGTGATTTTATAATTCCAGTACCAGTTTTCTTCCAACGATTGATGCAATCCGCGATTGTAGATCGAGGTATCTGAATGGCACGTTCAATGTCCGCATGACTTTGATCAGCTTGGAATCTGTCAATGATCAACCCACAGATGTAATCGTCGAGTTGAACTCGACACTTACGAGTTTTGTTCGTAATATCTGTTAATGGCATTATATGTTTTATTTTTGAAACAAGGATAAAAGTGAATTTTATTGAAGACGTACTTCAAAAAAAAAAATATCCTAAAATAGAAATAACGGTGACTTATCCGTGTCCATTGTATACACAATCTCTTCTGTCCCTTCAATAATACTCCCATCATCTTAACGCAGTGCAGTAATTAATATTTAAGTCTCTTGCAACCTTGAGGATTTTCGAGCATACGGTCTATAAATGTTTCTCTGGTGAAGTCGCTGTAATTGTTGTATAACTTCACTGATGGCTTTAACTTACAGCTTTTTAAGTGAGAACCCTTCAGCATTTTTTTTTTGGGGGCGCTTAACGCTCAAGTAAGTTTGTCGACTAGTTATTGCTTCAAGGACTAGGTTGGGATCATCGATATATGTTAAAACATCCTCCATCGGATCGTAAACTTTTTCTTCTTCATTAAAAATGTTTCCCTGTCCATCTTTATAAAAAAAAAAGTATTCATTATTATGTTATATTTTATTAAAAAGAGAGAGGGACAAAAGCAGGTATAGAAGATATGCGACAATTAGTGGTATATTGTTATAAAATTCGTTAAAAGTCTAAAATAAGATGGTTTTTAATAATTTGAAAAAGGATAGCTATTTTATATGAAAGTGAGATTTGAATTCAATGAAAGTTGAATTGATTGTGTTAAAGATAACCGCTTATAGATTATTGTGATTATTGGTGCATAAATAATCTGTGCCTGACGTTTGCATAAAAGGGAAAATAGTGATTTTCCTGCTATACCACAAATAAATAAGTACTTTAATTATTACACAGGTAAATAATTAAGTTTGTCAAATAAAACCCAAAATAGACCTTGAATAGTAATCAAAAGGTTACATATATAGCTGGTATATATCAGCCAGCTTCATTGTAACTAGGCAACACTACAAAAAAAGATCACACAAAAAAAGGTCACACAAAAAATGCTACACATCACACAAATCATGGCAACGAATCACGGGTATAAATTGACCCGGTTTTTTTTTTCCTTTTTTGTTTTTTTCTCTTTTTTTTTCTTCACAACTACAAAAGGTAACTGGCCAGATATTTACTAACTATTATTACAGTTTTTGGGACTCTGATCAAGTCTTTTTTCTGTAATAGTAGTGCTTATGGTACCATTTGCGCCTTGTAATCTTTTTTTTTGTGTGTTTGCAGTTTGACTCATCCGTGGTGGTTTTTTTCCGGAGAGGCAGGTTGTGGGTTTACATCCCCATTCCGCTTTCTCTTACCGCGGGGTGGGGATGTAAATTCACAAGTTGTCTCTTTTGGAAAAAAGCCCTGCAGATGGGTCAAATCTGTAAACCCCCAAAAAAAAAAATTGCATGGCGCAAATGGTACCATAAGCACTGGCTGGTAGAAAGTTGGAGTGATACGAGGAGAGAAGGAAAGTATTATAAAAACATTCTGCTGCAAATAAAAAAGAGTTGATTTCTAACTTTTTCTTATTTAGCAACCCAACCCAAAGGGCCAAAAAAAACCCCCCTCTCTCCCCCCCCCGAAAAAAAAGCTATAAATAAAAATGAGTGTCTTTAAAAATGAGTGTCTTTAAAAATGAGTGTCTTTAAAAATGAGCGTCTTTAAAAATGAGTGTCCTAAAAATGAGTGTCCTAAAAAGAGAATGAGAAAGCGTTTTAAAAAAGAATGTCTTAAAAAAAGAGAAGGCATTATAAAAAAGAAAAGGCTTCTTAAAAAGGGAAAGATAATGTCTGCCCTAATTCTCATTAAATGTAAACATTACCTTAATGTTTTTTTTCTTCCTTTTAATAATCTATCCGCAACATTCTTAATAAAGTTTACTGTTATTTTTACAGTAAAATATAATATGTTTGGCTTATTTGGTTTAACATTTGGCATAATGCTTGACAGTTATAATTATGCAATGCGTACATGTAAATGAGGTGCTGGATCTTCTCATTATAGTATCTTTTATTTAATAAAAAATTATAAAGTGTACTTCCCTCGGGTACGGCCTTATAGTTTATATTCTTTTAATTATCTTTTTGTTATTATACTCGGTAATTGACAGTTGCATTTTCTTTGTACTACAACAACCCCTATTTTAAAACTCAAACAAATGCAAATACAATTCCTTTTACATTTTTCTTTCTTTCTTTTACTTTTATTTTTACTTTCCTTTTCTTTTCTTTTCTTAATATTATCCACAACTTGCAATATGTACTTTTATTTTATTTATGTATTTTGTTTTTTCTTTTGACATTGAACATGTAGCAACGAAATGTGCCATATTACCCAAGTCGGTTATAAAAACGTAGTAACAATAAAACACTCCAAAGGGACAAGGGCAAAATAATTGAAAGAAGAGAGCAATTGTGGCGTGATAATTATTGCGGTATTGCAGCTTAAAAAATCGTTCACATAAGAAATCACTGCTAATTTTACCAGCTATAACAAATAATGGTTCTTAATTTATTAAAAAACAGGAAACGCGTTTTAGACCCAAGTTGTATAATATAAAATAGTTGTTTTAAATATATCTTTGATAAAAAAAATTAAAAACGTACTTTTTGTTTTTTTTTTTCGTTTTTCATTTTTGGGGGTCAACCCCTTTACGATTACTATGGACCCAATTTACCTTTCTTTGTGGAAAAAGCAAGGATAGCGAAATACTCGTTTAGACGCATCTAATACATTTTAAATTAAATTTTAAATCCAAAAATTGAAAGAGTAATCATTGTTTAAAAATAACTTTTTTTTTGGACTAATATCGACTATCTTATTCTAAGGTGCTGTGCCAAACTGTAGTATATTCGGGCGCCACTCAATTATGCCATGGATGTATATGTTTTATTTATGGATGGTGAATCATATGAATTCTCTCCCGATTCGGGTCAACAAAATTTATTTATTTATCGACAATTGTTTAATGATATATAGAGTACAAGGACACTCTTGCCTATCTTCTTAATCTCAAAAAGAAGGCATTTTTACTGTACACGCTATCAGCAGGATAATATTTGTCGTAAAAATTAACAATGAATTCTTCTGGTTTAAATCCAAACTTTTGATACAAAATCTAATAATAAAATAAAATAAGTTTTCGAAAAAGAAACAAACAAAAAACCGTTAAAAGTCATACCATGGCATTATTATTAGCAGAGACATGAAGTGTGATATCTTTACTGATAGCAGTTTGAAACAAGTGGTATAACATAAACCTAAATAAACGTATGTTGAGCCCTTTTTCTTTTTCTTTTTTTTGGCGTATCATTAACTTTTTACTTACTGTCCAATACTTGCTTTTCCCCACCCTTCATCTACAGCAAAGTAAGTAATATAAGCTTCAGGTGTCATAAAGGCACACCCAATAACATGTCGTTTATATAAAGCTACAATACTAAATTCTGGAAACAAGAGTGATTCAGAGACATCAATACCTTCCCAAAAGGATCTACTTAATAAAAGATTGACTTGAGCCAAGTGCTCCTTTTGAAAGTACACATAATCAATACTTTCTCCAGGTACGACACCATCCACCTTTTCACCTTTTTTACATGGTTTCCCATTACATGCCTTAATTTGACCCATTAATAACATACGATTTGGTTTACTCTGAAAGTCACGACGAATAAAAGGTCGAAGTTTACGTCCGTTCCACGAGGACAGCCAAGGCTCATCTCGCGTGATTGTCTCTCTTTGGCGAATGGATCCAAACAGTCGGGAAGCAAAAGATGACGTGTAAGGAGTAAATGTGATTTTATCTAACCGTTGTTGTTGATCATCCAGTGATTGTTCTTCTTCTTGATTGGAAGCGGGTAAAATGGTAGTTTCTTTAGAAATCGGTTCCAAAGCATGTTTAGGTGTTCGTAGTAATTGGATAATATGTGCATCTATGTCAAATAACTTTATACCCAAATTACGTTTAAGACGTCGCACAGCTAATTTTCGTTTATATCTGCAAGCAGTATAAGAAAGCTTTTTTGATGAATGCTCTAAACGTTGTAATAACAACCATTCGTCTTGCTGCGAAAGGTGGTGACTGTAAACTGAAGTAGCGTGAGGCTTGGTTGCAATTGTAGTTACATGTGTGTTTGTGTGCGTGCTTGTATTTTTTTGTGTGTTTGCAGCAGTATCGGTACCTGTACTCATAGCTGTATTTGGAGCGTAGTTGGGTATGTCTAGACATTTCTCCTCTTTAATTGCATGAGTCTCAGTAGTAGGTGATTCTTGTTGTACAGACGATTCTCTCGAAATATCTTTTAAAGTAATTTTAGGAAAATATACAGGATCAACGTTTTCGGGTAATATTACAGTAGATGTAAATTGTGAGGATGACGCCACTCTTGGTAGCGGTGATGCCGCTACTGTTACTGCTACTGTTACTGCTGCTGTTGGAGATGGTGGTGGAGATGGTGATGGCGATGGTTTTGATTGAACTGTTTCTAATTCTTGTTTAGCTAAAGAAGGAGAGGATGAAGATGCTGTTAGTTTAGATGTAGGTTTTGGAGAAGAACGAAATTTCGATGGTTGGGATTTTGTTTGTTTCGGTTTTAAAGAATGCTCAGAGGATGGTGATGATGTCGCTGTACGAGGAGATAAGATTTCGGGGGACATTTTATCTAAGCTCAGCTTCCGAGAAGCTGGTTTTTTTGTATCTGTTTTCTTCTTTTTGACAGGTTGTAATTCTTCATCACTTGAAAGTTCATTTGCTGAAGATAATTCTGATAACGAACTTAAGTCGAGTAAATCTGGATCTGGATCCTCTTTTTTAATTTTCTTTGGTTTCTTTGGTTTTGGTGGTTCTGGGTCTGGTTTAGAACGTTTTAAAGGTCTTTTTAAATTTGGTTTTTGTTTGGTCGTAGCTTTTGACTTCTTTTCGTTTGATGGAGGCTCGACTTTATGCAGTGTCCACCAAGCTAAATTAAAACTGAGTAATATGTACGCTTTGGAAAAAAGAAATGAAAAAATGCTTACCACTTTGATGAAACTTTTCGAATCCAGAAAGAAAAAGGTTGTTATGAGTAGATAATACACTAGCAATTGTATTATTCCAAGTTAAAGATCCTACGTTAAAAGGAATTATCAATCAAACCATATTTATAAACTCTAAAAAAAAGGTATTACTTTGTTTGTCAGGTACAAGATAATCCCAATAGTCATCAATAAATGCACACACATCCTCTTTCCATCTAAAATAATAATGTTCGCGTCTATCTTTTTCGTCTTTTTTAGCGTCCTCTATTTGAGCTTTTTTAATTAAATTATATATGACCAAGTGCACAATAGCGATCCAACTAAGCCCTTTTCGTTGAAAGGTTTCTTGACCTTCATTACAAATGGAACAATGAAAGGTTCCAAATGTATCGCCATAAAGTAAAGGTTTTACCATGCAACTAATACAATCTATTTCCGATACATGGCGTTGGTCTACATTCTTTTTTTTTTTTTTTTTTTTTACCTCCATGAAAAAATTGACGACACTTTTCACATCGAATGACAGGTTGATCACTATTCATGTTGAATTAGGTATTGAACACACTGCAAAAACTTTTTTTTTTCTCTTACTCTGTTATTCCTTGTCCACAATAACAATAAGTATCCTCAGTATTTCGAGTGTGGTTATTATCCCAATGTAAAGATTCCAACTGTTTTTTTTTTAAAAAAAAGGACGATATTAGTTTAAGTAAGGTAAACGTAAAAAAGAAAAAATAAGGTTACGTTATAAGGAAGCTTCTTATCAGTCATATTGGGATTTATACAAAGAGGGTTTTTTTTTTGTAAAAGTTGTTTTTATTAAAAAGTAAAATTATTAGTCACACGTCAATGAGCAGTGGGATTGAAATAAAACGGAGACTGTAAAAGGAAACTGATCTGTTGTTGACTGGAGTAATTGCTCGATGTGAGTGATTGTCCGTAGTATCAATGGTTCGATTTGTGAAAGAAGATAAATGGACAGGTTATCGTTTCCATGTTTCAAGTAAATAATCTACAGTCGGTATATAGTATCGGAAAGGACGGAGAAATATTTTTTTTAGCGTGAAGTACGAATACTTTGAGGAATCTTTGATTTGTATATATTTCTTCAGAAGAAATACCAATAAGCGGAAAATACTACTCCCAGATCCTCCATATGATATCGCATTCTACAGGAAAATGACGTCTACTATCGGTATTACGACCATATAATGAGCAAGTTGAGGAGATGACTGTACCATATTCGAGTAAGATCTTTTTACTTGAAACAAACTCAGAGAGGCGATAATAGTACAGAGTAATGATATAATGTCGAACTGTTGAAGTTGATTGAAAGACCGCTTAAACTAAACTGTTACAGCTTAGGGATGCATATATCGTTATGTTAATATTGTCAAAAAATTTGACCGCGTGAAAACTAGTAATGCCAAATGCAAAGTGAACAATACTAATATGCTGATAATCAGTAACGTTAGGAATTTTCGAGATTTCCATGATATATCTATTTTGATAGAGATTATGTCTGCAAATACGAGATTGAGTAGTTCTAATATTATTATCAGGCGATATAGTGTCCAATTTGATAGTTGATTATCTAGTAGCGAACGTTTAACACCGGAAGATTAGACAAAGTACAAGAATGAACAAGAAACAATTCACTAAAGAAGAGAACCTCCGCGGATATAGTACTCCAGCTTCTATGACCCTTTCAATAGGCATTGTACCCCTTTTTTGTATTTATGCACTTGCAAAAAAAAAAAAAAAAAAAAAAAAAAAAAAAAAAAAAAAAAAAACTTGAGAATACCACATGTGTTTGTTTGTTTTTTTTTTTCGAATGCAAAAGATAAGACTGTCAATAAAAGATTTCTTTCTAAGCAGGTAGATCCAGTGTTACACGCGCTTTCTTAAAACAACTTGAAAGTTAGTATCACCATAATATTGTTCTCATTCCAGAAAAAAAGTTTAAATCTAGGTTGTTTATTTTTAAGCTTAGTTCAAAAATAATAAAAATATTCTTGGATGTTGACAACTATAATTACTGTGTATCCACTCCCATATTAACATTTTATGTAACTTTTTTTGTCAAAATGTTTTTCTCTCTCTTTGATGACAATAGTTATTATGGTACGCATGTCTTTTAAAAAAGGAGGTTTATAGAAAATATAAATCGATCATGATATATATATATGTATATATATTCGTGTGATTATACAGGCATTTTATTGCTCTTTATATATATGTTTACGCCATCAATTAGTGAATGTATATAGGAACCCGCGTGGTGTATGACAAAGTAAAAATTAGCCATGTAAAAATAAATAAATAAAAAATACTTTCTCATCCTACAAGGGATTTATGTACCAATTGAACATAATTTTTATTCTTTTTTTTTTCT
Source organism: Thamnidium elegans (assembly GCA_025201345.1). Taxonomy (NCBI): domain Eukaryota; kingdom Fungi; phylum Mucoromycota; class Mucoromycetes; order Mucorales; family Mucoraceae; genus Thamnidium; species Thamnidium elegans. The sequence continues at coordinate 1,455,087 of JAIXMG010000001.1, read as the reverse complement.
TTTTTTTTCTTTTTTTTTAGTAATGTGGGGGTGGAGGTGGAGGTAGTTGATGTGATGATAATTGATGTGATGGTAACGCGGAACTAGGAGAGGTAGAGGAGGAAGGAATAGCCGTAGGTTGATAATTTTGAGGATAAAAGTATGATAATTGATTGGGACGGTATGAAGGATAAGGTGAAGGATTTGGAATTTCTTGCGGTGAATATCGACTAGTATTATGGTTATTATTGGTATTATTAGCATCTTGATACTCATTATTTAAGAAATAAGTTGGGCGGTCTATTTGATAATGTTAATATATTGTTATTACGTACAAAAAAAAAGTATTTTTTTTTACCCGTTCCTATCACCGCATTGTATTTATTTTTTTCCATCATCGGCGGTACCCAGCTAGACGGTCTTGCGTTGTATACGTAACCTGAAGCCGCTGTATCATCATCGTTCCGTATTATCCTCGCTCTTTTCCCACTCGCTTGCTTTTTCGTTGAAACTTTAGTAGAAGCATCATTACTATTGTTATCACTATTATTGTTATTCTCTTCCGAATCACTTATTTTACTTAATTTTCTTCGCTGTCGTAACTCTTTTCGAATTCTTATTTTTAACCCTTGATCAGCAAATGATCTAGATAAAAATGTTGATTCCTCCATGCCAGGGAATCTAGAGAAAAAGAAAAAAATATTAGTACACAATCATAAATAATAAAAACAATAATAATAAGAATTTACTTTTTGGCTGAATATACAAAGAACTTGTTGGAAATAATTGACCTACAATGGAATACTTCTTTTCCTATAATCTCAAACAAACTCAACTTCAAACGGTAACTGCCTTCCATTCGAACCGATAAATCTGGAAACACAAAAAATCCTGCATCAGTGTTGTCGATATCTTTCAAATGATACAATGAAGAAACAACTGAACCAGTCGTACTTCTTGTTTTCCCATCTCTTAATAAATGAAGTTCTTCATCCAAGTCGGCAGCCATTAACGATGCATACATGAAATAATAAGGATTCTGTAAATAGCTACTGTTTTGGTATTAGTCTCTCTCTCTTTTTTTTTTTTTTTTTTGGTCAATCGCTTAGTTGTATAGTTTTGCTTACTTTTTTTCCGTCAAAGGCAATTTGGAATCAATTACTTTTAGTTGAACGATAGCTAATAAATTACAATTATTAGAGATGAATTGTTATTTTATAATGATGAAACATGTTAATTTACGAGGTGGATCGATTGGTCTTCTATCAGCTACAATAAAAAACCAAAGAAGAGTTAATAGCAGTATGATAAATAATAGAGTGTATTGATTCACCTTTTTCGCCTACACCACACATTCGTGATTGTTTAGGTTGTTGTCTTAGTGTAAGTTGGTAATCACTACATTTTTTATAATGTAAGCAAAGAAAAACAAAAAATAACAAAACATATTTTTAATACGTTGATTTATTTTTTTTATTTTACATTTCATGTCTATTTTCTCGTCTTTGTTTGACAGTTGCAAAGTGGTAGGAAACTGTTTCATCCATGTAGCATTAAATGAAGTGAAAGGAAGAACGGAGAGAGAGAGGGAGGGAGGGGAAGAGAAAAGGGTGTATATATTTTTCCTTTTTAATGTATTAAAAAAAGGTCCAAAAAGAAAAAAAAAAACGCTCAAAAAACAAAGTCATATATGTGTATTTTATTTATCCAATCATAAACCGGATTCTTTTAATCTTCTTGCAATTGTATCTTCCCCACGTTCCCTATTAAAGGATGACATACAAGTAGTTGAGTATACACGTATATAAATAGAAATATAATAAAATACAACTTTACCTTGGTTCTAATTTTAAGCTCAAGTTGTACAATTCTTCTTCTTCTCTGCTAGAATGTAAATGTGTTTTAATAAATTCTTGGATATCAGGAACAGCAGTCAACATATAATGAGTGGATTGATACTGCTGTAAATCTCGAATAACTTCAGCCGTCTTCATACGCTTTGCAAAATTGATCAAATTATTTGATTTCTTTAAAAAGTTTGAGTTACCATCTTCAATAAAAGTTAAATCTTGCAAGTAAATACCAAGGAAAGGAATACAAGGAGGATTAATTCTATGAATGATTTCTCTGTACTCGCTAAAATTACGATTAGCGCCCATAAGTCTACGAATATTTTGAAGAATTTGCATTGATCTTGCGCTAATCAATTCCCAAGTACGCTTTAATCTACCGATAGAACCGTTATCAAATGCAGATAAAATGGCCATACAAGTATTGTAATTATTTAATAGTCTACATCGCTCTGCAACGAATATCCAATGTTTCATTACTACTGCTCTCTTCTTAATTTCATCTTTACTTAATATAGAATCAGTTACCCAAGCAGTGACTTGATTAGAGTGTTCAATAGACGCTTTCACATTCGCTGCAATATGTCCAACATCAGTATCTGGTCTACCCCAATTCTTATCAAGACATTCAACTGGCTTAATTCGATTATAAAGTTTAAAATCCATAATTGTCATTTGTCGTGCTAATTCATGCGAGTCCAATTCAAGCAATTTAATCCGCTTCATATTCTTTGGTAAGATAGGAACTGGCATATCTGCTGTACGCACATTTAACTTCATTTTACGTATTTGACCGGAATCTTCTGATAGCATACGTTTCTTGATCAATTTAGATAATTGCTCTGCTCCAAACTTCATCGATTCAACAATAACATGATCTGTAAAATGACTTATTTCAGGTAAAATGGGTCTATCTTCTTCTTCGTTAAAGTAAGTCTCTAACCATGACTTGATTACATTAAAAACTCTATATATTACAAGAATGAGTATAACATATACATATATAAATTAATTTATGCAATGCATAATAAAATTTACCTGAGACGAACAAGTTTCAGTTTCTTCTCTCGCCACATATCTAATTCTTCTGCCTTCAAATCTTCCGGTGGCGCCAACTGGTAACGTTGGAATAGCTCATCAAATAATTCTCCTGTAGTACAGAATGATCTGTATGTAAGTAAAAATGTTGTATTAAACTTGGAATCTATATAGATAAGGCAGATTTAATTTAGTACATATATATATATATATATATGCTTGATAAATGTATATATATATTACCTAATTGGTCATGTTGCGTTAAGCGTTGTACTAAACCGTGTAATGACCCGCCTTTTACATTTCCTTCCATATTAAACACCATATCGACGGGCGAAATATCAGGTATCAAAAACCACGGCATATCTCCTGTCATACCCGAATGTGTAGTACCTGAACCAGCTAGAGTAGGTATTGTAGATACTGTATCTCGACGACGTGCAGCTTCCATTGTATCCTCACCAAAGAATTTAGTAATTTTGGCTTCTTTTGGTTGACGCAAACTGTTAGTTAAATCACTATGAAGACTACTTGTATCTGACTGTTGTTCATCTCCCAATATACTACCATCTAATAATAAACCGGAATGAACGGATGGATTTGACATCAATGTATTCAATCCAATATCAGCACGACGATTGACCAATTCTTCAGATTTATCTTCATCATCACCAATAAATTCAATAGCTGCAGCTTGTACTGTAGTTTGAACAGGTGAAGTCATATATAATCGAGAAGAACCATTACTATTAATATTATATTGACGTTGTGTAGGAGTAGGAGTATTTCTAGTTTCGTCACCACCACTACCACTACCATTTACCATATCATCCATATGCTTATGTGTTGCCTCGATGACATCTTGTAGACTAGTTTCGATAGAATTTATGCATTGTTCCAGTCGATGATATGCTGCTTTTACTTGTACACCATCAAGGTTTGAACTTGTAATAGTTTGCGATACAACAAACAAGGAACCCATAGCAGAATAAATAGGTTGCTTTGCTTTAATTAAAATCAAGGATCTTGTATTTCCTTGTTGAGCTTGACATACTTCTTCAATAGCGTTTAAGAAATGGCTGGTGGTATTACTAAGATTCCTAAATTGAGCTACCAGTAAAGGAGCATTTGCCTTTAGTTTCACTAAAGTACCTTTTAAATCATCATTTTCAAAATTGGAAAATGCGTCACGTACACTATCCATAAACGAACTAGATGCAGCTCTTACGTTATCGGCCAAAACCAATGTTGCTGTGACCATATCAGATTTACCCAGCATACTAATACCACTACTGTTCTTTATCACAAATGGGCTATTACGCCATATATTGCCGTCATACATTAAAGAAGGTTTACTTTCCTTGATTTCCACTGATAAATCTTGAGCACAAATCATAAAGTTACGAACTGCGATTAATACATCGTCTGAATCTACTTGCAGTTTGGAAAGTGCTTCTGGTGCGGGCCAAGTACTGGACCCAACTTTGGAAGAGAGTACAAGTTTTGCCAATGCAGCTAATAAACTACGATGCTGATTACGTAGCGCTTTATTGGATTTTAAGTGCACAGACGTTTCCTTATCCAGACAATTAGATACATAAAGTAATAATCGAATACGGTGTACAATGGTCGTTGTGTCCTCGCTAAAGTAAGCAGTATGGCCTTGACGAATAGATTCTTTTAAATTATGTACTGCGTGAGCAATTAACGTAGAAAGACTTTGCCATGAAATGGCTACTTTATCATCACTATAGATACTACTGGAGCGATCTTGCAAAGATAATTCATCAATATTACTTTGACCAAAATTAAATTGTTGGGGTGATGTAGGAAGTGAATCGGGTAGTGAGGAAACCTAAGTACACAAAATTAAAGATTGAGTGACCATGATAAACTTTCTTGTCAGACCTTACAAAAAAAAAAATTATAATAAATAACTTACAAGGATACCAGTATCAGGGTCAATATTCTCTAAGGCCCATGTTGTTTCTTCGGTTTTTAAATTACAGTAATAGTATCTACCTTTAGGTGTCATTTTACGTGTCCAATTTGGTGGAAGCTACATATGCACGCAAAAAAAGATTTTTTTTTGTTAGTGTGACAAACATATTAAATTAATATTTCAATTACTTTATCATCATCTTCGTACTCTTCTTCTTCTTGTTGTTGTTGTTGTTGTTGCTGTTGTTGTTGTTGTGGAGGTATAGTAGAAGCAGCACGCATTGAGCTATCTAAACGATAGTCATGACCAATATCTTCAGTGATAACACGATTAGCTGCACGTTCCGGACGTACAGGAGGTTCATCTACATTTTTTAAAGCAGTATAAAATGAGTCCTGTAAGCTATTCTCACTGTTATTTGCCAAAGCGAGTTTAATCTTTTCTTCCATTAGACCTTCAGGAGGCATAGAATATCTCATCTCTTGTGTGTTAGGGTTATAATAATATTGTTCTGATCCATCTTCAGTAGTTTGTAATATCCAGTCTGATGTTGTTGAGTTACTGGAAAGTGTTGGTATTAACATATCTACCGCGTGTAAACTAAGTCTTAATTGGTTTTGCATATCTTGGTCCGTAACACGTTGTCTTTGTCGTTTCGATTTCCATTGTTGTTGTAATTCCCATAACTTAATAAACAAGGTTAGACTAGTTTTTTATTTTATTTATTTTATAGTTTTTTCGTTATACCTGCTGTCTTTCTTCGATGTTTTCTTCTTCTTTTAAAAGTTCAACATAGTTACTAGGGAACCAACCTCTTTTACCGTCACACCTTGTTTTTATTATAAATTAGAACTTTTCATGAGAATAAACATACTTTTTTTTTTATTATTATTATGTAGCTTACCAACCATCCCACCAACCAGACTCTAATTGAGCAAGTACTTCAATGACAGAATTAGCTTTAAATGACAAGGAAGAAGGATCGTTGGATTCGTAAGGATAAAGTGCTCTTACTCGACATATAATTTCTCTCATACTCATTTTTGCTGCTTAATATATTCGTTTTTTGCAGTAGCAAGCTCTTTTGACGAAAAAAAAAAAAAAAATGTTTTTTTTTCAAAGTTTTTTTTTTTTTGAGAAAAAAAAAGTGTATGAATTCTCTACTTTTTTCTTTTGTATGCTAACAAAAAGGAGTGAATAAAAAAAAAGAAGAGAAAGAAAAAAAATGAGGGAAACAAAGAGGAAAGAGAAGGAATAAAAAGAGAAAATATTACAAAACGACTATAAAAGGGGAATGAATTTACACTTTTTTTTGTTGTTGTTGTACAGAGTAATTGCTATGGTTACTGAGCAACAAGTCTGCTCCTATTATATTTCTATGGTTTGTGGAGCGATGTTATACATAGTTGACATAATTCACATCTTATTTTATCCATGAAGAACGTTATAGTTTATTCCCTATGTTCCTCCAAACAAAAAATATCAATCCAATAAAGCACTGTTAAAAAGTTACACAAAAAAAACTTGGGGTTAATATTGTATATTCAATTTTTTATGTGTGTATATAAAGAAAAAAAAGTTTATTACAAGGTCTAAAAAAAAAGTAGAAGGGTAAAAAGAAAGAAAGCTTTTTTAATCATTATTCTCAGGATCATGAACAACGTCATAACGTTTACCACGAATACCCCAAATACCATAATTAGCAAAAATGGATTGTCTTAAATCCATCAAATTGACATCACGTTTCAAACTACGGAACTCGTTTACAGAAGGCTTCAAGACCCAATCAAACTCTCCTTGGTAATCTTGTTCTACTGCTTCAATATCATTTTTCATATCTGCTTCATCATAACCTGTAATAAAAATAGGACATTTGGTCTCCAATGTCTTTTCAATAGACGTCTTCCAACTTTCTCTAGCTTCATCGTGCCCAATACCAGGTGAGAACATAAAGAAGAGATCAGTATAAGGATCAAACTTTTCAATCTTTTCATGATAATCATGATACATGGCATTATCATAAGTAAATGAAAGACGTTCGTTGACGGACTTTGTATGAGGTTCTTGGTTGGGTGCCAATGCATCAGGTCCAATAAAATGAATATGGAAAGGTGTAGCAGGGAACAAGTAGGCTAATTGAAGCCAGATATGTGAAGGAAGTGTAGCTTCGGCACGAGCACCAACAAGGTACACATTAATTGTATCGGTACGAAGTTGTGTTTGAGCATCATTGCTGACTTGATTATGAGGATATAAAATTGTTCTTAAAGCTGTATTTTCATTAGTCATCAACTTCAAAAAAAAAATTATATATATACTTTAAAAATAAGTACCTGCAATAGACCTCATGCCTTCAGTTGTCACTTGCTCACCATACTTGTGAGGACTGGATTGATGTAATACAGATGCAATTGTAAGAGGATAAGTTAATAATTTAGATACGTGACGCATAGATCTGTCAGAATCCATGGAAGGGAAACTACGAGTATAGAACAATACATCCCAGTTTGCCATATTAACAGCTTCATCAAAGCCTTGTGCAGCTACATAAGTAATAAGAGTTTTAGTTGATATGTTGTTATCTACTTTTTGTCAGTATCAAATACTTTACTAGGAAATTCAAATTCACGCATGGGTCTACCAGAACGTAAATCATGATCATCTTCATTAATTTCACGCAAGATAGAACATACCTCTTGGTGAGCTTGCTTTCCTTGATGATAATGTTCCTCAGAGCAGTGAGTAGGATAACCACAGTCGGGACAGTCATAGACAGGATTCTTTTTGTGTTCATGCTCTTGGTGGTGAGTATCACAAACAGGACAGACGCCATACTTGTTGATAATAGCAGCTCTGTCTCTCATTTCAGGCAGGGGTGATTTAGACAAGACGTGAAATAAATTATCTTGCTCCAAGACAAGTTTGTTTTCTTCTGTATCAGTCTTCTTTCCTCCAAAGATACCCTTGAAAGAAATGGGTCGAATGACAGATTGTGTAAACATTCTATGCTGTTGACGGGCAACGTTTACTCTGCCGGCTGTACGAAGTGCAGAAGAAGCAACTAACGTACGACGACTGTTTAATAAATTACGTGAAGTTGGTAATATCTGTTTCAAAGTTCTATTCATTTTTTATCTATATAATATACAACAGTGAAAATAAAAAGAAGTTGTTGTTTATTTTACCCTGAGTCTCCTCTTCACAGGGCAAAAAAAAAAAAAAAAAAAAAAAAAAAAAAGGCCAGAGTCACAAATTACCTTTTTAAACCAATCAGCTTTTTCATTCATGGAAAGAAAAAAAGAAAAAGACGGCCCAAAAGGAACAATAAGAATCGAACGATTAATAAGCGTATGGATATACACTATGATAGTCAACTGGGGCCGTATAGTCTTCTACTATATAAAAAAAAAGAAAAGAATAAACCTGGCTCAATATATGTACATACATTACTGACAAAAAAAAAAAAAGTATGCTTGCTTAAAGGTACAATGTACCTGAATTGGTACCAAAAAATCGGTTTCATATAACAAACAATCCCTTTTTATGCTTTTTAGAAAAAAATCCCTGTTTATTTTAAAAATAAAATAGTATATATAAAAGTATTATTTGTAAGGGGGATTAACTAAAGACGTAGTACTAAAAGAAGAAGAAAAAAATGTTAACTCTAGTATACAACATAAATAATATATCAACTTACTTTGAGACGTCATTTCCTAGTGAAAGGGATTGAAGGAGAGAACTCATGTCAGAAACAGTTTCATTGGGTCTTTTAGAAAGACAAGTGTTTGTCAAGGATTGTAATCCTGTAGCCCCGGTTTGTTGTGTTTGACCCAGTAAAGCTTCCTTTAAATTGTCAACACGAATTGTCTGTTTTTTACCTGCTTCATTTTGCTACATAAATAAATGAATTAGTATACATAATTTTTATTTTTATTTTTAAATCAGTGTTAATTTACTTACATTATTAACTTCAGCGTTGGCCCAAGGAGTGGCTAATTTAGCTTTCAAATCACTCAAGTTACGAGAAGTTCTAATTCTAAATGTACGGTCATGATTTACTAACAGGAAGAGAAAAAAGGAGGGAGAATAAATACACACGTTTTTGATAAAGTAAAGTTTGTTATTTTTTACCGTAATCTTCTGAACCCCACTCAACTAAAAGTTTACTATCCAATTCAGTTCCTTCTGTATCATCTTCGTCTCTTAAAGGACCATCCTTTGATAACATTTCAATAACAGATTTTCTATCCACAAACTTATCAATAGGACTTGTATTCTCAGGTTCCAAATCCTCAAATTTACTAGCCTCGACATTTTCATCTAAAAACATGACAGAGTATTCGTTCGATTGGATACGTTCGTTTTTTAAGTCTGTTGCGTATTCAATTAAACTATCAATACGATAGAATTCAGCAACCATGATAAGCCATTCGACTATAATAGCAGCAACAGCTCTTTGACGAGCTGTGTTCTTAATCATTCCGGTCTTGACCAAGGACTGAATTTTGAATACCAAGGGTACTGCTTTAATTGTTCCATCAGCTCCAAATTTACGAGTTAATGCAGATAATATCTTGTAGATTGCATTTACATCATGTACATCAATATTAGGTAATTGGATCCAGTCCACAATAGATTGATGAAGCGCATTGACCAGTAAGATATCACCGTGTTGATTCAATGTATGCTACATTATCATTAAAAAAAAAGGGTTAATACCTTGTACTTCAAAAAAGAAAAAACTTTTCTTGTTTTGTTCTACCTTGGGGAAAGGTCTATAAAAAGTAAAAGAAAACGTGTTAGAAAAAAAAAAAAAAGAGATGTCTAAAAGTGTCATAATAAAACTTACTCTAAAGCGATTTCGTTTTCAGAAGTAGCTTCCAGATAATGCACAAGAGTTACTGCGAAATCGACTCTAGTTTCTATATTTGTATGTTAGGTTATATAGGTGTTATATATAGGCGTTATATATTTGTTTTTCTTTTTTTGTATTACCTGGAGATTGATCTAACAATAGACCTAGTGCAGGCACCCAAGCATCCATGGTAATGGAATTAACATAAACGGGAGTATTTTCATTATTACTTTCAGTATCATCATTTTGAGCCTCTTTTTCAGAAGTAGAGGAGGAAATGGTAACACGATCCAAACACTTGAGAACCACTCTTCTGTATTCTATAATAGGCAAACCTTCTACCTCGAGCGCATTGTTACCCACTCTCAATTTAGAAATAATATAACCAGTTATATCATTCAATTGATTCAAGTAATATGTTTGAGAGGCTAAACCACCAATACTATGCACCAATCCATGATGAATAGCATATTCCAATGAGTCTGATTTATCCTCATTAAATCCATGACCTTCGTGTACGGATTTGATCAAGTGTGTGAAAAGTGAATTGAGCACTTCGAGTACAGATATACCAACAAGGGGAATATTTGCATTAAGAATTGTGTCTAAAATAGAAACAAGTGAAGCGTGTTTTTCCATAATATAATTTGATCCACTTGATTTTGTTGAGATTTCTAATTGTTGCAATACTTCAGAAACTAAAAGATAACGGTATTGGGGCTACAAACAAAAGGGTTAATTTCTATTATATATAATGACACAGTTAAAACTTTACTTGAAGTGAATCTAAAGCCAATTCCATCATGGCTACTGCAAAATGAGAAGGCCACCATTTTTCTTGAGAATCCATAAATCTACGCACACAAAAAAAACAATTTCAGTATACATTCAAATACACATACACACAACTTTTTTTTTTTTTTTTTTTTTGAGTTACGTGAATATAGGTCCCAGTGATAATTTCACAGCTGCTCCATTCGCTTTACTAAAAAGAAGTGAAGTGGTTTTGGCAGCTAACACTTCTACATCATGTGCATTTAATGTTTCGTGTCCAATAGCTGATAGTTGCATATCAATATCCTCATTATTACTAAAGAAAAGGAAATGTTACTATTTCATTTCGTTAGTGCAAGTAGTACATAATATATATTTTACCTTTGTGCCAATGCATTGGCAGGGTTTTTGGATTTGGATAATGCAATAATAAGGGGGGATAAAATAAGATCTAATTGTACCTTAAAATTAGAAGCTTGAAGGGCGACAGATGCAACGGCAGCTTGCAAGGCACGTTGACCAATATACACCATTCTATTATATATATATATAAAAGGTCATGTTAGTAATAGTAAACAAAAAAGTAATCCCTAAAATATACGTTACTGTAATTTTAAAATATCATCTGCATTTTCAAAGGCACAAAATCCTGCAAATTTCTTTAAAAGTAACTCATAATCACTTGTGAGTTCTGCATCTACGCCCAATGTAGATCCATCATGATGATTGGTAAATACGACAAACTAGTACATAAAAAAAAGTTAATTGATGTATATAAACATATATATAAATAAAACATTTTACCACTTGACAAGCAAGGTCTATAATTTCAATATCTTTGGTTTCCAACATTAAATCAATAATTTTGACAACATATTTAGAAAACAAGTTTAAATCACGATGACAAGCTTCAATTAAAGCTTTGATAATTTCCAAAGAAACTTGATTGTTTCTATACATGTATGTCAGTAAATAGTAATAAAGTTAACTAAAAAAAAAAATCTTACTGTTTTCTGCCTTTTGCAATATCGCGTTCCACCTTCTTTTCCAAAAACAAACCAACCTTAGTAAGCTTTACAGGTCTGGAACTAGCATAAAATACTAGGTAACTTAATTCTGAAGACCGAGGTCCCTTTTCACCTTCTTTCTCGGGATAACAATTGTTAATGAGTGTAGCATGCTTAACGTAACTACATTGAAAGAACAATAAATGTATATACTAATTAGCTTCTTTTTTTAATTTTTCAAAGTTTCTTCTCATCTTACAGATGCATATTTTAAGATAAATAATTGTGTATATTAAAATAAAAAATGTGTGTATTAAAAGAAAAAAAAAAAAAAAAAAAAAAAGGAAAAATATAAGGGAAAATACATAATTTAAACTCGTCCTTTTGGACCAAAATTGAGTCAGTTCTTTTCAGCTATTCTTGGTAAATTGACACGAATAATATGAAAATCCTGTATAACATGTGAAATGATACTAATTTAAAGTATCCGTTGAAGACTTTCTTTTAAAAAGACGTGATCTAGTGCTATTACTTTCAATTACAACTGGCACAATTTCTTCTGTCATTATATCTTGTCTTTTTAATTTAAAGGAGATAGATTTTAAAATGGACACTGTAGGTGAAGATGGTTCTGATTTACTACTACTATTACTAGGTTTATTGGTGTCACTATAAATTACATTATTGCCACTACTAAGACGACGCAGAAATGATCTTTTTACGGTTGGTGAAACTTGTTCATATGTCAATGGGGATCGATTGCTGAATTTTTGTTTCCATGATAACACATGGTTCTTTACTGGAAATAACGATTGTTTTTTGACGATCATTTTCTTTTCTTTTATTTTTTTTGGTTTAATTTCAATTGTTAATGGCGGTACCTTGTTTAATTTTTTGGGCTTGGTGGTGGTGGTGGTAGTAGATAAAGCTTGTTGCTGTTCATGAATGGGTGTACTATTGTGTGTACCAAATATAAAGTTACCATCCATTACCATCGTATTACTATTTTCTTCTTTTAGTCTCCAATAATTTATAATAACTGATGCTATCCAAAATAACAGTCCGTGTATATTTGACCAGCATTGATATAGACTATCGTTACATCGATCCTTCACTGATTGTAATTTCACGTTGGGAATAAGCTTTTGCAATAATAACAACTGTGACATTATATGCTTACCAGCGCATAAAAATACTTTTTTATATATATAAAAAAAATAGATTATTTAAATAAACGAAAAATAAAAAGAGTTCCTTGGCCACCAGTCCTTTTATATACTGACAAGATAATAAATGAGGAGGCGCGCGCGGGGGGTAATATCCAATTGAGGAGAAAAGTGTACGTGCTTACAAGAAAAAAAAAAAAGAGAAAGAAGAAGAAGGAAAAAAAAAAGATCTGTCTACTTATTTATTCAAGGAGACAAGCCTATAAACAATGCAGATATGCCGAATAAGATGTGACCTTTTTTCCCTTCCTCTTATGGTATGTACATTGTGATGTTTTGATGTGGCATACATCGATTTATACATTAGGCATTTAAAGTGACAAAGTTCAAAGGTAATTTATAATAAAATGTACCTTATGACTAGTTTTTTTTTTTTTTTTTATTGACAGCCGTTGATTCTCTCTTATAAATAGAAAAGGAGAAGTTTTTACACAAAAACCTTGATTTTATCAAAAGGTACTCTACTCCACTTTCTATTTATGCACAAAATCTTCAAGGTGTTAAGGGTTACTTCATGGCAAGTTATATATAGGGGGATAGAAGCTCGAATCAAGTTGCATAATTTTTTTTACACTAAAAAGGGAGGAAGAAGAAAAAAAAAAAAGACTGTGGTTCGAGATGGTAAATCGTTTACTTTCAAACCAATGATATCTAATTCATAATGACGATAAATTAATTCAGTTATTTGTAAATATAAGCTTTTTTTTTTACTTCGGCACAAGGGTTCATCTTTTTCTTTTAAAAGAAATAACGGCCATCTTATGACTAGAACAAAAGAGCCGGTCAAAAAAATAACAAGGTATCTAGTAACTCTAAGCCAAAACTTTAAAAGGACGCATAAAGTATTACGATTAAAACTAATTACCTAGTAATATAGGAAGGAAATGTACATTCCTTTTTTCTTGGTTTAAGCTAGACTAATACAAATCGTAATAGAATAAAATATAACTTTTTTTTTTTAAATATATACGTATTTTTTTTTAAAAAAAAAAAAAATGAACGTTTTGCTTCGACTTTACCGGGTTAAATGATATATAATTTATATTATGCAAAATGGACGTTTATTTAAAGATCAATGAAATCATTATTAAATCCTTTCACCAAGAACAAGAACCGAATTGTTCCGAATCAGTTACAGAATCCAATAAAATCCGCTACAAACGCCTTTGAAAAATGGTCCGGCTTGTGTCGTAACCTTATTTCAAATAAACATCTCCAACTGTCTTTAGTAGATATATGAATTCTCCTCAAAAAAGAAAGAACATATTTTTAGCTAGTTCCAAATTGTTGGATATATTGTTTTCATTCAATTTCCAAATGATGGGTACTATACTTACTATCGAAGATTATAGTACAGAAAGACATTTTACATCGCCTGACTTTTTTATTGATGTTGAAATTAGCTACTATACCGCTTAGTATACCGCTTAGTATATTATTTAGTGCTATTACATACTCTACTATATCTAGTAGTATTCATGTTTACTCTGTAACTTTCGTACATCCTGGTAAAATCAATCTCCATTTTACTACACATGAATATGTAATTCCACGGATGCGGAGAAGGCATATATTTATAAAGAAGATTAAAAAGGAACCATAGATACATGTCTGCAGAATATTATTATTGACATGGCAATAAGTGTTCTAATGAGTTCCATATATGTTCTAATGAATTATATATTTATACGTGATTAAAGCAAGAAAAAAAAAATCACTTGAATCTTTTTTATTTACTACAAGTATTGCTTCTATTAGTTTTTATGCCGGATTTATTATAGTAAACGAGAAAAGTTTTACAAAAAAATAATATGCTGTCAGATAAACATATTTAGCAAATTATAAGTCTTGGTGTGAGCGTGTGTACATAACCCGAAGGATAATCAATACATCTTCAATGCATGATATCAGTGGTTTGTAAAGTCTATAAAAAGAAACAAATTATCATGTTGCAAATGTACGTATCAGTCGAATATAATTGTGATTTTTACTAACTTATAAATGTTTGTAGATATTAATAGGTGTTAAATAAAAATAACTAAAATGTGTGTATCTTAAGGTGAACCATAGCAGTATTCAATATATATCTAAAAGTCAACGAACAAAAAAAAAAAATTTAGCAGTAGAACAAAATAAAAAAATATTTTACTTGACGTTTAAGGATACAATAGAGGCGAGATTAGTCTTTTGTATAAAGTGAAGTAAAAGTATATATAAAAAGGAAAAAAGATAATTCTAATATTGTAGAATGGAGTAATCTCTCAATATGAGTGATTATCCGTTGGAAGGAGGGCTCGATTTGGGAAAGAGGATAGGGGAACAGGTTATCATTTCCATGGTGCCAGTACATAATCCACAGTTGGTATATGGTAGTAGGCAGGACTGAGAAATATTCCTTGGCGTTACGAATACCTGAAGGAACCTTTAGTTCTCGCAAGGACTCGTATATACCTTGACGCTGTAATATACGTATTTGCTATAGAACTTTGATATGCACCTTTTTTCTACTGAAAATAGCGGAACACCTTTTGTATTTAGTAGCTATGTCCACTAACAACAGTATCATTTATTAAATATCTGGCCATAGTGATGTTACAAGGCCTGACGTCGTTTACGCAGCTGAAGGCAAACCATGGAGAAATACTTTGATTTAACAAATAAAAATTAATAAAAACAGGTAAATAAGATTAAAAGTCTAAAATAAGATAGTTTTTATTAATTTGAAAAAGGATAGTTATTTTATATGAAAGTGAGATTTGGGTTTTTGAAGAGGTATGTAAATGAGAAGAAAGGAAAAAAAAAAAATAACATAAGATAAAGTATAAAATATAAAATAATAGAGACTCCATTCGAAGAGCTTAAATATTAGAGTCACAGCTAAATTTCTTGTCTTTTTGATTGTTCAGCATTGGTGGGTAGTGTGATAATTGATTAATGTTAGCGATTACCCCGGGCCAAATTAATGTATCTTTATAGAGAAAACAATACTCTTTTAGGCACTTCTAATGCATTTAAAGTCATATTATTACTAAAAATAATGAACGAGCAATTATTGTTTAAAGACCTTTTTTTTACTTGGTGGTTTAGCTAAGCGGACCTTAAGCTGGTGTTTTATTAAAAGCGTATTTACTCTCTCAGTTTTGGATGTATCATTTTTATTTATAAATAAATACAAATGAACTGTTAAAGATCTCTAATCTTTGTATTATTTAATAATAATAGTAACAAACTGAATTCGATGTAATCACGAAAATAAAGCAAATAGGTGAGCGCACGTGATAAAAAAAAGTAAGGTTTTTTTTGCTCAAAAAAAGTAATTTTTAAACAGTGATCACTCTTTCAATTTTTGCATTAGAAATATAAATTAAAATGGATTAAAAGCTTATAAAAAAGTACGTTATTGTCAATGATTTGACCATACCAAAAGACAAAGTGGATCCAGAGAAATCACAAACCATCCGTGATTTTTGGCCAAAAAACCAAAGGGGTTGACCCCCAAAAATGAAAAACGAAAAAAAAAAAACAAAAAGTACGTTTTTAATTTTTTTTATCAAAGATATATTTAAAACAGCTATTTTGTATTATACAACTTGGGTCTAAAACGCGTTTCCTGTTTTTTAATAAATTAAGAACCATTATTTGTTATAGCTGGTAAAATTAGCAGTGATTTCTTATGTGAACGATTTTTTAAGCTGCAATACCGCAATAATTATCACGCCACAATTGCTCTCTTCTTTCAATTATTTTGCCCTTGTCCCTTTGGAGTGTTTTATTGTTACTACGTTTTTATAACCGACTTGGGTAATATGGCACATTTCGTTGCTACATGTTCAATGTCAAAAGAAAAAACAAAATACATAAATAAAATAAAAGTACATATTGCAAGTTGTGGATAATATTAAGAAAAGAAAAGAAAAGGAAAGTAAAAATAAAAGTAAAAGAAAGAAAGAAAAATGTAAAAGGAATTGTATTTGCATTTGTTTGAGTTTTAAAATAGGGGTTGTTGTAGTACAAAGAAAATGCAACTGTCAATTACCGAGTATAATAACAAAAAGATAATTAAAAGAATATAAACTATAAGGCCGTACCCGAGGGAAGTACACTTTATAATTTTTTATTAAATAAAAGATAATATAATGAGAAGATCCAGCACCTCATTTACATGTACGCATTGCATAATTATAACTGTCAAGCATTATGCCAAATGTTAAACCAATTAAGCCTTTGGGTTGGGTTGCTAAATAAGAAAAAGTTAGAAATCAACTCTTTTTTATTTGCAGCAGAATGTTTTTATAATACTTTCCTTCTCTCCTCGTATCACTCCAACTTTCTACCAGTCAGTACTTATGGTACCATTTGCACTAATATTACCCAAAAACTGTAAATACAGTGAAGGTATTCCAATAACGCACACAAAAGCTTTAATATAAATGATTCATCCTGGATTCATCCTGGTCTTTTTTTAATAAACCCTATTCACCCTGGCTTCATACAGGCTTTTACAACCTTAGTTTATCCTTTACTTTTTGGTTGTCTTACCAACAAATTTTTTCTTCATTTTACATTTCTGAACTATGGTCATTATTACCAGAGAACAAGCTATATGTATTTTCTATTGCGAACCTCACAACAAGGATAATGTTCAAAAATTTAGATGATTTACAAAATGTCGATCACGACAAACTTTAAGAGCTCTATAAAAAGAGGTTGCTATTTAGCAAGAAATGTAAAATTGCAATCAAGAGTATATTGTATTGCCTTGCATGTCTCCATCCACATATTTTAGCTCCTTTATGGTATCATTGGGATTGGAATCCCTTCCGATAAGCGGATCATTAGAGTTTCTGTTTACGGAGACAAATGTTTTGTCAACTAATGATCGTTCTTGCAATCGATCTACCATCAGCTGAAGTAAGCGTACTCGAATATGAAGATCAACGTCTTGCTTAGATTTACGGGCATATCCTATAATAAGATAACCCTCTTTCTTTAGTATATCTATATGCTGTTGATACTGGGGCAAATAATTTATTATTTTATCAATCGTATCGCCTATGATAGAGTATAATCAATATAGTAGAGATAAAGAATTTAAATCCAGTATGTCATACCAATAAATTCTTCTTTGCTCAGACCATTTTTTCTTCTTTTCACTTCACTGCTCAAGAGACCTAACTTCTTGTCGTTGCACCATTTATTGAAAGAGGAGGAGCTGGCGTCATCAAATAAATCCGAACATTCCCACACCTTCGATAAAATATCTTTTATTGGCAAGAATTGTCTTTCATAGGTGATATTGTTATTCGGATCGTCAGGAAGGTAGATCAAGTTTAAAAATTGAACAAGCTGCGATACATTATCTATGAAAATGGTAGCAATGAAAAACAATTATCATTGGAAATTTTTTTTATAGTTATACATACTTAATTTGTATTTCTTTTGGATTTCTTGTTCTTTATCAGCTTCATTTGCAATCTCCTTTTCACTTTTGTATGTATGGATTTCAAAGGGACGCGAGTATATTGTTTTTGTACATTGTAAAGATGGTCTTTTGGGATCGTCGTAATAACAGATTTCGACATTTTCCAAATCGTCTATGATTTTAGAAAATTTCTCAACGTTAGCACCACGTAATAATTTGCAAATCACTATCGAAGTAGAAGATCCTTTTTTTTTTATGACAAACGAAATAATTTACATTACTATTACAAGTCGTTTATCTTGCCGGCATTTTTGAACATGTCTTGATCGAAAGCTGTCGAAGACAAAATGATATAGTACCAATTGGACGACCTAACTTGTTTATTTATCAAGTCAGTCTTTTGAATTAAACCAACAGTTGAAATAATGTCGGCGAATACCGAGAGATAAACCAGCTTTAGTCACACTTCTAACACATCTTTGCTAGTATTCATAAAAAACTAACGACAGTTATAATTGACACATTACTTTATGACAATAAATTCCACGAATTCAAGAGAGAGGCTGTTTTGAATGATCCAACAATTTTATCGTCTTTTGATTGTAGATCAAAACCAGTTCAAAGATCCAAAAAAGTCTAAACACTTAACTGTTGTTCTATATCTATCATTAAGCTTGGCAGATATTTATGTAAATTACTAGTCTATGTGGTAGAAGGGTATAAATACAACTTTAGAAAGGATTCTTATAATCCTGATATCTCTTTCTATTTAATAAAACAATTTTATCCAGCCTCACAGTGTTTATACTTGACTTTATATTTTATTATTTAACCCATTTGCCATATTCAATTTGTCAATCGGTAATGAGAATTCCTATTACAAACAAGACTTATATCTCGCAGTCATTTGTATTGGCTTTTTCTAGCTTTTCAGAATCACCGCCCTCAATTTTTTTCTCTTTAAAAGAAAGAAATATCAAAGGATACAGCGATGCCTTATCTTACGCTTGCTCTACAGTAACAACATTATACTTAAATCTAATTGTGGAAAGATTTGATCATACAACCTCTGTATATTTGAAACTGAAAATGAAACAAATATTTCCAGTAAGAGCATTGTTATTGGTACTTAAAGAAATTAATTTATCTTTTTCTAATTATAGGAAGCTGATGCAAGCCAGATACACCAGTTACTATATGAATACTGCTGGAATATGCTAAAAGGTATAGCTGCGGGATTACCAGCATTTTGTATGGATTATAAAGAGCAGGTGGAATCAGTAATAAAAAGTCTGAAGGAGAGATTACCGCTGGCTCTTACTACTGTAAACCTTTCAAAGGCTCCTGGGAATTTTATCCCTGCCTTGGGTTACATGTGTCAAGAAACTGAAGAAGAAGCGGCTAATGCGCAAGAACAGAAATATAAGCCCAAATTATTTTCTTTTTTCTCAAGTCCTTCATTAAAATGGAGATATGTTTCTGTGAACAATAAAGCCTTGGCCTCAAACTCCAGCGTAAAAATGAAAGACAGTAACTACTCTGCATCTTTGGAAATGTTTTATACTGTTTTTGATTTCAGTAAATTTGGATACGAAAGATAATTAAATTAGTTAGCACGTAGTTAACTCAAAACTTTTTTTAAAAAAATTATCAGTCTTACAGATTTAATAAACGCGGGGGAAAACAGCAAGGATATGTTTACTTGCTTTATACTAACGGATGGTCATGGTCTCTCCATTCGGTTTGCTCGTAAAAAAATAAATCAGCCTACAGAAAATCCAAAGTTAGAATTAGAATATTTTAATAAATCTGGTGGAGGAGCACTTTATCGCTTGTACGGTTGATCCTGGTCGTAAACATATTTTTACTGCATCTATTGGCCATAGTTATGATAAACATCAAGTTCATCGCTGCAGCGATATTGAACGGCGTTGTTACACTGGTATTCAAAGATAAGCTTATGTCGAAAAATTAAAGATTTTACACGACATTAAAGGGCCAGAAATGAACATTCCCACTTCGAAAACAATGAAAATTGAAAAAACAATGTACGTACACATAAATTATATTCTTCAACATTTACCTCGTCCTCTGAAAATTTACGGCTTCAATTTCGCCCCATTCAAGTTTTTTTGACTACCAGGGCGAATATAATTTTAAACGGGAAAAAAAAAGAGAAAGAAAACCCCCCAGAAAAACCAGAAAAACCAGAAAGAGAAGGAAGAAGAAGAAAAACGGAGGCAAAGAAGAGCAAGAAGTTAAAAGAGAAAAAACGTAATATTATATCTAATGGTCTCTGCTTCCAATACTAACATTTTTGAAAACATTTTGCCCATCAAATTTTTTAAAAAGTTCACTTGTCAAGTTACTTTTTTATAATAAAAAAAAATGCTTACGATTGACGTCCTAAACTCGTCAATGTCTACAATGGCCGTAAGATATTGTTTTTGGTGACTTGATAGCTCTTTATAAAATATATTGGTTACATCGGATAACCTTTTCTTCGTCTTTGCTGCATCTTTATTTCTCATTCTGTCACCAAAGACCACCAAAGGGAAGCTAATGTATATTTATTACAGACCTGCAATATGTGCAAATCAAATGAAAAAATGAAACAAGTGAAGATATCGAACGGGAAAAGCACTAATAGTATACTTGAATGCAAAAAACCTTGTAATATACTTTGGCAACGAGATATAAACACTACGAAAAATATGCTGGATATCTCCAATTCTATTTGGCAGGATAAAGGTTTTAAAAGAAAAATTGCCGTAGTGGAGACGGTTTCAATTTCCAAATTGATTAAAATATTTACAAGGAAGAATATATTTTGAAGGGTGTTTGCCTTTTTTGTCTAGGCGCGTAGTATTCCGTAAAACATAATATGGTCCAAATTATAAGAGACATTTAAATAAAGAACCTGTTTAGGCGTTTATGACCTAAAACTGTCAATTTTTTCATAGCAGATTCCAACTATCCAATTAAAATTGATCGGTGTTCGTGATGTAAGCTCTTTTTTTTTAAAAAAAAAGTAACTTTCGCTTTTTTTTTTCTCATTTACAAGATCAATAAATAATATGGCACAAGCTATCATTTCACTTCTTTCAGATCAAGCACCCATCTGCTTACCGATCAACCAAAATAACAACACGACAGATTTATTAAAACAACAATTATGTTCCATCACGTCGATTCCAGTACAAGATCAAGTATTATGTACTATGGGAGGCAAGATATTAACTAGTGACGATACCTTTGATTTGGATGGAGCCGTTTTACAATTTAATATGTCAGCTAAACTTTTAGGCGGTAAAGGTGGCTTTGGATCTATGCTTCGTGCTCAAGGTGGTAGAATGAATGCTCAAAAGACGACTAACTTTGAAGCATGTAGAGATTTACAAGGCCGAAGAATCAGAACAGTAAATGATGCTAAAAAGTAAACTTATACCACAAATGTGTTTTGCATAATATTAACAATTTGTATTTAAACTAGATTACAAGAAGAATTGGATGCTATTCCGGAAAAAGAAGCAGAAAAAAGAGAGAAATTAAAGAGAAAGATTGAGGATGCGCTTAAAGAAAGAGAACCTGTTAAACATTTATTTGATGACAACAAGTTTTTGGAAGATAGAGAAGAAATTGTTGAAAATGTAAAGTCTGCAGTGAGCGATGCAGTCAAACGTCAAAAGGTTACACATAAACCTGTCGCTACTACATCCGCAAGTTTATTTGATGATGATTTGTCATCGGATGAAGACGAGGAAGAAGACGAGGAAGAAGAAGAAGAGGAAGAAGAAGAAGAGGAAAAGGAGGAAGAAAAACCAGTTACCAAAGCGAAGGGTAAGAGTAAAGCCAAATAAAGCTCACCTACTTAATTTGCACACATATCACCTTTTAATTCGCAGTACAAGGAAACAATAAAACCTGGATTTATTCCATTATGGATAGAATCCCAAAATAGTTTTTTATTTTCCTGTCGGTAATGTTGCACGAATTAACGCCTAAATGTTGTTTTCTTTTTCTTTTTTATTCATATTCTCGGACGTGGTACATGCTTAGGAATTAGCCGCTTGTATGTATAAAGGCTGTACCAATATCCGTATCAATAATACATATTTTTTTACGCAGTGATCATGCGCGCGCACCTATTTTGTATAAAATTAAGCAATATGAATGTTATCAAATGTATATATGTATATATATACACTATTGTTTATTATATACCAAATACGTTTAGAGTGTATCAGATGAACTATCGTATCTCCATCTCTATTAATGATATCATTAAATACAAAGTATATAACAGATGAATAGTAGTATTAGAGATACTAGCGTTGATCTCAATTATTATTATTTTTTTGTGGGGTATTTACATTTAGCCGTTGTCAAAATATTATAGAAATGAGTGGATTTATTTTATCCATTTTGATCACCAATGACGCTTATGTAACCATTTAAGCTGAAATAAATAAAAAAGTGACTTGAAGATACTCTTTTTATCTGTGTCCAATCAATTCTATCCATGTATCACAGTAGTATCTGGTAAAATCAGTTATTATGATATATTTATTACGTGTTTTGTTTCCATTTCATGATTGCGTGTATACACCTATTATGGAAATTACCATTGGGACGATAATAATCCAAATGAGTAATTAAGGAATTTAAGAACCATTTCAAGCATATCTTGATCCCATGTTCATACAGACCTGATGTTATCTCATTTTAGATGTGGGATAAAACAAACAAAAAACACTTGTAATCAAACACTAAAAACAGAAAAAAGAAACACGTTTCTAATCTGGTTCAAATTAAATGCGTTCCATTTTTTACTATTGAAAAAAAGGTATTATTTACAATTAATGCTCTTTCTATTATAGATTCTCTCTCCTCGCTTTCACAAGTAAATGTGTCCTACAATGTATATTTACACCTTGAGTCACAAAGAACGACGCAAACTGTCACCTTGGTTTGAAAACTAAAACCGATCATACGGTATTTGGAATGACTTATAAAATGAAATCGCATAAATTGCTCAATAAAGTGATTACCTACACACAAAGTATATACGGCAGCAATAGATAAATTGGATCGTACGGATTTATTTCTTAATACTACTGAAGTCAGTATCTTTTACGACAATTCAGATCCATTTTTTTTTTTTTTATGGATTGAAGACTAAATAAGATGTTATAAAACCATTGATAGCTTTTACCAGGAAGTAAAAGTAAATACAATTAGTAAAAAAAGAAAAATCTCCTTTTGGCATTTTTATTTACGTAACATGCCCCCCCCAAAAAAAAAGAACTAAACGATAGGATCTGCTCATGTTGTGCAATCATGCTTACATCGTACTGTTTATTTTTCATGCTTTTTTCATGAATGGGCACGGGGTTCAAAAGAGCAAAATTCTTTCACATGAAATATGAACGAATTTTGTTCAAGCTTGAATAAAAACACAAACACTGTACATAAATACACATGAATATTAAAACTATTGACCATGCGTCGTGTTTTATAATACAATTTACTTCTTTTTTGGCTTAAATTGATCATCAGCCTTGTTTGTTTATCTTGTGTTTTTCTTTTTGTCATCGATTAAAAAAAAAAAAGAGGGAGGACTGAGTCATGCTTACTACAGATGATGCTGGGACGGATCAAATTTTTTTCCCCCCCTTATCTGAGTCCAGAATACACAAGGTTGCTATTTTGCTTACTGTTGAAGTTTTTTCTTTTGCCGTATTTATAGTATTCTCTTGTCATCTATATTATAATGATATGCCGTTGCGCTACGTTACATGTATCAGTTCCACGACCGAGTTATGGTGTCATAATTATTCAGCAACGCTGAAAGAAAAAATATAGCACATATAAGAAATATCAAGGCTTATATTATATCAACCCGTTCTTGTCCTTAAGTATCCCGCATCCGAGACTGACAGTGCATATTTTATATACATATAAAATAATACCCTATTGTATAGGGGGTCTTTGTGTAATACCTCAAGTGGCTTTTTTTTCTAAAAAAAAATTTTTCTTCTAAAACCCAAAACCCCCACAGAAAAAAAAATAGATGACGGTAACCGGGACGAACTTGTGCATAACGATGGTGTATACGAGTTAGTCATAAATTTGTTACATCTCTATGGTAACCGTGTATCCTTCCTTAACGACCTGTTACCCTGGTCACGGATTTGCAGGTACATGGTAAACAGAAGAAGAGTTGACAACGACGGGCTATTCGAAGCCGCGGGGAAAAGAAAATGAACCTCAGACGTTTTTATTGCATTTTATAATAGATACTATAAAAAAAAGAGTTAAATGCACGGATTATTTCTGCTAAATACTATATGTAATTTACTTTAGAACAATGAGTGGGGAAATCTTATTGTGCATTTAACATGATCCAAATTATTTGTGGCGAAACGAAAAAAAAAACTTTTTTTTTGGCTGAATCCCAAGTATGTTAGCTTCACCGATTTCAACCGGGTTTGTGCAACAAGAGAAATTTTTTTACTGTACTTTTGATTGGGGCAATTTTAATGTTTTCGGAGTTGATCGAAGTTTATTATAAAAAAAAATATATATTATTAATATATTAATAGTGGAAAATACTTTTTTGGGTTTGGAAATTTATATATATGTGTATAATGTATGTACAAAAGGGGAGAGGAGAGAATTTACAATAAGAAAACTATTTAAATTATATACAAAATTGGTTTGGTATATTTTTTTTTCTTCTTCTCTTAGTAAAGAATACCATCTTCATTTGCTTTTGGTAAGGCATCCATTCTTTTTTGGAGTTTGAGTAACTTTTGAGCCATAGAAGATTGAAGACCTTCACGTGTCAAAGGATCATTGGTATGGCCAAGCAATTGCATGAAAGCATTTGCGCAATCATCAAGTGCTTCACGTGCAGTAACAAGATCTCCTGAGTAATATGATGATCCCTGGGAATCCTCAGCATAATTAATCTACAAGAAGAAGAATGGGTAAGTATTAAATTTTAAAGAAAAAAAAATTAACGTAAAAATTTTACCTCGTCAACTGCTAACAAATATAATGATTGTAATTTTTCGATTTCTTTACAGTAATTGTATGAGGATTGAATGGGAGGTGTATTTGTTGGAGTATGTTCTTCAGAAGATATATTGTCAGAACTTCTTCTTCGTAAAAATGGAATGACTTGACGAAATTTATCAGCCATAGTAATAGTCGAATCACAGGTACCAACGGACATTGCGTCGCTGTGCTTTCTACGCTTTTGTTGATTATTATTATATTCTGAGCTACTGCGTCGTCTGGTTTGATGTAATCGATGTTCGTTATTTGGTGCGATTTTTGTAATAAAAGTATTCCATTTTGATTTGAATACTGTTGAATTAGGCATTGTTTTAATTTGCATTATTATAATTTATAATGTTTTGGTATATATGAAAGAAAAAAAAAATTAAATAATTAAAAAAAGGGAAAAAAAAAAATAAAAAATAGAAGAAAAAACTACGGTATATTTATATTGAATGGAGTTTATCGGAGGCAGAACTAAATCGGAAACAAAAAAGCTGTGTTACATTGGATTTAGTAAGATTCCAAGTGTCAAACCAATAATAAGGCATTCGGAGAGGAAATAAAATTTGCATTTATGCGCATGAAAACAGGTGTAGTAAAAACATATAGCCAGGTCCCCCCATAAAAAAAAAAAAAAAAACTCTCTTTAAATCTCAGTTTCATCTTCTTTTTTTCGTTTCATGACAAAAGAGAAAAAAAGAAGGCTACTTGTCTTATTATAGTTATATACAAAAACAATATTCTTTATTATGTTCTATTACGTTACAGCCTATACACTAATAACAAAATAATAATGATAATGATAATAACAATAACAATAATACAAAAAAGAACTTTTCTATATCCTGCAAAGAAAAAAAGAATTTATTCGGCTTATATTATATCCCCGGTTTACAACCCTTAAGTCCCCATTTTTTTTTAATAGTATAGAAAAACGAGAAAAAAAGTAACTATGATAAAAATTGAAGAAACTGATAATTTGTTACCAATAGATGTAGCAGTAGGTGAAGGTTTTTGACCATGATTTGTGTTGCTATCATCACATACCGATCTTGATTTAGGTGTTTTTACATTACCATCCGTTGTATAATTTGTTTTAGTAAGAACGGTAGAATAACCTATAGAATCTAAAATACGCAATATACCAGGACCGATGGGAGATCTGTAAGTTTCTTCTATAATTGTATTATTTGAGGCGGTCATATTATATTTGATAATAGGAATTGCATCATAGAAATTCTTTACTAATTCTTCCAAAGTTTTCCCATGATGGTATTGTTGAGTCATTAAGAAATCAGGTGTTTTAGCATATTGATCATCTAAATGTGAAATCATCAATCCAGGTCTATTTAACGTTGGATCAATTTGTTCAAAAGATGACCGTTCAAACAAATCAGCACCAGTTAACAATGTGATGTTTCGATACGTTTGATTCAAATACGGAATCAAGTTATAGCTACTATCTGCAACTGTAGGGGGTTCAAACTGAAAACGTACGGTCTCTGGTTGAGACATACTGATCCATAATCGATGCGCTGTAGTTGATTGATTAGCTGCATTAAATGATTTAATAAAGTTAACAATAAATGCGTTATTATTCTGTACACAGAAATCTTGCATTTCAAATGCTAAATCTGATAGTGGAGATACGTGGGTAACATTTAGCTTTGTATCTAAATTTACCAAGTATTTATCAAAAATCATGGTGGGTTGAAATCCAGTAACATAAGCTGGTCCTGTATCTTGGTTAATATACCAATAAGGCCCTGGCGTTACCAACTGTAACTCTAGTGGATCAATAATACCATCGATTAGTGTACGAAATGGCGAAGCATCAGTCCAAAAATAAGCAGCCCAAGAACTAAGAAATCCTAAACCATGTAATAATTCATGTAAAACAACATAACGAAAGTCAACTTGGTGAGATTGAATATGATTATCACTAGTACTAATATTACTACTACCGCTATCATTCTTTTTTTTTATATATATGTGTAATACAAAATTATTTTTTTTTGTTTTTGTGTGTTTTTTTAATAAATATATATCCACAGTTTATATATGTATATAAAAATATATAATAAATTAACTTACAAAAAACCAAAAATTTCCATTAGGAGGAGTACCGGTACCATTCCAACCATCTTTTGTTTCTTGTTCAAAATCAATACCATTTAAGTAAACATCGTGGTTAATTTCTATTTCAATATCATACTTTGCCCAAACAGATGTACTACTATATGGCGCTAGTTGTTTTGCTAGGGCCTGAGGATACACGTAATTAAGATCCGCTCCGTCTTCAAACGGTAATGTAAACTAAAATAGGAATACTAAATAAGTGCTTCTTTTTTTTTTCATGCAGTAAATTTAAAGTTACCTGGGATGTGGGTGTACCCCATCCAAGTGTATCGTTTGCACACGTCTTATCGCAAAAACTATAATAGCTTACTTTTATTCTGTAATTTAATTGTTAGTCACATCTGTATGCATTTTTCTATATAAATTACTTACAATAAACTATTTTTGACGTTAATTACTCGCGTAAATTCATCAATCGCTGCTCCTACTGCTCGACTCACTTTACTGCAAAATACATCGTCTGCTCGGCATTCAAGATCATATTGTACAAGTGGATCGGATGTATTGGTATATTGTATGGTTGTATTAGACGAGGTTGTATTAATAAAAATGGATGGTGTAGGTGTGTTGACCGATGTCAGTATACTAAGAGGTAACGTTGCAGTCGGTGTATAGAATGTAGTAGAGGTAACATCTACTAATAAGGAGTCGGAAGGAGAATAAGTTTTTGTGAAAAGGGTAGTTTCAGTTAAAGGATCAACTATTGAATTAACCATTTCATCAGTGGCTGATGGTGTTGTATATGATTCAACCCAGGAATCTTCAAAACTTTCTGCGATCGGTTCAATGGTTTCTGTTAAGGTTGTATGTTTTGTCTTTGAACCAGTTGAATGCTTATGAGATTTTTTAGTTGCGGTTGTGGTAGTTGTTGTACTGGGAATGGTTTCTTTGGTATACAAAGTAGGTCTAATAAACTTTGTATACGTTGTGGTATAGTCCATATCAAAACTATCTGCAGTTATATCCTCATTATAATCGTCAAGGGATGGTGATTGTATTGGATCGAGATTAGGTGCATTATGAAAATAATCGAATTGTACCAACTCAAATGGTTCCTCAATCTCGTCTGCCTTTGTCTGCAATATTGCCAAAAATATTAAAAGTAATACATGCAAAACTACACTCCGAATGTTACTTCGTGTAATGTTCATATCTCTTTATTTGTGTGTTTGTGATAAATCAAAAAAAAAAAATAGAACGAAGCTTAGTAACGAATGATTCGATTATCTTCGGTCGTTAAAATGTTATGACGCAGTTGGGACTTCTCGTTTTTTTTTTTTACAAAAAATGTGTGAAAATGTAATTCTAATTTGTTGCATAGATATTTTTGATCCGTACATTAAAAGAGTTGCTCAAAATACTTTATCCGCCTATAAAATCCATTGCGTTTAGAAAAAAAAAAGATGTACTCGCAGTTCGTTTTTTATTCATATTCCATTCAGTTAAAAATAGATATTTAAGGAGTACAAAAAAAAAGACACATTTCTCTTGCAACAAAATAAACAAAAAAGATGTAGCGCTTTTTTAATTCCTGTTCATTTGAACCGCTTCCTTCTTCTTTCTGTCAAACGATGGGGTATGTTTTAAAAGGACGTTTTCTAGTAGATTCACTATTAAAACGCTAAAGAGAAAAGAAAAAGATATTTTTAGCAAGCCCAATAGACAGTTGACTGTATAAAGAGCAAGACGTAAGTTAGTAACCTCCTTTTTTTTTGCGAGCAAAAGAAGGTAAAACATTCAATTCAGCCCTACATTTTGATGTTGTGCGTTTTATCATCCCGACGACGACGAAAAAATCTCGTATTGGCCAAGTGTTGGGCTTTCATGGGTACCTTGATTTTTTATTTTGATACATCACATCTAGTGAAACTTGGCCTATATATATGTATATATATTTACGTTCGTTTCTAGTACCTAACGTACCTAGCAACTCGATCAAATCTTTGTAGCCTCTTTTATTTAACAACATAAAAATAATTCAGCCACTTTCTATAGTATCACCAAGCGATATTTGAGACGAGGGAACCCACCCTGAATGAAGCAATAAGAAGGGATGTATTATTAAACGGTACCCACACTAATGCATACCAACTATAAAAAGGTTAAGTAAATCTTGAGCTAAAAAGAGATGTTATAACGGAATAATACTTGCTAAAAGGGCTTCAACGTAAGGGATTGACATAACTTGGAAATTTCCCTTGATCCTAGCAATTTTTTTAGATCCTGAGAATTAAGTGATTCAGCTACCTAGATTTCTCCCGTCTATATTCGTAGTTGAATAAAGCATTTTGTTTGGTTTTTACCTGGGTTACACTTTCAAATAAAGCATACACTACATAATTAACTACTTTTGGCCAAAATAAGGTGGGAAACAAAAAAGTTTTGCATATATGTGGGAAACTAATGCAATTTTTAAAGATACCTTATTTAAGCTGGTACTATGATAACCAACACAAGAAAGAGGAAGATCTAGATCGATCATTTTATTATTTGTCATCTAACTATGATGTATTGATCATTTTTTCACAATTATATATACGGTATGTCATCAGAACAATAGAGTCATTGTTTACAAATATGATACTCTGTTTACGCGAAATTTCCCACGCATACTCATTTCCTTTGAATTGGTGATACTGTAGTAATACAGTGTTACAACAGAAACTTCTTACTCGACTAAAAAAACCTATATGACATACGTATAGGGATTACATTTTATTTTATTAGAAATAGTAAAAGTTTCGAGATAATTCTAGCAAGTTTTTTTTTTTTACCTGAATCTGATTTAAGAATATACTTACAGGATTTGTAAAATTATAAATATATGTGAAAATTCGTTACCATGTGTTTCTATGGAATTCGTTAAAATATATACCTATAAGATTCAATAAAATGTGTATTATGTCAGCAAAATCCCGCGGCCATGTACTCTTTCTTGAATTATCTCTCCCCTCCCCCCTTTTTTTTATTATATAACACAAGGATAAATATACGCCTTTTCCGCTCCGTGGAATTACACATTCGTGTGTTTGAACATGACGGTTTGTTTTACCCGGGAGTACAAACATGACAGTATACAATCGTATATATTCACGTAACTAGATGCATCACGTATTATTCACTGACGAACAATTATGGTAATTCACTACAGTATGATATCTTTTTTGAATCATCAACTTTTTGCTACCCTGTATAACACAAAACTTGAATTAGTACTTAAAAAGGAAAATCGATTAAGGTAATATATGTGAACAATACGTTCGGTATTATAATCCAATACCCTGTCAACTTTTTTTTTTTTTTAAAAGGCTTGTGTCACAAATCTAAGATTTATTAGCAGAATTCCCCGCAAATATGGGTTCTATTTACTTCGGACTGGTAAATTAGTTATTAATAAAACAGATACGTTTAATTAAAATGAAACTAGTAATTTGAATCCTTTTTTTTTAAAAACGACTGCAAATTTTGTTTTTATTGAATTCAAATGCTTATTCAAATTAAGGTTACGACTCTTACCGGACCCTTTTTTTTTTCAAAGGCACTTGCTGCAACTGATTCGGAACTTGAAGCGTAAGTTTTCGGGGGAAAAAAAGAGTTTGGGGGGAGGGATGGAAGAGACTACTGGGTGGAGATTTAACGATGGATAATGATTTCATCCCCATTCTGCATAATGGAATGATGCGCTGTATCCACTAAACATAATTTTGCAGTTTAGCACTAAAAAAGATTGTTCAAAGATAATCGAATTTTAATAAAACTTTTTTTAAAACCCTCTGTCAAGATCCATCGTAGAGGTATACAAAACATTTTTTCGTTTTCGATTAGCTTACAGCAAAAGCGACTGATTCGTTCTTGCTTAAACATATATATAGTTAACTATTATCTTTTTTTTTTAAAAAAAAAAGAGAAGAGAGAAACCACTCTAATCAACACTAGTTGAAAATAACGCGATCTCGAAGTCGTTACCCGTTTAATATCCTTAGCATTATTAACAAACCTACTATTTTCTGAAAATAAAATGTACTAATTCAGACATTTAATTTACTCTGTAATTAGTAAGTACAATTTAAACTTACAATAATATACAGAGAGAGGCGAAACATTGTACACATACATATATATAAAAGAGAAAACGCAATAACTATAAAGTGAATACAATTGGCCTCCCTTAAAAGTTTCTCCCTTTACTGTTTTCCCCACAATCCGAAAAGCGATAAGTTATTCGTCCCAATTTGTCATGAGCCGTTACTACTGTCTAATTTAGATTCCGCATCGATATTTTCCCAGCAGCATAATAGCGGTGTTAAAGCGGGCTCTTGAGAGTTTCACACTTAAATCGAACGAACTCCTAAATCGAGCGACTGCTGGGTATTATGGCGTATAAAGGTATCGTAATATAGACAGAACAAAGTGACTATAATAACTTAGATATAGATGTGAATTGGGAATACATTTATAAGTATAGGAATCTCTTTCGATAAGCGGATCATTGGGGCTGCTGTTTACGGAGACAAATGTTTTGTCAACTAATGATCGTTCTTGCAATCGATCTACCATCAGCTGAAGTAAGCGTACTCGAATATGAAGATCAACGTCTTGCTTAGATTTACGGGCATATCCTATAATAAGATAACCCTCTTTCTTTAATATATCTATATGCTGTTGATACTGGAGCAAATAATTTATTATTTTATCAATCGTATCGCCTATGATACAGTATAATCAATATAATGGAGATAAAGAATTTAAATCCAGTATGTCATACCAATAAATTCTTCTTTCAAAACGTATAAACATCTAAGTGATATTCTTTTGCTCAAACTATTTTTTCTTCTTTCCACTTCACTGCTCAAGAGACCTAACTTCTTGTTGTTGCACCATTTATTGAAAGAGGAGGAGCTGGCGTCATCAAATAAATCCGAACATTCCCACACCTTCGATAAAATATCTTTTATTGGCAAGAATTGTGATATTGTTATTCCGATCGTCAGGAAGGGAGATCAAGTTTAAAAACTGTACAAGCTGCGGTACATTATCTATGAAAATGGTAGCAATGACAGTTATAATTATGCAATGTGTACATGTGAATGAGATGCTGGATCTTCTCATTATATTATCTTTTATTTAATAAAAAATTATAAAGTGTACTTCCCTCGGGTACGGCCTTATAGTTTATATTTTTTAATTATCTTTTTGTTATTATACTCGGTAATTGACAGTTGCATTTTCTTTGTACCACAGCGACCACTATTTTAAAACTCAAACAAATGCAAATACAATTCCTTTTACATCTTTCTTTTATATCTTTCTTTCTTTTACTTTTACTTTTACTTTCCTTTTCTTTTCTTAATTTTATCCACCATTTGCAACATGTATTTTTATTTTATTTATATATTTTGTTTTTTCTTTTGACATTGAGCATGTAGCAACGGAATGTGCCATATTATCCAAGTCAGTTATAAAAACGTAGTAACAATAAAACACTCCAAAGGGACAAGAGAAAAATAATTGAAAGAAGAGAGCAATTGTGGCGTGATAATTATTGCGGTATTGCAGCTTAAAAAATCGCCCACATAAGAAATCACTGCTAATTTTACCAGCTATAACAAATAATGGTTCTTAATTTATTAAAAAACAGGAAACGCGTTTTAGACCCAAGTTGTGTAATATAAAATAGTTGTTTTAAATATATCTTTGATAAAAAAAATTAAAAACGTACTTTTTTCATTTTTGGGGGTCAACCTCTTTTGTTTTTTGGCCAAAAATCATGGATGTTTTGCGATTTCTCTGGATCTACTTTGTCTTTTGTTATGGGCAAATTGTTGACAATAAAGTACTTATTTATACACTTCTAATCCATCTTAATTTATATTTCTAATGCAAAAATTGAAAGAGTGATCACTGTTTAAAAATTACTTTTTTTATCACGTGTGCTCACCTATTTGCTTTATTTTCGTGATTACATCGAATTCAGTTTGTTACTACTATTATTAAATATAAAAAAGATTAAAGATCTTTAACAGTTCATTTTTATTCATTTATAAATAAAAGTGCTATATCTAAAACTGAGAGAGTAAATACGCTTTTAATAAAACGCTAGCTTAAGGTCCGCTTAGCTAAAACCTCAAATAAAAAAAGGCCTTTAAACAGTAATTGCTCGTTCATTATCTTTAGTAGTAATGTGATTTTAAATGCATTAGAAGCGCCTGAAAGAGTATACTATCAATGCTGGTTTTTTTTCTATAAAGATACATAAATTTGATCCGAAAAACAAAAGGGCTTGACTCCCATCCTCCTATCTCTTTAATAATTATAAAAAAAAGCGTTGTCTTTTTTTCCGCGCCAATTAACTTTAGTCATCGCTTAAAGCCCTTACAGACAGTCGCAGTGTTTTGAAGGTAGGGTAACATAAAAGCATTATCCTGCGAAAATAAAAAAAAAAACTCGTATGAATGACATTACACTGTCTCTAAATATCGTTATAATTTTCTTTGTTATCAACACAATGATATCGTTGGCTATTGGCAGTGGCAGTCGATTATTTTTTATTTTATTGTTCTGTAAATTATTTTATTTGCCATTGAGCACATGACAACTGCGTTTTTATATACTGTGCGGCTGGTAAATATTGGCTGTTTCAAAAAAATAAATGGCGATTTCTAAAAAATAAATGGCGGTTTTCTAAAAACAAATGGCGCTAGACGAAAAGTGATTGGTGGTTTGCTGGCAAATCATTGGCGTTTTCGAAATTTTATTTTGACGCTTAAAAATTATAACATGTCTGTTTGGAATGCTTACTGAAGAACTTACTAAAAACTTGTTTTATTATAGCAATTGATGATCTGGCGCTTAGAGTGTCCACAGAATCCCCGAAGATCGCTGACGCGCACATTGTTACATGCATCTGCAATTCTTTGCGATAGATTCTCTTCGTCCATTAGCCTATGACGCTTCATTTTTCCTTTTACAAGAGCCCAAAACTGCTCAATTGGGTTCAGTTCTGGTGATTAAGGAGGCAAGTACATTATTCTATAGCCTCTGCTTTCAATTTTTCTCATCATTGGATGAGACTTATGAATAGCACAAAACTGGCCGATAAATGAGCTTCAGATATTGTATGCTTTTTTACTGAAATAAGTTCTGGAAATAAATAAACAATTGCCTTAATTGCTCTGGCTTCATATTGGTCAGCAGTTTTGCAAAGGGCGAGCAGATTGATTGAGAAGTCCAATTCCTCTTCATCCTCTTCAAACTTCTATAAACAGATATACAAGTATATACATTAGTTTCGTAATGTGTAAAGTACATATTCATATATCATTTACATCAATCGCCTCTTTGATTGAAACTAATCTTGCCGCTTGTGATTTCAGACTTGGTTGCCTTATGGATCATCTTCAAGTCTTCAGTACTAAAATGGTTCTTGATCAGGCCCTGATGTTGATTGTCTTTTTGCAAAAATAGAATTCCAGATAAAGCTCTGTGATACACGAGACATGAGCGAAAAAATTGTGTTATGCTACGTTTAATAATAAACAGAAAAAATGACTTAC
Organism: Thamnidium elegans; assembly: GCA_025201345.1. Taxonomy (NCBI): domain Eukaryota; kingdom Fungi; phylum Mucoromycota; class Mucoromycetes; order Mucorales; family Mucoraceae; genus Thamnidium; species Thamnidium elegans. The sequence continues at coordinate 1,420,234 of JAIXMG010000001.1, read as the reverse complement.
AGTAGATCATACAAAGAATTTTCAATTTCTAAATATCCTTGCATTTCCACGAATTTTTCTTTTACAGAATTTTGGTAAGAGTAAAAGGTTCGACAGATATCAATATTGTTGATAAGCCATGTTGAACTTTCGCTGGGTGAGCTGATATTCCAATTTTCTATGTTTGTATTTGCATCTTTTATACTTCTTTTGCTTCTTGGTACGGCTTGGGTTTGTGATGATGATGATGCCTGGGTTTGTGCTGGTGCTGGTGATTGTTGGTTTGTATTCTTATAGGTGAAGAAAAGAATGGGAAAGCATATAAGTAACTCAGTACTTGTTCATAATAGTCCTCTGTATCAAGTACTTACAATAGTCACTTGAGTTCCAGTATTCACGCTATTGGAGACTTTGCAACCAACATAAAGAGTTTGGGGGTATTGATGGGAGATGACTGGTAAAAAGTGATATATCCGTAGACTATTTTACCACTTCGTTTAGTTTTACTTACGCGTATATCCTTTCGTTTCATTTTGACAATTTCCTTGATATCATCGGGCACATCTTGATCCTGTAGAATGATGCAGTTCAGGCAATACGAGAAGGATGCTTGCAAACCACTTCGTTTTGTCTTGCTGACATCGTTGCCATCATAAAAGCGAATGAAATCTTCTTCTTCCCAATCGGATAAAGGCTTTTCTTTAAAGTACTTTATATATTTATAAGTTGAAGGAGTCTGGTACCTATAGCTTTCCATATTAAAGTTTTTTTCAGACAAGGAATAAAATAAACGAAAGAAGATGGGTTTTATTCAATTCAATTTCATTCCAGTTGGCTGACGTCATCATTTTTTTTTAAAAATGCACAAGGATAATTTTTTTCATCAAACATACCTCTGCCTACCACTGGCAAACATTAACCAAGGACTAGGAAGCACATCATTATGAATTTCATAATTTGTGAGTCGACAAAAATACGCTTGCATTGAAGGAAATTTGCTTTCGCTTGAAAGTAGATTGAAGATGTTATGTGTGTGAGTCTGCTTGATCTTTGGACTTGGAAACTTATCCTAAAGCGTCGACAAACGCTTGCTCTGTTATAGTATTGTTTACCACAAACTTTCTATTAATGGGCGAGATAGTTAGAGATCAATATTGTCCTTCTCTCCCAGTGTGTATGAGGCCTTTTTCTTTCGTCTCATATTGGATTGTTTTGGTTTCTGGCTTGCATTATATCTTGGCTTGACTGACATAATGAATTGATATGGCTCCGTCTTAGTGTCAAAATTACCCTGTGGTGCTCATCGTTGGTTTGGATGGAGATACCAAGTATATATTGAACACGCTTGACATTGTAACAAGGTCTCACCAAGAATACTATTGGAAACAGAAGAGCTTTTGTTGTTATTGGAACACGATCGATATCATTATTGCTGACAATAAGGTAATGTTGAGATTTTTATCGATAAAAACTGACCAAGTTTCGTTTTAATCTAAGAGGTTATTGTCTTCTATTTGATGCTAGTCAAGGCTTGGCAAAGAGTGTCTGCAGTTCGATATTGAACGACTTGGGAGGAGAGAGAAAAGCATGTGATTGCAAAGTTAGAAAGTCTAATAAACTTTTAATGCTTGAAACGGCATCTTCAATGCACTTCTCAGCCTGTTAAGAAGGAGCAATAAACAAAAGTATAACTAGTGTCTCTTTATAGAAAATTACGATTAAGCACATCATAATAAAGTTGGAAATCTTTATTTGGACGGATTTTTTATAAGCTCAAATGATTAACCTAATAGAAGATACGAGAACTGTGATGCTCTGTGAATAGGAAGGTAATAAAACGAAGTGGGAGTACTTTGAGACTGCGGATACCTGTTTTATTATGCGAGAGTTCTATTCTACAGCTGATAGGTGTCATATATATACAAGTGTGGTAGTTGAAGATTATAAATGGCAATTGTTTATTTATTTCCAGAACTTATTTCAGTAAAAAAGCGTACAATATCTGAAGCTCATTTATCGGCCAGTTTTGTGCTATTCATAAGTCTCATCCAATGATGAGAAAAATTGAAAGCAGAGGCTATAGAATAATGTACTTGCCTCCTTAATCACCAGAACTGAACCCAATTGAGCAGTTTTGGGCTCTTGTAAAAGGAAAAATGAAGCGTCATAGGCTAATGGACGAAGAGAATCTATCGCAAAGAATTGCAGATGCATGTAACAATGTGCGCGTCAGCGATCTTCGGGGATTCTGTGGACACTCTAAGCGCCAGATCATCAATTGCTATAATAAAACAAGTTTTTAGTAAGTTCTTCAGTAAGCATTCCAAACAGACATGTTATAATTTTTAAGCGTCAAAATAAAATTTCGAAAACGCCAATGATTTGCCAGCAAACCACCAATCACTTTTCGTCTAGCGCCATTTGTTTTTAGAAAACCGCCATTTATTTTTTAGAAATCGCCATTTATTTTTTTGAAACAGCCAATATTTACCAGCCGCACAGTATTACTCGAGTCAACTATAAAAACGTAGTTATAATAAGAATAATCCGAAAGGACAAGAGGGGAAAAAGCCAGAAGAAAAGAGCAACTGTAATGTGATAATTACTGCTAAAAAAAAAGCTCACTGAATTTACTTTAGTGTTATTTTAAAAACCGTACCTGTCATAGTAAAACCCTGAGGATGGTGATTTTTGATGTACTTTTTTTTTGTAGACATAAGCCTCTTAATAACTACAAGAAGGGGGTGTGGGATGACTGCAGCAAATTGTTTAACTTATCTTTGGATAATCTCTCTCCGGCTGTTCGCTCATTTTGCTCATTTTTCGATGTCATGAGATACAAGCAATGTTCAAACGATCAGCTTCATGATGTTTATGCGATTTCGCGTATACCATACTTTTCATTCACTTGTAATTTTGAAAAACTTATAAACCGGAAAATGTTTCGCCAAATTTGCTGAAAAATCCAGTATTTGCTAAGTTTCACTCTAAATGAATTTTTTTGACAGTTAACTTCGTAACGAGAAACTGAGAAATTAAAACGACGATACAATCATTAAGCGATAACCTGTTATAAAAGGAGTCCTATTTTTTTACCATGAACAACTCTCCATCATATACAATAAAGGATACACAGAGCCTCATTTCGTTACTATATTTCTTTATTTTATTTTTCTTTACTTTATATTCCTTTTTTTAACCAATTACCACACCTTTATTTGATTTATTACAGTTTGCTATCATTACGTGATAATTCAACAACTATATCGCCACCCTCAATTAAATCATTAGCAGAGGCGTAAATAAGTCGAACTACTCCGTCAGTAGATGACTGAACAACAGTTTCCATCTTCATAGCGCTTATAACAAATAATTGTTGTCCTGGTTCAACACGATCACCCTCTTTAACATTTATTTCTACAATCATTCCTGTTACTGGCGAACCAATCTCAGTAGCAGCGGCCCGAGGATTAGCCTTTCTACGCAATTTTGAAGAAGATCCAATAGCGGATTTACGCGTAATAGCAATAGCTAGTGGATTTTTAATAGTAGGAATAGATGTTTGAATATGAGCAACAAATTGATCGGGAAAGTTGTTTGTAGAAATAGAATCTATTTGAAACGAATGTACTGCATCAACATCAGTAGAGGAAGGGTCACTTAATTCTACGTTGAAAGCATCCCCAGGTTTAAACTGTATAGCTGTAGTTGCTTCTGGAGCTGATATTTTTTTATTAACAGTCCTTTCTTTTAATTTCCCTGGCGTATTTCTGAGTGTGGCTGCTACCTTAATAAAAGCGTTCATGTTTTTCTCGATAGAATTAATCCGAACATGAGAAAGCTGTTCACCCATAAATGAGCTATCATATAAAACAGCGAGAAGTAAATGAATGTTTGTCTCTATTCCTTGAATGATCGTACTTTCCAAGGCCCGCTTTAATTTTGACAAGGCGTCATCATATGATTGTCCAGTAACAATAATTTTAGCTATCAATGAATCAAATGTCTAGTGACATAAGTGTTAGAATACGTTGCATTAAATATCATATGAGTAACTTACAGGAAGAACCACACACCCAGGTTGGATCCAAGTATCTACACGAATACCATGTCCTTGAGGAAGCTTTACTTCATTAATTCTACCAACAGATAACATATTATTGTTTAATGGATTTTCAGCAACTACACGAGCTTGTATAGAAACTAATCTATTACTGATAATATTTTTTTGAGTCAATCCCAAATCAATCAAATTCTCGCCATAAGCTACTCTAATTTGTGTTTGGACAATATCGACATGAGTGATTTGCTCCGAAATAGTATGTTCGACTTGGATACGAGGATTGACTTCAAGAAAATAGAATTCGCTTGATTCAGGGATTACTAGAAATTCAACTGTACCTGCTGAATTATACTGAATATGACGAGCTAGATTAACTGCTGCTTCATGGATGGATGCACGAAGATGAGAAGACAAACTAGGGCAAGGTGCAACCTAACATCATTATTAGGATAACCGGATTTATTATATATAAACCGAAAAAATACCTCTAATATTTTCTGATATCTTCTTTGAGCAGAACAATCTCTCTCAAACAGATGAATGATATTACCGTGTGAGTCACCCAGAATTTGAACCTCAATATGCTTCGCGTTGGTAATTGCTTTTTCAATAAATACCTGATTTGAAGGAGATTCGTTGAGACAACGGGTAAGAGAATCTGGTACGTCAGTAGCTTCATGAACCATACGAATTCCTCTTCCACCACCACCATCACGTGCTTTCAACATAATTGGATACCCAAATTTGTTTGCAAACGCATATACTTGATCAGGAGTAAAAACAGAGTCTTCCGTACCTGGTATTACAGGTACACCAGCTTTCTTTGCCACTTGTCGAGCAGAAACTTTATCACCTACGGCAGAAATACAAGATGCAGAGGGACCAATAAATAAAATGTTCTCTAGTTTACATTTTTCTGCCAACTCTGTTGATTCTGATAAAAATCCATAACCCGGATGAATAGCGGTGGCGTTAACACTATAAAAATATAATTCGAATGAATATACTGGTTGGATCGTTTTTTTTATTTTTTATATTAATTGCCCGTATATGTCTGTTACCTTTGTGCCGCATGAATTATACTCTGAGGATTTAGAAAATCCGAAGCGTTTTTGAGCTTGATTGTTTCGCTGGCACCAATGCAGTGACTCTTATCTTGTTCGTCCGAGTACACAGCTATTGTTTGAATACCAAGTTCACTGGCAGCTGTAATAATTCGAATTGCAATTTCTCCTCGATTTGCTACCAATATCTTATTCATTTTTTGCTTGTGTGAATATATATATAAAAAAAAAAAAGAAAACAAAAAGGGAATTGAGAAAAAGAAAATAAATAAAATAAAGAACTTTATTTCGTGTGTAATTGACTTTACTCAGCAGTTTGCCCACGCTGATTATTTTAAACCCAAGAGGAATGAAAATAAAGAGGTAAAATTCGTCAAAATATATTTGATACCTTCTACACCTAATTCTATAATCGATATAGTGCGGTGTACTTGCAATAACCCAAAAAAAACAACAAGTAAAAATAATGCCACCAGAAACATGAATCCATAAATCTGAAATGGTGATAAAATAACAAACTGTTGAATTATTGAATTGCCTGATTGAGTCGAAACGGAACTGTCAGTTTTTGAATGATAATGCGAAGTTGTATTTGAGATGGTGATGGGCACACTTAAAGAGAAGGCTGTTCCCATCGCAACTGTATTACTAATCTCTACGCGTTCTGATTTCCTTTTCCAAAAATTATTCCATTTTGAATTTTTATATTTCTTTTCTGTGGTAATCTGTTTTTCGGTATGATGAAAATATGTCTTTAGTTTGCTGATATAATTCCCCTTTTTAACTTTTCTCTGTGTTAAAGGAAAAGACCCGGGTGTTGTGTCATGTATCATACTTTCAAAATAAATAAATAAAAAATAAAAGGGAAAAGAGAAATAACGGGGAATACTCAATGTTGAAGGCAAAGTACCAAACCCAATTTGACATTGTTTTTTTTTAACTTTAAATACGCTCTAAAATACACATTAACCATGACAGGATTATATCCAGAATCTTGTAGTTCCGGAAACGCATGCATAAATCGTGTCTAAAAGTGGAAAGCCTTGCATTTTTCTTTTTTTTAAAAAAAAAGTTTTATTAGGATTAAAGAGATACAAGTATCAGACGAAATTAGATTCCCTAGGGTATATATCTATCGTAAAGAATAAAAGTCAGCTATATTGTATAATCTATAGTTGACTTATAAAATCAACAGACTAAGGAGCAGAGCGATAGCGAGGAAAATGGGTACACCGTAATCGTAAGCAGTTTCCTCGCTTGGAAACCCAGGGAAAATACTCTCCAGTTTATTAAAGTTTTGAAACAAGCCTTTAATATGCGCCCTACAAACTATGAATCTTTTGTCTTTCAATTTACTAGGCATTCACCAACAGAATGGAATATATATTCGTCCACACGGGTAGCAACTTCAACCTGAACAGCCTAATCAAGAGAATTCTGAAGAAGAAAGTGGCGAAACTACAATGGTGAGAAGAAGTCGTCCATTGGAGTGGGATGATAACACAATTAGGATATTCTTAAAGTATATGATAGATAGTGATTTTTACAACCGATACATCAAATTAGGTAATCTTAATAAATCAAGTTTATGGAAAGAACTTCATGCAACATTTATTTCTCACCCCGAAGTTGTTGCCTATGCTTCAAGTGCTCGTGGCGTACGTTTCGGTAGCAAATATTTGACTGCAATATGTGTCAGAAAAGTTTTAGGGACTAAAAAAAGAGTTTCGAAAGGTTGTTGTGGGTATTATGATGAGTGGATTAGGTGATCCTCCTGTACAGTCTAGAGATCCTCACTATGATCAGTTAAAGCAAATCACTTTTGATGATCCTTCTTTTTGGCCTGAAACTATAACGAGATCATCGCCCGACCAAGACAATGTCGCGAGTCTATCTGCCATGTATACTCATCAAAACGATGGTGTATCTTACACTCGTACCTTTATAGAAACACCAGCTTCTGTTCGCGATTTCTTGGAAGAAAGATTTAGAAGTATACTCTCATATCATAATAAAAATACAGTGTCATGCTCAGTATCATCAGCGCCGTCGATCCCATCAACTCCAGCAGCTCCTGTAACTCCAGCTCCAGCAGCAACAACAACAACAGAAGCAGAAGTATCCCCACCAGCGGTTCCAGAAATGCAACCAATGGGTATCTCCGGTGATGAAAGTCCACATACCACAAATACTAATGAACAGTTACCCATTTTTTTCAGCGAACTTAAGAAAATAATCGGTATTACTACGGAATATATGGCTCAAACATTGGAATCTCGTCGTCTAGATCAATTAAGTCACGAGAGAATTGCAGATAACGAAATTTTGAGTCGCGAGAAAATCGCTAAAATGGACAGAGAAGTTTGTATGGAAACTGTTAGATTGGAAATAGAACATCATGAAAGGATAGTCGAACTAAGTAGAGACACAATAAATTTGTCGTCGGATACGATCAATTTGCTGTCAGTTGCCAGCACCTCACCTACGTCTTCATCTGCCATCATTTTTGATTCTTTCAAGTAAGTTACGACTTGAAAAAAAAAATCCTATAGAGGATAAGCAAAAACTTAAAGCCAGTTTTTTCTTTCATTATATTCATCCAATTAAAGTACAAATCAATCTGATCACATTTCCCAGCGAATGTTTATAAATTACATTTAATAACGAAATGGCCTAGTAGCTAAATCTCTTCTAGCTCTTCCCTCTTTAGTTATATAGATTTCCGAATAAATATCTCCTGGAGCAGGAACAGGCGACCTTTCTGGACCATCACCAGTATTTTTTAAGCCGAAAGAAACATCATCAACATTACTTGCACGAGCATACCAATTTAAAGGAATCTTATCCCTCTCAATGTAATGTCCTGACCCCGATAAAAAATCAGTCGAGTCATCATCAGTGTCACCTAAATTGATGCAAATATTATATAAGATACAGCGTACAGCTACCACGTCTATCATCCGTTTCGGAGACAGAACTCTGGTATTATTATACATGAAGTTCCATTTTGTAGTTAGCATGTCAAAGGTCTTTTCAATTATTGATTTTGTTGAAATAAGATTTATGCGTAGTGTATGGTCCATTCAATGCAATTACCATCCAAACCACCAAAGACTTTCGTAAGTCTTTTTTTTTTTCTGTGATCACAAACACCCATAAATGCAACGGATGGCGGTTTTTGTCTATCCATATCATCATTTTCTACATCAGTTGTGTTCTCGAAACCAATATTTTTATGACCAATTGCTCCAGGTAAATTCTCTACATTTGTACCCGTAGATGGCTATAATTTCTCTCGATTCTTCAAGATTGGTTAGCCATCGAATCGAAAATTTAAAAAAGCAGCGGATCATGCTATCTATAAATCGCTCAAATAAAGGAACTTAGAATAAAATCTTAATTTAACTCATTTTTCAATAAAAATATTAAAAACTAAGGGATTATAATAACTACAATTCAACATGTCATTAAAGTGGGATATATGTCAATATTGCCTATCGATCTTTGATTGTACGTACAGTGATACCAGAAGATTGTTTTAAAGATAAGATGTCTAGTGCTAAAGGAAAACCAAAGTAACAAGAAACGCAATATTATTTATTAACGAAAACGAGATCTCATTTGTCTAAACCGTCGATTAATGTGGAGAGTTATCAATTATGATGGACCACAGGCGCGTAATGTTACCCGATCTAGAATAATCATACGTATAGATCTGTGACCCCAAATAAAAAAGATGCGTTTATACGATAAGTTCATTAAGCAATTATACATAGATAACAGTCTATGAAAATTCCAATTAGAATTGTGCTACTATCAATATTTGACAGCTTAATTTTTTTTGCCTCGAAACTTTTATTAAGTCCGATTATGTTCAACCAATGATTCGTTTCCACAACTAATAATAATTATTAGAAAAAGTGAGTTTCGACTTTTTTCTTTTTCTTTACTTATTTTAAACAAACAAAAGAAAAGAGAAAATAATATGCGTGTTACTGCCGGATTAGTTTTTATTGCAAGTGCTATTGCTTCTGTTTTGGCATTGAAGGAACCACCTACCGAATTACAAGTTGGTAAGTTACTTTTTTTCACATACAAAGAATAAGAGTTAAAAAATAAATAAATAGGTATCAAGAAGCGTATTCCTGCTGAAGATTGTCCTATAAGATCTAGCAACGGGTAAATATATAATTGTAATGATGGGAATAAAACGTGTTTACTTATTATATTTAAAGTGATCAATTGTCTATGCATTACACTGGTACTCTTTTCGATACTGGAGCCAAATTTGATAGTAGTTTGGATCGTAACCAACCCTTAGTATTTGAAATTGGTCAAGGAAGAGTGATTCAAGGATGGGAACAAGGTTTATTAAAGTAAGATTGTATTAACTATTGCAAATATATTTCGTTAATATTTATTGATTTTTATATTTTTATTTCTAGTATGTGTGTTGGTGAAAAGCGTAGACTCGTTATTCCTCCTAGTTTAGGTAGAATACTTGCTTAAATTAAAAATAATAATAGGGAAATGCATATATTAATTTTTTAATTTTTTATTAGGCTACGGAGATCGTGGAGCAGGAAACGCTATTCCTGGTGGAGCAACACTTGTATTTGATGTAGAGTTAATAGATATTAAAAAAGGAAAGGGTAGTGCTAGACAAGTAACTGAAGATAGTCAAAATAATATCTCGTAAGTCTAAAAATTTGACCTAAATATTATATACATCATCATGACCGCCTTTGTTTATCATCAAAAAAAAAAAAAAAAAAAAAAAAAAAAAAGTTTCACTTCACCAAGTTTCATTCTTTCAACTGTTGGTGTTCTTGGATTATTCTTAATTGTATTCAAATTAGCAAAAAAACAAGATCTTGTAGAAGCAAAAAAGGCTTCAGAAAATGAACTTAAAGAAAAGAAATAAATAAAAAGACTTTTTATTTATTTATAATAATTTATTGCTTTTTGTTATCAGTGCTAGTTAATTTATCAGCTACAGCTTGTGCTTCGTTTTTAACAGTGTTTGTGGCCTGATCTAATAAACCTCCTTCGTTATTTGTCTTTTTTTGAGTTGGCTTATCATAATCACCAATCTTGAACAAACCAGTAGATCCTGTATCGGATGTTGACGTGTTTTTAGAAAAAGTATTATCTGATTGTCCAATATCCATTTTATTTATTTTTTTATAAAGAGTAAAAGAAGTGTGTTTTTTTTTAAAAAAAATACATAAAATATTGACTTTATTTATGCAAATGATGATGTATTTTTTTAGTTCAAATGTATCTCCTACACCGTCACAGTCTTACTTATTTAAAAACCCTTGACTACTGTCTTTAGAATTGATATTTTATATTTGTCTCATTTTTATTTTCGTGCCTGATAAAGCAAAAAAGAAAGAAAGAAAAAAAAATATATAGGCTATGTATTTTAGAAACTTGATGAGGTTACATAAAAGGTTCTTTGACTGTATTTGTAACTTGAGTAACCATCTTGATCACAACCTCGATAATCCATGCACTAAAGGTAAGACCCTCTTCATTTTCATCTTGCGCAGTAGTAGTAGTATTAGTAGTATTATTATTTGTAGTATCTGTTGTATTATCCATTTTTGATGTATAAAGTGAAAAAGAACCGAAAAAAAAAAGAAAAAAAAAAGCAATACCCTTTTTTTATACACACACAAAAGGACTGATAAATAGTTTACAGGCAAAATGATTAAATTATTATTATTTATTATTATTATTTAAAAGGGAGAGGGAGTTAAACGCAAGTAAGGCTTGACAACCTTGACACCCTTAGGGAAAAGGGTATGAGCTTCTTCAGTAGAAACGGAAGGATGGACAATGACATCTTCACCCTTCTTCCAGTTACCGGGAGTAGTGATACGGTGCTTATCACCTAATTGAAGAGAATCAATAACACGTAAGATTTCATCAAAGTTACGACCGGTGGAAGCAGGGTAAGAGAGGATCAAACGAATAGTCTTCTTGGGATCAATAATGAAGACGGAACGAATAGTGAATTGGATACCCTTGTTATCAACGTTGGAAGCATCCTTTTTTTTTAAAAAAAAATTAGTAAACAAATACCTTTTTTTTTTTTTTTTTTTTTTTTGCGCACACTTTCAAACAAAACTTACTTGATGGTCCAACATATCATAAAGAGTAGAAACAGTACGATCATCATCAGCAATGATAGGGAAGTTAAGTTGAACGTTACTGATTTCGTTGATATCAGCAATCCACTTTTCGTGCTCGGCAAGACCGTTAGCAGAAAGACCAATCACGTTAACGTTACGGGCATCCCATTCATCTTGAAGAGCAGCAACGAGACCGAGTTCGGTAGTGCAGACAGGAGCTAAATAATTTCTTTATCAGATCTTTTTTTTTCTTAAAAATAAAATAAAACTTACTGAAATCAGCGGGATGAGAGAAGAGAACGGTCCATTTATCACCGATAAATTCGTGGAATTGGATATCACCCTTAGTAGTTTGAGCTTTAAAGTCTATAAAATATAAAATATTAGTAAGTATTGAATACACGTTAAATATACTTGTTAACTTACCAGGAGCAGTAGAACCAAGTCTGAGAGTCATTATATATATGTGTGTGTATGTTTTTGATAAAGAAGAAAGAAAAAAAGGTGATAAATAAAATAAAAAAAGAACTTATATAATCCAAAAAAAAAAAAATCAAAAAATCTAAAGTCCTATCTACTCTCTCACGCACTTTTTTTTTTTACTGTCTTTCTTGTAAATCTCTTGTTAATAGTGTACTACCCTTTTAAACAGCCAATGTAGTGTGTATATAGTGGTATCAGTGTATTAAAAAAGAAAAGAAAAGAAAAAGATTGTATCACGTTTGTTTTAATTGGATAAATCAGTCTAATGGCGCAATTCTATCATGCAAATAGCTAATTAACTTTGTGTTTGCATTGTATACATAAGCCACTACTTTTTTTAAGGTTTTTAAAGTACTCCCATTATTTCTCCCCGACCTAAAAAAAAGAAAAAAAGTTTTTTTCATCTGTATAACCATATCACCAAATTATGAAAATATTGCGTGCTTGGATTGAATCTAGTAACACACTTTGTTTAGACTTGAGAACAAAGTTGGATTTTAAGCAACGTCACTTGAAATCATCCACCAATATCCCTTTATCTCAGTTAGTGTTGCGACAATCTGAATTACCTCCTAAACGTTTACCTTTTGCTGTTATTGAACCTATTAATGAAAAAGGTTGTTCTTCTTGGTTAGTTGAACATGGCTGGCAAGTACCTTGGGTAGTATGGGAAGGTAACTTACAATGGAAAGAGATTGAAGCCAACCAATGGACTGGCAACGATGACCAACACGTTTTATTTCAACCTTCACCTTTCTTGAGTAGTAATATAGAATTACTTGAACAGGGTTTAAAAGAACGAGACCAATGGACTTTCTTAGATGTAGGTTGCGGATCTGGTAGAGATGTAGGTTGGTTATTGGCACGTAATAAAAAATGGAGAGCTTCCGCATTTGATTATTTAGCTGGTGCCATGGTAAGAACAGATATCTTGGTGAGGAATCTTCATGTAGCACAACAATTGGATATTCTTGCTCAAGTTAAATTAATGAACAATGGTCAATGGCAATTAATATCAAATGCTTGGTGGAACGAACAACATAATCAAGATACAAAAGAATTACAAGATTCACAAGATGAAATCACTAGACGGTTAGCTATGGTTGAATTAGAAAACAGTAACAAGAAGGAGCTATATACATTTAAAGAGCTCTATCATCATTTACTACCAAAGACAGAGTATGATACGTTTGATCTTATTTTAAATATTCGATTTCTTTCAAGGCCGTTTTTACTTGAAGTGCCTGAATTATTAAATGTAGGCGGTTATTTTATTATTTCTCATTTCGTTGATGATGAAAGGTACGACTATAAGCAACCAAAGAAGAGTCTGAGATTACAAGTAAATGAAATAAGTGAATTATACGGTAAAATGAGTCAAATGGAAGTGATACAAGATGTTATTGAAGAAATAGAAGATGGTAGACCTGTAAATTCCATTATCGTACGCAGAAAATTCTAAATCGATACTATAAACCACATACAAAACTGTTATTAAAAAAATATATATGTATACTGTCATCTATTATAATACCACATACATTAAGGAGTCATATCATTACACTTTAGAATACTCCATTGCCTCGTTATCCTTAAAATATGCAATAAAAACAGTTTCGCATTCAACAGTATTCTAGTTTGACCCTTCTAACTACACTCATTTTTATATCCTTATTTTGAGAGTCATTTTGGATTGGGTAACCTTAAATACACGCCTGCGGTCCGAAAGTAGTCCATTAAACGTTTTATAACGCTTTCTCTACCTTATATCCCCTTCTCTTAATAGTATATATCACACTTTCTCTTAGATCTAAGTTTATTGTATTCTAATATTTATTTATTTTTCTTGAAATTACTGGAACCAACTTGTTGATGACCACTGTTACTTTTTATATTACTATCTATTACTATCTCGCCTTCCTTTTTCTTTGCATCTTCATTCTCTGGACGCTGCCGGACACATGATAATATTATTTGGCTGTTAAACGTCTTACATCATCATCACCGTGGTATGAGCTGAAAACGTCTCTTCTGCCAGGATCGACTGTACATATTCGAAAATGTTCGGTAATCTTTTCAAAGTTAAATTAAATTTTACAGGATCTAAGGGATCGGTTGTAGTATGTCTTGCGTCACACTAATGATTCTACGGAAATCATTTTTGAAAGAAAATACTGATTATTAACGGGAAAAAGTATTTCCATAATTACCATTAAATACTGTCAGCATTTTCTTGATATTAGGATTTGTGAAAATATCGGCGAGTTCTTCTCGTCGAATCTTGCCTGTTTCAAAAGAAAATGAATACAGTTGGTTTAATACAGCTGGGTCGATGCATTTTTTTTTTCATATACGAACATAAACTTTTTATTACGGATTTCCATTTTGCATCCAAAAAGTAAGGTGGTTGCATTTATTTTCGTTGGCTTTTCTTCTTTTAGTTCAACTATCCTTATTCTTTATCCTTATTACAGTTTTATTAGCTTACTTGTAACATTACTAGATCTCTTTAATTTTTATTTTATAATTACGTTTAGTTATTTTTGATTGTAAAAGGAACACCTTATGTCGTTAAACCTAAGTATGAATAGAGATCATTGACATTCTTTTTCCATAGGCGGTGAATCATATATTTGAAATGGTACTAGTTTTTAGACCTGTCTACCACAGGCACATTTAGTCTGAAATAAATATGAGTTTATGGAATTGACACGTAAAGGTATCGCATTAATATGAGGTAAAATTCCATTATAAATCATACTCGGGATATCCGTAGGGAGTTCCAGGTTCATACGAAATCTTTTATATGGTTTTCAATTCAGCATTTAACAAAAGACGGAGATAATCGATGTGGAGCGGGTAGCGTACTTCAATTTCTTCGACGTTTGGGAAATACGAAATTAACTGCTTCATTTCTGGGATCGACCCCTTTTGTTTTTCGGATTTTTTTCGCGGATTATTAGCGATTACTCCGGATCAAATTTATGTATCTTTATAGAAAAAACAACGGTGATAGTATGCTCTTTTAGGCGCTTCTAATGCATTTAAAATTATATTATTACTAAAAATAATGAACGAGCAATTATTGTTTAAAGACCTTTTTTTATTTGAGGTTTTAGCTAAGCGGACCTTAAGCTGGCGTTTTATTAAAAGCGTATTTTTGGCCAAAAAAAAAAGGGGGTTGACCCCCAAAAATGAAAAACGAAAAAAAAAAAAACAAAAAAGTATATTTTTAATTTTTTTTATCAAAGATATATTTAAAACAACTATTTTATATTATACAACTTGGGTCCAAAACGTGTTTCCTGTTTTTTAATAAATTAAGGACCATTATTTGTTATAGCTGGTAAAACTAGCAGTAATTTCTTATGTGAGCGATGTTTTAAACTGCGGTATCTCAGTGAGCTTTTTTTTAGCAATAACAATTGCTCTCTTCTTTCAATTATTTTGCTCTTGTCCCTTTGGAGTGTTTTATTGTTACTACGTTTTTATAACTGACTTGGATAATATGGCACATTTCGTTGCTACATGCTCAATTTCAAAAGAAAAAACAAAATACATAAATAAAATAAAAATACATGTCGCAAGTGGCGGATAAGATTAAGAAAAGAAAAGGAAAGTAAAAGTAAAAGTAAAAGAAAGAAAGAAAGATATAAAAGAAGTAAAAGGAATTGTATTTGCATTTGTTTGAGTTTTAAAATAGGGGTCGTCGTAGTACAAAGAAAATGCAACTGTCAATTACAGAATATAATCAGAAATATAATTAAAAGAATATAAACTATAAGGCCGTACCCGAGAGAAGTACACTTTATAATTTTTTATTAAATAAAAGGTAATATAATGAGAAGATCCAGCATCTCATTTACATGTACGCATTGCATAATTATAACTGTCAAGCATTATGCCAAATGTTAAACCAAATAAGCCAAACATATTATATTTTACTGTAAAAATAACAGTAAGTTTTTATTAAGAATGTTGCGGATAGATTATTAAAAGGAAGAAAAAAAACATTAAGGTAATGTTTACATTTAATGAGAATTAGGGCAGACATTATCTTTCCCTTTTTAAGAAGCCTTTTCTTTTTTATAATGCCTTCCCTTTTTTATAATGCCTTCTTTTTTTTTTTTATAATGCATTCTCTTTTTTTAAGACATTCTTTTTTAAAACGCTTTCTCATTCTCTTTTTAGGACACTCATTTTTAAGGCACTCATTTTTAAAGACACTCATTTTTATTTATAGCTTTTTTTTTCGTTTTTATTTTTTTTTGGCCCTTTGGGTTGGGTTGCTAAATAAGAAAAAGTTAGAAATCAACTCTTTTTTATTTGCAGCAGAATGTTTTTATAATACTTTCCTTCTCTCCTCGTATCACTCCAACTTTCTACCAGCCAGTGCTTATGGTACCATTTGCGCCATGCAATTTTTTTTTTGAGGGTTTACAGATTTGACCCATCTGCAGGGCTTTTTTCCAAAAGAGACAACTTGTGAATTTACATCCCCACCCCGCGGTAAGAGAAAGCGGAATGGGGATGTAAACCCACAACCTGCCTCTCCGGAAAAAAACCACCACGGATGAGTCAAACTGCAAACACACAAAAAAAAAGATTACAAGGCGCAAATGGTACCATAAGCACTACTATTACAGAAAAAAGACTTGATCAGAGTCCCAAAAACTGTAATAATAGTTAGTAAATATCTGGCCAGTTACCTTTTGTAGTTGTGAAGAAAAAAAAAGAGAGAAAAAAAAAAAAAAAGAGAAAAAAAACAAAAAAGGAAAAAAAAACCCCCGGGTCAATTTATACCCGTGATTTGCTACCATGGTTTGTGTGACGTGACATTTTTGTGTGACCTTTTTTTGTAGTGTTGCCTAGTTACAGTGAAGCTAGTTTATTTAGAAATTTAAATGGTGATTGATATATACCTGCTATATATCTAATCTTTTGATTACTATTTAAGGTCTACTTTGGATTTTATTGGAAAGACTTAATTCTTTACCTGTGTAATAATTAAAGTACTTATTTATTTGTGGTACAGCAGGAAAATCACTATTTTCCCTTTTACATAAACGTCAGGCACAGATTATTTATGCATAAATAATCACAATAATCTATAAGAGATTATCTTTAACATAGTCAATTCAACTATCATTGAATTCAAATCTCACTTTCATATAAAATAACTATCCTTTTCAAATTATTAAAAACCATCTTATTTTATATCAAAGATATAGTTAAAACAACTATTTTGTATTTTACAACTTGTGTCTAAAAAGCTTTTCCTGTTCTTTAATAAATTAAAAGCGATTATTTTTTATTAATGTTAAAATCAGCAATGATTTCCTATATGAGCGAATTTTTTTTTTTTTTGCTGTTCTTTTTCATTTGTTTATCAACTAAATGAAGCAGCGATTGCGAATAATATTGATGGCCGAGTTCAAAAAATAATCAGAAAAACAATAGAATTGTATGAAGCTGAAATGATGAACATTTTCAAGCCCACCTTTCCGATGCCAATTTTACGGACATCATTTGCACCTGCTTGTAAAGTATTAACCTCATTTTTTATTTGATTGATTAAATAGGCTAATTGCTACTTATAATGGTATCTTAAATATGATGGATATTTCACGCAGTCTATTACAACAAAGACAATATAGCTGATATTCTGTTATAGGAATCCTATTATTTTTCGCGCTTGATGTTACACATTTTAAAGATTCTGTTGTCACACATGTAGTATGAATGTCAAATGTTTGTGTAATTTAATTGATTAATATAATTGATTTACGTAAATCACTAAATCACTATTCAACTTTATTTTATTTTCTGTTCTAGAGTTAAAAGAGTCTTCTTCGTTAGAATAGCTTAATAAAAATCGTTTCTAGTAGCGATTGGCTAGTTCATTAGATAAATTCAATAAAAGTAAACTTGCTTTGATCCTGTTTAACATATTAAACAGGCGCCTTTTTTAGAGTAGGAAGCATGAATGTCAAATGTTTACGTACGTGACTTTTATTTTACATTATTTAGTTCATTTGAGGCGTTTCCTATTTTATTTTATTTTATTTTTTCTCTCTCAAACATGGGACATTCGTTTGAAGAAAAAACATTTGGACATTTAACATATTGCGATAACTGTAAGCAACTACTATGGGGAGTAATGAAACAAGGTCTTCAGTGTAAAGGCAAGTTATTAAACCAACCCTTTTTTTTTTTTTTAGAAAAAAAAAAAAAAAAAAAAAAAGAACCTTATTCAAACACGTTTAGATTAGATTGTGGGTATACTTGCCATCGTAAATGTGTGTCGACAGCTGCAAAGTGTACAGTTGCTCCTGGGAAATTTCTTGACGACTCTAAAACCGATTCTCGCGCCGAAACATATCTTCGACAGTTAAAGCAAAAATCTCATTCTACTATCACCGCTACCACTACCACTACTACCTCCGGTACTAAAAATAAGGACATCGAACCATCTTCTAGTGGAAATAATAGCGATAAAACAGTTCAGGATTCTACTTTTAAAAGTTTATGTGCTATAGCAACTTCCAGCAAGTTTCATACTATATTAGCTGATGCTGTTATTAATGATGAAGAACCTGTAAATGAATATCTTGCTAGTCAAGCGGCGCTTAATCCAAACGTTACAACAAAAAACTTCACTCGATTTGTGTCTCGATGTGGACCTGTCTTTGCGTTTCGAGATGAATTAATTTGGTTAATAAATTGGAAAAATAGAGTAGATACATTTGTATCAATGGTATTTTACTGCATAGTATGTAAGTAGACACAGGATTCATAAATACATATCACTAGTAAATAACATGATATATGTATAGGTATTTATCCAAAACTATTATTCTTTATACCTCAAACTATTATTGTTTATTATATACTTTCAAATTATCCCAAAAAACGAACAACAGTGAAACAAGATACCTCAACAGTAAAAGAAAAGGCAGTAGAGCCAGTAAAAAGTGTGTCAACAAAGAGACAAGCCGAAGAAAAGCATAATACAATAGCTGAACATAGTACGGCGTCGTTTGTGTTCAATCTTTCTAGCATGTTTCAACCTTCATCCGATGACTCTCCTGAATATTTAAAAAATATGAAGAATATTCAAAATATGATGGGCGAATTTAGTGATATGTATGATAAGGTCATGCTGGAAGCAAAACATTTTAATTGGTCTTCAGAGGAAGAAACTTTGCGTGTGTTACAAGCTGTATTGGCATCTTCCATTTTATTAGGTTTAATACTCTACTTTATTCCTATCAATATGATCTTTTTATCTTGTGGTTTGATGGTATACGGTATGAATACTCGATTTACAAAGTATATGACAAAGGAATTACAACCCTATATATTTCAGTCAGGAAAAAGAAAATTGGAAGGGTTAAAACAATGGTATCTAACTTTAGAAAACAAATTGAAAAGCCAAGAGCATTTGAAAGAAATTTCAGTATATGAAAACCAACGTTGGTGGCCATTACGTGGGTATTTACACGAGGTACAAGGAAAATAAATGTGATTATTATAAATTTAATATTCGTAACACGAACGTTTAATTTTATAATAGATGGTAAATTGTGAAAGGTCTCCTTGGTCTGATTTTACTGGCGCTGTTTATATGCCAATTATTACAGAGATTCCAGCACCAAAAGGATATCAGTGGAAGGATACGAGCGAATGGGCATTGGATAGAACAGGTCCTTGGGTAGATGACTATTTGGGTATTGGTAAGTAGTTATAACTGTAGTAATTTACTGATAAATATTAACCATCTTTTCTTTTTGTGAGTAGAAGTAAGAAATAAACTGGTACAGTTATTTGCAGTAGATTTAACATTTTCTTATTTATAGATTGCCACATCACCTGATACTGATGGATGGGTTTACAGCGATGATAATTGGAATATATCTACTACGAGCATAAAGCCTATCGATGATGATACCAAAGAACAGCATAAAGAAGCAATGACTAGAAGAAGACGATGGATAAGGGAATGCGAAAATATTTAAAGTAGCGCTTACTTCTTTAAAATAAAAATTACTACCTTTTTTTCTCTTTCTTTTTTTAAAAGAAACGATCGCCTTTTTTTTTCTGTGTATATATACTACCATTCAATGAGTTTACGAAATAGGAAGCTTGAATTTCAAAAGTTATGGTATAGAAAACTATACGATTCAATCAATTTTTTAGCAGTTGGAAAACCTTTCTTGGAAGAATTAAGTGAAGAGAATGACATTCTAATCGGTACAACAGCAGGGCGCGTGTTAATTTTAAACGAAACAAAGGTACACCGTATTAACATAATATCTGAAGAGTTATATATTAATTCTTTCTATCTATAGCCTGTAGAAGGATTATTAGAAACAAAAGGAGGATCTATTCAATCAATTAAACTATATGACTTGACCGGTTTCGGTGCTCTCGATCTTGCTGTAGGCGATTGCGATGGTGTCGTAACATTATTTTCTCGACAACAAATCTTAAGTAAAAGAGACTTGGGATCTGCTGTTACTGATATTACCATTCATAGTGATTTAGGTAACTATTGTATATTTGTAGATGAAGTATCAACTATTAAACCTCCTTTTATTACTGTTAGTGGGAGGATGTGAGATTATAGCAGGAGATATAAATGGCACTGTAACAAGTTTTCAACAGCATGATGCATTATGGAAAATTAATATTGCGGGAGAATCAGCAAAACTATCCACACTAGGTCTTGTAGGTAAACTCATTTATTTCTGAAACCAGTCAATTAATACCTGCCATGTAGAAAGGACGTAGATCACCGTTGATTCGATGTATGCTCTCAACTGTTTTAAAGGATAGATTTGGAATGGATATGACATGCTTGTTAGTGTGCGATGGCTGGCCTCTCGTTCACTTTATTCAGACTGGTGTCAGGATCCAAACATTAAGATCTCCCAGTGTAATACATTCGGTAAGTCGGCATGTAGTATAAAGTAGAATAATGGAGAACTAAGTGTTATACGTAGATGTGTACAGGAAATTTTTTGAATACAGATGGGTTAAGGCGATTTTTACATACAAGTAAAAAACAGGCTGGTTCTTATAAATTAGATTCTCAACAAGTACTGCTAGCTGGACAGGATGGATATATATATATTATGATTAATTTTGAGGTACAATGTAATTTTACTATTTGTATTACTGTCGACTTACAGAATTTTATTTAGATCTTTCAGTGGATTAAAGTAGGGTTCTGTCTCAGTACGTTGATCAAATTCCGTCCGTCTGTCTTAAGTGAAGAAGAGACAGACATGGTTATATGTACGGGTCATTCAAATGAAGTATTAATTTATCAAAATGGAGAGGTAGTAAAAAAATTAATATGTGAAATTACAAGTATTAAATCATTGCTATAGCAAATTTCTCATATCCGAACATCAGATTGGCCACATGCAATTACACTCGGTGATGTAAACGCTGATGGACAAGATGAACTTGTGTTAGGACTTTTAGATCAAACAATTGAAGTCTATGAATGGAAAATGGATAACAAACCCACCTAGTTAAATATATAAACATATACCTTTAATAGTAATAAATAAAAAAGACTGATAGAAAATATAATATAAAAAAAACTCTTTTATTGATTTTTTGAATTTGAGATAAAATATAGGTTTGATTTAGTTAAGATATCCCTTCAATTTTTGTACCCAAACACGAGGTGCAGAAGGAGCTTCTTTGTTAGTCCAAATCTGAGTCATAGATTCATGCTCCAAGAAAGATTGAACACTTTCACCAAATATATCGAGGCCATCGACCTTAAGATCACATTCAGTAAGTGTTTCGTGATGAGGTTCTTCACGTTCAATAAAGATAGCATGACATCCTTGTTTCTTGGCAGCAGAAATTAATTCAGCGCTGGATGATACAACAGCTAATTCAGAAGCATATTTGAGACCAAGTAACTTTATAGTACCTCGAACAACTGATTCAGAAGCAGTAGTGATACTGGAAGATTGAGAGCTAAACATTTCAGCAGAGAATTGAGCATGGAAACAGAGACAATTGTTTTGAGCTAATTCGATCATGGAACGAGTAGAGAAGGTATCAGAGATAGCAACTGTAGCATACTTGGCAGATCCTTGGTTCTTAATACGACTAATACCAATAGAAGCATCATCATACACACCGATAGTTCTCCATGCGTCACAAAGTTGTTCAATTTCAGATTCTGTCAACAAATCCTTGACGTAATAACGTTTCAAAATATGAATAAGAGCTTCATGAAGTGTAACATCATCAGTTACAGGACGATTCTTGGCAAAATTTTCTCTCTTGACTTCAGTGTAAGCACCATACCAGTCTTCAACCAATGTGTCAAAGTCCAAACAGCTTAATACTACATTCTTCTTGGGCGTAACAATTTGTTTCCAGACTGTATACAATGTTTTGCGATAGTTTGCGACAGTGCCAAGAAGATCAAAAGCAACAGCGCGAACACTCTTGAAGGATTCAGGGATAGCAGCGGTTTCGGTCCAGGTAACAACCTTACCTTCAAAGGCAGATGTGATGGCTAAACTAATTCCGATTTCAAGAGTATGATAGACACGTTTTTGAGTACGATTAATGATGGCTTCTAAACGTTCAGTGATAACATCAATATCTTCAACTTCGATACGATTAATGACTTCATGAAGGACCGTCATTTGAAGTAAAAGCGTAGTTCGCATACTATCGATACAATCAAGAGTCTGCTTGACAGAATTGACAACTAAAGTATGAGTTTCAACTTCAACATGGCTAGTAGCGGTGGTCTTGCTAACAGTTAAGAACTTTTGCTTGGTTTCTTCAATATAGACATTGATTTCCTTTTCAGCAACCTGGAGTCGATAGAAAATATCCTTCTTGATGGTCTCGGAACTTCCGTGAAGGATGGTAGTAATACTTTCCAAAAGAAGAACGAGCCAGTTGGTTACCTTCGTCTTGCTTTCTTGTACAATAACTGTGGTTTCAAGAGTGAATCGTTTTTGAGTTTGTTCACGAGATTCGGTGATAACTTCAACAACATTGATATGTTCTTTCTTGTCATTAGATCCAGTATACTTCTTGGATTCTTCAATAGTATGGTCGTTCTTATAATGAACTTCAAGAGCATTATCGATTTGTTGCTTAGTAGCACAGACATGGTTCTGGATTTGAGTAGTTAAATCAATAGAACTAGAAGAACTATGCTTGACAATATGTGTAATTTGAGTAGATTGAGTGTAGGCAGTAGCCTTAACCCATTCAAGAGTTTTGATAAAAGTACGCTTCTCGGTTACAGTAGTACTGGTAGTAGTAGTTTGTTGAGACTTGTATTCCTCAATAGTGACATCGAGTTCGGCTTGAGCTTCTTCGACAATCTTTTGAACTTCAACAGAAACGTTGCTTCCACCCTTATTGGTACAAGCAGTTACCTTATCAGTGAGTTGAGAGAACCAGATATCAATCTTAGCTTGCACATCCTTAATAGAAGATTCATGGACAACTTGAACAGTAGTGTTTTGGGTTTCTTGACTCTTCTTGTGGTAAACAATGGCAGCAGCAGCAGCGGCAGCTACAGCAGCACTACCAATAGCAACCTTCTCAATGGTGTTCTTGTAGTTTTCATGACGGTTCTTTTCTACTTCCAAAGCAACCTTTTGCTCTGTACCAGTAATATGTTCGACAGTAGTGACTTGTTCAACGGCTTCAAAATGAGTGGTAACGTCATGCTTCAATTGAGTCTCAGTATTGTTAAGTTTGGTAATAATGGTTTCCTTATCACTCTTGTTGGTATCCTTAACAGTGTTCTTGATGGTTTCCAATTGAGTCTGGACACTAGACTTGACATTTCCAAAGAAAACATCAAGATGATGATCAGTAGATACTTGGGTAGTAGAGGAAGTCTTTTTAGTAGTGGCAGTTTCTTGCAACTTGGAAATCTTGGTCTTCATTTCAATTTCAGCTTCGGCAACTACTGTGTTGATCTTGGTTTGAGTTTCTTCTGAAGTACAGTCATCAGCTTCAAGGAGTCTGTTGATCTTGGAAGTAAGTTCATTGAACCAAGTTTGAACCGTTTCAGCGGTTGTTTTAGCTGTTTGAGTTACTGTGACGACTATAAAGAATAAAAATTAGTACACATGTTTTGTACGTATATATCACTATGATTAACTTACGACTGGCAGTGATTGTCTCAGAAACAGTAGTGAAGGAATATTCAACCTTACTCTTAGAACTCTTGCTTACTTCAACTAACTTTTGAATGGCGACCTTGGAATCAGTAGAAGTATTTGACACAGCTTCTATGGACACAGTCTTGACTTCGGTCATTTGCTCCTTGACCGTCTTGTGAACAGTAGTGAGGGCTTCTTCGATTTCGAGACGAGTCTTCTTATCAACCTTGCTAGAAGTAGTCTTGGCTTCATTGAATACCTTGGTAACTTCAATTTCAGTAAGTTCAATCATGCTTGCAACATCTTGTTCAATATTAGATCCACCTTGTCTGATACGAGTAATGATTTGTTCAGATAACGAAACAAAAAGTGCAACAGTAGTGACACGAGTCTCTTGAATGACGGAGTAGGCAATCTTGGTCTTATCAACAGATGTCTCCATTTTACCGCATACAGGCTTATCAACAACAGTAGTCTTGGAAGAGTCTACTACAGTAACGGGTTTGGTTTTGATCTTGTTAATCTTTTGATGGAAGTTAAGTGTGATCTTGAGTTGTTCAAGAGTGACTTGGATTTGATGATAGGATGCGGTGGACAAAGCCTCCATTTGACTAGTCAAATCAGTCTTTCCGGCAGAAGAATTTATACCAATTTGTTGGATTTGAACGGCTTGATTATGAGCGACAGAAGATATCCATTCAATCTTACTGATGAATTGCTGTTCATCACTTGCGGTAGAACAGAAGGTAGAACCAGTGACCTTGGCATGCTCAATAATTTCAGTGAGCTGAGTACGAGATTCTTCAACAATAAGGGTAATCTTCTTGGAGGAAGCACCGGACTTGGAAGCGGTAGAAACCTTTTGGATAAGTGAAGTGAACCATTCGGAAATAGAGATATCGACACTTTCGATAGTAGTAATACCAGAGTCAAATTTGAGCTTTTGTTTAGTAATAATACTAATCTGCTGCTTTTTGGTATCCTCCTTCTCGTTCTTCTTGATAGCTACGGCAGTACCAGCGGCTACACCAATAGCTAAAACGGCACCAGCTGCCATCTTTTCAATACTTACACCTTGCTTCTTTTCGTCAACTAAAATATATTAAAAAGTAAGCTATATATAATACAAAAATTATTTTAAAAAAAATCAATTTTACCCTTTTCAGTCTTTTTCTTTTCTTCAAGCTTTTTCTTTTCAGTAATAATAGATTGTTCCTTACGTTCAAATTCAATTTCTTCTTCACCGAGAAC
Organism: Thamnidium elegans; assembly: GCA_025201345.1. Lineage (NCBI taxonomy): Eukaryota > Fungi > Mucoromycota > Mucoromycetes > Mucorales > Mucoraceae > Thamnidium > Thamnidium elegans. Next base: position 1,395,081 of record JAIXMG010000001.1, on the reverse strand, counting down.
AATAGCAGTATCATCTTGAACTTCAATTTGAAGTACAGATCCAGCATTGGTAGATGACTTGTCAGTAGGTCGAGCCTTGTGAGTAATAACAACAGAAGAACCCATAGCAATCTTGATGCTTTCAGTTGAGGTGACAGTCAACTTGGCCAATTCAGATTCCAAGACTTGGACATTACCAGTATTATGAGCATGTATAGCAATCTTTTTGGCTTCAGTCACTTGAGAGATAATGGAGATACGAACCTTTTCAAGACTCTCTTCATAATGCTTGCAAGCATAATCGTAAGATTCTTGGTCCATATTCTCGTGAGACAAACGCTTGATGAAATCAGTACGAGCGGTGGTGATAATTTGAGTAATTTCTTGCTCGGCTTGTTCAGTTTCAATAGTAATGTTTTGAACAACATTACCTCCGGTGTAACGAACCTTTTCAGAAATGCGCTTGGTAAAGAGATCGAACCATTTACTTAATACAGTAACGTTATCCTCGACATCAACAGACCATTCGTTATGGACTTCAGTCTTATTTTCTTCCTTCTTTCCATTCTTGCTAACAGCATGAATAGCAATGGCAGCAGTTGCAACGCCTATAACAGATGCAGTAACTCGGGTAAGATACGTATCAATCTTTTCATGAGAAGAATGGACAGCAGTAGTAACAGTCTCCTTGATGTTGGCGTCAGAGCTCTTGATAGCTTCAATACTGATCTTTTGGATCTTCTTGACATCATTGGTGAATGTCTTTTGAACATACTCGATGCTGCTAATAAGCTCTTTCTCCTTGGACTTACTAATCTTCTTGACAGAACTACAGTTCTTTGAAACCTTGGCCTTGGCTTCAGCAGTAGCACGATCAATTTCATTAGTAGCTTGTTTAATCAAAAGTTCGATTCTTTCTTCCTTGTTCTTAATAGCAGTATCAATACTGATGACATGAATCTCTTCGATAAGCTTAGTTTGCCAATGAACAACAACTGTCTTTACGGATTCAACGGTATCGATAATCGTAATAGTAGACTCGGTTTGAGTAGTTTCTTGTTGAATAATAGTAATAGATTGCTTGCAACCAGTTTCCAATGTATCAGTGATTTGAACCTTGGAGTTTTCAATTATAGCAGACAACTTTTCGGTTACTTCAGTTTCAGATTGGCACTTGGTAGCAATCTTTTGGATTTCAACAATGTTGGTACTCATGGTAGTTTGAATGGCCTTGAAACTTTCATTGATTTGAGATTCAACCAATGCAAAGGTCTTATCTTGCTCGTAGACATCAATGGAGGAAGTGAACTTGAACTTAGTACGTTTAATACTGCTTTCGAGTTCCAACTTAGACTTTTCAATTATTAAAGAGACATTTTCATCAACGTTACCACCTTGATAGATACAGATAGAAACATTACGGACAAGTTGAGTAAACCAGGAAATAATAATAATCTTGGATTCAGCTACTACCTCAGAGACATGTTGCTCAAGTTGAATACAGTACTCCTTACGGTTAATAGCAGCCTTACGACCAGTACATACATTCTCATTGTTCGTGTTATGCTCAATGACAGTAACAGCAGTATCAGTCTTCTTTTGGGCTACTTTAGTCTTTCCAACAATAAGCTTGTAACGACGGATCTCGACTTCGACTTGTTGTTGAATAGCGACGGCAATAGGACGCATTTGTTCAATACCACCAGTCTTGGACGATGAAGAAGCAGCACAGTTAATACCGATAGCCTTGATTTGATGACTACTTTGAATAACCAAGTTCTTGGTCCATTCGATAGAAGCACGATATTGTTGAACAATGGTAGTATCAGTAACATACTTGTGAGCATTGACAATAATGATTTGAAGAGTTTCAGTAATACTAGTAACAGACTCTTTAACAATTAATTCGATATCAACACTAGCCTTGGAACCACCCTTCTTGGAACGTTGAGAGACATCCATAATAAGCTTCTCATACCATTGGTTAACAATGATGGTAACATCGGAAGTAGAAAGATTCTTCTTATCAACAATAGTAGTTTGCTTCTTGGTCTTACCAGAATCGGAATCAGACTCAGAACCAGAAGAGCTTGAGGATTGGTTGTCCTTGTACTTCTTCAAGATAGCACCACCAATAGCATCACCAATAGCAATGCCAGAGGTAGTCTTTTTCTTATCGATAGAGGACTTCTTCTTATCCTTTCCTTCGCTTTCAGAATCACTGCAGCTACTATCAGAGCCGGATTGCTTGGTCTTTTTGGTTACCTTAGACTTCTTACCCTTTTCGTCACGCTTATTCTTATCCTGCTTGATCTTTTCTTCAGTCTTGAATTTCTTAGACTTATCACAGTCAACCTTGGGTTTGGTAGTCTTCTTTTCAGAATCCTTTTTAGTCTTCTTACCAGAGTCAGAACAAGAATCATCTGAATCATCCTCAGAATCAGATTCAGAATCAGAAGATTCATACTTTTTCTTGGCTTGAGCCTTCTTTTTCTCAGCTTCAGCACATTCAGTCTTCTTACGTTCTTCCTTCTTACAGTCCTTTTTCTTTAACAATAATAAAAAAAATTAGTATCAAATTAAAAAATAATATATATTATATACTTACAACTTTATGCTTTTCAGAATGAGTAGAGTTGCGTTCAACTTCGATCTTAATGGTCTTGTTACAACGACCAACAGCAATGACAATTTGACTTTCAGTAGCATGAACAAGGGGTCTCATTTGTTCAATTCCACCAGTAGAGCTGAAGGAAACAGCACAATTGATACCAATTTGTTGGATTTGAGCAGAGCTTTGAAGAACCATACCACGAGTCCAATCAAGAATGTTGATGAGCTCTTGAATAGCAGTAGCATCACCCTTAGCCATACGAATCTTCTTGCTGATCATTTCAAATTCAGCAGAAATAAATTCCTTGGCATCTACAACAATAGAAGTAATTTCTTTGGTAACTACAGTGATATTGTGCTCACGTTTAGCTACTTCGGAAACATCTACCATAAGTTCTTCAAGCCATGTATGGACAGTAGACAAGATATACTCAACAGTAACGACAGAGTAAACTTTCTTCTTGGTGGTTTGCTTTTGCTTATCCTTCTTGTCTATAATAGTAGAGGCAGTCTTATCAACAACAGTTGTTTCTTGCTTCTTAGTAGATGAACTAATCTTGGATTCGTAAATAACAAGAGTTTCACTGATCTTGTGTTCGTGTTGAGTGATTACAGTAGTCATCTTATCGAATCCTCCACAGCTGGAAGATCCGGAAGAAGATTCAACAGCAATAACCTTAATTTCAGATGAAGTCTTGTTAATATATGCCTTGACTTGTTCAATAGTTTGATGGAGATACTTGACATATTGTTCAGTCTTGATGGTTTCAGAAATCTTGACAACAGATACATCGAGATATTTGAAAATAACAGTATTCTCCTTCTTGATAAGAATGTCAATCTCCTCAGAGGATCCACTCTTTTGAGAGCATTCAGAGACAGTTTCAGCAAGATGGCGTAACCATTCACGAATAGTAACCTTGATTTCTTGAACTGTTAAAGAAGCCTTCATATTACTATGGTTATGTTCAGTAACCTTAGTGACGACATCGCCAGACTTGTACTGATCATCGATAGCGGTAACAAAACCATACTTGGAACTTTCAATTTTTTCAGTAATCTCAATAGTAGTTTCAGATTCAATGGTGGTAATAGATTGGATAATCTCAGTAGAATCTTGATTACCCTCAATATACCAAACACTAGAATGAACACGGTTAACCTTTTGCATAATAGTCTCTTCGCTGGACTTGATAACACGAATAATTTCAGCAGTGGCAATACCAGAAAGAGCAGCAATTGAGATAACAGAACTGGATGACTTGGTTTCCAAAGAAGATAATCTCTTGGTAGCAGTTTTCTTAACATTTTCAACATACACAGATAAATCCTTGCGAGTGTTGGCAATCAAGATAGCAACGTCCTTTTCGACATTATTACCGCCCTTCTCGATACGAGAAATAACAGACTTGGTAAATTCTTGGAAATAAGTTACAAGAGATGACTTGACGTCTTGAATTACAACTACAAGTTCACTTCTTATATCCAATAAAGCAGCTTCCTTTTGCTGAAGATGCTCAACAGAAACACCAACAAACTCCTTCACAGTGGCTTCAGAATGCTTACACTTTTCCAATGCAATTTCTACTTCCTGAGAAGTCGAGACTTTAATAACTTCAAGTCTTGATTCAACATTAATAGCAGTAGATGAAGAGGAAGAGATAGCAATTTCTTGAATACGAGTAGCTTGAGCAATAGCAATTTCTTGAATCCAGGTAAGGATTTGATGTTGATGCTTTTCAGTAATTACTTCACTAGAGCTAGCTTTCTTGATAATCGCAATGAACTCGGCCTTTGACTTCTCAACAGTAAGAGTGATATCTTCAGTTGAAACATTAGTCTTCTTGGATTGAGTAATAACAGTTTCGGTAAGAGTAGAAATCCATTTTTGATATTGAATTTGAACATTTTCAATAACAACAGTGGTTTCCTTTTGGGTATGTTCAGCCTTTTCACTCTTTTTCTTATGTTCACTGAGTTTCTTGGAAATTTCAACAGCAATGGCAGTACCTGCCGCAACGGCAGCAGATCCAGCAAGAACCTTCTTAGCAAGATCAACCTTGGATTGGTGCTCTTGTTGCTTCTTCAACTCTTGTTGCTTCTTTTCCTCTTCAGTATGAGAAACAATTACTTGAGAAGAACCTGTCGTTTCGTGAGAGATACTACCGTTGTGAATAACTTGAGATGTTTTTTCAGTCTTTTCGGTAATATTTTGCTTTAACGATTCATAGAAAACAGATACTTCATGTCGAGATTCTTCAGCAATTTGAAGAAGCTTAGTAGAAACAGCCTTAGTTTCCTCTTTACTGGAAGTAACAACAGTTTGAATTTGAGTAATACGTTGCTTGGTAGAAACACGGAGAGATTCAAGAGTAGCAAGGAAACGTTCTTCTTCTTCTTTTTCATGAGATGAAACCATAGATAATTCGTAAGAAATTTTGATTTTGGCTTGTTCAAAGATAGCATCAATCTCCTTGTTAGAAGTTTCAATACAAGTAGTAACATCCTGTTTAAGAGTTTTAGAACCAATGGTAACTTGGTTATGAACACTTTCAACAAGAGTAGATATTTGATTAGAAACATTCTTGGTAGTCTCAGCAACCACAAGAAGACCATACTCAACACCCAGAGAAACCTTGGTGGCTGAATCGGAAGTCTTTTCAGTCTTGGAAGAAGTAGCTTGCTCAATTGTGGAAGATTCAGCGATAACTTCGATATGGTGACCAATAATAGTCTCAGAAACAGATAAAGTAACATTCAACTTTTCACAGGTTTCATGAGTAATAACAGTCAACTTTTCGGAGTATTCGACTTCAGAAGTAACAGTGGTAGACTTGGTAATCTCCTCTACACGAGTAACTTGAGTCAAATAGCTTTCTTGAACCTTCTCCAAAGTATTTTGCACCTTCTTGATGGTTTCATTAGTTAACTCAATTTCAACCTTGTCAGAAGACTTTTGAACAGTCAATCTCTTCTCGAATTCGATTTTGGACTCAAGAATATAAGTGTTGATTTCTTCACGAGAGTTCTTGATGATAACTTCGATATCAGCTTGAACATTTTCACCACCTTGTTTGACGCGTTCATATACAGCGGTAGTAAGTTTACCGAAAAGATTTTCACAAGTAACACGAGTATCTTCAATAAGAATGCCAACTGACACCTTCGACTTTTCAACTGAATGACCACATGTAGTCTTGGAATAATCTTTTCCTTCAAACTTTTTACCAACAGCAATGACAGCAGCGGAAGCATGACCAACAATATGGATGACAGAAGCAGATTTCTTCAAATTTTCAATCTCGACATCAACCTTCTTCAAAGTAGTCTCCTTTACTTCAGAGAGCATTTCTTCGAAGCGAGAGGTACTTGTCTCAGTAGAAGTGGCAAATGCATAACCAATACGCTTAACTTCAACGGACTGCTTCCAAACAGTACTTCTAACCCAAGACAAAGTATCATGGAAAGACGTTTGAGAGGTACCAATAACCGTAGTAGTTTGACGCTTAGCCTTTTCGATTTCAATAACAAGTTGTTGTTGAGATTCGTAAATAATGGTGTCAATTTCTTGTTTAACATTGGTACTCTTCTTTTGAGCACATTCGTAAACACGTTTGTTTAAAGTAGTGATCCATTCGTTAACAATGACTTGAACTTGGTCATAAACAGCAACCAAAGTTTCAATCTTCTCTTTTTTCGTGATAGTACCAATAGAAGTCTTCTTTTGTTCATCAACATGAATAGTTTCGGAATTTTTACCAACAATTACATTAGTGTGAGTGATGGCAGGCTTCTCAATAACAGCAGTAGATACAGAGGTCTTATCTTGCTTCTTTTGTTCTTGCTGAGTTTCCTTTCCTTCATATTGATGATAAATAGCAGCACTAGCCATAGCTGCTGCTGCCGCACCAAGTACAGCAGTAGATATACCAGCAGCGGTGTGATGACTACTTTGTTCAGTGATAGTTTGTGGCTTACCAGAAGAGCTAGAACTGCTGTTACCAATATTTCCAATCTTTGTTTCTTCAACTTCGGTATGGACAGCATCAATAATCTTGGCCTTATCGGCAGGCTTAACCTTTTCAGTCTTCTTGACTTCGTCAATCTTATTGACTTCAGTCTTTTTAGAACCTTCCTGCTTCGTTTCAGTAGTCTTCTTGGTATCGACAGTAACTTTACCAGTAACAGTGGCCTCAACCTTTGGCTTAGAGTCTTCAGAAGACTTAACAACAGTAGTGGTCTCGGTAACGTTTGTAACCTTAAAGATAATACTTTGTATATCAGTTAAAACAATACGAGACGCAGAAGCACCGAAAGAGTAGCTGGAGTATCTAACAATACTTTCTTTGGTGACGGTAGATTTTTCAATTGACTTTTTGAATTGAATAATACTAGCAATAACAGAAGACTTAATGCTATCCAAAGAGTATTCAATACGACGACGTTCAGCCCAACTGAGATAGGTCAAGTGAGCATAGTAAGCACGTAAAACTAACTTGGTTTCTTCAATACGAGTGTTGATCTCAATTTGAGCAGCATCAACAATAGCAACAGTATCTTCCTTGAAGGTTTCTTCAGAAGAGTTTGAAGCCTTACTATCTTCCAAAAGCAAAGTAATTTGTTGAATAACTTCAGTGTACCAACTGGAAATCTTGGTCTTGGTCTCAACCAACTTATTAGTGACAGTTTGTTGAGCGATACTAATCATCTTTTCATCAAGAACAACAGAAATTTCGGCTTGGTCAGACTTACTAATTTCAGTCTTTTGAATCTCCGAAATTTCCTGCGTAATAGCAGTTTGATAGACCTTGAGTTCACTAGAAAGACGTTCCTCAGTAGTACGTGTGACATCTAACCAATGCTCTTCGGTTACAAGATATTGCTTTCGAGAGCAGATAGTATTGATTTGACTAGCGATAACAGTTTCGGTTTGCGAAATAGCGGTCTCAATAGTGTTGGTAATGGAGGTTTGCTTGGAAGTTAAACTAGTAGATGAAGACTTTTCAATATTAGTTGAAAGACTAATCTTGATCTTTGTCAAATCAGCAGTGAGCTTCTTGCGAGAATCTTGAACGATAACCTTAATTTCTTCTTCAGAAGAACCATTGCTCTTGGCGATAGAAATAGTTTCGTAAAGACTAATCAACCAGTAACGAACAGTGACCTTAATAGTATCAACGGTTACAAGGACGTTCTCTTGAATAGAAACTTCATTGCATTGAGACTCTTGAATTTGAGTAGAGCAGGAAGATTCAGATAAAATCTTGCTCTGAGTCGAAATAATAAGATTGTAATGGTTTTCAACTTCAACAGTGGTAGATGCCAAGACACTATCGAAATCAAGCTCAATGGTGTTGGAAATTTCCTCGGTGTTTAAACGATCCAAGAATTTTTCAAAGACACGAGCTCTATAAAGCTCCTTTACTTGAAGAATAGAAACATGCCATTCAGGAACAGAACCAATTACCAAATGTTCAACAGATGCATGAACACGTAAGTGTTCATCCAAACGTCTGAAAAGCTCTTCACGAGACTCTTCAACTGTTTGAATAAGTTCAGCCTTGGTCTTACAATGATGAATACGTTGACTGAAGATAACCTTCCAGGCACGAATGATAACACGAGACTCTTCGATAATTTGAACAGAGGTACGTTGAGAACGACGAACAATAATAGTCTCTGTAACCTTATCAACATCAGTAACGGCAGAAGCATTTCCTTGAACAGCTGTTGAGACCTTGGAAGGTTCTTGCTTCTTTTGATCTTCAGTCTTAATTACAGTTGAAGTAGATGATTGCTTTTTCTCTTGATTAGTCTTCTTAGACTCATCGTGGTGTTCAGAAATCTTTTCAGCGATCTTGGTGACACCTGTAACGGCAGCAACACCAACAGCACCAGCAGTGACAGCAATACCAACGCTAGTGAGAATATTCTGGAAACCATGTTGCTTCTCTTTTTGAACTACATCAGTAGATACAGATGAGGAAGAGTTGCTAGCAGCGCTGTTCTTCTTTACAAAAGTGTCTTCGACCTTAATCTCAGCTTCTTCAATACTTTCGATAAGGGCACCTTGTTCAATACAAGTAGAAATTCTTTCAATAGAAGACATTGCGGCAGTAGTAGTCGTAGTGGTGATAGTGGAGGAAGTAGCAGAGTTTTTGGACTTGGTACCAAATACGGGCACAGAGAATTTCCAAACAATAGCTTGAGTAGTTGCAGATTCTTCGTAAGTCTCTTTATTAGTTACAAGAACAACTTCTGTTTCTTCAACTAACTTTTCGGTTTGATGGAAACCAAATGTGTATTGGGAGTAACTTTCGAGTTGAATGCGGCCGTGGGCAGTAAGAGACCACTTTTGAGAACTTACACAAGCTTCAGAAGTCTGAACCAATTTAGAAAATTCAACAATCTCACCATTGATATCAATCACTAACTTGCTTCCATAATTAATCAATAAACCATTACGGAAAGTCCACAATTGACTCTTGAAATCCTTGAAACTTAATCTTTTCAAGACAAGAGTAGAACCTGCTTTGTTAGAAGCATTCTTGACAGCAAGAACAAGACTATCACTACCCTTAATATTGGCCTTAATAAAGAACCAAGTAGCTTGAGGGAAGATACCATAACGTTGAGCAATATGCGTAGTGGTGGTGGTAGAGCTCTTTTGAGAAGATTGAACCCAAGAGATGACAGTAGAAAGTGCAATATTAGAATCCTTTTCAACTTCAGCATCACTAAAGATAGGGATATGCAATTGAAGAGAATGTTCCGATTTACATAATTCGATTTCAGTAGTAGTAGAAACCAATTCGTAAGAGAAGCTTTCAAAGTTAGTCATCTTCTTTGAAGAAACGTTAAAGTAAACGGTCTCAGAGCTGGTTCTAACAGAGAATACACCTTGACTAGATACAGAGAAACGTTGTTCAAGAGTATCAGACTCACTTGAAAGATGCAATTTTTGGGCTAAATAAAATAAAAATAGTTAATAAACAATATATTTAAAAAAAAAAAAAATTTAAAAAAAAAAACTTACATTTTTTGTCGTATACAAGTCGTAACATATACTTATAGTTGACTAAATAGCCATCGACGTAGGCCCATAAGAATTGCTTATGATCCTCTTGCTTACTAAGACTGACAAACTTGATTTCAGTAGAATCACTGACACCAGATGACAAGAAAGCATTTTCGCTTCCAAGACGAATGAAAAACCAATTTTGGGTGCTAGGCCATTGATTATCAGCAGATACTTTGTGATGGAAAGTTTCCTTTAACCATTCAAAAGCAATAATAGCAGATACGGAACTAGAGATGGCGCTAATTTTACCACCTTCAATAATAGTGTATTTGGTCTCAGAAGTAGCATTGGTAGTTTGTTCAACGGGAATCATAGCAGGGATCTTAATTTCCCAACGTTGTTCAGGACGACCAAAGTTACTCTTAAGATGAGATTTCTCTTCTTGAAGGTAAACATCAACAGTAGCATTCTTGTTAGTAACACGGTTAAGTTCCTTTACAGAGAGTACCAAGTTACGATCGGACTTCAATTGGATAAGGCCACCTTCAACACCGAATTCCCAATGTTGATCAGAGGAAGTAGCAGTACCAGTCTTTGTGGAGATGACAACTCTTTCACCAGCCTTGACAACATTTGTCATAGTAGCATCCAATGCAAGATTGTGACCCTTAAGATTGATAACACGGCCATCCTGGAAGGACCAAAGTTGACTAGCAAAGTTGGTAGTCTTGATAGGAGCAAGAACAACAAATGCACCATCCTTGGTGTTACCATCAACAACATCAAGTACGAAACCATGAAGATAGCTCTTGATCATAAAATATCCGGCAGTAGGGAAATTAAACTTTTGATGGGACTTGTAACGAATGATCTTTTCAAAACCAGTAGGGACATATTCGATACTGGCATGGTAAGATTCTTTACGATCATACTTGAGTGATTTATAAGAAGTTTTCTTGGAGATGTGATTAGTGCCCTCTTGACTCTGTTGCTTATGTTGCTTACCAATAACAGCAGTAGAAATAGTTTCCGGAACAGAAGTCATGACATTGGAAATCACACCGGCAGCGCCGGCCATAATCCCAGCACCGGCAGTAGCAATACCAAGATTACCAAGAAGAGTAGTGTTTAAACTGGACTTGTGATTGACTTCATTGTCAGGCTCATCAGAGTCAGAATCATCGTCATCTTCAACTGAGTAATCATCAGCAGATTCTTCCTTGCGTTGAACATTGAGAACTTCATCAGTACAACCCTCAACAACCTCACCAGAAGTGACAAGACCAGATGCAGGAGCCTCTTCAGAAACAGCTGTAGATGTGGTAGTAGTGGTGGTAGTAGTTGTCTTGGTACCATAAACAGGCTTGGAGAAAACCCATCTTAACCATGGCTCAGACTTGAGGGATGACTCTTGTTGGTTATTCTCGTTCATATAAGTACGAACGCGTAACTCACGAAGGCCAACTTGAGCACCAGAAACAGCAATACGTCTAGAGTTGGAAACACCGATGACAAGACGCTCATCAGACCGCAAGTATACTTCACCATCAACAGTCAAGGACCAGAATTGGTTTTCAGTCATAGACTTATCACGCACGAACAAAGGAGTACGAAGACCATCTTCAACAAGAAGACCTTTGACAACACTAGCATCTAAAGCGAGGCCTGTTTGAGCATTGATAAGATGACCCTCTTGATAGAACCAGAAATGCCATTGATACTCCTTGAAATTAATAGGTCTCAAGGTTACTTCGAATTCTGGACGACCATTTTCACCAGTTCTAGCCTTCTTTTCGACAGTCAATGAAAGATGTTCATCACCATAGTTTGAACGAATAAAGAAACCGCCTTCAGGGAAAAGACCCCAGCGACGAACAATCGTAAGCTTAGTTCTACGTTCATAACGATCGGCAGTAGTAGTCTCAAAGGCTGTTTCTTTAACGCTATCAATGAAAATATCAGAATCATTACTTTCTAAGACACCGGCAGCAGAAACTCCAGCAACACCAGAGACGGTTCTTCCAAAGACAGGGGAAGCGAAAGTCCATAATTGATATCCGAGATCAAGAGAGCCACGAGTATGTAATTGAATTTCAGCACCATCAACAGCCTTTTGACCCTTAGCACCAAGAACAAGTCCAGGACGAGCCTTGGGATGAAGATGACCATCAACAGAAAGACTCCAAACTTGGTTCTTACGATGCTTTCTCAAGTACTTTTCGTGGTATTGAATAATATCACTACCGACATTAAAAGCACCGCCGGCGACATCAATAACAAAATCAGATTCAAGGTTAATAAGACAACCATCATCTTGAACATGCCATAATTGACGACGAAAGATCTTGAAATCAATCTTGGAAAGAACCAATTTAGCACCTTCCTTACGGCTAGGTGCAGTAAGTACAAGTGTGCTATCGTCCTTGGAACGAATGTAGAACCAATTTTCAGGGAATAAACCATATGTATGAGCAACCAATTTAGTGTTTGCAGAAGAAGATGCTATTTTTTTTTATAAAAGAAAAAAAAAGTTTGTTAGTAAATATAAATGTATCTAAATATAGGTTTCACTTTTATATCCTACTTCTATGTGTTTGAACGGTTAATAATATACGTTCAGTACGAGTAACAACATTAACTTCCTTCTTGTAGATATCACTATAACGGCTTTCATAATGACCACGGACGAAACCCCAAGAGTAATGTTCGCTAGTATTACTAGCATAGGCAAGTTGAACAAGGTATTTATCTCCCTTAAGAAGAAGAGCAAAACCAAGATTAGCCTTTAATTCGGAAATAATAGAACCGTCAGTCTTGATAACCCACTTTTGGCGTTGATCGATGTTCTTGGAATCAGCAAGAAGTTGTTCTCTGATTAGAAGTTGACTTCCACCAACGAGATCATCTAATTATTTATATAAAAAATGTGTTAATATGACGCTTATAGGAATTTTTTTTTTTACAAAGTATATGTACCTGATGCATGCAATACCAAACCAGTAGCAACGTGTACAACATAACCATTGCGATAAGTCCATTTAAAGTGTTCACTTTGACCAAACTCAAGCTTCTTAACGACAAGGAAAGAATAAGCTTCGGACTTTTCAGGGACTAAAGCTAAACCATCTTGAGCGCTAATAAAGAAGGTATCTTCTGGCCAATCAGCAACGCGATGTACAATCTTTTGAACGGTTTGAGTAGCGTTCTGCTTCCATTCAGTTAAAAGAGTAATACTCCATTTAGAAAGAATCTGAATACCATTCTCCATTTTAATCTCAGGAGATAAAAGACCCCAACGGTTTTCTTTTTGACCAGAAGAATGATTACCAAGAACAATTTTGTATTGATCGCCTGAAATAACTTGAGGAACAAGTCTAAGAGATGGGTTGGAACCATGAACAAGGAATCCATCGATAGTAAGACTCCATCTTTGACTGACAGACTCAGCTTGACGAGCTTCTTGACAAATGGTTGAACCGGCGTTTACATCTAGAAAGTAGAAAAAAAAAGTATTAGAAAGTGTTACGTAGTACGACGCGTTTGTGGTACTTACTATCAACGTCCATTGCTAATTGTGTAGCAAAGTTGATTAAAACACCGTTCCAATACATCCAAAGTTGATAACGCCATTCTTCCTTAGAAATCTTGGTAAGAGAGACGTTATGATTGGAGCTATTGGCAGTGAGAACAAGGGGAGATTCAGAAGATGCTCCACCAGCAAAAGAACGAATAAAGAACCAACCACTAGGATAATGGGCATAGTGATGATAAGAAACAGACTTTTGAACTGTGGTCTCGGCTACTGTAGCTATTTATAAAATAAGAAAAAAAGAAGTTTAGAATCGCGTAAACGATATGTTATAATTACTAACCTGATTTTTGTTTAAAGACGGGGAGGACAAAATTCCATCTTTGCTCTTCATGATCAGGAGTCTTCTTATTGGCCAAATGGAGAGACAATGAATTTTTCATGGTGCCTGAAATCGCCAAAACAACCTTCTTTTGCGTCTTGGCATGAATATAACCTTCAACAGAGAGACCCCATTGTTGGTTCTCAAAATTGTCTTGCTTTTGTTTGTATTGGCAAATCTCGGAGCCATTAACAATGCAGCCTATAAAAATAGTGAAATGGCGTATAAATATTTGTTTTTTTTAAAAAAAAGTTTTTTTTAAAAAAAAAAAAGTATACGTTACCTCCACGAACATCAAGAACTAAATTAGAGGCCTTATTGAAAAGGAATCCATTGTCATGCTTCCATAGTTGACGATTATAGTTTACACTATCTAATGAGGTAACAAGAACTTGAGCAGCCAACTTATCAGTTTCAAGTACGGTAACAACAAGACCATGCTTTTGATTCTTGATAAAGAAATAACCATCAGGGAAGACACCGATTTGTTCAGAGGTAGTGACAATTTCAGTAGTAGTCTTCTTGAAAATAGGCAATACAATAACAAACTTATGATGAGAATGAGTCTTGTTATCAGTCTTCTTTTGCAATAAAACGTTAGATCCTTCACGGTTCAAACCAAACCAATTATCTTTCTTGAAACCAAGCACGAATTGATCATTATTCTTGAGGCGAATTTCGCCAGATTCAGTCAAAGTCCAAGATTGGAAAGCCATGTCCTTATCAGTAGAGCTTGAAGATTGGCAAATATAAGAATCATCAGAAAGTTCTTCAGCACTTAAAGAGAATCCAGACTTGGTATTCATCAAGCGACCAGAGATGACATCGTAATGCCAAAGTTGACTTTCATAATTGTTCTTGCGGAGAGGCTCAATAGAAAGTCTACTTCCGGGACTGTTTACTGAGCTAGCATCAACACCAATAAAGTAACCATTGGATTCTGACTTGATAAAGAAAGCAGAATCAGGGAAAGAGTTTAACTGGTTATGAGAAGACTCATCAAGGCAACCATCATCATCTAAAATAATTTGTTATTAAAAAAAAAAAAAAAATGTATAAAAAAAATCCGTACCAACAAAAGTAGAAGAACTGCTACTAAAGCTACCAAGAGATGCGCCACTTATAGTACGCTTCAAACTATCAATAGGGCTGCTCGTAACAGAAGAGCGTTTGGTGGAAGGTAAAATAAATTCCCAACGTTGCTCTTTATGTTCCTTAGTATTATTTTCCAAAGTTTGGAGATGAACGTGTTGACCTCCACGACGAGTGAAAAAAGATTCCTTAATACCAAGAACTAATTTTGGATTTTTGGCAAGAAAGATATGACCATCAGCATTCATGGCGAAAGTTTGACTTTCAGAAGAATCAGAGTCATTTTCTTGGATAATTTCGGAGCCGACTTTAGCAAGACCTTTTAGTAATTTTTTTTTAAAAAAAAAGGGGGAGGAAATTATTAATTATCAACTTATTACTTAGAAAAAAAAAAGAAAAGAAAAAAGCATAGAAAGAGAACGAACCTTTGGTAAGATCAAGAACTAAACCTGTCTTTTTATTATGAAGACGGCCATCCTCTCCATGCTGCCAAAGTTGAGCGTCATAATCTTTGCTTCTAATAGAAGCGATTACAACGGGTTCACCAGCGGTGAACTTTTCAGTGGATAATACGTAGTCATTATTCAGGTTTTTAATGAAAAACCAACCCTTTGGGAAAGATGTCATTTTTTTAAAGTTATAAAAAAAAAGGGGGGATGGGGAAGTTTACAAATGTTTTTTTTTTTAAGTTTTACAAATAAAATAATGCTTTTGAGTGAGAAAAAAATACAGTAATGACAAGAAAATTTACAAATATGAAAGGATACAAATGACTTTAATACAGTAAAAAAAAAAAAAAAAAAAAAAAAATCAAAAAGAAATGATACGTGCAAAAAATCAAAAATCCAGGAAAGCGCTTACTTTTATATCGAGTTGGGCGCAAAAAAAGTAAACATTAAAAAAAAAAAAAAAATGGTGTTACAATGGTATCACAAATAATCATATATGTTTCGAAACTTCTTCGGCACTGAGATTTTACCTTTTATAAGATTACGCCGATTTCGATTATTACACTTCTTTGTTTATACGCAACCAATGATTGTCTATTTTTTTTTTAAAAAAAAAAGAAAAAAACGTATCATCTATTTCTTAATTTATTTTTTTTAGTTTCAAAATTTTATAAGGTACAACTCAAGTATCTTCTTCAGAAAGTACTTGTAACCGATAAGTTATATAATTATGTATACGCGCATGTATATATATATATATATATACATATACCTACGTCGTTGTAAATACTACTTCTCACAGCTGTTTATCAGTAGTGCCTGAGAGTTTAAAGTATACAAACATGCACCTAGAATAGTCTAGTTTCTTGAAAGTCTGTGAGTAAAAAAATATTGTTTTGTGTTAGACCATAATACTGATGTCAATCTTTCATCAAGTTTAAGTTGCTAGTTTGTTTTTTTTTAATTTTAAATTTTTAAACGTCTAACAGAACTAAAATAGACCTTAATCGATGAACTAAGCAAAAACACTTCAAGGTACATATACTCCCACACTGTAGAAGAAGTATCTGTAACGCGTTACTTTTACAATATTATTTATACAACAAAAAAACCAACAAAAATAATAACAAAAATAGACTTTACATGCCTCTATAAAGTTTCATCCAAGTTTAGATATGCATAATCTCATTTTTTATAATTATTATTGATCTAGATTGAGCTCAGTTCCCAAGAATAACGCCCTGTAGATTCGGGGCTGTCAGCCGTTTTAAATTGATGCAAAGTAAACGAAAAGAAAGCTGGTGTTACTAAGAATGCATATGAAAATGTTGGTGTACCAATTTTAATGGGTGTACAAAAAGCATTGTAAGACGAAGGATAGTTTAAACTCATTTGATTTGGTACCCATGAAAGTAAACTGTATCAGAATTCCGTAGCCGAAAAAAAAACTATAGCTTATTTGTTCCTATCACTAAATATTCTCGTAATTAAATCGCATTAAGTAATTTTTTTAATAAAAATAATTATATGTTGAAACCAACTCATTTATTAAAGTGATAAAATATTTACAAGTTTGAAGGTAAAGACTTAAAGATTTACTGATTGTTGAGTTAAGCTAAGAGGATACCAGTGCGGGCTAGTCTTGCAAGCAGGTTCATCTTCGTACTCTGTGTAATTTATTATTCTGTTTTAAAATTTCATAGAAATGCGTGAATAGGGAACAGGAACCAATATCAGCTTTATATAAGGATGGAGCAAAGCTCAAATAATTTAAACATATTAGATATATTGATTATATGGCCTTGACACTTAATATTTAACCCTTCTATTGGCGTATTTAGCATAAGCATAAGCACTACAGAACTTGAATGTAGGCCTCTTAATCTTTGTCCAGCGATTCATTAGGCTTTTGTAGAGTTGTAAGTAATACATCCAAATAATTTTGATTATAAAGATATTCGAGCAGTATATATATATATTTTTTTTTTCAAAGCTATTGACTTGGCCTTACCACCTTAAGATGTTTAGACACTTTTTTTCTTTCTTTTAATGAGGCCTATTCTTCTTTCGTCAATAGTAATGATTGACAGTTAGGGAGCTTGGACTATAAATCTAAGATGTAGTTTAACCCCCAAGCTATTCAAACCAAATGCTTCTGACATTTTGTAATTGTCGCTTTTTCTTGTGGTGTAGCCTACAGAAAATGTTGCTGCATATAGCTTTAACTGCAAAGGAATAAGCGTAAGTAAGTAAATATATGTTATCAAAGAACAGCATCACGTACTATTTTATTTTTAGCGCCCCTTCCAGACTACACTCTGGCGTTATTGCTTTTCTTTTAACATTTGGTTTTGTGGCTATCGAGATTTAGAAATTCGGATTATGACTGTGCTTGTCATTTTAATAAACGTGCTTGTCATCCTAACAATTCAATAATCGAGCATTGGCTCTAATAAATGATATTCATATTAGTTATATGGCTAACAATGGAACCAAACACTTACGCTGAAGAAAAAAATAAGGAAAAGGGCAATTGCATTCTGTAGATAACACCTTCAAGTATTAACCTTTTTTTATAATAATGATTAAATAAATCCTTTTGCATCATGGTTTTTTCCCCCATTTAGCTATAATTTCATATACAGGTAAGTATCTCTAACTATGGCATTAGTCGTACTGATATAAAACCTATTCTCTTTTTTTTTAAGCACTTTTATTTTCTTATGATAAATTGATGTCGATATAAACGAATACAGCTCGTCATTACTAGGCTAGACATTTTTTATTACTTGACTCGTGAGATATCCAATTTAATAAACAATTATATACTACATCATTTATTTTTTCAAAAAACAAGGACACTCTTCGAATTGTGCGACACCATTTTGCAGGTTTTTTTTTTTTTCATAGTTTAATCACGGATTGTTCCCGAGATTAAGGTTAAGGGGGAAAATAGGAAGGGGTGATGGCCGCGGTACAAACTTCTCAAGTATCACAAAAACAGCCTTTTTTATCCTTTCATGCGAAACTACCTACAAGTTTCTGTAAGGGTTTCTTTTCAATATTTTGTTTCAACAAAGAGTAAAATAGACTTGAGACCAAGTAAAAATAAAATAAAGAGTATCATCATTACAATATTATGCATATCGTATTCTAGTTACAAATACATCAGACCTAAAAAAAAAAAAAACATTAATATCAAAACCTTGTGATTGGAAAAGGCATTATGTACTATATTTAGATGTCACTTTACTACTTATTATATCAACAACAACAGCAAAAAAGTACCACTAGTAAGTATTGTTTATTACTGTGCTGACAAACTGCATCTTTGTTTTTTTTCTGTTTTTTGAAATCAGAAGCATGCAATAAGTTTTGTATTGGAATAGATATCAAGGTATTTTATCTCTTTTTTTTTATTATTCAAATAGACTGGGGTGTTCCGTAACATCTCCGGAGTCAAATAAGATTGTCGGTATGCATAAATACAGGTTTTTAGTCTTAATTGGTACGCTTGATTTTTTTTTTTTGGTACGACTCCAAAATAAATTTGGCACACTTTATTATTTCTTTTGGCACGCATTTTTTTTTTTTCACAAGCATTCCAGTGCTTGTACAAGTACCAGTGCTTAAGGTTTAGCGCTATTTCTCGCCGTGGTGAGAATATAAAGAACATATTCAAAAACTAAAAAAAGAAAATCACAATATCATAGGATACCCTAGAAAGTCGGAAGGAAAAGTAGACGATGAAGACAGAACACAGCTAATTCAACTCATGTGTGATAGACTGAGGGAAAGATCTTTAGTCGATAAATTGTTCGTTTCATTTTTCTCAAATGCAAATCATCCTATTTCTGAAAGGGATTCAAATGTAGACGAAAAAATTGATGAAAAACTGTATGCAGATGGGAACGCACAAGGTAAGAACACTAATGTCAATTCATTTTCTATTTCTCGATATCAATTGTATGTGTCCCTCATCCCCTTCTTTTCTTTCCCTAGAAATGCTACAATATATTAACATCAACAAAAAAAATTTGTCTTGTAGTCTTGGACTATGCAGGTCTGACAACTGACCCGAACGATTTAAAAAAGTTTTTAGAGTAAGCTTCAAACAAATGATCAATTCAAAGAAATTACTAAAAACTCTTTTTAGGACCAACAAGAACATTGAGAAGGCTGTCGTTGATAATTTGCCTAAAAACAACAAAGTTGAGATATTTGAACGAAAAGAAATACTAAACAATCCCTCAAGATTAGAAGCATTTAAATGTAGATCAAATACATGTCAAAGATCAAAATAATTTATTAATTTCTATAAATAAACATCATCATAAAGTTTCAGCGTTACTTTTTATAACTACTTCTTTTTCTATTTCTGCAGGATACAGATGGTATCTTGATTTGGCCCTCATGGTTTGGAGGGAACATAAAATGGGCATAAATGGATTTTCTAAATAACAAATGTCAACATTCTTTATTGCATCAACTTCCTTAGTCAGCTTTGCAACTTTTTTTTTCATTATACTCTTCACAATAGAACATGCAGATTGCCTGCTCTCTTGTTATGACGACCATTGTTTTGCTGATGAGAGACCAAAATGCAGATGGGATAGGAATGAGAGTTTAAAGCGTAATCAGGTAGATTACTAGGGATATGTCTAAATACACGACAAATTACGATTTACTTATACTGCCAAGGTTGGATCAGACATGCTGAAACCTTCTGGGACAGGTGTATTAACGAAGAACTAGGCTTAAAGTAAATATTATCACTGTATGTTATCTTTTCGTACATATTTAATCCCAAAATAAAAATGTATACAAATGCGTGCCAAAAAAAATAATAAAGTGTGCCAAATTTATTTTGGAGTCGTACCATCAAAGAAGCTTGGTGCTAGTACAAAAAGGCGTATTTTTTTTAAAACACAGCAATGTAGTACCGAAAAAAGGTGGACGCATCTGATTGAATAAGGCCTGATAAAATAGATATACTTGAGCCTATTATCCTTTTTAAATTAAAGCATTTCTCAACTTCGTTCCAGCTGCTCGAAAAAAAAGAAAAAAAAGTATTTAAATCTATATCGAGCGGCCTGAAATTATATACTATATACTGGAGCAACAACAGAAAGTAGTACTATTAGTCAATGACAAACAAATAAAAGATAATGATTACGTTTTATTTTTATTTTATTTATTTATACACGCGTAAAAAAAGGCGCCCATCGACTATCTAGAAATAAATAAACTAAAAAAAAAAACCCCCTTTTTGAAAACATTCATGTTGTACCGCTTACTTTTTAATGATACATTTACGTGCATTATAGTTATTAAATCGAGCGGTTTTCAATGTTTTATTTTATTTTTTACGCTGTTGACAGTATTTTGTCTAACTTGTTTGAATATTTTTTTTTTATGAAAATATATGTCAAAATAGTATAGAAAAAGGACTTCTAAAAAGTTTTTAAACGATGGGTTGAATATTACGTGATTTAACATGCAATAAACGAGAAAAACAATGTATTAGATAATCTACAAATGAAAAGCTACTACATACTGGTTTTTTTATGTGAAATGTAACAATATCATGTGATACTTCAAAAACCCTGTCAACTTCAAATGTTGCTTTTTTTTTTGTTAGCATAGTTTTTTTTCCGGATTGCAATAAAAGCTAGGTTCGGTTATCTGATCGGTAACCGCCTATTTGGAGGGGAACCTTCATTTTGGGGTTTTTTTTTTCAAGGGATCACGAGTTTATTTTGGTCTAGCAATTTCAGTGTTTTGCACCTAAATCTATCAGTCGAAAAAAAAAGGGGGGGGGGGGTGCTCTACCAGTGCGATTACTAAATGCTTTTTACGAGCGAATTATATTTGTAATCTTAAATACAACTAGTACTTTAAATTCAATACGCATCTCAATATACGGACTTTACATCTATCAACTACTACAATAAAAAAAAAATAACAGGATAGTACACAGAAAAAAATGACTTTTTATTACCACGTAGCATTTTATAAACCGGTTTGGTCACGTAAAACTATGTACGACATGGTGAATACAATATATTTGAGTCTGTGCGGTTTTGTGGCACCTCTTATTAAAACCTTTTAGGTGGTATGTTAAGAAACTAGGAGAGGAGGGGGAGTAATAATGATAATAATAATGGATAGTCATAAAAGATAAGCATATAATAATAATAATAATAATAAAGGAACAGTAAGAAAAAAAAAATGCTAAATGAAGTTAAATTTATTCTTGTTCTGGCTCTTCTTCTATTGTTTGAGTAGCAGGCTTTTTATTAGCAGCATACATGGCCTTCATTATTTCCTCGTCCTTTTGTTTACGCAAACGATCAATTTCAAGTGCACCGCCTGTCTTTTTCAATTTCTTTTCTCCAACAAAACCAACTAATTCCTTTTCAAAATCATCAATACGATTTGACAATTCACGTTGTCTCATCTTATCAGCTTGTTCCAACGCACGTAAACGACGTGAATGATCCACGTCAATTGTAGACACCTGCTTAAACACGCTTGCCATACCTTCATACCCTTCCTCCACAGGAGCTACTCTAAACTCACGAGGTTGAGGTTTTGTACTAGCTTGATATGCATAAATCTTTTCCAATTGTTCAAATACTTCCAAAAGAGCATCCAAATCATCCTTCATATCAGATAACAGGTATTCTTGATCCTTTAAAGTTTGTTGTTCCTTAACAATTGTTTGTAACTCTTGTTCCCACGTCTTTTTCCAACGAGGTTTAACTTCTGTAATAAATTTACCAAATTCTTCAATCTCTTCAGATAATGCTTTACGTTCGTTGGCACAATGGGTCATCATGGTTTCGGATGGTCTGCATTTACGTTGCGTGACATCCAACTTTAATTGATCAATAGTGTCTTGTAAGTCCTCTAATCGACTGGTCACTTTATCGGATTTCTCCAACAAATTCTTTTTACCATCCTCTAAATGAGATCTAGTAGTAGTTTGTGTTAATTCTAAAGCCTTGTTCTTCTTTGCTTCTTCTTTTACGGCCTCTGCTTTTTCTTTCATTTCTTGAATTACTGAAGCTGTGCCTTCACGCATCTCTCGTTCCAATTGACGAAGGACAGACATATCACGACGTAAAGTTTCAATCTCTAAAAGTTGCGATTCATATTGCTCCTTTGGAATACTATTTTCTTCTTTAACGATACTTTCTTCTTCTTCTTCATTTGGGGTGCTTTCTTCTTCCTCCTTTGGAGTACTTTCTTCATCCTCCTTTGTACTTACTTCTTCTACGGGTTCAGCTGTTACAGGTGCAGAAACAGGCTGCGACAACATGTGTTTCATACAGTCTTCTGTTTTATTCGACGATTCCATTACTTGTTTCTTTAACTCTTCCATTTGCTCAACAAATATTTTACGAGTTTCTTCCAATTCCTTATTAAATGTTGTAGTAACTTGTAATAATAATTCTTCTTGTACTTCTTTTTCTAAAAAAAAAAAAAAAAAAAAAAAAAAAAAAAAGATTAATATATGTTTTGCCTACTTAATTGTTTGCTTTACCATTAATGTTTAATGAAAGTACAGATCTATCGTTTACTTCTGTTAAGTCAACTAATTCATAACTTACATCGATAGATGGATCTCGAATATAAATCTTTGGGAAATCATTTTGACGAATAGAATCACTAAATTTCTCTAAAAATAACATGTTTAAAGCAGGAAAACTAATCTCGCCTTGATATACAACTTTTTGAACTTCTTTTCCAATTTGAAGGAATAATGTCAACCCTAGAATGACAATAAAAAATTTATACGTATATCCTTTTTTATATGTATATATTTATGTTTTATTCTTACCGTCAGGCTTCTTTTCTTTCGCAACTGGCTTTGTTTCTTCTGTTACAGTATTTAATCTATTTGGTTCATTGATTGGTAAAGTAGGTACAGGTGGTACATTGACTTCATTAGATTGTTGCTGTTGTTGAAAATATTGTTGTTTTCCTCTTGAGATACTGCCACCATTATATTCACTATTTCCTCTAAACATGGAAGCTCTTCTGACAGATGATCTTCTAGCCAAATTTTCTTGGCGTTTCAGAGCAGCTAAAGCACTAGCAGTATTGGCATCAGTTTCATCAAACTCAGCTCTTTGTTGTTGTTGTTGTGCAGGAGCTGGTGGAGCTGGTGGAACTGGGGGAGCAGGCGGAGGAGGAGGAGGAGGTGGAGGTGCGGTTGTTGTCATGGGTTGATTATTACGACCAGAAGAGGTAGATCGAGTAGGTAAAGGTTGATGCTGAATATTAGGAGATTGTTGTGGCGAATAAGCTCTTGAAACAGAATTGTTTCGAGGCATGATGCGAGAAGAGAGGTCATTGGTCGGCATCGAAGGACGAGGCATACCACCTGACCATGGGTCGTATTCGTTGGAAGCATTCATTCGAGGTGAAATAGGTGGTAAAGGAGGTGAATTAGGTACAGGATACATCATCATCCTCTGAGACCCGCTACCGCGGTTCAATGCGGCTAAAGGTACTTCTCGGTTCCAGGACTCACTCGAGGATCTAATTGACCCACGTGACTCTCGCTCTCGCTCTCTTTCTCGAAGCATAGCTTGCTTTCCTTTTAAGCCATGTAATAAATGAACAATTACTTCTCGGATACGAGGTAAATACTGGTCTAATACAGGTGGTGAAGGTGGTTCCAACATGGCGACCGAGACTGAATCTCGCAATTGTCGAGGAATCCATTGTAAATCACTACAATAACAAAATATTAATATCAAAAAGATAGATAAGCGTATCTAGGTTTATATATAACATACTTCATGAAAACATTGGATTCTTCAAAAGCTTGAGAAACAAGGAAGAATTGCTTCTCTAACGTATCATGAATTTCAAAGATATCTGTATTGGATGCACGTAAATGAGACCATTGTGTTAAGGCTTCTAATAAAGCTTTTGTAGTTCTTAGTAACTTTGTAACAACTTGCTCAATCTCGCCCGACTACATTTATAAACGAAAAACAAAAACTATAAACAAAAACTAACAACAACAAAAAAAGTATATATAACGCTCTTACCGTTCCAATAGTACTATTTATTCTTTTCATTTATAATAAAGAATGAGAAGAAAAAAAAACGTATAATTATATTTCGACGCCACACTAAAAATATTTTTGTACCTGGCCTTTTACGTTCTGTTATTGGCTATGCTATAATTATCTTGTTTTGTTTAAAACAAATTACCCATTTTGTATGTTGGTTCAGGATCAAAGTTACACAAATACCCTGTGCTGCTCTCAAAGTGTAAAAAAAACAAGCAAAATACCCTGTGCTGCTCTCAAAGTGTAAAAAAAAAAAAACAAGCAAAAAACTATTGTTGCAGGTACGCAGGCGGAGTGCCTAGCTCTAGTTGGAACATTAGCCATGATATATGTTCTATTTAATTAAAAAAAAACCTAGCCCAATTATAAACATGTAATTTGAAACAATTTGCACTATAAGATATATAGTTTTATTACTCTTATTTTGTTATAAAAGTTACTTGTATAAATTGATCTCTTAATACTAATGTAATCTCCTCCTTTTGTTCTCGTTCTTTAAAATAGGTAATAATTGACAGATATTAACGCATATTCCGATCAAGATTGTTATAGCTTATAACGAAATCATTAAACGTGTATAGTATCTCTTTTTATAGACTAAAAAAAACCCTGCTGATTGATATTATTTCCCATTGGTGATGAAACCAATGTATTTTAATAAACATGCATGTCAGGGAACCAAAAATTTCAAGGTCCAAAACCCTGTAAGGAAAAAAAAAAAATTGTTATATTTAGATACTTTAGTTATCTAGTTGTATAAAGAAACATGACGAAAAAAACGTGTATATAAGACTTTAAAAAAATTATGTTTATTTATTTTTCTTTATATATAAAGAAAAAAAAAAGGGAATTATTAGTATTAATAGGAGAGAAAGAAAGAAAAGAAAAAAAAAGGGTAGTAGCGTGCGTATGGGTTTCTATACAAGTGTTTTTACATACTTGATTTTTGTGGCGGTATAAGGGACATGGATCGATGCTTTGATGAATGACCTTGAACTCGTTCATGTCGACGCAAGGCATCCATGCGAGTAAATTTTTTGCCGCATTTATCACAATAACAGAAGGGTCTGTTTTCTAGATGAATCGTTTGATGTCTAGATAAGTCATAGGATCTTCTAAATGTTTGGCCGCAAACTTTACCATGATCAGTAACATGTTCACAAAGGAATATACTGTTTATATTTGTAGTACTGGAAACAGATCGAGATCTTTTATTGGTATTCGATAACTGTCCATATAAATTATGAGCAAGCTTAGGAGAACTATGATGAATTGGTGCTAATTGAGAATCCAACGTTTGTTGATGGTTAGCTGAAGTAATAGAGGAAATTGTAGGCAAAGTAGGTGGAGTATAATGTTTAGAGTTTCTTGGAAATGGTGAAGAAGGTGGCGAGCTAGAAGATGACGGTGGTGCAGTAGAAGGTCTTCTTATTTCAAGTGGATGTAAAGAAGTGATGCTATTGTTTCGAATACTTGGTAATGGTGACGAAGGATCGGGTAATTTTCTAGATTGATGGTCTGCTGACATGACTCGTTGCTTCTTTCGATAATGTGGTTCATCAAGCGAAATGCCCGAGTCTTTACGATTATCAAGTTTATAGTCATCTTGAGCTATAACACTATGTCTGCGTACATTAAAATTGGTTGGGTTATTATCATTGGGCAACATGGCAGGTGTCCACCTTACTACTGTCGGTCTTATAACCGGTACATTTTCTGTTGGTAAATGAATGACGGATGGTTTTGAGTGCAGGTTCTCTTTTCAACATTTTAGTAAATTTTTATTCGTAAAAGTATTTTTCTTTTTAATTTATTACCTGATTTCTTGCGACAGAGAATAACTTCAAGTGGTTGTTGATCAGATTTGGATAGTTTTAGTGTCACTTGTAAGCTTTTATCATCAAATATTAATGCGTTATCGGCTGTTGCTAAGCAATAGTTGTTTAAGTTTACTTTCTATAATAGATTTTTTTTTAAAAAAAAAGAAAAAAGTTAAATGATACTATCTCTTTAATTACTTTTATTTGTATTACCTTTGTTAAGTATTCTACTTTTCGTACAAGTTCATTAAAGGTTGGCTCTTTTTCTTTTAGAGCACAAAGTCGAATATCGAAATTTTGAGTACTTTCTTGTACACGTAGTCTATGTAAATAAAATAAAAATCGAATGAGATCTTTTTTATTTTTACCACATTTTTTTTATATCAAAAACAGAATATAAGGTAGTACCTTAATCTATAAACTGTCTGAAACATCGTTACTATAGTTATTGTTAAAATGAGTGTATGTTTTATAAGATAAAGAGTGGAAAGGGTTTATTAGTTGATTGAAAAATAAAAAAAAAATAAGAGAAATAAATGAAAAAAAAAAAAAAAAAGAATACTAATGAAATCAATTTATAATGATTTCTTTTTTAAACTTAAAAAGGAGTGGCAAAGAGGAGTAGTCCTATTCTAAAATGAACTATCTTATTATACTTAATATATTTCTCCCTCAATTCAATATATTTATATTCCACACATGTGGCAATGACTGAAAAATAAAACGTGGATCTCCTAGTGTATAAAAAAAAACAACAGCACAAAAAAGAGATATAACTATATATATATAGTCAACATTCGCTCATGTACGTACGCACGCACGCTAAAAAAAAAAAAAGGGTCTCCTAGTATTCAATTTTACTTTCATATGTGTGCGTGTGTGAACCCTGAACATTGTGTGTAACTTTTCTATACAACTTAATCTCTTAAAAAAACCCTCCCTTTTGTTATATATAGTCTCCTTATATATATATATAAATATGTATATACATATACACATAAAAAAATAAAAAGAAATAGGGACCCTTAGAAAAGGGATATGTAAACAGGTTTTCATGTACTATGTAGATAGGAGAACTTTTTTCTCTTATAAAAAAAAAAGATAATAATGACATTAATGTACTTGTACAACAATGTACTATTTCGCGCTTGGCATTCACCTGTCAAAAAAGATATAGTAGTAATAAACTTATGTTCCTTACCTTTTTTCCAGTGATTTCAAATCCGATTGTTTGCAAACTCCAGCTTTTGAATAAATTAATCACTTTTTACAAATAAGTTGACAAAGATTCTTTGTTTAAATATTTAGGGAAGCATTTGATATGATTCGGTAAATGATCCACAGTTTTTATAATACAATAATATACAGTTGGAATTCGATATATTCTATTGTATGGCTTAAGCTTTCTAAAAAAAAAAAAAAAAAAAAAAAAAAAAAAAAAAAAAAAAAAAAAAAGAGTCTAAACTATGGCTCATCGAATACAGGTAGTTATAGCTGTTGAAAGTACATATTTAGGGGATGATACATAGGTATGACGTTTTGATCCTGAAGAATCAACTGTATAGAAATAACATTGATAAGGGATGTCGGTACTATCCAAAGTTATTTAATATGCTTACTTCGATTACTCTACAAGTATACGTAGATGTACTTTAACATAAGCAACAGTTACCTTCAACAAAAGCATTCCGATCTATTTAAAAACTAATAACTGAATATATTTGCCATATAATTAGTTTGAGATAATACTTCAATTTACTATTAATTTAGTTATAGATAATTTGACAAGCATAGTAGCGTTGCAGGTTCGAATCTAAAGTACTGTAACCATTTCTGAGCAACACGCCAGAAACCAACACAATTAAATAAAATAGTCTCCCAAAGTGTATGACATTTTATTTAAAAAGGGCTTGCTGTTTTAATTTAATAAGTTTAGTAAGTACAACAAGTACAGTAAAAACGAATTTTTCTTTTATTAGCGTATAAATACGAGTGCACAAAAAAAAAAAAAAAAAAAAAAAAAAAAAAAAAAAAAAAAAAAAAAAAAAAAGTAAATAAAACAAAACCCCTTTTTCTCATCTTTTTTTTTTTTAATAAGGTGATTGAATCGAAGTTGATACCAAGGTCATTATTTCTTTTATTACGCGAGCATTGAAGATATTGAGGTTTTGAATACTGAGTAATCAGAGTTCATACACTTGCTTGTTAGATACTTTAAAGTGTCTATAGCATTTTTTAGTTGTTTTAGAGTGTCGTCTGACTCATGTTTCGTGATAATTCCGTGATTATAACCACCGGAATCTATTAAAACGATAGTACGCCAGCCCCATCAAGGGATTTTTTCCCCGGACCTTCTGTAGAGTAATCCTTGTTAATATACCAGATGTAATTGTTTCCAAGCCGTTTTTTGCTCCCACTGAAATGATAGCCTCATTTTGTGACACTAATAGAGCATCGATCCTTCCTTTTTATCGAGAACATTTCTTTTGTTCATCTCTTTTTGTGTTTTGAGCTTGCTGTTACTTAGAGCTAAAATTTCCATACCCGTATACCTCCCTCATTCTCCTGAGTTCAACTTTATTGAGACATAATACTTCTCACGTACCTGTGCTTGCGTACATCTTTTAAAAGGAGCCTATATCTTCTTCACTTATCAACTCGTTTATTTCCCTACATTGGCGATACCGTCGACCAAAAGGTTATAAAGTCCATCCCGTGCAGTGGCTCGAGGAAGACGAACTCAGTCATTGTGTTCAAGAAAAATGGCCTGTAAAAAAAAAAAAAAAAAAAAAAAAAAAAAAAGGTCTATTGACTGATGATCTATTTTATCATCATCATTTATATTTGTATGTATATCTTTGGCGTTCCATTTGGTTCATGCAACAGGTTCCTTTCTAACTATATGGATAAACGAAGTTGAGAAGAGAGCGGAAGTACTGTATATTTACTTCTCCCCCCTTTTTTTTTAAGTAAAAAGAATAAAAATAAAATAAAAAAAAGGCTATTTTATGACCCCTATGTATGTATAATAATGTTTTATTTTATTTATCCTTTTTTATTTATTTTACTTTATACATTCCCTATTGTTCATAAGTTGTAATTACATCATCAATCTTCAAAATCATCTTGACTAATTGAGTAGCCAATAAATATTGTTGACGCTTTGAGATCAATGGATCATAGACATGTTGATCCTTCATATCATTTGAACCTTTACCGAGACAATCAACACCTAATTTAGAGTTACCAGTAAGGACTTGTTCAGCCTTAACCTTAGCTAAGGTCTCGATAGGAGAAAGACCAGAGTTCTCTGAGAGAGCAAGAGGAGTAGCATCTAAAGCATCAGCGAAAGCACGCATAGCATATTGTTCAATAGAAGAAATATCATCAGCAACCTTAGCAACAGCTAAAGAACAACTGATTTCAGCAGCTCCGCCACCATAGACAACACGGTTATCACGGACCAAGTTACGAACAGCACACATGGCATCATGAATAGATCTCTTGGCTTCATCAATAATCATCTTGTTACCACCACGAACAAAGATAGTGACAGCACGACTATTAGCACATTCTTCAATGACCAACATACGATCCTTTGTTGTACCGAATGTTAATTCACGAACAATACCAGCCTTACCTAATTTCTCTGGACTTAAATCTTCGAAACGAGGTACGATACGACCGTTAGTAGCAATAGCAATTAATTCAATTTCAGGGCCACCAACCCATCTAACAGCAGGCAACTTATTTTGTAATAATAAATGATTAGCTTCGTCATCAAAACCCCATTGACAAATAACAAGATTGGCACCAGAGTCCTTGACTTGGTTAATCATCAAGTTGAACTTTTCTTTTTCATAAGCCTTTAACTTTTCATACTCTTCAACAGAGGTAATATCAATATGATGCTTGGTCTTGGGTCTAGGAGGTTCAAATGCACAGGTCAAGATAGCAATCTTGGCATCCTTTACCTCGCGAGGCATTTGAGGATGAGACATATCTTTATCAATGACAACACCCTTGACTAAAATAGTATCTTCTAAAGAGCCACCCACTTTACCGTCTACCTTGATTAACTCAAAATCAACATCTTTACGTTCTAAATCAGCAACAGACAAAACAGCATTGACAGCAATATCGGCATATTGTTCATGACACTTGGAAACAATCTTACTACCAAGACTGGTCATGGCTGTCTTTTTTAAGTTGGATACGTTCTCTCTACTGAATTCAATGGTATCTGAAATATCATCTAAATGTTGAACAGCAACAGCACAGGCACGTTCAAAACCATCAGCAATACGAATAGGATGAATACCACGGTCCAAAAGTTGTTCACATTGTTCCAATAAAGCACCAGCAAGTACTATTTTTTTTTTTAAAAAAAAAAAGGGTGGTGGTTTAGTATAAACATGGTTACGCGTAACTTTTTTTTTAAAAAAAGAAAAAAGAAAATAAACTTACCAACAACACCAGTAGTACCATCACCAATTTCTTGATCTTGACTTTGAGATAATTGAACAAGTAATTTGGCAATTTGATGCTCAACAGCCATTTGATCAAGGATGGTAGCACCATCGTTGGTGACAGTGATGTCACCATCAGGAGAGATTAAAATTTTGTCAAGACCTAAAGAGATGTCAAATCAATAAATAAATAAAAAAGAAAAGACTCTCATAACTTTATATATATAACTACTTACCACGAGGACCAAGAGAAGTCTTAATAATATTAGATACAGTCTTGGCAGCAAGGATATGAGACTAAATATATAAATAAAAAAATCCATAAGTACATCATCATCATCTTGATTAAAAAAAAAAAAAAAAAAAACTTACACGAATAGCGGCAATACCACTCAATCTCGATTTTTGTTGACCTTCTCTAACAATAATAAAAGGTCTACCATATTCATCGGTAGCATAAACTGCGGAATTAGGATCAATATTGGCTGCCATTTTTTATTTTATTTTTCTATGACAAAAAGGAAGGGGGAAGAAAGTCAAAGAATTTTCTTCCTAAAAAAAAAGGTCTTAACGCGCCTTCACTTTGATAGTTCCCGGGTCAAAAAAAAATAAAAAAGTTTTTTTTTTATTACACCTCGAGGTATTTTGATGCCCGCATTATTTTCCATGTTTCATGCCATTACAGTATAAAAAAAAAATAGAAATCAATTGAAAACTATCTCTTTTTTTTTTTTTTACTAGTATTAAATGTAAATAATAATAAATAAAGGGAATGAAAATCGTTGATGTAAAGAAAATAGACCAACTACCAGCGTATGATGCACCTCCTTCTTACGTTTGCACTGTATATAAAGAAGGTTATGTTCGTATCAAAAAAGAATTAACACTGGGCGGGTACGTGGAGTCAAAGAACCGGTCATGGAATACAGTCTACTTCAAGTTAAGAGGCACATTATTACAAGTATTTAAAACCCAAGCCAGTCAATATCCACTCTGCACAATGTCCATGTTGAAAGCCAACTGTGGTATGGCTCACAACTATACAAAGCATGACAATGTACTACGACTATGTCTAGGTCTTAAAGAACAATACTTGCTTCGGCCGTTAGGTGGTATACCCGATACCATCTCTTGGTTTGAACACTTGCAATCATCTATTAATATAAGTACAGATATCGATAGAAGAAGAATGCCTCGTATCTTAACTTTAGCTAGAGGAAATAATCATCAACGAAGAACTGTCTCTTTACATGTAGGTAAAACACAAGCCATTGTACCCATACTGAAATGTCATAACCAAAAATAATTTTTTTTTATTTATTAATTTAATAAATACTTTGATTCGAACGGTTTTACTTTTTTTTTTTGTCTGTTTCTTTTTACAGAGAAAAGCTGTAACTTATCAAAGTAGAGGAAAATTAATGCCCTTTTACTGAGTTCGTTTTTATGTGGGGTTGGAAACCAATTAATCAGATCATTATACTGCTACACTACCAAACGGTTGACACAGATACCAGGCCACTGCTTTTTCTTTTAAAAAAAAAGAATAGGATAAGCTAGCATATCTATTTTTTCGTGTTGCCCAAGTTGTCATTTTTGAAAGAAAAAAAAAAAAGAGTAAAAATTTGTTAGAATAATGCTGCTTAGTGCATTTAGTATATTCAAAGTAACAGATCTAATTACCGTACTAATAAAAAGAATAAAACAAACAATACTCTAACATACATCGTTCAACTGCTTGCATAACACGATTGCACTAACTTACGTGACAACATGTGAGCAATTGATTCAATAAGGCATTTTACGACTGCCCAAAAAAATAAAAACGGACCAATTCTCTCTTTCACTCCTTCATCCGTACTATTTTTAAAAAACTTTTTACTTGATTAAAATAAGTTACTCACTCTGTACGCATAACGTTTTTTAATCACATTGATACCTTCCAAAAAATACTTTTGTGACTTGACATTTGACAACCTTGTGCACCACACGTTGCTGGATTGTTCTATAAAATTTTTTAAATAAACTCCTCCCCCCGCCCTTTTTTTTTTTTCTTCTTTCTTCTTCTTATTAAACCTATATATATAAATTATAAGATGGCAGCTGTAGCTAAATCCACCGGTATTAATGGAGGAAAATTCCAAGATAAAGATAAGCCCATGGAGGTTCGTTTATCAAACATTACTGCTGCTAAAGGTAATAACAAAAAAAAAAAAAAACGTCAAAATCTCGCGTTTTTTTAATTTAATTCTCATCATCTTTTTTTTTTTTTTGTAAATAGCTGTTGGTGATGCCATCCGTACTTCTTTAGGTCCTCGTGGTATGGATAAAATGGTAAACAATTTAAAAGAGAGAAATAGAGAGAAAACGTGTATATAGAGTTTATATACTAACGTGTACGTAAAAAAAAATAGATTCAAACATCAAGTGGAGAAGTTGTCATTACCAATGATGGTGCTACTATTCTTAAGCACATGGCTGTTCTTCATCCTGCCGCCAAGATGGTATATATATAGACACTATTTTTTTTTTAAAAAAAAAAGTTTTATAGGACTCACTCTTTTTTTGTACTAGCTTGTCGATTTATCTGCTGCTCAAGATGTTGAAGCTGGTGACGGTACCACATCAGTTGTTGTATTATGTAGCTCTTTATTATCAGCAGCCGAAAAGATGTTAAACAAGGGTATTCATCCTACCACCATTGCTGAATCTTTCCAAAGAGCTGCTTCCAAGTCAGTTGAGTTCTTGGAAGAGATGGCTACACCTGTTGACTTGAGTGATCGTGAATCTCTCTTGAGAGCTGCTTCTACTTCTCTCAACTCAAAGATTGTTTCTCAATACTCTACTTTATTGGCTCCTATTGCTGTTGATGCTGTTATTCGTGTTATTGATCCTGCAATCACCAACAATGTCAACTTGAACGATATTCGTGTCATTAAGAAGGTTGGTGGTACAATCGACGATACTGAATTAATTGATGGTCTTGTCTTGAACCAAACTGTTGTCCGTACTGCTGGTGGTCCCAACCGTGTTGAAAAGGCAAAGATTGGTCTTATTCAATTCCAATTATCTCCTCCCAAGCCTGATATGGAAAACCAAATTATTGTAAATGATTATAGACAAATGGATAAAATCTTGAAGGAAGAACGTCAATATCTTTTAAACATGTGTAAAAAGATTAAGAAGTCAGGTTGTAACGTTTTGTTGATTCAAAAGTCTATTTTACGTGATGCTGTTAACGATTTAGCTCTTCATTTCTTGGCCAAGTTGAAGATTATGGTTGTCAAGGATGTTGAACGTGATGAAATTGAATTTATTGCAAAGTCATTAGGCTGTAAGCCTGTTGCTGATGTTGAGTCTTTCACTGATGATAAACTTGGTTATGCTGATTTAATTGAAGAAACTGAGGACAATGGTGCTCGTATTGTTAAGGTGACTGGTATGAAACACGCTGGTAAGACTGTTTCTGTCATCTGTCGTGGTGCCAATTCTCTTGTCCTTGAGGAATCACATCGTTCTCTTCACGATGCTCTTTGTGTTGTTCGTTGTTTAGTTAAAAAGAGGTTCTTGATTGCTGGTGGCGGTGCCCCCGAAATTGAAATCTCCCAAAAGTTGATGGAATATGCAAAGACCTTGATTGGTATGGAACAATACTGTTTCCAAGCCTTTGCTGAAGCTCTTGAGGTTATTCCTACCACTTTAGCTGAAAACGCTGGTTTGAACCCTATTGCTATCGTTACCGAATTAAGAAATAAGCATGCTCAAGGTGAAAAGACTGCTGGTATTAACGTCAAGAAGGGTACCATTACAAATATTTTGGATGAAAATGTTATCCAGCCTTTATTAGTTACCACAAGTGCTCTTGAATTATCTGCAGAGACTGTTAAAATGATCATGAAGATTGATGATTTAGTTCAAAGTAGATAAAAAAAAAACATGTCCTGTATACACCTTTTCACTCACACTCACACCCACACACACACACATTAAAAAAAAATTATATATTTTTGATATCAACCTTTTATACATATATTTCAAATAGTAATAAAAAAACAAGTGAATTTTTTTTTATTTATTTAAAGATTGAAAGGTTTCATTTCAGCATCATTCCAGGAGAACATTTTACCAGAAAGTTCCTTGGGAGGGCTATTGGCTAAAGCAGCTAATACGTGGCCTGGGTATTGAGGTTGCACCAATTTACCTTCACGATGAAGATCCATAAATTTAGCATGATCACTTCCCATACCTTTTTCTCCATCAGATCGAATCAAAACTTGCATTTCGGTATCAACAACACCAGGGCGTACAGCAATGGTTGTGATATCCTTCTCTTCTACTGCTAAAGTACTAGCAATATGATTAATAGTAGCCTTGGAGGCACCGTATGCTCCCCAACCTTGATAAGGCTTTAAAGCTGCTCCAGAGGAAACAATAATAATAGATCCCTTACCAGACTTGTGAAGGTGGGGTAAAGCATGTTGAACCAATGTAATAACAGAGAACACATTAACATCGAATAATCTATGCACCATTATTTGTTTAAACTCATCTATCCTTTACATGTTCGTATAGCTTATTTACCTTTTCCAACCTTCGACAGGTGCATTAGCAACAGTATCCATAGGATCAATAACACTAAAGACAAAATTGACGTAAATATGCAGTTACAAAAGGATTTAAAATGCTTTCCATATATATTACCCAGCATTGGCAATAACAGAATCCAAACGCCCCCATTTATCGACGGCCGCGTTAACAGCACGTTGAATAACCTTTTCGTCTGTGACATCACCAACAACAAGTTGTAATTGATTAGCTTTACCTAATTCCTTATCGACATAGTTGTATAACTCGTCTAATAAAGTACTGCTACGAGCAACAGCAACTACCTTGCAGTCAAATTTGGTTAAAGCCTCTAAAGTAGCAGCTTTACCAATACCTTTGGAAGCACCTGTGATAATAACTACTGACATTTTTTTTTTTTTAATGTAAACAAAAGAGTAAAGGAGATTTTCTATACCGGGCTATTTATCTGAGATGGAAACAAACACACTTTTCGTAGCGGAGCATTTCTGTTCCAATAATACGGCTATAGTTTTTCTTTTTTTCTTTTTTTTTATTTGCGAAGATACTTTTTTTTTTCGATGCATAAATGATAAGCAGCACAGTGATTTGCTCAAAAAAAAATTGTAAGTACAGTCAAAGTATCAAGGTAGTAAACTTGATCTGAAAAATTACCGCTTGTGTAAGATTGAGCTGAGATTTTACTGCCAATGTCTTGCACTTAAACACGTTGCAGTGTTGCTTTTTTAAAGCTATCGCTTCTGTAATTAAAAATTGACACGAGTGTTAAGGAAAAGTTTGATAATCTGTATTTGTAAATATACGATTATTCAATATCACTTTTTTTTTTAAAAGCAGTAATTTGGAAAATGTGCACTAATCGTTATCCTCCTTGGTTATATATAATTAAAAAAAAACAGGAGATAAGTAGACTATGCATTAAATCAAGACAGTGCCCCTTTCTTTAATGTATACATGTCATATCTCATCCTGTTACAAACGATATTTTAAGCACTGGTGTAACTTTGGAATTTCGTACTACACTCATTTGCATAGATAAAAAGAAACTTGGAGATATTTAGATCGTTTTATAACAATAAAGCGTTACCATAACCATAGTCAAATACATAAATAATCGTTAGCCAAAGTAAGGAGGTAAAACAGAGCACATTCATGTTATAGCAGTAAATCTTCTTCATGCTCTCAGTACTCGTCTCTAAAATTTTGATCTAATTCTTCCATAGTGGAGATCGCATGAGTGACATTGGCTTTTTCTGCTTCTTTTGTTTAGCATCGATATTTTTAGTAGCGTGCAATCTTAGCATAATTATTTGAAGATGGAGATTCTAAAAACGTAGATGATAATTGTATTCCTCTTATTACTTGATGAAAAGAGAACCCCGAAAGCTCGATTTGAATCTTTAGAACTTTACGATAATTATATTGTGGTCTTCCTAAATATACACAATTTCTTTATTGCCAGTGTTAATGATCGAGATATATACTATGTTTGGATGCATTTCATTTATAGTTGTAGGGAAAATTAAAGTCTTTAACTTCTTTGTGAAGTATAATTTACTAGCCGCCTAACGCTCGCGACCAGCCCTTTGGGGATCCTCCAGGAAAACTATATCTTTTTTTTTGGACCTTCGCTGCGCTCTGGTATATAATGTGATTATCTGAAAGACCCAAACAACAGAGGTGCAAAGATATAGGTTTTTAATTTTATTTTGAGCAGCTTCTTTGGGACTAATATTGAGTCTAAACCTAATTATCCTGTAATGACGTATTTTAAACAAAAAAACCGTTTGATTTCTGGATAATTGTATATCCGGATATTATGTCAGTACTAGGATAAAGGCAGCTAGAAGTAATTCGTTTTTTAAGTTTGAGAAATAGACATGCCAAAAAAAAAAGCAATAAAGTAAAAAAATAATAGGCGGGAAGGATAATGCAGATAATTTATACAATAAAATTGCTCTTTAAAAGAAAAACATGTAACCCAGTTCTTGCAGTCGGATCTGATACAGTCACTTTTTTTTTAAAAAAAGAAAAATAATGATAATAATGAATAGACATGTACTACTACAAACTCTTTTTTTTAATAGTGAACGCTAAAAGACTAGGCATATATAAGACAAACCACAGTTAATAGACAAGAGACAATGGAAATGCTTCGTTCAGAGCCAAAAAAGAAGATTTTTTTTTTTGTGATTCAGTTAGAAGTGATTTGATTGGCTCAAAAATTAGGTAATTTCACCAAAAAAAAAAAAAAAAAAAAATAACAAGTTTTGCCCTTTATTTTTTTGTGTTGGGAACTGTATATATATATAAGCATGGTAAAGTCTCTCTCTCTTTTTTCTTTCCTATTTTTTTAAATAGATTTTTTTCATCATGATTATTGATATATGATACGGTTTTTTTTTTGTTATACTTACGTACTGTTTTTTTTTGACATGGAATAGTATCAACCAGTCTATGGCTATGGCCAACAACAATCTCAATCTCAACCACCAAAGCAACAAAACTATCAATATACGCAACAAGGAGATACTAACTATCCTACATCACAACAACAATCCTATTCTCCTGCTGATGGTCGTGCTAATCTACCCAATTTTAATACTTATGGTCCTCAACAAGCAGCTAACAACACACCGAACTCCCCTGCTGTCACTTCAACTACTCCCAAAGTAGTTAATGCTTCCATCATTGATAAGGATAATAGTAAACCAACTACAACCTCTCCTCAATTAAGCAACAAATTAAAAGATCCTTCTTTATTACAGCAGCAACAACAACAACAGCAACAATATAACTATAATCCAATTAGACAATCTCCTATAAATACAAATTCTGAACTATTAAAATCGAACAACTTCCCCTCTCGTTCTTATAGATCTCCCATCACATCTCCAACACAAGGTTATTCTAATGGGTTTAATTCCGTAAGTCTTCCCTTTTTTTCTTTTTTTTTTCTTTAAAATGATTACATCAATCCTAAATCTCTTTTTTATTATTATGTAGCAAGATATCGTTGCTGGTTTAACACAACCTAATTATAATGCTAACTCTGTACATAATAGTCCTGGCAACGAATTACCTACGTTACCCCCATTAAACGTATCCTCTCCCCAGTTAAGCGCAAATAGGCAAAGATGGACACCTGATGACGAAAAATTAGCTCGGTAAGTATTTTTTTTTTATGATGCATGTTGTGTGCTACCTTAATCTAATGCATACCTATATAGTAGAGCATCTTTGAGTACAATGATACCACCATCGTCTACACAGCCTGATCCTTCCGTCTTAATACAATATCATAATGTTCCTAATGCGAGAGACGATCGTCGATTAATGTCTCCCTATCCTCAACAGCATCAAGTCCAAGCTCAACAACAAGCTCAACAGGCTCAACAACAGGCTCAGCAACAAGCTCAACAGCAACATCATCAACAACAAGTTCACCAACAACAACAAAGACAACAACATCAACAACAAAGACAGCAACAACAACAACAACAACAAAGACAGCAACAACAGCAACATCAACAACAGCACCAGCAGGTGCAACATCAACAATTACAGCAACAACAACAACAACAACAAAATATACAACAACAACAACAACAACAACAACAACAGCAACAGCAACAACAACAACAACAACAACAGCAACAACAACAACAGCAACAGCAACAGCAGCAACAACAACAAGATATATTTGGTAGTAATGGGGAAATGGGACCTTATGGTTGTGGCGTGATGAACTGTTTTGCCAGCTTCTCTGCCTCCAATGGATTATTTTATCATATGAAAAATGTACATCCCAACATTGAAGAAATTTATAAACCTTATCGATGTGCTATGCCTACTTGTCCTAAACGATACAAGAATATTAATGGACTTCAGTATCATTTAAGGGAAGCGAAAGGATCATCAGGTCATGGAGGATTAAGCGGACAGGATGGGGAACAATTGAATGTAAAACCATATACGTGTCAAATACCAGGATGTAAAAAAGCATATCGAACAGCGAATGGGTTACGTTATCATCAAGTGCATGGTCATAATATTCAACCTCATCCATTGATGGAAGCAAATACTAGCTTGCATCCCATGCAACCTCCACCTCATTTGATGCATTTACAAGCTCGGGGTGCACCTCAAGGTCAACGTCAAGCTCCTAGTGCTGGTCACCCGCATCAAGTTCAACAACAACAACAAAGTACAGGTCATCCTCTTCAGGCTGTTGCTCATCCATTACAAGCTCAAACTCAAGCTCAAGTGCAACAACAACAATCGTTACCTCAATTTCGTATGCAAAGAGAAAAATGGTTAATGAATAACAACATTTAGATTATATATATATTATTATTTTGCTTCCTTTATATAAAATAAAATTAAAAAAAAGTATAAAAATAAGACATTGACGTAGTATATTATTTTTGAAGTATTCATGATGGAATTCAATATTTTTTATTTTGGTAAATTTAATCGAAAAGACCGAAACCCATATCGTCATCAGACTCTTCCTTTTCCTCTTCCTTCTCCTCGGCAGCGGGAGCATCGGAAGTAGCGGCAGCAGAACCAGAAGCAGCAGCGGCACCACCGGTAGGAACAGAAGACATCTTTTCCTTACCTTCAGCAATGAGCTAATTTTTAAATGTTAGTAAAAAAATAAAAATTTAAGGGGGTTTAATTAATAATACCTCAGCAATGTCCTTCTTGTCAAGAGCAGAGATCAAAGAGGAAATACGTTCCTCCTCGGACTCGACACCAACAGAGTTCAAGAGAGTCTTGATGTCAGCAGCGGCAGGGCTAGCCTTTCCACCGGCGTTAAGAAGAAGATAAGCAGCGAGATACTTCATTACTACAATGATAAAAAAAAATTATGTTAATATCCATCCATCCATCCATCCATCTTCATCTTCTTCTCTTATAACTTACTTAATTTGATAAACTTGCGTAAGTAACGATTTAACTCCTTTGAGATACGAAACGCTCGGAAGATAACGAGAAAAATTGGTTTCCCATATTTTGAGATGCAATTTATCCCTTCTCCTCTCCCCCCTTTTTTTTCGAGGCTAGTTTTTTTTTGGGGGTGCTGATACCACCAAGGATTTTTTTTAAGATTCAGCAGCTTTTTTAAGAAATTCCTATTTCCTTCCTTCTTGGGGATTTTATGTTACATGGGGGATTGATTTGGGAATCATTGGAAATTTTGTTATTGGTTTAAAATACGGTTTTTATTGGTTTGATTAAAAAGCTACAACAATAGATACGTTTCATAGCAATAATAATCCGTTATGGATTTGGTTTTGACCCATGTAAGCAGTTGTAGCGTTTAAGAAATATAAGGAAGGGGATACAGTAATGCTTACAATGGAGAAAGAGCTTACCTAGAAATAAAACCAACATTTTTTTACTGAGTATATGCACGTATGTAATTGATTTATAATAAATGTGTACATAGCTTCTATTAATTACAGTGAATATAATAGTTATTTTTCCTAAAGTAATGAAGTATTAGCTCAACGTCCATGAGTTTTTTCTTCTTTTTTTTTTTTTTTTTAGTGAATACATACCAAAAATACATGTTTTATTAGTAGGAAAAGAACCTATTTAAAAAGATTTATATCATTAAAAAATAAAATATAAAATGTTACAAATTAATAATTACCGCAAGCTTATGTTAGCACTGGTACATAATAATACTTTTATACTAAATAATTAATCAATTAGAGTAAACACATATACAATATACCATTATATATACGTTACCTTTTTTTTCTTATGAAAATTGAAAAAGAAAAAGAAAAAAAAAATCCTCTAAGCAAATTTATAATAAAAAAACTTTTATTCAAAATTAGGGGTAGTTTAGGTGGAAGTAACGTATCATGATGTACTATAGTATTAGATATACTATAGTATATAGGGAAACAAACAAATGACAGATAATGAGAAAGCACAGACAAGAAACCTTACCTATAATTAGAAAAGGTTTATTAGTTCTAAGAGTATTATTGTAAATAATTAAATGGTACATACCTTTAAAAGAAAATAGAACATAGACGAAGTGAACAGAGAGAGAGCATATAAGTATATAAATAAGGATAGTTAATATTTCATTCAAAGAGGTATACACGTTTGTATTTACCTTTTTTCTATCTGAATATTCTCTATTAAAATATAATAAAAACTGAAGTGACAAGCAAAAACTGTTTAACTATATCATCAACTTATACGTATAAATTTACTTAATAACAGATAATACACTTACTGAAGTGTAAAAAAAAATTAATATCTATTTTATAAAAGATGCACTTACAGAAAAATCAATAAATAAAGGGAAAAAAGGAAAAGAGATATAAAGATATTTATAAAAAATAACACTTAACGCTATTTTCCAAAAATGCATGTTGAGACCTTTCAGTTATCGATACTATGTAAACGAACGCTACAGAACCAGAGAAAACCATGATTTAGTCCACCCATTCAAAAACGAATTTAAAATGCTCGCCCTTCTTTTTTAAAATTTGATTAGGATAATTGCTACTTAAAGGCTCCGTAGTACCTTAATTAAACAAGGTAGTTAATCATGTAACTATAGCTGTTACTGCCTGTAAAAATAAATGTTTTGAAGAACATCTAATAATAAAGTATACTTGAATTACCAATCTACTCATATATTAATCATTTTTATTTTATTTGCCGCCTCCTTTACTTTTTTTTTTACTAACCACTTTCTTCCTATCTCTCTTTACTTTCTTTTTCTTTTTTATAATCTAAATACATGAAGGGAAAGGAAAAGACGTTGATAGTAGGCAGACTGACGGTACATAGAATTAGTAATTATTTCTATTAACTTGTCTAATAATACTGATAACAAAAACCTTATAGACTTTCACGATAACTCTACTATCGAATTCCTCTCAAAGCTCGAACCATCTGGTACCAAATTATTCATTCTCGTATCCCTCATTGAGGGCTCTTATACCACATCTTTCTTGATAAATATCCAACTAATTTCTGTTCTCAATGTGTTGGTCAGCCTGATTCAATCCTTCTCTTCTTTTTCGAATGTCCTTCACACCAGTCTGGTCTCACTTTCTATTGCTGATCTCTCCCTTTCCATTAAACAGTACCTCCAAACTCCTCTCTGATATTTGCCACTCCCTTCAAATCATATCTCGCTCTTTACATTCGCGTGGGCTCCCCGACTCACAATATCACTCACTATCCTCTCTTCAAAACATTATCTGCATCATCCGAACAATCTGGACTCAACACTGGGGCCTCTATCTTCCATGATACACCTTTGCATCATCATACTATCATCTCTTCTACCACGAACCTGCTCCTCCTTCTAGACCCGGATTTAGCTGTCTATCCACCTGCCAAATCAAGGTATTTTTCTCGACACCTCAAGCCCCTCCCCCTTTTTAGTTAGATTTGAATTCATTTATTTTTACTTCATTTAAAAACTGTAATAAATCAACTGAAGCAATCTCCAATTGCTTCCGTACAAAAAAGAAAAAAGTATTTGAGACTATAATTTGACAATGTAATCTTGTTCATTATTTGGACATTTATCACGAAACGTATATTTGTGGCGAGCTGTATAATAAAAAATGTGTTCATAACAGTTGTCCGACCTCCTAAAGATACGTTTTGAGAAGAAAAAAACTTTATCTGGCCTTGAACAAAACTGACTAATTTTTCTTGTATAATATAGTATAGATTATAACCCCCCCCCCCCAGATATCAAAATAGTTTATTGAAAAATTTAGTGAAGCACCTTGATATATTTTTTTGGGCTAGAAAAAACTTCCCGCTATTATCCTCGCTCCCATTCAG
The DNA here is from genome assembly GCA_025201345.1 of Thamnidium elegans. NCBI lineage: Eukaryota > Fungi > Mucoromycota > Mucoromycetes > Mucorales > Mucoraceae > Thamnidium > Thamnidium elegans. The sequence continues at coordinate 1,352,212 of JAIXMG010000001.1, read as the reverse complement.
TGAAAAAGCATCAGTTTTGGTTTGATTAAGCCTAGAGTTGACGTTAGATACCCTCGAATATTGAAAGAGATGATGGCGAAGTTTATTGACTTCGTCTTGAGTATCCATTATAGAGTATAGTGCAGATATCATCAGGACACTCTAAAAAGCTAACTGGTTGAAGCAACGCAGAATATTAAAAGATCAAATATATGCCGTTTTAAATAATGGTTTAATCTACTTCAGTATTGTTTATATTCGACCATAAACTATGCCGTCCTCTGTTATAACTTCTTACCGCTACCCTAGCTACAAAGAAAAATGCCAAACGAAGAGTAGCTATCCCAGAATTTGATTTAGAAGAAGCTATTGGAAGAGTATGTGTTACCACTCTTTGGTATCACTTATTTATTTACTAATGTTTATTCAATTACAGTTGAGACAAAATGCAACAATCAGGAAAACTTAGGCCTTTGCCTGAGAACCTCATTTAAGTACTTTTTTAATATTTTATCATTTTAATAAACATGACAGTTTCAGTATACATATATATATATATATATATTAAAAAAAAAGAGGATACAGATCGCAGTAAGGCAAATACGCTCGGGTCTTAACAGAGGGAGCCTTTGTGCGTAGAGTGTAAAAAAAACACCTCCCAACGAAAGAGGGTAAATGATTCTTCCCATAAAAAAAAAAAGGTGACTTCATCCCGTTTTGTCCAAATAAAGCCTTTTTTGCACTTTTTCCTTTTTCCTTTTTTTCTTTGTATTGAAACGTTATTATGGATGGACTAGATACCATAAACGAGCACCAGAGAAGGATATTACACCAATATCAGGTAAGAAAAAAAAAATATTCGCTCCTCTAGGTTATGCAAAAAAAAAAAAAAAAAAAAAAAAAAAAAAAAAAAAGTTATAAAACTAACACTACATTACTTTCATCGTTTACACAGTCTATAACTCATTCGGAAGACATTAATGAGTCTATACGTATATTGGGTAATAACGATTGGAACTTGGAGGTAAAGAAGAAAAATTAAATGATAAACTACATGTACTGATAAAAAAGGACAAAAAAGTTGGCTGTACAAAATAGATATACACCTACCACCAATAAGCATGCGACAACAATATACGAACAGTTGGAAGACGTGGATACTCCTTCTAGTTCTTTACTTGGAAATAGACCGCCGAACCGAAGAGTTGCTTCGTTCTTTATGTGGCCTTTTAATTTAGTTTGGAAGTTATCTTGGCGAGTATTTCAAATTGCAGGTAAACAACAAATATATCTACATAATATCCCTTTGCTCACGTCACCCTTTTTGTAGCTCGTTTACTATACAGACCATCTATTACAGCATCACGTCGTGACCCACGTTCTGAAGCAGACAGATTTTTACGAGACTTTGAATTCGCGTACGGCACCACACACCCGAAATTCTTTGAAGGAGGATACACACAAGCGCTCACTGTAGCCAAACGAGATTTATTATACATGCTTGTATTTTTATCCAGTGAAGAACACGATGATCACGCCACATTTTGTCGCAACACATTAATACACCCAGACCTACTATCATTTTTAAATACGCAGCAGGTACTTGTGTGGGGAGGTAATGTCAGATACACAGAGGCGTTTCAAGTAAGCAATACACTGCAAGCAACAACGTACCCGTTTTTAGCTATTATTGCATTACAAACCAATAATGGGACACAAAAGATGTCGGTCATTGACCGGTTAGAGGGACCAGTTACACCTGCAGTTGTCATTCGTAGGTTTGAAGCGGCTGTTGCGCGTGTCGGACCTCAATTGGATCAGTTACGAAGCGAGAGAGAGCAGCGTGAGGCGGAGCACAACTTAAGGCAGCAACAAGATCAAGCTTATCGAGATAGTTTATTAGCAGATCAAGAAAAGGAACGTAAATTAAAGGAAGCAGCCGAACTAGCTAAACGTATTGAAAAGGAAAAGGAAATACAAGCTAAAAAGAAGAAGATTTATATTCAATATTTGGTTGGTAAATTTATTCATCAACAAGAACAAGAAAATATGACAAAGATTAGTTTTCGATTGGCGGATGGAGAAAGAGTGATTCGAAAGTTTCATGGTACAGATACTTTAGAGACTTTGTATCAGTTTGTGGAGGCGTATCCTTATTTAAATCAAGAAGTTGAGCATGTGGAAGAACCTCCTGCTCATTATACACATGAGTACAAGTTTACAATTCATTCACCTTACCCTCGTACGGTATATGAACCTGATAATCAAACGAAAATTATGGATAAAAAAGGGTTATGGCCAAGTGCTACTTTAATTGTAGATTGTGAAATGGAAGATGATGAAGAAGAAGAAGATAATGATTAAATAATAATAGTAATAATAATAAATAAATAAAAATAAAAAAGAGAGAGAGAGAGAGGAACGGGGAAAAAGCATGTAATATATGAAAATAAAAAAATTAAACTGGAGGTGGTATAATATGTGTGCGAACGATGGTAGATTGTCCTCGTAAACTATTCTTCATGTTTAAATAATCAATAGCTTCATTATCTACCAAATGACCTAACCCAACTAAATCAGCTAATAGTCTACCTGTAGCAGAATCAACAATAAATACATCTGCACCATTTTGAAATAGAAATTCTGCCATTGGAAATACACGTCGTCTAGTTGCAACGCTATTAGAGCTACTTGAACTGCAACTTGTACTTGTACTACTACTACTGCTACTAGCACTACAGCTATCATCATTAAAACTATCAGTTGCAGTTGGATTTGCAGGTCTTTGAGGTAAATTATTTGCATCCTCTTCTTCATCTTCTTCTTCTTCTTGTTCATGCGAAGGATGATGTAATAATGCAAAATGTAAAGCATACCGTACAATGAAATCTTTTTGAGAATAGATAGCAGCTGCGGTATGATTTTTACCTAAATTAATTTCCATGGTACGATCAAGGTACTCATTACCTGCAATATCCAGCACAGGTAGTTTCAGTACTGAATCAGCAGTTGGTGGTAATAATGGAATAATGGGTGTATGAGAAGTAAAAGGTTGATTGATATTAGCACCTAAAGCAATAGAGTACAATGCTTTTGGAATATCGTCTTGTGCTATAGCATGGTACAAGATATCCATTGGATTTTGAGTTTCTTGTTTGGATACAAATAATCGATCTACGTATTTAAGTTGTATGTATTTTAATTTTGAGTCTCTGGTATCTGTAGGTATAGGTTTCTTGTGAGATGTAACTGCATCGAATTCCCAAACTGTGTTTGATTTGGCATTACCAATAGATAGTAGTAACTGGATAATATCAGGTGTAAAGGATGCGCTATCTAATGTCAATGATCTAACTTTAGATATATGAGTACCAAGACTTCTATGAATACCTGAGCATTCTTTTTTAAAAAATAGATTTTAGTATACACACAAAATATAAGCCCATAAAATATGACTTTACCAATACAAATAAGGATGCCAAGATTAAGTGAACACCAATCTGGATTTTTGGCTGAGCAATCAGCGCAAATGGTATTGGATAGATCTTTTCTTAGTAGAACTAATAAATCAGAATTAGTATTAGCTCTTGTTTGTTGTGATGGATAAGGTGTGGCTGAGGTAGGAGAACTAATATACTGAATTTCTTTTCTACTGTGATGTCTCTTTTTTAACAAGTATTTATCCTTAGCAGCTGCTAATCCACTCAATGCTCCACTAAGAGATCTGCCTTGGTTTTTCCAGTTGGTTGCGTGAGGTGATAGACTAGAGGAAGGTGTAGGTGAAGTATTTTCTTTTAAGTTGATGGAGCTACTCATACCGTTTAATAAACTACTTATGGCATTGTTGATAGTCGCGATCCAGCTGGAGAGTTCTTCGTTGGATGTTGCTTGATACATGCGACGGAAGTTGGGCGTAATCACTTCAAAACAAAATCTACGGTCTGCATTACGAGCTTCTCTGACAGTTGCAAAGCGTAAATTAATAGGTTCAATGTGTGTTTCCAAATGCTTTTTCCAGTTACTGTATTCATGAAGTTGTCCACCGCTCAATACACACCAGTATTTATGCCAGTTAATAGTAGAAGACATATCAAATGAGGGAGTTGTACTGTGAGTATGGCTCTTGGATGGCTTTGAAGTAGCAAATAAAAAACCTTCTTTTCTTCTACCACTTGTGTTTTTATAGTTTTGATCTTGCTGTTCTAAATCACGAATACCTTTAAATTTATTTTCCAATATGCCTAATCCAAGGATAGGTTGTTGTTGTTGCTGTTGCTGTTGATGAAAGAAGTCATTTACCTGAGTTGATTCTTCCAAGGGTAAAGTACTAGGTGATAGTTCATGTAATATAGAACATGTAGGTGAAAGTGGTGAAAAGGATTTACGCTTGATATCAACAGCGTCATCTTCCATTGGTGGCGTGTATTTAGATACTATAATCTTTCGCTTTTCGTCTCTTTCTTGATTTACCATCTTTTGCTCACGAGAGGCTTCAGCAATCATAATGGCTAATTCATCCAATCCTTGTTTATGAGGTTCCAATGTCTTGTGTACATCATGAAAGAACGAATACTGCTTTTGATATAAGTTTAATAAGTGATATAATATCTCTTGTTCTTTTTTGCCTCCGTGCAAGTCTCTTAAAAATGTATAATAATCAAAACGCACTAGATCAAATTCACGTTTTTTTAACAAGAATTCAGCTTCCGTTCTTTGCTGCTTCTTGTTGTTGTTGGGAGTCTTTATACTAAGATACTTTGCAAGATTCGTATAATAATCTTTACTGACGTCTTCAAATTGTCTCTTTTTAGTATCTACGGTCTTGATATCCATATCATATAATTTCTGTAAAGGATGGATCAATAAACTTTGCATACAGAATAAAAGTCGTTCTTGCTGTTCATGTAATTTTTGCCAAGTAAAGTCAAGGTAATGACTAAACAGTGGTTCTGCAAATGGTGCTTCCTTTAATGCTTCAATAAATAATTTATCTTGCTCCAATACAAGTGTCTTGGCTTCTAAATTGGCACTGGCTACTTTTAATATACGCTTTAAATAACCTTTTAAAACAAGGGTTCTGCTTTCGTATTCTTTTACCGTCGCTCGAAAGAGAGGCCCATCTTCTAAATCTACGTCTATGCGTACATCGGAACTTTTTGGCATACAATACATGTCTGAATTATCATAACTTGTCATAACGTGCGACATGAGTATATATAGATACGTATGTGTGTGTGTGTGTGTGTGTGTGTGTGTGTGTGTTAAAAAGAAAAAAGAAAAAGAAAAAGAGAAAAAAAAAGAAGCATTGTTTTGGACAACTAAAAATGGGAAATATTCAAGTTCAGCCTCAATTACAACCAAAAAAGCTTTTTTTGTTAGGAGAGAGAAAAAAGGATTAGAAAGAGTGCCGTTTATAATGTATATATATATATATATATACATATATATTCAGGAACAATAAAAAAAAGTAAACCAAAGTTTTAATCAGTACAAAAGGAGATAATGTTCTAACAACAGTTCATTTTTGACAAAAAGGGAGAAAAGAACCTTCACATTAAACGATAATCTTTGACATTTTAATAGCGTCTATCTGAACGAATGAATTTACTACAATTGTTGTATGCAGTGAAAAATACATATCATTTGTTGATGTGATATTATATAATTAACACGACTGTAATCACTATAGTTACCCTCGTTGCATTTTAAAAAAGCGCGACAAATGAATTCAATTTGACACGACAAAAAAAGTTATTTGAGAAAGTGTCAATTTTTTAATACAAACAGTCAACATGTATAAATTAAAAAGGAGGGGGGTTTGAAACATAATGCATTCATGATACATTGATTATACAAAATAGTAGCGGTATAAAATATGCCACTATGAATAAAGTGACCCTACGTAGATGTAATTATCTTTCTTTGATAAACCGCCCTTTCTGTCAAGGTTTCTTTAACTTCTGCCTGGTACACAAAAACCCTTGGAAGTAAAGAGGCTTGCGTGCCGTTTTTGTTTGAAGCGAAAGTGGGTGTGACGCTGCTTTGTACGTTGTACTAATAAGCATCCATTTCTTGTCAGCGTAGATCTTTACATACTTGTTAAGTAATATCGGAACCCTTGTTATCGCAGCCGTAATAGCTGGAATATAATATAGATATCTCTGAAAGATACAATGTCGTATCTTTTAGTTATTATTGTTGGAAGGTTTTGAATGGATGATCCGAAAAATGCACTGATTGAGTTTGAGTGGATGTGGCAAAAGGAGACTTGCGCTCAGTTCAAAGTAATCATGCCCTGATCGTGTCTCTTTTCGAATAAAAGAAACTATTTCCTCTTGGGCACAAACGTCCATATTAAGGGGTTTCAGTGATATTTAACGATATGAATATCAAAAAACAAAAACAAAAAGAGCAGAGGTTATTGTTTATTAATTTTTAAAGGTATGAGCCTTTTTATAGACTTTAGAAATAAGGAGGTGTAAACACATGACATGATAGAAGATACAAAGTAATGACAAACTGATTGTGGATTATTGTTACACTAACTACGCTTTGTTATTACATTTATCAGTCGAAATATAGATCTAAGTGATATGTAGACGATATAGTTTTGTGTATAAAACTATATCTAAATTATCACTGTATAATACTTGGATACAAAAATTTCAGTAATAAAATGCTTTGCTTTGCCGGTGCATTTTGTTATGTTGTTACCATCTTTCCTAAAACAGCCTATTTAATAATAGTTTAAAGAAAAGTCAGTCGCCAAGGCATTCTAAAAATATAACTGAGTTTTTTTTTTCCTATTCACCGTGTAGATATAAAAAGGGCTTAGAATTTTATTTACTACCTTTTTCTCCCTCTTTCTCCTTTTTCATAACAATAAAAACTTTATTAAAACCATGTACAATAATAATAACAGTAATAGTCACCCTGATCCATTTGCTGGACAGTACCCTACTCCACCTCCACCACTTACACAAACCAACGATGAATCATCACATCAAGTATTTCAGCCACAACCAGCAGTTTATCATCAATCTGATAGCTTCAGTCAACCTATTCAAGATACCTATATTCCTCCTCAACCTAAAATGCATTTACAAGAAGCGTATGCTCCACCACCTCAACCTATGCATTTACAAGAATCATATATTCCTGCTCAACCAGAAACCTATGTTCCTTCACAAATGCGACAAGATATCTACAGTCCGCCAGAGAGAACAGACTATTATCATCAACAACAAAATCACCACCAACAACCAAGTTATTATAATAGCGGTATGGTGGATGAAGAAAGAAATGTACATGGCATTGATCATTACCGTAATGAACAACCTCTGGACGAGTACCTTCGACAAGAGCGTGAAGAGTATATGAAACACGAATTACCTAAACAAACTAAGAACGAACCAAATCAAGTGATACCTTTTTATAAAAAGGAAGAATACGACGAGCCTGAAAAGACACCAATGGTACAACAACCTATTTTAAGTAAAAAGGAAAGAAAGAAGTTAAAGAAAGAGCAGGATCAGTATCAACCTTATATAGTAAAGCCTACTTTAGCACCTGAAAATGAACCTGAAAGCTACAAGTATAAACCCTCACAGCAAGACGAAAAGAGTGGTTGTAACTGTTGCTGTTATAACCCTGCTATTACTTGTTGTTCCTTCTTTTGTTTATTGATCAGTATTGCTTTTTTGGCGGCTGGTATTGCTTTAATGATTGCATCAAAAGTGGTCACGGATAAGTGTAACAATCAATGTGCTAATATGATAGATCAAGCTCAAAATGCGTGCGGAACTATATGTAGTAAAGTATTACATGACGGTATGTTTTATGGTGGTATCGTGGTAGCTGCACTAGCTGGTATAGCTGTTATATGGAAACTTATTATGTGGACATGTGCAGGTTACTCCAAGAAATAATTAAATAATATCATAATCAATTATCACTATTTAAATTGCTTTCCCCCCCCCCCCAATAAATACATCACCCCCAAAATCCTTTTTTTCCGGATGTTGGATTAGCCGTTTCGTGCATTTTGGGATAATCTTTTTCATGTGTTGAGGAAACTTTTTTTTCTTTTTTCTTTTGCCCTTTTTCTTCCTTTTTCGTTTTTACAATTTAAAAAATATATAAAAAGCCTCTTTTTTTTAAAAAAAACTATGCCGGAGGATTCTATTAAGCGACAAAGAGTTAGTAAAGCGTGGTAAGTTCTATTTGACATTTTTTTTTCTTTGTGTAATATTCAATTTTTTTTTTATATCTTGATAAAATAAAATAAAATAAAAAAAGCGAGCAATGTCGTCGAAAGAAGGTCAAATGCGATGGAGCTCAAGCAATTTGTGGTAATTGTGCTACTTTAAACTTACCTTGTATATATAAAGAGTCTACAAAGAAGGTAAATCGTGATAAATAATCAAATTACGTTTTATATAAAAAGGCAATTGATATTTTTTATTTTTGACAGAGAGGCCCTCCTAAAGGTTATATCGAAGCAATTGAAGGAAGATTACATCGTTTAGAGTCATTATTGGGTAATATTATTCAAGAAGATGATCCACGTTCACAAGCTATTTTAGCTGAATTAAACTCACCGTTGGAAACGGCTTATGGTGAATTGGTGAGACCCCGTCCAGTACGTTCCACACTTGAATCAACAAGGAACGCGGAAATAGCGATAAGTGATACACCTACCATTGCACTTGAACATCCTCAACCTCGTACCAACAACAACAACAGTAACACCACCGTCACCACCACCACCGTCACCACCAGTCCAACAGCATCACCATCAGAACCAGAGAATCCAAATGATAACCTAGGTAACTTATCTATTGATGAAAGTGGTCAATTAAGGTATTATGGTAAATCATCTGGGTTCTACATGTTACGTGGTAGTAAAAATTTTCAAAATGGTGCGTTTCATTTTAATTCAAGAGGTTATCATCGCACAAAAAAACAAGACGGACAAAATATTTTGCCAAATCCTTTAGCCGTTGATCCTTATGAGTTACCTCCACCTGATTTGTCCAAAGATCTTTTGGATCTTTATTTCACTCATTTTTATCCATTCTTACCTCTTTTGCACAAGAAGGCCTTTTTGGCTTCACTGGAATCAGAAAATCATCGACCACCACCCCTGTTGTTAAACGCTATTTATGCTGTGGCCTCTCGTATCTCGCCTGACGTCAGAGTAAGAGCAGACCCTTCTTTGCGTGAAACCGCTGGTGATGTCTTCTTTGAAAGAGCTAGGATTTTATTGGATTTCGAGTGGGATGATTTCAAGGTATCTACTGTGCAATCCTTGTTATTGTTAAGTAGTCATCAAAATGGCGCTTTAAAAAATATTCGTGGTTGGTTATATAGTGGTTTGGTAAGTTGTGTGTTTGGTTACATGTATACATAATAACATCTAAAAACATCTCTCTCCCTCTCTTTTTTTTTTCTTTCTTGCAGGCTTTTAGAATGTGTCAAAATCTAGGTTTAAATAGAAATTGCGATTCCTGGAACTTATCAGATGAAGAAAAAGAAGAAAGAAAACGAGTATTCTATTGTTGCTTTGTAGTTGACCGATTAACATGCGCTATGCACGGCAGAGCACCTATGATTGACGAACGAGATTTAGATACACCTTACCCATCTCAGGTAGACGAAGATGATCAAAACAATAAGCCCACCATTATGGAAGATTTCCATCAATTGATTAAATTGTGTGAAATCTTGGGTGATATCTTGTGTCAATTATACATGGTAAAGGGCCGAAAAGAAGTCAATAAAATGTCTTCACCCGATACAGTGATTTCAAAGCTAGATCGTGCCTTAAACAAGTGGATGAATAACTTAGCACCATGGTCTCAGTACCGTGTACCTAACACACGTATGGCAGAAAAGGCACCAGCGCCCAAATTAGAGCTGTGCCAGATCCACATGTTGTTTTATACTTCCTTGATTTTATTGCACAGACCCTTTATTCCTGGACCTACACAAACTGGCACCCCATCTGTGTTCCCGTCTGCTTCCATTTGTACGTTCGCAGCCAATAAGATTTTAGATATCGTGGAATGTTTAATGGCAGAAGGAAGATTAAAGAACGTCAATAATTATGCGCTGTATTTTATGTTTACAGCCGGTATTATTTTTATCAACGATGCATTATCTTCAGACAGCATGTTTGCATTTGAAGCGAAGATCAGTATCAACAAGATTATTCGAGCTATGGATGAAGTAGAGGCTACTTGGATCACGTCTGCACGCCACTGCAACATCCTAGGCGAATTAGCTGGGTTGCGTGATATCAATTTGGAAAATGTAGATGAAGGATACAATCGTGCAGTTAAACCTGAATTGAATGAACAACACGAATCTCTTTCGATCGCAGTACCTAACTCACCTGTATTACAATCTGCTACCAGCGCTTCTTTACCCATCTCTCCGTCCGAGTTCAGAAACCCGATCGATGTTCAGCGCGGTACGGAACATAAGTTCCCAGAGTACTTGACGCAGTATGTTAGTCAGGCTTCGTCTGCAAACTTTAAAAACGGTGGTGAGCCTTATAAGTCTCCTTTTAATACTCCACCTGTCAATACGCAGGCTAGTTTTAGTCGCACTAGTTATTCAAATGACGAAAGACCATTTGATCCTATAGGGACAGCTTTCTTTGGTGTACCCATGTCCTTTGATATTGATGAATGGA